>CM028133.1:206845000-208096666 GCA_016271365.2 Neoceratodus forsteri | reverse complement strand
ACAGTTGCTCTGTATCTGGGCTGTGCTGGTTGCTTTCCTGGGTGTGGGAGGCAGTTGTGAGCCATCTTGTTTAAGTGCTTTGCCTTCTATATCCCAGAGCTCTTTTCCCATGTCTAAGTGCAGACCATCACCACCATACAGTTTTGTATCCCTGCAGCTCTCCCAGTGACTAATGAAATCAAATTCCTCTCTGTGGCACCATCTTTTTAGCCATCCATTTGGAGATATATATATATATATATATTCGTTTTAGCACCTGCTCTTGGAACTGGAAGTATACCTGATATATCACAACCTTTTTCTTTATGTTTCTGTCCCACCTCTTTGAAGTCTCATTGTATGTCCCCCCATCCTTTTCCATCCTACATCATTCACTCCTAAATGGAGGACTGTTACTGGTGTATCTGAGTGCTCCATTAGTCCAGTCAACATATTTTTGATATCACAAATCCTGGCCCATGGAAGCGTACTGACCATAGTACTCTCCTTCCTTCCATTATACAATATTTGATCAGTATATCTCAGCATTGAGTCTCCCATTACCACCACATCCTTTTGTTTGCCGAGTTCTGATGTCTCCATTTCATTTGAGTCCGCCTGTATTTCCTTGTTTTGCACATTATTCTCTTTCTGGACATTTATATTTGTACTCCTAGATCCTTCTGCGGGACTTTCCTCATTTCTATTTTTATTTTGTATATCATGTGCACCCTGTGACTGACCCATTGTTCTTCCATTTATTCAGTGCTTTCATTGGTAGCCAGATTTTCTCCCTGCCTAAAACAGCTGAACCTGTTCTGTAGTTCCAACGGATTTATTTGTGCATGTTTCCTACTCCTTCTCCTAGTTCCTCCTTGCACTACACTTCATTCTTTGATCTCTGTATTGTGCTGGTCCTCCTTAGATACATCCCGCTTCTGTTTTTTTTTTCTAGTATTATTTCCTGGTTGTTGATATTTTCCTCTCCCTCCAATTCATCTTTGTCTATATTTTCTATGGTTTTTCCAATACCATTTGCAACATTATCTATAAAAATCCTCGAGCTGTGCAATATAATTTTGTATCATTACTCTCTCATTTAATATTTTAATTTCATGTTGCAATGTTCTAATGAGTGTACATTTGTCACACTCAAAGACTGTAATTATTTCTCCCTGGGCAAACATCCTGTAGAATATACAAAAATGCATATCCTCACCCATTTATCTATATGTCCTAATCAGTCTTGACCGCACTAATTTGTAACTTGGTTTCTCAAATGTATATATTACTGCTCCCTGTATACAGGTGCTTTTACTTGGCTGCATCAGCAGGTATATATTATTATCCCAATATCCCTGTAGTCCCAGCTGACCATACAAGGATTTTCCCCTTTTCAGACAGAACAATTTCTGAAATTACCTTGTTGTAGTAACCAGGAAGTGAGTTACAGGTCATGTGACCACTCACTGATGTCACTGTCTTCACAAATGTTGATTAAAACTTAAAAAAAAAAAACCCTTAGGTTATTTACATGCAAGTGCTCCCCTTTCTCTTGTTTGTTTTCTGCTGCACTTGTGCCTTTACCCTCCCCTGCATCTATTCTGTGGTGGTTGCCCAGCCAGTTGGGAGTTCAGGTTGCAGTAATGTGGGAAACCACTTACTACCACCTTAACTCTTGCCACCTGTGCCTCTCGACCATTGCCTAGTTGGTTCTCTGCATCTATGTACCCGTCAACTCTACTTAATGATGCAATTGTCAAGTGGATGTTCATCCAAAATTGTCACTGTGCTGTACCAACTGTACTTGCTAATTGTATACCATGCACTTGTAATTCCATGATTGTATGTACTGTTCTTTATAAATCCTTGTTCATTGCTGTGTAGGTAACTGAGATTTAGGTTTACATTTGGGTTTGTTCACAAAAAGGGATTACCAAGGCACCCATCACTTTGATTGACTTGTACTACAAAAATAAAAAAAAAAAGATTTCCCTAATGCAAGTGGTGCTTTTTAAGGGTAGTTGGTAGTAGAGATAGGTAACATAATGTTTTTTTTGTAATTACATCCCTAACATATATATTTTTTTTCAATTTAAGTTAATTTACTGCTGATTTTCTTGCCTCAGAATGTGACATTAAAACCAATGTGTTTGTTGTTTGCTACTGTGAACTCGTTTTACTTCACACTATTCAAACTAAAGTACTGTATTGCTCAAAATATCTTGTTTTAAGATATCACACTGTCCTGGCCTTTTACTTTATTCCCTTTGGCTGCAGAGATGCTCAATATTTTACATGATGGGTGTAACGTGTGGTGTCCTCCTTTGTTACACCCATCACAGTGAATCCCATACTGACTTCCAGTCAGTTATTTAAAATTCTTGCGCTTTTCCTTGCTCCCTGGATCTCTCAGCTTCTGAGAGAAAACACTGATTTGTCCATGACCCCTAGCACAATGACGCTATGTGGCAATCTGATGCCCCACCTGGCATGGTGTCCTAGATTTGCCTATGTTTGCACATCACAGGTGGGGAGACAGTCTGGTAGCCCAGCATGATACTTGTCTTGTGTCTGTGTGGGAAAAGCAATTTGAGTTGGTGGCAGTATAAAAGTCACGTTTGTGACTGGATCTTCCTTTTTTCCTTCACATCCAGTGAGAGTTAAAGAGTAGTGTGTTTGCCACTCTTCAGTGTTACAACCATCACGAGGTGAGTGACTAGTTACAACCAACATGGGGGACAAGTAACAATTAGCGAACTGGGGTAACCAAGATCAATCCTATAGGATCGATTGTTCACTGGTGGTATTAGTATGCAAGTTCTTTGATTTTGGAGATGGGAGGATTTTCATTTCACTGACTGAACTTGCTGGAGTTAGTGAAACACACCAAAACCTGTGGTGTGTCTGATCACCCATCACGTTCTCTCATGAGTGTATTTAGTGAGGTTAGAAATGGAGCCAGTTAGTATACATTTTAAAAGGACTATGTCCCTGTATTGTCAAGTATGTAAGCTCTGTGGTTTGGTCCTGGCCCATTTACCTGCATTTTTGTTTGTACATGTTCCCCTTTGAGAAAGATTAGTAGTGGAAATCTCCTCTGGACCATTTTAATTTGGAGGCATGGGTTACATGGCAGCAGCAACAATATTAAATGCTTATTCAAGTATCTTGGTGTTTTGTTCTGGATGTCAGAGCTCTAGTGCAATAAATGTCATCATGATGCTAACTGTGTGAGCTCCAATGCAGCAACACTGTATAGCCTAGAAGACAGAAGCTGTGATTGTGCTTGGTACATCTAACAGACGGACCTGGGTTTGATTCCTTCAACCTCCACTTGCCTACTGTAGGACTGAACAATTCCCTAAATCCCTAAACTTCCCGTCATCCCTGAAAACAGGCATCTGTGCCTAGTGGGTCTTGCCCGGTTACCATAGAATAAAATAATTTTTAAATGTGCTATTAATTTAGTTGATGTTCTATTTTAGCAGGGTATGTTTTGGTTTTTTTGCTGCAAAATATTTTTGTTGTACCTTCTGTGTCCTGTTGTATTATTTTAATTTTGGTATTGTTTACAATCTCCTTCCCTGGACCTCCTCGTAACTAAGCTGTGTAGGTGGTGGCATAATTTTACTCATGGTCTGGCACAAGGGTTCATCAGACAAAGGGCTAGATCTCATTCTTTTGTCATTACAAGTAAGTGTGAGAGAGGCAGTGACCGAAATAAAATTTGGAGCATTCTTTGCAATTGCTGTCCATGCATTTTGTATGGTGGTGGGGTTGGGGGCTTCATGTACTGTGAACTGTGAATGCTTTGTTTTTTATTTTTAATGTTGGAATAAATGTTATATAGTAATAATGTATACAGAAAAAGTGGAAACGTGTTTTGACTCTGCCTGTGTGAGCATTCATATTTGGCCTTCCTGAGCACCATGTGGCTTCTCTGCTGGTGGGTGGTGGTTGGGGGGGTAGTCTTGGTGCCTTTGATGCTAGTCTCATTATGGCCAAATATGAATGCTTACACAACCTTGATGCTTTTGGTTGTCCAAATCATTGTGTCTGGGTAAAATAATAAAAAAAAAAGTGGTGTAGTTATGCTGTGGTTATTATACTGGCCTGGGAGCATGTCCCAGCCAGCCTTTTGACTTGGCCTGTGTGAGCATTCATATTCAGCCTTCATGAGCACCATGTTGCTTCCCTGCTGGTGGTGTACTTAACAGACTGTTAATCTAACACTTGGGAATGCCTTATTGCAATTATAAAAATTTATGCCATAGTGATCAGGATGTACATCACAGTGTAACAGGGATTATTGTAAGGCTTTTGGACTCCTAACAGCCAATCAGATTGCAGCATTTCTGATAGCCTTTTTATAATATCCCATCTTTTGTTCCACCAAATTGTCCTGAGTGTTCCATGCCTCTCCCTTGATTGAAGGATCAAGTGGAGTGTGTATGCTGACTCTTTTGTACCGTCAAGTGGCCTTGAGTGCTCTGTTCCTCTCCTGTTGAATGGTCTTGAGTTTTCCGTGCCATGTAGAATAGTTTAAAGTAGTATAATTATAATAAACATGTTTTTTTTTAATGTAATGTCATGTTTAAAAAGCCTTCAGTCTACATAAATAAACCTTTTTTTCTCATTAACAGTTGTGTGGTGCCCTTTATTACACTCACAGTGATGTGTGGTGTGTCTTGTTACACTCACCATGGTGTGTGGTGTGTATTGTTACACTCATCACGGTGCGTCTTGTTACAATCTTCACACTAGACCCCATTTTTCTTGGGAACCCTAACATTTTTTACATTAAAACATTGTGATTTTTTTCAGATGTGGGCCATAGTGTCTTGTATTACACAGTTCATCTATGGTCACCCTTTATTACACTTGCATTGATGTGTGGTGTGTCTTGTTACACTCACCACAGTGTGTGGTGTGTCTTGTTACAGTCATCATGGTGTGCCTTGTTACAATCACACTAGATCCCATTTTTCTTGGGAACTTTAACATTTGTTATCTTAAAACATTGTTATTTTTTCATATATGTGTCATAGTATCTTAACAAGTATTACACAATTCATCTATGGTCGATTTAAAATTTCACTCCCATGTCGCACTTTGGTAACCCCTTTTCATGACCAGACCCTTTTGTCAAGTTGCTTATCTCTTATTTCTCAACCAGTAGGACGTGTACTACACCAATTGCATTCTTTGTAAATACGTTATGTTTATGTATGTATGCATGTATTCCTTGTCCTTGCTGTGCCACTCCTGTGGCCCGGGTCATGCCTGAAAATGGTCCTTTGGATGAGTGTACTTACCTGGAACCAAAGTCATAAATAAATAATGCAAAATGTGATGCAATTGACTAAAACCAGTGCCACTGTAAAAGGTCTTGGCAGTGTTTGTATAGTTCTTTGTGCCAAGACAAATTGCAACTCCCAGGCTCCCATCTGAGCTGTGCAAGTTATGCTGTGCTGAGATCCAGCCCACCAGAACTCTATTTCAATGTAAAACAAGCAAAATTCAATGTTTCCCACAATCTTGAGCAAGGTGAAAATAAAACAGCTATGTGTACCTTAAAATCCTCTAAGGTTCCAGCCTTTAAGTGGTATTTACTCCTCTGAGGCTTTGGTTGTATTTTTTGCCATGGAGAGAATATGTATTCCTTTTTTGCTGCCAATGACTGTTCCTTATAATTACTCGTTAAGCTTGATTAGACACTGACATCAGTGTGTGCCATGCTCCTTTATACATGTATATGACATAACATCATTTATGGTAACGCATGGTTAGTGGTGCCTTTGTGGATCCGACCACCCTTCATCGGACAGTGCTGGTATCTGCCTCTGGATCCGGGAGTAGTTCAACCAAAGTCAGATTTTGGATCTACAGTCTGATTGCTGTGCATCTGAGGGTGGATGCAGTTATGGGTGGCTAAATCCATCAAATCCAACCTCCGATAGTTGAACCTGATGATCGGATACCTGGATCTGATGGTCAGATCTATTGGATCCTGTTCAGATCTACAAGCATCCTTAGATCCAAGGAGGTTGGATCCTTGGTCACATCACGGTGCTTATACCATCCAAGGCCATCTGAAATCCAGCCAAAGTGATGGCATGGCTTTGTCTTTCAAAAAAGTATATGACATTTTTTGCTAACAGTTACTGGTGCTTTTTAAACTGTTTCCAAAGTTTCTGAAACTAAAATGAACGTTGGCATCAGTAAAACTCAGCCCTCATAAGAGTCTCCCTACATTTGACTTGTGTATTACCAAAAACATTTGTACGAAAACAGGCTATTTGTCCCTTAGCTTAATCTCTCCCTGCTTTGAGGTCATACAGTAATACGATGACTGCAACATCAGAATCCTTTCCATAGAAACATTTTGTGAAGTCACAAATAGGAAGACTGTGATTTCACAGAAGGCATAAGCAGATAGAACAGGAAATCCTAATGGAAAAAGGTCCTGATTTTAATCAAAATGTCTTTTGTTAATAAAAAAAAAAAATTAAAGGTCCAGAAATTCAAATTTGATGGGAATTTTGTGCAACTAAGGTTTACTGCTGCTACCCAGTGAAATTATTGCTTAACACCAGAAAATCTCGTCAGGTAAACAAAATTAAACATCTAGGAATCCACAAGCTTTTTTCTTCCCAGCTATGTTTATCTCCTCAACTACCATGTGGCCCTCATCCGACTAATCTCCCCCTAAGCCCCATCAACTGCAATCACACACCATCCCCAGGTATTTATCCTAGACTCCTTTACTCCCTCATGGCATAACCCCATGGCAGGGTCCCTGAGGAGCATGACTTCCCCAACTGGTCAGGATCTAGTATAGCAGGTGGATGTCTAGTAAGCGGTGTAAGGCCTGCAGTTATCGGAGGGGTACCACCATTTCTTTCTCTCCTACTGCTGTCCGGCATACAATGACATGACATGTGTGCACATGTTTGAGGACAGGCATGTACTGGTGTCCGGTGGCATCCCCACTATCCCTTAACAACCTCTGCTGTGCTACAACCAGCCTCCAATGGGTGGCAGATGAACAGCAGAAGACAGAATCCCCCAACTTGAAGGAGAAGATTTGTCCTGTGTGATGCTCATTGCTCCTTCCCCGTCAGCCCCCCCAACCCCAACTAGTGTGCTATATGGTTGTGCTACATGGCCAGCTTGGAATTCACAGTGTTTATAATCAACAGTACATCATTCTGAAACTTACACTCCTTGTGAGAAACAAGCAGAAGGAAATTTGGAATTTCTACCCTCAAAGTGCATTTCAGAATTCAAAATCTTTCACCCTAGCAGTCAAACATACCAGTCCCAAAATCTGGAATCTACTTCACTGTTGATCAGACTTCCTAGAATTTAGAATCCTAATGCTCAACAATCAAACATTCTGGAATTCATAATCCTCATTCTCAACAACCCAGCATTCTGGAATTCAGACCCCTTCATCCCCAACAATCCAGCATTCAGGAACCCAGATCCCTTCATCTCCAACAATCAAGCATTATGGAATTTAGACCCCTTCATTCCCAATAATCCAGCATTCTGGAATTCAAACCCCTTCACATATCAAGCCAGCATTCTGGAACCCAGGCACCTTTATCTCTAGAAACCCAGCATTCTGGAGTTTAGATCCCTTCATCTACAACAATCACGTACTGTAGAATTCAGACCGCTTCATCCACATCAATCCAGAATTTTGAATTTCAGATTCCTTCATCCCCAACAATCTAGTATTCTTGAATTCAGACCCCCCTCATCTCCACCAATCCAGTATTCTAGAATGCACCCCCCCAATCTCCAACAATCAAGCATTCTGCAATTCTGCATCCCGATCACCACCAATCAAGCATTCTAGACTGAAGCAATAATGACTGAAGAGCCAGTCATTTCCTAGAGATTAACAACTGGCTGGGGGGGGGTGATCCAAGGCACAGCCGAGGACCACTCACACCCAGCCGGTTGTTAATCGAAATTAAATAACCAGCTCCAAGGTCATTATTGAGATTATAAGTCTAATCACTCTAATTACTTTTCTGTTTTACATTTACAGTTTTTGTGGCATCATTTCTATGGTGGCACTTGTGCGCTGCTCGGTGTGGGATTCATGAATATTCATTTGGCGTATGCTGATCAGATGTAGCAGAAGATGCGTAACCAAAATTTGTACCCGGTAATGACATTATTAATTTGAGTGATTGCCATTTGTGTTACAGGATTCTGCGGTAAATGGTTTGTGTCAGATTTTGTGCAGAATTCACCACTTGACAATATCGTAAAAGTAAACACTGTGGGTAGCGGGAAGAGCTGAGCCTCTGTCATGCTGGTCTCATCTAAGAGGTTTCAGACTGGCATGGCAACCAATCAGCATGCTACCCAAGATCATGAATAATTAGACTTATAATTTAGAATAATCATCCCATATTCCTTATTCCCATAAATCAGACATTTTGGCATTAAGAATCCTTGTAACTGTCAATAAATCAGTCTGTAGATTGTAACTTTCATCACCAGGTTCAGAATTCTTATCTCCAAATCACACATTCCAGAATTTAAAACCTTCATTAATAAACTTTCCAAAGTCCATACTCCTCCTCACCAGCAAAACAAGAATATAATTTAAAATCAGCACCTCTACTAGTAAAACATTCATGAAAACAGAATCCTTATCCCAAAATCACACATTCCAGAATTCAAAGTCTGCCTCATCAATAAACACTTCAAAATCCACACTCCTCATCATTAGAAATAATCCCTGAAAGAATCATTCTTTTTAACAATCACGTATTCAGGAAATCAGAAATCTTATCCCCAGCTGTCAAACAAACAGTCAGGAAACGAAAAGGTTCCACAGTTTTGCAAACTGGTTTACATATCTCTCAAGTAAAGCAGAAAGAAATTAAATCACAAGCACCTGATGATGTTCCTCTGGCATGGCTTTTAAAGCGACGGTGAAGTCGTGACTGATCTTCCCTGCAGAGCAGATCCCCCACCGGGTGGCCATGGCTCTGAAAAAGTGCAGGATACTGATGAAATCCTGCTTACGAAAAGCCTGGGTTGTGAATTGTGAAGGCACATAACCAGGAACCTTGGCACATTCACCAAAAGGCAACGCTAAAAAGGGAGTGTAAGTTTTACTGTATCTAACAGATGATTAGTTGTGTCAGAGTATAGGCTGCCATGACTGCATATCGGAACTAAGAAAGTATGAAAGAACAACAGGAGACTTGAATGGTTTGTATTGCCATTTTTGATTTTTCCTGTCCCCCCCGCCTCTGGTCGCAGCTGGAAACTAGTCCATTGGACTCTGTTTGCTTACCTGGTAAAATAAGTTACAATTAAATAAACAAAACAACAACAAAAATACATAGGAGCCTTGCTATCTAGAAGAACTAGCACTGTTATGGGCTACAACAAAAGTTCATCCTGCTGTGAATTTAGCACTAGGGTATATGGTAGTGGTTAGGGGGTGGTATTCCCTAAATGCATGGAACAATAAAGCAAACGTGAAAACAAATTATTCCTTTGTACCCATTTTTGTGCTCAGTAAATCAGTTCTTCCAGGCTTTTTTTTTTTTTAAACATGAGCTGATGAAAACAAGATCTAGGAGTGGTTATTTGCCTTTGCCTGCTTTGTACTATTCTGTTCTGCTTAATGAGCTGGTAGGTTACAGTGCTCCAGATGCTTCAACGAGTTACATATTGTCTATATTAAAGGTAATCTTAGCTTGGTGATCCAAGAACATGTTGCATGAAATGTCATTTGGAAGTGACATTATTTTACCTGGCAGGCCTCTGTGAGTTACTCAAGTGAGAACTGTTCCTCAGAGGGTGGGGTTGACTCATTGAAATCTGTCCTTTTCCCAAAGGTTAGTCCTTGAATGACTATTTTCTTGGTTTGGTAGAGCAAAGGCCTGAGGGCCAAAACCACGGATGCTGTAGGGGTGCTGAAGGGGAGGAACTGCCACAGAAAAGTAACAGTTTGGTTGCACACACATCCACAGGACACATAAGTGGTGTGCTGAGGTGACTCATGGATACACAGCTGACATATGGTGTGCTATTCAGGGGCATATGCAGACATGCACACAGTCTGCATGTGTGAACGCCAATTGACCACACAAAATAGACTTTTACATGTGTGGATCTAAGACCCCCAAAACAACACCACCTCAGAGGTTGCAGTAGCACCTGACCCTACAGGGTGACATTCTCACAAGGAGAATGTCATAGGGCAAAACCAAGCAACAGGAACAGCTTGAGTCAAAACAGCTACAGGGTACAAAATGCCGCATGACCAACGGAGCATGTGACCCTGTAGCTGTTTCTGAGAAAGAGGGTAAGAGGTCTGCTGGAAGGGGGCCCCCCTGAGCAGCTGCCATGGCTCAGGGAGTATAGCCATTGGGCTGGAGGGCAATGGAGCGGCTGTAGACTGGGGTTCTATTCTTGGTCCCAGAGCAGGTACACACTTATTTTTGTCTTGTGGTGCTCCCCACCTGAGTTTCACCCACTCCCCGAGTTGGCCCCCCCCAGAGATTTTTAGTAAGGGGGGTTTGGGAGCACAGCCCCCCACTGGAAACAAAGATATTTTTTTTTCTGATGGTCGCTGTTTAGACAGTGCAGTATAGTGGCGCGCTGTTTTGACATGCGACATTATGACCCCATTCCTCAACTGACTATCCCCATAACATTAAAACAAAATCTTAGAAACTGAAAATTGCAGTCGTTGATAATCACATAGCTTTCACTATTCACTATGATGTTCATAACATACAAATCAAGGCGTAACAGACAAAGGGACGCACACACCATACACAAAACTCCATGCTCCACCATTCACATGGTCTGAGCACAAAAGCTCCTGAGGCACAGCAGGTTCTGTAATGCAGGTTCCACAGTGCAAGAACAAAAAAGGAACCTGCACTCAGGAGTCTGGCAAAATACATTTATTTAATCAAAGCCACACTGTGCAAGAGTGCAAAATTCAGCAACCCTCTGTGTCAGAAACCCATATGTATTTGGAGCCACTGCTCCTTCATCAAGGGGTTCTGAATAGGGGTTTTGCCACAGAGGTTTACTAAATTTTATACTTTTGCAAATGCTACTTTGATTAAATAAATCTAGTTTTCATAACTCCTGAGTGCAGGTTCCTTTTATGTTCTTTGTCTGCCATTCGCATAGTCACATAAGGTTTCCTTCTCTGTCCACTGTCCATGCAGAATAACTGGATCATGTCATGACACATGGAAGCATAAAAGGACACATTATACTAAATATGGCAACGAAACAGGAAAACTTGCATAACATTTTTTTATTATTTTTTATTTGGCAAAGTGCAGTCAAGTAAATGTCACTCGCAATATGCATTCCAACTTGCCACAAACAGGTTGACAGCACCAGAAGCACATTACCCCCAGAATGTGTCACAGCCTCCACATACAGGTCTCACTGTGGAATGTTCAGTTACATGCTTGCACAACTCAGCTCTCCTCATTAGCAGGCTGTGCCCCCCCTCCACATCTGTTGACCTCAGTACCCCATCACATACTCTCATGGGCACTCTCTTTCTCTTGCGCGCGCACTCACTCTCTCACATGCATACTCACTCTCACTCGTGCGTGCACACACTCACTCCCTCCCTCATGCACACTCTCCCTCTCGTACACACCCCCTCTCTTGCACACACTCTCCCTCTCTCTCTCTCGCACTCTCCCCCTCGGACACACTCTCCCGCTCACGCACACTCTCCCTCTCCAGTGCTGGCATATCCTCAGCAGAGCACCAGGGCCCCCCACATGTCAGATTGGCCCTTGCAATGACATGCTGATGTGGCCATCAGTGAAGAACAACAGGAACAGTACAAAACCAAATACACAAAGGCATATAATATGGGTACTTCACTTGACATTATGAAATGGATAGAAAAAATGCTGGTTCCTGATTGGCCAAGAAGTGCTTTCAGCTGGACGAGTTTCCCTGCACAACAGCCCGGCTGAAAGTAATATAACAAAAATATGTTTACAAAATATATCCAATTTACTAATAAGGACCCATTTCATTATCACAATAAAATGGCATTCCAGGGGATGCATTTTGGTGGGCTAACAGCCCTTCTCAGGTGGTGGAAACACTCAGCCTTACCTTGTGCTTCAATGCACATGAGGTAGGCCGTTATCCCACCATAACACAGTCCCTGTAATGCCTTTTGCTAATGATTGACCATCCTGCAGAAAGCTGATCTGGTACCCATTACCTACTTGGGTTATGGTATTCAGGATGTAGTGGGTGGCAGACAGTGGCTATGGCTTTGGCCTTACAGATTTGGTGCATCTTGTGACCCTGGCAGTATGTGGTACAGTATAATACATATTCGCAGCCACAGTGTGCTCCCAAGGATCCCCCCCCCCCAGTCACGGAGACCATACAGGCATTAGCAAAGGCATCCACACAGGTACATGCCTCGACTGGCTCAAGAAACCCTCACTGAACTGCAATGTCTTGGTTGGTTCCACATTGATCATGGTACTGTAAATGAGCTGTGCACAGTACTGGACCCATGTCTGCAAACATAGATGAGTAGGAACTATGCCCTAAATAAGAGTGCATGACTCCAAACTGCATTGCCATTCTATGCCACTGGCTCATTTCAGTGCAGAATGGAGATATTCATGGGATGAGTCAGTTCTGCTGCAGTACATGTGGGACTATAAGTACCACTTAGCAAGAGAAGTAAGCAATAAGACACAATGGGGCGTTGGTTTCTTCTCCTGACCCACACCTCCACATGGCAGAAGATAGTCAGTGCAAGTGAGTACCACCATCTGTTTCGTATCCATTAACCAGTTTCTAACCCAATTCACAACTTTGGATCCCACTTCCAGGCTGCTCAGTTTCATTATCAGCCTCCTGTGCAGCACAGTGCTGAACGCTTTGCTTAAGTCCAGAGAGACTATGGCTACTGCCTTCCCCTGATCTATTTCCATGGTCACAAAGTCAAAGAAATCTATCAGATTTATTTGACTGTGTGACCGTGGGGAGGGGGGGCGGTGGGTCAATGATTAGAACTGCTGATAACTGCAACTCGCCTCACATCCTGTGTGAGGTTGTGCCTCTGTCTGTGAAGTGCTCCTAGCTTTTTATTATCAGTTTACTATGTGGTCTACATGAGAGGTAAATGAGAGGCAGTCATCTAATATGACCCCCAGGTACTTAAAAGTTCCACTTTGTTCTAGTGCCATAGCATTCTCATTTAAGATGGTTAGGGGTTGGTTCCTGTTCCTCATGTGCAGTCCTGAAAACAGCAGAACCTTAGTTTTTTTTGTGGTTCAGGATAAGTCTGTTTCTTTTGAACCACTCGAGTGACCTAAAGCAACCTTGCAGAACCTCTGTTGAAAAGTCCTGATTTGGGCTACTTCTGAAAATAACGGAATTTTCCATGTGGAGAAGGATCCTAGCCCTGTGAAAGG
This sequence comes from Neoceratodus forsteri, assembly GCA_016271365.2. NCBI lineage: Eukaryota > Metazoa > Chordata > Ceratodontiformes > Ceratodontidae > Neoceratodus > Neoceratodus forsteri. The sequence continues at coordinate 208,083,209 of CM028133.1, read as the reverse complement.
CAACTGGTGGGTTGTTGATGACACTATATTTGAAAATAAGCTTTTGAAATTGATCATTGACATCACTGGTAGTTGTAGCTATGTCACTAGAACTATTCCGTATTGTTGCTTTGATTCCAAGCTTTCATTAAATAAAAGTAAGATTCAAAAGATAAAACCTTCTAAGGATGATTTCTGTTAAAAAAAAAAAAAAAAAAAGGGGTGGCTAACCCTGGATCCATTAGGGCTAGAAGTTTATTTTGCCTTCTAAACAAATGCTTGGAGTCAAGATGACATAAGTAACAAAGACATAAGTGATTTACTGAGCCAGGGATATGGAGGAAGGAGGTTGGCTTCGTCCCTGCCTGGGACCCCCTCTTCCCCTGCACACCAGAACTGCAACCAGAAGTTTTGTCAGGCCACAATCGGCCGGAGTGGTACAGAATGGAGTGGCTGCATCGCAAGGGCCACAATTGGCTTCAGAGTTACACAGAGGAGTTCGTCGCATCGGCCAGTCAGGGCCTGTTAAGGAGCAGGCACTTAATTTAAATACTTAAGCCGCAACCCAGCTTTAAAAATGCCTGACGGCACTTGCAATGCAGATTTACTGAGGCAGAGATATGGGGGATGGAGGCTGGCTTTGTCCCTGCCTGGTTCCCCTCTTTCCCTGCACACCAGAACTGCAGCCAGAAGTTTTGTTGGGCCGCATTCAGCTGAAGTGGTATAGAAGGGAGCAGCTGCATCGCAAGAAAATTTCCCACCTACCTTTCCCCACCACTGCAACTCTATAAATGGCCTAGGTCTTGGACAGTCAAGAGGGGAGGTGGGGCTCTGTGCTCAAGCTGGGAGTGTCTATAATACAATAAGCAGTACTGTGCCATACACATTTATTGTTTCTGTTATGATACCAAAGAGAGAAAACTGGTTTAAGCTGAGCAGTTAAGAGGGGAAGTGGGGCCCTATGTGGACAAGGGGAAAATCTGTAGTATATAAAGCAGTGCTGGGCCATAACCACACGTTATTTCTCTTTGGATCCAGTAGGGAACAAGCTAAATTGAGAAGGGTTTAAACCCAATGTGCCCACAACCACTAGTTTTTCTTCTTGCACTGATTCAGTTGGGACCAAGTTAAATTGAGAAGTGGGATTCAGTAAGGAACAAGCTTAATGGAGAAAGGCGCTTTTTTTTTTTTTTAAGCTGATGTCTCCATAGCCACATGTTTTTATTAAGATTCAGTAGGGAACATACTACAATGAGAAAGGTTTATTTGACCCTTTATTGAAATTTTCATTAGTGATATCTGATCCCTGTGCTTGATTACACAGCTAGATCAGAGTGAGAGGTATTCTCAAGCAGATCAGAGCAGAAGGTATTCTCAAGCAGTAGTAGACCCCCCAGTGGTGGTGTTTATTTTCGGTAGTGATATCTGTCCCTGTATCTATGTACTAATTTCACATTGATCGATTAGGTGTCACTGGTATTTGCTGTGAAAAAAGATAGGGGCTAAGTATCACTTGGTTACTAATGTACAGGTGTGAAATAAGGGTATATTATCAATGAGTCACAGGAGACTGATTGCTGGGAAGGATTGAGACAGATGAGGGTAGGGTGACAAACCAAGTAAAGAACACGTGCAGATATGGAGTGGACAGGAAGGTAGAATGGTGGGAGGGGTGGGTGGAGTGGATACATAGGTAGAGAGATGGGGGGGGGGGAAACAAGTCTGCGGGCCGGGAATTGGCCCTAGCAGAATAGTGAGAGGTAATGGATGCAGAGCAGCAGTGCATATGGACACACTCTGGAGAGCAGGAACATGTCCTATTTGAGTGAGGGTGTTACACCTGGAATGGGAAGTCTGGGAATTAAGGACGGAGGTGGAAAAATTAATCAAGGGAGTAGGACATAGAGGGAGGTGCGGCAGTGGTATGGCAGCTTGGGGGGGACTTTGAGAGTTCTGACAAGAGACAGGAAAAAGGGGTAACTGGAGAAGAAAATAATGTAAAACACTGGAGTGATCAGGTTAAGGGTAGGAAGAGGGGTAGTGGGGGTCTTGCAGCTCCAGGCGATTAAGAAGGGTCTTGCTGCTCAAGGAAACATTTGAGAGGACCAGTGCAAGACAGGAAAGGGGGGTTATGGAAAGGATGTAAACAGGACTACAGAAAACGCAGGAGTGACCAGAAAGGGGGCAACAAGAGTGGCGGGATGAACAAGGGATGTCAGGGAAAAGCGGGGGGAGAGGGGGAGTTAAAGGTGGAGAGGATGTTACTCATGGTAGGGCCAGGGTGGAAAATGGCATCGGTAAAACGGGGGGTGGCAGTGATGAACAGGTATACCGCACCACAAAACAGAAGGGACATGAAGGATCATGTGGGGACAGTGGAGACTGACGAGGGAAGGGAAGAGCAAGAGTGTGAGGCAGGTAGAGATCCCGGAAAAATAGCAGAGGATGGTGAAAAGGGAGGAGGCGGGGGGGGGGGGGGATGAACCAGTCCGTTTTAAGAAAGTTATAATAATAATATATATTTTTAATGCACCTTTCAAATACCAAGGCACCTTACAAAACAGTTAAACACCAATACCATAATATACAGTTTGTAAATATAGTAAAATGCAAATAAAACAAGTTTAATCACATAGAATATGCCTGGTGCAACAAAAAGGTTTTAAGAGCCTGTTTGAATCCCTCCATGGTCATGCACTCCCGTACCTGACGGCGTAGAGAATTCCAAAGGGTTGAGGCCACCTACATAAATGCACAGGACCCTGAAGATTTTAAACAAACCCTTGGAATCTCTAGCAACCCCACATCAAGGTAAGGGATCAGAAGCTCTTTCAGGTAGTCTGGGCCCTGTGTGTAGGACTTTATAAGTCAGAAGTCCGACTTTAAAGGTGACCCACCACTGTACTGGCAGCCAGTGCCGTTCACGCAGTACCGTAGAAATATAAGCAGACCGGGGGGTCCCCATCAGTAACTGGGCTGCAGTGTTCTGCACCAGCTGCAAGTGGCAGATATCCACTCCTGGTAGCCCTTGGTACAGGGAATTACAATAATCAAGGCACGAGGACACAAAGGTGTGAACCAACACAGGAAGATCGCCAGATGGAACAAGGTGCTTAATCCTGGAGATGTTCGTCATATGGTAGAAAGAGGATTTGATGACTTACTATTGCAGTGTCAGCCCATTGTCAAAAATCACCCTAAGGTTTCACACCTGTTCAGAGGTAGGGAGTGGAAGGCCCCCAAGAAAAAGTCCTGAGGGTGAAACCACCCCCAATCCCTCTATCCGGCGCCCATGGTCCACAACCAACACCAGTCTCTTCCAACTTCAACCTCAACCAGCTTGAATTCATCCAATCTTGGATTTCAGTGAGGCAGTTGTTAAATACTGAGAGAGCTCTATCCTGATCAGGTGTGAAAGAAAGGTAGAGCTGGGTATCATCAGCATAGCAGTGAAACCTCAGTCCATATCTTCTTACAAAGTCTTGGAGGGGTAGCATGTACACTGCGAACAACATGGGGTCAGCACTGACCTCTGAGGGATCCCACAAGACAGAGGAACTGAGTCAGAGGAATAAATTCCCGACACCACCCTCTGAGATCTTCTGGTGAGGAAAGAAGTAAACCATCTGAGGACTGCACCAGCCAGGCCGCAGATGATCACATAAGGTGAAAATATAAGGTATCTCAAAATCTGACATATGAAAACTTTGAGGAAATTAAACTTTAATATATGCCTATATGTAAATATAAGGGTAAAAGATTCATGTTGGAATATTTTCTGAATAAATAAAGTTACATTTGGCTACATTTTTAGTTAATAGTTTTAACGAATAGTAAATTCATGTAGTTAAATTGAAAAAATTAGCAGGTGACCTTTGCCAGTACATTTGACCTCCTGCTCTATGCCTCCATATGCACCCCCTATGAATGTTGGGCCTGTAATATCACTTTTTTAAATGTCTGGATTTATGATTAAAGAGATTTCTAAGAGAGATTTGTAACATATTGTAATATTTATTTTATTTATTTAGTTTTTGTTGACCAGGTAAGTGCACTAGACAAATCCTGCCTATTTTCAGGCACGACCCGGGGGAGGGGGATACAGATGAATGCCAACTGACTTTTTGAAACCAGATTAAGCTGTTGGTGGTATTTTTTTTTTAGTGAATGAGGGAAATTTGGCCAGGACACCGGGGAAATTCCCCTACTCTTTTCGATAAGTGCCATGGGATCTTTAACATCCACCTGAACTACCACCAATCCAGGCAGATGGGACCTCGGTTTAACGTCTCATCCGAAAGATGGCACCTCAGAAGTGCAGCACCCCTCTCATGCTGCACTACAGTGTCAGTACTGGGATATTAACCCAAGTGCCAGATGTGGGAGCTGAACCCACAGCCCTCTGATCTCCCGGCCTCAGAGGCGAGTGTGCTACCTACTGAGCCACTGACACTGCTTAATAGACTGACCTTCTGCCAGCACACTTGACCTCCCGCTTCATGCCTCCATATGTACCCCCTGTGAACATGAGGGTGGAAAAATAACATAACCAAACATCGGGATTTATAATTGTAAGAACTTCTAAAGAGGTTTGCAACATATGGTAATAGAATGTTGGAAAAAGATCCCTTGATTTATGCCTTAAAATAAGCAGAAGGAGCCTGTTTGTATAACCCCACTATGTGTTACACATCGAAGCTATGGCTTGGCTTTTGCTAAGCCTGCACATGTGCAATAGCTTGTGCGTGACATCATCATGTCGCGCTGCGGGAATATACAAACAGGCTCAAGAGGGAAGGAGAAAGCAACAGCAAGGAGGAGCTGCTCACCCATTTTGGGAGCATGCATGTCAATAGAAAGGAAACATTAAGAGAGGCCTTATTTGAAAGCGCTCCAAAGCAATAGGTGAGCATCAAAACTTGCAATTTGATCTTTAAACTGAAATAATTTATCAACTTTGAGCAAACACTGTACAAAATGGGGACAAGTAAACCAAACTGTCCAAACATTGTTTTTTTACAGAGAAAAAAACAGAGCTAAAAGGAAAAAAGGCAAGAAATCTAAAGTAAAAATGTATCTTGCTTTCTTCATTTAGAAAGTGTCAGGCTTATGTGATTTAAGCAGCAGTAAAATGGTATGCTTAAGAGAGGCATAACTTAAAGGGACATAATTGCTCACAGCTGCCCTGTTTCTGTTTTAGGTCAAAATTTCTCCTTTTTTTTTTTAAAAAGAAGGCATGGCGTGGTGCAGTACTGTAAAAAGTACATGAGGAAAAGAAAAGTTTTTGGAAAAAGCCACAGCCTAAATGACACTGAATGGTGGATATGAACTGTAAAACATTATTTTGTTATAGTAAACAATTGAAAAAGCAAATAACTATATGAATTGGTTTAAAATGTGTATAAATTATATATTAACAGGTAAAAAAACACAGAATTACATAATTACCCTGTGAACAAGCTCAAATAAGGAGCGAAATGTAAGGGAAGATAAAGAAAACAGGCATTTGTCAATGCCGAATGTTTGCTTGCTGGCATTGGCATTGGTAGTGTAGAAGTTACAGAGCTGCATAATAGGAATGGCAGCAAAGTATTGAACTGAAGCCAACCCCACCACCACCCTGCAGAGAGTGACAGGCATTGGGGTGTGCCTTTGGGTCATCAGGCATAACGACCATGCCATTTCACCACACCCTACCCTGCAGACACTGACAAGTGTCACGATGTGCCTTGGGGTCTTTGGCCCTTATGCGCACCCCATTCCATCAGGAAATACGGTGAGATGGGTGCGGTATAGGAGAATGGGGTGAACTTTGGGGCCGAAGAGTCCAAGGCATGCCTCGATGCCTGTCACTTGCTGCAGGGTGGGAAATGGTATGAGCATTACAGGCAAGAATCCCAAGTCACATCCCTGATACCTGTCTTCTCTACAGGGTTGGGCGTTATGGTTGGAAACCCTAATACCTCAGGCATTCGTTGGTATTTTCACTCCAAATTTTCAACATGTTTTTTTTGTGACCCCACCTCATGAACAGTGGCAATATCAGTTTGTTAGCCGAAAGCTGCTTATGCACAGCGACTATGGCATTTAGCACCACAGGTGCAAAAACATTCCAAACAGGATGTAAAAAATGACAGTTGTACTGTTCATGCGGAGGTGTAAAAAATGGCAATGTTGCAAATGTGCAGTTAAAATATTTAAAAAAATGGTGAAGTCATGAGCGTGCATAGAAACTGTGCAACGCACACCCGTAATGTAATTAGTCTGGGGATTTTTTTACAGCAGACTGTCAACACAGGCATTTTGGGACCTCTGATCATGAACAGTGTCACTGTGATTTTCTTTCTGTCCTGAACAATGATTTCCCACAGCGACCACGCATCTCTGCGCTGAAAGTGTGAAAACACATTTCGGCCATGTTGTGAAAAATGACAGCTGTACTGTTCATAAGGAAGTGTGGAAAAATGCCACTGGTGAAAATCTGGATTGAAAATATTACAAGGTCATGAGCTTACGAGGGTGCGTGGAAACTGCGCAATGCTCACTCGTATACACAGTCAGTTTATGGACTTTTGTCACCAAATTTTCAACATAGCCATTTTAAGACCTCTGCTCATGAACAGTGTAACTGTGATTTTCTTAATCTGTCCCAAACATTGCTTTCACACACCGACTGCACCATTTGCGCCTACATGTGCGGAAACACATTGAGGCGCATGTGAAAAATGGCAGCTGTACTGTTCATAAGGAAGTGTAATAAAATGGCAATGTTTAAAATCTGGGTGAAAATATTGAAAATTCGCAAACTTATAGCGTGCATTGCTCGGTTCCTCGCGCGGCTGTAAGTTTGGAATTTCAATATTTTCACCCAGATTTTAAACATAGCCATTTTATTACACTTCCTTATGAACAGTACAGTCATTTTAGGAATTGTCTTATGATTTTTCACCAAATTTTCAACATAGCCATTTTAAGACCTCTGCTCATGAACAGTGTCACTGTGATTTTCTTAATGTGTCCCATACATTGATTTCGCACACCGACTGCGCCATTGTGCGCTACATGGGCGGAAACACATTTTGGCAAGATGTGAAAAATGACAGCTGTACTGCTCATAAGGAGGTGTGGTAAAATGGCAATGTTGAAAATCTGGAGTGAAAATATTGAAAATTCGCAAACTTACGAGCGTGCATAGGAACTGCGCAACGCACTCGTAAAAGTCATTTTTAGGAATTTTTTCACCAAATTTTCAACATAGCCATTTTAAGACCTCTGCTCATGAACAGTGTCACTGTGATTTTCTTAATTTGTCCCATACATTGATTTCGCACACCGACTGCGCCATTGTGCGCTACATGGGCGGAAACACATTTTGGGCAAGATGTGAAAAATGACAGCTGTACAGCTCATAAGGAGGTGTGGTAAAATGGCAATGTTGAAAATCTGGAGTGAAAATATTGAAAATTCATGAAACTTACGAGCGTGCGTAGGAACTGCACAACGCACGCTCGTAAAACAGTCATTTTTAGGAATTTTTTCACCAAATTTTCAACATAGCCGTTTTAAGACCTCTGCTCATGAACAGTGTCACTGTGATTTTCTTAATTTGTCCCGTACATTGATTTCGCACACCGACTGCGCCATTGTGCGCTACATGGGCGGAAACACGTTTTGGGTGAGATGTGAAAAATGACAGCTGTACTACTCATAAGAAGGTGTGGTAAAATGGCAATGTTGAAAATCTGGAGTGAAAATATTGAAAATTCGCGAACTTACGAGCCTGCGTAGGAACTGCGCAACGCATGCTCGTAAAACAGTCATTTTTTGGAATTTTTCCACCAAATTTTCAAAATAGGCTTCTCGAGAGCCCACCTTATGAACACTGCCAGTGTCATTTCATTAATCAGTCCCGAAAGGTGATTTCACACAGTGACTGCGAAATCACCCTTTGGGCCTGAATAACGCCATGACAGTGACAGCATTCATGAGAAGGGGTCCCAAAAACCCCATGTTGAAAATTTGGTGCAAAAATTCCAAATAATGCCTGAGATATGCAACAAAGTTGAAAAAACCCTATCTATTGCATTATACAGCTTACCGGCATTTCCTCAGTTCGCAGTCGGCTTTGAAGAGTGCAGATGTGTTCCCGTCCACCGAAGATCGTCGCGCGAGTCCGGAAGTATGTATGGGGTGAGGGGGTAGGGAGACACGCAGTGCGCAGTGGGTGAGGGCAGAGACTGCGAGGTCCGTTTTTAAGTTACAGGTGTTTTTTTTTGTTTAGGTGACACAGAGGCTTCTTGCCACGCTGGGGTGGGCTCCAGCGTGGCACAAGGACAGCTGAGGGGTCCTGGAGCCGACAGGGTATTGGGCACCCCTGTCGGCAATAGTATTCGTTACCCACGCTAAAGGCGAGGCTCCAGCGTGGCACCCTGTACTAGAGGGAGAAACAGTGGAGCCGACAGGGACTGGGCACCCCGTCGGCTGCTATACAATGTCTGACCATGCTGGGGTGAGCACCCAGCGTGGCCTATGCTATTTAATTTAGCAGGCGCAGCACAGCCAGCGAGGATTGGGTACCCCGTCGGCTATACAATGTCGGCCACGCTGGGGTGGGCACCCAGCGTGGCCTATGTAACTCATGCTTGGGGAGTAGCACACAGTATGCGTCAGGCGTGTGTGTGTGTGTGTGTGTGTGTGGGGGAGCTGCACATGAGCAGGCGATATCTGATCACTGCTCACTGAAGCGTAGCTCCCCTTTCAACTGCACGCCACTGCATTTTGAGCTGTCATAGACAGCTCCAGCATGCATTGGCGGACTGGGGCGTGCCTGCCAACACACTGACTGAATTGGAAGAGGGTGTGACACACCTCCGAAAACTCGGATGATGGCACTATGTTTCTTGCACATGCGTGCAAGCAAACATAATTAAAGGAATTTTAACTGATCTGTGGAGTAGTTCTTATACTAAAGCCCCCCCCAAAAAAATACTTCTATATTCGGGATGAACACAGTCCCTTGGGGCTCAACAAGGGACTGGAATAAGGATGGAAGGAAGGGTGGGGATGGGTTTGCAGGATTAGTTGATTGAGGAAAAAAGGTGGAGTGGCTGGGCTTCAAGAGAGTGGGGGAGGTTGTGGGGTCAACGGGGAAATCCAGGAAAGGGGAAGTTAAAGTGGATGGACTAAAGCTCGGAGGGGAGAGGGCCATGGTGCTAAACAGGAAAAGAGTAGTTAACAATACACAATGCACAACTCCAGAGGGCACCAAGGTACTGATTTGGGGGGATTCCATAGTTTGGGGGGGGAATCTGTGGTGATGGGAGAAAGAGCAGTATTAGAGTTGAGTGCATGCCGGGTATAACTGTGCACAAGGTAGCGCATCACGTGCACTCATTAGTAAGGAAGCATGGGGGGGCTAATATTGTGGTACACATGGGTACAAATGATCTGGCAGAAAATAGCATGATGGAGGTGCAAGCCAGACACAGGGAGATGGCAAGAATATGCAATGCAGAAGGAACCACCCCCTCATTCTCAGAAGTCCTGTTGGTACCCATGGGATCCTTAGAAAGGAAACAGAATATTCGGGAATTTAATAATTGGTTGCGGAACTGGTGTCCAACTATGGGGTTTGGGTTGGTGGGAAACTGGGATGATACATGGGAAAACAAGGAACTATACTCCAGGGACAGATTACACCTTAGCAAATTAGGAAAGGATGTACTGAAAGAGAAATTGGACAGTACATAGGTACCGTGTGGAATTTAAACTGGTGGGGGGGGGGGTGAAAATGGGCTGCAAGCAGCAGAGCAAACCACAGGAGGCCAGAGGCCTCTTCTCCCCATTATAAGCACAAGTGGACAAGATAGGCTTGAACTCAAAAAAAGGGGAGGGGGTTAGGGAGGATGGATAGGGACAAAGAGTCAGGTTGGAGGGTGGTCTTGATTGATGCAAGAAATTTGGGGAATAAGATTCTCAAGCTGCAGGCTCTGACGTCAGAAGCGAGGATGTACGTAGCAGCTGTAACAGAGACCTGGGCCACACAATGTCATGACTGGTACCTGAAGCTCCCAGGGTACACAATCTATAGGAAGGATATGACAGTTGGCAAAGGTGGGGTGGGGGTGGCTTTGTTCATTACAGAAGGGATTATGTGTAATGGGGATGAGGGCTCAGGGGAGAAGTGTGGAATCAATAAGGGTCGCACTGCAGGACAGTAAGGGAAGGAGGGTCAGCCTGGGGGTTGTATACAGGCCACCAATGCAGTCAGAAGACACAGATAACGAACTAGTAGCCAGTGTTAGCGAACATTGCAGCCGGTGTGGGTGAGGGACCATGGTGTTGGGGGACTTTAACTTGTCAGGGACAGACTGGCGTACCATGGCATCTACATCTACAAAAGAACAACAAATATTAGATGCCTTCCAGGATGGGTTCCTAACTCAACTGGTGGGACAGCAGACAAGGAAGGATAACATTCTGGACTTGGTACTTGCGAACGGGTACCAGGTGAAGAATGTGGCAGTGGAGGACCCCCTGGCAGGGAGTGATCATTCAATAGTTTGGTTCACCTTAGACCTACGAAAGGAGTGGAACCAGACCAAAACAACTGTGGTGGACTTTGGGGGGGGGGGCTGACTTCAGGGAGATGGATGACATACTCAGAGAGCATTTCAAAATATCAGACCAGGGTTGAGCACAGTGATCCAGTGGGGGATTCTGAAGCTGGGCGTGCTGGAGGCTACAAAAGTCTGCACTAAATCCCACTATGAGAAGGCTAGGGCCAGAAAACCCTGTTGATGGTCAAGAGAAGTTAAGCAGGGGGTGAGGGATAAATGGTTGGTCTTCAGACGGTACAAACGTACTTGCAGGTAGGCAGATAGGGATGAGTACCACAGGATCTCAGACGATGTCAGCAGACAGGTAAGAGCAGCCAAAGCAGATGAGGAGCATAGACTAGCACAGGGGATCAGAGAAGGGAAAAAGGAGTTCTATAGATATGTTAGGGACAGAAGGAAGGGGGGTAGATAAACAAGTTAAAGAAGGAAGGGGATAGGCTGAAGAAACAGTAGAGCAGGCAGAAATACTTAATGAGTATTTCTGCTCAGTCTTTACTAGGTAAAGGGAGAGTCCATTACCACAAGGGGGAGGCAAGATAGGGACAGTGGAAGGGGGCTCAATTACGGATTATGAGATACAAGTGAGGAGGGTGAGAGAGGATCTCAAGTTCTTGAGAACTGATAAAGCCCCAGGACCAGACAGAATCCACCCCCAGAGTTCTAAAGGAACTGGCAGATGTCCTGGCTGCACCACTGACAGAATTATTCAGTTCCTCCCTCCAATCAGGATGTGTGCCCCTAGACTGGAGGGCAGCACATGTGCCACCCCACAAGAGTGGACTGAGGGATGAACCGGGAAACTAGACCAGTTAGTTGGAAGTCCATTGTGGGGAAACTGATGGAGGCCATCCTGAAGGAAAGGATGGTGGAGTTCTTGGAGGTAAATGGCTTTCAAGATGAAAGCCAGCATGGGTTCATCCAGGGGAGATCGTGTCAGACCAACCTAGCTGAATTCTTCGACTGGGTGACAAGATCCCTGGACAATGGAAAGCCTGTTGACGTCCTGTACTTGGACTTCAGCAAGGCTTTCAATTCAGTCCCACATGGAAGGCTAATATGTCAACTGAGGAACCTGGGGGTGGGGGAAAAATGGTAGGGTGGATAACAAATTGGCTCAGCAATCAGCAGCAGAGGGTGATGGTAGTGGGAAGAGGCTGTGACTCTTAAAAGGGTCATCAGAGGGGTCCCTCAAGGATCAGTATTGGGCCCAAGCCTGTTCAATGTGTTCATTGCGGAGAGAGTAAGGAGTACGATGGGTTTATTCACAAATGATTCTAAGCTGGGTGTGGTGGCAGACAGGAGGGTAGGAAGACACTTCAGGAGGATTTTGTCAGGTTAGAAAAGTGGGCAAACACTTGGCAGTTGGGTTCAATGTTCTGAAGTGCAGCATACTACAGTACATCTGGGATTCAGAAATCCTGGATATAACCATCATCTCGGGGGGGGGGGGACAGCTGTTGACATCTAAGGAGGAAAAGGACCTGGGGGTGGTCATAGATGCCAGAATGAATAATTCACAACAGTGTCAGAGAGTGGCTGCTAAAGCAAATAAAATACTTGGGTGAATCCGTAGGGCAATAACATCAAGGAGAAGGGAGGTTATTCTGCCCTTGTATAACTCCTTAGTGAGGCCTCACTTGCAGTACTGTATACAATTTTGGAGGCCTTACTTAAAGAGGGATGTTGCCCTTTTGGAGAGAGTACAGAGGCATGCCACAAGGATGATCCATGGCCTGGGGGAAATGTCCTATGAGGAACAACTTGGGGAGTTAAACACGTACTCCCTCAAGAACAGACGGGATATAATAGACGTATTCAAATATATGAAGGGCATAAATAGGGTAGACATGGATGGTCTCTTTATGTGGAGGGGGAGGGAAATACTAGGGGACATAACCTTAAGCTAGTAGGGGGAGGTGAGGAGGCACTATTTCACCAAGAGGGTGGTTGCACCTTGGAGCACATTACCAGGGGAGCTGTTGGCAAAGGAAACCATGGAGAGCTTCAAGATGGGTTGGGACAAGTTCATGGGCAAGGTGCAGGTTGGTGGGGAGGTGTGCTAGATAGAAGGGAGTGCTTGAAGGAGCAGCCACTGAATCTTAATCAGAAGCTGTATCTCAGGCAGATGAGTAAGACCGATAGGCCTAATCTGCTGGAAACTTTGTATGTAAGTTATGATGACACAGGTGATAGTTATGTAACTTATTCTTTATCCAGTCCCAGCCTTTGCTTACTTTAGTCTCTTTCCCACCGCTGAACTTTTGCTTCTGCCATCCTTCATACATGTTTATTTAACTGGGCGCCCCTCAGGCCAGACCTGCTCAATCCTCTTGGTTTTTCTGTGGCTTTCCTCTCATTCTGGAGCACCAGTGGCTGACCTTGGAGCAGCCACCCACCAAGGATCGGCTGCAGTCAGCTGAGACAAAGCAGCGGATAATAGCATTCAGCGGCATCAAGGTGGGGCAGGGTTGGTGCCTTAATTCACATACTGTGGACATGTTTGCCCCTTGTAATACCATCCCACCACCGTAGCATCAGCTTACTGGTGTCTATGGCACCAACCTTTGGGTGAGGGGAGGTTCCCAATATGAAGTGGTCCTCCACTATATCAATTCCACCACTGTTTCCACCCTAGGTTGAGCTCATACAACAGGCTGCCTAAATTTCTTCCCCCCCTTCAGTACTCAGCGCCTCTGCACTGCACCTTGGACGCAACCAGCCCAGGGCAGGTGGTGTCCAATGTCACATGGTCATCCATTACATCAGTGCTGGCAGTGCTAGCATCACTCCTTCCGTGGGGGGGTTAGATGGGGGGCAATGGGTAAGTGTGGTAAACATCTGGCACTGGGAGTAGCAAGGCTGTAGGTGGCAACACTGTTGAACTGGGTGGAATAAACAATAAGCAAGCAATAGGCCATGACAGAGTGAGCCTTACACCAAGATAACTGTCCACCAAGGAACATAATGAGGCCTGATGTCACAGGCACAGGGCCTCGCAGCTTCTGAAAGGTGGTAGCCCCAGTTCAAATCACACCCTGAAGTGTCTTATTACCCTCACAAAAAAAAAAAGAAAAATGAAAAACAGCTTTCCTTTTAAAAGTAAAACAGTTCCTCCATGAGCCCTGATGAGGAGCTGTGATTTCTTTAGCCAATTTGTTTTCTTCTGTTTTCCGGTTCCCGCTCTCTGCTCTGAGAAATGGGAGTGAGTGGCAGATTTATATAATGTTTATTTACTTTTCCCTGTTTTTAAAACAGTTTGTCCCTCATCCTGACTTCCAGATAGTTTCTGTTTTTTCTTGGTCCTCGACTACTCTGAGAATCGGGAGTGACTGTGCATGCTGTTTTTTTTTGGTTTTTTTTTTAGTTTGTCCCTTGTTGTGGGTTTTGGCCATTATCCATCGGTGTTTCCCCATCCTCACTTCCAGCTCTGAGGACTGGTAGCGAGCAATTTTAAACCACAGTCACTCTGTTTTGTGGTCACTGCTGCATGCTCGAAGGACCAAGAGTAAGTCAGCACTGTTTTCAGCAATGTCTTTTTTGCTATCTTGAGCAGGCAGGTGAGAGAAGGGGCAATGTGATTCAGTAGGAAAAATCAATGATACAAGAAAAATTGATGGAAGTTTTGACTGCCAGAATGAAACAAGCATTTGTCAATGCCGAACGTTCACTTGCAGGTATTTGCAGTGGTATTTGGCACTTGGACATGGCTTAAAAAAATCAGTGACAAAGAAGTACAAGCATTTGTCAATGCCGAATGTTGCTTGCTTCTATATGCTGTTTAGGTATCTGGAAGTCATTGGAGTGCAAATATTGAAAATTCGCGAACTTACGAGCGTACGTAGGAACTGCGCAACACACGCTTGTAAAACAGTCATTTTTAAGAATTTTTTCACCAAATTTTCAACATAGCCATTTTAAGACCTCTGCTCATGAACAGTGTCACTGATTTTCTTAATGTGTCCCATACATTGATTTCACACACCGACTGCGCCATTGTGCGCTACATGAGCGGAAACACGTTTTGGGCAGGATGTGAAAAATGACAGCTGTACTGCTCATAAGGAGGTGTGGTAAAATGGCAATGTTGAAAATCTGGAGTGAAAATATTGAAAATTCGCAAACTTACGAATGTGCGTAGGAACTGCGCAACGCACGGTCATGAAACAGTCATTTTTAGGAATTTTTTCACCAAATTTTCAACATAGCCATTTTAAGACCTCTGCTAATGAACAGTGTCACTGTGATTTTTTAATGTGTCCCATACATTGATTTCGCACACCGACTGCGCCATTGTGTGCCACATTGGACGAAACACGCTTTGGGCAGGATGAAAAATGACAGCTGTACTGCTCATAAGAAGGTGTGGTAAAATGGCAATGTTGAAAATCTGGAGTGGAAATATTGAAAATTCGCGAAAAACCTACGAAAAGGGAACTTCAAGAATGACGCCAGAAAAGTCATTTTAGAATTTTTCTACCAAATTTTCAACATAGCCATTTTAAGACCTCTGCTAATGAAGTGTCATGGTGATTTTCTTAATGTGTCCCATACATTGATTTAGCACACCGACTGCGCCATTATGCGCTTCCTAAGTAGGAAACCACGTTTTGGGCAGGATGTGAAAAATGACAGCTGTACTGCTCATAAGGAAGTGTGGTAAAATGGCAATGTTGAAAATCTGGAGTGAAAATATTGGAAAATTCGCTAACTTGCGCAAGCTATGTAAAACAGTCATTTTAGAATTTTGCCAAATTTTCAACATGGGGTTTTGGGACCTTCTCATGAATGATGTCACTGTCATGGCATTATTCAGGCCGAATGGTGATTTCACGCAGTGACTGCGAAATCACCCTTCGGCCCGGAAAGTACCATGACAGTGACATCATTCATGAGAAGGGGTCCCAAAAACACCATGTTGAAAAATTTGCTGCAAAAATTCCAAAAAATGCCTGAGATATGCAATAAAGTTGAAACCCCTATCTAGCCCATTATACAGCTTACGGGGTGAGGGGTGTGGGGAGGCGTGCGCAGTGGGTGGGTGGGTGCGGGTTGTGGGAGGGGCATGGGAGAAGCGCCGTGGGACCTTTTCAATTTAGGGTTTAAAAAAAGACGGCGTGGGACGTTGCCGCTGGTGTGGGCTCCCAGCATGGCAGAAGGATGGCTGGGGGGGCCGGAGCCGCCGAGGATTAGGCACCCTCTCCGGCAGATGACGCGGACGGACGTTTGCCACGCTGGGGTGGGCTCCAGCATAGGCAGAAGGATGGCTGGGGGGCCTTAATGGCGGGGTTAGGCACCCCGTTGGCACATGCTTGTGAGACGTGGCCACGCTGGGAGTGGGCTCCCAGCGTGACAGCAAAGATTTGGGGGTGAAAGCTGTGTGATGACAGCGTGTGCTTTGAAGAAGACCACCACTGTCATACACAGCACCGTGTCCGATTGGTGCAGGACTGCCACGCCTGCTCAATGGAGCAGGGGATTGCAGGGAAGGGGCACACCTCCAAAGTGTCCCATTCTCCCAAGACGTTCCTTGCGCATGCACGCAAGCGAACGTAAAAAGAAGTAGGGAGCCGAGTAAGCCAGGTGAGCAGTTGTGCTTAGGGGTTGGGAGAGTGTCCAGGAGGAAAAAAAAATAAATGATGTCTGTCTCAAATTGGACATTATAAACTGGCGCAGTGATATTTTTTTTGTCAAGGAGGGAGGCATCAGTACTTTTTCTCACCTGGGTATTAGGCTGAGATAATTGCCCTGGTGCCAATCTGTCTCAATTGGAAGCCATGATTTTTACTACCCATTTTATGAAAAAACACTAATCCATCCGAATGAGAACTTCTTTGAAAAGGGCACACTTTTAAACTGTTAGATCTAGAAATTTTATTAAAAACTGAAAGTGTGCAGTCATATCCACAGTTTGCTCCTGACAGTACAATTTGATATATCTATATGCATTAATACACAGTTCACCATAACATTATGGTTACACATGTATTGATGCACAGTATACATATTTATTTAGTTTGTGTTTACTGGGTGGGTGCACTAGACAATATGTCTGTTTTTAGGCAAGACCCGGGAGAATACAAAGACTCAAAGCAGTTTTTCAAACACATCACAAACGTTACAACAGATACAGTATTGCTACATGAAGGCAGGCAGAATGATGCATCTCAAGGAAACAAACTCTCTAGATGGGATGTAGCGGATTTTGACAAATACAAGAACATGACAGTGCATCAGGTACAGGAGCACCCATCTGTGGTTCTTAAGAACGTATATAACTCCCTGTTGGACTGTAGATGGGATTGGGAGAATTGAAGGTTAGCTAGAACGGAGTTCCAGAATTTCAGGGCAAAGAAGGAAAATGCTTGCTCACCTACATTTGTTGAACACTTGGGAATGGACAGGAGTGATATGTCACTAGATCTCAGGGGATGGGCCTGACTGGAACATTTTAGCAGGGCAGCCAGAGAGGTTTAGCAGACCTAAGAATCTTATCCATGGCATGTTGTACGTATTGTCGCTGTGAGGATGGAGATAGCCAACTAACACTAGTATAGAGTGTGCAGTGA
Organism: Neoceratodus forsteri; assembly: GCA_016271365.2. Classification (NCBI taxonomy): domain Eukaryota; kingdom Metazoa; phylum Chordata; order Ceratodontiformes; family Ceratodontidae; genus Neoceratodus; species Neoceratodus forsteri. Next base: position 208,066,045 of record CM028133.1, on the reverse strand, counting down.
TGGTAAGTCATGCCATGGATAGGACAAAATGACAGATATAAGTTGTTTTCCAGCTGGTTAAGTTACCGTTCTTCATTTGTGAGAACGAGACAAACCAATAGGTAAGACTTGATAGCAGGACTCCCTGAGCAATGTCAAGTCTGGCAGCAGGGTCATGAAAGCATATCTCACTCTAGACAAGCCTGAGCTTGGTGTTGACAGATTTGCATGCAGTAAGAATATGTAGGCGAAAACCAAGGGTCAGATCAAGACTCAGCCCTAAGTATTTGACAGTGGTAAAAGGGGAACCATACCATTGACTGCCAGATCATCCATGCACACCTTCAGCTAGGGTGCTGATCCAAATAGCATAGAGTGAGTCTTGTTGGTGTTGAGGGGAAGTCTAGTCTGTGATAGCCAAGTTTGAACTTAACACATGGTTCAATGCAGACTTCTGTTACTATTAGCCATAGTATGCTCTTAGAGCTAGTGTATAGCGCCATATCGTCCGCATAAAGCATGATGGAGCACGAGTCCAAAACCTTAGAAACATTATTTATAAAAATTGCCACTTCTTTCCATGTGAAACATTCCAGTAGCTACAGTACGTATGCAACCACTGTTACTGCCACCATACTGATACAGTAATACTTTTTATGGCTCGAAAACTGCTTGACATTAGCTGAATTATAAATGGCATCCCTGTTTGATGCTGTGGTGCGGAATATGGTGGTGCTCAAATTTTAAGCCAAGTATTACATGCAGATATGTTGTTATTGACTCATGTCACTTACCATTTTATACATCTATTGATTTTTTCAATTCACTTTTGCTGACAAATGTTGATCGCAGGGATTCTGGTGTCACAATTCAGTTCAGCGACGTGTAACATCTTAAGGCAGATGCTAAGTAACTGTTTTAAAATGCTGAAAAAGTTTACAGCAATGAAAGTACATGAACTTCTTTCTTCTGTGTCTGGAGCTGTAGTGGTGTTATTGGCAAGTGCATGTCCCTTTGCTCCAGATCTATCAGTGAGATGTCTATTCTGTGCAATGGACAGTGGCTGAATGTTATCAGCTGACAGTTTTCATTTCATTATCAACAGATAAATATTCAGGGCTTTGCAAATGCAACTTTGCTGGTAGCACAGTTTTATGCCCCAAGTGTCTCATCAGTTAGTGGTAATATCTTAACCGATGATCACAAAAAGTATGAAAAAGATTTGCCACCGAGTAATGTAAATGCCAATCCACCTAAGCACCTTTATGCTGCAAACATAATTTGAAAGTACAGGGATTCTGGACCAGTGTATCACTCCGTGGCACAGCAATGGTTAATAAGTTTAAGCACATTCTCAGGACATTGTTTCACTTGCCCCTCTCCCCACTACGATCCTGGTCACCTGAAATAAACCAGACATTTTAGTATCTGTTTTACATCTTGGCTCAGTTAGGCAATCAGCGCTGTAAGAACATAAATGGACATATAAATGGGGACTATAAGAACATGCCGTGGGTGCTTGTGCCTTAGTCCAGCTGTGCAACATCAGTCTGAAGCTCAGGTAGGGCTTACTGTCTACCACTTTGTTCACCCCCCATGTACCTGTACCATTTCACATCCTCCCTTGCTTTAGTCCAGCTGTGCTACATCAGCCTGAAGCTCTGGTAGGGCTTACTGTCTACCACTTTGTTCACCCCCCCCATGTATCGTTGTGTTACATCAGCCTGAAGCTCTGGTAGGGCTTACTGTCTACCACTTTGTTCACCCCACCCATTTACCTGCACCATTTCACATCCTCCCTTGATCTACAGTGAGTGGATCCCTCATTCATACATCACATATGCACGCACAAAAAAAAAAAAAACGGTCTTCAAAAATTAAGATACATTTCTTTATGTTTGTTATGTTTGCTTGCACGCATGTGCAAGAAACATAGTGCCATCATCTGAGATTTCGGAGGTGTGTCACCCGCTCTTCCAATTCAATCAGTGTGTTGGCAGGCACGGCCCCTGTAAGCCAATGCATGATGGAGCTGTCTATGACAAGCTCCAAAATGCAGTGGCATGCAGTTCAAAGGGGGAGCTACGCTTCAGTGAGCAGTGATAAGATATCGCTTACTCATGCGCAGCTCCCCCCCACACACACTGTATAGCCGACGTCAGTGCCCAATCCCCCGTCGGGTTTGCTGCACTCCCTCCACCCCCCAAACCTTCCAAATGCCACGCTGGGTGCCCACCCCAGCGTAGCAACTCATGATATAGCCGGGGTGCCCAATCCCCGTCGGCTCCACTATCACCCCAGTACTGGGTGCCATGCTGGAGCCCACCCCAGCGTGGCAATCGATGCTTTGAGCGACGGGTGCCCAATCCCCATCAGCTGAATGCCCTCAACGTCCTCTGTGCTACGCTGGGGAGCCCACCCCAGCATGGCAAACGTCCCGCATCATCATTGGAAACAAAAGAACACTTGTAAAGAAAAACAGTCCCACATAGTCTCCTGGCCCCTCCACAGCCGCACCACCACCTGCGCACCCCACCTCCCCACACACCCCCCTCACCCCATACTTACTTCCGGACCTCAGCGCGACAATCTTCAGTGGACCGGGAACACATCTGCATTCTTCAAGGCTGACCGCGAACTGAGGAAATGCCGGTAAGCTGTATAATGGGCTAGATAAGGGGGTTTTCAACTTTGTTGAATATCTCAGGCATTTTTTGGAATTTTTGCACCAGATTTTCAACATGGGGTTTTTGGGACCCCTTCTCATGAATGATGTCACTGTCATGGCGTTATTCGGGCCCGCAGGGTGATTTCAGTCACTGCGTGAAATCACCTTCCGGGACCGATTAATGAAATAACACTTCCAGTGTTCATAAGGTGGGCTCTCAAGAAGCCTATTTTTAAAATTTTGTGGAAAAATTTCAAACAACGACTGTTTTATGAGCGAGCATTGCGCAGTTCCTACGCACGCTCGTAAGTTCGCAAATTTTCAATATTTTCACTCCAGATTTTCAACATTGCCATTTTACCACACCTTCTTATAAGTAGTACAGCTGTCATTTTTCACATCTCACCCAAAACGTGTTTCTGCCCACGTAGCGCACAATGGCGCAGTCGGTGTCCTAAATCAATGTACGGGACACATTAAGAAAATCACAGTGACACTGTTCATGAGCAGAGGTCTTACAATGGCTATGTTGAAAATTTGGTGAAACATTCCTAAAAATGACTGTTTTACGAGCATCCGTTGTGCAGTTCCTATGCATGCTCATAAGTTTGCAAATTTAATATTTTCACTCCAGATTTTCAACATTGCCATTTTATTATACTTCCTTATGAACAGTACAGCTGCCATTTTTCACATGCCGCCCAAAATGTGTTTTCGCACATGTAGCGCACAATGGTGCTGTTAGTGTGTGAAAGCAATGTTTGGGACAGATTAAGAAAATCACAGTTACACTGTTCATGAGCAGAGGCCTTCAAATGGCTATGTTGAAAATTTGGTGACAAAAGTCCATAAAATGACTATGTTACGAGTAAGCATTGCACAGTTTCCATGCAGCCTCGTAAGTTCATGACTTTGTAATATTTTATGTCTAGATTTTCACCAGTGGCATTTTTCCACACTGCCTTATTTACAGTACAGCTGTCATTTTCACAACATGGCCGAAGTGTGTTTTCACACTTTCAGCGCAGAGATGCGTGGTCGCTGTGGGAAATCATTGTTCGGGACAGATGAAGAAAATCACAGTGACACTGTTCATCATCAGAGGCACCAAAATGCCTGAGTTGACACTCTGCTGTAAAAAAATCCCCAACCTAATTATATTACGGGTGTGCGTTGCACAGTTTCTATGTACGCTCATGACTTCACCATTTTTTTTAAATATTTTTACTGCAGATTTACAACACTGCCATTTTTTACACCTCCCCATGAACAGTACAGCTGTCATTTTTTACATCCTGTTCGGAATGCTTTTGCACCTGTGGTGCTAAATGCCGTAGTCTCTGTGCATAAGCAGCTTTCGGCTAACAAACTGATATTCCCCGTTCATGAGGTGGGGTCACAAAAAAACCATGTTGAACATTTGGAGTGAAAATAACAACGAATGCCTGAGGTATTAGGGTTTCCAACCATAACGCCCAACCTTGTAGAGAATGACAGGCATCAGGGGTGTGACTTGGGATTCTTGCCTGTAATGCTCATACCATTCCACACCCTGCAGCCTGTGAGAAGCATTGAGGTATGCCTTGGACTCTTCAGCCCCAAAGTTCACCCCATTCTCCTATATCGCACCTATCCCACTGTATTTCCTAATGGAATGGGGTGCGCATAAGGACCAAAGACCCCAAGGAACACCGTGACACTTGCCTGTGTCTGCAGGGTGGGGTGTACTGAAATGGCGTGGCCGTTATGCCTGACGACTCAAAGGCACACCCCAATGCCTGTCACTCTCTGCAGGGTGGTGGTGGGGTTGGCTTCAGTTCAATACTTCACTGCCATTCCTATTACGCAGCTCTGTAACTTCTACACTACCACTGCCAATGCCAGCAAGCAAACACATTCAGCATTGACAAATCCTTGTTTATGTTGGCTTGCACATGCACAGCCAACATATTGTGGTAGTGGCAGATTTGGAGGCGCAGTCACTGTTGGGCGAATGCAGGGCACGCATCAGTAGGTTCGTCCCTCATTCCCCAATCAGGCAGCATGCAGGTGCCACATCAGCAATTTGGAATGTGGCCACCAGATCTAAGAAAAGGTCCGCTGCAATGAGAGTGGAGCTCTCATGCAGCATGACCTCAACACGCCTCCCGACATGCACACAACACTGCCGCCTCCTGTCAGAATGCCGACGGGGGAGCCCACTACCCGTCGGCATTATGCAACGCCCGGCCCCCCGCTTTTGTAGTGTGCCGATGGGGGTGCAATATCCCAGTCGGCTACAGTTGCCGCCCCAAAAGAGTCCATTGGCATGCTGGGAGCCCACCCCAGCGTACCACATGACCCTGTTAAAAAGAAAAACGTCCCACGCTGTTTTTTTTTCTTTACCCTGTCAAAAGAAAATAGCCCCTTGTGGCCTCCCTACCCCCCTCCCACAACCCGTGCCCACCCACTGCGCACCCTGCCTCCTCACACCCCATACTTACCTCCGGAGTCGGGCGCGATGATCTCCGGTGGACCGAGAACATGTTTGCACTATTCAAAGCTGACTGCGAACTGAGGAAATGCCAGTAAGCTGTATAATGGAATAAATAGGATTTTTTCAACTTTGATGCATATCTCAGGCATTTTTTGGAATTTTTGCACCAAATTTTCGACATGGGGTTTTTGTGACCCCTCCTCATGAATTCTTGCACCATCATGGTGTTACTCGGCCACAAATACAGGTTACTCACCTGTAACAGGAGTTCTAGGAATGGTATATGTTGTTAATCCACACTATCTGGCAGGTTCCTTGCCGCTTTAAATCTTGCCGGAAGGTCTTCAAGCTGGCTCCTCCCACCCGGGTGGTAAAACTCTCAGCTCCGCCCCATGACACCAGATCTAGCCCGCTGAAAGCCAGGTTGTGCAACGAAGCTGGGGAAGTCATGTGGATGAACATATACCATTCCTAGAACTCCTGTTAAGGTGAGTAACCTGTATTTCTAGAGACATGGATATGTTGTTCATCCACACTATCTGGCAGACTCCTAGCAGTTCTCCGGGAGAAGGGAGGCAAGGCGCACACCCCCTACTTAGGAAATAAAGACTGGAGAACCGAGGCCCCAAAACCAGCATCCTGGCGTGACTCAAGGTCGATGTGGTAATGGGTGATGAAGGTATGTGCTGACTTCCAGGTAGCAGCCCTGCAGATTTCCTGGATAGGGACGTCCCTGGAAGCAGCTACCGATGCAGCAGTATGGTAGGTAGAATGAGCTTTTATCCCTCTGGGAGGCTCCATGCCCGCCAACCTATAGCAGAGATCTATGCAGGAGGTGACCCACCTGCCTATCGTCTGCTTGGCTGCAGGTCTGCCAGGTGCAGCTTCAGCGTAGGTGACAAACAGCTGGCGAACCTCTCCCTGAACTTCAGCCGTACGCTCCTTACAATAAGCGAGCGCTCATCTAGGGTCCAAAGTATGGAGCCTATATTCGGCCTCCGAGGTGTGATTGGGGTAGAACACCGGCAGAGTCAACACCTGGTTAAGGTGAAACTCCGACACCACTTTCGGAAGGAATTTCGGGTGGGGGCACAGGACAACCTTGTCCCTGTGGAAGACCAGATAAGGAGACTCGATGGAAAGCGCCTGGAGCTCTCCCATCTTTCTGGCTGACGTGATAGCCAACAAGAAGGCGATCTTCCACGACAGGTGAGAGATGTCACACCTGTGCATTGGTTCAAATGGCTTGCCCATGAGCTTAGCCAATACCAGCAGTAGATCCCACGGAGGTGGAGGTTCTCGCATTGGAGAGGATATGTGATCAAGGCCTTTGAAAAAGTGCCTGACCACCTTCTCCTGCACCACCAACTGCTTCCCGGCCCGTGCCCGGTAAGCAGAGATGGCTGCCAGGTGCACCTACTGAGAAAGGGACCACAGGTAGTCCAGAATGCTTGCCAAGGAACAGGACGTAAGGTCCAGGCCCTTGCCCTGTCACCAAATGGAGAATCTCTTCCATTTGAAGGCGTAGCATTTTCTGGTCGACTCCATATGGGATGCCTCAACGACGTTGAGGACCTCGTCGGAAAGACCCAAGGCCTGGAACTCTAGCCACTCAGGAACCAGGCCATCAGGTTGCAGGGACTGAAGGTCCGGACGGAATACCTTCCCCTGATTGACTGAGATCAGATCCGGGCGGGATGGAAGCCGCCTTGGGAGCCTGGAGCTGAGACTGAGGAGATCTGGATACCAGAACTGACAGGGCCAGTCTGGGGCTACCAGAATCACCTGCGCCTTGTCCCTCCTCACCTTGAGAAGCACCTTGTGGATCAAGGGAAATGGGGGAAAGGCGTAGAAGAGGCCCAGGGTCCACGGCCTCGAGAAGGCATCCCCCTGCAGCAAGCCCTGCTGAGGGGGGCGGGTATGAAACAGTCTCAGCTTTGCATTCTCCCTGGGAGGCAAACAGGTCCGGCTGAGGCATGCCCCAGTGGGAGAAAAGATCTTGTACTATCTCCGGCAGGAGAGACCACTCGTGAGACGCAGCCCCTATCCAGCTTAGGGCATCGGCCAGGGTGTTGGAGGCTCCTGCTACATGAATGGCGAGGAGATCCACCTCCAGGCTGTGCACGAGAAAATGCAGAGATCTTCCCTGCATAAAGGCATGAAGTGCATCCTGCCCTGGTGGTTTAGGTAGTACATGGTTGTGGTATTGTCCGTCTGGACCTGAACCACTTGACTCTGTAGAAACGGAGCAAAGGCGGTGAGGGCTAGACGAACCACTCGAAGCTCCAGCAGGTTGATGTGGCATCGGGACTCCAGAGGGGACCAGAGGCCGTGCGCTCTGTGCTCCCCCAGATGGGCACGCCAATCCATCAGAGAGGCATCGGTCGATAGAGAGACCGTCGGCTCGGGGCGAACAAACAGGATGCCCTCCTGCAGATGTGCCAGAACGGTCCACCACTGGAGAGCGTTCCACATCCCCTGGGTCACTGTCACTAGCTGATCCAACGGATCGAAGTGCTGTGATCACTGGCCGGCTGGTCCCCATTGAAGGGGATGCATGTACCAGTGGGCCCAATGGACCACGCTGGTGCAGGCCGCCATTAGGCCTAGGAGGTGCAGGAAGTCCCGGGCAGGGCGCGATTGTCCAATCTGAAATGACTGGGCAAAGGAAGAAAGAATCTCAGCCCTGTCCACCGGGAGCCGTGCTCTGGCTCGAAGAGAGTCGAGCTCTGCCCCGATGAAATGTATTGCCTGTTTTGGCACAAGTTCTGACTTGGCCTCGTTGATGAGGAGGCCAATCTGAGAGCAAACCTAGAGGGCCAGATCTCTGGACTGCTCCACCTCCACTCTGGAAGGGGCTGCAATCAGCCAGTCGTCCAGGTAGGGGTACACCCGGACCCTTCGGTGCCGCAGGAATGCTGTCACCACTGCTATGCATTTGGTGAAGACCCTGGGAGCAAGGCAGAGGCCGAAGGGCATGGCCCGGAACTCGTAAAGGGATCCCTCCGCTCTGAAGTGGAGGAATCTCTGATGAGACGGACGGATTGGGACGTGAAAGAACGCATCTTGGAGGTCCAGGGAACAGAACTGCACGCCTCGTTCCAAGCATGGGATCATCTGAGCCAGAGTGACCATCCTGAAGTTCTGAGATCTTAGGAGCCTGTTCAGGTCGTGCAGGTCGAGAATGGGGCACCAGCCCCCCATCCGTTTTGGGACCAGGAAATACCTGGACACAAACCCCGGGTCTGGGGGAGGATCCGCCACCTTCCTGATCATCTCTTTTTTGAGGAGCAGGGCAATATCGGCCCAGCGGGCCGACAGCAAGGCTGTGGACCCCGTGGCCCCCCGAGGGGCAACGGCTCGAAACGGTGGGGCCTGCTCGATCTCCAGAGGCAGGCCCTTTCCTACCAACTTCAACAACCAGCAGTCCGTGGTGATAGTGGACCAGGCGGAAAGGAAGTGGCGGAGCCGTCCCCCCACGGGGGAACTCAGGGGGGAGTGACAAGGCTGGGGGCGACACCTCAACCCATCACTGGGCAGGCTTGGATGAGGGACCGGCCGAGGGACCTCCTGGGCCTTTACCTCCCTGCTTCCTGTTGGAGGAAGCCGCGGGCTTGGGTTTGGGATGCCAAGCGCGAGCCTGCTGGCCCTGGTGCTGTTGGGCCGGACGTGCCGCAGGCGCAGGCGGACGAAAGGGCTTGTGCTGCTGCTGTCAGCGGCCTTTGTCCTTCTGGGCGGAGGTGACAGAGTCCAGAGTGGCATTGGACTTCTCGATCCGCTAGAGGTGACCTTACACTCCAGGGCCGAAGAGGTTGGTCCCAAGAAGGGGACGTCCACCAACTTGTGCAGGGTATCCGCCGTGAAGGTGGATATCCTCAGCCATGCTCTGTGGCGCATGGCCACCGCGGCCGCAACTGATCTGGCACAGGAGTCCCCTATATCCGGAGCTGTTTGGAGCTGCTGCTTTGCCACTGCCCTACTCTGGTCCCGAACCTGCTGGACCATGGTCTGGAGGTCAGCCGGGAGATGAGGGATCACCTCATCCAGGGAGCCCATGAGGGCATGGGAGAAGTGTGCCATCAGCACGGCCGAGCTGGCCTGGTGGAGGCCAAGGGGGGATGCAGCATACACCTTGCTTCCGGCGTAGTCCAGCTTTTTGGACTCCTTGTCGGGGGGGCTTGTCCACATCCCTAGCATTCCTGGAACGCCAGAAAATGCGGTCGGTGACCAACCCCTCGGCAGAGGGGTGCTCCGAAAACCCGGGCAAAGAGCCGGTAGGGAACACATACTTCCTGGCCATCCTGGCTGAGGGCGCAGGACAGGAAGCAGGCCGCTGCCAAAGCTCCAAGGCTGGGCCTACAATGGCCTCAGTCACCGGAAAGGACTCCGTGGGTGAATCCCCTCGGTCCAGTATCTCCGTCAGGCGACACTTGGCCCGTTTGGATACAGGCTTGAGCTGCATCCCAGTGGACTCCGAGATGAGCCAAAGCAGACCCATAAAGGACGACGGGCTTTCATCCAGTGACTGGCCCCCGGAGGACTCCAGGTCAACCAGCCTGGAGAACAGGGAGGAGTCGTCGGACTCTGAAGAGTCCGCGAAGAGCTGCCTAGGGCCTGAGCCACCCTCCACCTGCTGAGGACAGTCAGGAGTGAGGGTGACCGACAACCTGTGGGGCAGACCTTGACCCGACCAAGAGTCCTTGGTCGGCGACCCCGATTTCGGTTGTGGAGGCGGAGGTTCCACCACAATCGGTGGGGCAGCAGGTTTCGGCCAAACAACCGGCCCAGGCTTGGGCATCTCGACTGCAGTGAGAGGTTACTTCGGCCGTTTGGGTGACAGCCACTTGATGGCCGGGGAAGGCGTCGGTGTCGACTTGCTCCTGGACCAAAGTAACTGCTGCCACATCAGTTCCTCATAGCGTCGACAAAATTTGTGCCGAAGCCTCTCCTCTTCCGAGGAGGAAGATGAGGACGAGTGGCGTCGCCACTTACCTCGGTGCCGAGACTGAGACCGCCGATGTCGGCGGGATTGGCTGGACCAAAAAGTCAGAGACTGAGACCGAGATCCTTGGTGTGTCCGAGGACGGGCCTGGGAAGAAACGGGGGACACCCGCTCTTTCCTCGTCTTGGACACCTTAACTGGGGACTGCTGCACCGAGGTTGTAGTCAGATCCTCAGTCTCCACCAGGGGAACCAGCGAAGAAGGGTTGTCGGCTTCACCAGTCGACAACCTGTCCGACGGGTCGAGAAAAATCTCGACTGCGTCGACGGGTGTCTCGGCCGGCTGACCCGACGGACGCCGTGGAAGCGCGGCCTTAGCCACAACCTCAATCAAGTCGATGGTCGGTTGTCCGGGAAGGGACCTCCCGGCCCCATGAACGCTGACAATGGGACTTACCCTTGGAATCCTTCTTTTTGGACCGAGAGGAATGTCCCGATGGCCCCTCTCCCTTCGTGGAAAGGGATTGGCAAAGCTCTTTGAATGAAGCAGAATACGAGGTACCCAAATAGAGTGGGATAAATACTGCGACCGAGGAAGAGGATGATGCAGCCTGGGCCACCTCCTCCTCAAGGGCGATCATCTGCTCGAGCTGCTCAGCCAAGCCAGCCACCGCGGTAACCACCCACCGGGCCTCTTTCAACTTTACTGGTGGATAATGCTTCTCGGGGCACTTAAGCTTCAACGACAGTGGTCCTCCAAGACGCTTGGTTAAGAACGAACATGACTCGCAGGCTCATGCGGTCATGTTCTAGACTGAGGCAGTAGACGCACATGGAGTGCGGATCCATCCTGGACATCTTCTGCCCACAAGGGCACCGCCAAAAAACGGGAGTCAATTTGTCCATCGCAGCCGCGAGAGAAAAGGAAGACCGAAGTCTTGAAAATTTTAAAACGAGTTTTGGACGAACCGAAGAGTTAGGATCCAGTCAATCACGCAGAGCGTTACAAAGGGAACCTGAGCTTCCAAGCGGTAAGGAAGATCTGGCATCATGGGGCGGAGCCGAGAGTTTTACCACTCGGATGGGTGGGAGGAGCCAGCCTGAAGACCTTCCGGCAAGATTTAAAGCGGCAAGGAACCTGCCAGATAGTGTGGATGAACAACAAATCCATGTCCCTAGAAAAGGTGATTTTGCAGTCACTGCACGGAATCACCTTTCAGGACCAATTAACGAAATGACAGTGCTTAGTGTTCATGAGGTGGGCTCTCAAAAAGCCTATGTTGCAAATTTGGTGGAAAAAATCCCCAAAATTACTGTTTTAAGAGCGTGCATTGCGCAGTTTCCAAGCACGCTCGTAACCTCGTGAATCTGTAATATTTTCACTCCAGATTTTCAAAATTGTCATTTTTCCACACCTCCTTATGAACAGTACAGCTGTCATTTTACATATCCTGGCCAATATGTGTTTTTGCACGTCTGGTGCAGAATAGCGTGACCGCTGCACGAAATCAGTTTATGGGACAGTTTCAGGAAATGACGTTGATGCTGTTCATAAGCAGAAGTCTTAAAATGCCTATGTTGAAAATTTGGTGACAAAATTCCATAAAATGACTATTACAAGTGTGTGTTGTGCAGTTTCCACGCACCCTTGTAACTTCGCAAATTTGCACTATTTTCAAGCCAGATTTTCAACACTGGCATTTTTTTTTTTTTTTTACACCTCCTTACGAACAGTATAGTTGTCATTTTTCACATCCTTCCCTAAATGTGTTTTCACACCTGTGGCGCACAATAGTGTGGTCACTGTGCGAAATCAATGTTTCGGACACATTAACAGAATCACACTGCCACTGTTCATGAGGGAAAGTCCCAAAATGCCTATGTTAAAGATGTGGTTAAAAAAATCCCCAAAATAATTGGGTTACTGACGTGTGCTGCACAGTTTCTAAGCATGCTCATACCTTCACCATTTTTCATATTTTCACTCCAGATTTTCAACGTTGCCATTTTTTTACACCTCCTTATGAACAATACAGTTGTCATTTTACACATCCTACCCAAAATGTGTTTTCGTCCCTGTGTCGCCAAATGGCATAGCCGCTGTGCAAAACCACCTTTCAGCTAACAAACTGATAGTGCCGCTTTTCATGAGGTGGGCTCACAAAAAGCCCATGCTGAAAATTTGGAGTGAAAATACCAACACACACCTACAGTGTTAGGGTTTCCAACTGTAGCACCCCACCCTGTAGAGACTGACAGGCATCAGGGGTGTGACTTGGGATCATCGGCTGGAATGCTCACACCATTCCACCCCCATCCTGCAGCCAGTGACAGGCATCATGGTGTGCCTTGCACTGTTCAGCCACAAAGTTCACCTCATTCTCCTATACTGCACCCACCTCAACATATTTCCTTATGGAATGGGGCAAGTATAATGCCCAAAGCACACCACGACACTTAGTGACTACAGGGTAGGGTGAGGCGAAATGGCATGAGCGTTACAGCTGACGAGCCAAAGGCACACCCACGCCTGTTGGTCTCTACAGGGTGGGGGTGGGGTCAGTGTTATTTTAATACTTCACTGCCATTCCTATTATGCGTCTCTAACTCTGGCACTACCAATGCCAATGCCAGCGAGACAACATTCGGCATTGACAAATGCTTGTCTTTAGTTGTTTTGTTACCTCCTTATAGAATGACAATTCAGAATGGCAGATTTTTCTCCTACTAAACACATACTGCTATCACCTTTTGGCAATGTTTCTTCAGGTACTGTAGATCTCAGTTCTGCTTCTAATTATTTTAATATCATTCTGGCATTGAAATTTGGATAACTGTCCTGTAGTTCACCTGATGTAACTGTTAGTTCCTTTTATGTAGTTCTACTATTTATAACAAGGCGAGAAAAATGTAAGCATTCTGGTTGGCTGAGAGCCTAGTTAAGGAATGTAATTATGAGACCATAATTACACTCCTGTCCTTCTTTCAGACTAATGCCTGTGTACCATATCAAATCCCTACACTCTACAGTGCCAGTCAGACTGCCAGTCACCATTTGCAGTTTTGGGATTCCCTTAGTGTTGAAACGGACTACTTTATCATTCTTTCAGTAAAGTTACCATTTTACAGGAATTAACACAGTTTATAAAATAGTCTGAGAAGAAGTTGGAATTCTCCAAACCTCATTGGTTAAAAGTCATTGTGTGGTCATTGATTAATCCCCTAGTAAACACCCAGTTGCCTTGTCAAACTACAAATCCAGACTGACAGCAATGTAAAGTGACCTAGCCAGATCATGCCACCCCGAGAAACATGTATATATAAAAACAACTATGTCATCCTCATTTTAACAAATCCGCCTAGTGAAGAACTACAACTACAGCATCCTCAATAGGCAAAAGAACTTTTTTATTACACATGCATGTAGATGGTGTTTTTCTTTTAATATTTATTTAGGTAAACCTCTAAAATAAAGTTGCCCATTTTTAAAAGTGAATTAACTCCTCTCCAGGGCGGGGTTTACTGAGCATTAATCCATACCTGGTTGGCTAAAGTCACTCGGCCTGAGGCCTCATGCCTCACCCCCCCACACACACCAGGCATTGATTAATGCTCAGTAAATCCATGCCTGTGGGTTAATCCTTACTTAAAGCACGCCCCAAGGGAGTAAGGCATGAGATCTAATGTTGGGTGTCCTTATGGGTATGCCAACACCACAGCGACAACTTTACAGCAATGTTGATACCGACAAGACTGACAGATCGCTGTAAAATCTGCTTGGGACATCCAGCACGGTTCCCCCTGGTCTTGCACCCCTTCCCTGAATCAGCTTCGACTCTCAAGTTTACAGTAAATTACAGGGGGTGCGGGAGGCAAAGCCCCCTGCAAAAAAACTTTGATTTTGGATGGCACAATGCTGACCACAATTGCAGCCAACAGTGCTGTCACTGTAACATCGAAAGCTTTTGTCGCTGTGGCATTGTAGAGCCATCCTTAGGCCCTTGGGAAGTGCATTCAAATCCTTAAATGCACACCCTGGAGTGCCTTTATTGCACGTATAGCTGGTTTGCTGCACTTTTGTGTTGTATGTAAAGTGGAACATTTTAAAATTTGTTATTTTTTTTTACATACAGTAAAGCTTTTGTTTAAATAGCAAAATACACACATGAAATAGTCCCTGATTTTGTCAGTAATGAGTTTTTTTTTTTTTTTAAATCCAGTCCCAGTCAAATCTCTCTAGGAGTACTGCAAGGATCAGTTCTAGGGGTATGTTATCATTTTCATCAATGATCTCCCACTTTTTATAAAAACTTGCAACATCCACATATACACTGCCTAAATCATGCTTTATATCTCCGGATGCTGTCCGACTGACATCTTTGCTGCCCTTCAGCTCTATCTCCAGCTGGTTTAATGCAAATCGCCTGTCCTTCAATCAATCCAAAACAGTATCCATGCTCTTAGGCACCAAAAAATCTCTTGCTACTGCTCCTGTCCTGATTTTAAACACCCCTGAAGATACTTCCCTAACCTCTGAAGTAGCCAGAAGGGGAAGGAAGGAAACATATTCAATTCAGTGCTTTAGAGTAACTGGTAATTGCTATTTTTCTTTTAAACTTAGATTGTAGGCTTGTAGTGACACTATACTTTCTTTGTTGTCTTTACTTATAATTGTTTTTGGGCATAGTGGTGGTGTAATTCTGTGCTGTCTTTAATTGCTGCAAATTTTCACCTCCCCTTCCCCCAACACTTAATTATATGCCCTGATAAATCTGATTGACAGGAGCTAAACACAGTGGCCCAGATATTCAAACTGTGCCAGTCTGAGGCGCAAGCCCCTGCGCTGCTCAAAATAGTTGCGCAGGGGTGTGGCCGGGGTGATATTCAAAGGAGTTGCGCTGTTGAGCAACTCCTTTGAATATCACCTCCGACACAGCATCTAGAGATGGCGCAGTGGAACTTAGTGCACGCAAGTTGCCAGAGTTGAGCATTAACTTGCGGTGGCGCAAGTACCATTGAGCCATGCTAAATTTCCGATATTCAAAAGGTGACATGCAAATGGGGCCATAATTTATGCAGGCGCAGGGGGGCCATTTGCATCTATTTATGGCCCCATTTGCATGTAGGTGCGCCGATCCCCGAGGACTTTGCTCTCTGGCCACCCTGTCGGCGGGGCGGCAGGCGGGTGGGATGCTGCCGCCCGCCCGCCGCGGGGGGCGGGTGGAGGGGCTCGTGGGTGGGTGGGGGGGACATGAGACACCAGGGAGATGTTTGGGGGTTGTGTGACATTCTGCCCGTTGATCGGCTTTACGGGTCCACTGGACCACCAGGGAGTTATTCGGGTTGGGGGAGGGGTTACATTCTGCCCACGATCGGGCACTGGGGGTTCATACAGGTTCTGCCCGCGATCGGGCACTGGGGAGTTCATACAGGTTCTGCCCGCGATCGGGCTGTGGAGATGTGTGTGGGGGGACATGTACGTGTTCTGCCCGCGATCGGGCTGTGGGAGATGGGTGGGGGACATGTACGTGTTCTGCCCGCGATCGGGCTGTGGGAGATGTGTGTGGGGGTTCATGTACCTGTACTGCCCACGATCGGGCTGGTGGGGGGCACAGGGACCGAGTTGGAGGCCAGCCAGGGTGGCAGCTGCTGTGTTGCGCCCTGCAATGCAGCAGCTCACCTGTGGTGGCCCTCAACTAAGCCTTTTTTTGGCTCAAGCTTGTGCGGGCGCGAGGTTACAGATGCAACATCCTTGCTAACCCGACTGAATACCGGGCTGCGAGGGTTATGCATGGATCCTCCCCTCTCCTGTTGAGCATGCATTCATTTGCATTGCTCTCTTGCGCAACCTGTTGCCAGTCACGTAACTGCCTCCTGCTGAATATCGCAGAATGGCGAATTTTGGACTTGCGCATGGCGCAACCCTTTTGAATATCTGGGCCAGGGTATAGTAAGAGGTGTGAAGTAGGAGGGGCATAAGGGGGAAGAAGCCTACCCTCAGCACAAGTGTTTTGACTCATTTATTTATTAGTTTCTTTTTCCTTGAGAGAAAAAAAAAAATTATCTGAGGATCAGTGACAGGATTTTTAGTACAGTAAATTAATAAAAAGAGAACTAGGAGAGCTTCAGTAGCAGACAAGTTGTGGAACTGCAGTATAATGTGGGGAGTGGTGCAATGCAGTGGCTGTGGGGCAGCCATATTCAGGCAGACCTTCTGGACACTGAGGTGCTGCCCTATCTGCATGCATCTCTCTGGACTGCGGGATGAGGTAGCCAGACTCAGAGCGGAAGTAAACTGGGTCAGGAGTACCATCACCCCTATCCACGGACCACCCAGTCCAATGCAGCTGCCTCAAAGGATGCCAAGAACAAGGAACACTTGGATGACAGTGGGTTCAGGGAGGGTTAGAGCAGTCAGGCAGAGGCACATCCCAGATCCTATTCCACTCAAGAACTCATATGCCATACTGGCAAACGAGGACAACCAAATAGAGGTACCCAGAGAAGTGGAAGGAAAGGATGTGGAGGTTAGCCAAGGAGGTGACCTCAGTAGGGAAAGCAGTGGACTCCAGAGGAGGAGGAAGCGAATCCTGGTGGGGGACTCCATCGTAAGAGGGATCCAGTTAGGAACACAGGAGGGGAAGGACAGGGAGGTGAGGTGCCTACCAGGTGCCACGGCATGGAGGGATGGAAGGAAGATCCTGGGGATCACTGGGAAGGCAAGACGGGAGGGTGAGCTGGATGTCATTATCCACCTAGGTACTAATGACTTGGCAAATGGGAGCAAAGAAGTTCAGGAAGAGTTTAGGAAACTGGGAGGGTCTCAAGCAAGTAGCTACTTCTGTCACTTTCTCAGAAGTACTACCTGCGAGAGGCAAGGGAGAGCATAGGAGTGCATGCACCAGGAACTTTAACTCATGGTTGAAGAACTGGTGCTGTGAGGAAGGGTTTGGGTTCATTGGTGACTGGGGACCCACCTGGAGGGATGGAGGTTTGTTCAAGCCTGCGGCCTGCATCCATCCTGGAGGGAATCAAGCACTCAATGATAAGTTTAAATGCTACATTGACAAGCATTTAAACTAGCAAAGGGGGGTGGCAGGCCAGCACGGAGGGTACCTACTTGCTCACCCCCCACAGCTAGCAGTGGAACCAGTGAACCAGAGGAGTGGCTATCTCTGCAAGGCAGTGTGCAAACGATGGAGATTAGTGCCCAAGAGGTGGATAAGCAGAAAAGGGGCAAAATTCAGCAGAAGAGCAGACAGCAAGGAGAACCAGGGATAAATGACAACCAAGGAAGGGGCTGGAGTAGAACAGTGAAGCAGTCTAGGGAGGTCAAATCATGGAAAGCCATGTGTGCAAATGCCAGGAGCCTTAGCAACTAGATGAAAGATCTGGAGGCTGTCATGGTACAGTCAGACCTGGACATTGTGGCCATCACTGAAACCTGGTGTAATGATAACCATGACTGGGAGATGGCCATACCTGGCTACAACATATTCAGAAGAGAGACAGAGCAGGCAGGAAGGAGGAGGAGTGGCACTGTATGTGAAAAATGACATAAGGGCCACAGAGCTCCAGGAGGAACAAAATGGGGAGAAATACTGGGTTAAGCTGGAAAGGAAAATGGGGACAGCCATCCGCACAGGTGTGGTCTATAGACCACCAGCCCAGGAGGAAGAAACAGATAGGGAGCTGATGCTAGCCATCCAAAGGATGGCAGACAAGGTGAGGTAGTACTGGTTGGAGACTTCAATATTCCAGACATGGACTGGAGCATCCCAGCAGCAGCATCAACTAGGAGCAGATTTATCCTGGACTCCCTTCAGGGTGCCTTCCTCAAGCAACTGGTCATGGAACCAACTCGGCAGAAGGCAATACTGGATCTTGTGCTCACAAACAGGGACAGTGTGATGGGGGTAACAGTGGGGAGCACCTGGGTAACAGTGACCACCAGTCATTGTGGTTTGAAATCACAGAAAGAGCAGAACCAAACCACACAAAACACGTATCCTGGATTTTAGGGGGCAGACTTTGGGAAAATGGGAGATACTTGAAAGAGGCATTAAGAGAATGGGGCAGGAATCAGGGGTGAGGAACAGTGGGCAGTATTTAAAATGGGGATTATAAGAACAACAGAATTATGCATTAAGCAGGTTAGCAAGAGGAAAAGGAAGAGGAGACCATTATGGTTTTCCAAAGAGGTAGCAAAGAAAGTGAAAGCCAAAAAGATTGCATTCAGGCAATACAAAAGACACAGGCAGAAGGGATAGGGAGAAGTACCAGGAGAAGCAAAGGAGGCAGGGAAGTCAGTAAGGGAAGCCAAAGCTCAGACAGAAGAACACATTGCAAAATCAGTGGGTAAAGGGGACAAAACCTTTTACAGGTACGTAAGTGAAAAAAGAAAGACAAAGGGAGGGATAGTGAGACTGAAGGGGGAGGATGGGAGCCGTGGAGGATGACAACAGTAAAGCTGACATATTGAACAGGTATTTCTGCTCAGTCTTTACTGAGGAAGAGGGGTAATGGGTCTGAAGGGAGTACAAGGGTGAGAATGGTGCAGAAATGGACACAAGTCCCTTTACAGAGAAAGGGTCCTGAAGGAACTGGAAGTAATAAGAGTTGATAAAGCAATGAGGCCAGACGATGAATCCTAGGGTCCTTAAAGAACTAAGAGAAGTGGTGGCTGAACCTCTGGCTATCTGTTTAGCCGATCACTGGAAACAGGGGAGGTACCCAAAGACTGGAGGACAGCAGATGTAGTCCCCTTATACAAAAGTGGGAACAAAGAGGAAGCAGGGAACTACAGACCAGTCAGCCTCACCTCGGTAGTGGGGAAGATCATGGAAGCACTACTGAAGGAGAGATTGGTGGAACATCTGGTTGTCAATGGACTACAGGACCCAAGGCAGCATGGTTTCACCAGGGGGAGGTCATGTCAGACCAACCTCGTTGAATTTTTTGACTGGGTGACTAGGGAGGTGGATCAGGGGAGGGCAGTGGACATGGCCTATCTGGACTTCAGCAAGGCCTTGACACTGTGCCACATGAAGTCTATTACACAAACTGGGGAATATGGGTGTGGGCAGGACAGTAGTGTGGTGGGTAGGTAACTGGCTGGGTGGCAGGACACAGAGGGTGGTGGTAAATGGCTGTCACTCCACAGAGGGAAGAGTGACCAGTGGGGTACCACAGGGATCAGTGCTGGGACCGGTCCTATTCAACATCTTCATCAGTGACATTGCGCAGGATCTAGAAGGCAGAATGTCACTGTTCGCTGATGACACAAAGCTCTGTAACAGAGTAGACACACCAGAGGGTGTAGACAGAATGAGAAGCGACCTGCAGAAACTTGAAGAATGGTCAGGGTTTGGCAGTTGAAATTCAATGCAAAGAAGTGCAAGATAATGCATATGGGGCACAAAAACCCTGGCACAATATATCAGTTGGGGGTGAGGATATAGCATGCACCAAGCAGGAAAGGGATCTTGGGGTTATCATCTCTGATGACCTCAAGGTAAGGAAACAGTGTGACAAGTCAGCAGGTAAAGCAAATAGGATGCTGGGATGTATAGGCAGGGGCATCACCAGCAGGAAAAGGGAGGTCATAATTCCACTATACAAGACACTAGTGAGGCCCCACCTGGAGTACAGTGTACAGTTCTGGAGACCATACCTACGTAAGGACATAGACAGGGTAGAGAAGGTTCAGAGGAGGGCAACAAAGATGGTGCATGGATTGCATCACAAGTCCTATGAAGACAGGTTGAAGGAACTGAACATGTACTCCCTGGAGGAGAGGAGGGAGAGAGGGGATATGATAGAGACATTCAAGTATCTTACAGGGAGGAACAGGGTGCAGGAAAACACTATTTTTAAGCGAAAAAGATGTTCCAGGACTAGAAGGCATGGGATGAAGTTGGAGGGAGGACGATTCAGAGGAAACATGAGAAAGAATTTCTTCACAGAACGGGTGGTGGACAAGTGGAACACCCTGCCAGAGGAAGTGGTGGGGGCTGAAACAATCACGGGAAAGGGGAAACAGACTTCTAGGAAAACAAACTGAACTTACAAGCTCAAATGGGCAGACTGGGAGGGCCATAGGCCCTTATCTGCAGACACTGTCTATGTATCTGTATCCCAGTGCAAATATGTTGGGGTCATCATAAAAAAAAGACACACTGATTTTTTTCTGCATATTTAAGCGCTGGTTTCCAAATCACACAGAAAGCTTGGTGCCCTCTACAGAGCTGGTGACTGCCTTTCATTTGGAATGCACAAATGCCTGAACACTTAATCCTACCAGTCACTAACTTTGGTGTTGTAGTCTATGATGCTGCCCCAAACTGCCACTTATCACAACTTGATGCCCTTTACAATGCCCCCTGCTGATTCATCCTGCGAGCTCCTGCTTACACACAGTATGACTGCTTGGGCTGGCCCTCCCTGCCAGATAAATGTGTGCAACATCTAGCCTTGTTTGGGTTCAAGTATTGGTTTAACAAGCTCCTGAACAATTTGTGCTCTCTGCCTTGGCACCTTCTCCAAACCCGTGTTGACAACTGGTTCATATTATATGTGGTGAGTAAACTCTGTGGTCCAATCCGTTTGTAGTTTGTGTCATGACTTGACTGTATCTTGCTCCTCCTCGTTTGCTGAAGTTTGTCTTTCATTTTTCACCAAAGTGAGTTGAACCAGAGGTCTCCCTCCAACCACATATCATGCCCCCTCATCCGTGTACAACTTTTGTACTGAAAGATCACTCCCCTGCACTATGTTCAAGCTTTTAAGATACTTAAAGGTCTGTATCATATCCCTCGTTCCCTCCTCTCAAGTATATACAGATTGAGGTCTTTTAATCCGTTCTCATAGGTTTTCTGATGCAAGCCCTCCATCATCTTGGTTACCTTTCTCTGGACTGCCTCCACCATATGTCTTTGTGAAGATGTAGTCTCCAGAACTGAACACAGTATTCTAGAGGAGGCCTCACCAGTGTTTTGTACAATTGCATCACCATCTCCGTTCTGCTAGTGATACCCCTTCCTATGCGTCCCCCTTAGATCTGACATGATTATCTCTAAATCCCTCTCTTCCCTGGTGGTCAGCAGTCCCCCCCCCCCCCTTGCTCACTGCAGGGTTTCTTTGCCCCAGGTAACTGAAGCAGCAGAAACTGGAACAGAACTGAGAAAGGAACCTGTATTGGGAGAATGGGGTCAGACACTACAAGTAAGGGGAACCCAGACAAGAAGACCCAAAGCAGCCCTCCTTCCAGAGCAGCTCCAGAGAGGTAAAATCTTCAGCCTGGCCAGTGTCACCAGAAACAAGTTCCCTAGGGCGCCAACAATTGAGAGACTGTACCCAGTGCAGAGATCGAAAGTCAAACTCTGTGTCAAAACAACAACTCAGCAATGGCCTCTGGGGCCGAGCAGGAGTCGGAGCCTGTGAATCATACAACTTCAGATCCAGACCCAGAAGGGTCTGTGTGTTTGCATGAGACTGAGGTCTGGGGTAGACTTACCAGTTGGGAGTTCTTCAAACATTTTTGTCCCTGCTTTCTTTGCTATATCTTCTTTCAGGGAGGGCAGTCCAGAAAATTTACAGCATGGCCTGGGCCCAGGCATTCAAGGCACTTGGGGTGGCCATCTGCAGATGGCTTGGATTTGCTGTATTTACTGGATTTCTCTTAAACCCACCAAAAGGGTTCATGTGGAGAGCTCCAGAGACGTGAACCACTCAGTAAAACTCATGTGACACCATAAAGTGGACTTGGCAAAAACCTGAAGATAAATTATGTGGCAGCAACACTGAAACCAAGCAGGAACCATAGTGGAGTCAGAACCAAAACAGCACGGCAAACCAAACAAAAACAGTAAGAAACAGAGCAGGACCAAGGTGCAAATTATCTCTTTGGCAGCAATTAAAAATAGGACAGTTGGAGGGAACCATGTGCAACTGATAGAGACGTGCACATGCCTGCAGTTTTAATACAACTGGAGAGTTTCAGGTGTCCACACCTTGGATGGAAATAATGATGACAGTAAAATGATGATGCTATGTATTGCTGGCTATAAAAAACTCCTAGTTACAGGGCTCATTTAGCTTCATATTGTGGTCCTCTTATCCAAACTGCAAGCGATGACACTCAAACCTTAAGACATCTCAAGGCATTAAAAAAGCAATTCTGTTTAAGTAGCATGGCCCTTGCCAATACTATTTCTTTTTTACTGCAAGTTTACTAGGCTAATTTCTAAGATACTTGTGATGGAGTGTATGTCCATCACACTCCTTTCACCTGTAAACTGCTTCACAACTCTGCAACTCAGGCAATGCAGGTTTTGACAGGGGGCTGTGGTGGGACTTGTGTACCGAACCCCTTTTGTTCTAAAGTTAGTTAGCCCTTTAAGGCCTCACTGTACTGAATGTTCAACCTGTTGGTTATCTCTCAGGGGGAGGGAGACTGCTAACAAGAACCACCTGAGCCCAATTAAGGGATGAAGGTGAACAAACAGGAGGTTTCTGTTTCAGTGAAACACAAGTGGAGATGGCAAGAGAATGAACTGCAAGAAATCTCTGCTAAGTTGAATATGAATTGTCTGTTTCTTTTTCCGGTTAATGACAGTAAAGCAGATTTAAAGTGGCGTCCATAGTGTTATCTTTGACAGTATTCCCCAGAAGTCGCCCAGTTCGCTACCCTGTCAAAGTACTGTATAAATTATTCATGGTACGTAGTATAAAAGGAATATAGCCACACTAGTAAATACATAATTTAACAATGAATATACAGGAAATATTCTACGAAAGAGTTTAAAATAGGATTGTCATGCAGTGCAGAATGCTGTTGTCACTATTCCCTTGCAGCGACTGGATGAGCAAAGCAAGGCCACACATGCAAGGGAACAATGACATCAACAACCGCCACTGAATAACAATCATCCTTCAAGCCACCATACAGAATATCAGATGTACATTGTGAAATTCAGACAGCTAATTTTTCAATGTTATTTTACTAGTGGTTATGTTCACGGGCCCCGGAACATGGGGAAAAGTGGGGAGGTGCTGTAGTGATTACAAAAGGCACCATGACTGCTTCCCTTCTGACACTATGCACTATAGGGCTATACACAAGTGGTGGTGGAGGAGGCTGCTGCCACCCCTCACCCATAGCTGCTGGCATCTATGGTTATATTGACAGGTAAAAGTGAAATATTTTATCTTTAAAATGTATTTGCCCTCCCCTGGTATACATATAAATAAATGCCAACTACTGGATCGGTGCATCACTTCAAACAACCAATATGTTTGTCACACAATTCAATACTATAACGCTCCTGTTTCTAATCTCTGCTTTATTTATGGCCAGAGAGCAGTTACCTGTGGGTTCTGGGGTGTCCGATGGCTGCCGCTGATGACCTGGGACAGGAAGTCTTCGGTCATTTAGAGTCCCCCAGGTAAAGGCTGATATAAGGGAAAATGTGAGGAAGTTTTGTTTTCACAGAGAGGGTGGTGGATGCTTGGAATAGCCTACTCCAAGAAGTGGTGGGTGCTGACACAGTGGGGAGATTTAAACATGCATGGGATAGACATAAGGGAACCCTAGATGTGGGGAAGAGAGGCAAAAGCCAATGACCACGTAGGGTCAGCGGCCGCTGATGCAGGTAGGTAATATGGGCAGACTAGGTGGGCTTAACAGTTCTTATCTGCTGTCAACTACTATGTTACTATGTTAGCTGGTCAGTCAGGTTATAGGATATTTTATGTCATATAACTGGTATTCAGCAGGAACAACCTTGTAGTTATGCATATGTAGAACCAGAGTCCTGGTTTACTATTCGTAATTTGTTTACTGCACACCATCAAATGAAAGTGATGAACAGTGGAAGTCACTGGTTTGCTGTTATACATCCTAATTTCCATTAAAGAAGGAATGTAGTATTTATGAATTATCCATGATTATAACATCTAGTCTGCTGTGAATTATAACACATAAACTACTGGGAAACAGGTAGCGAGTCAAACCAATCTACAGTATTCCAGCCAGTATATCAACAAACCCTTCATCAGCAAATACTGGCTAAACTCTGAAATTGTATATATTTCAATAGTTAATTTTCATTATATTATTAAAAGCATAAACAGCCCTGCACTTGCTATTCAGACAGTGGCAATGTGGATATTATGCAGTTAAGTCTGTTGTTAATTTCTAAAATATAGAATAATGTGCAGGGAAGTGTGTGTAACAAGGATGTTCTAGGGACATGGATATGTTGTTCAATCCACACTTATTGGCAGGCTCCTTGCCACTTTAAATTTTGCCGGAAGGTCTTCAAGCTGGCTCCTCCCACCCACCCGGGTGGTAAAACTCTCGGCTCTGCCCCATGACGCCAGATCTTCCTTACCGCTTGGAAGCTCAGGTTCCCTCCTTAGCGCTCTGCGTTTTAGACTGGATCCTAACTCTTCGGTTCATCCGAAACTAGTTTTGAAGTTTTCTAAACTTCGGTCTTCATCATCCCACGTGGCTGCGATGGACAAATAGATTCCGGCTTTTCGGAGGTGCCCTTGAACAGAAAATGTCAGGACTGATCCGCACTCACGTCGCGCTCACTGCCTAGGCCTAGACCACGACCCGCAGGCCTCGCGAGTTGTGCCGCTCTTTTTCGGCCACCGTCCTGGAAGATCACGCTGCCCGATTGAAGCTCGGACACCCTGAGAAGCGTTACCTGCCAGTAAAAATCAAAAGAAGCTCATTGGGCGGTGTCTGCGGCGGCTGGCTCAGCTGAGCAGCTCAAACAGATTATCACCCTCGAGGAGGCGGCCTATGCTGCATCTTCCTCCTCCTCGGCCGCGGCATTTATCCTGCTCTGAGTTCCTCGTACTCGGCTTCGTTCAAGAAGCTTTGTCAGTCCCTTTCCATGAAGGAGAGGCCTCGGACATTCTTCTCGGCCCAAGAAGGAGTCAAGGGTAAGTCCCACCATTGGTGTCTGTGGGCAGGAGAGGTCTCCTTCCTGGACAGCAGACGCCTACTCGGTCGGAGTTGTGGCTCAGTCCGCTGGCTTCATGGTGTCCCTGTCAGGCCAGCCTGCCGAGACTCCCGTCGACGCAGTCGAGATTTTTCTTGACTAGTCAGACAGGCTGTCGACTGGTGAAGCTGACAACCCACCTTCACCGGTTCCCCCGGTGGAGACTGAGGATCTGCCTGCGCCTTCGGGGCTGCAGTCCCCGGATAAAGTGCCCAAGCCGAGGGAAGAGGTGTCCCCCGCCCCTTTCCAGACCCACCCTCGGATCCCAGTCTCAGACTTCATTTCGGTCAAGCCGTTCCCGCCGACACTGGCGGTCTCAGTACCGAAGTAAGCGGCGACACCATTCCTCCTCGTCCTCTTCCTCGGATGAGGGGAGGCTTCGATGTAAATTATCGGCGTTACGAGGAGCTTATGTAGCAGCAGTTACTGTTGTTCGAGACTAAACCGACTCCAGTTCAGCCCGACCATCAAGTGGCTATCGCCTGAGCGACCGAAGCAACCATACACCCAGTCGAGATGCCCGCCCAGGGCCGGTTGTTCGCCGAAACCGTTGCTCCACCGATTGTGGTGGAACCTCCGCCCACAACCGGTTTAAGGAACCACCAAGATTTCGGTCGGGTCACGGCCTGCCCCACAGGTTTTCGGTCACCCTCACTCATGACTGTCCGAGGCAGGTAGAGGGTGGTTCAGGGCCGAGGCAGCTCTTCGCAGACTCTTCGGAATCCGATGACTCCTCCCTGTTCTCCAGGCAGGTCGACCTGGATGCCTCCGGGGGCCAGTCATTGGACGATAGCCCATCGTCCTTCTTGGGTCTGCTTCGACTCATCTCGGAGTCCACCAGGATGCAGCTCAAGCCCATGTCCAAATGGGCCAAGTATCCCCTGACGGAGATACTGGACCGAGGGGATTCCCCCAAGGAGGCCTTTCCGGTGGCTGAGGCCATTGTCGGCCCAGCCTTGGAGCTTTGGCAGCGGCCTGCTTCCTGTCCTA
Organism: Neoceratodus forsteri; assembly: GCA_016271365.2. Taxonomy (NCBI): domain Eukaryota; kingdom Metazoa; phylum Chordata; order Ceratodontiformes; family Ceratodontidae; genus Neoceratodus; species Neoceratodus forsteri. Next base: position 208,039,977 of record CM028133.1, on the reverse strand, counting down.
CACCCTCAGCCGGGATGGCCAGGACGTATGCGGTCCCTACCGGCTCTTTGACAGGTTTCTCAGGGCACCCCCTGCCGAGGGCTTAGTCACCGACAGCGTCTTCCAGCGTTCTGGCAACGCTTGGGACGTAGATAAGCCCCCCGACAAAGAGTCTGAAAAGCTGGACTTTGCCAGGCGCAAGGTGTATGCTGCGTCCTCCCTCGGCCTCTGACAGGACAGCTCGGCTGTTCTGATAGCACACTTCTCTCATGCCCTCTTGGGCTCCTTGCATGAGGTTGTCCCTCATCTCCCAGCCGACCTGCAGACCACAGTCCGTCAGGTGCAGGACCAGGGTAGGGCGGTGGCGAAGCAGCAGCTTCAGACTGCTCTGGACATAGGTGATTCCTGTGCCAGGTCAGTAGCGGCGGTGGTGGCCATGCGCTGCAGGGCGTGGCTGAGGATATCCACCTTCACGGCGGACACCCAGCACAAGTTGGCGGACGACCCCTTCTTGGGGACCGACCTCTTCAGCCCTAGAGTGGAGGGACACCTCCAGCGGATCAAAAAGTCCAATGCCACTCTGGACTCGGTCACCTCTGCCCAGAGGGACAAAGGCCACCGTCAGCAACAGCATAAGTCCTTTCATCCTCTGCAGCTCAACCGGCACAACAGCACCAGCAACAGGGCCAGCAGGCTCGTGCTTGGCGTCCTGAACCCAAGCCGGTGACTTCCTCCAACAGGAAGCAAGGAGGTAAAGACCCAGGAGGTCCCTCAGCCGGTTCCTCCTCCAAGCCTGCCCAGTGACGGGTTGAGGGGTGCTGCCCCAACCTGCGTCACTCCCCTCAAGGTTCCCCGTGTGGGGGCGGCTCCATGGTGTTGGGCGTGGTAAGAAAGGACCTGCCTCTCGGAGTTGAGTAGGCCCTACCCTTTCAAGCCGTCGCCCCTCGGGGGGCCATGGGGTCCGCAGCCTCGCTGTCGGCCCGCCGAGCCGATATTGCCCTGCTCCTTGAAAAAGAGGTGATCAGGAAGGTGGCAGATCCTCCACCAGACCCGGGGTTTGTGTCCAGGTATTTTCTGGTCCCGAAACGGATGGGGGGCTGGCGCCCCATCCTCGACCTGCATGACCTGAACAGGTTCCTAAGGTCTCGGACCTTCAGGATGGTCATTCTGACTCACATAATACCATCCTTGGAACAATGCATGTGGTTCTGTTCCCTGGACCTCCAGGACGCGTTCTTTCACGTCCCGACCTGTCCGTCTCAGAGATTCCTCCGCTTCAGAGCAGAGGGTCCCTTTATGAGTTCCAGGCCATGCCCTTCAGCCTCTCTCTCTCTCGCTCCCAGGGTCTTCACCAAATGCATGGCAGTGGTGACAGCATTCCTGTGACACCGAAGGGTCCGGGTGTACCCCTACCTGGATGACTGGCTGATTGCAGCCCCCTCCAAAGCGGAGGTGGAGCGGTCCAGAGATCTGGCCCTCCAGGTTTGCTCTCAGCTTGGCCTCCTCATCGAGGCCAAGTCAGAACTCATGCCGAAGCAGGTGATACTCTTCATCAGGACAGAGCTCGACTCTCTTCGAGCCAGAGTTCGGCTCCCGGTGGACAGGGCCAAGGTTCTTTCCTCCTTTGCCCAATCATTTCTGGTTGGGCAATCGCGCCCTGCCCGGGACTTCCTGCGCCTCCTGGCGGCCTGCACCAGTGTGGTCCGCTGGGCCCATTGGTACATGCATCCCCTTCAATGGGGACTGGCCAGTCAGTGGTCACAACGCTGCGATCCATTGGACCAGCCCGTGACAGTGACCCAGGACATGTGGAACGTTCTCCAGTGGTGGACCGTTCCGGCACATCTGCAGGAGGGCATCCCATCGTCTGCCCCGAGCCGACGGTCTATCGACCGATGCATCTCTGATGGGTTGGGATGCCCATCTGGGGGAGCACAGAGCGCACGGCCTCTGGTCCCCTTGGGAGTCCCGATGCCATATCAACCTGCTGGAGATCCGGAGGTCCACAACTCTCTCACCGCCTTCACTCCGTTTCTCTGTGGTCCAAGTGGTTCAGGTCCAGACAGACAATACCACGACTATGCACTATCTAAACGCCAGGGCGAGACGCGCTCCATGCTGTTATGCAAGGAAGCTCTCTGCATTTGGTCCCTCGTGCACAGCCTGGAGGCGGATCTCCCTAGCCATTCACGTGGCAGGGCCTCTAACACCCAGCCGATGCCCTAAGCCGGATGGGAGCTGCGTCTCATGAGTGGTCTCTCCTGCGGAGGTAGTACAAGATCTCTTCTCCTGGGCAAGCCTCAAGTGGACCTGTTTGCCTCAGGAGAATCTGAGCTGAGACTGTTCGTGCCGCCCCTCAGCAGGGGCTCGCTGCAGAGGATGCCTTCTAAGGCCGTGGACCCCAGGCCTCTTCTGTGCCTTCCCATTTCCCTTGATCCACAAGTGCTTCTCAAGGTGAGGAGGGACAAAGGCCAGGTGATTCTGGTAGCCCCAGACTGGCCCGCCAGGACTCTGATCTCAGTCAACCAGGAAGGTATTCCATCTGGACCTTCAATCCCACACCCGGCGGCCTGGTTCCTGGCGGCTAGAGTTCAGGCCTTGGGTCTTTCGGCGGATCCTCAGCGTCGTTGGGCGTCCATGAGTCGACCAGGAAATGCTATGCCTTCAAATGGAAGATTCTCCATTTGGTGTCAAGGAAGAGCTTGGACCCTTCCGCCGGTCCCTTGGCAAGCATTCTGGACTATGGTCCCTTTCTCAGCAAGGGCTTCAGTTGACGACCCTTAAGGTGCACCTGGCAGCCATCTCTGCTTACCGGGCGTGGGCCGGAAAGCAGTCGGTGGCGCAGGAGATGGTGGTCGGGTGCTTTTTCAAAGGCCTTGACCACATTTCCCCTCTGGTGTGAGAACCTCCACCTCCGTGGGATCTACTGCTGGTATTGGCCAAGCTCATGGACAAACCATTTGAACTTATGCACAGGTGCGACAGTTCTCACCTGTCGTGGAAGACCGCCTTCTTGGTGGCTATCACGTCAGCCAGAAGGATGGGAGAGCTCCAGGCGCTTTCCATAGAGTCTCCTTATCTGGTCTTCCACAGGGACAAGGTTGTCCTGCGCCCCCACCTGAAGTTCCTTCCGAAGGTGGTGTCGGAGTTTCACCTTAACCAGGTGTTGACTCTGGCGGTGTTCTACCCCAATCACACCTCGGAGGCCGAATATAGGCTCCATACTTTGGACCCTAGACGAGTGCTCGCTTATTATAAGAAGCGGATGGCTGAAGTTCGGGGAGAGGTTCGCCAGCTGTTTGTCACCTACGCTGAAGCCACACCTGGCAGACCTGCAGCCAAGCGGACGATAAGCAGGTGGGTCACCTCCTGCATAGATCTCTGCTATAGGTTGGTGGGCATGGAGCCTCCCAGAGGGATAAGAGCTAATTCTACCCGCCATACTGCTGCATCGGCAGCTGCTACCAGGGATGTCCCTATCCAGGATATCTGTAGGGCTGCTACCTGGAAGTCGGCATATACCTTTATTACCCACTACCACATCGACCTTGAGTCACACCAGGATGCTGGTTTTGGGGCCTCGGTTCTCCAGTCTCTATTCCCCAAGTAGGGGTTGTGCGCCTTGCCTCTCTCCTCCCCGAGAACTGCTAGGAGTCTGCCAATAAGTGTGGATTGAACAACATATCCATGTCCCTAGAAATACATGTTACTCACCTGTAACAGCAGTTCTTGGAATGGTATATGTTGTTCATCCACACAACCCTCCCGACCTCCCTGGCTTCGACGCACAACCTGGCTTCCAGCGGGCTAGATCTGGCGTCATGGGGCAGAGCCAAGAGTTTTACCACCCGGGTGGGTGGGAGGAGCCAGCCTGAAGACCTTTCAGCAAGATTTAAAGCAGCAAGGAACCTGCCAATAAGTGAGGATGAACAACATATACCATTCCTAGAACTCCTGTTACAGGTGAGTAACCTGTATTTATGCACTGCCCCATAAACCTCGAAAGTGAAGCTTGAAGAGTTTATCAAGGCATTGCACACCAAGGGTGTGCATAAAATCTGAGGCGCCACACACTTCCCGTTTTATTTTTTATAATAATTGGTTCCTTTGCTTTTTTTTTTTTAGCTGTTATATCGGTCTTGGTTTTTCTTAGTGTTTCTGTTTTCTTGCTGTTCTTTGAATTTGTGTCTTTCTAGGTCACTAGGTTGCTGAAATGGTGATGTAGGTGGCTAGACAGATGTCAGTAGACCACTGCATATTTTTCATTTCTTTGAGAAATGTGTCCTTTTTCAGCCGCATGCAAGTAAGTTAGATTCCTGTTCAGTGGTTTCAGTGAGGTTAGTGCGATCAAGTTGACAGCACAATGAGTCAGTAGCACTAGCATGAGTGATTTCAGAATTTTTGCAAAAGGTGCTTAAACTCCATCATACACGGATGATTATACATGGCCATGTATAACAGAGTTTGACAGCTTCTGTCCAAAGTTGATAATCATCACTAACCAGTTATTATTATAAAGATACGTGATAAATGTAACCATTTCATAAAATCTCTGAAGCACCTTAACCAAAGTAACATTGCACTCAAAAACACCTTCACCATTGCCCTCAATATTAACTGAGACTGAGATACTAGCAGCCCTCAGGATGGTTAAACAACATTTAGGCCCCGGTTCAGATGGTATTAACCCCGACTTTGTACTAAATACTGCAAACCCACTCTGTACCCATTAAAACATCTGTTTAACTTTTCATTACAACACAACAAGTTACTTACTGAATGGAAACAAGCAGTGGTTTGTCCTATCCACAAAAAAGGTAGCACAAGTGTAGTTGAAAACTACAGACCAAACAGCCTAACATCCACTGTATGTAAAATAATGGGGTGTATTATAAAACATAGCTTAGAAAACGAATTAGAAACAAAGGGACTTGGGGATTCTAAACAACATGGCTTTAAGCATAGATCGTGCACTACTAATCTTGTTTTTTTTATGAAAAAGTCAGCCATCTATTAGATCAAAATATTCCAGTGGATGTTTTATTCCTTGATTTTAAAAAAGGCTTTTGACAAAGTTCACATAAAATCCTAATTGATAAAATGATAAGTATGGGTCTAGATCAACACATTACTCTATGAGTCACAGCATGGTTAAATTCTAGGAGTCAAAAGGTTAAAATCCAGGATACCTATTCCAAGTCTATTTTTGTTACCAGTGGGGTCCCTCAGGGATCTGTATTGGGGCCCACTTTGTTTAATATTTTTATATCTGATTTACATATTGACCTAAAGGCTCATATCAGTAAGTTTGCGGACAACACAAAGATTTGTAGTGCAGTTAAGTCCATCGAGCAATCCTCTTCTTTTCAAAATGACATTAGTAAACTTGAAAAAAGGTCATTAAACAACCAAATACCTTTTAACAAGGATAAATGTGTCATTATGCAGTTAGGGTCTAAAAATCACTATACTAAACATTATCTAAATGGTTCAGAGATTAGATCAGTAACATCGGAGAGAGACCTGGGTATTCTGATAACTAACCAATTAACATGAGGTGAACACTGTAGACATACTACTTTAAGAGCAAACTGAATTATATCTGCTGTTAAGAAATCATTTTTCTGTAAGCAGGAAGCCTGTATACTTCCTATCTACAATTAATTTATTAGGCCACATCTAGATTTTGGTGCTGCCTTTTGGGCACCATATCTTATAAAGGACAAAATCTTACTTGAGAGTGTCCAAAGAAAAGCAACTAAATTAATCCCTAAACTTCAGCATATCGGCAACAAAGATAGTTGCAAAGCACTAAACATGTATGATTTAGATACATGGAGAACTAGAGATTATCTACTACTATTATTTAATATCCTAAAAGATAATACTTGAAGGCAGACTGTGGGGTTAAGTTTGCTAATAAAATTAATGTTCTTAGATGCAATAATAGGCAATTATTTGTGCCAATGGCATACAAAGATTAAAGGAAATACTTCTTCCTGATTAGAGCTGCTAAACTGTGGAATAAGCTACCACAGTACATAGCTGACGCATCAAACTTTGAGCAGTTTATGGGTTATCTTGATAAATACCTTTTGAGCACCGAGATGCTTTACTCCACATGGTGTGGAGAGGTAGACTCGATGGGTGCTTGGACTTTCTTCTACCTAATCAAACTGTAAACCACTCCAGACAGTGCTCCCACATTTGAAACGCAAGTGCAGGGCTATATACGATTACAAAATTTACAACTGAAATTTCATATTTTGCCCAGTATTCCCTGTCGAAGGGGTTTCCTTGAAACATTGGATGTTGATGATATGGCTGGAAAACTGTGTTAAATAAATATGTGGTGAGTGAGCTCTGTGGTCCAATCTATAGTTTAAATCCTGCAATAATCCACAGCTGAGAAGACATTTATTAACAAAAGAAAGCATAAAGGCATTTTTTTAATTTATTTTACACTCAAGTCCATTGTATAAATGCAATACGACACTCCAAGACAGAGGTAATTGGAGGATTACCCAATTCTCGTCTGGCTAAGTCACTCAGCTGCGCTTTGTGACACACCATATGAGGTGTGAGTAAATCCTCCCATAACCTACACCCTGTTATGTCTTACTGCTTAAATAAAAACACACACACTTTTTTTTTTACTCAATTGTAAATGACCAGAGAAATCTGGTAACAGATTTATTTTATTTTAGAAATACTGTATGCAAAAATATTCCAGAGTATCGGATGTTCTCATGAGACACTGTCCTCTCCCACCATCCAGTGCTCAGACAGAAGTATGTGCCTTGTTCCATCATGTCTAAACTGTGTCTTGTGGGAACACCAGCCCGACCTGTCTCCGGGCCTCATCCAGGATACTGGTTATGAGCTCACTGTCCGCCAAGGTCATCTGAGGACACTCTTTCAGACCTGCAACATTATTAAATACATGTCAGTGTATGGCATTTGCAGACTTAATATTGTTACGTGAAAGTGTATAAACTTTCATACACAGGTCATTCTCAGGTGGGAAGGAGTGAGAGTTTTACAGAATTAGAAACATTGACAAAACTCCACAAGATAAGTCTGCTGGAGACCATGCTTTCATGGTAGTGACACCAATCCTCTGGAGCTCCCAGCTGGTGAAGCTTCAATGCCCCCACCGAAGAGACCAACTTTAAGCATATGCTGAACAGTGCCCCCAAGATAAATTAGACAGGATAGGGGTTTGCAAGAGTCAAAATCCCTAACCAATCTGAAAGGGTCCAGGGGCATGCCCCCTCATAAAATATTTGAAAAAATTGTGCATTTTAGGGGGTTTCCTGACTGTTTTCTGGTGTTATTTCTACTGTTAAAAACTGAGATTTTATACTGGAAAACTACTTGTCAATGACCCAATTCATATGTCATGTTTCCATATTCACATCTCTTGAGAGTAGATTTTTACCATCAAGATCTGAATATGGAAACATGCAACACTAGTTATTAGTACAGATATAATATTTGTACTAAGCGTGTAAAATTTCCAGAGTTCAAAGGGCTTCTTGGTGGGCTAATTTTTAAGTGTACAGTGCTGTGTATGTATGTGGAGGCTGCATGTAACATGTAAAATAAGTTGCTAGAAAAGATGAAATTAGAGTTGCAAAGCAAGTGCACATGAGGAGAGGTAGGGGTCCAAGTATGTAAACAAGCAGAGGCATGAGAGGGGAGAGATATAGTGGGGGGAGATCATGTAAACAATGATAAACAGTTGGGAATGATATTATGGGAGGAGAAGGGTTGAAGTATGAGTAGGCTGAGTCAGGCAGCACAGAAAAGGAAGGGGGAAGGAGGTAGTTCTGGGGTCACTGAATGGACCTGTACAGCATTTTAGCCTCTTATGACATTGATGCAGTTGCAGCTTTGCTGGAACTGGTGCGGAACCTGCATGCTTTCTGTAATAGCCTGTAGAATTACATACAGTAGTAGGTCTATTTTTTGAGAAAGGAAATCTTAATGTGGCAGGTCATAGGCATTTTGTTTGTTTCCACCGCCAAACATCCTGGAACACAAGAGGAGATAAGGATATTAAACTCCTACGTTATTTCATATAATTTTTATTTTATAACGTACCTAGGATAGTCCAGCTGCGATGCAGTATCTTGTTTCCAGTGGGATCATGCTTCTACCCATGTCTGCAACTTGGCAGACTGCAGCACTGAGAGATTAAGTGACTTGATCAAAATCTGACAGTGAATATTTGGCTTTAGCGGGCTTTGAACCTGTGGTCTCAGGATTCCCAGGCCAGTGTTCTAATCACTACAACCCACTACCTCCTAAGGTACCCTCCAGCCTCCTAATAAGCCACATTACCTCCCTTCATATATTTAAACATCAGCGCCTCGGTTTCCTAAAGTAGCTCCTGGTCAGCAAGAAAGTGCCGATACCCAGGAGCTATTTCTGTCTCTTGACTGTTAAATCCTTATTTTGGCCCCTGTAATGATTTCTATTTGATTCTGGTAAGAAAGGGTTAATGCTAGAGAGAGAGAGTCCAAAGTGCTGCTTGGTGGGTCAATTCCTGAGGAGTAAAGTGCTCTGTGTGTGTGTGTGTGAGATGGTTGCATTCTTTCTGGTGGTGCCAGCCCAAGGAGCTACAAATCACTTCACTGACATGACTAGTGAACCCCTTTCTACCCGAGAAATACATAGAGTGAAGCCCACCAGGATGAAGCCAAACTCTGCAGAATGTATGTAGCTCTTTCTCAATTGACTTCTATTTAATTCTGGTGAGAAGGGGTTAATGCTGGAGATAGATAGCACCTGGGCTCGCTGCTGTAATTACTCACTTCATTGTGTAAATAGTAGCATATCGGAAGATGAGCATTTGTTAATGCTGAATGTTTGCTTGCTGGTATTGGCATTGGTAGTGCAGGAGTTGGAGAGTTGCATAATAGGAATGGTAGCGAAATACTAAAGTAATGCCAACTGCCACCCCTACCCTGCAGAGACTGCCAGGCATTGGAGGTGTGCGTTTGGGTCATCGGCCACAACGCTCACTCCATTCCACCTAAATTCACCCTGCAGACACCAACAGGTGTCACGGTGTGCCTTGGGGTCTTTGGCCCTTACGCTCACCCCATTCCATTAGGAAATAAGAGGACATGGGTGCAGTATAGGAGAATGGGGTGAACATTAGGGCCGAAGATTCCAACGCACACTTCTATGCCTATCACTGGCTGCAGGGTGGGGTTGGGTTGGAATGACATAAGCATTACAGCCAACGACCCAGAGTCCCCCATCAGTCTGTACAGGGTGGACGTTATGGTTGGAAACCCTAATACCCTGGGCGTTTGTTGGCATTTTCACTCCAAATTTTCAACATTGGCTTTTTGGGACTCCACCTCATGAACAGTGGCACTATCATTTCATTACTCAATCCTGAAAGGTGATTTTGCACAGCGACTGTGTCATTCGGCACTACAGGTGCGAAAACACATTTTGGGCAGGATGTGAAAAATGAGAGCTGTACTGTTCATGAGAAGGTGTGAAAAAAAATAGCAGTGTTGAAACTCTGAAGTGAAATTATGAGCATGCATAGAAACTGCGAAATGCACGCTCACAATGCAGTCATGTTTTTGAATATTTTCACCAAATGTTCAACATGGCCTTTTTGGGACCTCCCCTCATGAACAGTGGCACTGTGATTTTGTTAATCTGTCCCAAAAGTTGATTTCGCACAGCGTCCGTGTCATTCTGCACCACAGGTGCAAAAACACATTTCAGGCAGGATGCAAAAATGATAGCTATAGTGTTCATAAAGGGGTGTGGAAAAATGGCAATGTTGGAAACCTGGAATGAAAATATTAAAAACTGATGAAGTTAGGAGTATGCGTAGAAACTGTGCAACACACACTCATAACGCAGTCATTTTTGGGGAGTTTTTTTTCACCAGATTTGCAGCATGGGCTTTCTGGGACCTCACCTCATTAACAGTGGCACTGTCGCTTCATTAATCAGTTCCAAAAGGCGATTCTGCACAGCAACAGCAAAACCACCTTTCGGTACCGAGACACTAAATGACAGTGCCAGTGTTCACGAGGTAGGGTCCCAAGAACTCTATGTTAAAAATTTGGGACCAAAACTCCAAAAATTGGCTGAGATAGCAACCTAAGTTGAAACCCCCAACTGACTGCCATTATAGAGCTTACTGTGATTTCTTCAGTTCCTGGTTCAGCTTTGAAGAGTGAAGACGTGTTCCCGGTCCACTGAAGATCACTGATCCTGACCTCCACAGGTAAGTATGGGGTGGGATGTGTGGGAAGGAGGGTCCACAGAGGAAGGGTGAGGATGGGAAGGGGTGACGAGGGACAGTTTTTTTTTTAAATCTGAAAAAAAAAAAAGACCTCGGGAGACTGTTTTCTTTTTTTTTTTTTTACAGGTGAGATATTATTAAAACAGATTTCAACACACTGGGGTGGGCTTCCCAGTGTGCCAGACTAGTGAAGGGGAGATGAATGCTGACCCAGAGATTGGGCACCCAGAGGTCTGCTGAGAAAATGGGGCATGGGGGCGGTGCATCTAACAACGGGAGTGGGCATTCCTGTGTCGGAAACATAAAGAAGTATTCTGACATACTGGGGTGGGCTCCCAGTGTGCCACATTAATGGGGGCGGGGATACATGCTGATACAGGGATCGGGTACCCCGATGTCGGCTTTCCAGAGAGTGTGTGGGTGGGTGGGGGGCAGCAGGAGCCACCAATGTGATAAGCCATGCTGCGGCTCATTTATTTAACTGTTTCACCAGGAAAGTTACACTGAACAAACTGGGGACAGAAGCCAAGAACCAAAACTCTGCCCATGTGCATTACAGTGCACTGTAATGCACATGGCGAGATTCTTGTCGGCTGGATGTCTGTGTACCTGGTTGGGAGGAGAGGGGAGCTGCAGCTGCAATGACGAAACTGTCCCTGACTGCAGCAGCAGATTTCTTTCAAGTGTGGCTCTCGCTCTGAATCTGCCATCATCGGCAGCTTCCCGGTTGATTGCTGGCCGAGGGACACACCCATTAGTGTCCGCTGCATTGACCACAACACGGACACACCTCTGCAATGTTGTACTGTCTCAGTATGTTTCTTGTGTACTGCGAGTGTAAGCAAACAAACACTAGAAAACATTGACATTTAATGTTATAGCTATAATAATGATTGCCATCAGCATTTACACTTTCTGCTTTCTTTGGTCTGCTAAATATTTCAGATAATGTGGTGTTTAATTCATTGTGTCTTTTAGAAAACTGCCCTTCCCCTTAACCTGCCATCTGCCCCTCAGTGGAGGCATTTTAAAGAGGGTTAAAAACTTTGTTTCAGCAAGCTTTTAATTTAGTAATATGTATAAGTCAATTTACTAACGTATAGGTTCTTTTTATCATTTTAATAATTTTACTTCCTTTTTAAATTACTGTATTTATTTCTGTATTTTAATTTGTACTATACAATCCTCTAAGCCCTTTGGGGAGAGAAGGCTCTATAAATAAAACTACTTTTCCTTGCCTTGCCTTCTGGGGTGGAAAGCACTATGATGTTATAAATGATGTGCTCATTTAGGTCAACCAGCATAGACTTTTAATATCAAGTTCTTGGATAGACTACAAAGCTGTTATAAACACTGGAAAGGAAAACTGAAAAGTCAGGAAATGCATAGCTGAAACATTTTGTTTATGAAAGTACTTTATGAAACAACGATCTGCTCTTTAACAAGTTTTTTTTTTTTTATTTGTTTTATACATTTTAGTTTTCATTTTTTGCACTTTTATTTCTCTGGATTCCTCCCCACACACCGATTGTCCAATATTACCATGGCTGCACCACTACTCATGCTAAAAGCAGGTGAGTGACTGCATTCACTGACATCAGCACAACTCCTTTGTCAGCCAGCAAGGGGTGTGCGAATGTCCATTGGCTTGTAGGATCCCTCCCCTCCCTTCCTCTCCCCTTTCTCCTTTCCACCCCACCTTCCCCCTCTCTTCTTCCCCCCTCCACGTCACGCGTCTTACCTTCATAAATAAAAATGCTGTAGGCGCTTCAGCGGCTGAGTCCATCGATCATTAGGGTGCCAAGCTGCAAAGTAGCCATCCCCTCTCTTTGCAGGGGGCTGTACCCCCTGCACCCACACCCCCTCCCTTTGTAAATATACAAACTCTGTGGGGGTGGACCTCGGGAAGGGGGTGGTGAATTTCAGTATTTGGTGCCCTAATGATGGGTGCAGCAATGCCAGCGCTCTAAATGGGTGCAGTGACAGGCCACAGGTAGGTTTCGTTGGGCAATATATGAGTGATGCTGCATAGTGGGTATAGTTAAGGGATATTTCTTGATCAGACCCACCCATTATTACGTTCGCTTGTGCAAGGAACGTTTTGGGAGAGTAGCACACTTTGGAGGTGTGCCTCTCCCATCCAATGTACTGCTCCCTTGAGCAGGCGTGGCAGTCCTGCACCAATGGGTGCAGGAGCTCTGTATTACAGCGGTGTTCCTCTGCTTCAAAGGAAAGCACTGCTGTCCCCCCTCGCATTACGCGCCGCCCCCCCAAGCTTTGGTGTCATGCTGGGAGCCCACCCCAGCGTGGCAAGCGTTGTCTGCTGTGGGGGTGCCCAATCCCCTGTTGGCTCCACCCCCCCAAAGCCATCCTGCTGCCACAATGGGAGCCCCACCCCCAGCGTGGCAATCCTTCCCTTTATTTTTGCCGTGAGGTGCCCAATCCCCGTGGCTCCTCAGTCCCCCCGTGTAGGTTTGCCCGGGGGGTGCCAATCCCGTCGGCTCCTCGCCCCCAGCCATCTTCTGCCACGCTGGGAGCCCACCCCAGCGTGGCAAGCAATCCACGTCATCTTTTTTTTTTTTTTTGTTTAAACCTGTAAAATAAAACGGTCCCACAGCGCGTCTCCCAGCCTCCCTCCTACAACCCCCACCCAGCCTCCCACACCCCATACTTACCTCCGGACTCCGGCGCATGCGATCTTTGGTGGACCGGAACACATCTGCACTCTTCAAAGCCGACCGCGAACTGAGGAAATGCCCGATGGCTGTATATGGGCTAGATAGGAGGGTTTCAACTGTGCATATCTCAGTCATTGTTTGGAATTTTGCACAAATTTTCAACGCGGGTTTTGGGACCCTTCTCATGAATGATGTCACTGTCATGGCGTTATTCGGGCCGGAGGGTGATTTCTGGGCACTGCGCGGTCCTGCGCTAAAGCCTGCCGAACCGAATGCCTGTAACAACTGTTTGTCAATCGAGAAGAGATCACTTCATGCTGAGCAGTACTAAAAATCAATGACTTTCTGGCGTGCCGCAGGTTCCTCATAGCTCGTAGTTCGCAAATTTTCAACATTGCCATTTTACCACACCTTCTTATGAGCTGTACAGCTGTCATTTTTCACATCTCACCCAAAATGTGTTTCCACCCATGTAGCGCACAATGGCGCAGTCGGTGTGCGAAATCAATGTATGGGACACATTAAGAAAATCACAGTGACACTGTTCATGAGCAAAGGTCTTAAAATGGCTATGCTGAAAATCTGGTGACAAAATTCCTAAGAATGACTGTTTTACGAGCATGCGTTGCGCAGTTCCTAAGCACGCTCGTACGTTTGCGAATTTTCAATATTTTCACTCCAGATTTTCAACATTGCCATTTTACCACACCTCCTTATGAGCACTGCAGCCGTCATTTTTCACATCTTGCCCAAAATGTGTTTCCGCCCATGTAGCGCACAATGGCACAGTCGGTGTGCGAACTCAGTGTATGGGACACATTAAGAAAATCACAGTGTCACTGTTCATGAGCAGAGATCTTAAAATGGCTATGTTGAAAATTTGGTGAACAAATTCTAAAATAACTTTACGAGTCGTTGTGCAGTTCCTCACGCACTCGTCAGTTTGCTAATTTTCAATATTTTCACTCCAGATTTTCAACATTGCCATTTTAGCACACCTCCTTATGAGCAGTACAGCTGTCATTTTTCACTTCCTGCCCAAAACGTGTTTCCGCCCATGTAGTGCACAATGGCGCAGTCGGTGTGCAAAATCAATGTATGGCACACAGTAAGACAATCACAGTGACACTGTTCATTAGCAGAGGTTTTAAAATGCCAGTGTTGACAATTTGGTAAAAAAATTCCTAACAATGACTGTTTTATGAGCGTGCATTGCACAGTTCCCACACATGCTCCTAGGTTTGTGAATTTTCAATATTTCCACTCCAGATTTTCAACATTGCCATTTTACCACACTTCCTTATGAGCAGTACAGCTGTCATTTTTCACATTCTGCCCAAAATGTCTTTCCGCCTATGTAGCGCACAATGGGGATAACAAAAAGGTCATGCTGACAATTTATTGTGCAAATACCAGCAATCGCACAGGGCATTAGGGTAAAGCACTATACGTGCCAAACACCACTGCAAATACCTGCAAGCGAACATTCGGCATTGACAAATGCTTGTTATTGTAGTATTTTGCAGGGTTGTTATAACAGAAAAACATAAAGAGCTTTCTACCTCTCACTCAATCTGAGCTGACAGGCCATCTTTTTAAAAATGTTCTGCTTGTTTATTAAGCCCTTCATATAAAGAAGGTCTTCATATTTTCTTTTTGCTACTCCCCTTAGTGGTCAAGGTTGGATGTACCTCCTTCTGTCTGCAGAATCCCCCTGCATATCCAGGTAAACAACATCCAGGGTCTCCCATATGACCAACCTATGCTGCCGCACAAGTCCCCTCCACTTACCAAAAAAGCAGGACAAGGCAGGGAGCTTGACCAGGTGACCGTATCCAACTAAGTACAATGACAGTACATGTGCGCACCAGCCAGAGCCTTATCTCATGTGGAAGTCGCAGCTTTCCTCTGCCTGACCAATTACCTGCTTTTTCAATGTTTTCTCCCCACGTACAGTGCTGTCACATACTCAAGTCGGATATGTAAGTCCTGATGTGAAGATGGCATGAGGGCGCCCTGGTCCCCTACCTCATGCTACTTCTCACTCCTCTCATGGCCCGAGAGCAGAGAGTTGGTGATATCAAGATTCCTGCTTTTCTGGAGTGACCATCCAGTCAGATGCCCAATCTTTCTACTGCTAACCTGCTCCTGAACTGCTGGACTTGGGACACAAACCTGGTTTGTGAACAATGCAGGATAGCCCCCTGCTGCCATGGAATCAGCCCACATTATGCCTTTTGTTACCTTCTAGCTTTCCCAGTACAGTTTTTGCCATTTTATGGTATTTCTCATATTTGCCCTGCTGTCTCTCCCACCTCCTGCCCCCACCCCACCCCACTGGATTCTGCCACAATCAGGACCCCTTAACCAAGTGCAATTTAGTCCTGCGAGTAGTAAACTTGGCCTGGTTCAATTTCTCTGCATTGTTCTACCAATGCCATTGCACAGAAACATAGGCAGGGCTAAGGTGCTTCCATTCCCTGTGGAATGACTCCCTCTCCTGGGCCTCAATGGAATAGCTGTTCCATGAAGAATGCAGGAAATTTACCCTGGAGAGGAGAGTGCATCCTTGGGACTGCCTATCCACCTCCTGCCATGACCGGCTGGGAGAGCTCATGGTTTGTTACATGAACTCCTGGTCCCTCAAGTAGAACTCCTAATATACTTTGCCTCTCCTCCCTTTGTCTTGGGTACTTATTACTAACAGATGGTGCATTCATATCCACGTGCAGTGGAGGGGGCTGTCTGACATGGTTGGGCCGAGTTCTGCTGGGACAGGAACTCTGATGGTTCTAACATGCTCTGTTCGCCCATTCCTTGGCTCTGGAGTCTTCATTTCTGAAATTATGGTCCTCCCCATGATGGCTCCACCTGTGAGCCGAGTCACCTGACTGGTAATATAAGGACAGGTATAACACTGTTGTACCGTTGGAAAGGTAAAGTACTCCAAAAGATACAAGAAACACAGAATTACACAGCCGTCTGTAATGCCAGACATCAAGGGTAAAATATGCTAATCAGCATAAATGACCTTAGACTAGCTGTGCTTCCAGCAGTACTGTAAGGTGCCAGAAACCCTCAAACGCAGTCTGCAAAAGCTGAAAAATGGCAAACCACAGGCACGTGTTTGCCAATTGTTAGGATTTATCAGTGTCAGTGACATCTACCCAAACAGCACTCTGCTACATACTCCTGTATTTATTTTATTTAGCTTTTATCTATCTACAGATAAATAATTTTATCTGTAGATAAATAAAATGTAAATTTACCTACAAATAACATTGTTCAAGTAGCCAGACTGCTACTACAAATACACGCAATGTGCAGATCCAAACTCAGTGATTTTGTAAGGTTTGGCAAAGAGTTCTTTCATTTGGCTAAAACATTCTGGTAGAAATTCGTGAAAATTTTATTTTGTTTTAGACTTCCAGCTTAAACACTAAGGCTCAGATATTCAAAAGGGTTGCACCATGCACAACCCACTGATGCACCCTGGCACGATATTCAAAAGGGAAAAGTGCGCCGCACAAATCCCGATGTGCCGGAGCGCATCAGTAATGTATCTGCAGCACAGGTGGGGTGGGGGGCTTGCCCATGCATAACCTGCACAGCCCAATATTCAGCCCAGGTTGTGCACAGCCGCCATGCACGCAACCCTACTGCGCCTGCACAAAAGTTAAGCCAAAAAAAAGAACACATGATGGCCACCTACAGGTGAGCTGTCAGATTGCAGGGCGCAACTCGCAGCTGCCACCTGTGGGTGGCCACCCGAGTTCCCGCCGCACCTGGCGGCGCCCCCACCATGCCCCATCGCGGGCATCTGTGTACATAAACCCCCCCTCCGATATCCCTGGTGGTCCAGTGGACCACTATGTTCCCGATCGCGGGCATTTGTCTCCCAAAAAAAAAAAAATAAGCCTTGACTAATATCCCTGGTGGTCCAGTGGACCGCACTCTGCCCGATCGCGGGCATCTGTAAAACATAAAAGACAACCTATTACCCTGGTGGTCTAGTGAACCCCCCCCACTGGTCAGCCGGCAGCACCCCACCCGTCTACGGCCCCGCTGCCTGACAGCTCGGTAGGGCTGCACGCCCATTGGTTCACAGCATGAGCCAATGGGCATGCAGCCCACACCATACTGCACAGTCCAGATATGTGAATGAATCATTCACATATCTGGAATGTGTTATGAGTATGGCTGTATGCCCATTGGCTCACGCCAGAACCATGGGCATGCAGCCCTACCAAGCTGTCAGTCGGCGCCAGCAGCAGCAGGCTGGTGGGGTGCCGCGACCGCTGACCAGGGTGGGGTGGGGCGATGAGGCTCAGTGGGCGGTGGTACACTAGACCACCAGGGTAATAGGTAGTCTTTCATGTTTACAGATGCCCGCGACTGGTCCACTGGACCACCACGGATACTGGACGGGGCCTTATTATACCGATGCCCCGTGATTGGGCACATAGCGGTCCACTGGACCACCAGGAATATTAGATGATGCTTTTTTTGGGGAGACAAATGCCTGCGATCAGGCTGTAGGGGGCGTCAGTCCCCGACGGCTGCTGCCTGGCAGGGCGCCAGGCAAGTCATCGGGATCGGCGCACCTGCATGCTAATGGGATGCAATGGGCCATAATGACATGCAAATGGCCTCATGTCGCCTTTGCATAAATTATGGCCCTATTTGCATGTCCTTTTGAATATCGCAGGTGCTGTGCATGGCGCAATGGCACTTGTGCTAGCGCTTCTCCATGCTCCACTCTGGCCACTTGCGCTGGTGCAGTGCCACGCACAGTGAGGGTGGCCAGGGTGTGATATTAAACGCTGCTGAGCCACTGCGCAGCTCTGTTGAATATCGCCCAGGCCACACCCCTGCGCAACCAAGTTGAGCTGCACCCAGGCTTGTGCCACAGCCTGGCACAGTTTGAATATCTGGCCTGAGTGTGCCACAGCTGTTGCCTCAGCCTAAGATGTGGGTTTATTTTTGTTACGGTGTTCAAAATCTCAAAGGACTTCACATAAAAACAGTAAGCACAGAAAAAACAAGCATTTGTCAATGCCGAATGTTTGCTTGCTGGTATTAGCATTGGAAATGTACGAGTTAGACAGTTGCAGAATAGGAATGGCAGTGAAGTACTGAACTTCCCGCCAACCTCACCCCCACCCTGCAGAGATGGACAGGCACTGTGGTATGCGTTTGGGTCATCGCCCATAATGTTCATGCCATTTCACCTTGTCCTGTCCTGCAGACACCGACAAGTGCGGCTTTACAGTCACCCCATTCCATAACGACATATGCTGAAATGGGTGCAGTACAGGAGAATGGGGTGAACTCTGGAGCCGAAGAGTCCAGAGCACACCTTGATGCCTGCCACTGGCTGCGGGAGGGGTGGAATGGCATGGCAATCCAAGCACACCCTGATGCCTGTCAGTCTGTACAGGGTGGGACGTTATGGTTAGAAACCTTAACGCCCTGGGCGTTTGTTGGTATTTGCACTACAAATTTTCAACATGGCCTTTTTGTGACCACCACCTCATGAAAGCATTGGGACCTCTTCCCATGAATAGTGGCACTGTGATTTTGTTAATGTGTCCCGAACTTTAAGTTCCCACAGCGACCGTGCCATTCTGCACCAGATGTACGAAAACACATATCAGGCAGGATGTAAAGAATGACAGCTGTACCATTCATAGGGAGTTGTGAAGAGATGGCAATGTTGAAAATCTGTAGTGAAAATATTAAAAATGCTCGAACTTCCGAGCATACGTGGAAACTGTGCAATGCATGTGTGTAACAGTGATGTAGAATTATTTCACCAAATTTTCAACATAGGCATTTTGCAACCTCTGCTCATGAACACTGTCACCATGATTTTCTTACTCTGTCCTGAACATTGATTTCCCACAGCAACCGTGCTATTCTACGCCAGATGTGTAAATGCATATTTTGGGCAGGATATGAAAAATGACAGCTGTACTGTTCATAAGGAGGTGTGAAAAAATGCCAGTGTTGAAAATCTGGTGAAAATATTACAAATTTGCAAAGTTACAAGTGCGTGTGGAAACTGCGCAACGCACACTCAAAAAAGTCATTTTTGGGATTTTTTTCACCAAATTTGCAACATTGGCTTTTTAAGAGTCCATCTCATGAACAGTGGCACTGCTGTTTCGTTACTAGGTCTCAAAAGGTGATTTCGCGCAGTGACTGTGAAATTACCTTTCAGGACCGAATAATGCCATAAGTGAATGAATTCATGCGGAGGGGTCCCAATAACCCCATGTTGAAAATCTGGTGCCAAAAGTCCCAAAAATGCCAGAGATATCCACATAAGTTGAAAAAACCCCATTTATGCCATTATACAGCTTACCAGTATTTCTTCAGTTCATAGTCTGCTTTGAAGAGTGCAGACGTGTTCCCAGTCCACCGAAGATCGTCGCCTGGCCTCCGGATGTAAGTATGGGGTGAAGGAAGGGTGTGGGGATGTGGGGTGAGCAGTGGGTGGGCACAGGTTGGGGGAGGAGAGGGACTGTTTTCTACTTTACAGGTTTAAAAAATTTTTAGAACATTGCAGCAAAGTTTTCTTATTTACAGGGACTTTTAGTACGCTGGGGTGGGCTCCCAGCGCGTCACCAGAGTGCTTTTTATTGGGGAGGGCTGTAGCCAATGGGGATCGGGTACCCCGCCTGCACATACCGAATGTGAGGCTGGGCACCCCTGGCACACAACAAATTGGGGACATTATGGACAGGGAGTGGCTCCTCCTGGCAAATGAACTGTCGGGGCATGCCAACAGTGGGATTGGGAACCCCTGTTAGTCGACTTGAATGGGGGCTCTGAGGTGGCGGCATAAGCTTAGGGAAATGTTACACCAGGCAAGGTACAGCGCTGCAATGACAGGTCGCTCCCTCATTGCAGCAGAAAAGTACAGTTACGTAAAAACTTACCGTAACAGCAGATCTTCGAGAACAGCTCTTGCAGCAGGTTACACCAGTAGGACTGAAACCGGCAAGCGCCAGGACCCCACGGAAATTTTCTAGCTAGCAGTATTCAGCGGGGACCGCCCCCGACATCAGGCATCATGCAAGAGGGGGCGGTCCCCCAGAATCCCCAGTTCTCCCGCCGGAGACTCCCAGCCGCTGGATGACATCAGAAAAGGATCCGCCATCAAATGGCAATCAGAGTGGTGTTGAAAACACCTAATCATAGGAGAAGGATATCAAACAAGTCTACCTCCAGCGGGGATGATGGGAGGGACAGAACCTGCTGTAAGAGCTGTTCTCGAATATCTACTGTTACGGTAAGTTCTCACGTAATTGTACTATCTTACTTCGAGAAACAGCTCTTGCAGCAGGTTACACCATTAGGACTGATTCCCAAGCAATACTGGAAATCCCTCACCGGTGGGAGAAGGAGAGGTAGAGATCACTAGTTGAACCAAAGCCTAGGATAGGAGTCCCTGAAGGAGTGCTAGACCAAAACCTGCTCTTTGCCTCGATGCAACGTCCAGGCTATAATGCCTGATAAAGGTGTGCACAGTGCTCCAAGTAACTGCTGCACAGATGGCTGAAGTGGACAAGTTCTTCATGGCCGCAAAGGAGGCAGCCACCTCCCTTGTGGAATGACCCTTAACCGAGCCCGGTAAGGGTTTGTTATGCTTCTGGTAACAGAACGTGATACAATGCATGAGCCACCTGGACAGTGATTGTTTGGAAACGGGAGCTCCCATCATCCTGTGGGCGAGGGAGACGAAAAGCTGGTCAGATTTTTGGTGGTGTTTGGTTCTGGTCAGGTAGTACTGAAGACACCTATGCACATCTAAAGTGTGCAACAGGGCCTCTCCTCTATTAGAATATTTAGGAAAGTACACTGGTAGATCTATGTCCTGATTAAGGGTGAGAGCTGAGACCACCTTAGGTAGAAACTTCGGATTTGTCCGTAGGGACACCCTGTCCTGGTGAAAAACCAAATAAGGTTCTTTGCACATCAGTGCGTGAAGTTCATAAATTCTTCTGGCCGAAGTAATGGCAACTAAAAATAACGTCTTCCATGTAAGGAGACATAGCTTGCAATCCGCGGCTGGTTCAAAAGGTGGCAGCATAAGCTGCTCCAGGACAAAGGGTAAATCCCATGGAGGAATAGGATCCTTAATCGGAGGTCTAAGGTGGAGGACACCTCTCAGGAAAGCACGTGCCATGTCCAGCTGAGTAACGGGACGTTGGCCTATAGGAGTGTGATAGGCTGAGATGGCACAAAGGTGTACTTTTATCGAGGAGTAGGCCAAGCCTGTCTGAAAGAGAGACAGGAGGTAGTCCAGGACCGACCTTTCTGGACAATCCATCAGTGAAAACCCCCGTGCCCGAGCCCAGAGGCAAAATCTACGCCATTTCATGGTGTATGTAGCGTGAGTGGTTGGTTTTCAAGCAGCCGCTAGAACATCTGCTACATCTTGCGAGACCCCGTACCGCGTGATGGCTATGTCTCTAGGAGCCAGGTGTGCAGGTTCAGAGATCGAAGGTCAGGATGGACCAAAGAGCCTGCCTCCTAAGACAATAAGTGAGAGCTGATTGGCAGAGGCACCGGAGGTTCCCGGAACAGCTGGTGCAGCAGAGGGAACGAAATCTGTCTGGGCCAAAACTGCACGATAAATATCAGCGTCGCTTGCTCTCTTCGGAGTTTCAAAAGGACCCTCAATCAACGGGAAGGGAGGAAAGGCGTAGAGGAATCTGCCCGTCCAGGAGAGGGACAATGCGTCTCACCAGAAAACACCAGGCCCTGGATCTAGTGAGCAGAAATTGGGCAGTTTTGCGTTGTATGGGGACACGAAAAGGTCCAACTCTGGTGTGTCCCATCTGTGAAACAGATCCTCTATGACCTCCTGGAGTAGTTCCCACTCGTGGACTCTGGCCTGAGAGTGACTCAGGCCATCTGTGATGACGTTGTCCACTCCTGGGACATGAACAGCAATGAGGTTTGCACCGTGTTGTAGTACCCAATCCCACACCCTCATGGCCTCCCTGCAAAGTGGGTAGGAATGGGTGCCTCCTTGTTTGTTGAGGTAATACATCACTGCAGTATTGTCTGTAACAGGAGAGTACCCGGTGGGATCTCCGACTGTCAAGCCTGCAGGGCGTAAAGAACTGCTCTCATTTCCAGGATATTTATGTGGAGGTGAGCTTCCTGGGCTGTCCATAAGCCCTGAGACCTGACACCGTCGAGGTGTACTCCTCAATCGAACCCTGAGGCGTTCGTGGACAGCGTCACAATCGGAGATGGTGCGATGAAGGGGACCCACGCTAATAGGTTCTTTGAATCTAGCCACCATTGCCAATCCCAGATGACGGCATTCGTGATCTAGATTGGAAGCTGCAGATGGTCTTGCTTCTGATCTCATTGGACCCGTAACATCCACTGGGTCACTTGCATGTGGAGACGAGTTAACGGGACTGTTGCAATGGCCGCAGCCATATGTCCAAGCAGACAAAAGACCAGTCTGGCCAGGACGGTCCTCTTTGCCAAAATGTCCCTGATGAAGGATCTGATGTGTTCCACTCGGTCCTGGGGTAGAAAAGCTTTCCCTTGGACAGTGTCCAGAACTGCGCCTATGAACTGCAGATTCTGTGACGGAACCAGGTGTGACTTCTCCCGATTGATGATGCCCAACATCTCAAACAGAGACGGAGTACAATGAATGGCGGACATCAGGGCCTCCCGAGAGGGCACCATGAGAAGCTAGTCGTCCAGGTAGGGGAACACGTAGTGGCCTTGTCTCCTTAGAGCTGCCGCTACGACTGTCATGCATTTCGTGAACACTCGAGGTGCCGATGACAGTCCGAAAGGGAAGGCTCGGAACTGATAATGGCGACCTAGAAATTCGAAGCGCAAGAACTTCCTGTCTTGCTTTCGAGCAATGAGTATGCAGGTAAAGCTTCCTGCATGTCCAGGGGCGCCAAGGAAAAGGCGCCCTGCTTGAGCATGAGTATCAGACCAGGAAAGGTCACCATGCGGAAGCGTTTGTAGAGGACGGAAGCGTTGAGATCGCTGAGATCCAGTATCGGACGGAGGTCCTCTGTCTTTTTGGGAACCAGAAAGAAGTGGGAATAGTAACCGGCACCTCTCTGGTTCCGCGGTACGTGCTCTGTAGCTTCCTCTCCTAGAAGCGCGTGCACCTCCTCCTGTATGAGCAGGGCGTGCTGACACGAATAATGGGAAAGCAAGGGAGGTCTTGACAGTGGGTGGTCGAGGAATTCGATAAAGTGACCTCTCTTGACTATCTGAAGTACCCACCGGTCGGTGGGAATCGACTGCCACCCTTAAAAGTGGCGAGTGATGCGACCCCAGACCTTTTCTGCCCGTTGATCCAGAGGAGGGCCGGGGGCCGGGAAGGAGTCATGCTGTGGCAGCGTTGGTTCCCGCAGGCTGGGCCGGTCTGGTATATCGCTGGCCTCTGCCTGGCCAAGATTTAGCCTGGGCTTTTCGATGGAAAGTGCCCCTTTGTTGCTGGCTGGAACGTGGCTGCTGCCGTTGTTGCCGGCCGTGAAAACAGTTCTGGTTCCTAAGAAAGGAACTAGGTTTAGATCTGTACATAGCCTGAACGGATCTTACTACCTTCCTGGCGTCCTGAAGCTTGGTGATGACCTTTTCAGAGTGTTCACCAAACAGGACTTGGCCGTTGTATGGGATGTCAAGAATGTTTTTCTGTACGTCTGGTGTAAAACCGGAGACACGGAGCCAGGAGTGTCTCCGGAGACAGACACCCGAAGCTGCAGCTCTGGCAAATGAGTCCGAAGAATTGTATGCAGCTCGTAACACTTGGGTCCCCACACCAGACCCTGTGCGGAGGAGGTTTAAGAGCTCCGCCTTCTGATCGCCATCCAGTAGCTTATCAACAAGGTCCTGACCCTGTTCCCACAGGGCATTCTGAAACTGAACCATATGAGACAGATAGTTCAGGGACCTGATGGAGCATGTAGCAGTGGCATACATGCGCCTCCCCAGGGCATCCAACTGTTTGGATTCCTGGTCCGGTGGCTGTGTGCTCATATGCTGCGGTCGTTGGGACCGGTCATGAGAGGCCGTAATGACCAGGGAGTCAGCCAGAGGTTGTTGCACCAAGTACTGGTCCTCTTTCGGGGCCTTGTACAGGCGGTCAGCTTTCTTCGGCACAGCAGGGGTGGAGTGTTGATGCTTCCATGCAGCCTTGGTGACGTCAGTGAAAGTGTCCATGAAAGGTGGCACTACCACAGGCTTAGGATCCTTCTGCCGAAGGCAACAAGCAAGGCGCTGTCTCTCGGGGTCGAGATCTTCCGAATCCCATCCCATGTTCTCCTGGATGTGCCTCATAATCTCAGAGAAAGAGGGATCATCCGGAGGTGACCTTGGCAGGTCTTGTGGGTCAGGTGATGGGATGCTGAGTGGAGAAGGAGACCTGGAGGTGTCAGAAAGTATCCGGTCTAGAGTCCTCCCCTGGCGGAGTGTACCGTCAACGTCTGGATCGTTCAGGGCTGGGAGACTCCGAGGGAGATCCTGAGGGAGGCCTTCTCCATTCCTTAGATCTTCCCCTAGGAGGTGGGGTACGCTCCTTGGGGGTTGATGGTCATCCTGCTGGCCCCTGCAGTGGAGGAGGGGGAGTAGGAGGTGAAGGAGGAGGAGGAGGTTTCACTGGGATCACATCTTTCCTTAATGTGTCCCACCAGAAAGTAAAGAGATCTTTGACCTCTTGGATGTTCATACCCGACGACAGACCTGGAGCCGGTGGCCTGTCGTCGGGGTCGTGCGCCAGGACCGAAGGCGTCTCGAGTTGGAGGTCCTCAGGCAATGTCAGGTCCTCCTCGTGGAGTCCGATGACCCGGCGTCCACGGTGATGGGGGGCGATCTTCAGCTCGGCGAGCGTGTCACGATGTCGGGCGCTGGCAGACATCTTTGGCTCTGGCGAACGCCTGACCGACGTCTGGCGTTTGGCCGATGTCCTCAGCTCCGGCAAATGTCTGGTCGACTTCAGGTGTTTGGCCGACGTTGGGCGCTTCAGGGATGTCAGGTCTTTAGTCTTCCTAGGTGGTGGATCTGGACCCCTGGGAGACTGGGAAACCGATCTGGAGTCAGGGTCCCTGCGTCGGTCTGATGAGGAAGACTTGGTCTGGTGACGGTCGGAGGACTTTGACAAGGCCCGGGAGGGAATGGAGGAAGCCGAAGGCCTGGAAGTCTTTACAGGGTGCAGAGAAGCCGAAGAACCACCTGAAGCCTTAACCTTGACCAGAGGGGGCTGGGAGCGAGCCCTGAGCTGGTGTGAGAGTCCGAGGCCCGGTTAGGGAATCTGGACCGGGCCTTCTCCCGGTGCTTGTCCCGGTGTTTGTGGACTTCTGAGGTAGATTCACCTCTGGAGGAAGGTTCCTTATCCATTCTGTGTAGTTTCTCTTCCAAGAGGAACCCCTGAAGTGCCTTCTGGCGGCGGATCCTGGTGCGACTGTTAAAACCCTGACAGAAGGAGCAGGCCTTGGTGTCGTGGTCTGGGCCTAAGCACCGCAGGCAGGATGAATGAGGATCCTTGAAGGGATCTGTTTGCCGCAGAGGCACGCTTTGAAGGATGTCCTTCTGAAGAAGGAGTAGGAGATGCCGAGCATTTGGTTTGGTAAACAGTTTTATGGAGTTCTTAGTCGTAGATGCTGGCTGGTGGGACCGTGAGGTCGATGCTGGCGGTGTCGACGGCAGGAAAAGAACTGGGGATTCTGGGGGACCGCCCCCTCTTATACGATGCCTGATGTCGGGGGCGGTCCCCGCGGAATACTGCTAGCTAGAAAATTTCCGTGGGGTCCTAGCGCCTGCCGGCTTCAGTCCTAATGGTGTGACCTGCTGCAAGAGCTGTTTCTCGAAGTAAGATTGGCTGACGCTGCAATGATGAGAAGGCCTCTCATTGCAGAGGCCAAATTGTTTCAAGTTGGTGGCACTTCTGCAGAACCAGTGTCATCAGGACACTGGGCCTGCATTGGGTGAGCAGTGCCAAGCCCACAAATGCAGTGCCGGCATTGGCTGCCACAGTGCTGCACCTACACAACCCGCTTCTCTCCTAAGCTGCCACATAAAGTTTCTTGCGCATGCGAGCAAGCAAACACAAAAAAGGAAACCCTGAACAGGCTTATGAAGTGCAGAGGCATAACGGGAAGCATTGCGGCACATCAAAAGGATAGCGGCAGCCAGCATAAGCATAGCGGGACCACTATGCATAGATGCTTTGGGGGAAACAGTTGAAGAACCATGTATTACCTTTGACCTTCCCTGTTTTTGATCCTGTGTAATTTTTATTTACTGCTGCAGCATTTGACATGGTGAGAGATTTCCTGAAATTTTTGTGATATCTCCAGAGCAATTCACTGTTTGCCTGCAGTACCTTGTACGGCCACAAGAGGAAATCTCTTTAGAAATACTGCAAACTAGCCAGCCCAGTGGCGCTGGAGGTTGAGGCGCTGGTCGCTACGCCTCATGCCACGCCAGCGACCCGGGTTCGGGAACGGGGGTAGGCAGGGGCAAGAGCGGTTCAAGCATCCAGAGGACTGCTCGCCTCTCCCGGGGGAGGAAGGTTTGTCATCCTGCTCGATGACTGCCTTCTGGCAGTGGCCGCAGGGCAGTACAGGTTGGGAAGGCACACACTGGTGTCCTTATGGCGATAGGGAGGGACTGGAGAAAAGGAAAAAAGCTGTCGGTTCCATAATGGCCGCACCAGCACCCTATTTGATGTCTGGGTTTCACTCGGGGTGGGGGTAAGCCAGCACTCCTCACCCAGCCCTGCCATGGTGGAAACCCATGGGGGATTTAGGGGGTGTAGAGTCGGGAACGATGCAGTGAGATGGAGTCCCTCCGAGGGAGGGAGGACTGGAGCTGCCTGCCGGGCTTGGGGAGCCGTGAAAACACACACACACACACACACACACACACACATATATATATATTATATATATATATATACATACATATACATATACATATGTATGTGTATGTGTATAGGTATAGAGATATATTTAAAAAAAATAAAATACTGCAAACTATCTGGAAATATGTAACGTCTGTTGCTGTATGTATGTATGCATGTATTGTATCTTTTGTTCTGATATATTTAATTGCACTACATAGAATGTTTTATTCCAATAATATCAATGTATATGTAGGGGTACAACCCTGCAGGTGATGTATATATCTTTAGCATTCAGAAACACCGACACCAAGTGGCATCAACTTGTGACTGAGGATACTGTGATGGTAGTATTGAGTTCTCTTTAATCATGATGGAACCTGACTGCCAATGTGTCACTGGGTCAGCTGCCCAAACATCTATTTAAAATGTGCAGCTGATTGTACTAAAACCCTCAGTTCTCATACAATACAAACACTGATCTTGCTGTGTTTGCCTATTTGTCCCAGGAATAGATCGGTGAAAGTACACCCCATGTGTATGACTGCCATTTGCCTTAGCTTTGAACTACATAATGACGAACTGGGAACACTTACAGTGATGCAAAAGGGGTGTAAAGCATATCGCCCCCACCACAAAGGAAACTTTTTAATGCTACAGTGGTTTCCAGCGTCTGGTTCATTTATTTATTTAGTTATTTAAAAAGTTTCACCAGGAAAGGCATACTGAAAGGCTGCCATGTTGCCTCGTGTTAGTCAGCATCTTAAGTAAAATACAGCTGAAGATACCCAAGGCCTTCACTTTGTACTTGCTTGTCATCTTATAATTTGCCTCCTGACTACTACAACCAACAAGCTAAAGGACTTGTGGAGGGAGGCACATTTACACACACATGCACGAACACACACAAACAGCACTGTTTCTGTACAGCGCCACCTGCTGACTCTTAACAATTCTGCAGACCAGGGTGTATGTATACGGCATTTAAAAACAGCGACACCAAGCAACTGAACTATAGCTGCAACTGCAGAAGGCATCACCACAGAAGTATTGGGTCATCTTTAGTTATGACGGACTCTGATGGTGGACACCAAAAGGTACAGTACCAGCTCCTTTATAGTTACAAGAGTGTTTTCAAATGTACTCTGGGTGACAAAAATGGGAAGGCAATGCTGCGCATCTCTGACACACAAAGGACTCGAGAAGGCACATTTATTATCACAAGAGTTGTAGTAGCAGTACCCTTAAATTCTAAATAATGTGTAAAAATTACACTTTAAAAATGGAATTTGAAATGAAAATCAAATTGGTTTACTTGGTTAAAGACTAGAGAAACCACTAGGAAATGTACCCTGCCATTTCCAATTAAGCAGTGAAGATGGACAGCATAGGGTAACAGAGGTTAATTATAAAGTAAACCCATGCCGCTGTACGCTGAACCACACAAGCCTTTGACTCATGCAGTTAACCCTGAGGGTAAGAAGATTACAGCCTAAATCGATGTTCCCAAATTGTGGGTGGGGAGCAGGTTAAAAAGGAGTAGCCACACCCTCTTTAATCATTTACAAACAGTACGTAAACTGCTCTACCCTGGCATGATAAATCACTTTATGGGATGCTCCTAGTAAGTAGCTGATCAGAATCAGCAAATTCCAGTGTTCCAGGCAGGAGTGAAAGTGATCCAAAACATAAAGTGGGATTCAATGCAAAAAAGTGCAAAATCATGCACCTAGGGTGTAAGACATACCGGTGCAGGGTGCAGGATGGGACGTACCGACAGTCACTAGGCAGGAAACAGACCTTGGTGGCAGCACAATGTGACAAGGCTGTGAGCAGGGCTAGTGGGATGCTGAGGTGCACAGCGAGGGGCAACTCCAGCAGGAGGGTGGAGATGATGGTGCTGCTGTTATACCGCTCCCTGGTATACCCCCACCTGCAGTACTATGTCCACTTTTTGGGACCACACCACAGAAAGCACATAGGGTGGAGGCAGTCCAGAGGAGGGCAACAACAATGGGAAGCCCCATCAGGAGAGGCTGTGGGATCTCAACATTTACACCTTGGAAAAGAGAAGACAGAAGTGCCACGATCAAAACTTATACGCACCTCAGGGAGTGAACTGGGTACAGGAGAGGAGTCTCCTTCAGATGAGGATGAGTATCAGGATGAAGGGACATGTGATGAAGCCAGAAGGGGGTGGAAGTTCAGGGGAGATGAGGGAATATTTATTCCCTGAAAGGGTGGTACATTTCTGTAACAGACAGCCAGCAGATGTGGACAAAGCAAAAATGATGGGGATAAAACATAGGGGTATATTAAAAAAGCGGCTGGGGGGAGGGAGTCAACAGAAACCAGATGGAATAAGTAGGGAACACGTGGGCAGACAAGGTGAGCCAATCAATCTTTTTCTGTTGGCAAGTTCTACGTTTCTATGATTCTGATCAGCTAGTCACAAGGATCACCATAAAAAATGATTTGGGGACATTATACAGACTGCACTTTATAAATCTGACAGGCTTAATTTGACAGGCTTTCATTTCTCCTGTTCCCAGATACTTAAAGGAGTACCACAGGATCTGTACTAGATCTTTCCTCTTCTGTCCAAGATTTATACTAATGATCTGGGGGCTAATACAGGTGATGCTATCCTGGATTGCTGTGCTGATGATTCTGTGCTGTATGTTGTCAGACCCAGTCTATCTTCTGCGCTAATGGACCTGCAGTCAGCATTTGGTACCCCCTACAAATCAGCCTGTTTGCCTCAAACATCTCCTCAATGCCTCAAACAAAAAATGTCATGATTTGTTTTGCTCTTAGCAACAAGTAGCCATTAAACACCACTGTTTCTAGTATCACTACCCTACTGGGCAATGATATGGAGCAGGTAGACACATTTAAATACTTTGGTCTATGTTTATATAGTAAACTCTACTTCTGCTCCAACACTGAAAACCTTGGTAAGAAACTGCACCTGAGGCTGGGTCTTTTTTACTACAGACACAAAGACTGCTTCTCTGACGAGTCGAGGAAAAGCTTAGTTCAAGCCACGTTTATGCCCCTTTCTGATTACGATAATCTGACTTGGGCCCTGTTCACACTACAGCACAGTAATGGAAAACATTTTTTAAAACAGATTATCATGCTGTAGCACTCATGTAGCATCCCCACTGTCACCAGCATGTTGTAAACAATTAAAAATGGTTTACAGCATCCGCACTACTGCCTCTGGACCGAATTAACTATCAACCGGTTCACATGTGGTGACATTCAGCTTCATGAAGGGGTACCGTGCCTGACCGTCCACACTGCAGGTAAAACCAATTTAACTTCTGAAACGTTTTTAAAACCATGTTTAAGCCTAGATCTTATCAGGGTTTAAACACGGTTTTAAAAAATGGATTACAAAGCATGTTAAGTGCAGACGCAAACCGTGTTAGGGACCTTTAAAATGGTTTAAGCTCCTTAAACTGTTTTAAATACCCTAGTGTGAACAGGGCCTTATAATGGTGCTGGTGTGTCACGAACAGCTAGACTATCCTGTATGTCTTGTACCATAGAGCACTACAATTTATTTTGGGTTTGCCTGCTAGAACCAATCACTGCATCCTCTGTACCACAGTTGCTTGGTCCTCTCTGGCTAGCAGAAGGCTGAAAATGTGTATCCCAGGTCATATAAAGCACTTTGTAACACCGCACCACCATAGTGTGTCATCCTTTTTCTGCAGGACCACCAGCCAATACAACCTGAGGACTAATGACATTCTCTTAGAGGTCCACAGGCATTTATCCAAATACAGTAAGATTACATTAGCCTGCCCCTGCATTCTGGAACAAGTTACATGCCTCTGGGGGAAAAAAAACTATTTGACCACTAAACATTTAGATAAGGTTTGGGAAATTTGGTCTCCCTTACAAGGGGCAGTTATGGAGGGAAGGCTATAACATCCTGCTCATAAAGGTGAACTTATCTGTCTTCGTATATAGATAAAACAATTTAAATTCTCTCAGACAATGGAGGAACATATGAAATAGCTGAGAATATACAATATGACCCTTACTAATTTATGTACAGAAAAAAAATATTTAATGTTTACGTATATATATTTGTACGTCTAAATCTCTCTTCTGAGGAAGAAAGTTACAAGCCTCCCTAAAACTAAACACATTGTTTAGCTTCTATTCATTCAAATTGTTGAAAGTCATTGTACAGATAAATGTACTTTTGGTAGAACCCCTTTTTTATTGTACGCAATGATTTTATTTACACTATTTCATTCTCTCTATATTATTTCTTCTGTTCATTGCTGTAGATCATCCACAGGTCCTCGAGTTGTATTAACCAAGCAAACAGAAATGAATATGGAATAGTGTTGGACGTGACCAAACAAGGTCATCGCAAAGTGCTGCTCATGCTTTCAAAAATCACAGCTGACTTCTGTTAACTGTAACAAGAACAAATAATAAGTTAACAAAACAAAACAAAAAAAACAAACAAAGATAACCTTGAGTTGAGGCCAGCTGAGTTATTATCCGGTGGGGAGGGGCATACTTTAACTGGATTTTCAGAATTTCCAATTCCAGCTCCAATTACATTCTACCTCCGATTGAGGCAAAGGAGCAGAATTGGAGACCAATTCGGAGTTTTGGATATCAATTCCTCCAAATTCTAATACTCCTGCTAAAAGAAAACCTCCTCCCACCCAGTACTGAAACAACTGCCAAAATCCTCCCCAGCTCACCCCACTCTCTCCTTGCCTCTCGGGCCTTACTTTTATATGTTGCTGGTCCCTGGAGGCAGTGTGGTGATTACTGCTGCAGTTCCTCCGACAGATCTATAACAGCTGCTGAGGCAGATGACTGACCCAATCCCCCCCCCAATTAACTTCGTGTGCTAAGCTCTGTGTGCCTCCGTTCACTCTTTTTTTTTTTTTTTTTTTTTAAACAGGCACCTCCCCCAAAAAAATCCCGACCAGCAGCAACTCCAGTCCATACAGTATGCCCTCCCCAGTCCTCGAATCAATCAATAAAAAATACTGCCAAGTCACCCACTCACATCGGGAGTGGATTCTGAGTGCTGTGGCCACTCGCTGCCCCTTCCCAGCTCAGCTCCACTCAGGATGGTACTGCTAGTGCTAAACTGCATGCTACTGATAACCCAGCCAATACCTCCCAGAAGACTTTACTGTGCTAAGACCTAACTCGGTGGTGGCTCCCTAATGAAAGCCCTTGGGTTAGTCACCACCAGATGCCTTACTAACTGGCATCTGGTCACTGCTAAACCCCAGGGTTTTCTATAGGTTAGCCACCATTGCCACCACCACCCCAGAGTCTGGTCACAGACCATTAAAGGCTTCTGTGAGGTATTGGCTGGGTTATCAGTAGCACTCAGTTTAGCATTAGCAGTACTATCCTGAAGGGGGTTGGGAAGGAAAGAGGCAGTGAAGGCCACAGTACTCAGTCTGCTCCAGATGAGTGGCGACTCAGCTTTACTTGACTGGGTCAGGGACTGGGGTGGGGTTGGGGTGGGCATACTGAAAAGAATCGGGTTACGTTTTTGCTGTGGGTTGTTAAGGGATGCTTGCTAATAGTGGATAGGGTGAATAGAGGCTTATGGAGCACAGTGCATTCAACTGAATGGGGGGCTGGGGTGGATGACTCCTTGGTGAGGTTTATAGATTTATCAGAGGAACTGCAGCAGTTGTGGCCGGACCACCTCCAGGAACCACAAAGCCTAGCAGATCTAAAAAGAAATGGTAAGGAGACAGGGAAGAGGAGTGGGATGTTTTAATGGGTGGGGGAGATCTTAGGATACAGAGTCTTGAAATCAGATTTTTGACCCTCAATACTGAAATTCCGAATTCTGAAAAACAGCTCTGAATCCATGGTATCCAGTTATGTTAGTATGGATTCCGAGCAACTCTAATACTTTACCTATATATGATAACCTTAATATGAGAAACCCGGAACTCTTAGAATGGCAGAGAAAGGGGAGATACTGTTGATGGGAGACCTGAATATGCCAGATGTTAACTGGAGCACATTTGCTGCAGCCACATCCAAGAGCAGGGCCATTCTTGACGCCCTACAGGTGGCAGGCATTAGACAGCTAGTTTTGGAACCCACTCGTGAGGGAGCAATCTTAGACCTCGTACTCTCAAACAGGGGCAGTGAGAGGATCTCAGATCTAGAAGTGGGTTGCCATCTGGGGACAAGTGACCATCAAACAGTGTGGTTCACGGTAAACTCAGCTACAGAGTCAAGCCATACAAAAAGTGAGGTACTGGACTTTAGGAGGGCTGACTTTGCAAGATGGGAGAGTGCCTCAGAAAAGCACTAGCAAACAGGCTAGAAGGAGGTGTGGAGCAACAATGGGAATTATCAAACTGCCATCACAGGGCAACAAGCCTTTGTGTGAAGCAAATAAACAAATCAAAGCGAAGAAAAAGCCACTATGGTTCTCCAAGAGAGGTGGCTGTGAAGTCAGGAAGAAAAGATAGCATTCCGGAGTATAAGGAAACACAGAAGGAGCAGGACAGAGAGCTGTACCAGTTAAGGCAGAAAGAAGCAGGGAGGAAGTCAGAATAGCAAGAGGCCCAAACTGAGGAAAAGATAGCCAACTCAGTTAAGAAGGGGATAAAACCTTTATAGGTACATCAGCGGTAGAAAGATAAAGGGAGGGATAGTGAGGCTGAATAGAATGAATGGTGGGTGGGCAGAGGGGACAGTGAAAAGCAGGAATACTGAACAATATTTCTGCTCAGTATTCCTAAAGAGGAGGAAGTGCCTAATCCAATTAACAGAAGCACTCTTGATAGGGGTCGATCCCAGTCCTTTCACAGAAGAAAGGGTTCTGCAAGAACTCCTAAAACTGAAGGTGGACAAAGCAATGGGTCCTGATGGAATTCACCCCAGAATTCTAAAAAATTAAGGAAGAACTAGTGAAACCACTGGCTACTCTTTTAATAAATCATGGGAGGATGGTGTGGTACCGAGGACTGGAGGAAGGCGGATGTGATTCCCTTCACAAAAGTGGGACCAAGACAGAGGCAGGAAACTACAGACCTGTCAGTCTGACCTCTGTAGGGAAAGTGATGGAGTCACTTCTGAAGGAAAGAATAGTTGAGTACCTAGAGGTCAGTGGAGCACAGGATCCAAGGCAGCATGGGTTCACAGTGGGAAGGTCATGTCAGGCAGAATCTAATAGATTTCTTTGACTGGATGACCAAAGTAGTAGACCAGGAGGGCTGTGGACATGGCCTACCTAGACTTTAGCAAGGCATTTGACACAGTCCCACACAAAGATTATTAGTCAAATTAACCAGTCTGGGAGTAGGTCCCAGGGTGGTAGCCTAGGTAAAACACTGGCTGGACAACAGGACACAGAAGGTAATTGTAAATGGTGTCCACTCTGAAGAAAGGGCGGTTACTAGTGGGTACCGAGGTTCAGTATTGGGTCCAGTCCTTTTAATGTCTTCATCAGTGACATTGCAGAGGGACTGGAAGGAAAAGATGCCTTTTGCAGATGACACAAAGATCTGCAACAGGGTTGATACACACAAGGAGGCGTGGAAAGGATGAAAAGGGACTTGGCAAGGTTGGAGGAATGGTCAGATGTATGGCAGCTAGGATTCAATGCAAAAAGTGCAAAATAATGCACCTGGGAAACAAGAACCCAGGGAAGAATACACAATGGGTGGGAGGTAGTAACAACAACAAAACAGGAAAGGGACCTGGGGTAATCATATCAGATGACCTTAAGGTTAGCAAGCAATGTGAGAAGGCAGTAGGGAGGGCGGGGGTATACTGGGATGTATAGGAGAGGCATCAGCAGCAGAAAACAGGAAGTTGTTATCCCTCTGTACAGACAGTTGGTGAGACCCCATCTGGAGTACTGTGTCCAGTTCTGGAGACCCCATCTCCAGAAGGACATAGACAGGATAGAGGCAGTCCAGAGGAGGGCAACTAAAATGGTGCAGGGTCTGCAAGAGAAGCCGTATGAGGAGACACCAAAGGAGCTTAATATGTATACCCTTGAGGAAAGAAGGGAGAGGGGGGACATGATAGAAACTTTCAAGTACCTCAAGGGAATCAACAAAGTCCAAGAGGGTAGCATCTTTCAGAAAAAGAGACTTCAAAGAACAAGGGGACACAATTTAAAGATAGAAGGAGGGCGGTTCAGGGGCAATGTGAGGAAGTATTATTTCACAGAGAAGGTAGTGGATGCATGGAACAGCCTTCCTGAGGAAGTTGTGGGGTCTAAACTGTGGGAGAATTCAAGAATGCATGGGACAGACATAAGGCAATTCTTGTGGGGGGCAGGAAGATATAGGCTGTTGGTTAACTAGGATCTGCGGCCTATCCTGTAGGTAGGGAATGGGGCAGACTAGATGGGCCTAGCGGTCCTTATCTGCCGTCAAAGTCTATGTTTCTACCAGGCCTGTTGATGCAGAGCACAATTCCCAGTTTTCAACTGCACTTTCACTGATACTGTTCATCATATACAGAAACTATAAAGTCCCTGTTCAGCTTGTGGGGAAATATCTTATGCAAACTGAATTACGGGACTGAAGAAGTAAGGGCCAGACACTAGGATTTATTTATTTTTTTAAATTAAGTATGCTTTTTGGTGCTCCCTTCCAGCTCAGCCCTCAGCTTCCCCAGTCCCCGCACACCCCCGAGACTTGCCTTTGGCTAGCAACACTACCAGGCTTACCCCCCAGGGCAGCCAGGCACCTACTAGAGGCTAGAGTTCAAGGTTCCAGACAGGCTGGCACTGCCGGTGTTCCTTCCTGGCTTACCCCCTGGGCAGGGCTGTGGGGGCAGACCATGCCCGATAGAGGACTGAACTCACAACGGGCGAAGTGAGACAAAGAAGCGGTGCGTCATCAGTGGGGCCATTTTCTGCTCATTTGTCCCTGTGAGGTGTGGTGTGCAATGATGTAAGGGTATCAAAGCGCTGATGGCTGGCACGGCCCCCCCTAGAGTTCGGTGTCAGTTGCTGCTTCCCCTGGTCTCCACCAGGGGTTGATAAAGGGCAGAGTGCTAACCCACACTCTTCCCCCTACTTCCCGAGGAGAGCAGTCCCTAGGATGCTTAACCCTCCTCCCCCTGGCCAGTTCTCAGACTCCTTGGTCCGCTCCCGAACCCAGGGCATTATAGACAGCGGCTCTACCGCTGCGCCGGCAGGCCAGCATCAAACTCAAGGACTGATCCTTGCATCCCTGGTCAGAGCGGCAGCAGGTCTAAGCTTTCAGCTAAAGTCAAATTTCCATTATCTAGGCTGTTAAGGCGGAGTTCTAGTTCTTTGCATGTTGCAAACACAACTTTTCTCCATTAGATGGCTGTCTGCATTGTCTGGTTACTTATTCTATATCCACTACTGTACAGTGATTACCTTTTTCTATGTGTGGGTATCACATCCTTGTCGTTAATACCATGTTCTCTCCTGAGCTTGTGATGGAACATCCAACTGAACTGCAGGTCTGCAAGATTAAGTGCCGAACCCTGTGACACACTTAGGATATATCCTTGTTCTCGGAGGCAGCAGCTCTAGCTATTCAGCCAAAGAGAAATTCCCTGTAGCCAAGCTGTTAAGACTGTTCTCTTGTTCTATTTATATTGCAACACCAGCTTTCACCTCCATTTTCTGGTTTCTGATTCTGTATACAGTATTGTATAAAACCTTGCACTGCACTTACCTCTACTGAGCAGTAACTGGACTGTGGATAAAAAAAAAAAAAATGAGATCTCATCGGTTTTAAAGAAGCTCTGGCTATTTGTTACCTTTCAGAAGACACTGTCGCACTTCTTCAGCCTCATAACGCATTCCTGTACTGTTGGAGTAGTTAAGTGGCTGACATGGGGGTGGAAGTGGATACTTAGTCTCCTGCCCATTCACGATTAAAGACGTAGGGCACCACATGTGAGTGGGAAGCTGAGGAGGATAATAAAGATAACCAAGTTAAGAATGGGAGAACCTTCATACATCAAGTACTTTTCAAGTTGTCTTGGTTCTTTTTTCAGTGCTGTGTTATTTCATACTAACATACTAATTGCCAGCAGATTAGGCCTTACAGTCTATCAAGTCTGCTCAAACCTCAGATCCCTAGTTGGGTGCCGAGGCCCTCCCCCCCTTGTGTTCCAGAAACCCCCATCATCCATCCCCACTTCCTGGGGCCAGGCCATCATCTGGTACATCCACTTTCTGTGTCTGTCCCACCCTCTCTTGAAGCCCTCCACTGTGGATCTCTGAACCAGCTCTCAAGGCAGCGCATTCCAAGGGTCCACCACCCTCTTAGTGAAAAACCTCCTCCTCTTTTCCCCCCTCACCCTTCCACCTTCCAACTTCAAACCATGCCCTCTGGTGATACCTCCCTGCTTTAGTCTAAAGATTCCTTCCATGTTTACCCTATTTATTCCCTTGAGGTACTTGAAGACCTCAATCATGTCCCCCCTGTCTCTCTCTCTCTCTCTCCTCCAATGAAAACAGGCAGAGTTCCTCAAGTCTGTCCTCGTATGTCAAATCCCCTAGTCCTCTTATCATCTTAGTTGCCCTCCGCTGTACTCTCTCCAGGAGCTGTATGTCCCTCTTCAAGTGTGGTCTCCAGTACTGTACACGGTACTCAAGGTGTGGTCTAACCAGTCCATTGAACATCGGCAGAATCACTTCCCTGCTCCTAGAGGTGATCCCCATTACAATGCATCCCAACATCCTGTTTGCCTTGCTAGCTAGCCGCTCTCCTGCACTGCTCAGAGTTATTCATACATGCATCCACCATGACCCCTAGGTCTTTTTCCCCTGTTAAGGCCTCCAGCGCCTCCCCTCCCAGGGTGTACCAGTGTTTAG
This sequence comes from Neoceratodus forsteri, assembly GCA_016271365.2. Classification (NCBI taxonomy): domain Eukaryota; kingdom Metazoa; phylum Chordata; order Ceratodontiformes; family Ceratodontidae; genus Neoceratodus; species Neoceratodus forsteri. The sequence goes on along the minus strand of CM028133.1, from coordinate 208,002,289 downwards.
GGTTTCCCCGCCCAAGATGTAACACCTTGCACTTGGTGATATTGAAATTTAATTTCCATGTGTGAGCCCAGTTTTCCAGGGTGTCCAGGTCCCCTTGCAGGGCCAACCTCCCCTGTTCCCCCCAACTACTGCTCCCATCTTGGAGTCATCAGCGAAGTGACTCATTTCACACCCTATACCCTCCCTGATGTCCGATATGTATGCATTAAACAAGATTGGACCCAGGACCGAGCCCTGCGGTACCACACTACCGACCCTCTCTAGGATTCAAGAGCTCTCCACCGACCACTACCCTCTGGGTGTGTCCAGCTAGCCAGTTTTCAATCCATCTGACCATCGAAGGGCCTACTACCAACCCCGTCAGTTTCTCCACCAGACCATTGTGGGGGACAGAGTCAAATGCCTTGCTGAAGTCCAAGAATAATACATCCACAGGCTTTCCCCTGTCCAGTTCTGATGTTACCCATTACTAGAACTCCACAAGATTGGTTTGACATGATCTACCTGGCACAAACCCATGTTGCTGACTATCCAGACCTCCCAACTCCACCAATCCATGATGATCTGATTATCACAGGTATTGTTTGGCTTGCTTACTGAATTTTCAACCAGCTTTATTATGTTTGGAGTTACTCTGCACTGGTGTAGAAGATGTTAATCTCGTTTCATTGGTTGAACTAGTACAGGATTATTGGTTGTGACTGGCTGTGGTCGCATACCAATTACTAAGGGCCTATCTCACCTTTGGGAGTTTGTTTTACTGTGGTATCATGTCATTATCCATTACTGAAATTTGTATTAGCAGGTAACACAAAACAGCATGGTGTGAGTTAGGCTGAGGTAACTGCCCACCCAGGAGCGGAGTGAGGTGGAGGGCCTTGCAGCCCCTGGAAGTGTAGTTATCTCAGCCCAACCATACGAACATATGAAATTGCCAGCAGAAACAGGCTGTGTTGGTCTATCAAGTCCGCTCAAGTGTGCAGCTAGGCTAGATACCATGAAGCTGCCCCCCACCCTTTACTCCTCCTGGTGTTGAACTTCCCCCACCTCAGTCCCATCCTACAACCCCTCCCACCTGGGCCCCCTCCATCCTAATCATCTTCTTTACCCTGTAATCTTCTTCTTTAATCAACATCTTGGGGTGTCTTATTGTGCTTATAAAATGGGTTGTGCTGTAAAAACAGTACACAGGCTACAAAACAATTAATGCAATGTGTTATTTAAGCTTAGAAAAAAATGAAATTTCATTGACTGAGAAATGTCACATGCATTAAATCTCTATAAACGTATAGTCTGGTATTGAATCTCACTTTCCTCTCCCCAAAACAGTACTTACAGCAAAAAGTGTAATAAGCCACTCCACGGTACGCATCATAGGATTTTAATGCACTTCCTGGGGGCATAAGGATACTCAGCCTTCAGCCTCCTGCCTTACTACACCCCTGGGGTGTGCATTAAAATCCTATAATGCACACCCTGTTGTGGCTTATGACTTACATAATGCTACTTTCTGAGTAGAAACCGTTGCCAAACTTGCAAGTATGAAAGTACAAATGCACTGGTGTGCCCACCTGTATGTGGGGATTGGGCAGACTGGCACTGGTAACCCCATGAAGGAGGCTGATGTAGACGTACAGGTGTCGGCCTCTGTCAACCAATTAGCAGCTAGCATTCATGTACCCTTTTTATAAAAGTGAGCTATTCAACAGGAGGAATACAGTGCATTTTACTCAGTGGGTTTTTTTGATAGGGCATGTATGGAGGCTTTAACTTGTTTCATAAGCTGCCTACGCTTGCTTTACTGACAATACTTGCCTAATGACAACCAATTATGGTTTTATTTTACATACTATTACTCATACAATGCATCACATTTTGTAAGGCAAAAAAAGTGATTCAAATACAGAAAGAGAACACAGCAATGTGGCAGGACTTGGCAATCCACAGGACTGTAATCGGGTTAGTCCGTCAGAGCAAGGTCAGAGGGAAAAATAATGAGAGTTGGGAGAGTTTTGAGTCAGTATCTTAAGACTGTTGGAGAGCATAGTGAGGCAAAAAGACTGTTCCAGACAGAACCACAAGCTAAGCTTAAGGACTGCTACCAAATAGTAGGGAAGTTCATATGAGGAAAAGACAGAACACCAGAGGTACAGGATCAGAAAGTTCAGGAGGAAGAGTATGAGGTGGTGATAAGGTCAGAGGGACAGGGGCACACCAGATCACGGAGAGTTCTGAAAAATCACAAGGGCACTAAAGCACCGTCTATGAAAGTGGATGGGAAGCCAGTGCATGTTTCTGAAGATGTGGGTAATGTGATCCAGTCAGCAAGGACACATGAGCAGATGTACAAGAGCACTTTGGACAGATCGGGGCGCAGTGTAGTGGGACCTGTGGAGATCGTTCAGGCAGGAGTTGAAGTAGTCACACCATGGAGAAGATGAAGGTGTGGATGATTGCAGCTGACAGAGATATGCTAGTGGGGAATACGGGCAATGTTGTGCAGCTAGTAGTAGGCCGATTTACAGGTCAAAGAGATGTGGAGAGTAAAAGACCATTCAGGATCTAAGAGGACACTAAGGTTTCTCACACAAGAGGCAAAGGGAAGGTTGGAGTCAATAAGGATGATTAACAGTTAGTGGAACTAAAGAGTTACGGTATTTTATTTTACCATGAGGGAGATTTTCAGTTTAAAAGACACCAAGCTGGATTCACAAAGGGCGATGCAGAGCTTTCGTCAAGCCCTGTGCCAAACCCAGTTGCTGGCACAGCTGTGCTAACGACTTTGCCGCACACTGCACCTGATTCTGGAAGATCAGGTGCAGTTACAACACTTTTACCACTTTATGGCACCTTGTGCACATTGGCCCCTATACACAAATGGTGTGGAGTGGCTACGTGCGTGTATCTGGGGCAAGTAGCCACCCCACACCAACTGCGCCCCTTCATGAAGAGGGGGCGCGCAGTAATTACACGCCCGATCCCCCGACCACACGATGAGCAATGTGCCGGTCGGCACTAAGCGCCATGCACTAAGGCGCATCGTGCTGGCCGCAAGGGTGCATAGGGGGTTACGGGGTACGCCAGAGAGATCCAGCCATAAACCCCTATGCACTCTGCAGGACCGGGAGAGCAGCCCACCAAACCAGCAGAACCACAGGTCATGGCTGCCTCATGCCACCCACCCCTGCACACAGCGGTGAGTGTGGCACCCCCCCACAGCACCCTTACCCCTCACAAGGGCACCGGGTCACGACTGCCGCCCAGCCATCCAGCGGCACCGCATGCTATCACCCCTCCCTGCTAAAGGAGGATGTGTCCCTCCACCCCATCAGCAGGCATGCCCCCCTCCACCTCGTAACACGGCACTGCACCCCTGCCACCTGCCGGCCCTCAGATATTCGTGAGGTGTGCTGCGAATGCGCGCCGCGCAAGAGATCCACTGTTGGACCCATGCCAGGCATCAAACTGGATGCCTGGCTGGGTCTGCCTTCCGCCGCGCCCGCCCCTGCGGGGGGGGTCTCAGTGACAGGTAGTCAGCTATTTAGGAATGCCAGTACTGGCATACCTGTCTGTGGGTACGTACATTTCACGCGTACCTACGCCCCGATCGTGAAGAGGGCCCAATATTTGGTGCAAGCCCAGCAAAAAGGGTACCTGGGTTTGCCACAAACTAGACCAGAAAAAGCTGGTCTAACTAGTGGCAACTGGTGCATAGGACTGAGAAGCCTGATCACTGGCCGGGAGAATGCATGTCCCATGAGCCATGTGTTTCGCGTACTCCAGGCCTTGTAGCATTTGTAGCCCTTGACTCCAGCCTACTGAGCTGGAAAGCCATCAAGACAAAGCCAAGAACTGATTGTGAAAAGACACATGCGGGGGAAGAGGAGAGAAAACACTGGGTAGAGCAGGATCAGAAGAATCAAAGGATATAAAAAGTTGGGAATTATTTGCATAGTACTAATACCCAAGGTTGAAAGATGAGCTAAGGTGGCGTGGGGGAGGCAGTAATACATGGAAAAGATGAAGAACCAAGGACAGAGCACTGGCGCACACAACAGAGGACAGGCCTTGAGGCAGACAGGGATCTACCACAAAGAAGTAGAAAATGGAACAGTAAGAATTAAACATAACTGTGGAGTACCAGAGACCCCAGCATAGCTTTCAAGTCCGTCACCAACAGAGCATTGAGATCAAGGATAATGAAGAGAGAGAGAGAGAGAGAGAGAGAGAGAGATTAAGCTATGATTGGCAGCAAAAAGGTCAGTAACCATCCAAAGGAAGGCAGTGTCAGTGCTATAGTAAGTGGACACCAGACTGAAAGAGGCCAAGAAAGTTGGTCTCGGAGAAGTGATCAGACCAATGGGATAAGATCACTTTTTCCTGAATTATGCTGAGGAAGAAGAGCTTAGATATGGGGTGGTAGCTGGAAAGGCAGTGAAGGTCACGAAGGGGTATTAAGGAGTAGAGTTACTACATACATCTGACCATTACACCCAGCCAGAGGTAGGTATCAGCTCCCCAAATCATGGAGTCTCCTATGACAAGTGTTCTGGATTTCCTTTTTGCTTTTTTTGTTTTGGTCGAGTTTTGTAGCTCTAGCTTCTGTGCTGCAGTGTCCTGCTCTGCAGTGTCCTCTGCCCCTTTGTTTGATTTTGGAGACAGAGGCATATGCCTGTTTGCAGTTTTTATATGGTTTGTGGAGGTGATATGCTGGTGAGCACTAAGTGATGGGGCACCCAATTTGCCCCTCCTAACCACCTGCCAACCTCCCGGACCAACTACCCTCTGCAGTTGAGGCTTCAGCTGGATTTTGGGGAAATGGTGGGTGGTTCTTGTAATATATTTCCTCCTGAATATGTGATTTGAGGTGCGCAATCTCTGCCCTTGCTGCACGGAGCTGAGCCCTTAGATCTCCGACGGTCCAGCACATAAGACAGCATCCTAAATCCTGTATAACTGCCCTTTTGAAAAGTGTCCGGCATTACCTGCAGTTAATAATATCCATTTCAGTTGACTTGCTGGAGTTTATAACCTGGTCCGAGTAATTAGAAGGAAAATGAAAGCAAAAGTTTGATTTTTGTTGTTTTGTTTTTGTACAACTTTTCATAACAAGTTAAATTAATTGTGCCCCTGTGAAGTCACTGTGTGGATACCCCTCTGATCCTCCCCTTCCTGCTTTGCTACAGGAAATGTCATGACTGAGCTACACTATAAAGGAGCGTAGTAAAGGTGGGGGATGAGGGTGGGTGGTTGGGCCCTTCCCCTGCCAAAAAAGATAAATAAAAAAATAACCACGGATGAAAGAAACGAGGAGGTAAGATCAGAAACAAATGCAGTCGCTATCCCTCAGTCTGTATCACGTATGTGCTCCTATAATTAGCCCAGAAAGCTGGGAGAGGGTGGCAGACTGACAGAAGGTCAGAGAAGGGGAGATAGGGGAGCTAAACATGTGGTTCAAGGGCTGGTGCCAGGAAAAAGGACACACATTTGTAAGTAATTTGTAACAGTTTTGGGAGCGAAAGTTCTTTAAATTCAATGGACTGCATCTGACTAAGGAGGGAGTCAGTGCATTGGAGCAGAAGTTTGATGCCTTTGCAGAATATTTAAACTAGCAAATGGGAAGAGGGGTGCAGCACCTGATACATTGAACGGGAAGAACGCCCCTCCCCCATCCCTCAGCTAGTGATCAAACAGGAGTTCAGCATGTTTGTAGTTCATTTGCATCATCAGGTAAGGAAAAAGGTCTGGCTCCCCATACGACATGCAGGAGAAAAGCCAGACCTCTCCCCACAACTAACGCACCAAAATCTGGCCAATGGAAAATCATGTGCACAAATAACTGCAGTCTGGGAAACAAGATCCCAGACCTGGAGGCAACAATGACAAAAGCTAAACAGGACATAGCAGCCATTAGCAGACATGGTTCACCAGTAACCACTCTTGGGAGACTTCAGTACCCGGCTATGTACTGTTCAGAAGAGACAAGGTGCAAAAAAAAAAAAAAAAAAAAAGGGGGCGCCTCAATGAAAATATCAAAACTACAGAAATTCAGAATACACATAAGGAGCCAGAAGAAGGGTGGGTCACCTCTGAAACAGGAAATGGGACAGCCATATGAACTGGGGTGGTCTACAGGCCTCCAGACCAGGGGGAGGACACAGACACATTACTTTTAGAAGATGTACAAAACATGACAGCTTAAGGGGAGGTTCTGATAATGGGAGACTTCAACATGCCAGATACAAATTGGTCAATGCCAGCAGGAACAGCCACCAGAACTAGACACACAGTGGGTTCCCTGCAGGGGGAGGGCATCAAACAATTGGTACAACAACCCATAAGAGACAGAGCTATCCTGGATCTAGTACTGACCAACTGGGAAAGGATTACAGATCTCCAGGTAGGTCACCTGGGGGGCAAGTTACCATCACAAGGTATGGTTCAAGTTGGCCACTAGAACTAAATCACCCAATTCCAAGGCAAAAATATTGGACTTCAGTGGAGCGGACTTTGATAAGATGGCCAACACAGTTAAGCTAGCCCTGGCAAGAAGAAATATAGGTGAGGGGATACAGGCAAAGTGGGAAAGCATTAAGAATGCAATACTTGACGCAACATCTCACTGTGTTAGGCAGATGAGCAAGAGCAAAAGGAGGAAACCACTTTGGTTCTCAAAAACAGTAGCAGAAAAGAACAGAGCCAAAAGGTTGGCCTTCAGGAAATATAAGGGAACGCAGCAGAAGGAAGATAGGGAGGCATACCAAACTTCCCTAAAGGAAGCAGGAAAGGCAGTAAGTCAGGCAAAGGCTCAAACCGAGGAAACACAAGCACAAACAGTAAAAGAGGTCAAGACTTTCTATAGATATATTAATTAAAGGAGAAAGTCCAGAGGGGGTATTGCTAAGATCAAAGGGGATAAGGAGGAGTATGTGGAGGACCAAGAAAAAGCATCTATCCTAAATAGATACTTCTGTTCAGTATTTACAGAGGATAAGGTAGGGCAGGGCCCACAGCTCAGCACCATGGACACAGCAGAGAGGGAGATGTGCACAAGTCCCTTCACAAAAGAAAGGGTCCTGCACAAGCTCGCTAAGCTCAGGGTGGACAAGTGAATAGGACCTGATGGCATACATCCCAGGGTACTAAAGGAGCTAAGGGTGGAACTAGCAGAGCCATTAGCAGAACTGCTTAGTGAGTCTCTAAGCACAGAAGAGGTCCCTGAAGACTGGAGAAGGGCTCATGTGATCCTGCTCCACAAGAGTGGCAGCAGGGAACTACAGACCAGTCAGTCTTACCTCAGTAGTGGGCAAGATTATGGAGGCACTCCTTAAGAAAAGGACAGTGCAACACCTGGAATCACAGGATCCAAGACAGCATGGGTTTAAAAAAGGAAGGTCCTGTCAAACTAAACTCAGATTTCATTGACTGGGTAACCAGAGTGGTGGACCAAGGGAGTGCAGTTGATGTTGCCTACCTTGACTTCAGCAAAGCTTTCGATACTGTTCCACATAGAATATTGATTAATAAGCTGGGTAGGCTTGGGGTGGGTCAGAAGTTGGTCAACTGGGTGGCAAACTGGTTAGTGGGCAGAAAACAGAGTGGTGGTAAACTTTATACAGTCAGAAGAGATGAAGGTCACACGTGGGGTACCTCAGGGATCAGTCCTGGGGCCAGTCCTCTTCAATATCTTCATCAATGACACTGCAGATGGACTGGAGGGTAAGGTTTGCCTGTTTGCAGATGACACCAAGATCTGCAACACAGCAGATGATCCAGATGGGGAGGGCAGAATGAGAAGAGATCTGGAAAAACTGGCAAAATGGTTGGAAGAGTGGCAACTGGGGTTTAACGCAAAGAAGTGCAAGATCATTCACATAGGGAAGAGAAACCCTGAAGTTACCTACCAGGTTGGGAGGGGAGTTACTGGCAATCACAAGGGAAGAAAGAGACTTGGGCATCATCATCACAGATGACCTGAAATCATCCAAGCAGACCACTAAAGCAGTAGGTAAGGCTTAAGGGATGTTGGGGTGTATTTGTAGGGGTATCACAAGTCGTAAGAGGGAGGTAATAATCCCTCTTTACAAGACACTGGTTAGGCCCCATCTGGAATACTGCGTGCAGTATCGGAGGCCGCACCTGCACAAGGACATTAACAAAATGGAGGCAGTCCAGAGAAGGGCAACCAAAATGGTGCAGGGACTGCATCAGAAAACATGAGAACAGATTAACGGAGCTCAATATGTATACCATAGAGCAATTGAGGGAGAGAGGTGATATGATTGAAACATTCAAACATCTTAAGGGCATTAACAAGGTAAAAGAGTCTAACGTGTCAATATAAGAAAAATAGCAGGACAAGCGGACACAGCATGAGATTAAAGGAAGGCCGATTAAGGGGTAATGTGAGGAAGTTCTTTTTCACATTAAGGGTGGTGGATGCATGGAACAGCGTACCTCAGGAAGTGGTGGATATGAATACAGTGCAGGGCTTCAAACGGGCATGGGATAGGCATAAGGGAGCAATACAGATGAATACGAATAAATAGGCCATTGACGGAGTAAAGGCCTATGGCACATTTATAAGGTAGAAAAAAATGGTACATTGGATGGGCCATGCGGTCCTCATCTGCCGTCAGCTTCTATGTTTCTATGTTCCCATACGTTGTGAGGGCTTCAGAGAAGATACCACTAGAAATAGATGAGTTTATGATAGCAGATATGCAGGGGGCTAGACTGGAGAAGAGACCAGAGGAGATGAGTTATGATGGGATAGATGTGAAGGACAAGTTGCTTTCATTCACAGAAAGGATGATGTTGGATGGGCCATTAGTAAAGACAGGGGAGAGAAGATGATCAGAGGAATACATAGGAGTGCAGATTCATGGAAGAAGGGTGGAACAGACGGTGGTATAGGTCGATAAGTAACCATGTGTGTCAGACTGCACAGTGTAGTTGATGGAAGAATTGAGAAGGGATGATGTGGAGGAAGAGAAGTACTCGAGGTACTGGAAAGGGATGTGCTGTCTGTCACGGGACAGAAATTGTTATGAAAGTGGAAGGGGGGGAGGCAAAGACCACCATATAACAAAAAATAAATAAATAAATATTAGTTGGTTTTGTTAGAAATGATGGGCTCTTCCCTGTTACAACTCTGGGATGTAACCTATCAAAATACTTTCCTTTGACTGGAAGTAAATTATTATGGCTCTTACCTATGTTCACAGCCAAAGTTTAAAAATGTTCTTTGATGTGTATGACATAACACATTCGGCACTCAGAAGATATCAGAACAAGTTTTTGATATAAATGTGATAATAAACCAAGTTACACACTACAAAAGATCCAAGAATTCACTAGGGTTTACACATACATTTACATTGAATACAGAGCACTTGACACTTCAGGAAGACTCATTAGGTTCAGTTTACAATCAAAAATACTTCTTTCAAAGTAATATCATGGTTTATCTCTTGGCAGACCTGATTAAACTTGTTAAGCTACAGTGCATACTAGGCATAAGCTACCCACCGGGTAGCTGGGTCAGGTAGTGCAGGCATAGCCCATTTTTGGCCGGATAGGGTAGTTCAAGTAATGTACTACCATACCAGACAAGACAGTGTAATTCTTGGGTTGGGTAGTTTGAGACAGGTAATTGACAATTAGGGCAGGACTTCCAGGCTGGAAACAGGCATTAAAAGGGCAGCATGTGGGGTATTTCACAGAGCTTACAGCAGAACAGGAGCAAAGGACACTGGAATGACACCTGATCTGTCAGTGGTGTCCAAAGGGCTGTGCTCCATCTGCTGTGAGCCTAGTGTGATGCGGAATCTGCAGATAGTGTGGGCAGACGGCAGCAGTCTGGAAGCAGCTCTAAGGGCACTCACTCTGCAGCACTAATCACGCCCCTATTATAGACATGTTTTTAAAAGTTGAATCAATCAACAGTTGAAACTGAAACCTACACCAAGGAGGAGCAAAGGAGAATAGCAGGGACTGAAAGAATTTCAGCCGGGGAATCAAACTCAATCGAGGAGGTGGTGCTGGAAAGAGAAAGAGAAAGGAGCAAGGTGGGGAAAAGACAGACAAAACATAGAAGGCAGCTGGTTTGAAATTAAAAGTTGAAAGCATTACACTGTTTGTTAGGTGCCCCTGAGCCCTGTTATTTAAAACTGTGACACAGTTAGCTACACGGTCTGTCTCTGCAGAAGTTAATGAAACCCTTTTACAGCTGTATTACACTGTTTGTGAGGTGCCCCAGAGGCCCAAGCCCTGTCATTTATTACTGTTCCATGGTCAACTACCATGTCTGTCTGTGTAGCAGTTAGTGAAACCTTTTAAGGAGGATAAAACTTTTTTTTTTTTTTTTTAAGGTATGTGAGGGAAAGAAGAAAGGTGAGGCAGGGGACAGTAGGTATACAGAAGGGAGGAAGGAATACAATTGGAAGGGGACTTTGAGAAAGCAGTAGTACTGAATAACTACTTCTCGGTCTTCACAAGGAAGGGGAGGTAGGACCAGAGCTAGGGAGGAGGGGCAGGGAAGGCAAAAGGTGGATTCTAGTACGTTCAGCACAGACAGGGTAAGGGAGGAACTGGACAGGTTAAACGTGGACAAGGCAATGGGGCCGAACGGCTTGCACCTGAGTGTACTCTGGGAGCTGAGGGAGGAGCTGGCAGCCTCACTGACTGTTTAACTTCTCCGTAGATACAGGGTGTGTGCCAAGGGACTGGAGGAGGGCAGATGTGGTACCACTGCACAAGGGGGGCAGCAAGGAGGTGGCAGAAAATGATCACCCGGTCAGCCTCACCTCGGTGGTGGGAAAGCTGATAGAGGCACTAAAAAGGAAAGGGTGGTGGACTACCTGGTGGACGAAAGGCAGCACATATTCACAAATGGGAGGTCCTGCCAGATGAACCTGATGGAGTTCTTCAATTGGATGACACAGGTGGTTGACCAGGGAGAGGCAGTGGACATGGCCTATCTGGACTTCAGTACGGCCTTCGACACCGTCCTTCACAGAAGGCTAGTAAATAAGCTAGAAAGGTTAGGGTTGGGACGGAAAATAACTAGATGGGTGGAAAACTGGTTGGTGGGCAGAACTCAGACAATGGTGATAAATGGAGTGCATTCCAGGGTACGGGGGCAACGAGTGGGGTGCCCCAGGGGTTGGTGCTGGGACCCCCTCCTTTTTAATATATACATTAGTGATATAGCAGAAGGTCAGGAGGGAAGTGTGTGCCTATTCGTGGACGATATGAAAATCTGCAATAGGGTGGACATCCCGGGGAGGTGGAGGTCATGAGGCAGGACCTGAAGTTTCTGGAGGGGTGGTCAGAAACTTGGCAACTGAAATTCAATGCCAGAAAGTGTGCCATGATGCAACTGGGGCACAAAAACCCGTGAGCTGCTTACACTCTCGGAGGGGAGGAAATAAAAGAGGGAGGATCTGGGGATTATAGTATCAAGCAGCCTTACGGTGGTAAAGCAGTGGGGAAAGCGAATGGAATGTTGGCATACATTGGGAGGGGCATAACTAGCAGAAGGAGGGAGATGCTGATGCCTCTTTACAAGGCCATGGTGAGACCACACCTGGAGTATGGGTCCACTTCTGGAGACTGCACCTATGCAAGGACATTGATGGGATGGAGAGGGTTCAGAAAAGTGCAAACAAGATGGTGCACAGTATGCAGGGGAAACCATATGAACAGAGGTGTAGGGAATTAAATCTGTACCCACTGGAGACTAGAAGGGAGGGACATGACTGAAACTTTTAACTGTGTGAAGGGGATCAATAAGGTGAAGGAGGGGAGCTTGTTCAGAAGAAAGGAAGGGGCTAAAACTAGATGGCACAGCCTGAGATTGGAAGGTGAAAGATATAGAGGCAATGTGAGGGGTGGGTCTTCACAGAGAGAGTGGTGGAGGCCTGGAATAAACTACCAGAAGAGGCGGTGGAGGGATTTAAGAAGGCATGGGACAGACCTATGGGAAGGGAGGCCTGTAAGAATGGAGATGAGTAGGGATTGGGGGCACACTCGATGGGCCAGTAAGGTCCTTTTCTTCTGTCAGATTTCTGTGATTTTGTGATTCTTTACAGCTGTATTACACTGTTAGGTGCCCCAAGGCCTGGGCCCTGTCATTTATTACTGTGACAGTAATAAATAACCAGGCTTAGGGCACCTAACAAACACTAGAACAGTATACAAGTTACTGTCAAAAAAGGTCTCACATTTTTGTTATGGTGAGGGTAGTAACTACTCAACCCTAATCAACTACCATTTTTAATTAGGGTATTTTTAGGGTAATTTAGGATAGTTTAGAGGTGCCCACAGGTAGTATTTAGGGTAGGGTATTTCACTACCCACCCATGCCTGGTGCATACTCATTAGATTTCATTAAAAATCGGATCCAAAAGATGTTACAAAGTTTTACTTCATCAGTGAAGTTCCAGAGAAGTTATGAAACTCTCCTTTTTTGAATAACTTTGCGAATTGCCCACTTTGCCACTTCACAATGCATTTTCCTGAGAAAATGGCACTTTTCCAGGTGAAGTTTGGGGAAGTCACGGCAAATTTGACACTTCACCAGTGAGTTTACACGATTTCATCTGAAATAGTGCCATTTTGCCTGCCAAATACTTTGCAAAATTGGCACTTCACGAAATCTGGCAAACTTGGCAATTAATCTGTGAAGTTTACCAACATCGCACATTGCTGATCCCAAAACATGCCTTTTAGCAGAAGTATTATAAATACTTAAAGAGGTTTCATGCCAGCTAACACATTTATCTGCAGTCTTGGCAGGAAAGCAGGTGGTCTTTGCACTGGTGGATTCTGAAGTCGCTGATCCAGTCCTGATTCTTTTCCATAAAACATTGTCTTGTTAGATCAGGCATCAGTCCAAATTTCAGGATCTTAGCAAAAATTCAAAACTCCATGGCTACAGGCTGTTGCTAGTGCATGACAATGTCTAAAAGTCCTTATTTGTCTCTCCATAACACACTCCTGTTTCTCCAGGGAGGACTTCAGATACCATTGTAAGCCCATGTTTAAGTGCAAAAGTAAAGAGCACTTTCCTTCTCTGTGTCCAAGGCAAGACCGCTGTATCCAGGGCAGGCAGCAAAAGACAACTGACTAAGCCAACTCTGTATTATCTATCGCTCCAGCAAAAAACCCTTGTATGCAAGTGGGTTTATCATTTCATGTGCTGAGCTAAGCCTGCCTTTATACATTATTTATTAGGTCCTTTGAATAAACGTTCAAGACCTCTTTACCAGAATTTGCCTATGTTTATAGCAGCCTCATATTACGATGTCACTGTGGCCTCTAAGTTATGGAGGACATCTGACCTTTGAGGTACATCCCTCCATGGAACATCCTTTGATCTAGTGTCCTGGTATTTTGCAAGGCTTTGTAAGAATATTTTCCTTTTTATATTAAAGGAAAACTGTCTAAATCTGTAATACCCCACACCCAAAGCTTTACCCCCTGGTTAAGCTTTTGAAATATTCAAGTAATTTTTATCACACTGTAACAGAAGTCCATGATCTGTAAACATGGCAGACGTGTGCGGGTCCATTTGGTATGAAAATGTGACGCTGCACCACTCTGCTCAGTACAAATTTTTCCCATCACAATCTCCTGCGACTGCCCCGAGAATGACATGTCATGCGGGGCGCAGCTGCGGGTCCGTCCATTACATTTCTATATACTCAGAGCTTCCAATGTTATACAGTGACCAGGTATAGACTGGCAGCCCACTGCTAGTCTATACCTGGTCTCCATAAAGCACCAAGTTATGTAGAATCCAAACCGGAGCTATCGGAAGCTCTGTGTATATAGAAATGTTATGGATGGACCTGCGGCTGCTTCCCACATGACACGTCATTCTTGGGACAGCCGTGGGTAGTTGTGGGTGTGCCGCTCATGGCGCTAGATTTTAAAATGCCGATGGAGAGGGAGACAGAATCAACCAGATAAAATGTAAATACTTAAAAGTACCAAAGATGAAAAACACTTTTTTTTTCCTGACAGTCTTAATCAGGCCCTGCATCACATTTAAGTTAGGCCAGTTGTTATGTGGACGTTTCCCTTTAATGACTGGTCATTAATATTCGTGACCATCATCAATATTCATAACATAGTGTCTCATATCGGTTATTGTTGCTCTTTAACTAATACATTTTGGGGCTCCTCTTATGCCCCCTTCATGTCTCCGGGCCCCAAATAGCTAATTTGAGGGTGAGGGAGCCTTTGTGGTGCCATGGGAGCAGTTTTAAAATAATAGTGCACTTCTGCGCATGTGCGAACTGCCACTCGCACATTCCGGTGTAGCTGAATGGTGGTTCTGCATCTTTGCTCCTCTGGCCTCCTTTTGAAAGGAAAAAGTTGTGGAGACCGGATGGAGAGCTCTGAGACCTACAGGACCCAGGAGGACTGGTGGGGGGTTCATGAACGGGGCAATGGGAGGCAGAACAAAGTAAGCCTCCACTCAAATGGGGAGAATTACGTGATCAGATTGTGCAGGAACTCTTTCCTTACTTTGTATGGAATGGTTTAGGAGCCAAAACCTCATCCCTAGATTTTTAGGAGGTGAATTTTGAACAGTCAGCTCCAGGAGGTGAATATATTCACAGGAACTGTCACTTTTTACAAGTGTTGGAGGAGCTTTTATGTGGAGAAGTATGGCTTCAATTACCTAGCCTTGCCACATGCTTAAAATCGAACTTTTTCCACTTAAACAAATAGGAATATGGCCGTTTTGATACTACTTGACAGGCATTTGAGAAGGTGGCCATCCCACTCTTGGAAACTCAAAGCAATACTTATAAAAACATTGAAAAGAGCTCAGAAGAACCCCATTAATGTGCCTGGACAAAGAATCATACGTGGCTAGTTAGGTATTGCCATGATGAACCACAGGAGTTACAGTGACAGCCACTGCTGGCAATTTGGATTTTTTTTTGTTCCGGCTGGCAACCCGTGATCAGAGCTACTCAATATGGGCTACACAGTAGGAGCGATCCATATTGAGCGAAGTTGGAAACAGCAACCTGCATAAAAGGACTAATGCCGGAATGACTGAGTGTAGAGATGAGAGACTGTCAGGAGGCCAAGTGCCTTACAATAGCAAGTGATAATTTGAGTGACTTCACTTAAGAACGACTAGAATAAACAGTGAATGCCCAAAATGAGTGACCACGTAGTGTGCGTGAAGGAATGCCATGATACATCTATGCCACTAGAGTGGAAGGTGGCATGCAGGTACGACGATTGGCAGGCATGATCCATGGGTGCATGGCTCGAGATGGGCAGACTGGGTGGAGCATTCCTTTGTGGCATACATGGGCACAGGTAACGGTGGATAAAGGGTGTAGGGTGGTGAGCTGCTGCTGCGGCAATGCCATGGCACAGAGCGATGGGGAGTTGGGTAGCTAGGCAGGTAGGCAGTCGGGAGGTGTGCCGTACCACAATGTATTGAATTGGACTGCCACGGGACTGGCTGTGCCCTGTCCTGACTGTCGTTGGGACACCATGCTGTGAATGACGCCTGAACAGGACCCTGCCATGGGGAGGGGCACCCAAACATTTTGCCGGTGAGCCACATCAGTTTGACCTGCATGCTATGCCCTGCACAAACCATAGGAGAGACACTCGACCATTCTGCCAGTGAGCTGTGTCAGTCTGACCAGCATGCCATGCCCTGTATGAACTGTAGAAGAGGCGCCCAACCATTTTGCCGGTGAATCATGTCAGTCTGACCCTCATGCTATGCCCTGCACAAACTGTAGGAGATGGGCCAGCAGGGGCACCCTAGCTGTCTGGGATCCTTGCCTGGCCCATACAGATGGGAACACATCCTAGAATGTGCCAGCATGTAGTGCACTGCCCCCACGGCCCTCCCTATTACTCTGAATCACAACCAATGCCGTACCCCAAGTTCATCCCAGGCATAATGATCAGGGCCAGACACAGGAACAGAGATGGGGAGACCACAGGTGTACAGACTGGTAAAGCCCCACTGTGAGCTGAGCAGAACCCATGAATGGTAGAACCGGTAGGAAGTGGATGGTGTAGCACACACCGAATGATGTTCACCATCAGATGTCAAGGACCCCGGGCACAGGTGGCAGAACCATGGATCCATACATGGTGCCACAACAGCCACAGTGTGGTTGCCTGTGAGGTGTATGGCCATGGGATTGGGACTAAGTGTGGGCACCCTTGCCATGGGACGCACACTACCTGCAAAAGGGGAAGGGGCATCAACGGTGGGACAGTCTACGTCCACTGCTGCAGCATGCCACTCACCGATGCCACCCTGTACTGCTGTTGGCACACACCTTGAATGCACCGCCCTGCTCCCACTGCAAAACGCCACCATGGATACTGTATGACCGCACCACCCTGCACTGTCTGTGGTGGGGAACACACGCACAGCTTGCCCATGACAGAGGGATGGCTGATGGAGAGAAGGTACTGGAATGTCACTGAGGCCATTAAGGAGCAGGGGACGTAATGGGCACAGTATGGAGGCCGAAGACAGTGGTAGGCAACCAATCATCTGGGCACATCAACGCCAGGTGCAGCCTGTTAGCAGTCGCTGGTGGGAGGGTATTGGGCTGGCTGTGCTTGTGGGCCGCACTGCTGAGGAGGTGTGCTGCTGTAGGCCACATTGCTGAGGGGGTGTGCTGCTGTGGAGGTGTGCTACATGAGTGCTGTACCGTTGTGTTGCTGGAGAACCACCATATCGGCAGAGTTCTTGAAGAGCCAGAAGGGCATGCCCCTGCTGGCTATCCGTACCGCAGGGACAAGCGGGTTGGGCAGAAGGTGTACTGACACTGCACCGAACACCACAAATACCTGTGCCTGTCCAGGGTGCACATGGTTGCTGATCACACTATCTGCTGCCTCAAACCGCACAACCATGTGTCACATGCGGGCACCACTGTTTCACGCCAGATCTTGTGTGAGGTCTGGGATAGGGCCCAGAGTGTGAAGAGCACATCTGTGGTAGTGGCTGAATGTATCTCGAGTGTTCCAGATGCGGTAGCCAGGCAGCTACCTGGCAGGCCACTGCTGCAAAGGACTGTACAGTGAGTCAGGCAGGTGGAGAGGGGCTGTTCCGTTGTGCCCTGCACCATGAGGAACCTCACAGTGCCCAAGCAGTACAAAGTGACAGTGACAGGGTACAGGTTCCTGCTGTTTGACAGTGGGCCTGAGGAGGACCAAATGCTATTCGCTACAGACCTGAGGGGGACCGAATGCTGCTAGTCGCTACAGACAAGGACATATGGTGCCTGATGGAGGCGGAGGACTGGTTTCTGGATGGGACCTTCCGCTGTTCATACAGCTGTATACAGTACATGGGTTGTGGGGTGGGCTGGTGCTCCCCGCAGTGTACGTTTTCATGTGCTCACAGAAGACAGACATATGTCCATGTATTCAATGCGCTGAAGGAGGAAAACGCTGGGATGGCACCACAGACCGCCCTGATGGACTTTGAGCAGGCGGCATGTAAGGACCTACAGACTGTGTTCCCAGGCATGCATGTTAGGGGATGCTTCTTCCACTTCACACGGGCCATCTGGAGGAAGATCCAGGTGTGCCCAGCATTGCTGGAGCGGTATAGGGAGGAGGAGGATGACTTGGCCCTGCATGTCCGCCTGCTGCTAGGTGTGTTGTGAGGCATGAGTCATTGCTGAGTGCCTTTAACCACCCTAAGTGTCATTATCCCACCACAACACACACACCCTGGAGTGTCTTATTGAAATTATAAAATGGGTGCAAAATTTTTTATTTTATTGAGGGGGTGAAAAAATGCACAAGGATGAAAGAACCACCATTTTTAAGACTATAACACCCCCTCCAAATGGGGGCTTACCTCACTGTCCGTTCTCCCGGTTTGCTTCCATTCCCTGGAGCACCTCCCGTGTGCCTGCGGGTCTCCCCGATTGTCCCCATATTGTCACCGCAATGGCCCAAGTCCATCATGTGCCCCAGGTTTCCCCAGGCAGCCCCCCCCCCCATTCCATTTCAGCTCAATTTGGGCTCAGAAACTTGTTTGAGCCGTCATTGTTGTTAATGCTCCTTGAAGCAAGTGGCGCTCATACAAGCGCATGTAGCGCATTTGATCTACCGACCACTGGTATTGCGGTTGCATAGAAGGTCTGCTGGTGGTCCCGATCCCCTCTTGGGGCAGTGTGGAGACCAGTGACCTAAGCAAGGGCCAGAAGAGCCCTCCCCTCTTTGTAAATAACAGAGTGCCAAGCACGCTGTGTGTAGCTAGCGCATGAATATTAATGACGGCAGCATTACTATTCATGAACTGTATGTCCCGATGATACAGGCTTTTAAATAAAGCTGGTGCTGGGGCAGACATAGGATGTGTAAATGGATGTAAAGAAATGCAGACCTGAGGAGGACTAGACGGGGACTTGTTAACAAGAGGGGGATATAAAAATAAATGTTTGTGGGCTGCAACCTGATAATACTGTTAGGGACTACACTAAGCTGCCTGTCTGCTGACTAGGGGCATGATATTTCAGCAGCAGTAATAGGCTAAGGACTGCAGCTAATTCTTTAAAAGTAGGAGCATTTAAAAGGGCACAGACGTAGCTACTGGACTCTGGGGAAAAGAGGCAAATAAAATGAATATCCTGGCTGCACCAGAACATTAACTCTGGGACTGTAATTGGACAGCACTGAGACTGTGCGATTCAGCAGCCATTCTAGCAGCACAACAGCCAACTGGAAAGCAAGGATTGTTGGGACAATGCCAAAGACTTATGGGACATTGCTAAAGGCTTGTGGGGAAAATGCAGGGACCTATTTCAGGCACCAAAAGAGGGGGCCTATTGAGCATCGAGTGAGGCTAATGAATATTCATTTTGCGAACTGACAAGGGGATTCAGCCAACTGTAGTGGGACACACAAGTGGACTCAGCCAATCGGGAGCCCCAGAAATCCATAAAAGACAGGGTTTTTCAGGCTGAGCGGAGTTTGAGCAGGAACCCCTCCACAGGGAGGGGGGCTCAGGCCCCCCCAGCAGAGCAAAATGGACTTGGTTCAGTTCAGTATGAGCCTCTCCATATGGGAGGAGGCTTCTACCTCTGCCAGAGAGAAAGAGCGACTGTCAGCAGCAAAAATCATCAGCCTGCGGGTTGCCAGAGATTGTTCTCCAGGGCTGGATCTGCCTTTCTATGTTTTTGGGAAAACATGGGTGAAACCTGAATCTTCAGCTGTGAGAGCTGCATGCACATTCTGCCTCACCAGTGAGTGCTGATGAATCCTGAATCCCTTAGAGAAAAGAAAGCCACTTTGCAACTAATCTGAGTGAGCAAACCTCTGCTTACAAGTTTAAGTGATGAAGGAACTGTTTGGGGCAGAGAAGCCCAGAGGCCCTGAAGTGCCTATCGTCTGTCTGCACCCTGTGTCTGACTAACGCTGACAGAGGGTGGACATCTATTACATGTGACCAGAGAAGGGTCCAATATCTGAGAATGTTGATGTGACTGTTTTTGAGAGTGCCTACAGGACTGGAAGGGGAGCACCCAGAGAGCGCAACTCTTCCTGACATTACCTGTGAGGACAGCACCTATCAATTTGGAGCCACTAACGCCAGCGTAGCCAAGAGGGACATTTTTGATGTGTTTAATCGTCCAGTTGGAGCTACTAACACCAGCAAAGCCACAAGGGACTAAGATTATGTGATTTGTGCTTGAGAGAAGCTACAGTGATTATCTGAACTACCAAGTCAAAATAAACTAATTGGTGGGGAGCTGTGTCTCAAGCTCCGTTCTGTGTTAAGGTGCATTATGGAAACAAATTGGTCTTGCATGGACGGTAAGCAGTCGGGTCACCCTAGGCTTAGGGAGCAAGCACCCACGTTGTACAAGTCTGTATCTGAGAGTTCAAAGGACCATGGTGGCCACAATAGCCCATGGCTGTAGTGACTGTGAGCAAACGTATAAATGTGCTATTGTTAAATGTGCTGAATGCAATGCATCCATCACAGATTGGCCAGGGAGACAGCCTGATAGTGTGCCGCCTAGGGCGCTGCCATATGTGCTTCCCCCGAGAGGCATAACCTAGACGTGGGGTCTGATGCATGCCAGCCAGAGGGGGCGCTACAAAAGAAGTTAAAGGTGTTTTATCATCTGCAATAGCTATAAGACCCTGCAGTGAGAAATGGGGTTACTTGACTGTAAGCATTTGTCTAGCATCCTAGCCTCCAGAGTCAGAGCCCACCTGCTGCAATCATCCCAGTCTTCCTTGTACAGCCTGATTTGACCTATGACGACTACTAAATCATGAATACACAGGATCCATTCCCTGTTACATTAGAGGGACATGTAAATAGTCTGAAGTGTTGCCAAGTTCTGCAGTTAGAGCTAAGCCTTTTTTTTTTTTTTTTTTTAAACTCTATTTTAGCCCCGGAGAACTCTCTCAGGCATCCACTACCTTCAGCTCTACCTCCTGACCTGATACTTACCAGCATCCTGGCACCAGCCCGGCTATCCCCTGGGTTCTGAGCCCTCCCGAGGTGGGGCCACCCTATCCTCCCAGGGCACTCTATCTGCAAATTCGGGCCGGGCTGGGCTCAGCCCAGGGGCTGGATGAGTTTGGTCAGTGGAGTGTGGCTGTAGGAAGGTGCCCTCGCCTATCTCCAGGAGCGGGGATTTTTCCTTGTTTACACCCTCCCTCTGTGGGCCCCAATGTGCAGTGACGCCAGGCCATGGCTCCGTAAACCTCTTCTCAAGCCCTGAAGCGTAGCGGTACCTCTGGTCTCCACCAGTGGTTGTCGCAGTGCTGGGCATCATTCCTGCCCCCCCCCCCCCGAGGAAGGAGAGTAGTCCTCCGGACGCTCAATGCTTCCCCTCCCCTGCTGACCCCTGGCGCCCAAGCTCGGTCCCGAACCCGGGTCGCTAGCGTGGCACAAGGTGTGGCGTCCAGCGCCTCAACCCTCAGCGCCACCAGGCCAGCCACAGCTAAGCCTTCTAAATTACAAGGGTCTAAGTTCTGCAATCTGCAGACAGGATGATGCGTTTAAAAGTTCAAAGATGGGAATAATCTGTTTTTCTTCCAAGGACCCCAACAGCCGTCCATCACAGCTGCACCACGTAACAGCTGAGACTCTGTGGCCCTGTCCACACTACACCACTAAAACCCTGTAACGGTTTTAAACCGTTACAGACAGTAAACGTTACAGCGTGTCCACACTGCCAGTGAACAGTCATGATAATGGTTCGGAATCATTACAGCCGGTCCACACTGTGGGCGACAGGTGACCATTACGGTCGGCACCCTATCCCACAATGCAGTTCATGCTGCACTGAGGGCAATGCTGGGGCTACACGCTCACACATCCACACTACAGCTGGTAATGTTACAGAGGCAGAACCATTTTTGTAACCATTGTTGAAACCACCTCAAAGTGGTTTCAGCAATGGTTACAACGCCTCCTGTAACGTTACAGGTGTAGACGCAAACCATTGCGGTAATGGTTTGGACCCTCTGTAACGTTACAGAGGGGAGTTTTCAGTGTAGTATGGACAGGGCCTAATACTGGGTACCCAGATAAAAGGGTTTGGGGATTGCAGGTCCTAAGGCATTTCTGGAAACTGGTACCAGTGTGGGCATTTATTAATGTTTCTGCCATCTATGCAGCTAGCCAGATGGGTAAAAAAATAAAGCATCCGAATACCTCAGAAGGTTGGTGGGTGGCCACTGTGATTGATTAATGTCTACATTTAAAATGTAAATGAGTCTTCTAATATCCATTTAACCAAATGCCAAATCTAATCAATTGTAAATAGCTTAACGTCTACTTCCAATTACCCCGTCAGAGCCCACACCCCATGTAAATTGTTACTGTTTTCGCATAACCTTGGTGTGTGAGCATATTATTATAGAGAGTCAGTAATTACCAAATGTTTGAAATGTGGGGTTTTGAATGGTGGGTCATGTTTGGGGTGGCATTAGGATAATGTGGATGGGTACAGCATCTCAGAGGGTTGTACCAGGTATTATTCTAGCCCACTTAAAGGTAAACTCTGGGTGGAGGCACTGCGCATTTATTTATTTTTTTAATTTCTTTTATTTCAACTTTTCTTCACATGTCTCAAGTGAAAATGCATTACAGTGAGGTAATTGACGCAACAGATATTAAATTGACAGCAGAATCATAGATTTCTACGGGTTTAAACGTTCTCATATCAGTTTAGTTCTCCAGTTTATTATACATTACAGATAGTCCATCTCGATGAGATTCCCAGATTTCTGGGGCTAAAAGGGGCTATCCTTTAATGTTAGGATATATCCAATTGCTCCTCAAAGAGTGAAGTCTTTGTTTGTATTTATCTTCATTCCTGATAGGACACAGAATTTTGGCCAATTTAACACGCCCCTGCCATCATCTAACATGTTAACCGTTGGTCTTCTAACCTACTAGAAAGGTTATGGGCAAAAGGTGGGATCTACCGATGAGACACTGCGCATTTATGAGATCTTGGGAAAGAACCAGTTTAAAGTTAAAATGGGAACCCAGGCCCCTCAACCTGGTTTGGCCAGCCAGGCAGGGGTAGTGTAGCTCTGCAGATGAATGGCGCCAGGGTTACACAAACATTTTTTTGTTTGTTTGTTTTTGTTTTTTAAAGTTCATCCACCCCTGCAAAACAGTCCCAGGAAATTCCAGTGCTGACATGCCATCTTAGATTCAAATATTATGCACAGCAAAATATATTTATTTTTAATTAGCGTTTAAACCCTCCATTTTCACCTACCTACCCCCATTTACCCATTTCCTCACCTTTCTTTCTTCCTGTTTATATTATTCCCTACCTTTTCCCCACCTTGTTTCTTTTGCGTCTTTCTAACATAATGTTGGCTATGTATAGAATATAGGATTTCAATCTCTGCTCAGTTCTACTGCCAGAGTGTTTACTTCCACTAGCACACAGCAGAAGGCCGCAGATGGAACCAGGGCTTTTGTTGGATCTGTAGCAGGTTAAAGGAGATAGGAAACTATTTACAGTTTTTTTTCGACTATTCAGTAAATCATAAACAACAAGCAATTACCTTGGTGTGTGTATTTCATCATTTTAAATATTTAACGTGTACATTTAAATGCTGCCCTGTTACTGTAGAAACCTGCATCAGTTTGACAAACTTTTTTTTTTTTTAATATATAAATCGGGAGTCCGCGTGTGCCAAGCTGTGTAGAGTTACGCCACTGACTCCGATTTTAGACTGCTCGAATTGCGGATGCTAGAGTAGCAACTGTTTCCCCAGCCCAGATGCCATTCAAGAGTGGGCTGGGGGAGTGAAGATATGGGCGGTTGCCACTGCCAGCCACTAAATGACTGATCTCAATGGAAGCCGATGGCATGCTTCCTGGACATACACAAGGGAAGGTAAGCTGAGCTCCGGATCAGAGAGGTGAGGTAGTGGGGAGGTGGTTACAGGACAGAAAAATGGTAAAGTGTTTGCATGTATAGGTCGTAGGGGAAAAAAAAAAGATTTTAAAAATATGTCCTTTCCTTGATTTATAAGGTAGCCGGTTAAGAGTGTGAGAGAGAGAGTGTGTGTGTGTGTGTGTGTGTGGTGTTACGCACTGCTGAGAGCCTGAGTGAAGTGTTTGGTTATAGTCGCCAAAAAGTAGAAGCCATTTTCAGTCTGGCATTATTCACCTAGGCCAGGAGGGTTTAATGTGATGAGGGCAAGTCCCTTATCATGCCACTCAAAGCAAGGAAAGAATCGCCTGCAACAAAAGGGCGACTTCCCATTAGAGAGACTGCCGCAAACAGTGATGGTCCTCTAAAAATACACACTAATTCATGGTTTATGCGGTAGGGTGGGTGGTAAGGCCCCCCAACCCCCACCCAAAATAAGGATTCTGAACTCCAGGGGGAGAGGACTTAATTAATAGAAACTCCCCCTAGAAGGAAAAAATTATCTGTACCAGGATCCGAACCCGGCACCTCAGGCTCCAGGGACAGTGGCTCAACCACTACACCACACAGCCAGCTTGGCCAAATAATCCTTTTATCCTCATTTCTCACGAGTGTAGCACGTATCCCTGAACATTACACTCTCTTTCAGTATGAATAGCTCCTTTTCACTACTCGCTGTACATGGCAGCGGTATTATCGAGTCACTCATATTGATGCGCTCAATAATACTCACTCTAATGTGGTGCTACCAGCCAGAAGGAGTGTGATTTCAGGAAGCATTTGTTTAAACAGTTGCAACTCTAGCACCTGCAGTCTGAGCAGTCCAAAATCGGAGTCGGTGACATGACACTACACAGCTTGGCACAAGCCGACTCCCAATTAAAAAAAAAAAAAAAAAAAAAAAAAAAGTGAAACTGATGCAGGTTTCTACAGTAACAGGGCAGCATTTAAATATGCACTTTAGACATTTAAAATGGTCAAACACACCAAGGCAACTGCTTGTTATTTATGATTTACTGAATAGTCAAAAATAACTAAATCGTTTCCTATCTCCTTTAACAACAGATATTTCCCTGGAAAACAGGTGAGGATAGGAGGGGGATTTGTCACCGTCAGGAAAGAAACATCAGAAAATGAAACTAAGTACTGTAGTACTTCATTTTTTTTTTTAATTTATATATGTATGTAAGAAGAGAATCATGAGGGAAAATAACATCTAATTATTTTTTAAATTGAAGGCAGTTTCATATTTAAGGCCCAATTAAAGATTTTTAGTGAGTAATGGTGACAACCATGTTTGTGACAGTAGTCAGAGGTGTGTTAGTACTGATTTTAGTGTGAAGAGGCTGCTGGATCTTTATCCAGTACTGCTGTGCTAAGATTACAGCACAGGTAAAGATGGCCCTCCATCAATCAGGTTTAATGATTTTTAAAACCTATTCTATAACATTCATTTTAGAAACATAAATACATTTTAGTGTAATAATGGCATTAAGACACACCAGGGCAGAGATTACTTTGGTGCGTGCCCCTGCACCTCCTTCCTTAAACGTCACAAATCATCAAAGTGCGAGGGCGGAGTGGCTGGACCAGGAAGTGGAAGGGACTGGCTTCAGGTATGACCTCTTCCCTCCTGCACAGGATGTGAAATAGAATTTATTTGAATTCTGATGATCAGGTAAGCCCTCCGAGACATGTCCCTTTTTCAGGAGTGACCAAGAATTAGTTACAAACAGCAAGGACATAGAAATGCAGTATCTGACAAAGTAAAATATACATACATTGACGTGTGAATATTTAGTTACATGGCAGAGCACAAAGTACAGTTCTTTTTCAATTACTATGACTTTTTACTTACAATGGTAATTACCCACTATTGTCATTCCTTTAATAAATTCTGAATATATACAAACTATTGATTGGTTCTTTGAAGTAATGTGATCTCCTACATTAGGAATGACAGTTACGGTTCAAGTAACAAAAGGAAATAGTGGGGATAGGGAAGGGGATATGTGAGTTCAACGTGAGACAGTTACAGGGGCTGCAGTCCAGAAAAGGGATTTTAGTCTCTTATTAAACTGAGCTAGGGTAAGGCAGATCAGGATTGGGGGAGGAGGGGCGGCAGGGAGTTCCACAGGTGTGAGGCGAAGACAGAGGAGGACCTTCTTCCTATTTTATACTGAAGCTTAATGATTTGCAGCAGTGGAAGAGATGCAATTCTAAGAAGTCTGGTAAACTGCTTGCGTTGTATGATGCCTTTGAGACTGGGTAGGAAGGTGGGCTGCAGGAACTTGAAGGTGAGGCAGTACGGGGTAGTGCAGCCTGGTTTCAAAGGAGGGCCAACCCAGCGTTGTAAGGACTGTGCAATGATGAGTTCTAGAGGATGCACCTGTCGCAAAGTGCCGTATCCTATGACATAGTGTTTTAAGCCTGGAGTGAGTGACTTCTCAGACAGAATAATGCTGGGGCACCATAAAATAAGAAGGGGAGGAGGGTGCTACTAGCAATGGTGTGGCGTGCGTCTCTAGTCAGGTAGGGGGAAGTCTGTGCAGTGGCCTGAGTTTTTGGTTAAGGGTTTTGGTTAGTGCATCCACATGCGGTTCAGAGGTCATGTTTTGGTCCAGTACCATACCTAGGTATCTAAAAGCCAGGACCACCTGGTTGTCTCTGGTGCAAGTGTAAGTTTGAGGAGTTGCTGCCTATCCATGCCGAGATTTTTGTGACTGAACAATTATAATTTTGCCAGCAAAAGCCTAGCGCTGACATACAGAACATGGGCTAAAAAGCCTATATACGAAGATTAGAAATTTCCTTTAAAGAATATGAATCAGTTCCATAAGAAATGAATTAATGCAGGATAACCAGAGACTATCTCTAGGGTGTCACCAACAAAACCTGGAATCTGCTTCTCTGGAAATATTAAAGATGCAAAACACTATGGCAAACAACTGAATTCTGCCCTTCTCTTCTTGGGCACGCCAACCTGCAGCCACTGCTGTTCCTTTGATTTTAGAAAACACAATGGTCATAGCTTTGGCTGCTCCATCACACAACCTGCCCAGACTCCAGGAGTCTTCTTATCCAAAACAAGATTATACACGTCGTACCGGTACCACACACTGGCAAAACTCGCATCCCTTGGTCTCTTGCCCAATGACATTTGACTGAGGTGCCAGGCCTCTGCAGCTCAGCTCCTCTGCATTATGTGGAATTGCCCCAAGCTCATATCCTTCTGGTCCAGTGCCCATGACTGCTACAAAAATATCACAGGGGCTCCTTCCATCTTTTGCCTCAGCTGTACCTTCTACTTCTGTCCCCTCTGGGCTCTCCTGTCCATCACAAACAGGTGAAATGGCTCCTGATGTCCAGTGTGGAACCCAAGAGACTGGTACTCCAGAGATGGTGTTCAGCAGAGGTCCACACTGTGACCCACTGTCTGGCTGTGGATGTCGCACTTTGTGAAGAAAACCATGCCAAGGTGCCAAAGTGTCTGGGATCCCTTTCAACAATCCTGTTTTGTGGCGACAGACCCTCCCTCCACGCCTGGGGCTGCCACCCCTCTCTCCCTCTTCCTGATGGACACCAGAGTTCAGATTGCACTTCCTATTACTACCACCATTGATCTATACCTCAAGCTTTTTCCATCTGGCTTCTCTGAAATGTTCATACCTGTGCATAAATTACCTTTGTTCTCTGTACTCATACCTGCTTTTTGTCATGGTTAACCATGCTATGATATGTACCCGTTTATGCTGCTGAACTTCGTCTAATGTTATATCTTACCTCTAAGTTCTTCAACAAAAGAACTAAAAAAAAAAATAGAATAAAAAAAAAATATAGAGGGCTCTCTTATCACAGGACAAAATGTTCAGCGAATGTCTCACTGAGAAAAAAGGAAAGAGGGCCCCAAAAGTTACCCCAAATGTCACCCTCCAATTCAAGCACAAGTAAAATCTCACAGTATCAGAAATCATCACCCACCACTTCAGTACTGTATTTCTGAAACACCTTAATGTGAAAGCAATCTTCCAGTACATGAGATCAGGTGTACTTAGGACAAAAGCAGTCCAAAAATCCGTAACTGGTTTAGTCACTGTACGCTTCCCTCTGGGGAGAAAACCAATAAAATACTCGCTGTCATGTACTGGAAAGATGGCTTTGCACATTAAAATAGTTGCAATATATTGTACTGAAGTGGTGGGTGATGAATTCATGAATTCTAATATTGCAAGATTTTATCCATGTTTGAATTGGTGGGAAATTTTCAGGGTAACCTTCTTTTGAGATGAGTGTCTGGTATCCTAGATGTTTTATACCTTACATATTGTTAGAGCATGGCCTCAACTACAACAATAATAGTATTTTATTAGTTCTTTCACATATATTCTCATTTTCAGATTTGCATAATGTCTCAGTGTTTTGTTTTGTCTGGCTTTCCTCTGTGAAGCCCAAGCATCACTATCAAATTACGTTTTTTTAAATTGTGTTTCATTTGTTTGGCACAGAAAGTCATTACAAAATATTTAGAAGAGAAAGATGTAATACAAAAATTACATGTCAAGGTAAAAGCTACGTATCAGATAAATCCAATATTAAGCTACTATACGTTGGTTTTCTTCAGGACATGCACCAGTTTCATTTGATAAAACCAGTGTCTTCTTACTGTCATCACAAAGCCTGTGAGAAGGGAGGATTATAACACCATCAAAGGGGGAAAAAAAAGAACATTTTTACTGAACAAAGGCAACTACCCTCTTTCTCCTGATATTATGGGCACAGACCAGGACGTTTGCAATGGGTTTAGTATTTCCTCATACTTTGTAATGAACAAGAAGCCCTAAAGACAATATTGTGGGATAAATAACTGGGCTAGTATAAGTGCAAGCTATTTGTTGCGTACATCATCACGCCATGGCCCGAGCATATTACATGTAATAATGGCTGAAGTACACAGACAAACTTAACAGAAACATACTGCAGAGTGCCCTAAAATGCCTGCAATGTTAATTTCACAAAAATAATTTATACAGATTAGTTGATGGGTTATATAGGCTTTCCTGAGACTTCCTAACGCACATCAGGGAACCTGTGGGACCCCCATGACATTCACCAAAGGGGCATGCACCCCCTGCCCCTCGTGTATGGGACCCACAGTCTGTTCCCACCTCTACACATGTTGGATGGACCGTGGGAGTGACGGGGTGGTGATGCACTTTATGCCATGCACCAAGGTACAGTGTGCCACATGCGGGGGCAGGCACAGGCTACATGGAAAGAAACCCTACCGAACCAGTACACTCACCCTCCGGCCCACCAACCACGCCGCCCCAACCCTTTGGACTTGCAGAGAGGGCAAGAGCTGCTGAGCTGATCGTTGGGGTACATGCCCCAAATTTTGTCCCTTTAAGGGGATTCTTTAACTAGGAAAGAACACTAAGCTGGAGGTTGTTTCCAGGTGCGACCTGGGAGCATAAGGAAGTTAAGTCACTTGCTAAGGGTCACAGAGTATGCAAGTGGGGGCTGATAGGATTCAAACCCAGGTCTCCAGGTTTGCAGCTCAGTGTCCTTAACCACTACGCTATACTGCCTCCTAAAGGGACCCGCCATGTCCCACAATCCCCTGCTTCATGCAGAGCAGGGGATTCAGTCCGGCAGCAGCATGAGCATCTGATTGAATGCCCTCCGGTGTACACCGTCCCACTCCCTGTCTCCACCATGCTCCTCCATGCTGGCGGGACAGGCAGCCAGCAATGGTGAATGCTGAGCTATGGACACCTGTCTGGGGATACAGGTGTGCGCAGGCCTGTTGCGGGTACACAGCCCACCATAGTACACAGACTCCACTGTGCAGTTTTCTCTTCACCCTAATGTGGATGCACATAACTTAGTGAAAAATAAAACATTTGCTGCTGAATTTAAGCAGACCCTTTTACCCACAATTACTTGCCTCAATGGTCCCCTTTGTTCCAGATATCACTGCTCTGTTGGGTAGCTGTGCAGCTGCAGAGCAGGTACAGATGGCCAACCCTTTTGTAGAAAACTTCAGAACTATCGCCATAACTTCATCCACACCTGAAAGGCAACAGGTAATAGTTACTATTCTATAAAATTCACATAATTCCCAGAGGCATTCGAGGAAAATTCCAACTTATCAAAGGCAATAAAAGAAGCCTGAATGTCTAACTCCAGGGACCACAAAACTTGTAGAGAAAGGTAAAAAACAAAACAAAAAAAAAAAATACACAGGTAACAGAATGCCAGGGGTGATCAGAGAAACAAAAGCCTAACACACAAAATATGTTTTTATAATTTTTTGCATGTTACTTATGTATCAGTATGTATTTTGCACATGTAAGAAATCCTACAGCTATAAAAGAGCTTGAAACTGCATTCTGCTTTGTCACCAGTAAGTGGCTGTGTAACATCACTACTAACATACATATAATTGTTTATGGTGGCAGTGATGTCATCAATTGCTCTCTACTAGTGACAGATCAAACTGCAGGTTGCAGGTCCATGGCCACCTTGTCAGCACAGCGCTAGGACTACTGTTTGTGATGGCGGCAACCCAGGTTCAGGCACAGGCAAGGGACATCGAGGCGTGTTGGAGGAGGGGGACTGAGGGAAGTCATCCTACTGCAGAAATTGCCACATGAGGTAATGCAGAAGTGTGCAGAGAGGAAGGGGAAGACCCTATCCCAGGGACCTGTGTTGTGCAGACACTGGCCCCCCTCATGTGCAGGCATCTTCCTAGGGATCGGCAAGAAAAAAGAAAGCAGCCCTGGAGCCAGCTTCCCGGGAACCACTGTGTATCTGGGCCGGCCCACACACCCCCGTTGCGTGTCCTGTCATTTTCTGCATTCAAGGGTATACCCTCTCCTCCATTACACCACTCAGGGTACAAGACAAGGCTCCAAGGAGGATGGTGGGCAAAAGCAGATGAGGTTCAGGGGGAGATGCGGTGGGTTCCAGGGGCACAGGCAGCAGAGACAGCAGGGGCACAAAATATAAACTGCCAACAAAAAAAAAAACAAAAAAAACATTCAGGTTCATATATACATGTAATTTGATTACATATGAAAAATGTATGAAACAAAAATTTAAATTTAGAAGTCTCAGTTAAAGAACAACAATTAAGTTCTTGGGTGATTTTCTAAATAAATAATTCAAAAGGTAAGATTTTCATAACTTGTCACCTTTAATAAAAGGCTTGAAAAATATAGAGAATAAAGGATGGAGAAGTGTGTAATATGAGAATTTAATGTACACCTGAGGAGTGGGATTCTGTTTATCGAAGCATCCCACACCGAGGGTGTGCATTAAATTCTCATATGCACACTTCCCAATTTTTATTTTATATAATTTACTGGAGAGCAATTTTTCCAGCCCAGTGCTGTGACACCCCCCACACACACACTTTCTCCTCCGTCTCTTCTCAAGAAATCCTCATGGCAGCTTTTTACTGTACTTCTCTGGGGACCAAGTGCAGGCTTCCTTTCTCTCCACCCCCCTCCAAGCTCCCACTCTAAATTCCCCAGCTGAGCTGTGCAGCAGTCCACAGTCTCTCTCCCTCTTGCCCCACATCACCCTCCAGCTCACTCTGCTGCCAGTTTCAAACATTCATTTTTTTTTTTAAAACTTGCAGCTAAAACCCACGATTGCGATTACGCTCGCGCTTACCTGTGTCAACCACAGACTCATTCCCACCGATGGTGTGTGTTGCTCAAAGCTAGTGAACTGAAGGATCAACCAGATACTTAAAAAAAAAAAAAAAAAATACAGTGTAACCCCGTTTATCCGAATCTCCCTGTTATCCGAAACTGCCTGCTGTCTCCCACTGTTCCCCTGTCACTTATGCGGTCACTTAGAAATTCACTACGAACGATTAAACGTAACATACGTTTACTTTTCCTTTGTGTACGACTGTTCTGCTATCCTCGCTCACCTGACAGGCACTACTAATGACTCCCATCAGCATAACTGCTTTCATCCTGTCGTTGCTCCGGGGCATAAAAAAAATAAGGAGCGGCTTACTGTGCTAGCTGCGAGCAATGCAACAGGCACACACAAGCTACCGCTGCTCATCATAGGCAAGTCGCAAAATCCTTGGTGCTTCAAGCATACCAACATGTCCAGCCTCCCTGCCCTGTATCGAGCGCAGCGTTGTGCTTGGATGAATGCAGACTTGTTCAAGGAATGTTTTTTTTTCAATTATTTGTTCCCTCTGTAAAGTCTCACTTGCGGTCAAAGAGACTGCCAATAAAAGCCATTCTATTGATTGACAATACTGGTGCACATCCCAGTTTGGAAAGTTTGCGGACTGCTGACGGCAGGATACGCTGTGAATTCCTGCCAGCAAACACAACTGCATCGATTCAGCCTATGGATCAAGGGATCCTTGCAACAGTTTAAAGGACCTATCACACTAAGCTGTTAACAACAGTTCTGAGTGAGGAGAATGAGCGGTCTACACTTGTAGACATTATAAAGTCAATAACAATCGAGGATGCCCTCATGATGTTGACAGATGCCTGGAGAGAAGTACACCCTGAAACGATAAAAAAATGCTGGCATAAATCAACACTGTTGCTCGAACCTCCTGTGCCTCCAATGACCACAGACCAAGCAGATCAAGAAGAAACTGATCAGCTCGCTGATGCTACAAGTAGCACTTCACAAAGCTGCTGAGGATATGGAGTTCACCGTTGATGTTGTAGAGGAATCGATGGCGACCAACGACCTGGAGAGTGGATACGGAGAGATGTCGGACAGTGACATTATACAGGCTGTGAAGTGTGACACTGACACAGAGATTATGAATGGGGAAGAGGAAACAGCTGATCAAGAAGCGACTGTGCCCCCACCGCCACCCACAGATGCAGAAGCTGCTGACTCCTTTGATAAATGTATTTCCTGGCTGGAGAGTCAGCAAGATGCAGATAGAGTTCAGCTGCTATTGCTAAGGCAGTTACGGCTGCGAGCTATGCGTCAGAGAAACGAAAAAAAAAAAAATTGATTCAGGACTACCTAACAAAACTTTAAGGACTGTCATGTAATGTATAACTAAATCCTTTTCTTAACCAAAACCAAATGATTGCTGAACGCTTTATGTGTTGCATTCAATAAAGTCATAAGTACAGTATATACTTTACTTTCGTTCATGTTACATTAGCTTAAAGGTGAGCAGCATTGTATTTTCGGTTATTTTCACTTATCCGAAACCACGTTTATCCGAATGTTTCAGATGTCCCCCTGCACGTTCGGATAAACACGGTTTCACTGTAATGGTAATACTTAAAGTAGGATCAACAAAATAAATAAAAAATGATTATGTGAAGGTGAGGATGTACCCGTAGCGGCTCCTCACTAACAGATACGGAGCCGCCATGTTTACGGAACTGTTTAGCCCACCCACACAGAAAATGGGAGCCAATGAGGAAGCGCTCCCTTTTGATAGGCTGAGCGTGTGAATGCCGTAATAACCGACTAGTTATTACGGCAAATATCAACTCGGTGATCCAATTGAAAACATTTTTCACCAGTAATTATATGTAGAATAATGCATGGAGTGGTGTGTATAATGAGAATTTGTTTGCCTCAGCAAGTGTCACTCGAATAGATGAAGAGTACAATGTGAGCCACTAAGTGCAGCACAGCTTTTCCCTTGACAAACCTGCATGTGTTCATCATTATAACCAGCTGGTGATAAAGATACCAATTTATAATTTCATCTTCTTTCATTCCTAAATGATCATACAAGATATACAGGTTACTCACCTGTAACAGGAGTTCTAGGAGTGGTATATGTTGTTCATCCACACTTACTGGCAGGTTCCTTGCCACTTTAAATCTTGCCGGAAGGTCTTCATGCTGGCATCTCCCACCCACCCGGGTGGTAAAACTCTCGGCTCCATACGGCAGATCTAGCCGCTGGAAGCCAGGTTGCCGTCGAGCTGGGGAGGTCGGGTGGGGTTAGGATGAACAATACACCACCCTAGAACTCCTGTTAAGGTGAGAGTAACCTATATTTCTAGGACATGGATATGTTGTTCAATCCACACTTACTGGCAGACTCCTAGCAGTTCTCCCGAGGAGGGAGGCAAGGCGCGCACCCCCTACTTGGGAAATAAGGACTGGAGAACCAAGGTCCCAAAACCAGCATCCCGGCGTGACTCGAGGTTGATGTGGTAGTGGGTAATGAAGGTGTGTGCAGACTTCCAGGTAGCAGCCCTGCGGATCTCCTGGATAGGGACGTACCTGGAAGCAGCGGTATGGCGGGTAGAATGAGCTCTTATCCTTTTGGGAGGCTCGATGCCTGCCAACCTATAGCAGAGATCTATGCAGGAGGTGACCCACCTGCCTATCGTCTGCTTGGCTGCAGGTCTGCCAGGTGCGGCTTCAGCGTAGGTGACAAACAGCTGGCGAGCCTCTCCCCACGTCCGCCTCCTTATAATAAGAGAGCTCTTCTAGGGTCCAGAGTATGGAGCCTATATTCGCCTCCGAGGTGACTGGGTAGAACACCGCAGAGTCAACACATGGTTAAGGTGAAACTCCAACACCACCTTTGGAAGGAATTTTGGGAGGGGGCGCAAGACAACCTTGTCCCTGTGGAAGACCAGATGAGGAGACTCGATGGAAAGCGCCTGGAGCTCTCCCATCCTTCTGGCTGACATGATAGCCACCAAGAAGGCGGTCTTCCACAACAGGTGAGAGATATCACACCTGTGCATTGGTTCGAATGGCTTGCCCATGAGCTTAGCCAATACCAGCAGTAGATCCCACGGAGGTGGAGGTTCTCGCACTGGAGGGGATATGTGATCAAGGCCTTTGAAAAAGCGCCCGACCACCTTCTCCTGCACCACTGATAGCTTCTCGGCCCAGCGCCCGGTAAGCAGAGATGGCTGCCAGGTGCACCTTAAGGGTCGTCGACCAAAGCCCTAGCTGAGAAAGTGACCACAGGTAGTCCAGAATGCTAGCCAAAGAATAGGAGGAAGGGTCCAACCCCTTATCCTGACACCAAATGGAGAATCTCTTCCATTTGAAGGCACAGCATTTTCTGGTCGACTCCTTACAGGATGCCTCAACAACGTTGAGAACCTCGTCGGAAAGACCCAAGGCCTGGAACTCTAGACGCTCAGGAACCAGGTGGTCAAGTGCAGGGATTGAAGGTCCAGGTGGAGTAACTTCCCCTTGTTGACTGAGATCAGGTCCGGGAGGGCTGGAAGCCACCTCGGCAGCCTGGAGCGGAGGCTGAGGAGATCTGGATACCAGAACTGGCGGGGTCAGTCTGGGGCTACCAGAATCACCTGCGCCTTGTCCCTCTTCGCCTTGAGAAGCAGCTTGTGGATGAATGGAAATGGAGGGAAGGCGTAGAAGAGGCCCGGGGTCTACGGTCTCAAGAAGGCATCCCCCTGCAGCGAGCCCTGTGAGGGGGGCGGGCATGAAACAGCCTCAGCTTTGCATTCTCCCTGGAGGCAAACAGGTCCACCTGAGGAGTGCCCCAGAGGGAGAACAGATCTTGTACTACCTCTGGCAGGAGAGACCACTCGTGAGATGCAGCACCTATCCGGCTGAGGGCATCGGCCAGAGTGTTGGAGGCTCCTGCCACACGGATGGCTAGGAGATCCACCTCCAGTCTGCTCACGAGAGACCAAGTGCGGAGAGTCTCCTTGCACAGAGGCAAGAAGTGTGTCCCGCCCTGATGGTTTAGGTAGTACATGGTCGTGGTGTTGTCCGTCTGGACCTGGACCACTTGACCCCGTACAAACGGGGCGAAGGCAGTGAGGGCTAGTCGGACCGCTCAAAGCTCTAGCAGGTTGATGTTGCATCGAGACTCCTGAGGGGACCAGAGTCTGTGGGCTCTGTGCTCCCCCAGATGGGCACCCCAACCCATCAGAGAGGCATCGGTCGTCAGAGTGACCATCGGCTCAGGGCGGACAAACGGGATACCCTCCTGCAGGTGAGCTGGAATGAGCCACCACTGGAGGCTGTTCCACATCTTCTGGGTCACTGTCACTGGCTGGTCCAGAGGACCGGAGCACTGTGACCATCGCCGGGCCAGCCCCCATTGCAGGGGACGCATGTGCCAGCGGGCCCAATGGACCACGCTGGTGCAGGCCGCCATGAGGCCCAGGAGGCACAGGAAGTCCCGGGCAGGGTGCAATTACCCAACCAAAAATGATTGGGCAAAGGAGGAAAGAACCTTGGCCCTGTCCGCCGGGAGCCGTACTCTGGCTCGAAGAGAGTCGAGCTCTGCCCCGATGAACTGAATCACCTGCGTTAGCACGAGTTCCGATTTGGCCTCGTTGATGAGAAGGCCAATATGAGAGCAGACCTGGAGGGCCAGATCCATGGACCACTCCACCGCCAGCTTGGAGGGGGCTGCAATCAGCCAGTCATCCAGGTAAGGGTACACCCGCACCCTTCGGCGCCGCAGAAATGCTGTCACCACTGCC
This sequence comes from Neoceratodus forsteri, assembly GCA_016271365.2. Classification (NCBI taxonomy): domain Eukaryota; kingdom Metazoa; phylum Chordata; order Ceratodontiformes; family Ceratodontidae; genus Neoceratodus; species Neoceratodus forsteri. The sequence continues at coordinate 207,966,384 of CM028133.1, read as the reverse complement.
ATGCATTTGGTGAAGACCCTGGGAGCTGGAGAGAGGCCGAAGGGCATGGCCCGGAACTCGTAAAGGGATCCCTCTGCTCTGAAGTGGAGGAATCGCTGGTGAGACGGACGGATTGGGACGTGAAAGAACGCATCTTGGAGGTCCAGAGAACTGAACCACATGCCTCGTTCCAAGGATGGAATGATCTGAGCCAGAGTGACCATCCTGAAGGTTTGAGACCGTAGGAACTTGTTCAGGTCGTGTAGGTCTAGAATGGGGAGCCAGCCCACCCCCCCCCGGCCGTTTTGGGACCAGGAAGTACCTGGACACAAACCCTGGGTCTGGTGGAGGATCCGCCACCTCCCTGATCAGCTCCTTCTGGAGGAGCAGGGCAATGTCGGCTCAACGAGCAGACAGAGAGGCTGTGGAACCCGTAGCCTCCCATGGGGTGACGGCTCGGTAGGGTGGGGACTGCTCGAATTCCAGAGGCAGATCCTTTCCTACCACTTCCAGCACCCAGCGGTCCGTGGTGATATCGGACCAGGTGGAAAGGAAGTGGCGGAGTCGTCCCCCCACAGGGGGAACCCAGGGTGGAGTGACGAGGTTGGGGGTGATACCCCTCAACCCGTCACTGGGCAGGCTTGGAGGAAGGGCCGGCCGAGGAGCCGCCTAGGCCTTTCCTCCAGTTCTGCTGGAGTAAACAGCAGGCTCTGGGGTGCCAAGCGCGAGCCTGCTGGCCCTGATGCTGCTGTTGCTGGGCCGGATGTGCCGCAGACGCTGAAGGACGAAAGGGCCTACGCTGCTGCTGGCAGCCTTTGCCCTTCTGGGCAGACGTGACAGAGTCCAAGGTGGAGTTGGACTTCTCGATCTGTTGCAGATGGCCCTCCCCTCCGGGACCGAACAAGTCGGTACCCAAGAAGGGGACGTCTGCCAGCTTGTGCTGAGTATCTGCTGTAAAAGTGGAGATCCGCAGCCAAGCTCTGCGGCGCACAGCCACAGCGGCCGCTACTGACCGGGCACACAAGTCAGTGATGTCCAAGGAAGTTTGGAGCTGCTGTTTGGCCACCACCCTTCCCTGATCCCGCACCTGCTTGACCGTCATTTGAAGGTCAGCCGGGAGATGAGGAATCACTTCGTCCAGGGAGCCCAAAAGGGCGTGTGAAAAGTGTGCCACCAGAACAGCCGAGCTGGCCTGACGAAGGCCTAGGGAGGAAGCAGCATAGACTTTCCGCCAGGAGTAGTCCAGTTTCTTGGACTCCTTATCAGGTGGCTTGTCCATATCCCCGAGCGTTCCTGGAACGCTGGAAAACGCTGTCGGTCACTAGCCCCTCCGGGGTGCTCCGAGAAACCAGAGAGTGAACCAGTGGGAACAGCATACTTCCGAGCCATCCTGGCCGAAGGTGCTGGACTAGAAGCTAGCCACTGCCATAGCTCAGAGGCTGGGCCAACAATGGCTTGGCCACCGTGGGGGCTCCTGAGTCCAGGCCTCAATGAGGGGATGCTTAAGCCCATTTTGAAGCAGGTTCGAGCTTCATCCCAGTGGACTCAGATGAGCCGCAGCATTCCAAGGAATGAGGATGGGCTCTCGTCCACCGACTGACCCCAGTGGACTCCAGATCAAGTGGCCTGGCGAACAAGGAGGAGTAGTCATCAGATTCTGAGGAGTCTGAACAGCTGCCGAGCGCCTGAGCCACCTTCCACCTGCCGAGGTCAATTGGGAGTGAGGGTGACTGACAACTGGTGGGGCAAGCCATGACCTGACCGAGAATCCTTGGTCAGGGCCCCAGATTTAGGTTGTGGAGGTGGGGGTTCCACCACAGTGGGTGGCGCAGCCAGTTTTGGCCGAACAACCGGTGCCAGCATCGGCTCCTCGACTACTATGAGGGGTTGTTTCAGCCGCTCCGATGACAGCCACTTAATGGCCGAGGAAGGCGACGGAGTTGGCTCATTCCCAGATAAAAGGAGCTGCTGCCACATTAGATCCTCGTAGCGCTGATGCAAGTGCCGGAGCCTATCCTCCGAAGAGAACGACGATGAGGATGAGCGGCGCCACCGCTTTCCATGGTGCCAAGACCGGGACCGCCGATGTTGGCGGGATCGGCTGGACCTGGAAGAGGACCGAGACTAAGACCTACGGGGATTCCGAGGGTAGATCTGGGAGAGGACGGGGGAAACCCGCTCCTCCCTCGGTTCAGGGACCTTAACCGGGGACTCCGGCACAGGAGACACAGGCAAGTCCTCATTTTCCACTGGGGGAACCGGTGAAGAAGGGCTGTCGGCTTCTCCAGTCAACAGACCTGTCCAAAGGATCGAGAAAAATCTCAACCGCATCGACGGGTGTCTTGGCCGGCTGACCTGACGGGGACACCATGAAGCCAGCGGCCTTAGCCACAACCTCGACCGAAGTCGAGTGTCGACTATCCGGGAAAGGGGACCTCTCCCACTCCCATGAACGTAGACAGTGGGACTTACCCTTATAGTCTTTCTTTTTGGACCGAAAGGAATGTCCCAAAGACCCTTCTCCCTTGGTGGAGAGGGATTGACAAAACTCCTTAAACGAAGCCATGTAGGAGGAGCCCAAGGAGAGCGGGATAAATGCTACGACCGAGGATGATGATGCTGTGGCCTGGGCCGCTTCCTTCTCGAGGGCGATCATCTCTTCGAGCTGTTCAGCCGAGCCCGCAGCCGTAGACACCGCCCAATGGGCCTCCTTCGACTTGACTGGAGGACAACGTTTCTCGGGCTTCAAGTTGTAATCTGGCAGCGCGATCCTCTAAGACCGGAGCCAAAAATGACTTGCACAAGTTGTAGGCCTGCGAATCATGGCCAAGCCCCAGGCAGTAAACACACGTGGAGTGCGGATTGGTCCGGGACATCTTCTGCCCACAGGGCACCGGAAAAACTCGAAAGTCGATTTGTCCATCGCGAACTGCAAGGGAAGAAAAAGGCCAAGTCTTGTAAATTTTAAGATTAGTTTCAGGTTAACCAAGAGTTTGGATCCAGGCCTAAAACGCAGAGCGCAAGGAGGAACCTGAGCTTCCAAGCGGTTAGGAAGATCTAGCGTCATAGGCGGAACCGAGAGTTTACTACCCGGGTGGGTGGGAGGAGCCAGCTTGAAGACCTTCCGGCAAGATTTAAAGTGGCAAGGAACCTGCCAGTAAGTGTGGATTGAACAACATATCCACGTCCCTAGAATTTGATGTTTTTAAAAGTTCCCAGACCTGTGCCATGCCCCCATGAAAAAATTAAATATTCTTGGTACAGTGATGTGCCATTTACTTATTTTGGTATTTATTTTATTCGTTTAAACTTGGTAACCAGGAGAGACGCTCCGAGCCAAGGCTAATTTCCAGGTGCAACCAGGGGAAGGGGAGAAGCCCAATTACAAACAAAATACAGCCAGTCAGGTGATATGGTTCCAATAAGGATGTCATGAAGAGTATAAGTTCAATGCAGTATAGACAATATGGCAAAACACTGCATAAGGAGGACAACTGAATTAGCATACAAATCATCCGTGCAAACTGTGCAAAAAGTACATCATGTCTGAGTGAAAGGAGGCTGAGCTGGTGCTGAAAGTAGGAATCAAAACAAGTAGATCTGACGAACTATGAGGTTGAGGGGGGAGGTAAGAATAGTCAAGCTAGGCAAGGGTAAGGAAGGGTTCAGGAAGAGGGTTGGCAGGAGCAGAGGGAAAAGGGGAGGAGTTTTAGCTGGAGTCTAACGGAGAGAAGGGAGCTGGAGAGATGAGGGTAGCCGATTCTAGAGGGAGGAAGGGGAGGCAGTATGAGGCAGCAGATTTCCCTGTTAAGGAGTGTGGGCGGGGAAGGAAGAATGTGTGTGAATCTCTTGATTTAGGTAGGAGGAGGAAGGGATGGGAGAGGAGACATGAATAGGTATGAGAGGAGGACCCATACCAATATTTATAGATGAGGGGCGCACAGTGGCACTGGCAACATGAGGGGAGAGGGAGGATGGATAGGGAGGAGTAAAGGGAATTAACTGAGTGATATGAGAAGGAGACTTGCTAGCAAAGCAGCAGTTGGCATTGCAGTGGGTGTTCTGTCTGGCAAGGGAGGTTGGTGCCATAAACAACATCTGCATAGCTGAAAACCGGGAAAGCCATTCTGGTGACCAGCTCGCGGCAGACCTGGGCAGAATGGCAAGCCTTATTGTGGTACAGGGCACTGAGTTTAGGGCGCAGTTTGGCATGGGTGGCATCAATGTGGGCAGAGAAGTCAAGCCTGCTATCTAGCCACACAACCAGGTACTTAAAAGCTGGGACTACTTCAAGCGGTGTGCCATCCAGCATGGAGAAGACAGAGGGGGCGAGTCAGGCCAGCTTCTGGCTAGTTCTAAAGGTCATAGAAACCATCATTTTTTTGTGTTGACCTGAAGTTAGTTGAACTGGAACCAGTGCAGAACATTGAAAGTCTTGCTTTAATAAAACAAGACTTCCAGAGATACAGTCGAGGGGCCAGAGGTGTAGTGAACTGTGTCATCTGCATGCATGTAAATATGCAAGTTGGCACTGGTGGAGGGAAGGTCGTTTATAATGATGGACAAGAGGACTGGACCCAGAATGAAGCCCTGTGGGACCCTGGTCTGGATAGGAAGGGGTGGGGAGATAGCGCCTATTTGTACTGACTGTTGACGTTCCAAGAGGTAGGAACGAACCAGTCACCAGCAGGGACAGAGGTCGGCACAGCTCCACTTATCCAGGAGAAGTAAGTGGCACACCAAATCAGAGGCTTTGGCCAGATCAATGAAAATAGCAGTTGTGATGTTCCCCTGATCCATTGTTAATAGGATGAAGACAGCAACTGTTAGTGGGGAGGAGATGGTGGAATGATCATTCCTACAGCCAGATGGGAAGGGGGAAAAGGACCTGGAGAAGTGGAGGAAATCAGCATGCTGTGAGTGGACTCGTTTCTCCTACAGCTTTGCAAGACAACAGAGGAGAAGGATAGGATGGGAGTTGCCAGGAGTCGGGGATCACCCACTTTGTGGAGAGGGAGAACCTTGGCAATAGTCCAAGACTGAGGGACAGTGCAAAAGGTGAAGGAGAAATTTAGGAGGAGAGTAAAGGGGGAGGCGATGGCAGGAGCTGACAGATGGAGAAGTTTAGGGTCCTAACTATCTGGGCTAGATTTGGAAGGGATGAATGAGGAAAGGGTGAACAAGGTTTCCTTGGGAGTGACAGGACAAATCAAATCCCAGAGGGGGGTGTGGTAAGGAAGTGGGAGGAGAGTGCAAGTGATTAAAAAACAAAACAAAACAAAACAAAAAAAAAAACAATTCACCGAAGTGAGCAGCAACAGACGGTGGGTCAGACGCTGGTCAGTCATTAACCGTGAGGACAGAGGGAGAGGACTGGGCTGGGGGCTCAAAAAAGGGAGTGAATCACCTTCCAAAATTTTGTTTGGAAATTAAGATTATTCTGGATGCTGGCCTTGAAGCACAGATTTGGCGGTATGAATGATCTTCATGCAAGAGTTCCTAAGCACCCTGTAGGAGAGAAGACCCTACAGAAAGCAGGATAATTTATACCTGGGTTCAGAGGCTTGTTTGCGGGTCTTGTGTATGTTGATCCGGGAGGATAGTGAGGGGATTTAACCCTGGATTTCCTGATGGGGGGTATGCTTGTCTCACTCAGAAGTAAATACTGAGTGGAAGAGGAAGACGGCCATATCAATGTCTGGGGCAGTGAGCATTGGGGGGGAGGGGGCATTCAGTTACAGCTAGGTTATACGAACATACGAAGAAGCTAGCAGAAGAAGGCCATTTGGTCTATCAAGTCTGCTTGTATTGCAGGGTCCACAGTTTGAGTTAATGTCCCTGCCCTCCCTCCTCACTCCTCCCATCCTCCCTACCCATGATTCTTACCTTCCCCTCATGCCTATCTCAGCCTCTCTTAAAGCTGCCCACTGTCTTCAATGAGATGACCTCTTCCGGCAGCGCATTCAAAGTGTCCACCACCCTCTCTGTGAAGAAGTGCTTCCTGACCTCCCTCCTAAACCTTCCACCCTCCAGCTTAAGACTGTGCCCCACTGTGATATGGTTGCCACTCAGCTTAAAGAGACTCTCCCTATCGACCTTATTTATCCCTTTGCTCAGTAAAGCTTCTTTGTTCATGATCAAAAGGTCCTGGACCAGAAGTACTTTGGAGAAAAGGGAGGAAACCAAAGTTTCTTGATACAAAATGTCATGCAGTGGTCGCTGAAGCAGCCAATAATATATCTGCTGCAACAACGTGTTTGGGGCGTGAGGCAAGAACCCAGTTCAGGAGGGTATCATTTCATGAGTGGAGATAGAGTCCACTGGGTTCTGCTTGCCTGCATTTCCTGCATATAATTTGGGAACGTACTGCAAGGTCTTCTAAATCAATGCAGGTATTACAATGAATCCATAAACAAATAAAAATGTGAACACTGTCCACAAGAAAAAAAAATACACATAAATGTGGTACACCTAAAAGTTTGCTGAAAGGTAATCTCGGAGATCTAATGTTATGGCTGAGGTACCTGCTAAACTCAGCTTGACTCTTCAGTGGGGCTGTGCACAAATTCCTTTTCCTGAAAATTCATTAATCGGTGCTGAAATATTCGAGTATTCGTATTCGGCTGTGAAACTGTATTTTATTAAACCACCTTTTTCCTCCTCCCCAGAAGGCCAGGGCTAGTCTCCTGGCAACCCTTCCTCCACCTTTGCAACAACTGGCTGTATTCTACCCACTATCCCCATCTCTCATGTCCCAGAACCCACAATATTTTGTAATTTCAAATCCCAGCTCCTGGCACACTGCCTGGAGCTGGGATTTGAAAGATTTTAAAAAGCTCACCCAAGTCCTGCTTCAAGCATGGCGCCACACACACACAAAAATATGCATATTCTAACCCCCCCCTTGCCCCAATATTTGATTTGAGGGTGGGAATGACTACAGTGGAAGGCTTCAAGAGGTGGGACAGGTGCATCTGGGTAAACTGAAGCCAAAGATGACCCTCTCAGGGGTTGGGGGTGGGGGTGGGAAGCCAGCGCAATAGGAGCTGGCTACCGGCTTGAACCATAAGACCATCAGGCCTATTCTGCTGGTTTTGTTATGTTGGTATAAGTACAGCTACCATGGACCCTCTCCCTGCCGAAACATCAGCTACTCAACTTACACAATTCCCAAAGTCTAATGGTATATAGTGCTGCCTGAAGAAATGAATAAGTGAAAAGAGAACCAGCCAAGTACAGAGATGCAACTGCAAGGATAGGGGTGGTGCAGGAGGAGCATCATTAGTGACGCTGGTAGCCTTAGGCCAATCAGGCTGCTAATTATAACAAAGGATGCTCCTCCTGCCCCGCCCCCTTCCTTGCAATCACACCTCCTTACAGGGCTAGTGTTCTTCTCTGGGCAGCACTGTGTACTGTGAAGCTTAAGTGAGTGCTGTATAAGTTGAGTGAGGGAAATTAGCGGGAGGGGAGGTCCAAGTGGCTGGCCAGATTTCTGTTACACCCCCCCCCCCCCAATCAAGTACTGAGGCAAGGGCCGGGGATGGCAGACTGTGCATAGTATTTCAATTTTAATTGTTGCCATGTTGAGAGTGGAGCTTAGCGGGGGAGCTTTACAAAGATGGTGTCAATTCCTGGCTGTGTGCTAGGAGCTGGGATTTATAAATATAAAATGTTACAGATCTGGGACATGGTATAAGGAGGGACGTGAGTGGGATACATCTGATTATTGCAAATGTGGAGGAAGGGTGGCCAGGAGACTAGGTCTGGCCTGGCGGGGGGGGGGTTGTATTCTGTAGTTTATTTCCTGAATACGAAAACCTCACAAATAGTAGGCTATTTGTTATTCAGTCCCAAATATTCAGATGGTCTGCTTTTTGTGGTTTTCGGGATATGCTATCTCATCCAACCCGGGCGATGTTATGTAATGCAAGGTCCATCAAAAACAAGACAGATATTACAGCTGATCTTGTTCAAACGGTGAACCTGGATTGTATCACCAAGACCTGGCTGGATGAAAATGCAGGCCCAGTATTGGCTTTTGCCATTCCAGCTGGGTTCTTGGTGATTCACTGCCCAAGGTTGGATTGTAGGGGTGGGGGTGTGGACATCTTTTTTACGACCGAACTGGGCCTTGTGGATGTTCCAGTGGGGACTGCTAGATCCTCTGAGTGTGTCATGGGTGAGGGTGTAGGATGTGGGATACTTCTCATTTACCATCCACCAGGTGATGAGGGTTTATTCCTGCAGGAGATTGCGGACTTCGTCGACATGGTGTTGGAGTCCCCCAGATGGATAATTCTGGGGGACTTCAATGCCTGGGTCGATTATGAACTCTCGCAGTTTGGTCAAAATCTTCTCCAGCTAATGACGATGCTGGGCCTTACACAGGTATTTACCTCTTCTACCCATATAGGAGGTCACTCACTGGATCTGCTGTTCCTCTTGGGGATGGAGATCAATGACTTGGGGGTGGAACCAGTCAGCTGGTCTGATCATCACACCATAGGGTTCAGTCTCGGGGGGGCCCCCCCCAAATGGACCTACCTCTTCAGAGATGGTCCGGTACTGCCCTTTAAGGGGAGTTCCCCCGGATGGTCTATCTGCAGTGCTGGACCTATTGGGATTGCTGGGTGAAAGCAGAGGTCCTGGGGATCTCGTTCTAGCCTATAATAAGGAAGTGGGAGATGCCATGGACCTGACTGCTCCTGTTCGTGTTCGACCACTGACTCTTCGCCCAAGGTCCCCCGGTATGATGGGGCCTTGAAGGAGTTGAGGCGGTTTGGTTGAAGGTTGGAGAGAGCATGGCGGAAGTCGAGCCTGGATGCTGACAGGCTTAGATTGATGGAACATTATAAGGGCTATCAATTAAAAATCACCCGTAAGAAGACAGATTTCCTGTCCAGGGAGATTTCTGCTGTGCAGAACCTAACGGCTCAGCTTTTTTGAACCGTTGACAGATTGTGCAATCCAATCTGTCTCCAGTCCGGAAGAGCTTTTTCACAGATTAAATGTGAGGCGCTAACTCGGTTTTTCACAGATAAGACTGCCAGCATCAGGTCCGGAATCGGCCCGGCTCTCTCCATAAGGGACTGCGGAGGTCGATGGAAGGTGATGGACACCCGGTCTGTCTGGACGAATTTCAGCCAACTGGAATTCCTGGACATTGTAAAGACTGTCCAGACTTTGCGCCCAACCTGTTGTAGTTTGGATCTGGGGCCTACCTCCCTTTTAGTGGGATGTGTAGATGCTATCTGCCCGATCCTAGCTGAAACTGTTTGGAGATCCTTGGAGAGGGAAGTCTTTCCAGATCCCCTAAAGGAGGCGGTCATTCGACCACTCCTTAAAAACCTTCCTTGGATCCTGACGAACCAGCTAACTACCGACTTGTCTCTAACCTTCCCTTTGTGGGGAACGTTATTGAGAAAGTAGTTGAGTTGCAACAGGGCGATCATCTGGTAACTTACAATGTCTATGAAGCTCTCCAGTCTGGGTCTAGGAAGAGGCATAGCACAGAGACTGCCCTTGTTCAGGTATTAAATGACGTTCTACTGGCGAGAGATAGAAAGGCTCGTACCATCTTGGTCCTTCTTGATCTCTCAGCAGCTTTTGACACTGTGGACCATGAGGTGATTTTGGAGACCCTGTGGTTCCTTCGTGGAATGTCGGGTACAGTTCTCGAATGGTTTCGATCTTTCCTCATAGGCAGGTCTCAGAGAGTGGTCACTGGAATTTATTCCTCTGATGCCCTCCCCGTCCTGTGGGGTACCGCAGGGCTCCATATTGGCACCCATGTTGTTCGCAGTGTATATGCTGCCATTGGGAGATATTAGGCGATACAGCTTGAGCTTTCACTGCTATGCAGATGATATTCCGCTGTATATGTCTTTTGTGCCCGGATTGGTTGATGCGATCTCTGTGCTAAATAGCCGTCTCTCCCGAGATCAAAGACTGGATGAGCTCGAGTTGGTTGAGATTGAATCTGGATAAGACTGAGGTGTTATTTGTGGAACTGGGTCGCCCGGGGGCGGGTTTTGGGGCTGGGCACATGGGCCTGTGGCTTGATGGTGTCCAGCTCATTACCTCAGATTGGGTACATAACTTGGGCGTCATTTTTGATGATGGCTTGACCCTGAAGTCTCAGGTGTCAGCTGTGGTTAAATCCTCATTTTACTGTCTGAGGAATATGGCCGGATGAAATACCTGATTCCACCGGGCGACCTTCCAACATTGGTCCATGCCTTCATCACCACCCGTCTTGACTACTGCAATGCTCTCTACCTAGGGCTGTCTGGGGTTGATATCAGCCGCCTGCAGCTGGTGCAGAACGCTGCAGTCAGGCTGTTGACTGGTACTTCTAGGTCCAGTCATATGACGCCTGTGCTGCGCGAACTGCACTGGTAGCCAGTTCAGTGGCGGATCACCTATAAGGTACGCTTGCTTACCTTTAAAGCCCTACATGAACAGGGACCTGACTACCTGAAAGATCTCCTGATTACCTACTCCCCCAATCGCCCTCTCCGATCTGCCGATGAGGGATTGCTAGAGATTCCCAGGGTTCGTCTTAAAACATCTGGAGCTCATGCTTTTTCATTTGCAGCACCAACCCTTTGGAATTCTCTACCTCGTCGGTTAAGAGAATGCCTGACCGTTAGTAGTTTTAAATCCATGTTAAAAATGTATTTATTTTCTTTGGCCTTCCCTGTTTAACTGTTTAATTATTTGACTGTTTTAAACAACTGATAACATTGTTTTATTGTGGCTTTTATTATGTAAAGCGCCTTGATTTCGAAAGGCGCTATATAAAGTTTTGCTTTGCTATTCAGTCCCTGCACAGCCCTACTCCTCAGTACTGTTTGAGAAAATATTTGTGGCCTCCTTCAAGAGAGCGCCATCTAAAATATCTGAGAGGGTCAGCGAACAAAACCAACCAGCCATGGTAGTAACCCATCTGCTCAACACTGTCAAACATAAACCATTTTCCAAAAAAAGACCCACACCAAAGAAAGCATTAATGTTTAGTGAAGACTGCCTACATCTTCCCACTGATCTGGCGCTCTCATGAAGGAAGAGGATGATTAATGTGAAACCCAGCTTGTAAGACATTGCTTCACCGCACTAACCCACTAGGTTGAAAGTGCAATGTCAAGATCAAATATATGTTTTTAATGGTTATGATGCAACGGTGCTTTTTTCCTTTTTAAATTATTAAGGTTTTCTGCGCCTTTCCGACAGCCCCCATCTGATAGACTCCCCTAGCCCAGTCACCTGGAATTACCGGGGCTTACCTTATGCCCAGCCCGGGAGCGGTGCCTGCAGGGAGTCCGTCTTCATCCTGCTGCTGGTAATTTTCTCCTCTGGTTTTCTCCCAGAGGCCCAAGGAGTAGGAGCGCATGCACGTGAAGGCGTGCTTGTGCCTTACAGCCCCGGTGATGACCCCTTTCCGCCCACCCCATTGGCCTAATGCCTGGCACCGTCTAAGCCTGTGCTGTACCCAGCCTCCACTAGGAGGTAGCCATTAGCTGAGGGATGCCACTACACCTCCCTGGACAGGAGAGTTGCCTTCCAGCAGCTCCATCCGCTCCACCATCTCTCCCCAACTGCCAACCTCCAACAGCCCGGGCTTGTTCCCCGGATGCGGTCACTGGCGTACCACGAGGTAAGGCATCCGGCGCCTCAGCCCTCAGTACCACCAGGCCGGCTGCAACAGTGCTTTTCTGCACTCTTGGTCCCAGACTCCACCTGAAAATTCGGATTTGATAAAACGCTCAGGCTCACAAATCATCTGTCCTGATGGATGGTACTGTAGATGTTCTGTCGATGACCCATAGCAATAAATATGATATTATTTGTCTGATGTGTCTAAATCCCTGAGACTCATTTGTAAACAAACGCTTCTGTTTGCTACAACTTAAAGATTACTGCAACTTATAATAAATAAATAAATAAATAAATAAATAAAAGTCTCCTCTCCTGAATAGGGATGCCTATACTTGCAAACAATCTGGCACTCACCACCTTGAGATCAGAACAGATATATGATGCCATTCGGGTTAAAATATTTTATTAATAAGCCTCAAGGCATAAAAACTGGCAGGTAATACCTGACGTGTTTTGGACACATGGTCTTTTATCAAAGGTATCTTTGATAGCTGCAACTTATAATAAAAAGATAATAAAAAAAGGGTCTCCTCTCCTCAATAGGGATATACCTATATTTGGCTCTTACTCCTGTAGACAAAAGGAATGTCTTTACCAAAGCCTTCAGAGGTATTAGAGACTATGTTTGAGGTATATCTGGGGATTTGGTGCTGGGACAGCGAAAAGGTAGGGGCATAGTAGAAGGAACATGGTCATTAGATTGCACCAGGGGTTCAAAAATACAGTTTGAAATATTTAAAACAGTGTTCCCATTCATGCATAACTGTACATGATTCACGTACAAATTATGAAATTCAAGCACATTTGTGTGTGAAGGGGTTACACTGCACTCCCATAATTCTGTTTGTAGTACATGTCCCTCCCACAAAACATTTTGTAGAAATGGTACAGTGAACCCTTGTAATTTAGTTTGTACCCCTAAAACTTTTTGGAGAGGGTACAGTGAACCCCCATTTCTGCAGTCTTAATGGGAACACCGATTTAAAGAAAGCAGGTTTCCCATGCGTTTCTTTAGCAGCTAGAGACTGGCGAACTGGGTGACTATGCGTGGATGCGAGTGAGAACTGTTATGCACCTTTAACATGACTAGGAACATGGGAGTGGTCAGAGACTTTGCAGTTATGGTTTGTATTGGATGGCTCCCCAATGCCTAAGTCATCCCCTAGTTTTCCCAGAGGCAGCAACAACTATAACCACGCAGGACAGCTACCGATACATATGGAGAGTACTCCCTCCTCTGGAGAGCCTGGATTACTTTTCTGTACTGCCTAATCTGTATTTCTATAAATGTTACCCATTCTTCCTATCCTCTTACATTCCAGGTTAAATCTAGAAATGAGCCCCAACTCAGTCTGCTTTTCTTGGTCAAAACGTTTTAAACAAATAAGTAGTCAGAACCCTGGGAAGCTTCCTGATCATTTGATTGGCATAAGAAATGAACACAGCCCCACTGCTAGAATGTGCTGTACTGATGTATTGGTAGAATTAAATGTTTACAATTAAAGCAATGATGATATGGTGCGGCTGACTGCCATTAACAGAACTGAAGTCCCTGCAGTTTACACCTCACAAAAATGACGGAGGAGACGTTGCAGCACAATGGTCACAGTGCAACACGGCAGATGAGATTTTGGAACATACCAAAATGTGACAGTTGATGCAGATTCAAAAACAATAAATACAATTAAATAACAATAAACTGATTTCATCTCGTTTCTTGTGTTATTTAAAATATAATTATGCAATTTAATTTGGGGTTGGGGGGCTTTGTGCCTTACACCCTCCTTTTTATAGTTAATGTTGCAGAGTTATGTCAAAATCCCTTATGTAAATCTTGGTCGCCATTTTGTGAAAGGCAATTACAGGCAAGCCAAAACAACCTTTTAATACACAGAAAAAAATTCCAACTGGTTGATTTCCAGTAGTACATTGCAACTGCCCTCTGCATTCTTGCTAAATTAATCTATCTGAAATTTCATTAGAAAGAAAAACAAAAATCCTCAACTACAGTTGTGTCCAGCAACTTGTTTTCCGCAGACTGCATCACTGCAACGTGGAAGTCAGTTAAAACACAACAAAACAAAAAGGCCAGTGTTCTTTTAATTGCACCCCACCACGCAGTGCCATGATGTGCCACGGTGGCAATGGCAATGAGGTAGAAAACACACCACTGGCAACGTCTTTATATAGTGATCAATGGATGTTGAAGAAATTGTGGCTGTGCAGAGGAGTTGTAAGCCACACCTTTCTTCAATTAATATCCTATCAGAACTGGTGTTTGGAGGTTCTCCCCAATTGTTCTGGCAAAAGGACAAAAACAACTTTTTTAAGAGTGGGAAATATACCAGCAGGTTGGGACATAAAAACTCGCTTTCTCAGAACAGCTGGCAGGGTGCAGTCACTCTGTCTCCTTTGCTCGGGCAGGGTGGAGGGAAGGTGGAGGGGGGAAAATGTTTGTTCATCCAGAACAACTCTGCAGTGCTGGTTCAAGTTGATGGAGTTGTGTATACTGTAACTGTTCTAGTCAAACCTGCAGTTCAGGATATACAAACTCTGGGCAAAAAGGAATAAGGAATAAAAAGCACATAACAAAACTTAGGAAACACAATTTAAAAATAAACAGGCTCCAACTTTGAATAGGGACACCAACAATCTCCACGTTTCCCAACTCTCCGATGTGTGTGTGACAACTAAAAAAAAAACAAACAAAAAAAACAACTAATATCAAGTCCATCTCACAGCTACTGTACAAACTGTAAATGGTGTGCCCCAAACATCAGATTTTGAGCTTAAAATGGAAAACAACGCCGGCCCAGTGGAGTAATAGTTCCACCTCAGCGCCCCATAACATCGACCCAGGTTTGGGAATGGACTGTCTCACTCTGTGGGCCAGCATGGTGAGAGGATCCAGGCAACTCTATTTCCTCGGGGGGGTGGGGAGGTAGAGTTATGCAAGAATTAACCATAACAGTAGATCTTTGAGGAGCTCTTGCAGCAGGCAACACCAGTAGGACTAAGCCACCAGGCGATAAGAACACATGGAAAACTTTTAGCTAGCAGTCATTAGCGGGGGACCACCCTTGATGTCAGCATGCATCAGCCAGTGGTATAAAAGGGGCAGACTCTACCCATCCTCAGTTTTCCCAAAGACCCCAGCATGCACTGGAACCTGAGAACCGAGGAAAAGCAGATTAGCTGATATGGAGAAGCAGCAAACTGGGGGAAGGTGGGAGGGAAATCAGTGCCTGCTGCAAGAGCTCCTCTCAAAGATCTACTGTTAAGGCAAGTTCTTACATAACTGTACTATCTTGCTTTGAGGGGGCTCTTGCAGCAGGCAACACCAGTAGGATTGAGACCCAAGCATGAAAGAACTGACCCAGTCAGGTGGGAGGAGGAAAGTGTCAATCATAGGGCACTCTAAGACAATAGGCCCCGGAGGACTGCGTGGCCAAAGCCGGCTCTATGCCTAGAGGAAATGGCAATGTCCAAACTGTAATGCTGGATTAAGGTATGGACAGATCTCAAAGTGGCAGCTGCACAAATGTTCCCGGTGGACACGTTCCTGAAGGAAGCAGCTGAGGCAGCCCTGCCTCTGGTAGAATGGCCCTTGACAGGACTTGGCAAAGGCTTGTCATGTGTGCTGTAGCAATAAACAATACAATTAGCCAACCATTTAGATAAACACTGTTTAGAAACAGGAGCTCCCTGCCTCCTGGGAGCAAGGCAAAGCAAATTTTATTTATATAGTGCCCTACCCAAGGGCTCAGAGCACTTTACAGAATAGTAGTAAAATACAATACTGCAACACTAAACAAACATTTGTCAATGCCGAATGTTTGCTGGTAGTGGCATTACAAGTGCAGGAGTTAGAGAGATGCATAATAGGAATGGCAGTGAGTACTGAACCAATGCCAACCCCCACCCTGCAGAGACTGACAGGCATGGGGGGTGTGCCTTTGGGTCATCTGGCATAACGTTCATGCCATTTCACCTCACCCCATCCTGCAGACACTGATAGGTGTTGTGGAGTGCCTTAGGGTCTTTGGCCCTTACATTCACCCCATTCCATAAGGAAGTAAGCTGAGATGGGTGCAGTATAGGAGAATGGGCTGAATGCTGGGGACGAAGACCCCAAGGCACAACTCACTGCCTGCCTCTTGCTGCAGGGTGGGGTTGGAATGGCATGAGCATTATGGCCCACAACCCCAAGTCACATCCCGATGCCTGTCTGTCTCTACAAAGTGAGACATTACGGTTGAAAACCCTAATGCCCAGGGCGTTTGTTAGTATTTTTTTTTTCCTTTTTAAACTTTCTATTTTTCCCTCCATCTCCAACCCTTTGGGGGCACCTGGGAGTCATACCTCTGCCAGCCACCCTACCTATGACTGACCTTGCGCCCCATGCAGTTGCGGTTATCCCCCCGGGTGGTGAACGAGGTGGGGTCCATACACCCAGTACACATCTGGTCTCGTCGGGCAAGGCAGCCTAGGTGGGTGGTGGCCCGTTCATATGCCCAGTCTTCTCGGAGATGGAAGGCTTTTCTCTGGTTTTCTCCCTTGCGTTGGTGCCCCTTTTTTTTTTTTTACTAGTTTCCCTCTCCTCGCGCCCCAGTCTCCGACTCTTCAGGGGCACCTGGGAGTCATCCTCAGCCAATCACCCTACCCTCGGACCACCTGCACCCATGAGGCAGCAGCTGCTATACTTCAGGTAACGAGGCGCGCCCGCGACGCCTCTGTATGCTTACTTGTCTCGGCTGGGTGGGTGATGGCACACTGAGGGCAGCTCCTGGTGCTCCATCTTCCCGGAGATGGAGGGTTATCCTCCTGATTTTCTCCCCACGATGTGTGTGTGCACCCTAACATCTAGGTGCAGCAGCTGGCCGTCCACCACCGTCATGGCCAGCCTTCCCTGCAATCAGGGCTTGCTGTACCTCGAGCCGCCCACTCGGGATCATGCAAGTGCGGGCTTGGCCCCCTCCCTCCCAGGCCCGGCTGTTGTGGGGCTCGAGCTTTCTCCCAGCCAGCCCTCAGCAGCCAGAGTCCACTCCGCACTGGGCTGCTGGCGCCGCAAGTGGAAATCGACCCCGTGACGGGCCGGGCCTTGATGTATGCCTTGACGCTCAGGCGCTATACGCAGATGTCCACCACACATCTCGCCAGCCCTCCTGCAAGCAGGACTTGCTGTACCCCGAGCCTCCGTCTGGGGTCAGGCAAGCTGCAGGCCTTGACCCCTTCCCTCCTCCCGGAGAAGGTAAGCAGTCATGGGATGCTCAAGCCTTCTCCCCCGGCTGACCCTCCAGTGACCTGAGCCCACTCCCGACCTCAGGTCACCAGCAGCGTGAGCAGAAATCCAAATGCTGCATCAACGGACCAGCTTGTTTGTTAGTATTTTCACTCCCAATTTTCAACATGGGCTTTTTGGGACCTCGCCTCACGAACAGAGGCACTATCATTTCATTACTCAATCCCGAAAGGTGATTTTGCTCAGCGACTGCACCATTCGACACCACAGATGCGAAAACACATTTTGAGCAGGATATGAAAAATGACAGCTGTACTGTCTTGAGGAGGTGTAAAAATGGCAATGTTGAAAATCTGATGAAGTGAAAATATTCGAAGACATGGTTACAAGCATGTGTAGAAACCTGTAACGAATCATTTTGTGAATTTTTTTACTACGCTTTCAACATGGGCTTTTTGGGACCCCACCATGAACAGTGACACTCATTTTGGTACTCCATCCTGAAAGTTGATTTCGCACAGTGACCGTGCCATTCTACGCCACAGGCGCAAAAACATGTTTTGGGCAGAATATGAAAAATGACAGCTATACTTTTCATTTGGAGGTTTGGAAAAATGGCAATGTTGAAAATCTGGAGTGAAAATATTAAAAACTGGCGAAGTCCCGAGCGTACATAGAAACTGTGCAATGCATGCTCTTAACTCGGTCATTTAAAAAAAAAAAATTTCACCAAATTTGCGACATGGGCTTTTTGAGACCCTACCTCATGACCCTACCGCACTGTTGTTTTGTTAATCAGTCCCGACAGGTGATTCTGCACAGCGACTACAAAATCACCTTTTGGGACAGAGAAATTAGATGACAGTCACAGTGTTCATGAGGTGGAGTTCCAAGAACTCCATGTTGAAAATATAGAGCCACAATTCCTAAAAATGGCTAAGATATCAACTTAAGCCGACCTCCCCCTCCTCCAATTGACTCATTATACGGCTTACATCGGTTCCAGAGTTCAGCTTTGAAGACTGCAGACGTGCCCCAGTCCAGAGGAGATCGCGAGCCAGACCTCTGGAGGCAAGTATGGGGTGGGGCGGGAGATGGGGCGCAGAGGGTGGTGAGGAGCCTGGGGAGACAAGGGACAGCTGTTTTATTTACAGTGTTTTTTGTTTTTTTTTTTAAGGCACACTGGAGTGGGCTCCCAGTGTGGCAAACTACTGTGTACACAAGCAGGCTCTGGGATTGGTCACCCCGATGTTAGCTTAGAAAAAACAGGCTTGGGGGAGGGCATCTGACACCAGGAGGGGTGGCATCTCGTGTCGGAAAGATTTAAGAATTAAGACACACTGGGGTGTGCTCCCAGTGAACCACATCAGTTGGGGAGGGGTGGGCATACATGATGCAGACAGGGACTGGGCACCCCTGTAAGCAATCAAAGACCGGGGGCATCTGACACGGGTGGGCATCCTGGTGTCGGAGAAGTAAATAATAAAAATAATAAAAAAAACCCATTTATCTGGGCACAGTGGGGTGGGCTCCTAGTGTGCCACGATAGTGTGGTGGGGGGTATACCAACACGGGGACTGGCCACCCTATGTCGGCTTTAGGGGGACTGTGTGGTGGCAGCAGGAGCCACCAATCTGCAAAGCCATGGCGTGGCTCATTTATTATGTTAAATTAAATGTAATGGTATGCTTCACCATGAAAGGCACACTAAACAAATGGGTTGCTCATAACTCCAGCCATGCGCATTACTGTGCACTGTAATGCGCATGGTTGGAGTCTTCACCGCCGCTGTGTGCCTGGTTGTGGGTTGGGGTGGGTTGCTGCAATCAGAGATGATGAAACTGTTCCCGACTGGAGCAGCAGATTTCTATCAAATCCGGCACTCGCTCTGAAACTGCTGTTATTGGCAGCTTCCCTGTTGATTGGTGGCCGAAGGACGCACCCCTGTAAGCGTTCGC
This sequence comes from Neoceratodus forsteri, assembly GCA_016271365.2. Lineage (NCBI taxonomy): Eukaryota > Metazoa > Chordata > Ceratodontiformes > Ceratodontidae > Neoceratodus > Neoceratodus forsteri. The sequence continues at coordinate 207,947,547 of CM028133.1, read as the reverse complement.
TGGATTGGCCAAACACTGCCACACCTCTACAATGGTCAACTAACCTCAATATGTTTCTTGTGTGCTGTGCATGCAAGCAAACATAAAAATTAATTCAAAGCAGATTAAATGCCTTATCAGATAAGTTGTAAGAGAGGTTTTGAAACCAAGCAAACAGCAAACGAAACAAACTGATCAGTCTGTCTAACAGGACATGTGCAGTCCAGATAATACCCAAGCACCCGGTGAACATCTAGAGTATGAAATAAGGCGTCCCCCTGATTAGACTACTCCAGAAGATAAACATGCAGGTGGATGGATTGATTTAACGTAAATTCAGATGCCACCTTAGGCAAAAACTTAGGATTGGTCTGCAAAGACACCCTGTCTTTGTGGAAAACCAAATAAGGTTCTTTACACATCAGAGCCTGGAGAAGTAATGGCAACCAAAAACAACGCTTTCCACGACAAAGCGGAGCTCGTAGCTTGCGGCTGCCTCAGAGGGAGGGAGAGTAAGTTTCTCTAACACAAACAAATCCCATGGTGGCAGTGGGTCCCTAATTGGAGGTTTCAAGTGAAGGATGCACCACAGAAAGGTGCGGGAGAGATCCAACTGGGCAATAATTTTGTTCTCCACAGCCGCATGCTATGCAGAGATGGCAGAAAGATGCACCTTAAGAAAGAAGTAACCCAGACTTGAATCAAAGGGAAAGAAGGTACTCCTGGATGAGATTCACCGGGCAGGTGAAGGGGTCCAAGTGCCTAGCAGTGGCCCAAATGAAGAACCGCTTCCACTCAATGGCATGAATGGCTCTAGCAGAAGACCAATCCTTCAGAGCTATTTAATTACTGTGGCACTTGAGTGGTACTGTGTCCTTTCTTGTAGTTCAAGGTGCTTTTGGGACTTCTAACTTCTATTGGTTTAAAAAATTACTTTTTTTTCCTATTTTTGAAAAAGCTACATCAGCTTAGTATGTTGTCACCTATTTGTTGCTAAGTAGCAGATGTTTTTGCATTGTGCTCTGGTTCTGTGATAGAATCTGTATCAGCAGAAGGTAGATTATTGTGATTGTTGATACCCTTTGATGGCAAAGTGAGACAGAAATTTATATAGTTTTGAATGTGTTAGTTATGTATAACTTGAGGGTAAGGAAGCTGGGCTTGGAGGAAGTGGGGGAAATGGGTACATGTATGGGAAGCAGGACAGTGGCAAACTGCAACAGCTGTGGGGCAGCAGTCTTTCTGGTGGTGATGTGGAGTAAAGGGGGATGTCCTGTGTGTAACAGCCTGGAGCTGCTAATGGCTGACATAAGGCTGCTCAGATAGGAGCTGGGGAGGATGGTGTGAGAAGTCAGAGGAGCAGAGCAATTGAGGCAAAGGCAGAGGCGTGATGCCCAGGGGAGTGATGGAATCAAGCAGGGGATGGGAGTGGGGAGGAGCACCCAGTATACAGGAGTATCACTTCCTCATAGGAGTAGGAAGCCCAGGGTGGGAATGTAAGAGTAGCATCAGGGGTGTCTTTACTGAATAGATTAGCACGTAATCCGTATCGCTGCCTGGCATAATGTTGCCAGACAATAAGTAAACAGACATCAGTATCCCGTCATAGGCATTCCCTGCTAAATAAAAGCCCGCTTGATATTTCCGACATTACCAGCAAACAAGTACAATAAAACCGCTTTCACTTGCAACCACATCTGTATAGGAAGGCTGCTGTTGTAGGACAAAAGGAAGGCTTTGTGTCTCCTTTCAACGAGTGGGCTCACTGCAGTCTAGGAGCTCGGACAGCCTAGTGAAAGGGTGTAGAATTCTAAAATCGGGGGATCACAGGTTCAGATCCCTCCACTTAACCTACTGTGTGACCTGGAGTCACTGACTGACTTACTGATTTATACAATGCCTTTTCTACAGCTATAAAAACACCAGTCAACAATATAAAACACCACCAGCATATAAATCAGCATGCCTAACATTCCTAGTTCAGTTCCTGTACAAAACCTCAAAACAAAATACTTCACTCACAGCAGCAAAACCGAAAACGAGATGTTATATTTCAGATGGGCTATAAGCAGGTTATGATGCAGGGGAAAGTCAGTGGATTAAGGATGCATAGCAAAAACTAACTGCTAACCATATATACCTGTAAATTCATTTACATATCCCCCATTCTCCTCCCACCTTGTTATATAAGGGCAGTACAGTCTTTCAAGGTAAAGCTTTGCCCCCCCCCCCCAAAAAATACAGGGTACCCTGTAGAGTAAAGTGGGTGGGAAATCAAAAAAATATACGTGTTTGCACAGCAGACATATGTATCCCAGTTTACTGAAGGGGGGTGGGGGGCACGACATGATAGACTTGAGAGTCTCTTCTTTCCATTGCTATGTAATTTGTATGTTACTAGGTATAGTATGTTGCAGTGTTACTTTAATACTGACATTTTCTGTACCTTCTAATTCTGTATATTGTAACAACCAGGCTTCCAGCACATATTCACATATCTGACAGTCGAGCAAACAATAAATCGGGAAAACATTGCGTCGGCAAATTGCATTGCGGGAAACAGATCGCGGGCAATACAGAGTTGGGAAAACTTATGCCGGGCAAACATACTAGACCCATTTGCACCACTGTCTTGAAGGAGGAAGGGGGCAGCAGGAGGTGAGATAGGTCAGGCTGAGCCAGGATTGAGAACAGGAGTACAGGGAGGGAGGGAACTAATCAGGGTGGACAGGAAGAGGAGGCAAGCAAAATGGAGTGGAGGAAGGGGGAGGGAGGAAAAGAAAGGGGAGGAAAACTGAAAGCAGATATAGATAGTCAAAAGGGAAGGGGCAGATTGGGAGATGGAAAAACCGTTAAGGGGATAAATTGCAGATGTGGAGATAAGTTTACCAGGGTGCAGAGGGAGCAGTTAGGTGGGGAAGCAGCTAGTACCAAAGGTAGGAAAGGAAGGACGGGGAGCACGGATTATGGGGATGGAAGGGCGTCAATCATAGAGGACTCCATAATTAGGGGTATTCACTGGGGAAGGAAATGCAAGCAGGAGGGTGGTTTGTATGCCAGGGATAACAGCGGGGAAGGTGGGCCCAAGAATAAGGGAAATAGTAAGGGAGGCTGGAGGAAAACTTATTTTAGTTATACATTTGGGAACCAACGACCCAGCTAGGGAGGAGGTGGAGGTAGTGGAAAGTTAGGTTCAGGGAGTTAGGGAGGAAGGAAGTTCACTGGCCTGCTTAGAGGTGATACCAGTACCAAGGACCAGCACAGCTAGGAAAAGAATAGAGGATTTCAATGACTGGCTGAGGAAATGGCACAGAGAGGAGATGTTCATATGTATTGGAGACTGGGAGGAGACCTGGTCCAACAAAGCACTCTTTTCACCAGACAGGCTGCACCTCAGTAGGGAGGGTCTGAGGGTACTTTGGGACAAACTGGGGGAATACATAACCACTACACTTAATTTAAACTACTGAGAGGGAAACAGTGGACATGCAGGCCCACAGACTCAGAGAGGAGGAGGTCAGTGACCCCCCCCCCCCACAGTGATGGAAGAGGTCTGGAGGGAGAAGGTGGAAGTGGCAAGAACACAGTTAGTAAAGGGTGGAGGGAGTGAGGAACACATAACAAGGGTACATGGAGGGGCTCACACAGAGGGGATAAATGAGAATAGAAGAATAGAGGGAAGAGAAGGAAGGTCAGATTCCAGGTGGAGGGTGGTGTCTCTGAATGCACAGAGTCTTGGAAACAAGATGGAAGACCTGCAGGCGCTATTAGCGGACAGAAGGGTGGACACAGCTGCAGTAACTGAGACTTGGGCAACATCACGCCATGACTGGGACCTTGCTATCCCTGGATACAAACTATACAGGAGGGACAGGGTAGTCAGGAAGGGAGAAGGGGTGGCAGTTTATATCAGGGAGGGAATAACATGCATGAGGGAGGAGTCAGAGGAAGGGGAGGTGGAGGCATTATGGGTTTAGTTAAGGTCCAATAGAGGGAGAAAGGTGAGGTTGGGGGTGGGGGGCGGTTTATAGACAACCCAGTCAGGATGAGGAGAGGGACAGGGAACTGAGCTCACAAATATCGGAAGCTGCGGGGAAAGGAGAGGTGGTAATTGTTGGGGACTTCAACCTGCCCAAGGAGGACTGGAGCATACTATCCATGATATCTGCTAGGAGTCAAGTGATCCTGGAAGGACTGCAGAGTGTGTTCCTGACTCAGGGCCTCACTGAACCAACAAGAGCCGAGGCAATTCTTGATCTGTTGCTCACAAATGGGGAGCACGTACAGGAAATAATGGTCTGGGAGCCACTGGAAGGAAGTGACCATTGCACAGTGTGGTTCCAGTTGGATATGGGCAGGGAAAGCATCCTGACTAAGACCAAAATAGTACAGTTACGCAAGAACTTACCATAACAGTAGATCTTCAAGAGAGGCTCTTGCAGTAGGTATACACATATAGGACTAAGACACCTGGCGTCAGGGCCCCATGGAAAAATTTCTAGCTAGCAGTCTTTGGCAAGGGACTGCCCCCATGTCAGGTGACCAGCGCCAGAAAACATCGGTATAAAGGGCCGGTCCCTCCGGCCCGCCTTCCAGTTCTTTCCTGCCAAAGGCTAAAAGAGGCAAGATAAGAGAGAAGAGGATATATCCCCCCACCCCATTAAGGAAATGAAGCAAAGAAAACTTAGGGGGACAGAGTGCAGGAAAGCAATACCTACTGCAAGAGCCTCTCTTGAAGATCTGCTGTTCTTAAGTAACTGTACTATCTTACTTCAACAGGGCTCTTGCAGTAGGTATTCACATACAGGACTGAGTCCCAAGCAGTCTGGAACAAGGAAAAACACTCGGGAGGAGATTGTCAACCATAACATAGAACCTCATGGCTGAATGGGTCTCATGAAAGGAGACCTTGTAGTACCCGAAGCCTGCTTTACGGTTAGAGGCGATGTCCAAACTGTAGTGTTTCGTGAAGGTATGGACAGAAGTCCAATTTGCGGCTGCACAGATGTCTGTCGCTGACACATTCTTGAAACAAGATGCAGAGGCAGCTATTCCTTTGGTGGAGTGACCTCTGACTTGACCCGGAAGGGTCTTGTTGTACTTGTCATGACAAAGTGATACAATTCGCCAACCATTTGGTTTGGAGACAGCATTGCCTTCTCTTTTGTGAGCAAAAGAGACAAAAAGTTGATCAGTCTTCCCAAGATTCTTAATCCGATTGGTGTAGTATCTCAGTATTCTGTGAGCATCCAAAGTATGCAGGAGGTACTCCCCTTGATTGGAGTGTTGGGTAAAGAAAGCGGGTGGCTCAACAGATTGATTCAGCGTAGATTCATCCATCACCTTAGGGAGAAACTTAGGGTTGGTGTGAAGAGCCACATGTTCCTTGTGGAAAATCAAGTACGAGATTTTACACATCAAGGCCTGAAGTTCGGAAATGCACCGAGCAGAAGTGATGGCCACTAGGAAGAGTCTTCCAAGAGAGGAAAGTACAGTTACGCAAGAACCTACCGTAACAGTAGATCTTCGAGAACAGCTCTTGCAGCAGGTTACACCACTAGGACTGAAGCCGGCAGGCGTCAGGACCCCACGGAAAAATTCTAGCTAGCTATCTTCAGCGGGACCACCCCCACGCCAGGCGGTACATAAGGGGCGGTCCCACAGATTCCCCAGTTCTCCCGCCGGAGACTCCGCCGCAGGATGACATCAGAATGGGAGACCGAGGATCCACCGTCAGAAGATAATAAGGAATAAATCCCTGTTAGAAAAGGCTTAAGGCATGCGCCTCCAGGGAGGTTTGCCGTGAAGAGCCGTCGAAGATCTACTGTTACGTAAGTTCTTACGAACTGTACTATCTTACTTCGAGACACAGCTCTTGCAGCAGGTTACACCATTAGACTGATTCCAAGCAGTAACGCTGCCAGAAATTCCGGAGGAGGAAAAGAGAAATACATTCCAGGTCCTGAATCTAGGCCAGGAGACCCTGTAGCATCGCCCCAGGTCAAACCGGATCTACGCCGAGAGGCGATGTCTAGGCTATAATGCCTGATAAAGGTATGCACAGAGCTCCAAGTGGCTGCAGCACATATGGCAGAAGTGGAGACGTTTCGGAGTGCTGCAAATGAGGCCACGCCCCTAGTGGAATGACCCCGGACTGAACCCGGGAGGGGCTTCTGTTTGAGCTCATAACAGAGTGAAATACACTGGACAAGCCAGCGAGACAGGGACTGTTTGGATACAGATTGGCCCAACATCCTCTCAGAGAAGGAAACGAAGAGTTGCTCAGAACTACGAAAAGGTTTAGTTCTGTTGAGGTAATACCTCAGGCTGCGGTGAACATCCAGGGTGTGGAGCAGAGCCTCTCCTCTATTCGAGTAATTCGGGAAGTAGACTGGTAGGTCAATGTCCTGATTTAGGGTGAGCGAAGAGACCACCTTAGGCAAAAATTTAGGATTCGTCCTCAGGGATACTCTGTCCCGGTGGAAAACTAAATAAGGCTCTTTGCACATGAGAGTGTGAAGCTCAGAAATTCTTCTCGCTGAAGTAACAGCAACCAAAACAACGCTTCCACGACAGAAACTAGCTCACATCGCAGCAGGTTCAAGGAGGGAAGCGTGAGTTGTTCCAGGACAAAGAGCAAATCCCATGGAGGCACAGGGTCCTTAATGGGTGGCCGAGGTGTAACACCCTCTCAGAAATTCCCGAGGCGTCTAATTGTGCCACTGTACGATGCCCCACCGGAAGGTGGTAGGCAGAGATGGCACAAAGGTGCACCTTGATAGAGGAGTAGGCTAGACCCGAATGAAAGAGGGAGAGCAGGTAGTCCAACACCACTCCCACTGGGCAACCTAAAGGGGAAAAATCACGTGCTCGTGACCATAAACAAAAACGGCGCCATTTCATGGCGTACGTCGCATGCGTTGCCGGCTTTCTGGCTGCAGAAAGAACTTCTGCAACCTCTTGCGAGACCCCGTGACGCAAGATGGCTATGTCTCTAGGAGCCATGCATGCAGGTTCAGTGAGCGTAAGTCCGGGTGGACTAGGGAACCTTTCTCCTGAGACAGGAGATGGGAGCTGAACGGCAAAGGGAGCGGGGGTTCCCGGGATAGCTGCATTAGCAAAGGGAACCAGATCTGCCTGGGCCAGAACGGGGCCACCAGGATCATAACTGCATGCTCCATGCGCAGTTTGAGAAGAACTCTCTGGATCAACGGGAAAGGAGGGAAAGCGTAGAGGAATCTGTCCGCCCAGGAGAGGGACAACGCGTCTCGCCAGAAAACACCAGGTCCAGGATCTAGCAAGCAAAAATTGGGCAGTTTTGCGTTGGATGGGGATGCGAACAAGTCTAGCTCTGGAGTTCCCCATCGAAGAAACAGATCCTCTGCTACCTCTTGAAGTTCCCACTCGTGGACTCTGGCCTGGGAGCGACTCAGACCGTCTGCAATCGTGTTGTCCACCCCGGGAACATGTACAGCGATCAAATTCGCGCTGTGTCCGATTACCCAATCCCACACCCTCATGGCCTCCCTGCAAAGGGGGTAAGAGTGTGCGCCTCCTGTTTGTTGAGGTAATACATCACCGCGTGTTGTCTGTCTGAAGCAGAAGAGTACACGGTGGATTACTGACTGAAAGGCCTGCAGGGCATAGAGAACCGCCTTCATCTCTAGAACACTGATATGGAGATGAGCTTCCACCGGGTCCACGCACTTGGGACTTCACCCGTCCAGGTGTGCCCCCACCCCAGATCTGAGGCATCTGTGGTGAGGATTATCTCCGGGGACGGCGCTACGAATGGGACGCCCATGGAGAGCGACCCTGGGACTAGCCACCACTGCCAGTCTCGAATCACGGTGTTCGTGATCCTGATCGGATGCTGCAAGTGGTCTTGCCTTTGGTCCCATTGCACCTTGAGCATCCACTGAGTTGCCCGCATGTGGAGCCTTGCAAAGGGACGGTAGGAATGGCCGCAGCCATGTGTCCGAGCAAGCGAAGGACCGACCTGGCAGGGACGGTCTTGTTCGACGATAACTCCCTGATGAGGGATCTGATGCGCTCCGCCGTCATCTGGAAGAAAAGCTCTTCCCTGAACGGTGTCCAGTACTGCACCTATAAACTGTAGTTTCTGCGACGGTACCAGGAGAGACTTCTCGAGTTTATTAGGATGCCCAGAGATCCAAACAGGTCCTGGGTGCTCTGGACCGCAGCAAAAACGCCTCTGAGGCGGCCATGAGAAGCCAATCGTCCAGGTACGGGAACACATAATGGCCCTGTCTCCTTAGAGACGCTGCCACGACTGCCATGCACTTGGTAAAGACCCTGGGTGCAGATGACAGGCCGAATGGAAGGGCTCGGAATTGAAGGTGGTGGTCGAGGAACTCGAAGCGCAGGAACCTCTTGTGCGTCTGAGCTATAGGGATATGCAGGTATGCGTCCTCCATGTCTAGAGACGCTAAGAAGGCGTCTTGTTTCAGCATGAGAATAAGACCCGGAAGAGTCACGATGCGGAATCTCTTGTAGGCGACCGACACGTTGAGGTCGCTGAGGTCCAGAATCGGACGGAGGTCTCCTGTTTTCTTTGGAACCAGGAAGAAGTGGGAATAATATCCTTGTCCTCTCTGGTTCTCCGGGACGTACTCTATCGCTCCCTTTTGCAGAAGTGCGAGTACTTCTTGCCAGATCAAACATTTGTGCTGGCCCGGATACCAGGAGAGCAAAGGAGGCCTCGAGGTGCTTTTCTGCGAATTCTATATAATGGCCTCTTCCGACCAACTGAAGAACCCACCTGTCGGTGGTTATAGCCTGCCATCCCGGCAGGAAGTTCGCAATCGACCCCACCATGATTTCCGCTGATCCTGAGGCGGGGCCGGAAAGGAGTCAGGCTGTGGTGGCTGAGGTCCCGCTGGCTGGGCTGGCTTAGTAGTATGCTGGCTCGGCCGGGCTGTTTCCCTGGCTCCACGGAGACGGAGCCCTCTGTGTTGTTGTAACAGAGCGGGACTGTTGCCTCTCGTCCCGCCCACGAATCGGCTTTGGTTCCTTGAAAGGAACTAAGCCTGGTCGGTACATGGCCTGAACCGACCTCACCGCCTTCCCGGCCTCTTGAAGTCTGGTAATAATCTTCTCCGAAGGTTTACCAAACAAGACTTCTCCCTCGAATGGAGCGTTCATGATATTCTTCTGGACGTCCGGGGTAAAGCCAGAGACGCTTAACCAAGAGTGTCTCTGGAGGCATACGCCAGAAGCTGCTGCTCGTAACACTTGGGTTCCCACGTCCGAACCCGTACAGAGGAGCTGAAGCATCTCCTCCTTCTGCTCACCTTCCAGCAGTTTTTCAGCCGCTTCCAGACCCTGTTCCCACAAGGCATTCTGAAACTGAACCATGTGGGTCAAATAATTCAAGGATCTGATGGCGCAGGTAGCGGAAGCATACGTGCGCCTACCCATAGCGTCCAACTGCTTGGACTCTGGGTCAGGTGGCAGGGTGCTCAGATGTTGCGGTCTCTGTGACCGGTCATGTGAGGCTGTGATGACCAGAGAGTCGGCCTGAGGCTGCTGAGTCAAGTACTGGTCTTCCCTAGGAGCCTTGTACAAGCGATCAGATTTTTTCGGCATCGCCGGGAGAGAATGTGGATGCTTCCACGCTGCCTTGGTGACGTCCACGAAAGTGTCAACCAAGGGTGGCACCACCACAGGCTTGGGGTCCTTCTGCCGAAGATATTTGGCTAGGCGTGTCCTTTCGGGGTCTAGCTCTTCTGCATCCCATCCCATGTTCTCTTGGATGTGTCTCATAATATCCGAGAACGAAGGGTCATCTGGAGGAGACTTCGGCATCTCACGTGGGTCCGGAGAAGGGATGGAGAGGGGAGATGGGGATCTAGATGATGAGTACTCTGATCCAGTGTCCTCCATCGAAGGCGATCGTCAGTGTCTCCTGGGTCTCTTGAGGCTGGGTGACCTAGAAGAGGATTTAGACGGAGGTCTCCGTTTTTCTGGTCTCCCCCTGGAAGGGGTTCCGTATTCCCGGGGAGGAGGCAAGCGGCCTGCCGACCCCGATGGCGAGGGGGGGTGCAGGAACCGGAGGTGTAGGAGGAAGAAGAGGAGGAGGAGGAGGAGGCAGAGAAGTGGGAACCATATCCTTCTTGATGGTGTCCCACCAGTAAGTGAAGAGGTCCTTCACATCTGCTAAAGAAAGGCCCGACGACGGTCCGGGCGCCGGTGGACAGTCGTCGGGTCCCGGCGTCGGCTCCTGAGGGGCTCGGTAACGGCGAGGATCCCTGGAGTTCTGACGAGACCGGGTCGCCGGCTTCCGGTCTCGGCTGGCCAGATCCTCCTTGTTACGGGTCTCCTGACCGCGCGGTCGGAGCGTCAGGCTCTCTTCTCGGGAGGCGGGCGCCGCCCCTACGGCATCTGCTGAGGAGTTGGCTTAGCGGCGATGGTCGTCTGGCGGACGGCGGCTCCAGCCGTAGGAAAGAACTTATCCACGCGTCGCGCGCTAGACAGCAAACGAAGGGTCGAGACATGCAAGTCGACGGCGGGAAAGAACTGGGGAATCTGGCGGGACCGCCCCCTTATGTACCACGCCCGACGTCGGGGGCGGGACCGACGTCAGGGGCGGTCCCCGCTGAAGATAGCTAGCTAGAATTTTTCCGTGGGGTCCTGACGCCTGCCGGCTTCAGTCCTAATGGTGTAACCTGCTGCAAGAGCTGTGCCTTGAAGTAAGATCTTTGAATCCGCTGTCGCTGCTGGCTCAAAGGGAGTTGGAGTGAGCTTCTCCAGGATGAAATTCAAGTCCCATGGAGGAGCAGAAATGCGAATTGGGGGGGGAATCTGAAATGGAGAACCACTCTGAGAAAAATCTTAGAGACTTCCAACCGAGCAAAAGTCCTGTCTCCAAAAGAAATATGGTAGGCTGAAATAGCTGCCATATGGACCTTTAACGAGGAATGGCTGAGATCCAGTTCGAAGAGGTGACTCATGTAATCCAGGACTTTGCTGACTGGGCACGAAAAAGGCTAAAAGTCTTTCCAGTTTGCCCAGACGGAAAACCTTTTCCACTTCATAGTGCAGGTGGACCTGGTAGAAGGCTTTCTCGCCTCCACCAATATGTCCGCTACTAAAAGAGAGACTCCGAAGTGGGCTTTAGCTATGTCTGCAGGAGCCATGCACGGAGACGAAGGGATTTGAGACCTGGATGAACAAGGGTCCACTGATCCTGCGTCAACCATTGTTGCGACAGAGGGAGAGGAAGAGGTGATTCCTATGAAAACTGTTGCAGAAGAGAGAACCAAACTTGACTGGGCCAGAAAGGGGCGATGAGAATCAATCGAGCCCCCTCCGATCTGAGTTTGTTCAGGACCCTCGGAATTAAAGGAATGGGAGGGAAGGCATAAATGAATCTGTCTTTCCAACCGAGAGACTGAGCGTCACGACAGAAAGCGTCTCGCCCTGGAGCGAGCAAACAAAAGGCGGTAAGTTGTGTTTTGGGAAGAGGTCTATCTGAGGTGTCCCCACTGCCGAAAGATGTCGTTTATGACCTGTTGATCTAACTCCCATTCGTGGGACCTGGCTGAGGACTGACTGAGTTGGTCTGCCAGTGTGTTTTCCACTCCCGGAACGTGAACTGCGGTCAAGTGAAGGTGATGTTGGGCTGCCTAATACCAGACTCTCACTGCCTCCCAGCACAGGGGGTAGGAATGTGTTCCTCCATTTGTTGAGGTACTAGACTATGCACATGTGTGAGTGAGTAGATGACCGGGGAGAATGAAGGGGAGAAGAGCCTGGAGGGCATAAAGGACTGCCCTCAGTTCAAGCCCATTTATGTACAGATTTTCCTTGAATCTGGACCAGCTGCCCTGAGTCCTGAGAGTCCTCAGGTGAGCACCCCAGACTTCCCCTGACGCATCTGTCATCAACGTCTGGGAAAGAGGAGTTATGCAGAAATGAACTCCCAGACACAGATTCTCCTGAACCATCCACCAGTGCAAGTCCCTGATCATGGGATCCGACACTAGTACCTCTTGATCTAGATTGTCCCTGGTCTGGTCCCATTGCGACTGAAGTGACCACTGAGAGATTCTCACATGGAGCTAAGCGTACTGGACTGTCGGAATGGCAGCTGCCATTAGCCCAAGGAGGCAGAAGACTGACCTGGCTCCAACCCTCCTGCGACCGGCCAGAAGACGAGCCTGATTCTGAAAGGTCTCGACCCTGTACGGAGGAAAGAAGGCTTTACCTGTGGTTGTGTCCAAAATCACCCCTATAAATTGGAGGCAAGGGACCATATGTGACTTGGCATGGTTGATGGTGATACCCAGGCTGGTAAAAACCTGTAGGGTAAGGGAAAGGGAGTGCAGGAGTTCCTCCCTGGATGGGGCTGCCAGGAGCCAATTGTCCGGGAATACCTGCACACCCTGGGTAAGCAGGTTGGCCGCTACCACCGACAGGCATTTAGTAAACAGTCGGGGGGGGACGCACCAAGGAAAGACCAAGTGGGAGGGCCCTGAATTGGTAATGGTCCCCCTGAAAACAAAAACAGAGGTATTTGCGATGGGAAGGGCAAATGGGGATATGCAGGTAAGTATATTGCATATTCAGAGCGCATAGCCACTGTCCCGGCTGAAGTAACGGTAGAAGTCTCTGCAAGGAGAGCATTCTGAAGCGTTTGTACTCCACGAACCTGTTCAGGGAGCTGAGGTCTAGAATCAGCCTCAGATCTCCCATCTTCTTTGGAATTAGGAAGAAGTGGGAATAGTAACCTGTCTCCCAAAGATGAGTAGGGACTGGCTCTGTCGCCCCCTTCGAAAGAAGGGATATTTCCTCTAGAACCAGAGGAAGATGTTGCGGGGAGTAAGACGACTGAGGAAGAGGGTTTCAGGGCGGTTTCTGCAGAAACTCTATTGAGTGTCCTGCCGATATCAGCTGGAGCACCCAAGCATCAGATGTTATCCTCTCCCAACCCACTAGATGGGAGTAGAATCTCCTCCCTACCAGTTCCTCTGGAACTGCCAGAAGGAGAGGCAGGGAGTCAGGAGGTGTGGGGCAGCGCAGCAGCCGAGGCTCCCATGTTTTTTTTTACTGGAGGGAGTCTTGGTTGCTGAAGGGGCCCGACATTTGTTGGCATGTTTTCCTGAAGGCTTTTGACGTTGTCGGGTTTGGCGATGAAAAGGATGCTGCTGCCCTTGAGGGGGTCTGTACATAGTCTGGACGGACTTGAGTGCAGTACCCTTCCCTTGTACTTTGGTTATGATGTCCTTGACATCACCCCGGAACAGCACCGTACCCCTGAAGGGAGCATCCTGTATAGCACACTGTACCTCAGGGAACAATCCTGACATACGGAGCTAGCAATGACGCCGTAGGCCTACGTCGAAGGCTGAACTCCTTCTAGCTGTGTCCACCATATCGTAAATGGCACGAAGCATGTGCCTACAGGCTAAGCGAGTGGAATGGACTAGATCTCCCAATTGCTGCTTAGTCTGTGACTTGGGGAGGGAGTCCAACTTTAATTCCACCTGGCTAAGGATGGACTTCTGGAAATCCCCCATATGGGCAAAATAGTTGAGGGCCTGATGCCTAGGGGTAGAAGAGGAAAAGATCATCTTCCCATACTGGTCCAGAAGCCGGGATTCCTTGTCAGGTGGAGTCTAGGTTACATGTTTCGGGTTGGCGGAGCAGCCGTGGGTGGTGCTGATGACAACCAAATCCGCCTTGGGGTGTAGGCTGAAAGTCTATCCCCTCAGGAGACTGGTACAGCCTATCTGCCTTCCTTGGAAGGGGGCTAGCTAGGAAGGTTGTTTCCAGATGGTGGTGGTAAGATCTGCGTGAGGCTCTATCCAGGGTGGAATCAGTGTAGAAGCGGTCTCGGGCAGATCCAGATGAGCAGCGAGTTTTTTACGCTATTGGTCTGGCTCCACTGATGGCCACTGGCGTGTTTCCTGGATCTTCCTTAACTCCAGAAAGGAAGGGTCCTCCAGAGAGGACTTTGGAGGATCCCCCGGGCTGGGGCATTCTGGAGTATGTGGCTCGTCTTCATGGTTAGAGTGGCTGGACTCAGTGTCAGTCTGATGTCTCTGAGGAAGAGGAAGAAGACTCTTCTCTGGGAGGGGGAGGAATGACCCCTCTGGGGAGTTCAAGGGGGTGCATGTCCTCCCCGTCTTGGGCGCCAGAGGGTTCCCCTCTGGTGTCGGGCAAGGGGGAGGGAGTCTCCAGTCTCCGACACAGGGGGTCTGGTGGAGGGACAGACATTGGGAAACGATTCTCTACCTCCTTGGTGATCTGAGCCCTGGCCTCAGCCCACCAGGATGCCAAGGTCTCCTTCAGATCTGCCGGCAGCTGTGGAGTGGGCCGTGGAGGAGGTGGGGAATACGGGTAATGAGGGTACCCATAACACAAGTATCCATAGCCAGACAGCAGGTAACCCGGTGTTCTGGTACTAAGCGCCAGGTACTCTGGTGCCAGATATTGTTGGAAGGTTCTGTGGGCGTCAGATACTGAGAGGCTGGGTACTGCAGCACTGGGTATTGGTGTCAATGCCTGGCGCCCAGGAGCTCTGGCAGACAGAGGACCTGTGCAAAGGTCTGCTGGTGGTCAAGACGGAGAGGGCCCGCCGGGCATCAGGCTCGGCGTGGGTATACCACTGAGCGGGTCCGATGGTCCTGATGGAGGAACAGGTTTTCCGTCAGGCAAAAGGATGCTGGAGGGTGGCGTCGGGTTGGCCGGTGTCGGGACTGGCGTCTGAGGATCCGGCATCGGTGGGATCCCCAACAGTAGCGTCTGAAGGCCCTCCATTTCAGCTGGGGATGGAGGGTTAAAATCCCCAGGTGTGAACTGAGGGGACGCGGGGACCTCAGTGGGCAATGTGGTGAGACACTGCGGAGAGCCTGGGGCATCAGACGGGACAATGGGGTCTGGCACAGGCCTTTTAAATGGGCGGTCATTGAAGGAGCCAGCGGCCGACTTATCGGCAGTGTCCGGGTGGACGTCGGAGTAGACAGCATCCAACTTTTCAGACTCTCTGTCCGAGGAAGGTCGCAAAGGAGTGGCAGCCTTGTCAGAGGAGGGTTTGGTTGGGCGCTCACCGGAGGAGATGAGCAGCTTAGCAGCCTTGTCCAGGTGGGCGTCCGTGGAGCAGACGTCCGACTTACCGGACCCGCTCTGACCGGAAGGCTGCGAAGGATGAGCGGTCTGACGGGAGCAGAGGCCTCCTTTGCCCTGGAGGCTCCCGAAGGGCCCAAACCAGACTGGGGGGGTGCGCACCTTCTTGGTAGCCACCAAGACGGCAGAAGAGTGATCCTCCAGAGGGGATGTTACCTTAAGAGTCGTGACTCCAGCCGAAGTCGCAGCTGCTGTGGAAGAAGACTCCCGCTCCCAGTGCTTCTCCTTGGCATGCTTCTTTTTGTGGCCTTCGGGGGAAGTGGACGCCTGCCTAAGCTTTTTTAACTCTTTTCCATGGAGGTCATTTTCTTCTTAAGGAGATGTGCTTCCAGGAACTGCTGTCTTCTCTTGCGGGTAGCCGAGTTGAACTTCTGACAATACTGGCACTTCTCCATGGGGTGGTCTGGGCCTAGACAGAAGAGGCACAAGGAGTGGCCGTCCTTGTGTGGAAGCTGGGAACCACATGAGTCACACTTGTTATGAGATTCGGAGGGTGTCGGGGATGACATACACAGCAGGTGTTTGTAGAAAATTCAAAAAAAAAAAAAAAAAAAAATAGAGAAAGGGTTGAAAAGTTGAAAACTTTAAAGACCGTTGAATGACTCAATGACTGTACTACGCGAAGAACTTTCTCAAGCCGACAGTGGGAGAAAACTGGAAGGCGGTAGTGAGAGACTGCCCCTTTATACCGAAGTCTTTTGATGCTGGTCACCTGACATGTGGGCAGTCCCTCGCCAGAGACGGCTACTAGCTAGAAATTTTTCCGTGGGGTCCTGATGCCTGGCGGCTTAGTCCTATATGTGAATACCTACTGCAAGAGCCCTCTCGAAGTAAGATCTTGGATTTCAGGAGGGTGGAGTTCAGGAAAATGGGTGAAGTGCTAAGGAGCCATCTGGTGGGCATCAGAGCAGATGTGGGGGTGGACCAAAGGTGGTCCACCATTAAGGAAGGAATACTGGTTGTCACAGATGAGTGCGTTAGGCTCCAGGGTAAGAACACAAGGGCCAAAGTGCCTAGCTGATTCAGTTCTGGGGTTGCTCAGACAGTAAGGGAAGAGAGGTTGGCCTATTGAAAATTCAGGAAGACCGAGAGAGGTGGCTAGGGAAAATTACCTAAGGTTGGCAAGTGAGGCAAGAAAGAAAGTTAGGTGAGCAAAGGCAGAAAAGGAGCTGCAGATAGCTGAAGGAATTAACAAGGGAAGAATGCTTTCTTTCGCTATATGAGTGAGAAAACAACAAGGAAGGGATTGTTAGGCTTAAGAAAGGGGTGGAGTGGTGGAGGATAATGGGGGGCAGAGATACTAAATGAATACTTCTATTCCATCTTCACCAGGGAGAAGGACAGATCAGTGCCTTCAGTGGGGAAAAGAGGAGCGGGGAGGGAGAACACATATGTAGTGATAGAGGAAGACAGAGTGAGGGAGGGGCTGCTGGCATTGAAGGTAGACAAATCACCAGGCCCGGACAGAGTACATCCAAGGGTACTAAAGGAACTGGCAGTGCCACTGGCAGACCTATTTAATAGTTCACTAGAGACAGGCGTAGTACTGCAGGACTGGAGAACAGCACATGTAGTGCCACTCCACAAAAGTGGTTCCAAGAATGACGCAGGGAATTACAGACCAGTCAGTCTGACCGCCACAGTGGGCAAGCTCATGGAAACCATGCAAAAGGAAAGTCTGGTAGAATATCTAGAGGAGCATGGTTTCCAGGATGCGAGGTAGCGTGCGTTTATGTGGGAAGGGTGGGGAGATCGTGTCAGACAAATCTGATTGACTTCTTTGACTGTATCACTAAGACAGTAGACAGGGGCCAAGCGGAAGACATCCTCGCTTGATTTCAGCAAGGCCTTTGACTCTGTGAACCACAAAAGGTTGATCAAGAAGCTGGTGGATCTCAGTTTTGGGGAAAAGACAGCCAGATGGGTGGAAAACTGTCTGAAGGACAGAACACAGAGGGTGGTTGTGGGGGAGAGTTATCTGGCACAAGACAGCTAACCATTGGGGTCCCCGCAGGGCTCGGTGCTGGGGCCGGTGTTATTCAATGTCTTCATCAATGACATTGGAGATGGCATTAAGGGCAAAATGTGCCTATTCACGGATGACACCAAGCTCTGTGGGAGAGTGGACACAGCTGAAGGGATACAGGACCTACAGGATGATCTGGAAAAGCTAGGGAAGTGGTCCAGGATCTGGCAGCGTGGCTTCAATGCCAAGAAATGCAAAGTTATGCATACTGGAGCCAATAATACTAGAACACAGTACTACCTGGGTGGAGTCAGTGTATCTGCATCAGAGGAGAAGGACCTGGAAGTGATGATCACCAGTGACCTGAAGCACTCCATGCAGTGCAAGACAGCAGCAGCAAAGACAAACAAGATGCTGGGATGCATATCTAGGGGGGTCAGTAGTAGGGGAGAGAGAAGGTTATACTGCCCTTGTACAGGTCACTGGTAAGACCGCATCTAGAGTACGGAGTTCAGTACTGGTGCCCACACCTCAAAAAGGACATTAACCTGCTGGAGAAGGTCCAGAGAAGGGATACAAGATTACAGCTGGTCAGCAGGGTAAGTCATGTGAGGAGAGGTTGAGGGCACTGAATATGCACTCCCTGGAAGACAGGAGAGTGAGAGAGAGGACATGATTGGGACCTTCAAGTACTTGAAAGGAATAAATAAGGTCGATATGGAGAGTCTCTTTAAGTTGAGTGGCAACCATAACACGAGGGGGCACAGTCTTAAGCTGGGTCAGGAAGCACGTCTTCACAGAAAGGGTGGTGGACATTTGGAATGCGTTGCCAGAAGAGGTAATCTTGTTGAAGACGGTGTGCAGTTTTAAGAGAGGCTGGGACAGGTATGGGGGAGGGTAAGGGTCATGGGTAGGGATGATGGGAGGAGTGTGGAGAGGGGGCAGGGACAGTAGCTCAAGCTGTGGACCCTGCAACATGAGCAGACTTGATAGACCAAATGGCCTTCTTCTGCTGGCTCCTTCGTATGTTCGTATAACAAAAACAAGGTGCTGCATCAGCATGTGATCTGAAAACAAAACAAAACGGTAATATTAAATGCACATTAAAAATAGAAAACAAAATAGACGTTCCAACCTTGGCTCCTCTTCTGGAAATACCTAAAAGAGAAACAAGGGAAGTTAGTGTAGATGGGAGGGAAGAAAACATTACTCACCATAGTAATGTTTCTTCCAAAGTGTCCTTTAGTATGCTTCACAGGTACAGTATGCCAGCTGGGTTCAGCTGCCCCGGAGGTGACCCCACCGCATGAACAGTGACACTATGTTTGTTAGACGAAAGGTGATTTTGCACAGTGACTGCGCCATTTGGCGCCACAGATGCGAAAACACATTTCGAAACGGATGTGAAAAGTGACAGGTGTACTGTTCATGAGGAGGTATAAAAGTTGGCACTGTTGAAAATCTGGGTGAAAATAAAAAAAAATGGAAGTCACAAGCGTCAATACAAAACTCTTAATGTACACCATAATATATTGGTTTGGGGATTTTTTTTTTTTTACAGCAGATTTCAACACAAGCATTTTGGGACCTCCGCTCATGAACAGCATCACTGTGATTTTCTTAATCTGTCTCGAACACTAATTTCCCACAACAACCGCGCTATTCTGCACTGGAAGTGCGAAAACAGTGTTTGGCCAGGGTGTGAAAAATGACAGCTGTACTGTTCATAAGGAGGTGTGGAAAAATGTCAATATTGAAAATCTGGACTGAAAATATTACAAATTTGTGAACTTACAAGGGTGCGTGAAGATTGCGCATTGCACGCTTTATGGACTTTTGTCACCACATTTTCAACATAGCCATTTTAACACGTCTGCTCATGAACAGAGTCACTGTGATTTTCCTAATGTGTCCCAAACTATTTCACACACCGACTGTGCCAATGCACTACAAGTGCGAAAACACATTTTGGGTGAGATGTGAAAAATGACAGCTGTACTGTTCATAAGGAGGTGCGGTAAAATGGCAATGTTGAAAATCTGGAGTGAAAATATTTAAAATTCTCAAAGTTAGTGTGGCCAATGGCGTAGGAACTGCTCAGCATACGCTTGTAAAAAGTCATTTTTAGAATTTTTCACCAGATTTTAACATAGGTTTTAGGGCCTACCTCATGAATTGTGACACTGTTGTTTCGTTAATCAGTCCTGAAAGGCGAAATCACCTTTCAGGACCGAATAACAAAATGACAGTGACAGAGTTCATGAGGTGGGTCTCAAGAACCCCATGTTGAAAATTTGGTGAACAAATTCCCAAAAATGGCTGAGATATGCACCAAAATTGGAAACAAACCATTTATGCCATTCTACAGCTTACCAGCATTTCTTCAGTTCGCAGTTGGCTTTGAAGAGTGCAGACGTGTTCCCGGTTCCAAGAAAAAACAATGCCGAAGTTGGTATGTAAATTGCCTACACGTTACCCCTGTTGATTGTAGCAGTCTTTTGCTTTGAACTGTATGCCACTGCATCTGAACTACTATCGTAGACAGCTCAGACGTTTATTGTTAGGGTGAGGCCATGCCTGCAAGAGACAGCAGGGCATAGGAAGTGGAGAGGCACACTGAAAACTTCAGATGGTGAAGTACTGTTTCTTGCACATACGCAAAGCAAACATAAAAAGGCAAAACTGTACCCCATGATAAAGAAAAAAACTGTTACAACAGAAATCAAAAACTAGTATAAGACTTATCCTAGTAATATAAACAAACCAGACCAACTACTGCAAAATGACTAATACAAAGAAAAGAGCCAAAAAGAATTTGCTAAAGACAGTAAAACAGAACCACCACCAGTAGGTTATGTAGGGGAGGATGGGTGGGAGGTGAAGCATATTAAAGGACACCTTGGAAAAAACAACATTTACTATGGTGAGTCAATTTTTCTCCTCACCCCAGGGGTCCTTTAGTATGCTTCACAGGTGCAGATTACAGTGCAGTTGGGAGGCAGGTACAGAACCTATTTAGGAAAAAGGCTCTGCAGCACCGCCGTGCCAAATCTGGCATCTGATCTGGACTGCACATCAAGACAGTAGTGCTTTGTATATGTGTGTATAGTCTTCCACAGGCCTTCTTTGCAGACATCCAGTAATGGAATATCCCATGCAACTACCACCGTGGCAGCAGTGCCTCTATTAGAATGGGCCCTAAGACATGAGGGGACTGTTTGCCTGCTTTGCTGCAGCAAAACTGGATACAAGAGACAATCCAATGGGATATGGTCCTCTTGGTAGCTGGTCTTCCCCAGCCCACCTCACCATAGGTGAGGAAAAGCAGAGTAGGAGCTTCTCTGAACTGCTTGAGATCTCCAAATAGTAGGTCAGAGCCCTCTTAACATCCAAACTATGCAGTCTGCATTAACCTGGTGTGGATTTTTCTGTGAAAGACTGGAAGCGTGAGGGATTGATTAAGGTGGAAATCAGAAACCACCTTAGGAAAAAGATTCAAGTTTGTCCTAAGGACTACCTTGTCCCTGTGTGCAATGAGGTCACTTGGATCAGTACACAGAGCCTGTAGTTCTGAAATCCTCCTGGCAGAGGTGATGGCAACTAGAAAAACAGTTTTCCATGCGACATACTTCAGATCAGCAGTAGCCATGGGCTCAAAGGGTGGTGCCATAAGCTTGGCTATACAAAAATTCAAATCCCAGGGAGGGATAGGCTCCTTTAGTGGGGGTTAAAAATGTAGCAGACCTCTGAAAAACTTTAAAAATCGTCTGACAGATAACAGATTTGTCTTTCCCAGTAGAAAAACAAACCAGAATGGCTGCAAGATGTACTTTAAGGGATGAGGCCTTAAGGCCTACTGACTGAAGATGTACCAAACAGTCTAAAAGAGTAGGAGGATTAGCCCTAAGAGGATTTATTCCCTTATCCTTACACCATAGGAGGAAACCTTTTCCACTTAAAAGCTTCTTACTGTTAAGTTTTTTTTAGCCATTCGAAAGATCTTTAGAAATTGTTCAGAGTACTGAGAATCAGGGAATTCTAGCTCCTCAAGTACCAGGCCCTGAGGTGAAGAGACTGTAGACTGGAGTATGCTACCCCTGTCTGAGGAAGAGTCAGAAGACTGCGGGTCACCGGTAGACGAATGGGCTTCTTGACTGACAGGGCAAGGAGTACCGAGTACCATGGTTGTCTTGCCCAGTCTGAAGCCACCAGGATCATAGTGGCTGACTGGTCCCTAAGTTTAAGAAGAACTCTGTATATCAGAGGAAAGGCATACACAAACCTCCCTGTCCAGTCTAAGGCTAAAGAATTTACTGGGATGGTCCCAAAGCTGAGGACCAGCAGCAGTAATGTATGTGGAATCTGGTGGTTGAGGTTGGATGCGAAAAGGTCCAACTCTGGAACTCCCCACCTCTTGAAAACTGTCACTAGGACCAGCTTGTTCCACTTGTGTTGACCCTGGTTGATGTGACTCAGGGCATCTGCCATGGTACTGTCCTTGCCTGGGAGATGAATGGCCAACAGGTTCATGTCCAGGGACTAGGCTAGGGACCAAATTCTCATTGCCAATGTGCAGAGTTTAGTAGACCTTGTGCCACCCTGCTTGTTTACAGGGTCCTTGACAGGGTGGGGGAGCAGAGGATAATTCCTGGGGCCCAGCACCAAATGGAGCCCAGGCCTCCCAGCACACTATATGCAGGGAAGCTGCTGCAAGCTTTAGGGACTCCAGAGTCTGAGCTTTCCCCAGGGCCTGGAATTCCTCTCAAGGGGACTGCTCGTTTATGTAGAACATGGCAGTGATGTCTGTTCTCACTTGAATAGGAAAAGGAAAGGGAAACTGTTTAACCACGAAAGGCACACTAAGCCGAATCTCGTTTCCGGGTGCGACCTGGGAGCACGAGAAAGTTAAGTGACTTGTTCAGGGTCATACAGTATATGCAAGTGGGAGCTGTGGGATTC
Organism: Neoceratodus forsteri; assembly: GCA_016271365.2. Lineage (NCBI taxonomy): Eukaryota > Metazoa > Chordata > Ceratodontiformes > Ceratodontidae > Neoceratodus > Neoceratodus forsteri. The sequence continues at coordinate 207,925,493 of CM028133.1, read as the reverse complement.
AAAACCAGGTTTCCAGCTCAGACCCCTAAACCACTGCACTATACTGCCTCCTAAAAAAGGAAAGGAAGCCAGCCTGGTGGCGCGGAAGGTTGAGGTGCTGGATGCCACACCCTACGCCACACCAGCAACCAGGGTTCGGGAACGAGCCTGGGCCGCTGGGGGTCGGCGGGGAGAGGACTGAGCATCTGGAGGACTGCTCTCCTCTCTCTGGGTAATGGGACTAGTCATCCTTTCTGCCGACTGCCCTCTAGTGGTGGCTGGAGAGGCAGTACGGGTCTGGAGGCTCAGAAGCAGACATGCTTATGTCGGAAGGGAGGGGAGGGAAAGGAGGAAATGGAAAATGGCAGGGGCTCCATGGACCCCTGATGGCCAGACCGCTCTGGCGAAGTCTGCCTCCCACCACCAGGTATGACGTACCAGGTGATGGGGAACCGCTGGCACCCCACCTGGCCCTGCCGCAGAGGAACCTCGGGGCGATGAGCTGGGGGTTGGGCTGTAGGATGTACTCCGGGGTCATAGCCCGTGGATCCCACAGCAAGGAGGTAAAATAGTATTAACAAGCATTTGTCAATGCCGAATGTTGTCTTGCTGGCATTGGTATTGGTAGTGCAGTACTTAGAGATGCATAATAGGAATGGCAGTAAAGTATTGAAGTCACGCCAACCCCATCCTTCAGAGACCGACAGGCAATGGGGTGTGCCTTTGGGTCGTCTGCTAGAACACTCATGCCATTTTACCTCAATGTACCCTGTAGACACAGACAAGTGTCATGGTGTGCTTTGGGGTCTTTGGGCATTATATTTACCCCATTCGATAAGGAAATACACTGAGGTGGGTGCAGTATAGGAGAATGGGGTGGACTTTGTGGCCGAATACTCCAAGGCACACCACAACGTCCGTCATTGGCTGCAGGGTGGGGGTGGGGGTGGAATAGGGAGCATTACAGCCGATCTCAAGTCACACCGCTGACGCCTGTCAGTCTGCATAGGGTCGGGTGTTACAGTTGGAAACCCCAACGCCATAGACATGTGTTAGTATTTTCACTCCACATTTTTAACAAGGGCTTTTTGTGACCTCACCTCATGAAGAGCGGCACTATCAGTTTGTTAGCTGAAAGGTGGTTTTGCACAGTGGCTATGCCATTTGGCGACAGGTCAGAAAACACATTTTGGGCAGTATGTAAAAAATGACAACTGTATTGTTCATGAGGAGGTGTAAAAAAAATGGCAACACTGAAAATCTGGAGTGAAAATATGAAAAATTTTCGAAGTCATGAGCATGCATAGGAACTGTCTGTAACCCAATTACTTAACCACATTTTCAACATAGGCATTTTGGGACGTCCCCTCATGAACAATGGCACTGTGATTTTGTTAATTTGTCCCAAAAGTTGATTTCCCACAGTGACCACGCCATTGTGCACCACAGGTGCGAAAATACAGGTTACTCACCTGTAACAGGAGTTCTAGGAATGGTATATGTTGTTCATCCACACTATCTGGCAGGTATCCTTGCGCTTTAAGTCTTGCGGGAAGGTCTTCAAGCTGGCTCCTCCACCCCCCAGGTGAGCAAAACTCTGACTCCAGCCCCATGGCCTTAGATCTGGCCGCTGGAAGCTCAGGTTGTAGCGTCCAGAGCAGGGAGGTCGGTTAGGTATGTGGATGATACAACATATACCATTCCTAGAACTCCTGTTACAGGTGAGTAAACTGTATTTCTAGGGACATGGATATGTTGTTCATCCACACTTCTGGCAGACTCCTGCAGTTCTCCGGGAGGAGGAGGCAAGCGCACACCCCTACTTAGGGAATAGAGACTGAGAACCGAGGCCCCAGAACCAGCATCCTGCCGTGACTCAAGGTCGATGTGGTAGTGGGTGATGAAGGTGTGTGCTGACTTCCAGGAGCAGCCCTGCAGATTTCCTGGATAGGGCGTCCCTGGAAGCAGCCACTGATGCATGTGTATGAGGAGAATGAGCTCTTATCCTCTGGGAGGCTCCATGCCCGCCAACTCTAGCAGAGCTCTATGCAGGAGGTGACCCACCTGCCTATCGTCCCACTTGGCTGCAGGTCTGTCAGGTGCGGCTTCAGCGTGGGTGACAAACAGCTGGCGAACCTCTCCCCGAATTTCAGCCATGCGCTCCTTATAGTAAGCGAGCGCCGTTCTAGGGTCCAGAGTATGGAGCCTATATTTGGCCTCCGAGGTGTGATTGGGGTAGAACACCAGCAGAGTCAACACCTGGTTAAGGTGAAACTCAGACACCACCTTCGGAAGGAATTTCGGGTGGGGGTGCAGGACAACCCTGTCCCTGTGGAAGACCAGGTAAGGAGACTCGATGGAAAGCGCCTGGAGCTCTCCCATCCTTCTGGCTGACGTAATAGCCACCAAGAAAGCGGTCTTCCACGACAGGTGAGATATCACACCTGTGCATTGGTTCAATGGCTTGCCCATGAGCTTTGCCAATACCAGCAGTAGATCCCATGGAGGTGGGGTTCTACATTGGAGGAAATGTGATCAAGGCCTTTGAAAAAGCACCAGACCACCTTCTCCTGCACCACAGGCTGCTTCGGCCCAGCATGGTAAGCAGAGATGGCTGCCAGGTGCACCTTAAGGGTCGTCGACCTAAGCCCTTGCTGAGAAAGGGACCATAGATAGTCCAAGATGCTTGCCAGGAACAGGAGGAAGGGTCCAGGCCCTTGCCCGACACCAAATGGAAAATCTCTTCCATTTGAAGGCATACATTTCTCAGTCGACTCCTTATGGGACGCCTCAACTACATTGAGGACCTCGTCGGAAAGACCCAAGGCCTGGAACTCTAGCCGCTCAGGAACCAGGCCGTCAGGTGCAGGGATTGAAGGTCCGGGTGGAACACCTTCCCCTGACTGACTGAAAGTAGGTCCGGGCGAGCTGGAAGCTGCCTCGGGAGCCTGGAGCTGAGGCTGAGGAGATCTGGATACCAGCATTGGCGGGGCCAGTCTGGGGCTACCAGAATCACCTGTGCCTTGTCCCTCCTCGCCTTGAGAAGCACCTTGTGGATCAAGGGAAATGGGGGAAAGGCGTAGAAGAGGCCTGGGGTCCATGGCCTCGAGAAGGCATCTCCCTGCAGCGAGCCCTGCTGAGGGGGGGCGGGCATGGAACACCTTCAGCTTCGTGTTCTCCCTGGAGGCAAACAGGTCCACCTGAGGTGTGCCCCAGTGGGAGAACAGATCTTGTACTACCTCCGGCAGGAGAGACCACTCATGAGACATAGCCCCTATCCAGCTTAGGGCATCGGCCAGGGTGTTGGAGACTCCTGCCACATGAATGGCTAGGAGATCCGCCTCCAGGCTGCGCACGAGTGACCAAATACGGAGAGCTTCCTTGCACAGAGGCAAGGAGCACGTCCCGCCCTGGCGGTTTAGGTAGTACATGGTGGTGGAATTGTCCGTCTGGACCTGAACCACTTGACCCCGTAGAAACGGAGCAAAGGCGGTGAGAGCTAGACGGACCACCCGAAGCTCCAGCAGGTTGATATGGCATCGGGACTCCTGAGGGGACCAGAGGCCGTGCGCTCTGTGCTCCACCAGATGGGCACCCCAACCCATCAGAGAGGCGGTCGATAGAGAGACCGTCGGCTCGGGGCGGACAAACGGGATGCCCTCCTGCAGATGAGCTGGAACGGTCCACCACTGGAGAGCATTCCACATCCCCTGGGTCACCATCACAAGCTGGTCCAATGGATCGCAGCGTTGAAACCACTGGCTGGCCAACCCCCACTGAAGGGGACACATGTGCCAGCGGGCCCAACGGACCACGCTGGTGCAGGCCGCCATGAGACCCAGGAGGCGCAGGAAGTCCCGGGCAGGGCGCGATTGCCCAACCAGAAATGACTGGGCAAAGGAGGAAAGAACCTCGGCCCTGTCCGCCGGGAGCCGTGCTCTGGCTCGAAGAGAATCGAGCTCTGCCCCGATGAAAAGAATCACCTGCTTCGTCCAAGTTCCGACTTGGCCTCGCTGATGAGGAGGCCGATCTGAGAGCAACCTGGAGGGCAGATCTCTGGACCGCTCCACCTCCCTGTCTGGAGGGGCAGCTATCAGCCAATCGTCCAGGTAAGGGTACACCCGGACCCCTCGGCGCCGCAGGAATGCTATCACCACTGCCATGCATTTGGTGAAGACCCTGGGAGCAAGAGAAAGGCTGAAGGGCATGGCTCGGAACTCGTAAGGATCCTTCCGCTCGAAAGCGAAGGAATCTCTGGTGAGACGGACAGATAGGGACGTGAAAAAACGCGTCCTGTAGGTCCAGAGAGCAGAACCACATGCCGCGTTCCAGGGATGGTATTATCTGAGCCAGAGTGATCATCCTGAAGGTCCAAGACCTTAGGAACTTGTTTAGGTCATGCAGGTAAAGAATGGGGCGCCAGCCCCCCATCCGTTTTGGGACCAGGAAGTACCTGGACACAAACCCCGGGTCTGAGGAGGTCCGCCACCTCTGATCACCTCCTCTCGAGGAGCAGGCGATGTCAGCTCGGCGGAGCCGACAGCGAGGCTCACGGATCCAAGGCCCCCCGGGGGGGCGACAGCTTAGAAGGGCGGGGCCTGCTCGAACTCCAGAGGCAGGCCCTTTCCCACCATTTCCAACACCCACTGGTCTGTGGTGATAGCAGACCAGGCGGAAAGGAAGTGGCGAAGCCGTCCCCCCCCATGGGGGGAACCTGGGGTGGGGCGACGAGGTTGGGGGCGACACCCCTCAACCCATCGCTGAGCAGGTTTGGAGGAGGGACCGGCCGAGGGACCACCTGGGCCTTTACCTCCCTGCTTCCTGGAGGAGGAAGCCGCGGGCTTGGGTTTGGGATGCCAAGCGCGAGCCTGCTGGCCCTAATGCTGCTGGGCCGGAGGTGCCGCGGGCGCAGACGGACGAAAGGGCTTGGGTTGCGGTCTGCGGCCCCTGTCCCTCTGGGTGGATGAGACCGAGTCCAGAGTGGCACTGGACTTTTCGATCCTCTGGAGGTGACCTTCCACTCCAGGGCCAAAGAGGTCGGTCCCCAGGAAGGGGACATCCGCCAACTTGTGCTGGGTATCCGCTGTGAAGGTGGATATCCTCAGCCATGCCCGACGGCGCATAGCCACCGCGGCCACGACTGACCTGGCACATGAGTCAACGATGTCCAAGGCAGTCTGAAGTTGCTCCTTGGCCACTGCCCTGCCCTGGTCCCGCACCTGCTTAACCATGGTCTGCAGGTCAGCCGGGAGATGAGGGACTACTCGTCCAGGGAGCCCAACAAGGTGTGGGAAAAGTGTGCCATCAGCATGGCCGAGCTGGCCTGACGAAGGCCAAGGGAGGATGCAGCGTGAACTTTATACTGGCGTAGTCCAACTTCTTGGACTCCTTGTCGGGAGGCTTGTCCTGACGTCTTGGCGCTTTCCGCACGCGGAAGACGCTGTCGGTAACCAACCCCGCCGAGGGGTGTTCAAACCGGACAAGGAACCGGTAGGGATGGTGATTTCTGGCCATCCTGGCAGAGGGCGCAGGACAGGAAGCAGGGCACTGCCAGAGCTCCAAGGCCGGGCCGACAATGGCCTCAGTCACCGGAAAGGCCTCCATGGGAGAATCCCCTCGGTCCAATATCTCCATGAGGGGATACTTGGCCCGCTTGGATACGGGCTCGAGCTGCATCCTGGTGGACTCCGAGATGAGCCTAAGCAAACCCATGAAGGATGATGGGCTATCGTCCAGCGACTGACCTCCGGAGGACTCCAAGTCGACCGGCCTGGAGAACAGGGAGGAATCGTCGTCGGACTCGGAGGAGTCCGCAAAGAGCTGCCTTGGGCCTGAGCCACCCTCCACCTGCCGAGGGCGATCGGGAGTGAGGGTGACAGACAGCCTATGGGGCAGACCCTGGGCCGACCGCGAATTCTTGGTCGGGGCCCCAAACAACGACTGTGGAGGCGGAGGTTCCACCAGAATCGGTGGGGCAGCCAGTTTTGGTCGAGCAGGTGCCTCGGCTAGAGCGAGGGGTTGCTTCGGCCACTCAGGTGACAGCCACTTGATAGCTGGGGAAGGCGGACGCCGGCTTGCTCCCGGACAGAAGGAGCTGTTGCCACATGAGGTCCTCATAGCGCCGACGCAACTTGCTTCAAAGCCTCCCCTCGTCCGAGGAGGAAGACGAGGACGAGCGGCGACGCCGCTTGCCACGGTACCGAGACCGCCTGACGGCGGGATCGGCTGGACCGAGAAGAAGTCCGAGACCACGAACCTCGGCTTTTCCGAGGAGGGTTCTGGGGCAGGGCGGGGGAAACCGCTCTCCTCGGCTCAGAGGGTTCAACCGTGGACTCTGGAACCGGAGGCACAGGCAAATCCTGAGAGACCACAATCTCCGCCGGGAACCGGAAGTGAGGGTTTTCGGCTTCACCGGTCGACAGCCCGTCCGACGGGTCGAGAAAAATCTCGACTGCGTCAACGGGAGTCTCGGTCAACTGACCTGACAGGGACACCGTGAGGCCAGTGGCGAAGCCGAAGGATTAACCGAAGTCGATGGTCGACTACTCAGGGAGAGGGACCTCTCCCGCTCCCAAGAGCGTCGACGGAGGGACTTACTTTTGTGGTCCTTCTTCTTAGACTGAGAGGAAGGCCCTGAGGATGTTGGTCCCTCTCCCTTAGTGGAAAGGGACAGACAGAGCTCCTTAAAAGAAGCTGAATAGGAGGAACCCAGGGAGAGCGGGATAAAGGCTGCGGCCGAGGTAGACGAAGATGCGGCCTGCGCCGCCTCCTCTTCGAGGGCGATCATCTGCCTGGTTGTGCCTGCCGAGCCCGCCGCAGAAACCGCCAAACGGGCCTCTTTTGACTTTACCGGAGGGTAACGTTTCTCGGGGTGCCCAAGTTGTAAACGGGCGGTGCGGTCTTCCAGGACGTAGGCCGAAAAGGAAGAGCACAGGTCGCAAGCCTGCAGGTCGTGCTCAAGGCCTAAACAGTAGACGCACGTGGAGTGCGGATCCGTCCAAGACATCTTCTGCTCGCAAGGGCACCTCCTAAACCCGGGAGTCGATTTGTCCATCGCAGCCACGAGGGAAATAAATGACCGAAGTCTTGAAAACCTTAAAAGTAATTTCGGGTAAACCGAAAAAATAGGAACCAGTCTTATACGCAGAGCGTTAAGGAGGGAACCTGAGCTTCCAAGTGGTATGGAAGATCTTGCGTCATGGGGCGGAGCCGAGAGTTTTACCACCCGGGTGGGAGGAGCCAGCTTGAAGACCTTCCGCAAGACTTTAAAGCGGCAGGATACCTGTTAGTAGGATGAATAAATATCCATGTCCCTAGAACCTGTATTTCTAGGGACATGGATATGTTGTTCATCCACACTATCTGGCAGACTCCTAGCAGTTCTTCGGGAGGAGGGAGGGAGGCAAGGCGCACACCCCCGATACTTACTTGGGAAAGAGACTGGAGAACCGAGGCCCCAAAACCAGCATCCCGGCGTGACTCAAGGTCGATGTGGTAGTGGGTAATAAAGGTATGTGCCGACTTCCAGGTAGCAGCCCTGCAGATATCCTGAATAGGGACATACCTGGAAGCAGTTACCGATGCAGCGGTATGGCGGGTAGAATGAGCTCTTATCCCTCTGTGAGGCTCCATGCCCGCCAACCTATAGCAGAGCTCTATGCAGGAGGTGACCCACCTGCCTATCGTCCACTTGGCTGCAGGTCTGTCAGGTGCGGCTTCAGCGTGGGTGACAAACAGCTGGCTAACCTCCTCGAACTTCAGCCGCCTGCCTTATAATAAGCGAGCGCCGCTTAGGGTCCAAAGTATGGAGCCTATACTTGGCCTCCGGGGTGTGATTGGGGTAGAACACCGGCAGAGTCAACACATGGTTAAGGTGAAACTCCGACACCACCTTCGGAAGGAATTTCGGGTGGGGGCGCAGGACAACCTTGTCCCGGTGGAAGACCAGGTAAGGAGACTCGATGGAAAGTGCCTGGAGCTCTCCCATCCTTCTGGCTGACGTGATAGCCACCAAGAAGGCGGTCTTCCACGACAGGTGTGAAATATCGCACCTGTGCATTGGTTCGAATGGCTGCCCATAAGCTTGGCCAATACCAGCAGTAGATCCCACGGAGGTGGAGGTTCTCGCATCGAGGGGAAATGTGGTCAAGGCCTTGAAAGCGCCGACCACCTTCTCTCGCGCCACTGACTGCTTGCCGGCCCGCGCCCGGTAAGCAGAGATGGCTGCCAGGTGCACCTTAAGGGTCGTCGACCGAAGCCCTTGCTGAGAAAGGGACCACAGGTAGTCCAGAATGCTTGCCAAGGGGCAGTAGGACGGGTCCAAGCCCTTCCCCTGACACAAATGGAGAATCCCTTCCATTTGAAGGCAGAGCATTTTCTAGTCGCCTCCTTACGGGATGCATCAACGATGTTGAGGACCTCGTCGGAAAGACCCAAGGCCTGGAACTCTAGTCGCTCAGGAACCAGGCCGTCAGGTGCAGGGATTGAAGGTCTGGATGGAATACCTTCCCCTGGTTGACTGAGATCAGGTCCGGGCGGGCTGGAAGCCGCCACCGGAGCCTGGAGCTGAGGCTGAGGGAGATCTGGATACCAGAACTGGCGGGCCAGTCTGGGGCTACTAGAATCACCTGTGCCTTGTCCCTCCTCGCCTTGAGAAGCACCTTGTGGATCAAGGGAAATGGGGGAAAGGCGTAGAAGAGGCCCGGGGTCCACGGCCTCGAGAAGGCATCCCCCTGCAGCGAGCCCTGCTGAGAGGGGCGGGCATGGAACAGACTCAGCTTCGCATTCTCCCTGGAGGCAAACAGGTCCACCTGAGGCGTGCCCCAGTGGGAGGACAGATCTTGTACTACCTCCGGCAGGAGAGACCACTCGTGAGATGCAGCCCCTATCCGGCTTAGGGCATCGGCCAGGGTGTTGGAGGCTCCTGCCACGTGAATGGCTGGAGATCCGCCTCCAGGCTGCGCGATGAGGGACCATATGCGGAGAGCTTCCTTGCATAACAGCATGGAGCGCGTCCCGCCCTGGCGGTTCAGATAGTACATGGTCGTGGTGTTGTCTGTCTGGACCTGAACCACTTGACCCCGTAGAAACGGAGCGAAGGCGGTGAGAGCTAGACGGACAGCTCGGAGCTCCAGCAGGTTGATGTGGCATCGGGACTCCCGAGGGGACCAGAGGTCGTGCGCTCGGTGTTCCCCCAGATGGGCACCCCAACCCATCAGAGATGCAGTCGATAGAGAGACCGTCGGCTCGGGGCGGACGAATGGGATGCCCTCCTGCAGATGTACTGGAACGATCCACCACTGGAGAGCGTTCCACATCTCCTGGGTCACTGTCATGGGCAACGGATCGCAGCGTTGTGACCATTGGCTGGCCAGTCCCCATTGAAGGGGATGCATGTACCAACCGGCCCAACGGACCACGCTGGTGCAGGCCGCCCTAAGGCCCAGGAGGCGCAGGAAGTCCCAGGCAGGGTGCAATTGCCCAACCAGAAATGATTGGGCAAAGTAGGAAAGAACCTCGGCCCTGTCTGCCAGGAGCCGTGCTCTGGCTCGTAGAGAGTCGAGCTCTGCCCTGATAAACAATATCACCTGCTTTGGCACGAGTTCCGACTTGGCCTCGTTGATGAGGAGGCCAACCTGAAAGCAAACCTGGAGGGCCAGATCTCTGGACCGCTCTGCCTCCACTCTGGAGGGGGCTGCAATCAGCCAGTCGTCCAGGTAGGGGTACGCCCGGACCCACTGGCGCCGCAGGAACGCTGTCACCACTGCCATGCATTTGGTGAAGACCCTGGCAGCTAGGAAGAGGCCGAAGAGCATGGCCCGGAACTGGTAAAGGGATCCCTCCACTCTGAAGCGGAGGAATCTCTGATGGGACGGACGGATTGGGACGTGAAAGAACGCATCCTGGAGGTCCAGGGAACAGAACCACACGCCTCGTTCCAAGGATGGGATTATCTGAGCCAGAGTGACCATCCTGAAGGTTCGAGACCTTAGGAACTTGTTCAGGTCGTGCAGGTCGAGAATGGGGCGCCAGCCCCCCGTCCGTTTTGGGACCAGGAAGTACCTGGACGCAAACCCCTGGTCTGGAGGAGGATCTGTCACCTTCCTGATCACCTCTTTTTCGAGGAGCAGGGCAATATCGGCTCGGCAGGCCGACAGCGAGGCTGCGGACCCCGTGGCCCCCCCAAGGGGTGACGGCTCAAAAAGGTGGGGCCTGCTCGAACTCCAGAGGCAGGCCTTTTCCTACCACCTCCACACCCAGCGTCCGTGGTGATAGCGGACCAGGCGAAAGGAAGTGGCGGAGCCATCCTCTCACGGGGGACTTCAGGGGGAGTGACGAGGTTGGGGGCAGCACCCCTCAACCCGTCACTGGGCAGGCTTGGAGGAAGAACCGATCGAGGGACCTCCTGCGCCTTTACCTCTTTGCTTCCTGTTGGAGGAAGCCCCCGGCTTGGGTTTGGGACGCCAAGCGCGAGCCTGCTGGCCCTGTTGCTGGTGCTGCTGGGCTGGTCGAGATGCAGGGACCGAAGGACGAAAGGACTTCTGCTGCTGGAGGCGGCCTTTGTCCCTCTGGGCGGAGGTGACCGAGTCCAGGGTGGCATTGGACTTCTCGATCTGCTGGAGGTGTCCCTCCATTCCAGGGCCAAAGAGGTCAGTCCCCAAGAAGGGGACGTCTGCCAACTTGTGCTGGGTATCTGCCGTGAAGGTGGATATCCTCAGCCACGCCTTGCGTCGCATGGCCATCACGGCCACTACTGACCTGGCACAGGAATCACCTATGTCCAGAGCAGTCTGAAGCTGCTGCTTCGTCACCGCCCTACCCTGGTTCCACATCTGGCGGACCGTGGTCTGCAGGTCAGGCAGGAGATGAGGAACAACCTCATCCAGGGAGCCCAAGAGGGCGTGGGAGAAGTGTGCCATCAGCACGGCCGAGCTGGCCTGTCAGAGGTCGAGGGAGGACGCAGCGTACACCTTGCGCCCGGCAAAGTCCAGCTTTTTGGACTCTGTCGGGGGGCTTATCCACATCCTGAGCGTTACCGGAACACCGGAAAACGCTGTTGGTGACTAACCCCTCGGCAGAGGGGTGCTCCGAGAAACCGAGCAAAGAGCCGGTAGGGACCACATACTTCCTGGCCATCCTGGCCGAGGGCACAGGACAGGAAGCAGGCCGCTGCCAAAGCTCCAAGGCTGGGCCGACAATCGCCTCAGCCACCGGAAAGGCCTCCGTGGGAGAATCCCTTCGGTCCAGAATCTCCGTTAGGGGATACTTGGCCCGTTTGGACACGGGCTCGAGCTGCATCCCGGTGGACTCAGAGATGAGTCGAGGCAGACCAAAGAAGGACGATGGGCTATCGTCCACTGACTGGCCCCCGGAGGACTCCAGGTCGACCTGCCTGGAGAACAGGGAGGAGTCATCGTCAGATTCCGAAGAGTCTACGAACAGCTGCCTCGGCCCTGAGCCACCCTCCACCTGCCGAGGACGGCCGGGAGTGAGGGTGACCGACAACCTGTGGGGCAGGCCGTGACCCGACTGAGAATTCTTGGTCGGTGCCCCCGACTTCGGTTGTGGAGGCGAAGGTTCCACCACAATCGGTGGAGCAGCTGGTTTTGGCCGAGCAACCGGCCCTGGAGCGGGCAACTCGACTGGAGCGAGTGGTTGCTTTGGTTGTTCAGGCGACAGCCACTTGATGGCCGGGGTCTTGACCAGGGTCGGCTTAGGCCTGGACAACAGCAACTGCTGCCACATAAGGTCCTCGTAGCGCCGGCGCAATTTGCGCCGCAGCCTCCCCTCATCCGAGGAAGAGGACGAGGAAGAATGGCGTCACCGCTTACCTCGGTATCGAGACCGCCGATGTCGGCGGGAACGGCTGGACCGAGAAGAGGTCCGAGACAGAGACCTCCGGGGGGGCCGAGGGTGATTATGGGAAGGGAGGGGACACCCGCCTTCTCGCTCGGCACTTTAACCGGGACTGCGCCCAGAAGGCACAGGAAGATCCTCGCATCCAATGGGGACCGTGAAGGAGGGTTGTCGGCTTCTCCAGTCGACAGCCCGTCTAATGGATCGAGAAAAATCTCGACTTCGTTGACGGGAGTCTCGGCAGGCTGGCCTGACGGGGGCACCATGAAGCCAGCGGCCTCAGCCGCAACCTTGACCGAAGTCAACGGTCGGCTGTCCGGGGAAGGGGACCTCTCCCGCTCCCATGAACGCCGACGGTGGGACTTACCTTTCAACTCCTTTTTCTTGGGCCGAGAAAATGTCCCGATGGCCCCTCTCCCTTCGTGGAAAGGGACTGACAAAGCTCCTTGAACGAAGCCGTATACGAGGAACTCTGAGACAGCGGGATAAATGCCGCGGCCGAGGAGGAGGAAGATGCGGCCTGGTCCGCCTCCTCCTCGAGGGCGATCATCTGCTCGAGCTGCTCAGCCGAGCCAGCCGCCGCAGACACCACGCAACGAGCCTCTTTAGATTTTACCGGCGGGAAACGTTTCTCGGGGCGCCCGAGCTGCAAACGGGCAGCGCGATTGTCCAGGACGTTGGCCGAGAAAGAGCGGCACAACTCACAGGCCTGCGGGTCATGATCTAGGCCTAGGCAGTAGACGCACGTGGAGTGCGGATCCGTCCTGGACATTTTCTGCCCGCAAGGGCACCTCCGAAAGCCGGGAACAGATTTGTCCATCGCAGACGCGAGGGAAGATGAAGACCGAAGTTTAGAAAACTTCAAAACCAATTTCAAACGAACCGAAGAGTTAGGATCCAGTCTAAAATGCAGAGTGCTAAGGAGGGAACCTGAGCTTCCAAGCAGTAAGGAAGATCTGGCGTCATGGGGCGGAGCCGAGAGTTTTACCACCCGGTTGGGTGGGAGGAGCCAGCTTGAAGACCTTCCGGCAAGACTTAAAGCGGCAAGAATACCTGCCAGATAGTGTGGATGAACAACATATCCATGTCCCTAGAAGCACATTTTAGGCAGGATGTGAAAAAAATGCCAGTGTTGAAAATCTGGAATGAAAATATTGCAAATTTGCGAAGTTAAAAGGGAGCGTGGGAACTGCGCAACGCATGCTTGTAACAGTCATTTTATAGACTTCAGTCACCAAATTTCAACATAGGCATTTTAGGACCTCAGCTCACGAACAGTGTCACCATCATTTCCTCAAACTGTGCTGAAAACTGATTTTATGCAGCGACCGCGCTATTCTGCGCCGGATGTGCGAAAACACATTTCGGCCAGGATATGTAAAATGACAGCAGTACTGTTCATAAGGAGGTGTGGAAAAATGCCAATTTTGAAAATCTGGAGTAAAAATATTACAAATTCACAAAGTTACGAGCATGCGTGGAAACTGCGTAATGCACGGCTGAAAAACAGCCATTTTTGGATTTTTTCCACCAAATTTGCAACACAGACTTTGAGAGCCCTCCCTCATGAACAGTGTTACTGTCGTTTCGTTAATCGGTCCTGAAAGATGATTCCACGCAGTGACTGAGAAATCACCTTTCGGGACTGAGTAACACCATGACAGTGACTGAATCCATGAGGAGGGGTCCCAATAACCCCATGTTGAAAATTTAGTGTAAAAATTCCCAAAAATGCCTGAGATATGCACCCTATTTATGCCATTATACAGCTTACTGTCATTCCTTCAATTCGCAGTCGACTTTAAAGAGTGCAGACATGTTCCCAGTCCACCGAAGATTGTCGCGACGGACTCCGGAGGTAAGTATGGGGTGAGGGTGTGGAGTGGGTAGGTAGGGTGCATAGAGGGTGGGTGCAGGGAGACCGCGATGGACTGTTTTCTGTGGGAGGAGAGACATTGCGATTCCCTCGGGACATTTGGCACACTGGGGTGGCCCAGCATGCCACCTCAATGTTTTTTTTGGGGGGGGCTGTAGCCAACGGGGGATTGGGCACCCCCATCGGCATATACAAGGGGGGGCAACAGCCGAGGGGGACTGGGCACCCCCCTCTGCACACAACAGATGGTGGGGGGTGGAGACATTATGCCGATGGGGAGTGGGCTCCCCCGTCAGCAAAATAAACAGGGAAGGGGGTACTGTAGCCGACGGGGATTGGGCTCCCATGTCAGCAAAGAAAGACTGTTGGGGCGATGATGCTGAGAGGATTGCGCCCTCGGCACACACTTTTGGGGGTCATTATGCAATGGGGAGGGCTCTCCATCGGCAAATGAAGTGGCCGGCATGCGACAGGGGGGATTTGGGCACCCGTGAAGTCGGGCGGCGGCAGTCAGTGCTGCCATGTTTATGTCAGGAGGCGTGTTATTATTCTGCTGCAATGAGAAGCAAGCTTCTCATTACAGCGGACCTTTTCTTAGATCTGGTGGCAACATTCCGTATTGCTGGTGTGGCGCCTGCATGCTGCCTTATTGGGGAATGAGGGATGCACTTACTGATGGGTCCTCTGCATTTGCCCACAGTGACTGCACCTCTAAATCTGCTACTACTGCAGTACGTTGATTCTTGCGCAAGCCAACATAAAAAGGGAAGTGGGTCGGGCATGCGACAGGAGGATTGGGCACCCCTGAAGTCGGGCGGCTGCAGTCAGTGCTGCCATGTTTACGTCGGGAGGCGTGGTATTGTGCCGCTGCAATGAGAAGCAGGCTTCTCGTTGCAGCGGACCTTTTTTTAGATCTGGTGACAACATTTCATATTGCTGGTTTGGCGCCTGCATGCTACCTTACTGACCAGTGACCACACCTCCAAATGTGCTACTAGTGCAATATGCTGACTCATGCGCAAGCACGAGCCAACATAAAAAGGGAAAGGGAACAGACTGGCCTTTAAACTGAGGGACAAAGGCCTTGATGGCTAGATAGACTGCTCCGAGTTTGAAAAGCCACTTGGGGACTGATCCTGTAGATGGCCTCCCCAGCCCAGCAGAGAAGCATCTGTTGTAAGCACTCTGGAATGTTGCCTTAGCTGGAAAGCAGTTCCTTCCCTGAGGTTTTCTCTGACTTTCCAGCATTCTAGAGCCTGAAGAAGTGTTCTTGTGACAGGAACTAATTTTAAAAAATTAATCTTTTTTTTTTTTTTTTTGGCTGGGACCAGTAAGCTCTGAGGTGATGCTGAATGTTCCTCATTTGAAATCTGGTGCCTGGGACCACTGCTGTCATGGATGCCATGTGGCCCAGAAGTCTGGGGAAATATCTGGCTGGCCTTATCTGACCTGTGACAAAGGAGTTGACCAAATTCAACAAGCATTTGTCAATGTCGAATGTTTGCTTGCTGGCATTGGCAGTGGTAATGTAGAAGCTACAGAGCTGCGTAATGGGAATGGCAGTGAAGTACTGAACTGAAGCCAACCCCACCACCACCCTGCAGAGAGTGACAGGCATTGGGGTGTGCATTTGGGTCATCAGGCATAATGGCCTTGCCATTTCACCACACCCCACCCTGCAGACACTGACAAGTGTCATGGTGTTCCTTGGGGTGTTTGGCCCTTATGCGCACTCCATTTCATTAGGAAATGCGGTGAGATGGGTGCGATATAGGAGAATGGGGTGAACTTTGGGGCTGAAGAGTCCAAGGCATACCTCATACCTCTCACTGGCTGCAGGGTGTGGAATGGTATGAGCATTACAGGCAAGAATCCCAAGTCACACCCCTGATGCCTGTCATTCTCTACAGGGTTGGGCGTTATGGTTGGAAACCCTAATACCTCAGGCATTCGTTGGTATTTTCACTCAAATTTTCAACATGTTTTTTGTGACCCCACCTCATGAACAGGGGGAAATATCAGTTTGTTAGCTGAAAGCTGCTTATGCACAGCTTAGTCGGCATTTAGCACCACAGGTGCAAAAACATTCCGAACAGGATGTAAAAAATGATAGCTGTACTGTTCATGGGGAGGTGTAAAAAATGGCAATGCTGCAAATCTGCAGTACAAATATTTAAAAAAATGGTGAAGTCATGAGCGTACATAGAAACTGTGCAACGCACACCTGTAATACAATTAGGTTGGGGATATTTTACAGCAGATCGTCAACTCAGGCATTTTGGTGCCTCCGATCATGAACAATGTCACTGTGATTTTCTTTATCACATTCTTTATCTGTGCCAAACAATGATTTCCCACAGCGACCACGCATCTCAGCGCTGAAAGTGTGAAAACACACTTCAGCCATGTTGTGAAAAATGACAGCTGTACTGTTCATAAGGAAATGTGAAAAAATGCCACTGGTGAAAATCTGGACTGAAAATATTACAAAGT
Organism: Neoceratodus forsteri; assembly: GCA_016271365.2. Taxonomy (NCBI): domain Eukaryota; kingdom Metazoa; phylum Chordata; order Ceratodontiformes; family Ceratodontidae; genus Neoceratodus; species Neoceratodus forsteri. The sequence goes on along the minus strand of CM028133.1, from coordinate 207,909,289 downwards.
CATTAACTTATGAGGGTGCGTGGAAACTGCGCATTGCTCACTCGAACACAGTCATTTTATGGACTTTTTGTCACCAAATTTTCAACATAGCCATTTTAAGACCTCTGCTCATGAACAGTGTAACTGTGATTTTCTTAATCTGTCCTAAACATTGCTTTATGCACACCAACAGCACTATTGTGCGCTACATGCTGAAAACACATTTTGGGCGATATATGAAAATGGCAGCTGTACTGTTCATAAGGAAGTGTAATAAAATGGCAATGTTGAAAATCTGGAGTGAAAATATTGAAAATTTCATAACTTACAGTAAATGTGGAGCTGTGTCAACGACGTCAGAAACAGTCATTTTTAGGAATTTTTTCACCAAATTTTAACATAGCCATTTTAACACCTGAGCTCATGAACAGTGTCACTGTGATTTTCTTAATTTGTCCGACATTGATCTCAAGACACCGACTGCGCCATTGTGTGCTACATGGGCAGAAACACGCTTTGGGTGACATGTGAAAAATGACAGCTGTACTGCTCATAAGAAGGTGTGATAAAATGGCAATGTTGGAAATCTGGAGTGAAAATATTGAAAATTCGCGAATTTACGAGTATGCGAGGAACGTAAGCAACGCACCTTCATAAAAGCTATTTTTGAATTTTTGGTACCAAATTTTCAATATGGTGTTTTTGGGACCCTCTATGAATGATGTCACTGTCATGGCGGTATTCGGCCCGGCGGGTGATTTCGCAGTCACTGCGCCGAAATCACCCTTCGGGCACGTAATACCGCCATGACAGTGACATAATCTATGAGAAGGGGTCCCAAAACCCCATGTTAAAAATTTGGTGCAAAATTCCTCAAAATGCCCCGAGATATGCAATAAGTTGAAACCCCTATGTAACCCATTATGCAGCTTACCGGCATTTCTCAGTTCGCGGTCGGCTTTGAAGAGTGCAGACGTGTTCCCGTCCACTGAAGATCGCCGCTACCGGAGTCCGCAGGTAGTATGGGGTGGGGGGGGTGCGGGAGGCTAGGTGAGCAGTGGGTGGGTGCGGTTGTGGAGGGCGTGGGAGACGCCGTGGACAGTTTTTATTTTACAGGTCTTAAAAAGACGTCAGGACGCTTGCCACGCTTGGGTGGGCTCCAGCATGGCACAAAGACTTTGCCGTGCCAGCCAACGGGGATTGGGCACCCTGCTGGCAAAATAAAAACAAAAACGCCAAGATGGTTTGCCACGCTGGGGTGGGCTCCCAGCGGGCACAAGGACTTGGGGGTGTTGAGCCGACGGGGATTGGGCACCCCTGGCGGCAAAATAAAGAAAAAATCTGAGCATTATTTGCCACGCTGGGTGGGCTCCCCAGCGTGGTACAAGGACTGGGGAGGCGCTCAGCCGACGGGGATTGGGCACCCTGTCCGGCTATTCAGTACGGGGCGCGACGCCTGTCTGTGCGTAATGCTGCGGAGCAGCCGATATCTTATCGTGCTCACTGCCGTAGTTCTTTCAATCAGAGGTTACTGCATTTTGGAGCGTGTCATAGACAGCTCCAAAATGCATTGGCTTACAGGGGCCGCGCCTGCCAGCCCAGTGCCTGAATTGGAGGAGGAGGTGACACACCTCCGAAATCTCCGTTCATGGCACTATGTTTCTTGCACATGCGTGCAAGCAAACATAAAAATGACTGCACCCTGTCTACTAGGAGGAAGGCCTTCCCTTGCAGGGTGTTGGGTTCTGCCCTGACCCAGTGAAGTACAGTACCTTAACTGGCTAGAAGTGGGACTTCTCTTGGTTGATAATGAAGCCCAGAGACTCCAAAGAATTTCTCGTCAGTTTCAGGGCTTCTGTTTCTTCTTGAGGTGACTTGAACACTATCAACCAGTCATCCAAATATGGGAAGACTGAAACTCTATCTTCTTAAATGAGCTGCCACAACTGCTAGACATTTTGTGAAAACTCTGGGAGCTGAAGCAAGTCTGAAAGGCAGGGCTGCAAACTGGTAGTGGTCTAATGGCAGCCTGAATCTGAGAAACTTTCTGTGGGACGGCACTATGGGGATATGAAAATAGGTATCCTTGAGATCCAGGGTATGCAGAGTATGTTATCACCTGGTTCAGGGTGACCATCTTGAATTTTGGCTTCAGCAAATGCCTGTTGAGGTACCGTAAGTTGAGAATAGGTCGTTACTCCTCATTTTTCTTCAGAGTGAGAACATATCTGGAATAGAGGCCTTTTCCTCACTGGGGGAAGGGGACTCTTTCCACAGCTTGAACCTTCAAGCATTTTTTCACCTCCAATTCCAACAGCAATCTTTCTGCTGGAAAAAGGAGTTTTGAAATCTTGGGGTCTTGAAGAGAAGGACATTTCTTGAACTGGAAAGAAAGGCTGTGGCCTATTACCTCCAGCACCCACTCGTCCGTGATCATGAGTTGCCATTGGTGGAGGTAGTGGGACAACCTGCCCCCTACTGGGAGAGAGGAGGCAACCTGGAAGCAGTCAGGAGGATTGCGATTTTGTTTGAGTAGTGGGAGATGGAGTGAAGGGGGCCCTTCTCTGGCTCCTTCTTCCCCTTCCTCTAAAATATCCTCTCATATGTGAGTAGTCCATGGGCATTGGCATAGGATAGAAAGGTCTGGGGAAGTATCCCCTGCCTCTGCCCCCTCTGCTTTGGGCCTTATGAGAAGTAGAGGGCTTCTCTTTAGTTGCATTGCTTTTGTAGGTGGTCTTATACTCAGCCACCTTTTTCATGTAAGCCTCAGTTTTATCCCCAAAGAGGGAATTGTTCTCACAGGAGAAATCCATAGCCTTGGACTGGGTATCCTGTTAAAGGTTAGTGGTCCTCAGCCAGGCATAGCGTCTGAGAGAAATGGCTTATGCCATGACCCTTGATGCTGTGTCATTAGTGTCCACAGCCATATGGAACTGGTACTTTGTATATTCCATGCCTGTCTGCACTGTCTCAGTAATATCCTGGACCATCTGGCCCCCGGAGGACACCGCCACCAGGACCAGAAGAGGTGCAGCTAAGGTGGTAGCTCGTGACTGGAGTGGACTTCCTAGGGGCTCTTATCTTAGTGGCAGGGAAGTATCTTTTGCAATTGGGACTGTGTGTGGAACTTTGTTAGCAGGTTTCCACAAATGGGGCTTTCTGTACAGATGGGGCAAGTCCACTGCTGATTATTTCACTTGCAGTTTGCAAGTGTGGCGATATGGTGGATAACTGTGTTTTACATTGCAGGGCACTGAAAGCAGCTACACATTTAAGCATCCGAACCTGAACACTGCAGCCGGGGCTTGTACTGCGGTATGGAGGTTGCAGGAAAAAGGAATGGGACTTGGGGATGAATTTTGTTTTTAACTTCTCCAGCATAACTAGTTTGTTTTCCTTAGGAGAGGGGGTTACCATTACCAATTCCTTTACAGGGGGTGCTACGGGGGACACCTGTGTGACGTAGGCGTGTCTAGGAGCAAATCTGTATCTCTCATAAAGGGTACCATTTTAAACAAAGGGACTGGGATTTAAAAGGCAGCAGTACTGGATTGCGGTCCCACTAATGGAGGATACCACCACCAGGACCAGAAGGTGTGCAGCTGATGTGGTACTGGAGAACCGGAGTGGACTTTCTAGGGGCTCTGATCTTAACAGCAGGGAAGTATCTGTTGCAGTTGGGGCTTTGTGGGAAACTGTTTGCAGGGTTACGACAAACAGGGCTTTCTCTACAGGTGGGGCAAGTCCGCTGCTGATTAATTCACTCACGGTTTGAGAGTGTGGTGATATGGGGGAAAATTGTGTTTTACGTTGCAGGGCGCTGAAAGCTGCTACACATTTAAGCATCCAAACCTGAATATTGCAGCCGGGACTCTTACTGCAGTACAGATTTTGCAGGTAAAAGGAACAGGACTTGGGGACAAATTATGTGTGTTTAACTTCTCCAGCATAACTGAATTGTTTTCCTGTCACGGCAAGGGGGAGGCTAGGACACTCTGCATCCAGAAATTCAACTCCTGGTTGAAATAATGGTGTGGAAAGGAAAGGTCTGGATTCATGGGGGACTGGGGCCCTACCTGGATGGATGTGGGCCTGTATAAAGAAGATGGCCTGCATCCATCCGGGAAGGGAACCATGATCCTGAGTGAGAAATCTGAATGCTTTAGCAGCATCCATTTAAACTGGCGGGGGGAGGGGGGCAGAAGGATAGTATCCCCCAGGGCACATGCCGGAAAATAAATTGTCAGCAAAAACTGAACTAGTCGGGAGGGAAGTGGTGGAATCTGGATCCCACAGGAAAGATAACTGGGCAGGGGAAGCAGCAGTGGTGCAGTAACAGGGGCAAGGGAAGTAATCTAGGTTGCAAAACGTGGAAGGCCATGGTAACTAATGTCCATAGCATGGGAAATAAAATCCTAGACCTGGAGGCCTTGATAGTAGAGGCAAACCTGGACACAGTAGCACTAACTGAAACCTGGTAAACTGCAAATTGCATGTAGGACATAAATATACCAGGTTACGCTCTGTTCAGGAGGAATTTGGGGGGCGGGTAAAAAGGTGTGGGAGTTGCCCTGTATGTCAGGGAAGGTATAAATGCTACACAGGTGCAGGGGGAGGTCGAGGCATTGTTGGTCACCCTTGAACCTGGTAATGGTGCAGCCATACACACAGGGATGATATAAAGGCCTGCAGCACAGGGAGAGGAAGTGGACAGGGAGCAAGTGGATGAAATTCACAAGATGGCAACTAAAGGTGAAGTTCTGCTGCTGGTGGATTTCAATATGCCAGATGTGGATTGGACCACCCAGGCAGCAGCTTCATCAAGAAGCAGAGGCATTCTGAATTCTCTGCAGGAGGTGAGTCTCGGGCAGCTTGTGCTTGATGCCAACAGAGATGGGGCGATTCTGGACCTGGTACTGACCAACTGGGGTCCAACGACCACAACATAGTGTAGTTTAACATGTGGACAGGGACTCAGTCAAGTCACACAAAGGTGAAGGTTTTAAATTTCAGGAGAGCAGATTTCATGGAAATGGGGAGATGTATTAGAATAGCCCTGGAGAAGAGGGGGGTGTTGGGGTGGAAGAGCAGTGGGGGAAAACTAAAAGGAGTCATAGTGTATACTACCGGACAAAAGTTTTAGAACACCCCCATTTTTCCAGTTTTTATTGAAATTTAAGCAATCCAAGTCCAGTGAATAACCTGAAATGGTACAAAGGTAAGCGGTAAACTGCTAGAGGTTAAAAAAAAAGTTTAGGTTAGCAAAAACTGAAAAATAATGTAAATTTCAGAGTTATAAAAAAAGGCCTTCTTCAGGGAACAAGTAATGGGTTAATAACTTACAGCTGTTCTGCAGCAATGGAAGGAAATTAAGCCTTGAAAGTTGATGCAAACAATTCCTACAGGTGTCCCAACTTTTGTTGATTACTTGATTACAAACCCCTGTATGTATAAAAGCAGTGTTGGAACAGACTGTTATTACACCCTCTGAAGCATTATTTGGACAATATTGCACTGCAGGAACTAGTATATTGCTATCATAATGGCGAGAAAAAGGCAATTAACAAAGGAAGACAGACAGACCATTATAACCCTTAAAAGTGTAGGTCTTTCCTTTAGAGAAACTGCAAAGAAAGCCAAGGTGTCAGTGAATACAGTTTCCTACACCATCAAAAGGCACTTGGAAACTCTGACAGGAAGAGGTCTGGCAGACCCAAAGCCACAACAGAATCAGAAGACAAGTTTCTGAGAGTCAACAGCTTGCGTGATAGGCGGCTCACAGGACAACAGCTTCAAGCACAGCTTAACACTGGTCGAAGAAAGCAAGTCTCAGTTTCAACTGTGAAGAGAAGACTTCGAGCTGCAGGTTTGACAGGTCGAGTGGCAGTAAGAAAGCCATTGCTAAGATGACAAAATAAGAAAAAGAGGCTTGCCTGGGCCATGAAGCACTGCCAGTGGACTACTGAAGACTGGACCGATGAATCAAAATTTGAAATCTTCGGTTCATCACGCAGGGTTTTTTATGCCGTCGAGCAGGCGAAAGGACGGTTCCTCAGTGTGTGACACCAACTGTCAAACATGGAGGAGGAAGCGTGATGGTCTGGGGGTCTTTTGCTGGATCCAGAGTCGGCGACTTGCACAGAGTGACTGGCACCCTGAACCAAAAGGACTACCACAGCATTTTGCAGCGCCATGCAATACCCTCTGGTCTACGCCTAGTTGGTCAGGGGTTCATCCTACAGCAAGATAATGACCCAAAACAAACCTCCAGGCTATGTCAGAACTACCTTCGAGGAAAAGAACAAGACGGTAGGCTTCAAATCATGGAATGGCCAGCACAGTCTCCAGACTTAAACCCCATCGAGCTGGTTTGGGATGAACTGGACAGAAGGGTGAAAGAAAGCAACCTACATGTGCACAATTTGTGGGAACTTCTGCAACAGTGTTGGGTAGAACTTCCGAACAATATTTGATGTCCATTGTAGGAAGAATGCCACGAGTGTGTTCGACGGTTATATCTGCAAAAGGTGGCTACTTTGATGAGTCAAAAATTTAGATTAAATTTTGTTAAACAAAATGATTCTATGATTTTTTTATCTCCAATTGTTTATTTGTTCTATGCTTTAATTTCAGAGTACACCGAGACATTAAACTGCATAAATTTCAATAAAAACTGGAAAATTGGGGGTGTTCTAAAACTTTTGTTCGGTAGTGTAAGTGACAAACCAATGCATCAGGCTGGTGTCCAAAGGGAAGAAAAAGAGGAAACCACTACGGTTCTCGAAAGAGGTAGCACACAAGGTAAGAGCTAAAAGACTGAGCTTCAGGAAATACGAGGGGACCCAAAGGGAGGAAGACAGGAAGGTGTACCTGGAGTGTCTTAGGGAAGTGGGGAAGGCTGTTAGGGGAGCAAAGGTGCGGACTTAGGCAGGATTAGCACAGACGGTGAATAAAGGGAACAAGACATTCTATAGGTACATTAGCAAAAGAAGAAAAACTTGGGGGGAGGATTGTTGGACTCAAAGGGGTCGAAGGAGAGTGTAAGGAGAGAGACCTTGACAAGGCAAAAATACTGAATAAATACTTTTGTTCAGTATTCACTGAGGAGGGGGAAGGTCATGGACCACAGCTAGGCAACAGATGCAAAGGGGGGACGGACACCAGTCCATTCACAGTGGAGAGAGTCCTGGGAGAGCTCACAAAACTGAAGGTGGACAAAGCAATGAGGCCAGATGACATACACCCGAGGATATTAAGGGAGCTGCGAAGGGAACTAGCAGCACCTCTGGCAGCCTTGTTCACCTAGTCACTCAACATGGAAGTGGTTTCAGAGGACTGGAGTAGGGCACATGTAGTCCCTCTGCACAAAAGTAGTACTAGGGAGGAGGCAGGGAACTATAGGCTGGTCAGCCTCTCCTCAGTGGTGGGGAAGATCATAGAGGCACTGCCGAAAGAAAGAATAGTGGCACACACCTGGAATCCAACCATGCCCAGGATCAGATTCAGCACAGATTCACGGCAGACAGGTCGTGTCAAACACATCTGCTTGATGTTTTTAACTTGGTGACGAAGGAAGTAAATTGGAGGGAAGGGGCGCGGGGCGGGCAGTGGACGTCACACACCTAGATTTCAGCAAGGCCTTCGACACTGTCCCACATAAGGCTGGTGAACAAGATGGGTAGTCTTGCCTTGGGGCATAAGGTGGTAAACTGGGTTAAAAACTGGCTACCGGACAGGAGGCAGAGGGTGGTAGTAAATGGGGTCCAATCCAGAGAGAGGGGGGTGACCATGGGGTACCTCAGGGATCAGTCCTTGAGCCATGCCAGTTCAAGGTTTTCATTAGTGACACTGCAGAAGGGCTGGGTGGAAAGGTTTGCCTGTTTGCAGATGACACCAAGATCTGCAGCAGGGTGGCTACTCCAGATGGGTTGGAGAAAATGAGAAGGGACCTGGGGAAGCTGGAAAAATGGTCTGAGGTATGGCAATTGAGGTTCAATGCCAAAAAGTGCAAAATAATACACCTAGGAAGAGGGAACCCTAGGGAGAGCTACAGAATGGGGGAAGGGGGGCCTGACAATCACCTAGGAAGAAAGGGACCTGAGGGTTATTATTTCAGATGACCTAAAGGTGCCAAAGCAGAGTGCAAAGGCTGCAGGAAGGGCCAGTGGCATGCTGTGGTGCAGAGGTATCACTAGCAGAAGAAGGGAGGTGATGATGCCATTGTACAAATCACTGGTAAGGCCTCACCTAGAGTACTGTATGCAATTCTGGAGGCCACACCTTTGCAAGGACACTGACACAGTGGAGGGAGACTAAGATGGTACAGGGCGAGAAATATTCCAAAGTAGGAGTACTAGAACTAGGGGGCACAATATGAAATTGGAGGGGAGCAGGCTAAGAGGAAATGTGAGAAAGTTTATTTTTTTCCCACTGAGAGGGTGGTGGACACATGGAATGGTTTGCCACAGGAGGTGGTGGAAGCGAGCACAGTGGAGGGATTTAAACATGCCTGGGGCAGGCATAAAGGAACCTTAGAGGTGGGAAGAAAGGACAAAAAGCCACTGGGATAGGGTCAGAAGCCACAAACTAGTATAAGGCATATGGGCAGACTGGATGGGCCTGGCGGTCCTTATCTGCAGAGTATTTCTAGGTTTCTATAGTGTCCCTTCCTTACTGGACTATGGCCAGGATGGAATTCCAGACAGCTCGCTGGTAACGAGCTGCATATGTCATGTATGAAGACAGTCGAAGCAATAATGAAGCAGTAAGATCTCTTTCCCAGAGAGTCTAGTTTTCTTGACTCCTTTTCTGGGGGTTGGGAGGAAAAGGGTACATTAGCCTTATCACAAGCTGTGACCTGTACCACTCCCTGGTGGTCTGTATGCACATAAAGAACATCTGCATTTTTTTTTTATCTTCTTTTCAATCTTTTTTCCTACTCCATGTACACAGAAGTAAGATTTTGGAGTATTCTCATTGTTGCCCTTTTAAGAGCATTGTAAATGGACAAAACTAATTTTCTGGAGGGAGGAAGACACATCATTTCAATGTAGTCTTTGTCGTCCTCTTTATTAGTGTCCTCCTGCATAATAAGGCCCAGGGTGTCCACCATATGTTTTAGAAATGTAAAATGAGAGGAGGAATTCTACTGACCATTCGGGGAGGTACCAAACTCTTGGTCAGGGGTCCCATCTGGTTCTAGAAACTCACCCTCTGCTTTATTTTCTTCCTCTCCTTCATAACAAAAGCCCTGGTAATAACCAGGGTCTGAAAGAGGAACACCAGTACTGTACCTGTAGGAGTAGTAAAAATATTTCCCACAGATTGTAAGGTCCAATGTATGTGCCAAGCTTTAGCTATTTTTGCAGCAGAGGGCATATCTTTTTGTGCCACTGGCATCTCCCCTTGCTTTTTAGAGGGAGGGGCAGTGGTATGCTCTTTTTCATTCTTTTTAGCAGGGACTGAATCAGAACCCTGGTCACGTTGTCGTTTTACGACTTGGTCAGAATGTTTACTCTTATCAGACTTATCATCATTCGTGTCCTTGGAGAACTTATATTTATTTTTGTATTGAGAAGAGGACCCTTCCTTTGTGATTTTAGACTGAGAGGCCACCGTTTTCAAAGCTTTAGCCCCTCTAAGGGCTCGTTTTCTTGAAAACTTAGCTCATTTGCTCCCAGTAGCCATTTTGGGTCAGATCTAGCAATGGATGGTTCACATGCCATATGGCGTCTACAGGTCAAAGTTCACAAAAGTGGTCTGGACCTAAGCAAGTAAAACAAAGATTATGACTATCTGCCTTCGCCAGAGTTTGATTTCTGCTGGTCCAGTTCTTTTGTTTGGCTTTTCTGACATTCCACAAAAAGTCAAAAAAACTGAAATTTAATGTTTCCCCAAAAGGAAAATGGAGAAAAAGTAGGTTCCAAGTTCAAGGGGAACCATGGAAAAAACTGTTTCCAGATGTGGAAAAAATAAAGCCCAAAATGGGAAAACATGGTTTTCTAGTAAAAAGAAAAAACGTGACTATTTAAAATAAAACTGCCGAATTTATTTATTTTTGCCTAAGATGTGGATATTTTACCTCAAAAAAAAAAAAAGGGCGATAAAAGAAAAAAAGTCTGCGGCTCCCAGGAAGCAGTCGGGAGTCGCAGAAAAATGTAATAAATGCCAAAAAATACCTGAAGGCAGTACAAAAATAACCACTTTCAAAGAAAATTAACTTTCTTGAAAAGTTAAGAAAGAGCATTCCGAGGCAGTGTTGCTCAGTCAGCAGGAAAAAAAATTTGGAGCCCTTTAGGCTGACTGCAGGCAGCACATCACCTCTCTTCTGACTGGCCAATATGCCAACTTCATTTACATAGACTCCACCTCCGGGGCAGCTGAACCCAGCTGGCATACTGCACCTGTGAAGCATACTAAAGATGGTGCATGGCTTGCATCACAAAACACATTAGGAGAGACTAAAAGACCTCAATATATACTCACTGAAGGAGAGGAGAGAAAGGGGAGACATGATAGAAACTTTCAAGTACCTCAAGGGAATAAACAAGGTGCAGGTGGGCGATCTTTTCCAATGTAGAGAAGATATCAGAATGAGGGGGACAGGATATGAAATTGGAGGGGGGCAGATTAAGAGGTAACGTGAGGAAGTTTTTCTACACAGAGTGGTGGACGCTTGGAACAGTTTGCCGCAAGTGGTGGGGCAAGCACAGTGGAGGGGTTTAAACATGCCTGGGGCAGGCACAAGGGTACATTGGTTGGGAAGGGAGTGATGAAATGCCATTGATCACTGGTCACTGACTGCATACAAGTATAGGGTTTACAGGCAGAGTAGATGGGCCTAGCGGTCCTTATCTACCAACAATTTCTATGCATCTATGTATCTGTGACCCTGGGGTGAGAACATAAGGCAAGGCAAAGTTTATTTATAGGGTGCCCAATCCCAGAGGTTCTGGGAGCCTAACATACACAATTCAGGGAATACAGATCAAAAATAACAGTATATTAGTAAAACCACTATAAAACAATAAATACAGTATGATCAATTCTAAGAGCTGGTTTAAAACACAACATCAGGGAAGGCTAGTGAAAATAAGTGGGCCTTGAGACCGCTCTTAAAGCACTCAACTAATGTGGCCTCCCTAATGCAGAGTGGAACAGCGTTCCATAGGACAGGGCCAGTGACACTAAAAGCTTGATCGCCTGCGGTTTTAAGATGGGTCCTAGGAACCTCAAGGTGGCCCCTGGTCAAGGAGTGGAGGGATCGAATCGAGCCAGCCAGTGTCATAAGGTCAGTCAGAGAGCCAAGTCCATGTAGGGCCTTACAGGTGAGTAAACTCACCTTGAAGATAATCATTCACCTGACCGGCAGCCAGTGCAGAGCCTGCAACACCGGGGTCATGTGACTGGACCCAGAAAGGTCAGTCAGTAAACTGGCAGCAGCATTCTGCACTCGCTGCAGCTGGCGGAGGGTACCTCCAGAGACTCTGAAGTAGAGAGCGTTGCAGTAGTCAAGCCTGGACGTCACAAAAGCGTGCACTAGCATGGGCATGTCTTCAGGCAGAACTAGAGGTTTGATCCTGGCGATATTAAGTGGTTAAAAAAAACAATTTGGACGACAGATGATACCTATGCTTCAAATGTCAACCTGTCATCCAGGATCGCGCCAAGATCTCGCACCCTAGGGGAGGCTATCAATGGCGTGGGTCCCAGAAAAAGACCAGAGGCCCCACTGGCTGCACTCCTATCATGCCCTCGACCTGCCTCCACCATTAGCATTTCTGTCTTATTAGGTTCAGTCGCGACCACCTGGAGGACGTCCAGACATTAATCTCAGCCAGGAGGATTTTAAGCACTTCCACAGTATCTGATCTTCCAGGGGTAAAAGATGGATACAGTTGGGTATCCTCTGCAAAGCAGTGAAAACCCACATTGTGTCGCCTAATGAGCTCTCCCAGGAACAGCATATATACTGCCAATAGCATCAGTGACAAGACTGACCCCTGAAGTAGTCCACAAGACAGGAGCCTCAGGGAGGAGGAGAAATTCCCCATCACTACCCACTGCTTCCTGCCAATGAGCTGGGACTCAAACCAGCTGATGACAGTGCCAGTGAGTTCACAATACTCTCTGAGGCAATCAAGAAGCACAGTGTGATCTACAGTGTCAAAAGCTGATGGGAGATAAAGGAGACCTGACCTGTCTCCTCTATCCCTAGCCCTGAGGAGGTCATTGTGCACCCTGACTAATGCCGTTTTGGTGTTATGCCTACCTCTGAAACCCGACTGGAGTGGCTCATAGATGTCAAAGGCCACGAGGTGCTCCTCAAGCTGTTGCGCCACAATCTTCTCAACAACCGTAGCCAAAATGGGATGGTTAGAGATAGGATGGTAATTTGTCAAGCTATCCGGGTCAAGAGTCGACTTTTTCTGAAGGTGTCTCACCAGAGCCTCTTTCAAAGAATCCAGTACCCCCCCCCCCGGACAATCATGGCAAATACCGAGCCAACGGCACCAACGCATCTCATTAAAAAACACGTTAGAGTTGGGTCCAATTCGCAATATGTGTGCTTCAGCTTTGAAATGACCTCAATGATCTCTGCCACCTCCACTGGTTTAAACTCCTCCCAGAGAGATGGAGAGCCTCTGCAACCCCCAAGCCAATCACTGCTAGTCACAACACGACTCGCTGATGGGATCCCCTGCTGGATGGAGGACACCCCATCAGCGAAAAACCTAGCAAACTCATCACATAAAGTGACTGAAAAGGCTTATTTCAGCTGCAGATAGGCTGGATGAAGAAGCCGGTCTACAGTCTGAAAAAGCTGAGATGGTCAATTCCTCCCTGCAGCAATCTCCCCAGACAGAAACTCTGCCTTCTTACGATTGATTGCTCCCTGATACTCGGTGCAGTGAGCATGCAGAGCCAATCTGTCAGCCTACGACTGGGACCTCCACCAACAAAGCTCCAACTTCAAACCTCTGATCTTCATCACTTTGGGGTCACCATCGAACCATGGAGACCGCAAGGGAGAAGATCTGGGTTGTACACGGACCAGTGCGAGGGAATAGAGAGCCTCGGAGACTGCCCTATTATAGCCGGCAATCGCTTCACCCATACCCATCACACGTCACACATGCAATGTCTACACTAGATAAATAAGCGACCGCCACACAAGGGATATATATGTGGGGAAAGAAACTGGGAGAGGATCTGGGAGAAAGTGATAAATGGCGAGATAAAAAGAGAATGGAAAACAAAAAAAAAAAAGGTGATGATGAGAATAACAAGGCATAATAGCACTGAATGAGCTAGACCAGTCTAGTAGAAGGCTTCCTAGCAGCCACTAACACATCTGCCACCCGGGAGGAAACTCCGAAGCGGGTAATGGCTAAGTCTGTTGGAGCCACACATGGAGATGTAAAGACTTGAGGTCTGGGAGGACAAGAGTACCCTGTTCCTAAGACAGAAGGTGGGAGAAAAGGGGCAAGGGTAATGGAGGCTCCATAGCTAGTTGCTGAAAACGGTGGAAACCATATCTGGCGTGGCAAATAGGGAGCTACAAGGATCATCTCCATTCCCTCTGACTGCAACTTGAGAAGAACCCGCTGCAGGAGTGGAAAGGGAAGGAAGGCATACAGAAACCTCCCTGTCCAAGAGAAGGACAATGAGCCATCACCAGAAAACATCAGGCCCTGGATCTAACGAGCAGAAATTGGGCAGATTTACATTGAGTGGGGATGCAAAAAGGTCTAGCTCTGGAAGACTCCACCTGTCGAAGAGACCCTCAACCACTGAGGGCAGGAGCTCCCATTTGCATGCCCTTGGTCTGGTCCAACTTAAGCTGCCGGCCAGGACATTTTGGATGCCTGGAACATGCACTGCCACCAGTTCCAGATCATGCTCGCTGACCCAGTACCATACTCTCATGGCCTCTCTGCAAGGAGGGTAAAAGCGAGTCCCCCCCTTGCTTGTTTATGTAGTAGACAACTGACATGTCTGTCTGAATCGGAAGACTGCCAGGGAGCAGATGCATTCGAAAGGCTTGCAAGGCATAAAGGATTGCCCTCATCTCTAAGACGTTGATATGGAGATGCTGCTTGTGTTTTGACCAAATCCCTTGAGTCAGACAGTCTGTCACATGGGTGCCCCAGCCCAGATTCAATGTGTCCATCATAAGAATATGCCACGGTGATTCTGCTTGGAAGTGAACCCCTCTGAAGAGGTTGGAGGGGCTCAACCACCATTCCACGGTATGCCGTACAGGGCTGGTGACTAAGACAAAGTGCTCCAAATCATCTGTGCATTGGTTCCATTGAAACCAAAAAGTGGAAAGACAGCCTCGTGCAGGTGGGCTAAAAGAACAGTAGCTATGGCCGCCACCATGTGCCTCAAGAATCTTAGGAATGACGTGGTTGATACCTGGTGGGATGCAGAAACCAGATAGGCCTGTGCTTATAAGCGTTCCGCCATGTCCTGCGGGAGGTAGGCCTTGCCCTGAGCCGAGTCTAGGATCGCTTCAATGTACTACAAGTGTTGACTGGGCCAAAGGGAGGACTTGGGCCAGTTCAGGGTGATGCCTAGGTACCAGAAAAGATGAAGTGGCCTCCATGGTCTGGAGTAGCTGATCGCTGGAGAGGGCTGTTGGCAGCTAGTTGTCCAGATAAGGGAAGACACAATGGACCGGCCTCCTGAGGACCACAGCCACTATGGCTAGGCACCTGGTAAAGACTCAGGGAGCTGAGGAGAGGCCGAATAGCAGAGCCCTGAACTGGTAATAGTCTCCTTTGAAGCAAAAGCAGAAGAACCTTCTGTGGGGCTGAAAGACCAGGATATGGAGAAAGGCGTCCTGCATATCCAGTGAACAAAGCCAGTCCCCTAGTGAAGAGGGAGGAGGCTGTGGAGAGTGACCATCCTGAAGCGCTTCTATTCTATCAACGGGTTCAGTCGTCTGAGATCAAGAATTGATCTCAGATCGCCGGTCTTCTTTGGGACCAGGAAGAAGTTCAAATAGAATCCCTTCCCTCATTAGGTGGGTGGAACGGGTTCTATGATGTGCTTGCACAGAAGCACCTGAATCTCCTCCTGGATGAGGACAATATGAGCTCAAGGATAATGGGAGTGCAAGGGAGAGCTGTCTGGGGGGACTTCCAGAAACTCCAGGGTGTTTCCACCAGTTGGAGGACCCACTGATCTGAGGTTACATGTGCCATCCTTCTATGTATACGGAAAAGTGCCCCCCCCAACCATCTCCCCCAAAGTGTCTGCCAGGGTCAGGGGAAATCGGGTACGGAATGCTGTAGCACCTAGGATGGACAAAGCAGCCAGGGAGGCTCTAGGGGCCTTAGGGGCTGATGCTCCGGATGGCTAAGAAGTGGCCTTACATTTGAAGGCACCTCTGGACTGTTGGCCCTTGGATGGTTGTCTGTTGGGCCAATGAAAGGACTGATGCTGGCTAGATTTAGACTTGGCACGATACATGGATTGTACCAGTCTCAAAGCCTTGCCCAATTCCTGCAGGTGAAAGATAATGTTTTGAGCATCCTTGCCAAACAGGACAGGGCCCCTAATGCACAGCCCAGTGGTTGCCGCCCGGCCTGTGGAATCTGCCGAATCACAGGAAGCTCTGAAGACACAAGTACTCACGTCTGAGCCCAACTTAAGGATCTGGGCCAACTGGGGATCTGGAGCAAATGGGGCTTGGTAGCATCTTCAGGAAGAGCCTGTACCAATTTTAAAGCTTTGTCCCACAGGGCATTTTGGTACTGAACCACGTAGGTTAGAAAAATTCAGGGTCCGCACAGCCAGGGTGGCAGAGGCATAGACCTTCCTGCCGAATTGATCCACCTGGCGAGACTCTTTATCCAAGGGTGGGTACTAAGGTGCCTGGGCATCTTAGTACAGTCGTGAGCAGTGTTTATGACCACCAAGTCTGCTTCCAGATGCTCCCCATAGAAAGCTCATCTCTGGGGGTATGATAAAGGCAGTCTGCCTTCTTGGCGAAGGTCGAAGTGAAGGAGGGATGATTCCAGGCAGCCCTATTGACATCCACGAATGAGTCGATAAGAGGAGAGACCACCATAGGAAGGGTCTCCTTACTACGCAAGAAGACTGAGATGTCGGTGCTTGGGGTATAGCTCCTCCGTGTCCCACATATGCCTCATGACACCCATGAAGGTGGGAACATCAGGAGGAGATTTGGATTGTCCCTCGGCTCCTCTGGCTCGGATAGAAACCTGGAGTCCTCCAATTCATCCGACAAGGAAGACGCCGAATCTCCATCTGATGGGTCAGAATCTGGGACTGGCGTTGGTGGGCGACGGTCTCTTTTGTCCCCTGGAGACAGAGGACAGCTAGGACCCACCCAGTCTGGGTTAGAAGGGCCTCCTTGGGGACTCCTTACTATTCATGAATTTCCACCACACTGAAAACAATGCATGGTAATCCATAAGTGGATTCTGGGGAGCTGGTGCCAGGGAAGGATTATCCGGCACTGGCCCCAGAGGCGCAGGGTACTCTGGTGTCATTCCTTGTAGTGAAAGTCTGTCTGGCATTAGTCTAGGGGGAGGTGGAAGACTGGGTGTTGGACCCTCAGGCATCGGCTGAGGGAGAGGGAACGACGGTTGGAGCATCGTCTGGGCTGTTGCCGGGGGGGCAGGCATCGCCCAAACAGGTGAAAGCTTACGCCGGTCAGGCAAAACAGCCAGCGCAGACTTCAAAGGGAAGGCCTGTGCAGGGAGCTAGTCCCCAGAGGTGTTACTTCCTCAAGGGAGGGGCAGCCTAATGCCCGCATCGCTTAGATGCGGCCATCTGTGAACTCAGACTGATGGGCACACCAAGACCGGGGTAGAACCGGTCAAATTACCTGGCTGAGGACCTGCTGGGACCAACTGCTTAAGCTTCAGGGACTGGGGGGTCTGGGGACGAAGTCTTGAAATCCCAAACAACCATTGCCTGAAATGGTAAGGAGGGCTGGAGGGTGAGACATTGGGAGCCCAGAAGAAGAAAGCGCTGCCGGTGAAGGAGGGGCCGATCTCCTGCAGGAGGAAGACCCAGAGTAGGCCACCATCTTATGTGGGGACCGAGAGCGTGAGGCTGACCAGAGACATTCCCTCTGCTTGTCCCAGTGCTTTTGCTTCCCAACAGACTTCTTCTCCTCCTTCTGAAGAAGTGGAGGTTCTGGAACCCAGGGAATATTCTTGGAGCTCCTTCTCCATAGCAGTTAATTACTGCTGCAGCAGGAAACTCTGGAGCGTCTTCAATCGGTGTCTCCGGGTGGCCTGGTTGAAATCCTGGCAATGCTGGCAGGCCTGTGTGTCATGGTCAGGGCCTAAGCACAGCAGGCAGAATTGTGGCCATCCTTGGAGGTAAGTTGTTTGCCACAAGCACACTTCATCCACCAGTCTGAAGATATTGAAGGAGAAGACGACATGCAAAAATGAAGAAACGTCGAATACTGGTAAAATAAGAAATCACGGGTAATAGAGAAATAGAAAAGAACAGTTATGCAAGAAATAGCAGTTATGTAAGAACTTACCGTAACAGTAGATCTTCGAGAGAGGGTCCTGCTGTAGGTTTTCACATATAGGACTGTCCCCTCTGGCGTCAGATCTGAACGGCAAACTTGTAGATAGCAATCAGCGGGGACCGCCCCCAACGTCAGGCGGCGTGATGTCAGCCCAACTATAAAAGGGACGGTTTCGCGCCCGCTCTCCAGTTCTTTTCCAATGGAGACCTATAGGAAGGATAGAATAAGACCAGAGTAAAAACTCCTCAGACCCTGCTTCCACTCTAATCTCTAAGGATTAGATAGGATGGAAAATAAGGATAAAACATCCAGAAACTGGGGGAAGAAGGGTGGAAAACTAGACCTACTGCAGGAACCTCTCTCGAAGATCTACTGTAATGGTAAGTTCTTACGTAACTGCTATATCTTACTTCAAGAGGGTTCTTGCAGTAGGTCTTCACATATAGGACTGAATACCAAGCAGTCCCTGAGAAAAAACAAAACATAGGTACATCCGGGAGGAGGAGAAGTCGTCATAAGAAATCACGACAGGAGGCCTTGCAAGACTGCAAGACCAAAGCCAGTTCTGCACCTAGAGACAATGTCCAGACTATAATGCTTAGTGAAGGTGTGAACAGACGACCACGTGGCTGCTGCACAGATCTCTGCCGTGGACACATTCCTAAAAAAGGCAGTAGAGGTCGCCACACTGTGGGTGGAGACTGTGGGTGGAGTGGCCTTTAACTGCCCCTGGAAGGGACTTCCCATATTTCGTGTACGAAAAATGGATGCAGTTAGCTAGCCATCAAGACATGGTTTGCTTGGATATAGCCTTGCCTTGGCACTGTGGAGCAAAAGCTACGAACAGTTGATTGACCTAAGAAGCTAAGGTCTCGGCCTGATCCGATGGCAGAAAAGCCTTGTCCTGAACTGTCTAGTACAGCTCCAATGAACTGGAGTCTCTGGGATGGTACTAGCTGGGACTTGGGAAAACTGACCGTTATGCCCAGGAAACCAAACAAGTTCAGAGTGAAAGAGAGAGACTCTTTCAGGCTAGTGGGAGAGGGTGCTGTGAGGAGCCAGTCATCCAGGTACGGGAAGACATAACTGCCCTGACGGCGTAAGAACGCTGCCACTACCACTAGGCATTTGGTGAACACTCTGGGGGCCGAAGAGAGGCCAAAGGGGAGTGCTCAGAATTGGAAATGGTTCTCCTTAAAAACAAAATGGAGAAAGTGGCGGTGAGCCAGGAGGATAGGAATATGCAGGTAAGCATCCTGCATGTCCAGGTAGCACAGCCACGAGTTTGAGTAGAGCAGGGGAAGAAGCCCCTAAAGAGTCAACATACGAAACTTCTTGTACTCGACGAAGACGTTTAGGGTGCCGAGGTCCAGGATCTGTCTCAGGTCGCCCGTTTTCTTCGGTATCAGGACGAAGAGAGAGTAGAATCCCCTTCCTATTTGGTTCAATGGGATGGGTTCTATGGCTCTCTTTAAAAGAAGAGCCTGAATTTCCTGAGAGACAATGGGGACCTGATCCCAAGGATAGATGACCGTCCCGGCGGTAGAGGGGCTAGAACCTCGCTGAATTCTATCGAGTGACCTCGATGGATGAGCTGAAGCTCCCAAGCGTCTGCAGTGACGTACCTCCAATCGTCCAGGTGGAGGCCAAACCTCCCTCCGACCAGTTCCTCCTGTGTTACTGGAGGGAGCGGAAGGAGGGGGAAAGGAGTCAGGACGCCGAGGGGAGGGGAGCTTTTGCCCCAGGGGCCTGTTTAGGAAATTTGGTCTGTGGGTTTGAGCTCCAGAGCCAGGGCCACGTTTCTTTGCTTGGCGCTTAGCCTGAGATTTGTTCCACCTTCTTTGGCAGTGAAAATGCTGCTTTTTCTGGCCCATCCTATACAAGGAACGAACGTCCTGCAAGGAACGTCCGCTCTCCTGCAGCCCTGTAATGATATCCTTGGCATCACCGCCAACGAGGACAGAACCCCTAAAGGGGGGCGTCCAAAAGGGAGGACTGTACATCCTGCACCAGGCCTGCTATATGAAGCCAGGAGAGGCGACTGAGACAGATCCCTGAGGCTGCCGCTCTAGCCACAGAGTCGTAAGTAGCCCATAGAGCGTGATGACATGATGACTTCCCCATCCTGACTTTATCCAATACCTTCTTTCTCAGGGATTCATCCTGAACCTCTTGGAGGTCTCTTTCCAGATCCAAAAGGGAGGCATTTTTGGAAAGCGACCATATGTGATACATAATTAAGGGATCGTATCGCACATGAGGAAGAAGAATAGATTTTACATCCAAACTCATCTAGCTGGTGCGAGTCCTTGTCAGGAGGCGAAGAGCTCAAGTGTTTGGGCTGGGCTGAACGGTCATGAGCCATAATGACCAAAGAGTCAGCCTAGGATGGGAAATCCTTCCGGTAAGGGGGATACGTACGGTCTGCTTATGAGACACCACTGGTATTGAAGATGGTTGTTGCCAAATCGTGGTCACTAGGTCCTCATGAGGCCCCAACCACGGGGGAATGGGGATAGAGTCAGAAGTGGCCAGATCCAGGTGTTCTGCAAGGCATTTTCTTTGCAGGTCTACCTCTTTGGTCGGCTAGCCGCCTGAATGGAACGCAGCAAGGCTCCGAAAGAAGGGTCCTCCAGTGGAAACTTGGGAGAGTCCTTAGGGGGAACCTCTACGGGAGACCTGGAGTCCGACAGATCCGATTCGGACTCGGTGTCAGAGGGCTCGGAACCACTGGGAACTGATGGGTCTGCTTCCATGGTGCCAACAGTTAAAGAGCCTGAAGCTCTGGTCCAAGCAGGCGGCAGACAGGTGACCCTGGGAGTGGGTGCTTCTCCCACCGACTGTCTAATCTCCGGCAGAAGTTGTGTTCAGGCGCCCTTCCACTGGGGATGGATCATGTCCATTACCAGAGGTGGGGACTAGAAGCTCGGATACCCCGGATACTGAGGGTACTGCCATGAAGGATAGTACAGAGTACCGGATAACACGGTGCGGGGTGTCCGGGAGCAGGGACACCAGGCAGATATGACGGCATCGGGTAACCCGGCCGGAGGCCCGGCATCGGAGGCACATGGCCCGGCGTCGGGTAGTGAGTGGTCGACGGAGGGCCGCCCGGAGGCGGGAAAGAGGGTTCAGATGCTGGGAACCCAGTTGAAGGGCCCGCAGGGGGCAGTGCCACAGCGCCAGCAGATGGCGTAAGATCCGGGTGCGTGCCTGAAATACCGGATGGTGGAGGCCCCATGGCAGGATCCCCAGCCGGCGATGGACTCCTGTCCGGGGATGGCGGAAGGCCTGGTGGGGGGGACCCGAGGGGCCCCCGACGGCAGGTCGCAATGCGATCTAGCTAGTGCAAAAAGCAGAGGATCAGGTGGAGAGTCCCTGGGATGAAGAATCCTAGAGGACGATGGGTCAACTTGTCCCTCACTCTGTTCAGCGTCAGGGGCCAAACTGGAGCCCGACGGGAGAGTGGATGGATCCGGGTGAATGTTGGAGGAGCAGGCGGGAAGGCTGCCGCTAGACTGATTGGCGGAGGCCACGCACCCTTTGCTAGAAGCAAGGAGTGTCTTACCGGCAGGACAAGGCGATGAAATTGCAACCTCCAGAGAGGCTACCCCCGGCTGCCCCCTCACCTCAGCAGGAGGGGAAGAAGGCGCTCGGCACAAAGAGGTGGACGGGACACCCGAAGTACTCACAGTTGCAGGCCTCTCATGTGGCGACGGACTCCGGTCCCGGCACTTCTCTTTGCTTTTCTTCTTTTTTGGGGCTGGCGATGACTACCTCTCCCTCAGTTTTTGAAGCTGCTTTTTCATAGATGCCAAGCGTTGGGTCAGAAGATGGGCCTCGAGGGACTGTTTACACCTGGTTCTGGTCACCTGGTTGAAGGCCTGGCAGATGGAACACTCCTGGACATCATGTTTAGAACCAAGGCAAAGGAGGCAGCGGGAGTGGTTGTCCCCGTGTGGAATTTGGGCGCCGCACTTAGAGCACTTTATCTTCTGTCTAGAACACATCAAAATAAAGAAAACTTTTTGAGAAAATACTAGTAAATGGTGAAGAAAACCGACAAAAAACAACGTGGGCATTGGACTGCTGTTCACACACGAGCCAAACGTACTGAGGCGATGCTGGGAAAGAACTGGAGAGTGGGTGCGGGACTGCCCCTTTTATAGTCGGGCTGATGTCACGCCGCCTGACATCGGGAGCGGTCCCCGCTGACTGCTATCTTCAAGTTTGCCGCTCGATCCGACGCCGCGGGCAGTCCTATATATGTGAAGACCTATTGCAGGAACCCTCGCTAAGTAAGATCTTACCGTAACCTTCGAGGGATTCTCGGTCATCAGACTGAATCTTCCCATTGGTGAAGGGGAATCTACATGGAAGATTTTCAGCTGTACAACTGGGGCCACCCACGCCATCGATGTCAGCAACCCTATATAGGTGTAGGTGTCCCTACTCCATCGTCAGTTCTTTGCCCCTAGAGGCGAAGGGAGCAAGGCTTATGCCCTTGGGAACTGAGAACAGAAAGAAGTACCTAGCCTCAAAGCCAAACAGACTGGATACACCAGATAGCCAGTTCCTAGACAGCAGCCCCAAGAAGGGGGATGGTGGGAGGGAAATCATACCTGATGACTGAGATCTCCTCAACGCTCTACTGTTATGTAAGTTCTTAAGTAACTGTTCCATCTTCTTCCGGGGTATCTCAGGTCATCAGGTTACACCGTAGGAACGAATACCAAGCAGTGACAAGTGGAAACAGTCTGGGAGGCTGGATCTCCATAAACTTACCAGGCAGTTCTTTGCCATACTTGTAGCAGAACACAATGCAATTTGCCAACCCATCTGGATAAACACTGCTTAGAAACTAAAGTGCCCTCTCTACCTGGGGCGAAAGAAACAAACAGCTGCTTCAACTTTCTGGACTCTTTAGTCTGAAGCAGACAGTATTTCAAAATTCTACGCACATCCAGCATATTGAGCAGTGCTTCTCCTGGATTGACATGCTCAGGAAAACAAACAGGAAGGTGGACAGACTGATTTAAAGGGAACTCAGAAACCACCTTGGGCAGAAACTTGGGATTTGTGCGCAGATGTCACTCCCTCATAATGTGCTCATGGACAAATAAATCAACGAAGCGCACCTCTAAACTCACAAAATAAGTTCAATAAGGAACCGACAGCTGAAGCATTTTAAACAATATCTAAATGGGGCTGACTGGACCCCCACCTTGACAGTGCTAGCGATGCAAATCTGGCCCTAGACCACTTCACTACTACCTTTAGCAATGCCCGTAACATCTTTGCCCCAATCAGTTCAAAGAAAGGTAAAAGGAATACCAACCATTGGCTCTCAGGCTCCCTCACTGCGCTCATGCATTACCGTGACAACCTCTGGCACAAGGCAAGGGTGACTAGTAAGCAAGCAGACTACAATGCATATAAGGTGACCAGAATTAAGTGCACCAAGCTAACAAGGTAGGCCAAAGCCACGTACTTTAAAGAACTACTGGACAGGAGCTGGGGTAGAGGAAGAGATTACTGGGACTTCATAAAAACGCTCACCGAAGGGACCCCAAAACACCACCAGAACTGATCATCACAGCATCTGGCACATTACAAAAACCAAAAGAAATAGACGCCTTCAATGTTGCCTTTACCAACTTAAACACTGTACTACCCCCTGTGAAACTCTTCAATATGACCCCCAAAAAAAAAACAAACTCTAACATACCCCCATTTCATTTCAAGCAAATCTCCAGGGCTCATTCTACAAAATACATTAAGTGAGTTTTGGGGATAACCAGGATTGGAGGCAACCTGATCGACATGAAGCTTCTAGCACTCACACTTGATAAGCTAGCTTCACCCCTTACAAAAATGTTCAACCTATCCCTAAGCACAGGAGTATTCCCAGATAGATGGAAGTCAGTGCTTCTCAACACTGTATTCAAAAACGTGT
This sequence comes from Neoceratodus forsteri, assembly GCA_016271365.2. Lineage (NCBI taxonomy): Eukaryota > Metazoa > Chordata > Ceratodontiformes > Ceratodontidae > Neoceratodus > Neoceratodus forsteri. The sequence goes on along the minus strand of CM028133.1, from coordinate 207,885,827 downwards.
ACAGAACCATGCTATGTCGACTGGCAGGGTGCCTCTCAGCCTGTACCTGGTGTCTGTATAGCACACGGAAACACCTAGGCTCCAAACCACAGCTATTCAAAAATAGAGCCATACAGCAAGCCAATGGACAAGCCCTGGATGCTCCCTGCATGACACAGCATATTGGGGACAGCCGTGGATGGTTGTGGGCTTGCCTGGGAGGGCTCTTACTCGTAAAATGCCAACGGGGAGGGCGCACGATCAACCAGAGAGAATTTGAAATTAAATCTGCCACAGTAAGTTCTAAGAATACTTATATATATTAAATTGCTAATTGGACCCTGCTTCACATGGAAGTGGGGCCCGATATGAGGTGGACATTTCCCTTTAACTACAAAAAGGCTACAGACATGCTGTTTACAATGACTCAGACCAAGAAAAAAAAAATTCAGTCCCTTGATCCTTTTGGGAACATTTTGGAGCCCCGATAGGCCAGCGAACCTCCGAGATCTCCTGGGATTGGCCTGCTGCCCTTACGGCTCTGCCTGCTATTGGCTGCTCAGTCTCACCGCTTTTAGCAGCTTTTCTGATACCCACTCCCTGCCCTAGGCGCTTTACGCTTGTGTTTTAAATTTCCCACACCACCCGCCCCGACCCCAGCCTCTATTAAATGCTCATTCTCCAAGAGCTTGGCCAGCCCCTATCTGCTAATTGGTTGTTTCAAGATCAGCCATGCCTGCCTCCCTGTCTACTTTCCTTAAGGGATCTGCCTTCTTAAAGAAGGTCCAAATTGGTCTGCCAAGCCCACTCATAATTACCAGCATCAAGTGGCAAAACACTAATGAAAATGAAATTTACTAATACCCTTTTTTCGTAGTTGTCTGTTGCTTCTAATTTTTGCACTTGTCAGAAAGCAGGCTCCTAAGCTCTGCCCTAGTCAAAAATTCACCTTTGACGTTAACCATGATCTGCCCTTTCCCAATAATCAATGGCATACCAGATTGGGGACATCTTCTTCACTGCTATGCCCCTACTCATGCCAAGCAATGTCTAGAGACCTTATATGTACGCCTCTAATGTCATCGGTCATAGCAATTACCTATGCATTATCTTCCTTAAACCGCAACAACTCCCAAATAACAACTATCACTAAACCAATCTCCACAAGACGAGGCAACAAAAGACTACTTAGCAGACTAAGCCAGCACCTTAAAAAATTACTGCTACTCCTATTCTGCTCGGAAACGTGGAACTAAACCCAGGTCCACCCGTCCTCCTAGAAACTCCAGCGGACCTCCCTCAATATAAAGGTCTTCGTTTTCTCCACATTAATGCTTGTAGTTTGCTAAAGTAACTGGACCACCTACAGGCCTGGGCTCTTCAAGCAAGTCCAGATTTCCTCATAATAACTGAATCCTGGCTTAAGTCATCCACCCCAGACAAAGATATCAATATCCCAGGATACAATACCTTCCGCTGTGATAGGCCAACTAGGGGAGGAGGGGTTGTAATATATGCCAAGAACAAATTTGTAACCACGGTCATTGACAGTACCTCAAAGCCCAAAGAATTCGAATGCCTGGCTCTAAAACTATCACTCTCCAATGAGAAATCACTCCTCATTACAGCCTGCTACAGACCCCCATCTGGAGGCTTGACCCTATTACCTCATCTCCAAAATCTAATAGAGTTATCTAACTCATAGTGTATCCTACTGGGAGATTTTAACCTGAATTGGAACGACGACAACTCCAAGAAATTGAAGGATCTTGCTGATGCAGTTGGTTTGGTACAAATAACTCCTGCATTCACCAGACCAAACAGAAAATACCCGGAACGTAGCTCTCTCCTGGACCTTATGCTCGTAAATAAACCTCACAACTTTACTCATGTCAGAGTATCCTGCAATGACGTGAGCTACCATTGTGCTACTGCTCATGCCAGATGCCCCCTACAAACAAAATCGGCCTCCAAATTTAATTTTGTAAGAAAACATGAAAAGTTCTCCCAAAAGAATTTCTGAAAGATCAAGTAATATCAGATGGCAGAACTTCTATCTAGCTCCCTCCTTAGCGTGGCATTTAATATCTTTCACAACCTCCTGTTGGGCCTACTAGACAAACATGCCCCATTAAGGTTGATCAGGTCTAAAAGACCACCTGGTGGGTTCTCTACCATATTGAAGAGCGCGATCAGGGACAGGGATGTGGTGGAAAAGAGCAAGGAAATCTCGCGTGGAGGCAGACTGGGTAGCATTCCGCACCTCTAGAAATGCCTGTACTAAGCTAATTAGATTGGAAAAAGCTAGATACTTTCAAGCAGAACTAGAAGCCAACAAAAACAACTCTGCCAAATTTTGGAGCATCCTTAGAGAGGTTGAAGGTTGTACTACAGGCACATCATTCCCAGCCAAAATTTTGGCTGCTGGATCCACCTACACAGACAGAGCCGATATATTGGGGCAGCTAAATGAACACTTCACCTCTGGACTAGCATTTGACACCTCTTCTATCAACAAAATCCTTCCACCGGATCACCCTGCTACCGATCCTAATGCTAACCCGCCTCCTACCCCACCTTTTCCTGCTACATTCAGCTTCCACACAGTTACTTTTAAACAAGTAGACAACCTACTACTATCACTGGATACTAAAAAGAGTGCAGGCGCAGACAATATTGAGCCATACTTCCTAAGACTCGGCCATCATTATTTGACTGCCCCCATCATTTGACTGCCCCCATCACCCATTTATTCAACATTTTGTTGAAACGAGGAGATCTTCCTCTACTATGGAAAACTGCCCACATTCTATCATCATTCAAATCCGGGGATCCATGCGACCTGAACAACTATCAGCCCATATCTATACTATCCGTCCTGTCAAAACTCCTTGAAAAAATCGTCAATGTCCAAATCAGAGAACACTTGGATTCACTTGATCTATTAAACCCGGCACAACCTAGATTCAGAGTCAAACACAGCACTGTAACTACACTTGCGAAGGTAACTTCAGACTGGCAAATCGCACTGGATTCTAAGAAATATGTGTTTGCCCTTTTTCTTGATCTTAGTAAGGCCTTCGACACTGTGGATCACAAAATTTTGCTCGTAGCCTTGAGCAATATCAGACTCGATAGTTCAGCAATCAAACGGTTCTCCAACTACCTTACCAACAGATTACAACAGGTCAAAGCTGCAGATGATCTGGCTCCTCAAAAAACGCTTTTAAGATGTGTTCCCCAAGGCTCTATACTAGGCCCAATCCTCTTTGCTATCTACATCAATAACCTGGATTCACATCTCCGCTCAGCTAATGTCCATCTATTTGCAGACGACACCGTACCATATACCATAAATTCCTCCTTGGATATGGCCCATGAGAGTTTACAGCAAGATTTTATCACCCTCCAACATAATCTCAGACACAAACTGCTCCTCAATGCCCAAAAGACAAACTATGATCCTCTCCCCAAAGCTAGCCCCCGGACCATCGCACACCCCCAGATCCTAACACTACTAGATGAATCCCTTGAAATACTTGAAACCTTTAAATATCTTGGGTTCTGGCTGGATAATGAGCTTAACTTTCTACGCCATCTGAATGAAGTCTCAAAGAAATTAAGACAGCGGCTAGGCTTATTTTATTGTATTAAACATCTGCTCACCCCAGAAGCCAGAAAGAAGCTAGTACAAACTACATTCTTACCTCTATTGGACTTCGCAGACTTTGTCTACATGCATTACCCTGTAGCAGTGCTCAACAAACTTGACACGCTCTACCACAGGGCCCCAAGATTCATCTTCAGTCTACCTCTTCACACTCATCACGGCCTACTGTACCAGGAATCAGGGTGGCCTTCACTCTCAGCTAGGAGAAAAAGAAATGCCCTACTTTGACTTCATAGAGCACTATCCAATAATCTGCCTACTTACATCTCAAGTCTCTTCACACGGGCCAAGGAATCGTATGGCTTAAGACGTTTCTCCTTACTCTGTTTCCAGATTCCTAAAGTGAACACGGCATATGGGGCGGCTGAAATCAACTTCTCACTCCCATTGTTATGGAATAACATGCAAAACTCCCCTAAAACTCATCTCACTCCCAGGCATATTCTCATTTAAAGCTTCATTAACTGTATTGTTGTCGGAAGCCTGCAACTGTTTTCGTAGACACTGAACAATCTACATCATGCTCCTCTTACAAATTTTGCAGCCAATTGTCGATTAAGATTCCTCCCTATTAAGGTTGCCTAGCTCTCTTAATTCATTCTGGCCTTCTTATTCCGCTCAGCTACCTCTATCATACCTAGTTTCTCTTAGCTGCCCTCCCTCCCCCATTCTTACCATCTCTACCTTACTATTGCCCTTAGAGTGACTAGGATTCTTGCTCCCCTACTTCCTACATATCTTTTGCTCCGAATTATATGTGTTCACCATATTTGACAAGCACTTGATATTGGCCTTCCGTGGTTCACCTGTATATGTATTACATTTTTGTACTACCCTATTGGAGTTATGCTTGTTCTGATTTGCAACTTACTATAGTACAATGGTTTCTACATTTTATTTTTCTTTTGTTACTGCCTTAACTCATCTGTATTTTTCCTTGTACTAAACTGCAATGTATTATTGCCCAGGACCACCTTAAAAATGAGCTTGCTCAATGGTGTATATGCCTGGTTAAATAAAGTGATTGACTGACTGATTGATTGATTGATCCTTCTCAGCCAAAAAGGGGAAACACTAAAACAAGTTGGCTCATTCAAAGACTTAGAATATACCTGGATGACACCCTGTCCTTCACTTCACACACAGACCATGTCATCAAAACTGTGAATGTAAAGCTTGGAATCCTTTACAGATACAGGCATGCAATGTCCCCTGAGGCCCTGTGATTGGTAACTAGCTACTCAGTACCGTCCACTATTGATTATGGGCTGGTAATCTACAGTGCTGGCACTGACGCTGCCCTGAAGAGGATAAAAGTGCTGTTATACAAGGCCTGCAGGCTGGTCCTTAGGGCAGACTACCAGACACACACATGCAGACTCTACACTGATACTGGGTGGCTCCCACTTCATCTTAGGGCTAGATACCAGGCTCGCCTGCTAGGCAAAAAGGCCCTCCCCTAGGACTCACCCCTGAATCCACAGCAAGCATATTCCAACATGCCCGATCCTCAAAATCAACGAGAAGCGCAGCCAAGGGTGCACTCCAAGTCCCGTTTAAGTGTACCACTTTTGCCCAGAGATCCCTATCCTACAGAGGACCTCAGTAGCTAAATGACCTTCCTGCCTCCCTCATCGACACTGGAAAGCTGGGCTCCTTTAAAAAAGATAAGGAGGAGAGCTACGTATTCTCCTATCCCAAGCAAATAACTGATTGCCCCACCTAGCCACGGTCAGCTCCTGCTCAACCACGTAGATGACCCCCTTCCACACCTGTGATCTGCACCTCCCTGCCTACCACCTGGCTCATCGCTGTCCCATCAGCTACGCTTCCTCCTGAAAGCGCCATCTCCGGCTGCCACCACCACCACCACCATTACCGAGTCAACCACCAGCACTCCTGATAAATCTCTCCTTCTGCTACCCCCAAGTCAACCCACCCAGTAATGGAATGTACACTACCTAGTCTGCATCTATATGGAATGTACTGCTCTTACTGCTATACGAGTTTCACTGCTCCTACCACTATGAGTTTCACAGCCTCTACTACTTTGCTGCTGCTTTATTTAACTAGCACCTATTTAACACACAAGTACCTAAACAAGCATTATACCACATGCTATACCCCAATACCCTGCCGCTATTTACCTTGCACTTATGTATTTCAAGTGTTCTTAAGCTATGTACTGCACCTAACAAGCTTTGTACCACACCTACTGTCATGCTGCTGTATGCCTCTTGTACTCTGTAACCGACAATGATCTGGATCTCTGTTTATTACAGTCTTGTTGTCCATGTGAACTTGCCTGTACAATATGTATTGTCCTGTGTTAGACTTGGAACCTCTGTAAAAGAGCCCCCTGGCTCAAAGGTGTAAATCCTAATCTTAAATAAAGAAATGCTCTGTCTTTGTGAAAAGTCAAATAAGGCTCCTTGCACCAGATGCAGGATGCCTCAAAGAAAAGTACAGGAGATGGCCTGCTGAGCAATCATGTCGTCACCCATGGGCTCATAAAAAGCAGAAATAGCTGAAAGGTGAACCTTGAACATGGAATACTGGAGGCCTAAATCGGACAAAGAGATCAGGTAGTCTAGGATACGATTCACCAGGCAGGTGAAAGGGTTCAGGAAGTGTTTGGCAGCCCAGATGGCAAACTGTTTCCATTTCATGGCATATGTGGCGTGAGCAGAAGGCTTCTGTGCAGCCACCAAGACATCCGCCACCATGTTGGGAACCCCAAACCTGGCAATGGCCATGTTCTCAGGAGTCAGGCATGCAAATGAAGGCCCTGAGGTTGGGATGGACCAGGGTCCCTTGATCCTGGGTCAGCGGGCTGGAGGCTACTCTAACTGCTGCACTGGGGTAAACCATATCTGGAAAGGCCAGAATGGGGCCACCAGAATCATGCTGGCCCCCTCCATTTGCAGCTTGAGCAGCACCCTCTGGATCAGAGGAAACTGAGGGCATGCGTACAGAAACCTCCCGCTCCAAGAAGGGACAACACTTATCAGAAAACACCAGGCCCTGGATCTAACATGCAGAAATAGGGCAGTTTTGCATTGATTGGGGATGCAAAAAGGTCCAAATCTGAACAACTCCATCTGTCGAACAGATCTGCGACAGATGAGAGAAGTTCCCATTCATGCATGCTGGACCGAGTCCTGCTGAGACTGTCCACCAGGGTGTTTAGGATGCCTGGCACATGGACTGCTCAGAGTGTGAGGCAGTGTTCCAGAGCCCAGTACCACACCCTTCATGGCTTCCCTGCAAAGGGGAATGAGTGAGTTCCACCCTGTTTATCGATGTAGTAGACTAGATTCAGATTGTCTGACTGTACTAGCAGTTGGGCCAGGGGCAAGATGCTCCTGAAAAGCCTGCATAGTATACAGCACCGCTCATCTCCAGAACGTTGATATGCAGGGTGGCTTCCCACTGGGACCAGGAGCCCTGGGTTTGGAAGGGGACCAGATGTGCTCCCCAGCCCAGATCTGAAGCATCTGTGGCTAGGATCTGATCGGGGAGGTTCAGAAGGACACTCTAAGTAGATTCAAGGGGTCCATCCACCACTGCAGTACCTTGCATACTGGAGAGGAGACCAGGACTAGTTGGTCCAACTTGTCTGTGCGCTGGTCCCACTGTATCCTGAGGGTCCACTAAAGGATGCGCATATGAAGTTTGGCCAGCAGAATGGTGGGAATGGTTGCAACAATTAAACCCAGCAGTCTGAGGTACACCCTGGCAGGAATATACCGACTCAGAGTGACTTCCTGAGCTTGGACTATGGGGCACTCCGCCCTGTTTTGGGGCAGGAAGGCCTTCCCCTGCTCGGAATCCAGAACCACCCCAATATACTGCAGTCTTTGGGATGGTACCAGGACTGACGTACGCAGACTGACTATGCCCAGGGAGTAAAAGAGCTGGAGGGTATGCTCAAGAGTCAGCAGAAGCTGTTCCCTGGATGGGGCCTTGAGAAACCAATCGTCCAGATAACGGAAGACGTACAGTCCCTCTCTTCTGAGAACTGCTGCCAAGCACTTGGTAAAGACTTGCGGTGCAGAGGATAAGCCAAAGAGCAGAACTTTGAACTGGTAGTGCTTGCCCTGAAAGGCAAAACAAAGAAATTTCCTGTGAGGGAGAAAGGCCAAGATATGCAGGTAAGTGTCCAATATGTCCAGAGAACAGAGTCAGTCCATGGTCTTGAGAAGGGACATTAAGCCAGGCAAAGTTACAATCTGGAACTTTTTGCACTAGACAAAGAGATCGAGCTCCTTCAGATCTAAGATGGGCCTCAGCTCTCCGGTCTTTTTGGAGACCAAAAAGAACCTGGGGAATACAACCCCTGGTTTCTTTGGCATCAAGGCACTATTTCAATAGCCTGCTTGTGCAGAAGAGACTGTACTTCCTCCTGGAGAATGGACAAGTGAGCCAGGAGATAGTTGGAGGGTGAAGGAAGGGTGTCTGGAGACTGTTGTATAAGTTCCAGTGTGTGACCCAATTTTATGATCTGTAAAATCCATGTGTCTGACATTATGGTTCTCCATTGAGTCAGATGAAGAACCAACCTCAGACCACCACCTCCTAGTCCGGGACCAGAAGAGGGGGGTCCGGCAAGGAGTCGAGCAGCGGTGGAGCCAGCCCCAGGGGCTGGTTCCTCACTTCTGGGATGCTTGACTGCTGTTCCAGCACTGGAGTGGGCAGGCAACACAGCCTGGGCCCTGCACTTGCTTGGGTGCGGGGAGATGGTTCAGGCTTACTGTTTTGCTTACGAAAATGAGCCCTCCCTCTTCCCTTTGACTGGGTGTGGTAGAGGGAATGGACCGATTTAATGGCTATGCCGAGGCCTGCAGATCATTTAGAAGCTCCTGGACATCAGGGCTGAACAGCTTGGAGGCACTAAGCACCTTGTTCTGCACACTGGCTGCAAAACCAGAGACACTAAGCCAGGAGTGCCTACAAAGGCATATGCCAGTGTGGCAGCTGCTTTGGCAACTGTATCGGCCACGCTGTACAGAGCTCTGAGGAGGTGCTTGCTAACATCCTCGGCAGCCTGGAAACACGGAAGTAATTCTTGTTTCTGGGAGCCATCAGGGAGGGCATGGGTGGCAGCTTTGCCCTTCCTCCAGCTGGCATTCTGGTATTTAATCATGCGGGACAGATAATTAGCAATCCTCAGACCCAGGGTGGAGGAAGTGTAAATCCTTTTACCCCAGATGTCAATCCTAAGAGAATCCTTGTCTGGGAGCAGGGAGGTAAGGTGTTTAGGCAACTCAGATCTGTCATGAGCTGCCTTGATGACCACTGAGTCGGTTTCTGCCTGGGCAGCAAAATGAGGAAGACGCTGAAGGGCATTATGAAGTTTGTCTGCCCTGAGAGACATAGCTAGCACCATATCTGGCCTGTGCCAGGCTGCCGTAGTAGCATTCTTCAATGCTGGGAGCATTGGAGAAATGATTCTAGGGGGAGATCCAGGAATCTCCAGGAGCTCTACCAGGTCTTTCCTGCTGACATCCTCTTCCTCAGTGTGGAAGTCCACGGTGGCAGATAACTGCTTCATCACATTAAAGAATGTGGCATCCTTAGGAAGGGACCTTGGAGTGTGTTTCGCAGAGTCCTCACTGACCAAGGAGGCAGTGGACTTGTCTGAAATCAGTATCTCTTTCTTATCCTCTACGTCATCGTCAAGGATGAGATCAGATGACACTCCTCCCCGACTTCGAACTCTTCATTTGGGTCTGGTGTCTGATTCACCAGTGCTAGCCCATGGGGGTTCTCCCGGGGTCAACGAAAGGGCATCAACAACAAAGCTGACTTCAACGGTGTTGGAAGTGGGCCTATTCAAGGCACCCAGCTGCTGAATGAGCACAATCTTAAACTTGACCAGTACTTCATTCAGGTCAATCGTGGGCATTGACGGGGTGTTCGATGGCACAGGTGCCAACAATCCACGGTTGAGCCCAAAGAGCCTGAAGCCCTGGAGAGAGAAGGGGCAGGCCTCGATAGTGCTGTCGTCGATGAGCCATGTGTTGACAACAGAGGAGCCGATGAGCCAGAGGTCGACAGCCATGCGCCCTGTGTATCGGGTGAAGGTGCTGTTGATATGGGTCTGGAAGGCAACGCAACCTGGACAGCTGGACTCTTCATCGGAGTGGCTGCAGCTGATGAAAGGCCCCCTGAAGAAGGTGAAGCAGACAGGAAATGGATCACCGCTGGGGGAGCAGTCGTGATCATGGTCTTTTTTTTATGACTTCCCCCTCCGGGCTTGTCTCAGGCCTTGGAGGTGTGGAAGATCATAGAGCCAATTGGCGACTGAGCGGCCGGGGACCCAGATGACCCCTGCCAGGAGCTGTCTACCTGCTGTTCGATCAGGAATTTTTTGAGCCTTCTTACATTGCCTGAGGGGTGTTTGATTAAATGTCTGGCAGAGCTCACAGTCAGAGACTTCATGGTCAGGCCCAAGACAGCAGACACAAATGGAGCATTTGTCTGTATAGGAAATCTTCTTTCCACAGCTGCAGCGACAGAAGAGAGAAGATGAAGGATTAACTCTCAACATAAACAAAAGGAAAAAATAATCTCTGAAAAAGAGATTCAAGAAAAAAGTTAGGAGCCAGCCCGGTGGCGCTGAGGGTTGAGGCGCTGGACGCCACACCTCACGCCAGCAACTCGGGTTCGGGAACGAGCCTGTGCCACGGGGGGGGTCGGCGGGAGAGATTGAGCATCCGCAGGACTACTCTCCCTTCCCGGGGAGGGTTGGGAGAAGCGCTCGCTCCTGGAGCGGCCTCTGGTGGCGATTCAGGAGTGCCCAGCGTGGGCGAAGCAGCCGATGTAATAGGGGTAGATTTGGCGGCTTAACGCTGCCTTTGCTTGCCACACTCCGATTAGACAAGAAGAAAGCCGGAAAAAGCCTCCTACACTGTCGGTGATATGACGGTGGCCCCAAGGGGAGTTCGCCCTCATCCCAAATGCCAGCCCAACACACCCAGGATCCTCCTCCATGCCAGACTGGACAACAGCAGGTTGGCACTTCACACTTAAGGAGTCAGCCACTGAGGGAGGGCTGAATCAGCCCCATGGATGATACCGGGGGTAGAGCCTGCCTGGGCCATTTGGGGGAGGGGATCAAGGGGAGATGCGAGGGTTCAGGCTGGGAGCACGCAGAACTGAAAAAGACTTCAAGGAAGCCAGAGGGTGTAGATTAAGAAACAAAGTTAAAAAGAAAAAAGTTGGGGAAAAAGGCTGTAGACCAAAAAAAGACACTTGAGGTACTTGAATGTGTCCATCATATCCTCACTCTCCCTCTTTACTCCAGGGTATACATACTGAGGTCTTTCAGTCTTTCCTCACATGTTTTCTGGGTAAAATGCAAAAAAATGGTGGTCAAAAGAAGCGGGCGTCCATGGAAGTCTGACTTGCACAGGTCAATGGTGGGAAAAGAACTGAGGATAGGTTAAAGGAAAACTGTCCAGAACAGTGCTGGCAATTAATAGGGCTGCAAAAACACCCAATTAGCATAACCTATATATATTTTAACTATACTGCAGCTAACCTTTGCCGAGTTATTTACTGTGTTTCTTGCCTGTATGGTGGTGTGTTGAACTTTCCTGGCTGTGCCATTTCGAAAGTGTCGCTGCACCGGAAGACACAGCGTGACCTTGTAACCCCTCGGATCATCCTCTTGCATGCCAGAACGCTCGATCATGAGGAACGAGGCACATTTCCACGGACTAAAACTAACAGGGTGTCACGTAGAGGTCCTTGAGTTGTACCTCTAGAAACAATCCCTGTTAAAACGGAGCAGTGTAAGTTAGTTAAATTATTAAGTAAATTTCAGTTTTCGATTTCAGGCATGCGCAGCGCCTAGCACTACTGTGCATGCCTGAACGTGGAGCTTACCACGCTAAGAACTCCTGTTACAGGTGAGTAAATACAGGTTACTCACCTGTAACAGGAGTTCTAGGAATGGCATATGTTGTTCATCCACACTGTCTGGCAGGTTCCCTGCCGCTTTAAATCTTGCCGGAAGGTCTTCAAGCTGGCTCCTCCCACCCTCGCAGGTGGTAAAACTCTCGGCTCCACCCCATGACACCAGATCTAGCCCGCTGGAAGCCAGGTTGTGCGTCGAAGCTGGGTGGGTCGTGTGGATGAACAACATATACCATTCCTAGAATTCCTGTTACAGGTGAGCAACCTGTATTTCTAGGGACATGGATATGTTGTTCATCCACGCTGTCTGGCAGCCTTCTAGCAGTTCTCCGGGAGGAGGAAGGCAAGGTGCACACCCCCTACTTAGGAAATAAAGACTGGAGAACCGAGGCCCCAAAACCAGCATCCCGGTGTCACTCAAGGTCGATGTGGTAGTGGGTGAAGGTGTGTGCTGACTTCCAGGTAACAGCCCTACAGATTTCCTGGATAGGGACGTCCCTGGAAGCAGCCACCGATGCAGCGGTATGGCGGGTAGAATGAGCTCTTATCCTTCTGGGAGGCTCCATGCCCGCCAACCTATAGCAGAGATCTATGCAGGAGGTGACCCACCTGCCTGTCGTCCACTTGGCTGCAGGTCTGCCAGGTGCGGCTTCAGTGTAGGTGACAAACAGCTGGCGAACCTCTCCCCGAACTTCAGCCATCCGCTCCTTATAATAAGCGAGCGCTCTTCTAGGGTCCAAAGTATGGAGCCTATATTCGGCCTCTGAGGTGTGACTGGGGTAGAACACCAGCTGAGTCAACACCTGGTTAAGGTGAAACTCAGACACCACCTTCGGAAGGCATTTTGGTTGGGGGTGCAGGACAACCTTGTCCCTGTTGAAGACCAGATAAGGAGACTCTATGGAAAGTGCCTGGAGCGCTCCCATCCTTCTGGCTGACGTGATAGCCACCAAGAAGGCAGTCTTCCACGACAGGTGAGAGATGTCACACCTGTGCATTGGTTTGAATGGCTTACCCATGAGCTTTGCCAATACCAGCAGTAGATCCCACGGAGGTGGAGGTTCTCGCACCGGCGGGGATATGTGATCAAGGCCTTGGAAAAAGCGCCCAACCACCTTCTCCTGCACCATCGACTGCTTCCCGGCCCGCGCCCGGTAAGCAGAGATGGCTGCCAGGTGCACCTTAAGGGTCGTCGACCGAAGCCCTTGCTGAGAAAGGGACCACAGGTAGTCCAGAATGCTTGCCAAGGAACAGGAGGAAGGGTCCAGGCTCTTGCCCTGACACCAAATGGAGAATCTCTTCCATTTGAAGGCATAACATTTTCTGGTCGACTCCTTATGGGATGCCTCAACGACGTTGAGGACCTCGTCGAAAGACCCAAGGCCTGGAACTTTAGCCGCTCAGGAACCAGGCTGTCAGGTGCAGGGATTGAAGGTCCGGATAGAATACCTTCCCCTGACTGATGAGTCAGGTCCGGGCGGGCTGGAAGCCGCCTCGGGAGCCTGGAGCTGAGGCTGAGGAGATCTGGATACCAGAACTGGCGGGCCAGTCTGGGGCTAGCAGAATCACCTGCGCCTTGTCCCTCCTCGCCTTGAGAAGCACCTTATGGATCAAGGGAAATGGGGGAAAGGCGTAGAAGAGGCCCGGGGTCCACAGCCTCGAGAAGGCATCCCCCTGCAGCGAGCCCTGCTGAGGTGGGCGGGCATGAAACAGTCTCAGCTTCGCATTCTCCCTGGAGGCAAACATGTCCACCTGAGGCATGCCCCAGTGGGAGAACAGGTCTTGTACTACCTCCGGCAGGAGAGACCACTCGTGGGACGCAGCCCCTATCCGGCTTAGGGCATCGGCCAGAATGTTGGAAGCTCCTGCCACATGGTTGGCAAGAAGATCGGCCTCCAGGCTGCACACATGTGACCTAATGCGGAGCACTTCCTTGCACAGAGGCATGGAGCGCGTCCCACCCTGGCGGTTTAGATAGTACATGGTCGTGGTATTGTCCGTCTGGACCTGGACCACTTGACCCTGTAGAAATGGAGCGAAGGTGGTGAGGGCTAAACGAACCGCTCAAAGCTCCAGCAGGTTGATGTGACAACAGGACTCCCGGGGGACCAGAGGCCGCGCGCTCTGTGCTCCCCCCAACCCATCAGAGAGGCATCGGTTGATAGAGACCGTTGGCTCGGGCGGACAAACGGGATGCCCTCCTGCAGATGTGCTGGAACGGTCCACCACTGGAGAGCGTTCCACATCCCCTGGGCCAGTGTCACTAGCTGATCCAAGGGATCGGAGTACTGTGACCATTGGCTGGCCAGCCCCCATTGAAGGGGACGCATGTACCAACGGGCCCAACGGACCACGCTGGCGCGAGGGCTGCCATGAGTCCCAGGAGGCGAGGAAGTCCCGGGCAGGGCGCAATTGCCCAACCTGAAATGACTGGGCAAAGGAGGAAAGAACCTCGGCCTTGTCCGCCGGGAGCCGTGCTCTGGCTTGTAGAGAGTCGAGCTCTGCCCCGATGAATTGGATCACCTGCTTTAGCATGAGTTCCGACTGGGCCTCATCAATGAGGAGGCCAACCTGAGAGCAAACCTGGAGGGCCAGATCTCTGAACCGCTCCACCTCCGTTCTGGAGGAGGCTGCAATCAGCCAGTCGTCCAGGCAGAGGTACACCTGGACCCTTCGGCGCCGCAGGAATGCTGTCACCACTGCCATGCATTTGGTGAAGACCCTGGAAGCTAGGGAAAGGCCAAAGGGCATGGCCCGGAACTCGAAGAGGGATCCCTCTGCTCGGAAGTGGAGGAATCTCTGGTGGGACGGACGGATTGGGACGTGAAAGAACGTGTCCGGGAGGTCTAGAGAACAGAACCACACGCCTTGTTCCAAGGATGGGATTATCTGAGCCAGAGTGACCATCCTGAAGGTCCGAGACCTTAGGAACCTGTTCAGGTCGAGAATGGGGCGCCAGCCCCCCGTCCATTTTGGGACCAGGAAGTACCTGGACACAAATCCTGGGTCTGGAGGAGGAGGATCTGCCACCTTCCTGATCACCTCTTTTTCAAGGAGCAGGGCGATATCGGCTCAGTGAGCCGACAGAGGCTGTGGACCTCGCAGCTCTCGAGGGGCACGGCTCGAAGGGCGGGCCTGCCTGAACTCCAGGGTCAGGCCCTCTCCTACCACCTCCAACACCCAGCGGTCCATGGTGATAGCAGACCAGGCAGAAAGGAAGTGGGAGCGTCTCCCCACAGGGGAACCCGGAGACACCCCTCAACCCGTCACTGGGCAGGCTTGGAGGAGGGACCGGCCGAGGGACCTCCTGGGCCTTTTCCTCCCTGCTTCCTATTAGAGGAAGCTGCAGGCTTTGCTTTCGGGTGCCAAGCGTGAGCCTGCTGGCCCTGATGCTGGTGCTGTTGGGCTGGATGTGCTGCAGGCGCAGAACGGCGAAAGGACTTACGTTGTTGTCGACGGCCCTTGTCCTGGGCGGAGGTGACCGAGTCAAGAGTGGCATTGGACTTTTCGATCCGCTGGAGGTGACCTTCCACTCCAGAGCGGAAAAGGTCAGTCCCCAGGAAGGGGACATCCGCCAGTTTATGCTGGGTATCTGTCGTGAAGGTGGATATCCTCAGCCATGCTCTGTGGCGCATGGCCACTGCGGCCACAACTGATCTGGTACAGGAGTCTCCAATGTCCAGAGCCATTTGGAGCTGCTGTTTTGCCACTGACCTACCCTGGTCCCGTGTCTGCTTGACCGTGGTCTGCAGGTCAGCCGGAAGATGAGGGATCACCTCATCCAGGGAGCCCATGAGGGCATGGGAGAAGTGTGCCATCAGCACGGCCGAGCTGGCCTGGCGGAGGCAAAGGGAGGACGCAGCGTACACCTTGTGCCCGGCACAGTCCAGCTTTTTGGACTCCTTGTCAGGGGGCTTATCCACATCCCTAGCGTTCCCAGAACGCTGGAAAACGCTATCGGTGACCAACCCCTCGGCGGAGGGGTGTTCCGAAAAACCGAACAAAGAGCCAGTAAGGACCGCATACTTCCTGGCCATCCTGGCCAAAGGCGCAGGACAGAAAACCGGCCGCTGCCAAAGCTCCAAGTCTGGGCCAACAATGGCTTCAGCCACTGGAAAGGCCTCAGTGGGTGAATCCCCTCGGTCCAGTATCTCCGTCAGGGGATACTTGGCCCATTTGGATACGGGCTCGAGCTGCATCCCGTTGGACTCAGATGAGCCGAAGCAGACCCATAAAGGACGATGGGCTTTCGTCCATCGACTGGCCCCCAAAGGACTCCAGATCAATGGGCCTGGAGAGCAGGGAGGAATCGTTGGACTCCGAGGAGTCCGCGAAGAGCTGCCTGGGGCCTGGGCCACCCTCCACCTGCCGAGGACAGTCGGGAGTGAAGGTGACCGACAACCTGTGGGGCAGACCCTGACCCGACCGAGAGTCCTTGGTCGGCGCCCCAGATTTCGGTTGTGGAGGCGGAGGTTCCACCACAAATCAGTGGGGCAGCTGGTTTCAGCCGAAGAGCTGGCCCAGGATTGGGCACCTCGGCTACAGCGAGGGGTTGTTTCAGCCGTTCGGGTGACAGCCACTTGATGGCCGGGGAAGGCGACGGCTTGTTCCCGGACAGAAGTAATTGTTGCCACATCAGGTCCTCGTAGCGTCGAAGCAATTTGCGCCAAAGCCTCTCCTCTCTTCCGAGGAGAAGGCGAGGCGGCGGCACAAGCTACTTGGTGCGAAACTGAGACGCCCGATGTCGGTAGGATAAGCTGGACCTGAAGACGATGTCAGACACTGAGATCCTCTGCGTTTCGGGGGCCGGTCTGGGAAGGGTGGGGACACCCGCTCTTCCCTCGGCTCGACGCCTTGAGCAGGGACTATGGCACAGGCAAGTCCTCGGACTCCACCGCTGGAACTGGTGAAGAAGGGTTGTCGGCTACACGATGAGCAACTAAATCCCGACGGGTAGAAAATCTACGACGGCGTCGATAATTAATCTCAACTTGACTGACCCGGCGGGGACACCGTGAAACCAAGCGAGCATAGCGCAACCTCTCGACAGTAAAATTAATAGGCGTATCCGGGGAAGGGACCTCTCCTGCTCCCCTGAGCGCCCGGCAGTGGGACTTACCTTTCGAGTCCTCCTTTTTGGACCGAGAAAGAATGTCGATGGCCTCGCCGTGGAAAAGGGATTGGCAAAGCTCTAAAAAGAAGCTGAGTAGGAAGAACCTAAAGAGGCGGGATAAATGCCGCGACCAAGGAAGAGGATGATGCGACCTGTGCCGCCTCCTCCTCGAGGGCGATCATCTGCTCGAGTAGCTCAGCCGAGCCAGCCACTGCGGTCACCGCCCAAGGTACCTCCTTCGACTTCACCAGCGGTTGGCGCTTCTCAAGGCGCCAAGCTGCAACCGGGCCGCGAGTCTTCCAGGATGTTGGCAGCAGACAGCATAACTACCATGAGCCTCACGGGTCATGGTCAGGCAGAGGCAGTAGGCACATGGAGTGCAGATCCGTCCCGGACATTTTCTGCCCACATGGGCACCGCGAAATCCGGGGTCTATTTGTCCATTGCAGCCGCGAGGGAGTAATTTGACCAAAGTCTTGAAAATTTGAGAATAAGTTTCGAGCGAACGAAGAATGGGATCCAGTCTACGCAGAGCGTGAAGGAGGAACCTGAGCTTCCAAGCGTAAGGAAGATCTGGCGTCATGGGCGGAGCCGAGGTTTACCACCGGGTGGGTGGGAGGAGCCAACTGAAGACCTTCGGCAAGATTTAAAGTGGCAAGGAACCTTCCAGACGGTGTGGATGAACAACATATCCATGTCCCAGAACCTGTTTTCTGGGAAGTGGATATGTTGTTCAATCCACATACTAGACAGACTCCTAGCAGTTCTCCAGGAGAAGGGAGGCAAGGTGCTCCACCCTCAATTGGGAAATAAGGACTGGAGAACAGAGGTCCCAAAACCAGCATCCCGGCATGACTCAAGGTCGATGTGGTAGTGGGTAATGAAGGTGTGTGCTGACTTCCAGGTAGCAGCCCTGCAGATTTCCTGGATAGGGACGTCCCTGGAAGCAGCCACCGAAGCAGCGGTATGGCAGTAGAATGAGCGCTTATCCCTTTGGGAGGCTCCATGCCCGCCAACCTATAGCAGAGATCTATGCAGGAGGTGACCCACCTGCCTATCGTCCGCTTGGCTGCAGGTCTACCAGGTGTGGCTTCAGCGTAGGTGACAAACAGCTGGCAAACCTCTCCCCGAACTTCAGCTGTCCGCTCCTCATAGTAAGCGACCGCTCTTCTAGGGTCCAGAGTATGGAGCCTATATTAGGCCTCCAAGGTGTGACTGGGGTAGAACACCAGCAGAGTCAACACCTGGTTAAGGTGAAACTCAGGACACCACCTTCGGAAGGAATTTGGGGTGGGCGCAGGAACAACCTTGTCCCTGTGGAAGACCAGATAAGGAGACTCTATGAAAGTGCCAGAGCTCTCCCATCCTTCTGGCTGACGTGATAGCCACCAAGAAGGCAGTCTTCCATGACAGGTGAGAGATATCACACCTGTGCATTGGTTGAATAGCTGGCCCATGAGCTTAGCCAGTATCAGCAGAAGATCCCACGGGTGGAGGTTCTACCGGAGGATATGTGATCAAGGCCTTTGAC
Source organism: Neoceratodus forsteri (assembly GCA_016271365.2). Taxonomy (NCBI): domain Eukaryota; kingdom Metazoa; phylum Chordata; order Ceratodontiformes; family Ceratodontidae; genus Neoceratodus; species Neoceratodus forsteri. Next base: position 207,867,611 of record CM028133.1, on the reverse strand, counting down.
GCCCGACCACCTCCTGCGCCACCGACTGCTTCCCAGCCCACGCCCAGTAAGCAGAGATGGCTGCCAGGTGCACCTTAAGGGTCATCGACCGAAGCCCTAGCTGAGAAAGGGACCACAGGTAGTCCAGAATGCTAGCCAAGGTACAGGAGGAAGGGTCCAACCCCTTATCCTGACACCAAATGGAGAATCTCTTCCATTTGAAAGCATAGCATTTTCTGGTTGACTCCTTATGGGAAGCCTCAACAACGTTGAGGACCTCGTCGGAAAGACCCAAGGCCTGGAACTCTAGCTGCTCAGGAACCAGGCCGTCAAGTGCAGGGATTGAAGGTCCGGGTGGAGTACCTTTCCCTTGTTAACCGAGATCAGGTCCGGGCGGGCTGGAAGCCGCCTCGGGAGCCTGGAGCCGAGGCTGAGGAGATCTGGATACCAGAACTGGCAGGGCCAGTCTGGGGCTACCAGAATCACCTGTGCCTTGTCCCTCTTCACCTTGAGAAGCACCTTGTGGATCAAGGGAAATGGAGGGAAGGCGTAGAAGAGGCACAAGGTCCACAGCCTCGAAAAGTCATCCCCCTGCAGCGAGCCCTGCTGAGGGGGGCGGGCATGAAACAGCCTCAGCTTCGCATTCTCCCTGGAGGCAAACAGGTCCACCTGAGGAGTGCCCTAGTGGGAGAACAGATCTTGTACTACCTTCGGCAGGAGAGACTACTCGTGAGATGCAGCACCTATCCAACTGAGGGCATCGGCCACGGTGTTGGGAGGCTCCTGCCACATGGATGGCTAGGATATCCGCCTCCAGTCTACTCACGAGAGACCAAGTGCGGAGAGCCTCCTTGCACAGAGGCAAGGAGTGTGTCCCACCCTGCCGGTTTAGGTAGTACATAGTCATGGTGTTGTCCGTCTGGACCTGGACCACTTGACCCCGTACAAACGGAGCAAAGGCGGTGAGGGCTAGTCGGACCGCTCGAAGTTCTAGCAGATCGATGTGGCATCGAGACTCCTGAGGGGACCAGAGGCTGTGAGCTCTGAGCTCCCCCAGATGGGCACCCCAACCCATCAGAGAGGCGTCGGCCGTTAAGAGTGACTGTCGGCTCTGAGCAGACAAATGGGATACCCTACTGCAGATGAGCTGGAACGAGCCACCATTGGAGAGCATTCCACATCTCCTGGGTCACTATCACTGGCTGGTCCAAAGGACCAGAGCACTATGACCATTGGTGGGCTAGCCCCCATTGCAGAGGATGCATGTGCCAGTGGGCCCAACGGACCACGCTGGTGCAGGCCACCATGAGACCCAGGAGGCGCAGGAAGTCCCAGGCAGGGCACAACTGCCCAACCAGAAATGACTGGGCAAAGGAGGAAAGTACCTCGGCCCTGTCCGCCGGGAGTCATGCTCTGGCTCGAAGAGAGTCGAGCTCTGCCCCAATAAACTGAATCACCTGCACTGGCATGAGTTCTGATTTGGCCTTGTTGATGAGGAGGCCAATCTGAGAGCAGACCTGGAGGGCCAGATCTCTGGACTGCTCCACCTCCAACCTGGAGGGGGCTGCAATCAGCCAGTCGTCCAGGTAAGGGTACACCCGGACCCTTCAGCGCCTCAGGAATGCTGTCACCACTGCCATGCATTTGGTGAAGACCTTGGGAGCTGAAGAGAGGCCGAAGGGCATGGCCCGGAACTCGTAAAGGGATCCCTCTGCCCTGAAGCGGAGGGATTGCTGGTGAGACAGACGGACTGGGATGTGAAAGAACACGTCCTGGAGGTCCAGAGAACAGAATCACACACCTCGTTCCAAGGATGGGATGATCTGAGCCAGAGTGACCATCCTGAAGGTATGAGACCGTAGGAACTTGTTCAGGTCGTGTAGGTCTAGAATGGGGCGCCAGCCCCCCATCCGTTTTGGGACCAGGATGTACCTGGACACAAACCCTGGGTCTGGAGGAGGATCCGCCACCTCCCTGATCACCTCCTTCTGGAGGAGCAGGGCAATGTCGGCTCGATGAGCCGACAGAGAGGCTGCGGACCCCGTAGCCCCCGTGGGGCGACAGCTCGACAGGGTGGGACTGCTCAAATTCCAGAGGCAGACCCCTGCCTACCACTTCCAACACCCAGCGGTCCGTGGTGATATCGGACCAGGCAGAAATGAAGTGGCGGAGCAGTCACCCCACGGGGGGAACCCGGAGAGGAGTGACGAGGTTGGGGGCGACACCCCTCAACCCGTCACTGGGCAGGCTTGGAGGAAGGGCCGGCCGAGGAGCTGCCTGGACCTTTTCCTCCCAGCTTCCTGCTGGAGGAAGTAGCAGGCTTGGCTTTGGGGTGCCAACTGCGAGCCTGCTGGCCCTGATGCGTTGCAGGAGCTGAAGGATGAAAGGGCTTACGCTGCTGCTGGAGGCCCTTGTCCTTCTGGGCAGACGTGACTGAGTCCAAGGTGGCGTTGGACTTCTCGATCCATTGAAGATGACCCTCCACCCCGGGACCGAACAAGTTGGTTCCCAGGAAGGGAACGTCTGCCAGCTTGTTCTGGGTGTCCGTCGTAAAGGTGGAGATTCACAGCCAAGCTCTGCGGCGCATGGCCACTGCAGCCGCTACTGACCGGGCACACGAGTCAGGGATGTCTCGGGAAGTCTGGAGCTGCTGTTTTGCCACCGCCCTTCCCTAATCCCGCACCTGTTTGACCATCGTTTGGAGGTCAACCGGGAGATGAGGAATCACCTCATCCAGGGAGCCCAGAAGGGTGTGTGAAAAGTGCCATCAGGACGTCCGAGCTGGCCTGACAAAGACCTAGGGAGGAAGCAGCATAAACTTTCCACCCGGAGTAGTCCAATTTCTTGGACTCCTTGTCGGAAGGCTTGTCCACGTCCCGAGCATTCCCGGAATGCCGGAAAATGCTGTCGGTCACTAGCCCCTCCGCAGAAGGGTGCTCCGAGAAACCAGAGAGTGAACCGGTGGGAACAGCACACTTTCGGGCCATCCTGGCCGAAGGTGCTGGACAAGAAGCTGGCCACTGCCATAGCTCCAGGGCCGGGCCGACAATGGCTTCAGCTATCGGGAAGGCCTCTCCAGGGGAATCCCCTCGGTCTAGTATCTCCAAGAGGGGATACACTTGGCCCGTTTTGAAACGGGTTCGAGCTTCATCCCAGTGGACTCTGAGATGAGTCGAAGCATTCCAAGGAACAAGGATGGGCTCTCGTCCACTCGACTGACCCCTGGTGGACTCCAGGTCAAGCGGCCTGGAGAACAAAGAGTCGTCGTCATCAGACTCAGAGGAATCTGCGAACAGCTGCCGAGCGCCTGAGCCACCCTCCACCTGCCAAGGTCGATCGGGAGTGAGGGTGACTGACAACCGATGGGGCAAACCGTGACCCGACAGAATCCTTGGTCGGTGCCCCAGTTTTAGGTTGTGGAGGTGGAGGTTCCACCACAATGGGTGGCGCTGCCAGTTTCGGCCGAACAACTGGTGCCGCTGGCTCCTCGACTACTACGAGGGGTTCTTTTGGCGCTCGGTGACAACCACTTAATGGCGGGGAAGGCAATGGAGTCGCTTATTCCCGGACAAAAGGAGCTGCTGCCACATTAGATCCTTGTAGCTCCGACGCAATTTGGGCCGGAGCCTATCCTCCGAAGAGGATGATGACGAGGATGAGCGGGGCTGCCGCCTTCCATGGTGTCGAGACAGACCGCCGATGTCGGCGGGACCGGTTGGACCTGGAAGAGGTCTGAGACCTTCGGTGTTTCCGAGGGTGGGTCTGAGAGGGGGCAGGGGAAACCCGCTCCTCCCTCGGTTCAGGGACCTTAACCGGGGGCTCCGGCACAGGAGGCACAGGCAAATCCTCTGTGTCCATCGGGGGAACCGGTGAAGAGGGTTGTCAGCTTCTCCAGTCGACAGACCGTCCGACGGGTCACGAAAAACCTCGACCGCGTCGATGTGTGTCTCGGCTGGCTGACTGATGGGGACACTGTGAGCCAAGCGGCCTTGGCGCAACCTCGACCAGTGAGTGTCGACTATCAGGAAGAGGGACCTCTCCCGCTCCCACGAGCGTCGACAGTGGGACTTACCCTTAGAGTCCTTTTTGGACCAAGAGGAATGTCCCGAATGCCCCTCTCCCTTGGTGGAGAGGGATTGGCAAAGCTCCTTAAATGAAGCCGTGTAGGAGGAGCCCAAGGAGAGTGGGATAAATGCCACGACCGAGGATGATGATGATGTGGCCTGGGCCGCTTCCTCCTCATCGAGGGCGATCATCTGTTCGAGCTGTTCAGCCGAGCCCGCAGCCACAGACACTGCCCAACAGGCCTCCTTCGACTTGACCGGAGGATAACGTTTCTCTGGGCGCCCAAATTGTAATCTGGCAGCGCGATCCTCTAAGACTGTAGCTGAAAAGGACTTGCACAAGTCACAGGCCTGCGAATCATGGCCAAGCCCCAAGCAGTAAATGCATGTGGAGTGCAGATTGGTCTGGGACATCTTCTGCCCACAGGGGCACTGACGAAATCCGAGAGTCAATTTGTCCATCGCAGCCGCGAGGGAAGATAAAGACCGAAGTCTTGTAAAATTAGTTTCAGGTTAACCGAAGAGTTTGGATCCAGGCCTAAAACGCAGAGCGCAAAGGAGAGAACCTGAGCTTCCAAGTGGTAAGGAAGATCTGGCGTCATGGGGCGAAGCCGAGAGTTTTATCACCCGGGTGGGTGGGAGGAGCCAGCTTGAAGACCTTCCGGCAAGATTTAAAGCAGCAAGGAACCTGTCAGTAAGTGTGGATTGAACAACATATCCACATCCCTAGAAAATAAGGATTATTAATGAATGCCATGCCCTACAACAGAAATGCTGATCTCTCACTGCAAGTTGGCAGGTAAGTACACACTGGGAAGAAAATGGGGATTATGACAGTTTTCCTTTAATATGTAATAACTAATGATGCTAATGACTGCTAGCTAGAAGTTTTCAGTGTGGTCCTAGCGCCTGGCTGCTTAGACCTACTGGTGGTGTCTGCTGCAAGAACCCCCTTGAAGTAATATCCTTAGTTCACACAGCAAAGACTGCCATCGAACGGAGGCCAGGCAGCAGCACAGCAGGACAGCATGCAGAAGGGAACAGCTGAAGAATGAGGAGGTGGCACACATGTACCTTGCGCTCCATATCAGGGAGAAAACTGGAGGAAAGACTGCAGGGCTGCTGCTACATGCCAGCACCCTTCCACGCAGGCTCTCTCGCAGGACTGATATGTCTGACCACCCACAAAATTGTGGTCTGTCGCAAATGGTGGCTAACCGGTATGTCTGCGAGAAGGTCAGTGACGGGGGAATGCTGTCAAGCAGACCCTGGAGACAGTAGCATAAAATACAGGTTACTCACCTGTAACAGGAGTTCTAGGAATGGTATATGTTGTTCATCAACACTTATTGGCAGGTTCCTTGCCGCTTTAAATCTTGCCGGAAGGTCTTCAAGCTGGCTCCTCCCACCCACCTGGGTGGTAAAACTCTCGGCTCTGCCCCATGACGCCAGATCTAGCCCGCTGGAAGCCAGGTTGTGCGTCCAAAGCCAGGAGGTCAGGGGAGTTGTGGATGAACAATACATACCATTCCTAGAACTCCTGTTACAGGTGAGTAACCTGTATTTCTAGGGACATGGATATGTTGTTCATCCACACTTATTGGCAGACTCCTAGCAGTTCTCCGGGAGGAGGGAGGGCAAAGCGCACACCCCAACTTAGGAATAAAGACTGGAGGAACCGAGGCCCCAAAACCAGCATCCTGGCGTGACCCAAGGTTGATGTGGTAGGGGGTAAATAAGGTATGTGCTGACTTCCAGGTAGGAGCCCTGCAGATATCCTGGACAGGGAGATCCCCAGAAGCAGCTACCGATGCAGCGGTATAGCAGGTAAAATGAGCTCTTATCCCTCTGGGAGGCTCCATGCCCGCCCACCTATAACGGAGATCTATGCAGGAGGTGACCCACCCGCTCATCGTCCGCTTGGCTGCAAGTTTGCCAGGTGCGGCTTCAGCGTAGATGACAAACAGCTGGCGAACCTCTCCCGAACTTCAGCCCTACGCTCCCCGAGAAGGCGAGCGCTAACTAGGTCCAAATGGAGCCTATGCGCGCCTCCGAGAGTGAAAGGGCAGAACACTGGCAGAGTCAACACCGTTACGGTGAAGCTCCAACACCACCTTCGGAAGGAACTTGGGTGGGGCGCAGGACAACCTTGTCCCTGTGGAAGACCAGATAGGGAAGACTCGAAGGAAGCGCCTGGAGCTCTCCCATCCTTCTGGTTGACGTGGTAGCCACCAAGAAGGTGTTCTTCCACAACAGGTGGGAGAATCGCACCTGTGCATTGGTTTGAATGGCTTGCCCATGAGCTAAGCCCATACCAGCAGTAGATCCCACGGAGGTGGAGATTCTCACCCCGGAGGGGAAGCATGATCAAGGCCTTGGAAAAAGCGCCAGACCACCTTTCCTGCGCCACTGACTGCCTTCCGGCCCGCGCCCGGAGGACAGAGGTGGCTGCCAGGAGCACCTTTAGGTCGACCAAGCCCTTGCTGAAGAAGAAGAAAGGACCACAGGTAGTCCGAAAATGCTCGCCGAGGAACAGGAGAAGGGACCAGGCCCTACCCTAACACCAAATGGAGAACTCTTCCATTTGAAGGTGTAGCATTATCCGGTCGACTCCTGGCGGGACGCCTCAACAACGTCGAGGACCTCGCCGGAAGACCCAAGGCCTGGCAACTAGCTGCACAGGAACCAGGCCGCCAGGTGCAGAGATTGAAGGTCCGGATGGAACACCTTCCCCTGATAACACAGATCAGGTCCGGGCGGGCTGGAAGCCGCCTCGGTAACCTGGAGCAGAGACTGAGAAGAGCAGGATACCAGAGCTGGCGGAACCAGTCTGGGGCTACCAGAATCACCTGCACCTTGTCCCTCCTCGCCTTGCCTTGTGGATCAAGGGAAATGGGGGAAAGGCATAGAAGAGGCCCAGGGTCCACGGCTGCAAAAGGCATCCCCTTACAGCGAGCCCTGCTGAGGGAAGGGGGCGGGCATGAAAACAGTCTCGGCTTCGCATTCTCCCTGGAGGGAAAAAGGTCCACCCAAGGCGTGACCCAGTGGGAGAAAGATCTTGTGCTACCTCCGGCAGGAGAGACCACTCGTGAGGCGCAGCCCTTATCCGGCTTAGAGCATCGGCCAGGGTGTTGGAGGCTCCTGCCATCGAGATGGCTAGGAAAACCGCCTCCAGGCTGCGCACGAGACCAAATGCGAAGAACCTCCTGACGTAATGGCAAGGAGCGCTTCCGGCCCTGGTGGGTTAGGTAGCACATGGTCGTGGTATGGTCCGCCTGGACCTGAACCACTTGACCCCGTGTAGACGGAGCGAAGGCGGTGCGAGCTAGGCGGACTACATGAAGCTCCAGCAGGTTAAAATGGCATCGGGACTCCCCGAGGGGACCAGAGGCAGTGCACTCTGCGCTCCCCTTGATGGACACCCCAACCCATCAGAGATGCATCAGTCAAAGAAGACCGTCGACTCGGGGCGGACGAACGGGATGCCCTCCTGCGGATGTGCTGGAACGGTCCGCCATCGGAGAGCGTTCCACATCCCCTGGGTTACTGTCACGGGCTGGTCCAAAGGATCGCAGCGTTGTGACCGCTGGCTGGCCAGCCCCCCCACTGAAGGGGACGCATGTACCAACGGGCCCAACAGACCACGCTGGTGCAGGCCGCCATGAGGCCCAGGAAGTCCCGGGCAGGGCACGATTGCCCAATCAGACATGACTGGGTAAAGGAGGAAGAACTTTGACCCTGTCCACCGGGAGCCGAGCTCTGGCTCGAAGAGTCGAGCTCTGCCCCGATGAAAGGATCACCTGCTTTGGCACAAGTTCCGATTTGGCTCCGTTGCAGAGGAGACTGGTCTGAGAGCAACATAGAGGGTCAGAACTCCGGACCGCTCCACCTCCGCTCTGGAGGAGTTGCAATCAACCAGCCATCCGGGTAGGGGTACACCCGGACCCTTCGGCGCTGAAGGAATGCTGCTGGGAAGAGGCCGAATGGTATGGCCTGGAACTCGTAAAGAGATCCCTCCACTCTGAAGTGGAGAAGTCTCTAAAGAAACGGACGGATCGAAACGTGAAGAATGCGTCCTGGAGGTCCAGGGAACAGAGCCACACGCCTCGTTCTAAGGATGGGGTATCTGAGTCACAGTGACCATCCAGAAGGTCTGAGACCTTAGGAAGTTGTTCAGGTCGTGCAGGTCGAGAATGGGGCACCAGCTCCCCGTCCGTTTGGGGACCAGGAGGAACCTGAACACAAACCCCGGGCCTGGAGGAGGATCCGTCACCTTCCTGATCACCTCTTTGAGGAGCAGGGCAATGTCGGCTCGGCGGGCCGACAGCGAGGCTACGGACCCCGTGGCCCCCGAGGGGTGACGGCTCGAAAGGGTGGGGCCTGCTCAAACTCCAGAGGCAGGCCCTTCCCTAGCACCTCCAACACCCAGCGGTCCGTGGTGATAGCGGACCAGGCGGAAAGGAAGTGGCAGAGCCATCCCCCATGGGGAGAGACCCGGGTAGGGGTGATGAGGTCGGGGGTGACACCCCTCAGCCCGTCACTGAGCAGGCTTGGAGGAGGGACTGGCCGAGGAAGATCCTGGGCCTTTACCTCCTTGCTTCCCCTTAGAGGGGGCCGCTGGCTTGGGTTCAGGATGCCAAGCGCAAGCCTGCTGGCCCTCATGCTGGAGTTGATGGGCCGGTCATGCCGAAGGGGCTTATGCAAAGGTTGCCAGCGGCCCTTGTCCCTCTGGGTGGGGGTGACAGAGTCCAGAGTGCCATTGGACTTCTCGGTCCCCTGGAGGTGTCCCTCCACTCCAGGGCCGAAGAGGTCAGTCCCCAGGAAGGGGATGTCTGCCAACTTGTGCTGGGTATCCGCCGAGAAGGTGGATATCCTCAGCCACGCCCTGCGGCGCATGGCCACCACGGCTGCTACTGACCTGGCACAGGAATCACCTATGTCCAGAGCAGTCTGAAGCTGCTGCTTAGCCACCGCCCTACCCTGGTCCCGCACCCGCCAGACCATGGTCCGCAGGTCAGCCGGGAGATGAGGGAGCACCTCATCCAGGGAGCCCAAGAGGGCATGGGAGAAATGTGCCATCAGCGCGGCCGAGCTGGCCTGTCAGAAGCCTAGGAAGGATGCGGCGTAAACCTTGCGCCCGACATAGTCCATTCTTTTGGACTCTTTGTCGGGGGGCCTATCCACATCCCGAGTGTTCACGGAACGCTGGAAGACGATTTCGGTAATTAACCCCTCAGCAGAGGGGTGCTCCGAAAAACCGGGCAAAGAACTGATAGGGATTGCATACTTCCTGGCCATCCTGGCCGAGGGCGCAGGACAGGAAGTAGGCTGCTGCCAAAGCTCCAAGGCTGTGCCAACAATGGCCTCAGCCACAGGGAAGGCCTCCGAGGGTGAATCCCCTCAGTCTAGGATCTCCGTCAGGGGATAATAGGCCCGTTTGGACACGGGCTCGAGCTGCATCCCGGTGAACTCCGAGATGAGCCTAAGCAGACCCAGGAAGGACGATGGGCTGTCGTCCAGAGACCGGTCCAGGGAGAACTCTAGGCCCACCTGCCTGGGGAACACAGAGGAGTCATCGTCGGACTCTGAAGGGTCTGCAAAGAGCTGCCTCAGGCCTCAGCCTCTCCTCACCCGCTGAGGGCGGGCGGGAGTGAGGGTGACCGACAACCTGCGGGACAGGCCGTGACCCAACCAAGGTTCCACCACAATCGGTGGGGCAGCAAGATTTGGTCGAACAACCTGCCCAGAAGTGGGCACCTCGACTGCAGCGAGCAGTTGCGTCGGCCGTTCAGGCGGCAGCTGCTTGATAGACGGGGAATGAATTGGAGTCGATTGATTCCCGGACAACAACAACTGCTGCCACAAACTCCTCGTAACGTCGACGGCATCTGTGTCGAAGCCTCTCCTCATCCGAGGAGGAAGACGAGGAGGAACGGTGTTGCCACTTAACTCTGTGCCCTGACAGACCGCTGAAGTCGGCGGGAGCGGCTTGACCGAGAAGAAGACCGAGACCCAGATCCTCGGCAAAACTGAGGCTGGGTCTGGGAAGGAGCGGGGGACACCCGCTCTTCCCTCAGCTCAGACAGTTTGACCGAGGACTGCCACCCCGAAGGTGCAGGCAGAACCTCGGTCTCCACCGGGGAAACCGGCGAAGGGTTGACGGCTCTTGCAGTCGACCGCCCGGGTGACGGGTCGAGAGAAAACTCGACTGCATTGACGGGAGTCTCGGCCGGCTGGCCTGACGGGGACACCGTGAAGCCAATGGCCTGAGCCGCAACCTCGACCGAAGTCGATGGACGGCAGTCCGGGAAGGAGACCTCCGCCCCACAACGCCGACGATGGGACTTACTCTCATACTCCCTCGACCTGGGCCGAGGCAAGTCCGATGGCCCCTCTCCCTTCATGGAGAGGGACTGGCGAAGCTTCTTGAACGAAGCCGAATGACAGGAACTCAAAGAGAGCGGGATAAATGCCGTGACCAAGGAGGGACGGAGATGCGGTCTTGGCCGCCGCCTCCTCCAGGGCGATAGAAGTTTGAGCTGCTCAGCAAGTCAGCAGACGCGACACCACCCGATTTCCAGCCTCTATAGATTTTACTCGTGGGAAAAACCGGGCACCAAGCCCCAGTCGGGCCCACCCATCCTCCAGGACATTGGTCAAAAGAGCAGCACAATTCGCAACATCGTGGTCATGGTCCAAGTCGAGGCAGTATATGCACGTGGAGTGCGGATCACTCCTGGAGATAATTCACCCACCAGGGTGCCTCCGAGAGCCGGAAAACAAATTGTCCACTGCAGCCACGAGGGAAAAGAAGACCGAAGTTAGAAAACTTCAAAAACTAAATTCGGACGAACCGAAGAATCAGGAACCAGTCGAAAAACACAGAGCTAAGGAGGAACCTGAGCCTTAGTTGCAAGGAAGATTCATGCCATGGGCGGAGCTGAGAGTTTTACCACCCGGGTGGGTGGGAGGAGCCAGCTTGAAGACCTTCCGGCAAGATTTAAAGTGGCAAGGAACCTGCCAATAAGTGTGGATGAACATCATATCCATGTCCCTAGAAATACTGTTTATTAAAAAAAAAATAGATACATATACAGTACTGTCGACACCCTGGATCCTTAATATTCCATCGACCTGGAAGAAAATTGTTTCAAAAAATTAAAAATCGGTGTATCAGCCAGGTGAGATACACAACATAGGAATCTCCTACTAGATCAGCGGAAGAGCTGCTTTTTAGCTTAGTGAAGTCCTTGGTTTGCAATGTGGGGGTTCAGTATTTAATTACCAGTTTCCTTGTATGAGAAAGAAGAGCAGCATGTCACAATGGTAGCACACCTGCTGAGCTCTTCCTCAACCTACCTTGCTCGTTCAAACACCCTGTGGCCTGAATAATCTCTGGCTTCTCTCCACCGAAGACCATGCAAGCAAGCTGGATACAGTAACATCCGATATCAAGTAGACCACCTCCTCCAATCTCTTTCACTCTCGAGTCTGTGATATAGTCCAGCTTTAATCCAAACTCTGCATTCACCACTTTAACATCACCCACTGCATTCTGGGACAGCAAAGTTCGTATCTGGTTGATGGCCGGAAAGAAGCGAGTCCAAAAGGCCTTTGATTGGGGAAAAACAAATTAAGATTATCAACAGAATACTAATTACCCATGAAGGCTGTAAATGAGAAAAGGCAAAGAATGTTAATAAGAGGTTGCATCAAATTTGTCCGAGTTCAGATGAGACTGGCAGAAAATAGAGGTTACTCACCTGTAACAGGAGTTCTAGGAATGGTATATGTTGTTCATCCACACTTATTGGCAGGTTCCTTGCCGCTTTAAATCTCGCCGGAAGGTCTTCAAGCTGGCTCCTCCCACCCACCCGGGTGGTAAAACTCTCGGCTCCGCCCCATGACGCCAGATCTGGCCCGCTGGAAGCTCAGGGTTATGCGTCAAGCCGACGTTGGTATCGTAGGATGAACAATATACCATTCCTAGAACTCCTGCTACAGGTGAGTAACCTGTATTTCTAGGGACATGGATATGTTGTTCATCCACACTATTAGCAGAACTCTAGCAGTTCTCGGGAGGGAGAGGCAAGGCGCACACCCCAATACTTACTTGGGAAATAAGGACTGGAGAACCGAGGCCCCAAAACCAGCATCCCGACGTGACTCAAGGTCGATGTGGTAATGGGTAATAAAGGTGTGTGCTGACTTCCAGGTAGCAGCCCTGCAGATTTCCTGGATAGGGACGTCCCTGAAAGCAGCCACCGATGCAGCAGTACGACGGGTAGAATGAGCTCTTATCCCTCTGGGAGGCTCCATGCCCGCCAACTTATAGCAGCGATCTATGCAGGAGGTGACCCACCTGCCTATCGTCCGCTTGGCTGCAGGTCTGCCAGGTGCGGCTTCAGCGTAGGTGACAAACAGCTGGCGAACCTCTCCCCGAATTTCAGCCGTGCGCTCCTTATAATAAGCGAGCGCCCTTCTAGGGTCCAGAGTATGGAGCCTATATTCGACCTCAGAGGTGTGACTGGGGTAGAACACCGCAGAGCTGCACCTGGTTAAGGTGGAACCTCACAACACCTTCTTCGAAGGAATTTCGGTGGGGCGAGGGACAAATTCTTGTCCCTGTGGAAGACCAGGTAAGGGAGACTCGGTAAAGCGCCTGGAGCTCTCCCATCCTTCTGGCTGACGTGATAGCCACCAAGAAGGCGGTCTTCCACAACAGGTGAGAGATCACACCTGTGCATTGGTTCGAATGGCTTGCCCATGAGCTTTGCCAGTACCAGCAGTAAATCCCACGGAGGTGGAGGTTCTCGCACCGGAGGGGAAATGTGATCAAGGCCTTTGAAAAAGCGCCCGACCACCTTTTCCTGCACCACCGACTGCTTCCCGGCCCACGCCCGCTAAGCAGAGATGGCTGCCAGGTGCACCTTTAGGGTCGTCGACCTAAGCCCTTGACTAGAAAGGGACCATAAATAGTCCAAAATGCTTGCCACAGAACAGGAGGAAGGGTCCAAGCCCTTGCCCTGACACTAAATGGAGAATCTCTTCCATTTGAAGGCGTAGCATTTTCTGGTCGACTCCTTACGGGATACCTCAACAACATTGAGGACCTCATTGGAAAGACCCAAGGCCTGGAACTCTAGCCACTCAGGAACCAGGCCGTCAGGTGCAGGGATTGAAGGTCCGGATGGAACACCTTCTCCTGATTGACTGAAAGCAGGTCCGGGCGAGCTGGAAGCTGCCTCGGGAGCCTGGAGCTGAGGCTGAGGAGATCTGGGTACCAGAACTGGCGGGGTCAGTCTGGGGCTATCAGGATCACCTGCGCCTTGTCCCTCCTTGCTTTGAGAAGCACCTTGTGAATCAAGGGAAATGGGGGAAAGGCGTAGAAGAGGCCCGGGGTCCACAGCCTCGAGAAGGCATCCCCCTGCAGCAAGCCCTGCTGAGGGGCAGGCATGAAACAGCCTCAGCTTCGCGTTCTCCTTGGAGGCACACAGGTCCACCTGAGGTGTGCCCCAGTGGGAGAACAGATCTTGTACTACCTCCGGCAGGAGAGACCATTCGTGAGATGCAGACCCTATCCGGCTCAGGGCATCGGCCAGGGTGTTGGAGGCTCCTGCCACATGAATGGCTAGGAGATCCGCCTCCAGGCTGCGCACGAGTGACCAAATGCAGAGCTTCCTTGCATAGAAGCATGGAGCGTGTCCCGCCCTGGCGGTTCAGGTAGTACATGCTCGTGGTATTGTCCGTCTGGACTCGGACCACTTGACCCCGGAGAAACGGAGCAAAAGGCGGTGAGAGCTAGGCGGACCGCTCGGAGCTCCAGCAGGTTGATGTGGCATCGGGACTCCCGCGGGGACCAGAGGCCGTGCACTCAGTGTTCCCCCAGATGGGCACCCCAACCCATCAGAGAGGCATCGGTCGATAGAGAAACCGTCGGCTCGGGGTGGACAAACGGGATGCCCTCCTGCAAATGGAATGGAACGGTCCACCACTGGAGAGCGTTCCACATCTCCTGGGTCACTATCACTAGCTGGTCCAAAGGATCGCAGCGTTGTGACCACTGGCTGGCCAGTCCCCACTGAAGGGGGGCGCATGTGCCAGTGGGCCCAACGGACCACGCTGGTACAGGCCGCCATGAGACCCAGAAGGCGCAGGAAGTCCCGGGCAGCGCGATTGCCCAACCAGAAAGGATTGGGCAAAGGAGGTAAGAACCTCGGCCCTGTCCGCCGGGAGTCGTGCTCTGGCTCGAAGAGAGTCGAGCTCTGCCCCGATGAACAGGATCACCTGCTTTGGCTCGAGTTCCGACTTGGCCTCGTTGATGAGAAGGCCAACTCGAGAGAAAACCTGGAGGGCCAGATCTCTGGACCGCTCCACCTCCCGTCTGGAGGAGGCTGCTATCAGCCAATCATCCAGGTAAGGGTACACCCGGACCCCTCGGCGCCGCAGGAATGCTGTCACCACTGCCATGCATTTGGTGAAAATCCTGGGAGCTGGAGATAAGCCGAAGGGCATGGCTCGGAACTCGAAGAGGGATCCTCCGCCGAAAAGCGGAGGAATCTCCGATGTGACAGACGGATAGGACGTGAACGAACGCGGCCCTGTAGGTCCAGAGAGCAGAACCACATGCCGTGTTCCAGAGATGGTATTATCTGCGCCAGAGTGACCATTCTGAAGGTTCGAGACCTTAGGAACTTGTTCAGGTCGTGTAGGTCGAGAATGGGGCGCCAGCCCCCAGTCCGTTTCGGAACCAGGAAATACCTGGACACGAACCCCGGGTCTGAAGGGGGGTCCTCCACCTCCGTGATCACCTCCTTTTGGAGGAGGAGAGCGATGTCGGCTCGGCGAGCCGCCAGTGAGGCTGCGGACCCCGAGGCCCCCCGAGGTGCGACGGCTCTGAAGGGCGGGGCCTGCTCGAATTCCAGAGGTAGGCCTTTTCCCACCACCTCCAGTACCCACCTGTCCGTGGTAACAGTGGACCAGGCGGAAAGGAAGTGTCTGAGCCGGCCCCCCACGGGGAGAACCAGGGGTGAGGTGACAGGGATGGGGACGACACCCCTCAGCCCGTCACTGGGCAGGCTTGGAGGAGGGACCGGCCGAGGAACCTCCTGGGCCTTTACCTCCCTGCTTCCTGTTGGAGGAAGCCGACGGCTTGGGCTTGGGATACCAAGGTTGAGCCTGCTGGCCCTGACGTTGCTGGGCCGGGCGCGCCGCAGGCGCAGAAGGACGAAAACAGCTTAGGCTGTGGCTTGCGGCCTTTGTCCTTCTGAGTGGAAGAGACCGAGTCCAAGGTAGCATTGGACTTCTCGATCCTCTGCAGGTGACCTTCCACCCCAGGGCCGAAGAGGTCAGTCCCCAAAAAGGGAACATCCGCCAACTTGTGCTGGGTATCCGAAGTAAAGGTGGATATCCTCAGCCAAGCCCGACGACGCATGGCCACTGCGGCCGCCACAGACCTGGCACATGAGTCCCCGATGTCTAACGCAGTCTGGAGCTGCTGTTTAGCCACTGCCCTGCCCTGGTCCCGCACCTGCCTGACCGTAGTCTGCAGATCTGCGGGAAGATGAAGGACAACCTCATCCAGGGAGCCCAACAGGGCGTGAGAAAAATGTGCCATGAGGACGGCCGAACTGGCCTGACGAAGGCCGAGAGAGGACGCAGCATAGACTTTACGCCCGGCATAATCCAATTTCTTGGATTCCTTGTCGGGAGGTTTGTCCACATCCCTGGCGTTCCCGGCATGCCGGAAAACGCTGTCGGTAACCAACCCCTCGGCCGAGGGGTGTTCCGAAAAACCGGACAGGGAACCGGTAGGGACCGCATACTTCCTGGCCAACCTGGCCGAAGGCGCAGGGCAGGAAGCAGGACGCTGCCAAAGTTCCAAGGCCGGACCCACTATGGCTTCGGCCACCGGAAAGGCCTCCGTAGGAGAATCCCCTCGGTCCAGAATCTCCGTGAGGGGATACCTGGCCCGTTTAGAAACGGGTTCGAGCTTCATCCCAGTGGACTCAGAGATGAGTCGAAGAAACCAAGAAGGACGAGGCTATCGCCCATTGACTGTCCTCCCGAGGACTCCGAGTCTATGCGCTTGGAGAAGAGGGAGGAACCATCATCGGACTCAGAAGAGTCCTCAAAGAGCTGCTCGGCCCTGAGCCACCCTCCACCTGCCGAGGTTTATCGGGAGTGAGGGTGACCGACAGCCTATGGGGCAAACCCAAAGCCGACCGAAAATTTTGGTCGGAGCCCCAACTAATGGCTGTGGGCGGAGGTTCCACCAGAATCGTGGGCAGCTGGAATTGGCTGAACAACCGGCCTGAGAACAGGCTCGACTACAACGAGGGGTTGTTTCGGCTGCTCCGGTGACAGCCACTTAATGGCCGGGGAAGACGACTGGGTCGGCTTATTCCCGGTCAAAAGGAGCTGTTGGCACATAAGTTCCTAGTACCTCCGACGCAACTTGCGCCGAAGCCTCCCCTCGTCCGAGGAAGAGTGGCGGCGGCGCTTGTCGCGGTGCAGAGACCGAGAGGATGTCCGAGACCGAGAGTCTCGACTAGGCCGAGGAAGGAGGAGAAGTGTCGAATCGGCACCTCGCTCGGACGATCCCACCAAGGCTCCAGAACCGGAGGCACAGACGAGCCGACGATCCTCAACTCCACCCGGGAACCGGGAAGAGGATTCTCAGCTTCTCCAGCCGACAACCCGTCCAACGGGTCGAGAAAAATCTCGACTGTCCGACGGGAGTCTCGCCAACTGGCCTGACGGGACACCGTGAAGCCAGTGGTCAGCTGAGGGTCGACCAAGTAGACTGTCGACAAGGGAAGGGGGATCTTTCCCGCTCCCAAGAGCGTCGACGGAGAGACTTACTTTTGCTCTTTTTGGACCTGGAAGAAGGTCCCGAAGAAGTTGGACCCTCACCTTTGGTCGAGAGGGTCAGACAAAGCTCCTTAAAAGAAGCAGAGTAAGAGGCACCGAGAGAGAGCGGGACAAATACCGCAGCCGAGGTAGAAGCGGCCCGCGCCGCCTCCTCTTCGAGGGCGATCATCTGCTCAAGCTGATCCGCCGAGCCCGCCGCCGCGGACACCGCCAATCGGGCCTCTTTAGATTTCACCGGTGGAATTCTTTTCTCGGGGCGCCCCAGTTGTAATCGGGCAGCACGGTCTTCAAGGACGTAGGCCGAAAAGGAAGAGCACAAGTCGCAGGCCTGCGGGTCGTGCTCAAGGCCCAGGCAGTAGACGCACGTGGAGTGCGGATCCGTCCTAGACATCTTCTGCCCGCAAGGGCACCTCCGAAATCCGGGAGTCGATGTGTCCATCGCAGCCGCGAGGAGAAGAAGACCGAAGTCTTTTTGCAAAAACTTTTCAATTTCGAACTTTCCGAAGAATTAGGAACCAGTCTTAAGCGCAACGCGTTAAGGAGGGAACCTGAGCTTCCAAGCGGTAAGGAAGATCTGGTGTCATGGGGCAGAGCCGAGAGTTTTACCACCCGGGTGGGTGGGAGGAGCCAGCTTGAAGACCTTCCGGCAAGATTTAAAGTGGCAAGGAACCTGCCAATAAGTGTGGATGAACAACATATCCATGTCCCTAGAAAGTCTCTTTCAGATCATACCCTTTAATAGCCTCATCAGTCAACAGAACTGAGAAACAAGGAAGCTGGGCTACACAAACCAAGGATACCCAAAAAATATATCCCAAACTTTGGAAGAGTTAATAAATGTATTATTATATTACAACTTAAGGTGCACACTGAGCCAGCATGAAACGTCGGCTGTGGATTGCCTCGTGGATGTTTCCACAGTTCTTCTGCTATGCAAAAAAAAAAAAAAGAGTATTATACAATGGCAAGAAAAATATGTGGCCTCGGATTGGTCAGGCTGGGGCTAGACCTGTGATGTTATCCTAGTACAACATCACGGATCTAGTCTCAGTCACATATGACCATATCAAATGTTTAAAAAAAAAAAAAAAATACACTCCACTGGCCATGCGACCGACTTTAGTGAACCACATACGGTGCCCACTCCCCCCCCCCCCCACACACTCATTCTGTCTGTCACTCCTCCAAGCAACTCAGTACCTTAAAACTCAATGTGGGGAAAAAAATGTATTAAATACAAGAAACTGCTACAGGAACGCCACCGGCTTCTCACTGTTGCTGGCTCTGTGCCTTAATCCGGCACACGCTCGTCCGTTTCTCAAAACAAGAAATAAGTGACTCCTGCTGCCACACAGTTCCCACAAACAAAAAACCTTTTCACAAAAAGCCATTCTTTGAAACGGCATTTTGGTAGCTCCCGCTCGGCTGTAGAGTGCTCGCTGCACACACCACTCGGCTCCTGAAAAGAAAAAAAAAAAAAAAGGCCAAGTTGCTTACATTCAATTTAAAAAAAAAAAGAAAAAAGCCACACCTTTTAAAAAGCAGCACATTACTTAAAGAAATTTTATTTTTCAGCACTAGATACCATCGCCCCCGAAGCACCGGATATAGTATTCTCGCTCCTTCAGCGGGCTAGTCACCGATGGGAACGTTGCAGAAACTCTCTGGCTCTCTTTCCTGGTACAAACACCCACATTTCACTGCACTGGGGAAATGGACTCACCTGTTGACATAAAGGTTGGAAGAGCCAGACAGAAACACAGAGTGTTGAATGCGACCCGAAAATGAAGCTGGGGTTGGGGGGGGTGCATTATCACGCTAACATAAGGACTGCCAAAACACACAGATCACAGCTCCGCCAACTGGAGGAACACAAAAAGGAACTTTTTTTTTGTGGTTTAATATTCATCCACACAGAAAATGCACATAAAAAGGTTTTTGAAAATGAATTTTTTTTATTTTGTTATTTAAACAAGCCATTGTATAACAGCAATAATGCACTCCAGGGTGTGTGTTGTGCTGGGATAACATCATGCCTGGGTTACTGGACGCACTTGGCCTGCGGCCTCGGGCCCAACAACACCAGACATGACGTTATCCCAGCACAACACGCACCCTGTCATGCATTATTGCTTAAATAACTCCTCCAAAGTTTCAGATACATTTTTCAGGTGTCCTTGGAACATGTAGCCCAGTTTCCTTGCTTCTACTCATTGACTGTTCACACATCGAGATTCCATACCGCTCACTCCTTAGAGATGCCTTTCTGGCTTGCTACAACATTAGGTGGCGCAGATCATGAATGTGGGACACCACTGGCTATGGATCACCATTTATTATGGCACCTATGCCTCTATTATCCATTATAAAACAAGTTAGGGAATTCCTGTGTTGTGATTAGTGGAATCTAATCACATGACTGTGCCTTATTCCAGCACAACAGTACGGATCAGAAATGCTTAACATTCTGAATTTCATAACTGAGCTAAAATAAAAAAAAAAAAACAGGGATGCTACTTTTATAATCACAATATGGCACTCCAAGGTGTGTGTAACTATGTAATAACTGCACTTCTTGGTTGTGTAAGGCACTTAACTTTGCCTCATGCCTCACTTTCTGAGGCATGCCATTATCCCAGACTACTGCTTAAATTAAGCAAACTTTAATGACCTTCTGTCACTTTCTCAGAAGTACTACCTGTGAGAGGCAAGGGAGAGCATAGGAGTGCATGCACCAGGAACTTTAACTCATGGTTGAAGAACTGGTGCTGTGAGGAAGGGTTTGGATTCATTGGTGACTGGGGACCCACCTGGAGGGATGGAGGTTTATTCAAGCCTGACGGCCTGCATCCATCCTGGAGGGGAATCCAAGACCAATGATAAGTTTAAATGCTACATTGACATAATTAAACCAGCAAAGGGGTGCCAGCAAGGAGGGTACCTACTGTTGCCACCCCCACAGCTAGCAGCAGTGGAACCAGTGAACCAGAGGAGTGGCTATCTCTGCAAAGCAGTGTGCAAAAGATTGAGATTAGTGTCCAAAAGGTGGATAAGCAGAAAAGAGGCAAAATTCAGCAGAAGGGCAGACAGCAAGGAGAACCAGGGATAAATGACAACCAAGGAAGGGGCTGGAATAGAACAGTGAAGCAGTCCAGGAGGTCAAATCATGGAAAGCCACGTGCAAATGCCAGGAGCCTTAGCAACAAGATGGAAGATCTAGGCTGTCTGGTACAGTCAGACCTGGACATTATGGCCATCACTGAAACCTGGTGTAATGATAACCATGACTGGGAGATGGCCATACCTGGCTACAACATATTCAGAAGAGACAGAGCAGGCAGGAAGGAAGGAGGAGTGGCACTGTATGTGAAAATGACATAAGGGCCACAGAGATCCAGGAGGAACAAATGGGAGAGATACTGTGGGTTAAGCTGGAAAGGAAAATGGGGCCAGCCATCCGCACAGGAGTGGTCTACAGACCACCAGCCCAGGAGGAAGAAACAGATAGGGAGCTGATGCTAGCCATCCAAATGATGGCAGACAAGGGTGAGGTAGTACTAGCTGGAGACTTCAATATTCCAGACGTGGACTGGAGCATCCCAGCAGCAGCAGCATCAACTAGGAGCAGATTTATCCTGGACTCCCTTCAGGGTGCCTTCCTCAAGCAACTGGTCATGGAACCAACTCGGCAGAAGGCAATACTGGACCTTCTGCTCACAAACAGGGACAGTGTGATGGGGGTAACAGTGGGGGAGCACCTGGGTAACAGTGACCACCAGTCATTGTGGTTTGAAATCACAGAAAGAGCAGGACCAAACCATACAAAAACACGTATCCTGGATTTTAGGGGGGCAGACTTTGGGAAAATGAGGAGATACTTGAAAGAGGCATTAAGGGGAATGGGACAGGAATCAGGGGTTGAGGAACAGTGGGCAGTATTTAAAATGGGGATTATGAAACAACAGAATTATGCATTAAGCAGGTTAGCAAGAGGAAAAGGAAGAGGAGACCATTATGGTTTTCCAAAGAGGTAGCAAAGAAAGTGAAAGCCAAAAAGATTGCATTCAGGCAATACAAAAAAGACACAGGCAGAAGGGGATAGGGAGAAGTACCAGGAGAAACAAAGGGAGGCAGGGAAGTCAGTAAGGGAAGCAAAGCTCAGACAGAAGAACACATTGCAAAATCAGTGGTTAAAGGGACAAAACCTTTACAGGTACATAAGTGAAAAAAGAAAGACAAAGGGAGGGATAGTGAGACTGAAGGGGGAGGATGGGAGTCGCGTGGAGGATGACAACAGTAAAGCTGACATATTGAACAGGTATTTCTGCTTAGTCTTTACTAAGGAAGAGGGGGTAATGGGTCTGAAGGGAGTACAAGGGGTGAGAATGGTGCAGAAACAGACACAAGTCCCTTTACATGAGAAAGGGTCCTGAAGGAACTGGAAGTAATAAGAGTTGACAAAGCAATGGGGCCAGATGGGGTGCACCCCAGGGTCCTTAAAGAACTAAGAGAGGATGGCTGAACTCTGGCTATCCTGTTTAGCCAATCACTGGAAACAGGGAGGTACCCAAAGACTGGAGGACAGCAGATGTAGTCCCCTTATACAAAAGTGGGAACAAAGAGGAAGCAGGGAACTACAGACCAGTCAGCCTCACCCGGTAGTGGGAAAGATCATGGAAGCACTACTGAAGGAGAGATTGGTGGAACATCTGGCTGTCAATGGACTACAGGACCCAAGCAGCATGGTTTCACCAGGGGAGGTCATGTCAGACCAACCTCACTGAATTTTTGACTGGGTGACTAGGAGGTGGATCAGGGGAGGGCAGTGGACATGGCCTATCTGGACTTCAGCAAGGCCTTTGACACTGTGCCACATAGAAGACTATTACACAAACTGGGGAATATGGGTGTGGGCAGGACAGTAGTGTGGTGGGTAGGTAACTGGCTGAGTGCAGGACACAGAGGGTGGTGGTAAATGGCTGTCACTCCACAGAGGGAAGAGTGACCAGTGGGGTACCGCGAGGGATCAGTGCTGGGACCGGTCCTATTCAACATCTTCATCAGTGACATTGCGCAGGATCTAGAAGGCAGAATTTCACTGTTCGCTGATGACACAAAGCTCTGTAACAGAGTAGACACACCAGAGGGTGTAGACAGAATGAGAAGGGACCTGCAGAAACTTGAAGAATGGTCAAGGGTTTGGCAGTTGAAATTCAATGCAAAGAAGTGCAAGATAATGCATATGGGGCACAAAAACCCTGGCACAATATAACAGTTTGGGGGTGAGGAAATAGCATGCACCAAGCAGGAAAGGGATCTTGGGTTGTCATCTCTGATGACCTCAAGGTAGGAAACAGTGTGACAAGGCATCAGGTAAAAGCAAATAGGATGCTTGGGATGTATAGGCAGGGGCATCACTAGCAGGAAAAGGAGGTCATAATTCCGCTATACAAGACACTAGTGAGCCCCACCTGAGTACAGTGTACAGTTCTGGAGACCATACCTACGTAAGGACATAGACAGGGTAGAGAAGGTTCAGAGGAGGGCAACAAAGATGGTGCATGGATTGCATCACAAGTCCTATGAAGACAGGTTGAAGGAACTGAACATGTACTCCTGGAGGAGGAGGAGAGAGGGGATATGATAGAGACATACAAGTATCTTACAGGAGAAACAGGGTGCAGGAAAACACTATTTTTAAGCAAAAAGATGTTCCAGGACTAGAGGGCATGGGATGAAGTTGGAGGAGGACGATTCAGAGGAAACATGAAAGAATTTCTTCACAGAACGGGTGGTGGACAAGTGGAACACCCTGCCGGAGGAAGTGGTGGGGGCTGAAACAATCACGGGATTTAAGAATGCATGGGATAGACATAAAGGAATTCTAGAGGTTAGGGGTAAGGGGAAACAGACTTCTAGGAAAACAAACTGAACTTACAAGCTCAAATGGGCAGACTGGGTGGGCCATAGGCCCTTATCTGCCGACACTGTCTATGTATCTATGTACCTGTTACAGTATATTTAGAATCTGCAGACCATCTTTTTTAAATTGCATATGCTATACAGTATAAAAATATTTAGGTGAACATTTTTAAAGCTGTAACCTTAAATTACTGTAGCTCAGCCATTCACACACCAAAAACTCTTTCACAATTAAATCAATACACAAAAAAATGGTAATCCAAGGTCAGAAGGGACATGGGGTCCATCATGTCGGGCTGGCAGTATAACCTAGAGGTTCGAATAACGAGCTGTGAACAAGCTTAGTACATCCAGCAGACTAGACCTGGGTTTGATTCTCACAACTTCCACTAGCATACTGTGTGACTCTGAGCAAGTCACTTAACCGCCCAGTGCTCCCAGGTCACCCCTGAAAATGGGTACTTGTGTTTAGTGGGCCTTACCCAATTACCAAAAATTAAAATAAAAAATAAAAATGTCCCTCCCCTCCCACTATGCTTCATCAGAGATTAATATCCTGTGCTATTTGCTAACTAATATGGGGTGTCTTATACTAATGCATCTGGTAATGAAGAAAAAAGGAACAAAAGCCAGACCTCGTGCATAATTAGGGAATCACAAGTCAGAAATCGTGCACAATTAGGCAATCACAAGCAAGAATCCATATTATTAAGGCAATACCACTGATCTGTGTATTGCACCAGGCACTTGCACATATCTGGAAGCAGTTTAAATTTAATTTTGACATCACAGGCAGTGATCTACTTGAGGGGATTCTAGAATGCATGCCCATGGACAAGTGTGCAGCCTCCCCCTCTTGCAGTGCTGAAGCTCTACGCTGTACTATCCCCCCCCCCTCCTCTTTTCCCCTGCTGCTCCTTCTCTTCCAAGCTCCACCACCAGCGTAGATTTTACACCCTATTACTTCATATTACCCTTCTGCTATTGGGTGATACTGAACAAACCAAAGTCTCCCACCCTCTGTCCCTCCTTGCTCACTACCCAAAGGGCTGAGTGTTTTCCATTAAATGCCAGGAACTTACTCCTTGAGCTTGACCAGCTCAGGTTGTGGGTCTTGCATTACCTAAATTACATCACGGTCATAAGAGTCCGAGCTACCAGCATGGGTTGGTGATCTGGCCAATGGGATTTCTTGTTATGTGGTCCAGAGGCAGGACTATAGGAGGCACAGTGCTGGCATTCTGATTTATGGTCAGCCTCAGCTGTGACATCATATCTTGGGTTACAGTCCACTTTTCCCAAAAGCTCCTACAGTGTAGGCTCTCCTTGCCACCTTCCCTTCCTATTTTTTTTTTTTTTTTCAGCGACATCTACTGGTCCCCCAAAATCAATACTAGGTCCCTTCCTGTGATATACTCTCTTCTCCTCTGTCTCTGCCTCTGTTGAGCTCCTGAACGTTGGTGACCTAAAATATGCAATAAATTGGCGCTCCTTTAGACTAAAATACTACCAGTCCAACAAAATCCCTAAGCCTCACACAACTCATCACTTGAACCCACAGCTTGCCATTGAGCCCACCTGTTTCAGCCACCACTCCTCTAACCAGTCCCTCATCAATTGTGTCCTATGCTCTCAGTCCCACTGTATTCTGTCTGCTGGCACCCTCCTGGATGCTTTCAGTGACCTACATGTGGTTTACTGTATCTATATAATCCACCACAATAAACACCCCACTGAGGTCTGGGCTAGGTCGTTTAGGTCACTGGACCTGTAACAACCTTTATAACACTTACTATACTGGTCCCTTCTCACTGTATTGACTGACAGATGATTCACTGCCTGGTTTCCAAACTAAACGTACTGCAACATGGAGAAAACATTCCCCTCTCAGAAGGTCAAGTGTCCTTGAAACCCACTTCTCTCGGACCTCTGCAGAGTTAACTGACTTGCTGAAAGCTTGAGACTCTGCATAGTTTCTCCACAAGGTTATGTGTTCTCCCATGGACTTGATGGGATACCAAAGGCTCCAGAATGCTAGCGGATTGCTACTGGCTATGAACACTGCTCTGGTTAGTGGGTCCAGTGCTGACATCCTGCAACAGTTCCTCACTGTCATTTTCGTCATACTACTCATCCTCACCCTGGTTGTCATCAACAGGTTTATTAAGCTCGAGTCATGCATCCCTTTGTTGCCGCTGCTACAAGAGATGTTTTCTCTTCAACTGGCTATGCTGCCCAGTGGTACCAAGATGTGATCGAGGTTTTTCAGCGGCTCACTTGAACCTTTCAACTAGGCTTACTGCAACATACTCTTTTTTTTTTTTTTTTTTGGGTGACACAGACATCCCATATGGAAGATATTTAAGATGATGCTGATCGCTGCTTAGCCGTTGTCTGTCCGAGGGGGGGAGGCAGTGGACCCATGCCTCTACCTGCACCTTTATGCACACCCCGGATGTACTACTGCACTTACAACCATGTCCAGAGCTTGAACTGCTTTTCTTTAATGTCTCCTGGTATGCACTATCAAAACTGGAAAAAATAAACTATTTTGTTTCAGCAGTGACTGATGATATTTCTCCAGCTCCCCAGACTGCAATAAATTAGCTTTAAATACCCACAGAGGCTCAACTTCGGCTTATCTCTCGGTTGCTGGCTATAACCAAGCTCCGTGGATGAGACCCAGATAACCCTCAAACCACTGCACAAATGCAATAGGTAGCAAGCTCTTCAAAATACATCAATCACCAAAACCACAAAAATAATGAGACAATAAACTGCACTGAAGTCCTTTCACCATCAAATATTCTGTGTTTTAAAGGATGACAGCTGTACAACAGAGTGTGCAGACTGAGACCTGCACACCCCTCTTTCCCCAAACTACAGCCTAACTCAGACTAAAAATCTCAACCTCTAACAATAAAAAACAAGCATTTGTCAATGCCAAACGTTCGCTTGCAGGTATTTGCAGTGGTATTTGGCACTTGGACATGGCTTAAAAAAAAAAATCAGTGACAAAGAAGTACAAGCATTTGTCAATGCCGAATGTTGCTTGCTTCTATGTGCTGTTTAGGTATCTGGAAGTCATTGAGTGCAAATATTGAAAATTGCGAACTTCTACGAGTATATGTGAGAACTGCGCAACGCACGCTTATAAAACAGTCATTTTTAGGAATTTTTTCACCAAATTTTCAACATAGCCATTTTAAAACCTCTGCTCATGAACAGTGTCACTGATTTTCATAATGTGTCCCATACATTGATTTTGCACACCGACTGCGCCATTGTGCGCTACATGGACGGAAACACGTTTTGGGCAGGATGTGAAAAATGACAGCTGACTGCGAAATCACCCTTCGGGCCCGAATAACGCCATGACAGTGACATCATTCATGAGAAGGGGTCCCAAAAACCCCATGTTGAAAATTTGGTGAAAAAATTCCTAAAAATGCCTGAGACATGCAATAAAGTTGAAAACCCCTATCTAGCCCATTATATAGCTTACTGGCATTTCCTCAGTTCGCGGTCGGCTTTGAAGAGTACAGACGTGTTCCAGTCCACCGAAGATCGTCGCACGAGCTCCGGAGGTAAGTATGGTGGTGGGGGTATGGGGAAATCGCAGTGCGCAGTGGGTGGGTGCAGGTTGTGGGAGGGGGCCTGAGAAGCGCCCGTGGGACGTTTTCAATTCACAGGTTTAAAAAAAAAAAAAAAAAAAAAAAAAACAGGCGGCGTGGGACGTTTGCCACGCTGGGCTGGGCCCCCAGCGTGGCAGAAGGATGGCTGGGGCCTGGAGCGCGGGGGATTGGGCACCCCGTCACCGGCAGACACGTGGCGATGGCCACACTGGGGTGGGCTCCCAGCGTGGCAGCAAAGATTTGGGGGAGGTGGCGTGATGCGGAGCTGTGTATGACAGCAGTGGTTTTCTTTGAAGAAAAGACCACCGCTGTCATACACAGCACTGCGTCCGATTGGTGCAGGACTGCCACGCCTGCTCAATGGAGCAGGGGACTGCAGGGGAGGGGCACACCTCCAAAGTGTCCCATTCTCCCAAGACGTTCCTTGCGCATGCGCACAAGTGAACGTAAAAAGGACCAAAGATTTCTCTGACACTGACTTCAACCCTGTAGTAAATGTGTACAGGAACACGTTCATAGCAAGATTTGGGATCAGTTTAATTCTGCTAAACTGCAGCAGCTCCAGTGATCCTTCTCTTGAATGCCTCACAAATTCTGCAAGTTGGCAAGGTGCTTCAGTTGTGCCTCTGGCCACTCAGTGCCGCATCCTGTTACTCGCCCAGGAAATGAATGGCTGTTTGGTTGTTAATGCTAAATTAATAAACATTTGACTGCATTTAAAGAGGTCTAACTGCTTATACTAACATTACTTTGTGTGAAACATAATGACTGTGACGTAGACAGCCAGTTCTGAGTGCTGTATGATCATTTTTTGTACATATAAAAATGGGTTATGAACTGTCTCATGATAGACACTGAAACAGCATGTGAAACTGACACATCAAAACCCCTCAGGGATAAGTTCAAAGGACAGGAGGTAGCTTAAATTGCAGAAATCTGAGGTGCAATTATCTTGTTAGTTTGCTTTGAAGACAGGAACCAAGATATCCATTTTATAATGCCCTCAGGGAAAGCCTCTGATGTACACTAGGTGTCCTGAGAAAAGGGACACAGGCCAGTGTTATGGGTATCCTCCCAGGAAGCTAGCTCATTTCATCAAAGAGACCTTTGATGTCTGGGGATACCAGGTCCCAGACTAAATTAAAGAGTCAAATATACATTTGCTTTGAATATACAGTGACTTACATCAAAGAGACTTTTGAGGTCTCAGTGAAACAGAGCACAGTCCGCTTTGGACCAGTCACAGGAAGAGAGGCGATTCATTTGGTCATCTATTATTTTTTTAAATATCTTAATAGGACATCCTGTGTTATAAAATATAAATTGTAATACACCAAAAGGCTGAATTAGGTGACCTCGGAGAGAAGGACGGCTCAAGACTGCTTTAAATATACTGAGCAGACCTTACAGAGGGGACATTTTATTTATTTTATTTATCAAGTCTAGGATTACAAATATCTTTGATCCAAGGCTCTTTTATAAAAGGTTCCACGTCAGAGAAATACAAATTATGGGGAATGTCAAGACAGACATTACAACAACGTAGACATTGCAAACAGATTACAGATTAATACAATTCAAGGGTAACATTGTAAGCAAGGCAACCAGTGGCATTTGTCAGAGAAAACAGACAAGAGATAAGTGCCAGAGTCATAATGGGGGGGGGGGAGGAATGTAGGTAGGGTGAAAAGTGCAGCACTGGGTATACCAAGATGTGAGGGTAGAATCCAGTGGGAGGGAGGGGGGACTGACATTCATTTTCCATTTTCTGACAGAGAAGACAGACCATGAAGCACTGAAAGATTAAGAGGTAAGGACCTTAGACAAGACTAGTCTGAGTGTATGTAGGAATCTGCACTTTTAAACCTGTTTGTTTTAAGGCTGTATGTGTTGGGATATTTTGTTCTGTATTTTACTGTTTTCCTATTTTATCTATTTTAAAGTAAAGATATATATTTTAAAAACAGAAACTGCCTGGTGTGCCTTGAAACTTTTTTTTTTTTTTTTTTTTTTTTTTTTTTTAATAAGTGGAGCTAAGAATGGTTATAGTTGACACTGTGCATGTGCTTATTGTGATACCAAACTGGGAAACAGATAATAGTTCTCTAAAGTCTTGCACAGAGTTCTAAGGGTTCATTTGAAATACCTGATTAGGTACCAGTAGGCAAAGATATCTGGGCCCCCCGAAGACAGACTTATCTGAGCCTGACAATTGGGTACGCTAACAAGAGGTTATCAGTTTGAATCCCTCCAGAACTTGGGACTAAGGTGACTCAAACCCACAAAACAGACAAGAGGGTTACCTTGTTCTGTTAAACTGTTCACAATTCTACGCTCAGAGGTTGGCACTTTGGGAGTAGAGGGCCTGACCGGCTGAGCGGGTTTGTGACAATGACTACAACAGCATTTTAAAGCAGGGAGGCTAGGACTCTTCCGGCAACATGGTATAATACAAGACCTATGGGTAAGTGGATGCCAAATATGTATTTGGCAAGTATGCCAAAATTTGGCACTTTTACGTTTGATTCGACCTAACAGAACGTTTGGGATATTCCGGACCACTTCAACCTTAGGACACATATTTAAATAAATAACACTATAGCCATTCCCAGCTGGCAGAGCTAGCTCTATGGCCACCCCTTTGCCCACCCCAGTCACTTTATATTCCCTGCCCCCACACTTTTTTTTTTTTTATATAAACAAAAATATTTCCATCTCTTGGCGCTGTGCCAGGTGCAGAGTTATTTTTTAAAAAAACTGACTGGAGGAATGGGAGAGAATGGAAGAGGTTGGGATTGACGTGCGCTTGTGAGAGGCTGTGGAGGGGTACATCTACATCTAAAGATGTAAAGTTTTTATCTGGTGGTAAATTTAAGGCAAATTTGCTGATTTCACCTTTGCAGATAAATTCACCATTTTTGCCATCTACTGTGCAATTCAACTTTGACAACTTCATCTGTAAATTTGCCCTTGGGGTACACCAAGGCAGTTATTTCAAAATGAGGCTACTGGTAAACAAGTGTCTCATCAAGGTCACACTGAAGAGCTTCTGCAGGTCACGTGGTACGTCTCTATAAAAAAGTAAGACAGCTTCACTTTCGGTTTTGCACTGTTAGTCAGCGGAGGACAGCAAAAGCCTGACAGCTTTCATACCGGATTTCTAAACTGAAACCGCACAGTTACGCAAGAACTTACTGTATCAGTATATCTTCGAGAGGAGCTCTTGCAGCAGGTAAGACCTTTAGGACTGAAGCCAGCAGGCGACAGGACCCCACAGAAAACTTCTAGCTAGCCGTCTATAGAGGGCCCCCCCAACATCACGTATGGTATAAAAGGGGCAGTCCCCCAGCCCATCCTCACTTCTCCCACTGGAGACCCAGCAAAAATTTTAAGACTGGAAAACTGAGGAGGTCCCTTAAAAAACAAGGAAGGCAACCATGATGGAGCAGCAGCTACCAGGGGGAAGGTGGGAGGGAAAATAGCACCTGCTGCAAGAACTCCTTTCGAAGATCTACTGTTATGGTAAGTTCTTACGTAACTGTACTATCTTTCTTTGAGAGGGCTATTGCAGCATGTAACACCTTTAAGGCTGAGCCCCAAGCAGTAAGGTAGAGACGCCAGTCAGCTGGGTGGAGCTAGAAGTCTCCCAAAGAGGTTTAGGAGAGGAGGCCTTGTAGGACAGACAATCCAAAGCCTACTCTGTGTCAAGATGCAATGTCCAAACTGTAATGCTTGTCAAATGTGTGGACAGACCTCCAAGTAGAGGCTGCACAAATATCAGCAGCTGACACATCCCCAAAGAGGCAGTAAAGGCCCCCAGTAGGGGCCTTTAACCAAGCTCGGTAAAGGCTTGTCATACTTTTAGCAGAAAACAATGCAGTTAACCAACTATTTGGATAAACATTGCTTGGAAACAGAAGTCCCTTCCATTCTGGGGGTGAGGGATGCAAACATCTGGTCAGACTTTCTAGTAGGTCGAGTGAACTCTAAATAATAATGGAGCACCCTATGAACATCCAGAGTATGAAGCAATGCCTCTTCTCGGTTCGAATACTCTGGGTAGTAGACAAGTAGGTTTATGTCTTGATTCAGTATAAAGTGTCACCACCTTGGGAAGAAACTTTACACATCAGAGCCTGAGGCTCAGAAATCCTAGAGCAGGCGTAATGCATTGGCAAAATAGCACTTTCCTGGACAGAAAGCATGACCTGCAACTTGGCGGCAGATTCAAAGGAGGCAAGGTAAGCTTTTCCAAAATGAATAAAAGATCCCATGGCGGGACTGGTCCCTGGTGGGAGGCTTCAAATGCAGAATGCCCAGCAGGAACGTGCAGGGAAGATCTGTCTGGGCAAGAGTTTTTCCCTCAATAGGTGCATGGTAGGCAGAGATGACAGACAGATGCACCTTTAGAGAGGAGTAACCCAGACCCGAGTCCGACAGGGAGAGAAGGTACTCCAGTACTGAATTCACCAGGCAGACGACAGGGACCAAATGCCTAGTGGTGGCCCAGATGCAGAAACAATTCCATTTCATTGCATAAGTGGCCCTAGTGGAAGGTTACCTAGCAGCCACCAGGACCATCCATCACCCTGGGAGAGACCCCAAAATCGGGAAGCAGCTAGGTCCGCAAAAGCCACAAATGGAGATGCAGAGACTTGAGATCCGAATGGACCAAGGTGCACTGCTCCTGGGAGAGCAAGTCTGAGCACGGGGCAGAGAGATCAGAGGTTCAACTGCAAGTTGCTGAAGCAGAGGAAACCAAATCTGGCAAGGCCAGAAGGGTGCCATTAGAATCATCTCTGCCCCCTCTGACTGCAGCTTGGAAGAACTCTCTGCAGTAAAGGGAAGGGAGGGAAGGCATAAAGGAACCATCCCGTCCAGAAGAGGGACAACGCGTCTCACAAGAAAACACCAGGCCCGGGATCTAGCGAGCAGAAACTGGGCAGTTTTGCATTGGATGGGAAGGCAAACATCCAAATAGAGGCATCCCCATCTGGTGAAGAGGTCTTCAACCACTGAGGGAAGAAGTTCCACTCATGAGCCCTGGACCAAGACCTTCTTAGGCTGTCAGCCAAGGTGCTATGGACACCTAGAACATAGATTGCTGTCATGTCCACGTGATGATCCACGGCCCATGACCAGACTCTCATGGCCTCCCTGCAGAGGGGGTAAGAGCGAGTTCCCCCCTGCTTGTTTATGTAGAAGACCACTGACATGTCCATCTGAATCAAAAGAGAGCCGGGAAGCAAGACTTTCTGGAAGGCCTGAAGAGCACACAGAATCGCCTGCATCTCCAGAAAACTTATGTGGAGATGCAGCTCTTGCTGGGACCAGGTCCCTTGTGCCTGACTGTCTCCCAAGTAGGCTCCTCATCCTTGGCCGGACGTGTCTGTGGTCAGAATCTGACTGGGAGACTTCTTCCGCAGGAAGACTCCCCTGGAAAGATTGGAGGGATCTAACCATCATGCTAGGGCCTGTTGTACAGGGTTTAACACCAAAACAGATTGCTCTAGGATGTTTGAACGCTAATCCCACTGGACTCTCCGGTTCCACTGGACCACTCTCGTATAGAGCTGAGCCAGGGGGACTGTAACAATGGCAGCTGTCATATGTCCCAGGAGTCTTAGGACAGACCTAGCTGGGACCTGTCCAGAGGAGGAAACTTGCCAAGCATGCGCCTAAAGGCACTCTGCTCTGTCTGGAGGGAGAAGGGCTTTGCCTTGTGCCATGTCCAAGATCGCCCCTATATACTGCAGCCTCTGATGTGGCCAAAGAGAGGACTTGAGGAGGTTTAGGGTAGTCCCTAGGTCCTGAAACAGGGTGAAGGTAACCTGCATGGTTTGAAGAAGCTGGTCCTAGTGGGAGCGGTCAGTAACTAGACGTCCAAGTAAGGGAAGACATCATGACCCTGTCTCCTCAAGGGTGTGCCCACAACTGTGAGACATTTAGAGAAAACTCTGAGGGCAGAGGACAGGCCAGCAGGCAGAGCCCGAAACTGGTAGTGGCTTCCATGGAAGTGAAAGTGGAGGAACCTCCTGTAGGGTTGAAAAAAAAAAAAACGGAATATGGAGGTACGCGTCCTGCACGTCCAGAGAGCATAACCGATCCCCTTGAGGAAGGAGAGGGAGAAGACAGAGTAGCGTGACCATCCTGAATCTTTTGTACTCTTATGTATTGATTCAGGTGGCTGAGACAGAGGACAGGACGCAGGTCCCCAGTTCTCTTTGGCACAAGGAAGAAGTGGGAGTAAGACCCTTTTCCCCTTTGCACCGGAGGGACTGGCTCTATGGCCTGCTTGTGCAGAAGGGCCTGAATCTCCTCTTCGATGAGGTTTAGATGACCCTGAGGGTAATGGGAGGGGATAGGTGGGTTGTCTGGGGGCATTTCTGTGAATTCCAGGGTATGCCCCTTTTCCACCAGTTGAAGGACCCATTGGTCTAAGGTTATCTCGTGCCATCCTTTCATAAAGCAGGAAAATACACCCCCCCCACCACCTCCCCTAAGGTTTCGGCCGGGGGGCGGGGTTTGGGCAATGAGACAGGCTAAGGAACCGGGGAGAGGCAGCGTGACCTAGGAGGTCCTAGGGGCCCGAGGGGCAGAACCTCAGGAAGCAGGGGTGGAAGCTTTACGCTTGAATCCTGCCCTATGTTGCTGTCCTCTCTGTTGTCTGGCTTTCCTCCAAAAGGACTGATTAGCATTTTGTTTAGGCTGGGATTTGTACATGGTGTGTACAGACTTGACAGCCTTCCCCGATTCCTGCAGGTGAGTAACAATGTTTTGTGAGTCCTCATCAAACAGGACAAGGCCTCTGAAAGGGGCATCCATTATACTGGATTGGACATCCGGCATGAAGCCAGATACCCTCAGCCATGAATATCTATGGACACAGATTGTGGAGGCCGCAGCCCTTCCAGCGGAGCCTGCCATATTGTAAGAGGCTCGGAGGACATGGTTGCCATCAGAGCCTGACTTAAGGATGGCCAGCAGTTCAGCCCTACCTTAGCAGTCAAGCACAGCCTGAGCCACCTCCACAGCCTTGTCCAACAGGGTATTCTGGTGTTTGACCACGTGGGCAAGGAAATTTTGGGACCGTATAGCACATGTGGCCAAGGAATAGATCTTTTTGCATAACTGGGCAATGTTTGTAGCCTTTGTCTGGATGCTGACAACCTCGGTGCCTAGGGCGCTTAGAACGATCATGGGCAGCATCAATAACAGCGGGGTCTGCCTCTGGGTGCTCACGATACAAGGGATCATCCCTGGGAGCACAGTACAGCCAATCAGACATTGGAGACCGCAGGCATTAAAAAGGGGTGCCTCCAGGCCACCCTGCTGACATCTTTGAAAGACTCAATAAGCGGAGGAACAACCATGGGGGAAAAATGTCCTTTTTCTTAGGAAAGGAGGCTAGCCAATGTCGCTCCGGATCCAGCTGTTCTGTGTCCCAGATATTCAGCTGCTGGATATGCTGCATGATGTTCATAAAATTTGGATCCTTACCAACTTAGTCGGGGATCTAGAGCAGGAAGCTAACGGGGTTTCTCCCCAATGCTTCTCTTGGTGCTTATGCTTGCCACTCGACTTCTTATGAGAAGAGAAGGAGGAGGAGGAACTCTTTCGGTGAAACTTTCTATTTCTCGGTTAGCTTTTTGGAAAGAAAGAATATTTCGAGGGTCTTCTGGCGGTGAAGCAGAGTGGGCTGGTTGAAATCTTGGCAACGCTGGCAGGCCTCAATGTCGTGGTCTGGGCCTAAGCAGAACAGGCAAGCCAAATGGACAACCTTGAGAAATCTGCTTGCCGCAGGTACACTGATTGCCGCCGCTCGACATAGGAGGTGGAGAGGAAGACACATGCAAGAAAACCTAAAAGGTAAACATTACTAGTTAAAAATAATGCATGGGATGATCGCGAAAAATGGCAGTCTACTTGAGCAGGAGGCATCCATGGAGCTGATGTGCGTGGGTCGACAGCAGGAAAAGAACTGAAGATGGGCTGGGGGACCGCTCCTTCTATACCATATGTGATGTTGAGGGATGGGCTGACATCAGGGGGTGGTCCCCCACTATAGACTGCTAGTTAGATGTTTTCTGTGGGGTCCTGTTGCCTGCTGGCTTTAGTCCTAAAGGTGTTACCTGCTGCAAGAGCTCCCTCGAAGATCTAATTTTTCATCACTCAGCATTTTAATTTTTTTTCATCATCTTATCTTTCTTCTTTTAAGATCCCTCTGTGTTTTACCTTATTTCTCCCATCTAATGTGTCTGTAAGGCTCTTTCTCCATTTTTCTCTTTAAAATGGAGCTCCACTATTGAGTTGCTCGTGTGAGAACTCCGGGTGCTCGTGTGAGGACTCTGGTGGCAGGGTGCCATATGCATTCAGTGTACATTGTTTTAGGGTACTCCCACAGCCCCCCCATTAGCCTGAGGTTCAGTAGCCATCATGTCCCCCCAGCTCCACCAGCATGCAGCATCCCCCACCACAGTAGCTGGAACCTTCACACAGTCTCCATCTCCCTCTGCTCCCACTCCAGCTCCCCTAGCTGAGAAGCCCCCTGTTCCATCCGCTCTGCAGCAACCTGCAGCCCCATAGCCAAAACGGACTCACCCTCCCGGGGAGCCCCACCTATCCTTCTCTGGCTTGGTACATCCCAGACCAAGGCAGCCACACTCCTCCCTAGTCTGGGGGTTCTTCACCGTGGATCCTAATGATGACATGTAACATATGTCAGGCGGTGGTCAGCCATGGGGAAAAAGAGGAGCCACCTTGGTACAAGTGGATAACACACATACCTGACCATTAGTCACCGGGAGCAATGGGAGGCCTGCAAACAGGGGGCAGCACGTGGTGATGCTGCATCTGTGCCACATGGGGGCAGTCACCTTAACCAAAGTGGTGCAGGAAACGGGCACCAGCCCTGGCACAAGCACTAGCCCCTTCACCAGCATCCACACCACTGCAAAGCACCACGGGAGGGGAACAGGAACTCCCTGCCACAGAGTGGGCTCAGTAGGGAACATGATGAGCCAGTTCTTGGCCAACCGGCAGCTGCTGCTTGCTGGTATATCAGAGCTCCGTCGCAGGAGCGTGGGTGTTGCTTGTCCATTTGGCAGCGGGCCCGAAGAGGAAGGGGAAAAAAAAAAAAGGGGGCAACACCCATTCCTGAATCCTGTTATGCATTTCTAATCCTTTTGCTTCAGTCCTAATTCCGCCATCATTCACGCTACCTCTGCTCTTATGGTTTCCTCCTCCATTTGTTAGTCCCCCCAAAAAAATTAATATAAACTGAAAAATACAAAAACATTTTATGTATTTTCCTGTCTTTCTCATTCACTGTTTTACTATGGCCCTTTTCTTCTGTGCTTCTCTGTCTCTCTGTTTCTCTCTTTAAACAAGTATTTGTCAATGCCGAATGTTTGCTTGCTGGCATTGGCAGTGGTAGTGTAGAAGTTACAGAGCTGCATAATAGGAATGGCAGTGAAGTACTGAACTGAAACCAACCCCCCCACCTGCAGAGAGTGACAGGCATTGGGGTGTGCCTTTGGGTTGTCAGGCATAGACCATGCCATTTCACCACACCCCAACCTGCAGACACTGACAAGTGTCACGGTGTTCCTTGGGTCTTGGCCCTTATCACTCCCATTCCATTAGAAAATATGGTGAGATGGGTGCTATAGAGAATGGGGTGAACTTTGGGGCTAAAGAGTCCAAGGCATACCTCGATGCCTCTCACTGGCTGCAGGGTGTGGAATGGTATAAGCATTACAGGCAAGAATCCCAAGTCACACCCCTGATGCCTGTCATTCTCTACAGGGTTGGGCGTTATGGTTGAAACCTAATACTTCAGGCATTCGTTGGTATTTTCACTCCAAATTTTCAACATGTTTTTTGTGACCCCACCTCATGAACAGGGGAATATCAGTTTGTAGCCGAAAGCTGCTTATGCACAGCGACTACGGCATTTAGCATCACAGGTGCAAAAACATTCTGAACAGGATGTAAAAAATGACAGCTGTACTGTTCATGGGGAGGTGTAAAAAATGGCAATGTTGCAAATCTGCAGTAAAAATATTAAAAAAATGGTGACGTGACGAGCGTACATAGAAACTGTGCAACGCACACCTGTAATATAATTAGGTTGTGGATTTTTTACAGCAGGTTGTCAACTCAGGCATTTTGGTGCCTCCGATCATGAACAGTGTCACTGTGATTTTCTTCATCTGTCCCGAACAATGATTTCCCCACAGCGACCATACATCTCTGCGCTGAAAGTGTGAAAACACACTTCGGCCATGTTGTGAAAAATGACAGCTGTACTGTTCATAAGGAAGTGTGGAAAAATGCCACTGGTGAAAATCTGGACTGAAAATATTACAAAGTCATGAACTTACGAGGTTGCGTGGAAACTGCGCAGTGTAACTGATTTTCTTAATCTGTCCCAAACATTGCTTTCGCATACCAACAGCACCATTGTGCACTACATGTGCGAACACATTTTGGGCGACATATGAAAAATGGCAGTTGTACTGTTCATAAGGAAGTGTAATAAAATGGCAATGTTGAAAATCTGGAGTGAAAATATTAAATTCGCAAATTTACGAGCATGCATAGGAACTGCACAACGCACGCTCGTAAAACAGTCATTTTTAGGAATTTTTTCACCAAATTTTCAACATAGCCATTTTAAGACCTCTGCTCATGAACAGTGTCACTGTGATTTTCTTAATGTGTCCCATACATTGATTTTGCACACCGACTGCGCCATTGTGCGCTACATGGGCGGAAACACATTTTGGGTGAGATGTGAAAAATGACATCTATACTGTTCATAAGAAGGTGTGGTAAAATGGCAATGTTGAAAATCTGGAGTAAAAATATTGAAAATTCACGAACTTAAGCCTGCGTAGGAACTATGCAATGCTGCTCGTAAAACAGTCATTTTAGGAATTTTCCACCAAATTTTCAAAATAGTCTTTGAGACCACCTTATGAACATTGGCAGTGTCGTTTCTTAATCGTTCCGAAAGGTGATTTCGCCGCAGTGGCTGCGAAATCACCCTTCGGCCCAAGTAACGCCATGACAGTGCAAGAATTCATGAGGAGGGGTCCCAAAACCCCATGTTGAAAATTTGGTGCAAAATTCAAATAAATGCCTGAGATATGCAACAAAGTTAAAAAACCCTATCTATCCCATTATACAGCTTACCGCATTTCCTCAGTTCGCGGTCGGCTTTGAAGAGTGCAGGCGTGTTCGCGTCCACGAAGATCGCCGCACGGAGTCCGAGGTGAGTATGGGGGTGAGGGGTGTGGGGAGGCAGGGTGCGAGTGGGTAGTGCGGGGGCTGAGAGACTGTGGGACCGCTTTTGCTTTTCAGGGTTTTTTTTTTTTTAAAAAGACGACATCGGACGCTGCCACGCTTAGATGAGCTCCCAGCGTGGCACAAGCATGGCTGGGGGCGCAGCCGACGGGATTGGGCACTCGCCGCCATGGCATTTGTCATGCTGGGTGGGCCTCAGCGTGGCACCGGTACTTTCGGGGAGGGGACAGTGGAGCCGACGGGGGATTGGGCACCCTGTCGGCTATACGATTTCGCTGCTGGGGTGGCACCAGCGTGGTATCTGGAAGGCTGTGGCTTACACAGCCGGGATGGGGATTGGGCACCCCGACCGCTATAGAGTGTGTGCGTGGGGGGGAGCACGCAGTATGCATGCTGTGTGTGTGTGTGTGTGTGTGTGTGTGTGTGTGTGTGTGTGTGTGTGTAGGGGGAGCTGCGCATGTGCAGGCGATATCTGATCGCTGCTCACTGAAGCGTAGCTCCCCCTTTCAACTGTATGCCACTGCATTTTGGAGCTTGTCAGACAGCTCCAGCATGCACTGGCGGACAGGGGCCACGCCTGCCAACACACTGACTGAATTGGAAGAGGGGGTGACACCTCCGAAAACTCGGATGATGGCACTATGTTTCTTGCACATGCGTGCAAGCAAACATAGAAAATGTCTATGTTCTATCTATCATTTCTGTATCTACCATTTATTTTTATGGCGTTTTCTGTGTGCCATGTTATTCTGTTCTCTCTCTCATACTATGTCTGTTACCTTTTACTTATATAGTGCATTTGAAAAGCACTAAGTTTCCTGTCCTGAATATTTTATTTCCATCCTACAGCTGATAAAATATATCACTTGCTCATTCATATGAGCATACGAAGCAGCCAGTCCCATAGGATTACCACCCTTCTGCATCCTTCATTTCTGCATGTGTGGAGTCCCGGTTCCACTTTTCAAACAAGAATTACTACAGGAAATAGCCCTCGGTTATGTAACAACAATCACTGTTGCATATCTGTTTCTGCCCCTGACAGACTCTGCTACTTCTTGGCTAGAATGGGACTTTAATTTTTTTAAGATCCATCACATAGCTTGTTACTTCACTGCTTTCCCTTAGAAGGTTATTACTGCTCAATACAGGCTTCTGATTGCTTAATAGGCGTTACTGTACACTGTTAGTAATTGGTCTGACCAGGTGTTATATGTTGAACTGGCTGTAATACTGTTCCTGTGTGTTGTAGATATCGTGTATTGAGCAATAAAGCCAAGTTTCAAAAAAGAAAAAACAAAACAAAACAAAAAAAAACACATATATTGTGGACATAAGCACACTTAGCACTATTCAACAATATGTTTAGTTTATATGCCTCCAAAATCCCCGAACTCGTTCGTGCGCAAGTTTGGCGTCATGCAGTGCCAGTCCTTATGGCGGGGAGGCGCAGACCATGCATTTCAGTTGGGACAGCTGAAAGTCTTTTTGCTAAAACTTTTAACAAGGCACGTATGTTGCAGAAACTGAATCAGAGCAATTACTGACTACAGCTTTAACAGGCACCAATGTTACAAGGGCACTAACAAGCATCTGTCAATGCCGAATGTTTGCTTGCTGGCATTGGCAGTGGTAGTGTAGAAGTTACAGAGCTGCGTAATAGGAATGGCTGTGAAGTATTGAACTGAAGCCAACCCCACCACCACCCTGCAGAGAGTGACAGGCACTGGGGTGTGCGTTTGGGTCGTCAGGCATAACGGCCACGCCATTTCACCACCCCCACTCTGCAGAGACTGACAAGTGTCATGTGTTCCTTGGGGTCTTTGGCCCTTATGCATCTATTTCATTTGGAACACGGGTGAGATGGGTGCGATAGGGAGAATGGGTGAAGTTTGGGGTCAAGAGTCCAAGGCATACCTCGATGCCTCTCAGTGACTGCAGGGTGTGGAATGGTATGAGCATCACAGGCAAGAATCCCAAGTCACACCCCTGATTCCTGTCATTCTCTATAGGGTTGGGCGATTTAGTTGAAAAGCCTAATACCTCAGGCATTCGTTGGTATGTTAACTCCAAATTTTCAACATGTTTGTTTTGTGACCCCACCTCATGAACAGGGGGAATATCAGTTTGGTAGCCAAAAGCTGCTTATGCACAGTGACTACGGCATTTAGCACCACAGGTGCAAAAATATTCCGAACAGGATGTAAAAAATGGCTATGTTGCAAATGTGTAGTAAAAATATTTATAAAAATGGTGAAGTCACGAGCGCACATAGAAACTGTGCAACGCACACCCGTTATATAATTAGGTTGGGAATTTTTT
This sequence comes from Neoceratodus forsteri, assembly GCA_016271365.2. NCBI lineage: Eukaryota > Metazoa > Chordata > Ceratodontiformes > Ceratodontidae > Neoceratodus > Neoceratodus forsteri. The sequence goes on along the minus strand of CM028133.1, from coordinate 207,827,506 downwards.
ATAGCAGATTGTCAACTCAGGCATTTTGGTGCCTCCAATCATGAACTGTGCCACTGTGATTTTTTTTATCTGTGCCGAACAATGATTTCCCACAGCAACCACGCATCTCTGCACTGAAAGTGTGAAAACACACTTCGGCCATGTTGTGAAAAATGGCAGCTGTACTGTTCATAAGGAAGTGTTGAAAAATGCCACTAGTGAAAATCTGGACTGAAAATATTACAAAGTCATGAACTAACGAGGATGCGTGGAAACTGCACAATGCTCACTCGTACCACAGTATTTTATGGACTTTTGTCATCAAATTTTCAACATAGCCATTTTAAGACCTCTGCTCATGAACAGTGTAACTGTGATTTTCTTAATCTGTCTTAAACATTGCTTTCGCACACCAACAGCACCATTGTGCGCTACATGGGCGGAAACACGTTTTGGGCAGGATGTGAAAATGACAGCTGTACTGCTCATAAGGAGGTGTGGAAAAATGGCAATGTTGGAAATCTGGAGTGGAAATATTGAAAATTGCAAACTCACGAAAGGCATGGGAACTGTGCAACGCACACTCGTAAACAGTCATTTTAGGAATTCTGTCACCAAATTTTCAACACTGCCATTTTAAGATCTCTGCTCATGAACAGTGACACTGTGAGATTTTCTTAATGTGTCCCATACACTGAGTTAGCTGACAGCGACTGCGCCATTATGCGCTACGCTTGAGGCAGGCACACGTTTTAGGGTGAGATGTGAAAAATGACAGCTGTACTACTCATAAGAAGGTGTGGAAAAATGGCAATGTTGAAAATTTGAGTGGAAATATTGAAAATTGCAAACCTATGAGCTGCGTGAGAACTGCGCAATGCACACTGTAAAACAGTCATTTTAGGATTGTTTTCACCAAATTTTCAACATAGCCATTTCAAGACCTCTGCTCATGAACAGTATCACTGTGATTTTCTTAATTTGTCGTACATTGATTTACGCACACTGACTCGCCATTCTCGCGCTACATGGGCGGAAACACATTTTGGGTGAGATGTGAAAATGACAGCTGTACTACTCATAAGAAGGTGTGGTGAAATGGCAATGTTGAAAATCTGGAGTGAAAATATTGAAATTTCATGAACTTACGAGCCTACGAGGAACTGCTGCATGCCTCGTTAAGCAGTCATGTATTGGAATTTGGCACAAATTTTTAAACATGGGGGTTTGGGCCCCTTCTCATGACTGATGTCACTGTCATGGCGGTATTCAGGCCGAAGGGTGATTTTGTAGTCACTGCGAAATCACCTTCGGCCCCAATAACGCCATGACAGTGACATCATTCATGAGAAGGGGTCCTAAAACCCCATGTTGAAAATTGGTGCAAAAATTCCAAAAATGGCTGAGATATGCAATAAAGTTGAAACCCCCTATCTAGCCCATTATACAGCTTACCGGCATTTCCTCAGTTCGCGGTCGGCTTTGAAGAGTGCAGACGTGTTCCAGGTCCACGAAGATCGCGCCCGGAGTCCGGAGGTAAGTATGGGGTGGGGGTGTGGGGAGGCAGGTGCGGGGTGAGTGCGGGTTGTGTGTGTGTGTGTGTAGACGTGACGCTGCTGGACGTTTTTCTTACAGGTTAAGAAAAAAGGCGTCAGGACGTTTGCCATGCTGGGGTGGGCTCCAGCGTGGCACAAGACTTTGGGGGGGGTGATTCAGCCATGGGGATTGCACCCCGTCGGGCAACATGACGGATTGCCGCGCTGAGTGGGCCTCACGCGGGCATCAACTACTGGAGGAGGGGAGGAGACAGACGCAGTTTAGCCAACGAGGATTGGGCACCGTCGGCTATACACTGCGTGCAGAGCGCCTGCGCCTGCGGCTGGGGGAGCTGGCGTGAGCAGCTTCTTACCGCTGCTCACCAAGCGAGTCTCTTTTCAATCAGAGTAACACTGCATTTTGAGCTGTATTACAGATAGCTCTAAAATGCATTGGCTATAGGCCGCGCCTGCAAGCACACTGTCCGAATGGAGGAGGAGGTGACACACCTCCGAAATCTCCGATGATGGCACTATGTTTCTTGCACATGCGTGCAAGCAAACATAAAAATGAGTGAAAAAGCAGACAGTGTCCCTTCAAAGTATCACAGTCACTTCTTAACAAAAGAACTTAACAAAAGAAATTCCCTTAAACACATAAGCTGTACTATAGAAATAAAAAAAATAAAAACTCATAGACAAAAATAATTAAGGAGGGAGACTGAAGAAAACAAATGGGACTGTTGTTCAAACTGCTCACAGGTCTGCCTTGCTTGCTAGCTAAAACAGCCCCCTCCCCCACACAGCACTGCTTCAATACACAAAACAAAACCTCTACTTAAACTAAATACATCTGCAAAACCCCAAAAAATAAATAAATCTAGCTGCACAAAGCACACCAGATATTTCTCAGCACGGTCTGGTTATAAATACTCCACTTTAAAACTATTTTTAAAAGGCTTTTTTGTGAAACCCATAAGGGGCAGGCTTCTCTCCAACGCTCCATAAGACTGCACTGAACAAGGCAAGCAAAACACGGGACCACATCTGCAGTGAAAGTGATGTCGCTAGGTAAATAAAACCAAGGCAGAGTATGGAAAACTTGAGCCACTCACCCGTGCTGAAAAGACTGCAGTCAGGCAACAGACATCCTGTAACAAAAAGTCCTTTATTCCTGTGATATAAAACACAGCTGTGAATCCGGAAGTGAGAGATAGAACGGCAGCAGGCATTTCAACGTTTTGTGAGCATGCACTTTGTCAAAAGACCATGAACCTCCATTGCCTCAATCCAGTCCTTCCAGCACATGTGAGTAGTGCCAGTTTTCCATACTGTGACTGCACTGAATGCAGCCTCTGCAGAGCATATACCTCATTTCATTACCATGTGACCCACTCTGCTGGTGCTGCTGCCAAATCTGCCATTGCGGAAGTTGGTCTGTATTGATCACTGGAAATTTGCTGGGTAGATTACATTTGAAAATTCTGGTGAATTCGAGAAATTATTCGCGGAGCGAAGTTGGGCAACTTTGCATGCCACAAGGTACATCTAATCCATATTTTTAGCCTGCTACACCCGCATGACAAGGGCCTGAAGTCTCCTGGTGGAAGTCTTGAATACAGAAGCCCAAATCAAAGCAAAGCTGAAGTCGCCAATTTTCACATTTGTGCATCCTTAAGGAAACACCAGGTCATGTGAAAGGGAGCCCTTCTCTGGCTGTACTAGTTTACGTATGTCATGCTACAGGTACCATGGCTCAGGCTGTCCAATATAATAGACAGGCCTTGCATTATGATCACGGTACCGCTCCTCAGCTTGTACTGTGTAATACACAGACTCCATGTTCTATTCAAGGCACAAGTCCACAGCCGGCCCAGTGTGAGATACAGACCCCATATAAATATACAGCAGAGCCAGCCAGAATACAATGCAATACTGTGCAGTAAATGACATGTCACAAAATACTGCTTGACAAAAGGGCTTATTTATCATTGCACTGCACTGTTTCCTACCCGCATACTGCATTATTCTGCATGAATACTGCAAGGTACTGTTTTGCATCCTAGCTGGCACTCATGTAATACCTTCAGGGAGGACACAACCAATCATCAACCTAACAAGCTTGTCTCTTGCAGGCTGATGATAGTCACCACTTACAATATGTGCCCTTTTACCACATCCCACCCTTCTGAAACTGAACATCTCTCTCACTCTTGAAAGTGTATGCGTACATGGTATGGCATGATGAGGGTTGTAATCCTATCACTTGCATGAAAAACCACACCAGCCAAAGGAGAGTGAGGCTCAGTGTTGGGGTGAGATGACGTGCAGTAAGGCATTCCAGTGTGACTTTTGAAGTTTTAAAATATAAACATAACTTACTGCCACTTCCCTGCATGTACCACAGCATGAGGAAATTATGCATCATGAGCAACCCATGTGGATATTTTGGGGGTATTGACACTGCTTCCAGCCAATCAAAAAGGCAGTATTCCTGATGCAGTTTTATACTGGTTGTTTCAGTGACTTATTGGTCCTCAGTCTACATGAGGTAACATACTGTGTGCAATTTATACAATAGTCGGACATTTGCTTCTTTGAAATTCTGGAGTACACTTAAGCAACTTTTGCAAAATTTTAATTTGGGATCACTGACTGAATGTACAGTAGGTATTAAATTGCATACTGGAATTCCACAGAACTGACTGCTCTGTCATCTAAAGAACTGTGGAACGACTGCATGCATTTCAGATCGATGTAATGAATTACATATTGCCATTCACAGAAAGTACAGTTACGTAAGAACTTACCGTAACAGTAGATCTTCGAGAACAGCTCTTGCAGCAGGTTACACCATTAGGACTGAAGCCGCCAGGCGCCAGGACCCCACGGAAATTTTCTATCTAGCCATCTTCAGCGGGGACCGCCCCCGACGTCGGTCCCGCCTCCGATGTCAGGCGTGGTACATAAGGGGGCGGTCCCGCCAGAATACCCAGTTCTCCCGCTGGAGACTCCCGGCCGCACGATGACATCAGAAGGGAAGATCGAGGATCTACCGTCAGAAGGCAATAAGGGAACAAATTCCCGACTGGATCAATATAAATTCACTCATTTCCCCAATGAATCCCAAACTTCTTCGCTCGTTATTTATTTAAATTTTTTTTTTTTTTTTTTAAACGAGCCATGCCTCTTCCAAGGGGGATATGGTGGGCGGGAAGGTACCTGCTGCAAGAGCTGTTCTCGAAGATCTACTGTTACGGTAAGTTCTTACGTAACTGTACTATCTTACTTCGAGATACAGCTCTTGCAGCAGGTTACACCATTAGAACTGATTCCCAAGCAGTAATTCTTGCCCAAAAACTCTGGGAGGAGGAAGAGGAAGAAGCAGAGAAAAAAATCAAACCAAATCCTGACTCAGGACAAGAGGCCTTGCAACACGGCTAGGCCGAAACCGGCCCTTCGCCAAGAGGCTATATCCAGACTGTAATGTCTGATAAAGGTATGCACAGAGCTCCAAGTAGCTGCAGCGCAAAATGGAAGAAATTGAGACATTTTTGAGTGCTGCAAAGGAAGTGGCCACACCCCTGGTAGAATGACCCCGGATGGAACCGGGAGGAGCTTTGCCTAGACTGATAATAGTCGAGATACACTGCACAAGCCAGCAGGATAAGGTTGCTTGAAGCAACCGCGGCCTCATTCTCCCTCTGCTAAAAGAGACGAAAGTTGGTCAGAAGCCGAAAGGGCTTAGTTCTGTTGAGGTAATACCTCAGGCTGTGGTGAACATCCAGAGTGTGGAGCAAAGCCTCCCTCTATTGAATAACTCGAAGTAGACCGGAAGGTCGATGTCTTGATTTAAAGTGAGTGTCGAAACCACCTTAGGCAAAACTTCGGTTCGTCCTCAGAGATACCCTGTCCCGGTGAAAAACCAAATAAGGCTCTTTACACATGAGAGCATGAAGCTCAGAAATCCTTCTGGCTGAAGTAACGGCAACTAAAAACAACGTTTTCCACGACAGAAAACGTAGCTCGCAATCTGCGGCTGGTTCAAAAGGAGGAAGCGTGAGCTGTTCCAGGACAAAAGGAGATCCATGGAGGAACCGGTCCTTGATAGGAGGCCTAAGTGTAACACTCCTCTCAGAAACTCCGAGAAGCGCCCAGCTGAGCAATAGTGCGCTGCCCACGGCAGGTGGTAGGTCAAATAGCGCACAGGTGCACTTTAATAGAGGAATAGGCCAGCCCCAATGGAATAGGAAAGGAGGTAGTCCAAGACTGCCCCAACGGACAACCTAAAGGGGAAAGATCACGAGCCCGTGACCATAAACAAAAACAACGCCATTTCATGGTGTATGCAGCATGCGTTGCGGCTTTCTGGCTGCAGAAGGACCTCGGCAACCTCTTGCGAGACCCGTGTGCAAAAATGGCTATGTCTCTAGGAGCCATGCATGCAGGTTCAAGAGCAAGATCCGGATGCAGCAATGAACCTTTCTCCTGAGACAGAAGGTGGGAGATGAGCGGCAACGGGAGCGTGGTTCCCGAGATAGCTGAGCCAGCAATGGGAACCAAATCTGGCTGGGCCAAACGGAGCCACCAGAATCATTCGCGGGCATGCTCCCGCGCAGTTTGAGAAGAACTTCTGGATCAACGGAAGGGAGGGAAGGCGTAAAGGAATCTGTTCACCCAGGAGAGGGACAACGCGTCTCGCCAGAAAACACCAGGCCCTGGATCTAGCGAGCAAAAATTGGGCAGTTTTGCGTTGGATGGGGATGCGAATAAATCCAGCTCTGGAGTTCCCACGGCGAAGGAAGATCCTCTGCCACCTCCTGAAGAAGTTCCCATTACGTGGACTCTGGCCTGGGAGCGACTCAGACCGTCTCGATCGTGTTGTCACCCGGGGCGATGTACAGTGATCAAGCTTGCGCCCGTGTCCGATTACCCAATCCCACACTCTCATGGCCTCCCTGCAAAGGGGGTAAGAGTGAGCGCCTCCTTGTTTGTTGAGGTAATACATCACCGCCGTGTTGTCTGTCTGAAGCAGGATAGTGCACGGCGGAATCATGGACTGGAAAGCCTGGAGTGCGTAGAGAACCGCTCTCATCTCTAGGACATCGATGTGGAGATGAGCCTCCAGCGGGCTCCACACACCCTGAGACTTCACCCCATCCAGGTGTGTTCCCCACCCGAGACCTGAGGCGTCCGTGGTGAGGGTTATCTCTGGGGACGGCGCTGCAAACGGGACGCCCTTGGAGAGCGACCCGGGGGCTAACCACCATTGCCAATCCCAAATCACACATTTCGTGATCCTGACTGGATGCTGCAAATGGTCTTGCCTCTGGTCCCACTGCGCCTTGAGCATCCACTGCGTTATTCGCCTGTGGAGTCGCGCGAGAGGGACCGTAGGAATGGCCGCAGCCATGTGTCTGAGCAGACGAAGGACCGATCTGGCCGGAGCGGTCTGGTTCGCTGATAGGTCCCCTATAAGAGACCTGATGTGTTCCGCCCTGTCGGTTGGAAGGAAAGCCCTTCCCTGGACCATGTCCAGTACTGCGCCTATAAACTGCAGGTTCTGCGACGGTACCAAGACAGACTTCTCCTGGTTTATGAGAATTCCTAGCAATCTGAACAGATCCCGAGTGTCCTGGATCGCCTTCAGAAAGCGCCTCTCTGGAGACGGCCATGAGAAGCCAATCGTCGAGGTACGGGAACACATAGTGGCCCTTTCTCCTCAGAGCAGCTGCCATGACTGCCATGCACTTGGTAAAGACCCTTGGGGCGGAAGACAGTCCAAAAGGGAGAGCCCGAAACTGAAAATGGTGGCCTAAGAACTCGAAGCGCAGGAACCTCTGATGCGCTCGAGCAATGGGGATGTGCAGGTAGGCGTCCTGCATGTCTAAGGACGCTAAATAAGCGCCTTGTTTTAGCATGGGGAATGAGACCAGGAGGGGTCACCATGTGGAATCTTTTGTATGCGACTGATAAGTTGAGGTCGCTCAGGTCCAGAATAGGACGGAGGTCCCCTGTTTTCATGGGAACCAGGAAGAAGTGGGAATAGTACCCTTGTCCTCTCTGGTTTCCCGGGACATGCTGTATCGCCCCCTTGCCTAGGAGCGCGATCATTTCTCGCCAAATTAAGGCGCCATGCTGACCCGAATACCGGGAGAGCAGAGGAGGCCTCGAGGGTGGCTGTTCTGCGAACTCTAAAAAGTGGCCGATGCTGACCAACTGAAGCACCCACCTGTCGGTGGTAATTGCCTGCCATCCCAACAGGAAGTTTGCAATGCGACCCCAACCATAACATCCCGTTGATCCTGAGGGCCGGGGGCTGGAAAGGAGTCATGCTGTGGCGGCGGAAGGGCCCGCTGGCTGGGAAGCCTTTGAAGTACACTGACCCCTGTTGGCGGGCTGTTTCCCCTGGGTTCTTCGGAAACCAGAGCCCCTCTGTTGTGTGGCGGAACGGGGTTGCTGCCTCTGAGTCCGCCCACGAAAACGGCCTTGGTGCCTGCGAAAGGAACCAAGCCTTGGCCGAGTACATTGCCTGGACCAACCGAACCGCCTTTCCGGCCTCTTGGAGCTTGGTAATGATCCTTTGGATGGGTTACCAAACAAAACTCTCCTGAAAGGGCGCCCATAATATTTTTCTGGACGTCCGGTGAAGCCGAGACACGGAGCCATGAGTGCCTCCGGAGGCAAACGCCTGAAGCTGCCACTGGCCGAGGAGTCCGCAGAGTCGTGACGCGGCTCTAAGAACTTGGGTCCCTATCGCCTGAACTCCGAGCGGAGAAGCTGGAAGCATCCTCCTTCTGCTCACTATCAGGCAGCTTTTCAGCGCTTCTAGACCCTGCTCCCACAGGGCGCTCTGAAACTGCACCATGTGGGTCAGATAACTAGGGACCTAATGGCACAAGTAGCGGATGCGTGACGCGCGCTTACCCAAGGAGTCCAACTGCTTGGACTCTGGGTCCGGTGGCAGGGTGCTCAGATGTTGCGGCCTTTGAGACCGGTCATGTGAGGCTGTTATGACCAGAGAATCGGCCAGAGGATGTTGCGACAGGTACTGGTCCTCCCTGGGAGCCCTGTACAAACGGTCAGCCTTCTTCGGCACCGCCGGTAACAAGTGTGGACGCTTCCACGCAGCCTTGGTGACGTCCACAAAGGTGTCCACCAAGGGTGGCACCACCACAGGCTTAGGGTCCTTCTGCTGAAGATATCTGGCCAGGCGTAACCTCTCGGGGTCCAATTCCTCAGCTTCCCACCCCATGTTCTCCTGGATATGACGTAAAATATCCATGAACGAGGGGTCATCCGGAGGAGACCGTGGAGTCTCACGTGGGTCCGGTGAAGGAACGGAGACTGGAGACAGGGATCTCGAAGTAGAATAAACTGATCCCATGTCCTCCGTCGACGGCGAACGACGGCGTCTTCTGGATCTTTGGGGCTGGGTGATCCAGAAGAGGAAGATCTCGACGGAGGTCTCCTCTTATAATGTCGAGCCCTGGGAGGGGATTCAGGCTCCCTAGGGACGGAACGGGCGACCGACCTCACAGGTGAAGGTGGAGCCGGGGCCGAAGTTTGAGTAGGTGGAGGAGGAGGAGGAGGAAGGACTGCGGGTGCCACATCCTTCCTAATGGTGTCCCACCAATACGTAAAGAGATCCTTCACCTCCGAAAGCGACAGTCCCGACGTCGGCTCCGACGATGAGGGCCGGACGTCGGGTCCCGGCGACGGCTCCGCAGGGATCTCGGGCAGCGGCAAGGGAGCCCTGGGAGACTGCTCGAGGCCAGGAACGCCCGTCTGGTCTTCGGGCTGTGTCGATTCCTCCTCCGTGAGGGACTCCTGCCCGACGGCGGTCGGAGGCACAGGAGCCCTCGGCTCAGGCAAGGCGGGCGTTGGGCCCCCCACCGACGTCCGATGCGAAGACGAGGCCAAAGACGGCTCCGAGGAACGATGACGAACGGCAGACGGCGGTCTAGCCGACGTCGGGTCCACCGTCTTCAAGGGCGAAGTTCAAGAGTCTTCCGGGGGTACCGAGGGGACTGGGCGCCGGGGCCGAGGAGCGGGAGCCCGACTTATGACGATGGTGGTGGCGTTCCCCGGACTTCGCCACGGCCCTCGGGGTTGAAGAAGAAGACGGCCTGGCGGTGGGAGCCTGAGACGACTTGGATGCTGGAACCGCAGCCGGGGGAAGGGAAGAAGCCCTGGACGGGGACTCGGAGGCCCGAGCCGGCGACCTGGGAAGATCCTTCTCTCTCCTCTTCTTCTCCGCATGTTTGTGGGAAGATTCCCCCTTCGAAGACATGGCCCGTAGTTTTTCTTCCAACAAGAACGCTTGGAGGGCCTTCTGTCGGCGGATTCTGGTGCGGCTGTTGAACCCTTGGCACAGGGAGCAGGCCTTGATGTCGTGGTCTGGGTCCAGGCACCGAACGCACGCAGAATGCGGGTCTTTGAAGGGGATCTGTTTTCCACACGCGCACTTGGAAGTATGTCCGGAGGTCGTCGAGGACATCAGCGATGATCGATTTTTGAAAATTCTCAATTTTCCCCGAAGGGAGTGCCGAAACCACGCGTCGCGCACTAGACAGTGACCGAAGGGTCGAGGCATGCAGTTCGACGGCGGGAAAGAACTGGGGATTCTGGCGGGACCGCTCCCTTATGTACCACGCCGGACGTTGGAGGCAGGACCGACGTCGGGGGCGGTCCCCACTGAAGATAGCTAGCTAGAAAATTTCCGTGGGGTCCTGGCGCCTTCAGTCCTAATGGTGTAACCTGCTGCAAGAGCTGTATCTCGAAGTAAGATCTTTCATTCCATGGTTCATGTGTATCATTCTGCCACTCAACCAGAATAGGTCAAAAATTTGCGGAACACAGTCAAAGGATTCTGATTTTTTTCAAGGTCGGAGTTTTGCAAAATTTCACAGAATTTTCGAAATTTTGTGTAAGTTTCACAACATACACACTTTATACCCAGCTTTTTTAAAGGACCCTGTCAACCCCACAGAGCCTCAAATTGTCCTTAGGTTAAAACACACATTATGATTGCTCACATTCTGTGGATATATCTGGTAGTTCGATTCAGATTCTTCCCCCTCTCCCCATTTTAATAGTAAAAGAGACTGCTCACCATATCAGTGTTACCACACAAAAATGTGTTTGTTTACATTCTTTACCAACTTCCACTGCATCTTTCCTGGACATGGGAACATCCCTAACACCATCTAGCCACTCACGAAGCTGTGGCAGGAAAGAAGACCACTGCATCATGGGTGGCCGTACTTTTAGGAGCCTTCTTAATATTCAGGATGTATGCAATAAGGATATATCAAGGACCTGAAGCAAAACAAGATTAGGTGCAATTGCACCATTTCCATGCATTTCAGGTCTACTAAAAATGGAAGCAGAGCAACCAACAACTTCAGTGAGCTTGAGAGACGGTGAGCGATCATAAAATGTGGTGTTTTCAATGAGAAATAATATGATGCATAAAGAGTCGACAGTGTTCCTTTAAGAGCCATATATTAACTGTATTTGTGCTCCTGTCACTTAAAAATGACGGATGTCCAAATTATTTTTTTAATATATGGATCTAAAATTGGCATTTAGGTTTACCTTGTTATGCTGGACCACTTCAAATGTCTCATGCGCAGGCTAAACCCGTGCTAAATGACTGCATGTTTAGATTTTCTTCTATTCTATTTTTTGTTGACTAATGAGAGAATAGCAAGTCATGCTAAAATGAGATATCAGCAAGTTATAGCATTTCTTGTCAATTGTACCAGTGTGCAGTGAATGTAACCCTAACTGGGCACAACTGCTTTTCTTGCAGGCACCTGTGAGGACTCCCGTGTTGAATGAACTGAGATTTCACGTTTTAGTGAAAATGAAAATGTTAAAATGAATACTGTTCATCTGTACGGCCTTGTACCTCCATCAGAAAGACGTTGCTCTCTCGGGCGGCAGCAATCAGTTCCTTGACCTCCTTCAGATTCATGGCAAGTGGCTTCTCACACAGGACGTTCTTACCGGACCTCAGAAAAAGGAGCCCGACCTCATGATGCTTCGAAGTGACTGTTGCTACATACACTATATCTGCAAAGAAACACATACTCAGTTTCTTATGGAAGGTCGGTAGTTGTCCAATAACTGTTTCACATATTTGATGGGGATTGGCAGCAGACTGGAGGTACGCCATTTTTTATTTTTTCCATAATAACAGAAGAAACTGTACACCAAGTGCATCTTGAAATTTTTTGTCTTAGTGTTCTAAAATCACATTACAACTATGGAAAACCAATCCATATATATACACACACACACACACACACACACACACACACACACACACACACACACACACACACACACACACACACACACACATACAGCGGCGAGCACGCATACACATGTGTATATACAATATTATAAATAATACTGTTATAACTGTCAAATTCAATAAATCCATACAAGTATATACATGACTCAAATGCTTTCCAGGAGATCATTCATAATTTGCATTTAGTTTATTTTGAAAAAGTGCTAAAAGGGTAGGGGTGCCAATTCTGGATTAGGATATGAAACCACACCCCCAACCCAACCCCTTTTTATGACCGAGTATGTCGTTCATTCTCAAATGCAATTTGTAATGTCAGAGAAGACTTCAAATGTGATCAGGAATCATTTTAATACCGCTAAAGACCAAGTCAGTGAAAAACTTCAACAAGGGCTGCGACAGGCTCCCTGTACTCCAGCCTGGGATGGATCCCCCCACGTCAGTTTACTTCCACCTATTTTATAAAGAATATAATCTCCTCCCAGATACGTGATAAACTGGCTTCTCTGCTCAAACCTGCAACCTCTGCCTTCCCCTTGAGATCAGTTGACAAATCCCTGCTTGTCCAACTGAGATGTAAAACCAAAATAAGTGAAAATGCCTTCTTGGTCTGTGCACCCAAACTATGGAATACCCTTCCACTGAATCTCAGAAACTCCCCTTTGCCACACAGCTTCAAGCAGGCCCTTCATAAGGCTCTTTTAAACCCTGCTCCTGTAGTATGCCCATCCACTCATTTGCTGGCTCCTCCTAGCTGCCTACCGGCACGTACCTCTATTGCTCTCAATTCTGTCTGAGAAATCTAACCCCCCCTCCCCCTTAGCACATACCCGTTAGATATTGATATAAAGACTGTTACTTTACGGTTATTACATATTGTTCTTGCAACTGTACTGTCATTTGCTGAATATTTTGTATAGCTATACTGTGACTGCTCAAGCCTGTTTCTGTACAGATTCTTGTTCACTTTATTTTTCTTTGTACATCCTGTTGTCTACCTGCCCTTTGTTGTAGCCTCCCAGGTCGTACCTGAAAATGGGCAGCCAAGCTGTCTAGTGTATCTATCCGGTCAACAAAAACTAAATAAAATGTGAGATTTGTTAGAAAAAAGGGTGTTGGAAACAAAGAGGGATGGCCACTAGGGGCAGTGCAGAGTGGTAAGGTGGGAAGACTGATTGTCCGATGGGCCTTTTTCTGCCATCACTGTCTATGTATCTATGTATGTTAATTAACTTCCCACCTTTCTTCCCATGTCAGTCATGTATTCTGATATGCTATAACCAATTTCTTTATAAATTAACTAGACTTGTGGTGCACTTAAATCTACACAGTGTTCCTTGCATCTCAGAAGTCACCGCTCTTTTCATATTTTTGAGACATACCATGACAACAGTAACATTTCATGCTATTCATCAAAATTACCTGGAAAGGTGTAACTGATGTCATGGAATGTCCAAGTAGTATGGAAACTGAGGGCAATGGCTGCTAAGGACTCAGTGAGGTAATCAATATAGTAACAATAGCACTAAACAGTTAAAATTATTACTTTAAACAAAAAAAAAAGTCTAAAACATATTCAAATATAGGATAGACATAAAAAGGAAAACAGGAGAGCACATAAAAGTATAAAAACTGTTTGGTATCACAGCAGTAAAAGAACGTAAAATTCGCTATAGAAATGATTAGCTTAATTTACTGTTAATGGTATTTAAATACCTTATTTATTCATTATTTATGTATTTAATAACCGGATAAGTACACTGGTCTAAGGGACCGTTTTCAGGTACGACCCAGGCCATCTAGATGGCACATACAGGACAATTTAGGAAAATAAGAGATACAGAAACAAATTCTATATACAGGTACAGGAAAGGATAGAAAGTAACATATCAAGGTATTTCAAGATTAAACAACTTAAAAAAAACAAAACACCACATTTCACACATATGAGCAGTTTAAAGCACAGAACAGAAAAATAATTGCATACAATTAGCAAGGCAATCAGAGTACCAAGATACAACAGGTTGAGCTCACTGAAGCATGAGGGTTTCCTGATCAGTCCATGGGGCCTTCCTAGGCTCTGCATTCAGCCGAGCTACAAGTGATGCCATACGTGTGAAAGATGCATCCTGGGAACGCGTCTGGATCTGAGGAGATGAAGAGGAGGATGTTCATGGACTACAACCACTGGATCAGATGAGTTGCGAGCTGCTCCGCCTGTAGTGTTGCGTGTGAGCACACAACCGAAGACATCTTAAGATTATAGCCCCACTGGGCCATCTCTGACCGGCGGAAGGTCTCTGCCGGCTGGGCCACAAACAAGCTGCCTCCCAGAGGACTCTCCCCACAAGCCCAGCTCCAGGTACGGCATCTTCAGCACCAGTTCCTATGCCGGGGAAAGTGATTAGCTGGAGAGCCGTCAGAAGGATAATCCGACTGGCTCACTCCTAATTCGCCAAGGCTGTGATTGGGAAGGCTTCGCTGAAGGTTTTTCTCCACTGAGCCCCTGCTCTCTTTTCTCCCACCCCCCCTACTTAGGTCACCTTAAATACGCGTTTGCCCTGCCTTTCTCTATGTACACTTCCCTTATTGGCTAGCCGTGCTGATAGCAAATCTGCTTATAAGGGGACACCAAATCTTGTTCGGTCTGCACTATCTGTTGTGACCTTTGGCCACCCCTTCTCCAAGTTGTATTGATTAAATAGCTGCTGCAACCTGCCACACATCATCCCACTGCTGGCCTACCTCTAGGGAACTTACTCACTGGCTATATTTACATAAACGCACTGTTAGTACTCGGAGCAACTATAGCTTGCTACCTGTATCTCCCCTGAAACAGTGTTTGTTCTGTGTAGTTGGCATAACCAGAAGTCCAGTACGATGGTCCACCTACATCCACGCCTTGCACAAAATTATTACAGTTCCATTTTGTCCATTCACCCTGTTGTTTTTCTTCTTAAATCCATCATCTTAGGGCGTTATTCCTACTATAATCCCTTCAGAAATAATGATGACTTACCACCAAAATGTTTTTCTTGCTGGCCCTCAGCCTGTTTCTTCTATTCTTGGACAGACTCAACTGACGTAAAAATAGGTCAAAATAAACATGGTAGTATGGATAAAAATGACTTTACTTGCTCAAACAAGCTTATCCTGTCAGACAGGTGTTTTGAGGTCACCCCTTCACTCCTTCCAGGATTCCTTATCTACTCCCCTGCGGCATCAGTAACAAGCATTTGTCAATGCCGAACGTTTGCTTGCAGGTATCTGCAGTGGTGTTTGGCACGTATGGTGCTTTACCCTAATGCCCTGTGCGACTGCTGGTATTTGCACAATACATTTTCAGCATGACCTTTTTGTTACCCCCATTGTGCGCTACATAGGCGGAAACACGTTTTGGGCAGGATGAAAAGTGACAGCTGTACTGCTCATAAGGAAGTGTGGTAAAATGGCAATGTTGAAAATCTGGAGTGAAAATATTGAAAATTCACAAACTTACGAGCGTGCGTAGGAACTGCGCAACGCAGACTCATAAAACAGTCATTTTTAGGAATTTTGTCACCAAATTTTCAACACAGCCATTTCAAGACCTCTGCTCATGATCAGTGTCACTATGATTTTCTTAATGTGTCCCATACATTGAGTTATCACACCGACTGCACCATTGTGCGCTACATGGGCGGAAACACGTTTTGGGCAGGATGTGAAAATGACAGCTATACTGCTCATGAGGAGGTGTGGTAAATGGCAATGTTGAAAATCTGAGTGCAAATATTGAAAATTAGCAAGCGTCCTGGCGTGCGTGGGAACTGCACAACATACGGTCGTGAAACAGTCATTTTAGGAATTTTCACCAAATTTTCAACATAACCATTTTAAGACCTCTGCTATGAACAGTGTCACCGTGATTTTCTTAATGTGTCCCATACATTGATTTAGCACACCGACTACGCCATTGGCAATAAGCTACATAGGCGAAACCACGTTTTAGGCAGGATGTGGAAAATGACAGCTGTACTGCTCATAAGGAGGTGTGGTAAAATGGCAATGTTGAAAATCTGGAGTGAAAATATTGAAAATTCGCGAACTTACGGACCTGCGTAGGAACTGCGCAATGCACGCTCGTAAAACAGTCATTTTTAGGAATTTTGCACCAAATTTTCAACATGGGTTTTGGGACCTTCTCATGAATGATGTCACTGTCATGGCGTTAGCCGGGCCGAAGGTGATTTGGCGCAGTGACTCTCGAAATCACCCTTTGGGCCCCAATAATGCCATGGCAGTGACAGCATTCATGAGAAGGGGTCCCAAAACCCCATGTTGAAATTTGGTGCAAAAATTCCAAAAATGCCTGAGATATGCAATAAAGTTGAAAACCCCCTATCTAGGCCATTGTACAGCTTACGGCATTTCCTCAGTTCGCGGTCGGCTTTGAAGAGTGCAGGCGTGTTCCGGTCCACGAAGATCATCGCCCGAGCTCGGAGAGCAAGTATGGAGTGGGGGAGGATGTGGGAGGCTGTGTGCGCAGTGGGTGGGTGCAGGTTGTGGGAGGGGACTGGGAGAAGCGCCCGTGGGACCGTTTTGAACGTTACAGGTGAAAAAAAAGACTTCGATGGGACGTTTGCCGTTGGTGGGATTCCCAGTGTGGCAGAAGGATGGCTGGGGGGACCATGGAGCTGGCCGAAGTTGGGCACCCCATTGGCGAAACAACGCTGGACGTGTGCCGCTGGGGTGGGCTCTAGCAAGGCACCAAAGATTTGGGGGTGGCGTGGCGAGGCGGTGGCTTGGTGCTCTATATGACAGCGGTGGTTTTCTTTGGAGCGAAGACCACCGCTGTCATACACAGCTCCCGCACCCATTGGTGCAGGACCGCCACGCCTGCTCAACGGAGCAGTGGATTGAAAGGGAGAGGCACACCTCCAAAGTGTGCTACTCTCCCAAAACGTTCCTTGCACATGCAAGCAAGCGAACGTAAAAAGGTGGCATCTAAATGGCTATCAAACCTCTCTTTCTGCCCAACAGATCATGGTACCTGATACTATTAGCCCTCATGCTATCTGGTGATGTTGAGTTGAACCCAGGTCTCACAGCCAGCCAAGTATCCTTAAACAATACTGGTTATGATGCTAAAGGTCTACATATTGTATACCTCACCGTCAGAAGCCCCCTCCACAACCATGCAGAATTTAAATCATGGGTCGCCAACTACCATCCTGATCTATGTGTATCAGCGACCTGGTTAAAGCCCTCAATCCCTGATGCCTGCTCCCTAACTACAACCTTCTCAGGCAGGATAGACCTCCCCCAAAATGAGCCAGGGGAGTGACGATCTAGTTCAAAACCACCTCAACCTATCCATAGTGGCCAATACCCACACCTCCTCATGTGAATCACTACATGCCATCCTAAGCTCAGGGGCAAAGAAGCTTCACATCATTTGTGCCTATAATCCTCCCAAAGGGGTATTTCAGGCCTAAAAGAGTTACTGGATCTCTTGGCCTCAGCAGCTGGGCAAAATAAGCTCCTCATCCTCAGAGACATTAACATAAATTGGCTAAGCAAATCCCTATTAGAGAGTTACAATCTACAGAAGATCATACAAGACCCCACAAGAGTGTCAGTAACCACTGGTTCCAGCACCATCATTGACTGGGTCATTACAAATCGTATAGACTGGATCGTGGCTGCCGGTACCCTGCCGGTTATGATAAGCAGCCATTCCCTTGTTTTCTTTGTATAGAGTTACACTGCAGTTTCCATATCTCCCACATGCTACATTTCTTTCAGGAACTATGCTAATTTAAATCAGGCCCATTTCTTACATGATCTCTCTCAGATAGACTGGTCTCCTATCTACCAGGCACAACACACAGATGATGCCCTCAGCTTCTTTCAAAATGAGTTTGTCACTCCAAGATAAACACAGCCCCCGTGTCACTCACCACATAAGTAAGCAATCAAAATGGTTACACAAGGACCTCCTCGCACCCCTCAAGGCCATGGATATGCTGGAAAAAGTTCAAAATCTCTGACCTACAAGCTGATTTTCACTCTTACAGAGAACAACGGACAAAATGTAAAAAATGAATCACACACAAAAAGCCAGTACTGCAAGGGATTACTGGTGGATGCGGCCGTTGATGAGGAAATTCTGGTCACACATTAAAACCTTCCTCGGCTACAAGCAAACAGAATCTACAGATGACATGATACTAAACAGCGTGCACTGTGCTGACACTCACACGATTGCTAATGCGTTCAATAATCACTTCTCTGACCTCTCCAAATTATACAACTGATTTCCCCTACCACGTACTCCATCCCTAGAATCTCCACCCGGAAAGGTGCACCGGTGGGACAGCCATTCTATTTCAAAGCTGTCACCAAGAAGGATGTCCTCAAACTCCTCAATGCCATATCTGACAGCACAGTGGTGGGGTCTGACCATCTGAAACCTAAACTCCTCAAACTGGCTGCCCCCTTCATTGCGGGACCACTATCTAAAATCTTCACCTTGTCCCTAGCTGAGAGTGCTGTGCTGAATGTTTGGAAGATGGCCAGAGTAACTCCAGTCTTTAAAAAAGGTGACAAGAAGGACATAACAAATTATAGGCCAATAGCAATACTAAACAAAATCCTCAAAGCTCGTTGGTGAACAAATAACTGAATACCTCACCAAGCAAAACTTCCTGTCCACTAATCAACATGGCTTCAGAAAGGGCCATAGTACCCAAACTGCCCTGCTACATCTTACCAATGATACAACACATGCGATGGATCAGGCCTTACTAACTGGGGTAGTCTATCGATCTTACAAAGGCTTTTGACCTCACTGATCACCCCCTCCTACTTATCAACTTACTGTCCCTGGGTTTTTTGGCTGAATCTGTAAACTGGTTCAGTGGCTCCCTAACAAACAGGACCCAAGTCGTAAAATTCAACTCTGCTACCTCTGACAAATCAGCCATCAATATTGGTGTACCTCAAGGTTCTATCTTAGGACCTCTCCTATACTCTATCTTTATAAATGACATAACGCGAAATATCTCTTCCTGCTCGTCATTGCTGTATGCAGACGACCTTGTACTCTACACCAGCTCTGACAATATCCCTACCCTCAATCAAAATCTATCCGTGGGGTTCCATAACATACAATTCTGGATCACCAGAAACAAGCTTGTTCTCAACACTGGTAAAACTCAGGCAATGCTTCTTGGCTCACCTGCCAATCTTAAGAATAGGCATAATCTATTCAAAATTGTCTGTGTGAATGGCTCCACACTGGAAGTGGTAACCATACCTGGGGGTCCTTCTTGATGAATCTCTTACCTATGAGTGCCATGTTGCTACTACATGTAAGGCCGTCAATACTAAATTAGGATTAGCCTACAAAACTAGCCACGCTCTAACCCCTTCTGCGAGACTGGCCATTGCCGGAGGAATCCTTCTACCATCCCTTGCATACGGAGCAGTTATCTACAACAATGCATCTAAAGCCTCCCTGTACAGATGGGACATAACATACAATAACATATGTCGCTACACCTCTGCATCCCCCAGGTTAAAACATCACTGCCTACTTTACGCAGATCTAAACTGGCCCTCTTTACAGTCCACCGGCTACTGTCCCTAGGGGCCCTTCTTGATAGTATACTGAGGTTCAGTGTACCTAGCTCCCTCGCCGCCATGCTCAACCCTCAGTCCACCTCCTATGGCCTCCAATCTGTTGATCTCTCCTTGTTCTACATTCCCAGATGTAAAACATCTAAAGGTAAGACCGGTTTCTCCTTTGTAGCCCCCAGCTACTGGAACACACTGCCCCTTGAGGTGCGCTGGCCCCTAGCCATACCACATTTAAAAAGTGGCACTACTCCCTGCTGGTTATGCGTAATCGGTGCAACTGCTTCAACCCACCCTAGCTCACCGTGCTGTTCAGTTGGTCTCCTCTTGTAGTCTTGCACCCCTCATCTACACACTCCCTCCACCATCTGCCCTGTCTTTTTCTCCAATCCCCCCTCACTCTCTTTTCCGCTCTCTCTATGCGAGGTCCCTCTACTCTAACCTCCCTCCCCCATCTACTACTTTTATAGCTAGCTCTGTCCTCAAGAGTAGATACTAGAAATGCTTATTCTCTGGCACCTCTGCACTTTATATTTTGTACTGCTGTATACAATGGACACTTACTGAAGTTTCCTATGTATACCATCAGAATTTGTCTTTTCCTGTAACCGAAAGTGTAAACCCTAATTGTTTAACTGCTTATCTATTTCTTTCTGCATCTCCTTATGGTATATGCCTAAATTATACTGTCTTGTAATTATTTCCACACTATGTTGTAACCTCCTGGGTCATGCCTGAAAAGTCACTCTCGTGTCTAGTGCACTTACCCGGTTACCAAAAACTAAATAAAATAAACACAGTTTGGGTGGCAGAGATCATGAGTTGCAGTTACCTTACACCTCCTAGACAGACCAGTTTTACAAAAAAAAAAAAAAAGAAGTCTGTAAATCATCAGAACGTGTTTCAACCTGGGCATGCAGCCAGAACAGTGTATGATTTTATACAATCTTGCTTTATGAATACGTGAGCATTTAAAATGGCTCAGAAAACGAACCATCGCTGAGCAGAAACAGAAGCATAGAATCTGACAACAGATGAGGACCACTTGGCCTACTCAGTCTGCCCATTTTTCCCTGCCTACATTATTATTGCAGACTGTACTTGATCTACAGCTCTTTCTGCCTCCCCCTTCCTTTCCACTATAATTCCCTTGTGCCTATCCCATGCATTCTTGAACCCCACCACTATTTTCACCCCCACCACCTTCACTGGAAAGCTGTTCCAGGAATCCACCAGTCTTTAAGTGAAGTATTTCTCTCCTGAATCTATCCACTCCAGCTTCATAGCATGTCCCCTTGTTCTTGAGCATCTTTTCTTCTGAAAAATACTTCCCTCCTGTACCTTATTTTCCCTCGTGAGGTATTTAAAGGTCTCTAGTATATATATCCCCCTCTTTCTTCTCCAGGTGTACATATTAAGGTGCTTTAGTCTCTCTTCATAGGGCTTTTGATGCAGACCCTGCACCATTTTAGTTGCCCTCCTCTGGAACGCCTCCTCCACTCTATGTCCTTCCGAAGATGTGGTCTCTAGAACTGGACACAGTACTTAAGGTGGGGTCTTACTAGTGATCTACACAGAGGCAATACCACCTCCCTATGCATCCCAACATCCCACTTGCCCTCCTGACTGCCTTGTCATTGTGACAGGCCACCTTTAGGTCATCTGATATGATTGTCCCAGGTCTCTTTCCAGCTTGGTGGTCAACACCATTCCACCCATTTTGTACTCTGCCCCTGGGTGTCAGCACCCCAAGTGCTTTATTTTACACTTTTCACACTGAAACCCAACTGCCATACCCTTGGCCACTCCTCTAGTTCTCAGGTCACTGCTCATCCTTTCCATCCCCCTGGAGTGTCCACACTATTGCAGATTTCGAAGTCACCCGCGAGCAGACAGACCTTCACTTGCAGCTCATCTGCAATGTCAAGAGGACCAGTTCAAGCACGGACCCCGGAGGCACCCTGCTGGTCACCCTCCCTTCCTTGGAGTGAACTCTGTTTACCACCACCCCTTTCACCTATCCTCTAACCAATTTCTCATCCAGCTTACCATTTTTGGACCCACTCCTAAGCTACCTAGCTTGCTTACTAGTCTCCTACTTATTTACTTACTGAAAAATATCAGAGACATACCTTTGAGTCAAAGACTCCTTTACAAAGGTTCCACGTCAGTTGAGTAAAGAAGCAAAACAACAAACAGTTCAAAAGCAGCAAGTACTACAATCAGTACAGTATCAAACATGGTTATAGGTGGCTGAAACTCTGCAGCTAGTAATACAATGATACATAGAGTTATCGGAATAGGAGCAGGGGAGCAGAGTAGGAGCCAACAAGAACGTACACTACAGGACGGTGGCGTAGCCATGCCCTGGTGGTTATTTGCAATTTCAGGCAGGACCATAGGAGTCCATTATCATATATACACACACACACACACACACACACACACACACACACACACACACACACACACACACGCTCTAGGGCGGCAATACTAGGGAGGTAACTATTCTGATGCGATACAGGAGTGCCTGAGAAAAACAGGGACAGTCACAGACTGAATCTTGGGTGATTAGGTCTCGGAGGTGGGATCTGAACAGGCAGAGTTTAGGCTCTGTGAAGAGGGAATTCAGGAGAGAGTTCAGCCAGCCAGGAGCCAGATATTTAAACATTCTTTGGCCCAAGAAGGTTTTGCAGTGGGGTACCTGGAAGTGGGTAGTTGGTTTGCCATGTGTGGCGGGTGGACAGGGGGTGCTTGGAGTAGAGGGGTGAGAGAAGGAGGTAGTAGTCCAGCAGTTATTTTTTTTTAGCGAAAAGGCAGGTCTGATATTTTAGCCTCCCAAAGTTTAGCCAGTTGGTAGAGGTGTAAAGAGTGCAGGTACGCGTGAGCCTATCACAGCCAGTGGCTAGCCTACAGGCCTTATTTAGGGCTATCCTGATTTTGTTGAGGTGCGTGTTGTCAGCTGCTCCATATACACTATGGTACCATAGTCTATGAGGGATAGTATAGAAGCCGATACAGCTAGATGTAGGGCTTCGGGGGGAGGCAGTGTTTGTACCAGTGTAGCAGACCAATATGAACATTGACAGCGGAGCACAGATTTCGGATATGATCATGGTAAGTGAGCCTTGAGTCCAGGGTGATACCCAGGTATTTGAATGAGGTGACCTGTTCAAGGGGGTTGTTTTGTGAGTTTAGAATGAGCAGGGGTAGCCTATGATTTTTGTTTTGGGCATGTGCAAACACCATAGATTGTTTTTTTGTAGTTGAGAACTAATCTATGCCGAACAAACCAGGATTCAGTGTCTGAAAACGATTTCTGGAGGGCATTTCGGAGAGTGGTGTGGTCCGTGTGGGAGCTGTAGATGACAGCATTGTCTGCGTATAGAAGTAACTCCCTTCCCAAGGAATGTTCTGGGAGGCTGAGGAAAAGGGAAAATAGTAGGGGGCCCAGGATGGAGCCCTGAGGGACCCCCCGAGCTGACTTGTAATGGTGTAGATTGTGTTTGGGCAATTCTGTCTGGGTTCTCTTGGATAGATAGCTAGGAAACCAGCCAGTGGTCTCAGGGGACAGACCTACAGTATCTGTGAGAGAGAGTCCAAGAGAAGGGTGTGGTGCACTGTGTCAAATGCCTTGGAGAGGTCTATGAAAACAGCACCTGCAGTGTGGCCTAGGTCAAGTGATGTGTGGAGAGCAATAGTGAACTCCAGTAGTGCTGTGGTTATATCGGAAGCCATGCTGCTCGGAACACAGGAGGCTAAATTTGGACAGGCAGTCTGTTAGCTGGGTAGCTACAATTTTCTCCAGGGCTTTGGGGAGGGGGAGCAGGATTGAGATGGGACGGTAGTTCCCCAGCTGGGTGCAGTCTCCACTTTTAGGGATGGGTGTGATGAGGGCAGATTTCCACCTAGACAGAAACTGACCCAGCGATACTGAGCATTTCAGGAGCACGGTGAGTGGGAGGAGGACTTTATTAAAGGTAAGCCTAAGTAGCTTGAGATCAAGTGTGTCGCTACTAAGGCGTGATTTGCTGAGTGCTTTGAGAAGAAAAGGGGTGGCTTCACGCTGCAAGACAGTTTTGAAACTGAACATGGGGGTAGTGTGGGAGACAGAGGGCACTACTGAGGTCAGAGAAGGAGACATTAAATGTGTTAACAATCACGGCAGGGTCTGTGGTGATAGACCCATTGGCCCAGAGTTGGGATGGGGGTGTGATAGAAGCTTTGCCACTGAGCTCATTGAGCGAGTCCCAGAACTTGCATCCAGAGCCCCAGGAGGCAGTAAGCGAGGCTTGGTAGAATTCCGCTTTGGCCTTGTGGATACTCCAAATGCATTTATTTTGTGCCTCTTAGTAGCACTGCCTATCAGTGGGATTCCCAGTTTCCAGGGCAATGTACCACAGGTTGTCACGGTCCCGCATTTGGTCTAGAAGGGCTTGCGACATCTATGGTGTATCTACCCCTTTGATGACCTGCTTGCGTAGTGGCGCAAAGAGATCACAGGCAGAGTTGAAGGTAGTGACGGAGTGTTCAAGGGCAGAGTCAATGCACCCAGCGGTAGAAACAGGGGACCAGTCACTAGTTACGAGACATTGCTTAAGGGACTGGAGCTTGCCTGGTTTAAGGCAGCGTTGGAGGATTGTTTTGGGAGTTTTTTTTTTTTTTTGGCAAAACTAGATCAGTGGCAAAGCACCGGGGACTGATCACTCTCGCCATTTGGAACCACATGGACTTGAGCAGCTTTGTGGGGTGCATTAGTTAACACCAAATCAAGGAGGGTGGCGATGCCTGTCCTCGGGTTGACTCTAGTGGCAGTGGACACTAGTTGGGATAGGTTCTCCGAGGCGGCTGCGTCCCTGAGAGGTGCAGACGTGTCCGCTAGCCAGTTTATATTAAAGTCCCCTAGGGCAATAATTTCGGCCTTGTCAGGGAATGTCTGGAGGTGGGCAAGCACAGAGTGGAAAGTACTGTTCTGATGTCGGGGAGGTATATATGGAAGAGAGGAACAGAGGTGCCCTGTTCGGTGCAAGTGTGATTTTCACTGAGAGTGCCTAGGCCCCATGTTCAAGGGTTGGGGAGGGTGAGGCACTGCAGTGAGTCCAGGATGTACAGTGCATATCCGCCACCTCTTTTAGAGGTTCTGTCGGCCCGGTAAAGTGAGAAACCTGGGAGTGAGACTGCGGAATCTGGGGTTCGGCTGTACAGCCACGTTTCTATTACAGAGATAACAGGGCGATTCTGGGCAACCCAGCCCTGGAAAGTGTCAAATTTGCGGAGAAGGCTACATATATTGAGTGAGGCTACTATGAGACCCTTAGAGGTAGCTGCCTTGGGGGGAGGGGGTTGAGCAGGTCCTGGGTTAGGGTGGACGTCTCCTGAGAGTAGGAGGAGGATGCGTATGGCTGCCAATTGTAGTGGTTTATGTGCAAGTTTAGAGGCCAGCAGGGAGGGGGAGGGGCAGCGGTGGTGATGGGGATGGGTAGCTGCCGAAGGAAGGGAGCAGCAAGGCAGAGTAGTGTCCTGTGCCGAACTGTGGTAATGCTAGCAGGGAGGGCTGAAGGGGGGGGGGGCGAGGCTGTCTGGCCGAGTTGCTCCCATAGTGGAGGAGGGTGAGGTTATTAAGATAAGCCCGTGGAGTGGCTGTTCTGGCTCATTATGCGAAGCATGTGTGGTACGTGACCTAGCAGGATTAGGGAGGTAAAGAGTCGAAGCGTAAGCCAGGGGACAGCGGAGGCACCAGCAAGAGAAATCATAATGTGGAATAGTGTGCAAAGCTTTACTGAAATTTAGGTAGGCCACATCCACTGCTCCACTCTGATCTAAATCCATTGTCGCCTAGTCAAAGAACTCTGATTCATTTAACATGACCTCCCCTCTGTGAAACCATGCTACCTCTGCTCTCGTAACCCACTGGATTCGATATTCCACAATCCTTTCTTTCAGCAGTGATTCCATTAACCTCCTACCACCGATGTCACAGTGACAGATCTATAATTGCCAGCCTCCTTCCCGCTCCCACTTCTGTGAAGTGGGACTACATCTGCCCCCCTACAGTCCTCTGGAACCACTTCAATTTCCAGTGAGCAGTTAAATGGTCAGAGGTGCAACCAGTATTTCCCTGAGCTCCCTCAGTACCGTGGGATGCACCCCATCTGGTCCCACTTCCTTGTCCCCCTTCTTGGTCTCTCCTCAAAAAAAAAAAAAAAAAAAAAAAGACTAATGTCCTTATGAATGGATAAGGACCATGAACACTGAATTATCCAGCCCGAAAGGGGACAGGTGGCAGCCCTACAAAAGTGGGTCACATCTTCTGGAAAAACATTATTGGAAATGTCTCAGATTAGCTAATTTTTTCTCTGCCCTGAAGGCACACTGTATTCTTTGATGCTACTGTTTGTGTAAGGGTATTACATGATGGCCAGTGTCTCAGTATAACTATCTTGGATGACAATGCAATAACAAGACATGCTGTAGCTTTAGTTCCCTATTAAGAGTGGGCTCGGGTAGAAGGCCCGGTGGCGCTGAGAGCTGAGGGACTGGATGCCACACCTCACGCCACATCAGCAACCCAGGTTAGGGAACGAGCTCAGGCCTCCGGGGGTTGGCAGGGGGAGAGGATAGAGTGTCAGAGGACTGCTCTCTCCTCTCTCGGGAGGGAGGCGACCTGTCGTCCTGCTCGTTGACTGCCCTCTGGCGACAGCAGGGGGCAGTACAACTCAGAGACGCGTGCCGACATCACCACATCGGTAGGGGCCGGTGGATGGGAGAAAAGTGGAATAAGAGCCTGGCAGGTTGGTGATATCTTCTGTGTTCGTGGAAGTCGCCCCTGGTATCTCGCATTGGGTCGGGGAAGGCTTGGCGCCTCCTCCCTGGCCCAGCCATGGAGGACAATCCATGCAAGATTAACTGGGGATGGTGATATGGGGAAACAAGGAGCCAGAGAGCGAGTCCCTCCACAAGGAGAGACCGCAGCCACCTGCCAGGGCTCCCAGGAGGAAAAATAGATAATAGAAAAAAAAAAAAAAAGACTAGGCTGAGGTAGCACATTGGATGCATCTTGGATTAACAAGCAAAGGGTCAGGGGTCAAGAGTCTGGATAAAACACATAACCCCCACCCCCGAACACTTAGAAACAAGCTATAATAACTGGGTTGCGTTTCTTCCCACAGGACAAGCCACCTGTAATTCACCATTATAACCAACTGGTTATAACGGCAAACACTCGCTGCTCTGCCTATGAGAAAAACGAGAGCCATAGTGTGGCTTGTGCTACACAGTTTTCCAACAGGCACCAAAAGCTGCTATTTTATATAATTGTGGTGAAAGAATGCGACTCCAACAATTATATTAAATAAAACATGGGGTGGTGCATAAAATTCAAATTTTACACACACCCTTGGTGTTGGATGCTTAAATGAACCCCTCAAGGTTCACTTTAAGGGTTTATGTGGCATCCAGCACCTCGGGTGAGTGTAAAATTCTCATTAAACACACCACCCCATGTAGTATTCTATATATTATCAGCTCAGTATGTCTTTCTTTGTAAGACTAAGTACATAAAAATATATAAAGACCGATCTTACTTCAAGAGGGTTCCTGCAGTAGGTCATAACATATAGGACTGTGCCCTCTGGCATCAGGACCACACGGCAAACGTTTGCTAGCAATGTCTGGCGGAGGACCGCCCACATGACTTCACATGATGACCCTATGTAGTGGGTGGTCCCCAAGCCAGCCTACCAGTTCTTTCCCGCCGACCTGCTCAAGAACCTCGTGGTAAATGTTGCTCCAGATAACTGCCATTTTGTATAAGTATTCCTACTTATATCTTGATTTTAAAGTATCGTTTTTGTTAATTTTTATGTCTTCTTCACCTCCAACTCTGAAGTCCAAGAAGAAATGCGGAAAGTGCGTCGGGAAAATCAATCACAAAGACTGCCACCGTCGCGGCCTCTTCTGCCTGGGCCCGGGTCACGATACTGAGGCCTATCCTGACTGCAAGCTCTTCAACCAGCCACGCACAAACGCAGGCAGCAAGCCCTGGAAGCCCATCTTCTAAAATCCAGAATGGCCACCTTGGAAAAAGAACTGCAACAGTTGTGGGAATCTGCTTTTTCTCCTTCTTCGGAGCCCAAGAAGAAAAAGAAAGATAAAGAGAAGTATAGGGAACAGGAATGTTTGGAGGACTGGGAGCGGATTTCCTCTGGTAAGGTCGCCGGGCCCAAGACCGCGGCCCCACGACAAGCAAGACCATTTCCCCGCCGCCTTCCCCAGTGATTGTCCAGACTGCTTCCAAGAGTCCTCCAGGTACCTCTACTTCTTTTAGGCCCATTAAAATGGGCCCCAAACCTGGCACTTCAACCGATAAATCGCCTGTCAGCTCCTCCGGCGAGCGCCTGATTATTACCAGTAAGTCGGACTACAGGTCTCCAGGCGGACAGATTCCCAACAAGGAATCTGCACAATGCCTGCCGATAAGCTGGTGAAGGTCCCCCAACATGGCTCCTCCTTGATCTATAAGTCAGCCACCAGGGACTCGGCGACCGCCCGATCAAGCTCACCCGCTCGGGAGCGGACGCCGACACAGATGTCGGTCGAGCAGCTGACCTCCGTGGCCAGCCCCTCCTCCCAGGTCCCTGGACAGAAGCCTTCCCTCTGCCCTCCCCAGTGGAACCTGCAGCCCCAGACATTACGACTGTGATGGAGGTGGAAGAGATCCCCTGGATGTGGCTCTACCTTCCCCCACTCCAGCAGTGGTACCCCCCGTCACTCCCTCGGATGCTCTCTCTGGGACTCTAACATTGGAACCGGTTCTGACTCTCTTCTGATGGGCCTTTCTTTAGCCCTGTTGTCAGAGGTTCCTCTGTCGGGCACCGTGCACTTAACACCCGGTGTGCTGCCGGATCCTTTCAGTAACAGTCTGTCAGAGCCACTGTCAGGGCTCTTATGACTGCCTTGCGCCAGCCGACCCAATGCCAAACCCTCTGACATTGACTTTCCCCACACCAGATAATCTTCCAGGCTCTTCAAGGCCTTCTTTGGATCAAGGCCATCCATTAGGCCACTGCCCTTATCTGGGCTTTCCAATGTCTGTTTTTTCTGACGTCGGGCCTGATGATGGCCCCTTTCTCCCATGGGGTATTATCCTGGGTATCAGGCACCAGGCTATACTCCACCTTTTTACCAACCACCCAGATACCCCTTCCCCCCAAATTACTATCAGCCTCCTCCTCCACCACAACAGGACTTTCAGACTAGGATTCAGTCCCGGTGGCAGGAAGCCAGATCTCAGTTGGTTTCCGACCTGGATAAAGGGATGCCGGCCCTGGTGGTTATCCCCACCCCCTGCTTCTTGTCCCCCGTGAGCTCTTTTCAGTCAACCATGGTGCAAATGTCTGGAGGTGCCACTCAGGAGGTCACCTTACCAGGTGTTAGGATCTCTGATAGAGAAGAGTCTTCAGACTCAGAGGAGGACTCCTCCAATTCTTCATCCGGAGAGCAGTCCAGAACCACAGGAGCTAAGGGCAAGGAGTCACCAAAATCGCCTCCTCAAGACCCCTCCTTCACAGAACTTCTCTGCATCACCCAGCAGGCCAATGGATGGAACGCGGAAGAACAAGAACCCAAACGTAAAGGTCTAGCTGAACACCTAGACCTAGATGAGGCATATCCAATTCCTATTCTTCCTTGGACTGCCCCCCATGAGGATCTCACTACCACCATTTGGCAGTTGCCCCATTCTGTTCTGGCTGTCCTGAAAAAGGCAGACTACATTTACCATAAGAGGAAGGGAGTTTCCTTGCTAGATTCCCAACCCAAGGCAGATTTCATCACAATAGCTGCAGCTCACGACCATACTGCCATGCCAAAACACACGAGTACCTCTCCCTCTGACAAAGAATCTAGGCAGCTGGGCCAGTTCGGGCAAAAACTCTACGCCTCCTCCACCTGTGCTCTTCATTCCCTCAATTACACAGCATACATGGTCTCCTTTCAGAAGGCCACCATGGTTAAACTGGAGGCTCACCTTCAAACTGTGGAGGACACTGACCTTAAGGCAGAACTTACTAAGGACCTGTGTTTGTCCAAAATATCTTGCAGGCATACGCTTAGAGCCACTTATGACTCAGTGGATGCAGTGGCTCGTTCCCCGCCATGGCCGTAGGCCTCCGGTGTCATGCTTGGTTGCATATTTCTGGGCTTTCCCCAGACGTACAAGCAGCCATCCAGGATGCCCCCTTTTGAGGATCAGTTCTCTTCGGAGGGGACACCAAGGACATCATTATGGTCCTTCAGGACAGTGGACAAGCCCCAAGATCCATAAAATCCTTGTAAGAGGCGGGCTTCAAACCAAAGCTGCCTTTTTGGTGCCAGCAGAGGCGGCAAGGTAAAACACCCTTCTCCAGGCGTCAGAACAAAAGGAGAGCACTGGGGTCAGCCATCACCACACCCCCTGCCTCCAAAAGCAGGAGGACAGCTGAGGGATCCCTTCCCTTCCCTCCCATCCTTCCGCTTCCCGACTCATTCAGACTTCCTTCTCCTTCACCTCCCAGCACCATGGAGCAGGTGGGAGGAAGGTCTGCCCTTCACCTAGAGGAATGGCAGGGCATCACGTCAGAATCATGGGTCTTGCAACTAGTGACGAGGCCACACCACAGAGTTTCTGGAAAGACCTCCAGACTCTTTTCCAGGTCGATCCTACTCCCCAAACCAGGTGTCTCTGGTTGAGAAAGAGATGCTGGCCCTACTTCAAAAGTCTGCCACAGAGCCAGTTCCTTGGGCATGCGGGGAGGTTTACTTCCATTTCTTCCTCATCCCTAAAAAGATAGACGACCTCAGGCCCATCCTGCACCTCCGCCAACTGAATCTTTTCGTGGAATACAAAAGGTTCCGCATGCTGACAATACAGAGCCTTCTGCCCTTGCTACAGACAGGCCATTGGCTCTGTGCACTGGACATGCAGGATGCCTACCTGCACATTCCAGTGTTTCCAGGCCACCGCAGTTTCCTGAGTTTCCTTTTCCACAGGGAGCACTTCCAATTCAAAGCCCTCCCCTTTGGTCTTTCCTTGGCACCCAGGGTTCTCACCAAGTGCCTAGCGGTGGTGGTAGTGGCTCTTTGCCGTCGGGGCATTGCAGTGTTCCCATATCTGGATGATTGGCTCTTGGCAGCTCCGTCCAGGAGCAGCCTAGAGGAATCCCTGTCTTTCACCCTGGATCTTTTTTTCTCAACTAGGGATTACCATCAACTACCCCAAGTCGTCCCTGGTTCCCTCTCAATGCCTCCATTTCATTGGAGTGGTACTGGACACGGTCCAGGGCAGGGCTTTCTTGCCCTCTGACAGAGCGAACACTCTGCTGGAGCAAGTCAAACTGGTAGCCTCCTCCAGGCATATTCCTGCCAGGGCATTGACTTGATGGCAGTGACCATTTCTATGGTCCCCTTGGCTAGGTTGCACATAACAGTTGCCCAATGGACGTAAAGAGTCCAATGGGATCACCATTCGGATGATCTAAATCATCCTGTCTTGATGTCTGGCGCTCTCGAGAAAGACCTCTTATGGTGGCAGGATCCTCTAAACCTGTCTCGGGGGTTGCCTTTCAGAACACCCCCTCCCTCCTGGACCCTCACCACGGACGCCTCAGGTCTGGGTTGTGGGCCCACATGGGGATCAGCAGCATAAGGTACATGGTCCCAGCTTGAAGCATCTCTCCATATAAACATCCTGGAGATGACGGTGGTTCTTTACGCCCTTCAGGCCTTTCAGCCCCTCCTGTCTGCGGGAACACTGCTAGTACAGACCAACAACATGTTAGTAGCCTGGTACATCAACAAGCAGGGAAGCACCCAGTCATACTCCCTTTGCAGGGAAGCAATGTGGATGTGGTACTGGGCAGTCAGCATCACCTGTTCCTCACAGCCGTATATGTCCCAAGTGTCCACAACGTCCTGGCAGACAGCCTCAGCCGAACGACACAAGCTCACAAATGGGAACTTCATCAGGATGTAGACGTAGCAGAATTTCTACTCCATCATTAAGGACAGCCAGAGGCAAATCTCTTCGCCTCCCCATCCAACACGAAACTACCCAGTTTTTGCTCGCTCGTTCAGGGGCCTGGTGTTACCTGGCAAGACGCATTGTCTCTCTGCTGGACAGGGAGGTACTGGTACGCTTTCCCTCCCTTTCCAATTCTACAGCGTTTTCTACTGAAGCTTCAGGCAGAGGGTGCTCAGATGCACCTGACGACTCCCCTCTAGCCTGCAACAGCTGGCCAGGGAACTCCCAGTACCCCTCCCACAGCAACACAATCTGTTGATGCAGAACAAGGCAGATTAGAGCACCCATGACTCCGGTCCCTACACCTTCATCCATGGCTCCTTCAGACATAATTGTGTCGTGTTTTGGCGTCTCCCAGAGGGTCACTCAAGTCATAGTGGAAACTAGAAAACCTTCCACTAGATCTACCTACGCTATGAAATGGAAACGCTTTTCCATTTGGGCGGTTGCTTAAGGCTGGGACCCCTTTTCGTGCTCTGTCCCCCAGGCAATAAGAGTACCTTTTGCACCTGTCTGACTCTGGTCTAAGCTATTCCTCACTGAAAGTCCACCTGTGCTATTTCTGCCTATCATACATTGGTGGACAGGAAGACTGCACAACTGGAGGTCTCCAAAACCTTTTTGAAAGGGATCCTCCACTTGAAGCCTCTATCCCCAACCCCACCCCACCTTGGGATTTGAAGTTTATTCTAGAAAAGCTCATGTTGCCGCCTTTTGAATCGGTGGTAAGATGTGAGATGTGCTATTTGTCTTGGAAAGCTCTCTTTTTAGTTGTGGTTACTTCTGCTCGAAGGATTTCTGAGCTTCAGGCCCCGATGTGTAAGGAGTCTTAATTTTTCACAGAGACCGGGCGGTCCTGCGAACAAATCCTAAGTTTCTTCCCAAGGCGGTTTCTGAGTTCACCTTGAATCAGACCATTGAGTTGGTGGTGTACTACCCTATTCATTCAAATAAGGGTGAGGCTCCTCTACACATGTGGGATGTACATAGGATTTTGCGTTACTATGTCCACGGGACCAAGGATGTCTGCAAATCAGATCAGTTGTTTCTCTTTTGCTCCCAAAACTCTGGGGTCGGCAATTTCTAAGCAGTGCTTGTCCAAATGGTTGGCTGGCTAACTGCATCAGCTTCTGTTATGAGAAGTACAGTAAACCTCTTCTGGGGGAGGTCAGAGGTCACTCTACAAGGTGTATGGCTGCTTCCACAGCTTCCTCAAAAACGTTTCTGCAGCTGAGATTTACAATGCAGCAACCTGGAGTTCAGTACACACTTTCACGAAGCATTACAGTTTGGACATTGCCTCTAGGCGTAGGGCCAGATTTGGCCTAGCCGTTCTGCAGGGTCTGCTATCCTTCCCACTCCCTTGTTTCAGTGGGTCTCACTAAGGATGGCTGCTTGGGATTCAGTCCTATATGTTATGACCTACTGCAGGAACCCTCTTGAAGTAAGATAGTACAGTTATGCAAGAACTTACCGTAACAGTAGATCTTTGACAGTGGTTCCTGTAGAAGGTCACATTTTTCCTCTCTCCTTCCCCCAGCTTTCTGCATGTCCTTACAAGCTGTTCTGGATTGGGCTCCAGGATATTCATCCTTTCTCCTGTCGTATGCTCTCTGAATCTCTGGCAGAAGAACTGGAAGGTGGGCTTGTGGACCACCCACTATATATGGTCATGCTGACGTCAGTCACACGACATTGGGTGGACGGTCCCCCACCAGACATTGCTAGCAAAAGTTTGCCATGTGGTCCTGACACCAGAGGGCGTAGTCATATATATGTTATTACCTACTGCAGGAACTTCTTTCAAATATCTACTGTTAGGGTGAGTTCTTATGTAACTGTACTTTACTTTTGCTCCCATCAGACCATTTAAGACAAAATATTTTACACTGTTTAAGTTTGTTAATTCTACATGTAACACATACACAGGTTACTCGCCTTTTTATTTATTTAATGATTCGGAAACAACCTTAGTTCTAGGAGTGGTATATGATGTTCATCCACACTTCTGGCAGTTGCCTTTCCTTTTAATTCTGTCCGGAACATCTTCAAGCTGGCTCCTCCCACCCACCCAGGTGATAACGCCCTTGGCTCTGCCCCATGAGGTCAGATCTTGCACGCTGGAAGCAAGTGTGTGCACCTAAGTCAGGTGAGGTCAGGTGGGTGCGTGTGGATGATCATATACCACTCCTAGAACTATTGTTACAGATGAGTAACCTGTGTTTCTACATACGTGGATATGATGGTCTAACTACACCTTCTGGCAGACTCCTAGCAGTTCTCCAGGAGGAGAGAGGCAAGGCGCATGCCCCCTACTTTGGAAATGGAGACTGGAGAACTGAGGCCACAAAACCAGCATCTTGGCATGACTCAAGTTCGATGTGGTAGTGGAAAATGAAGGTGTGAGCTGACCTCCAGGAAGCTGCCCTGCAGATTTCCTGGAAAGGGAACGTCCCTGGAAGCAGCCACCTAGTCAGCGGTATGACAGGTGAAATGAGCCCTTAACCCTGTGGAAGGATCTCTACCCGCCATCCTGTAGCAGAGGTCAATGCAGGAGACTGTTCACCTTCCAATCGTCCGCTTAGCTACCAGTCTGCCAGGTGCAGCTTCAGCACAGGTAACAAATAGCTGGCGAACCCCTCCCCGAACTCCAGCCGTGTTCTCCTTATAATAGGCTAGCGCTCTCCACAGATCCAGAGTATGCAGCCTGTGCTTGGCCTCTGAGGTGTGATTGGTGAAGTACACCAGGAGATTAATCACCTGGTTAAGCTGAAACTCCGACACAATCTTCAGGGGGATGGGACTTCGGGTTGGGGCGCAGGATAACCTTGTCCATATGGAGACTCTCCTGAAAGCATCTGGCGCTCACTGATCTTCCGACTGACGTGATAGCCACCAGCAAGGCAGTCTTTCATGACAGGTGAGACATTCCACACCTGTGCACTGGTTCAAATGGCTTGCCCATGAGTTCTGCCAAAACCAGCAACAGATCCTGTGGTGGTTCACGCACTGGAGGGGAAATTTGGTCAAGGTCTTTGAAAAAAGTGCAAGATCACCTTCTCCTGTGCCACTGACCGGCCCACGCCTGGTGGGCAGAGATGGCTGCCAGGTGCACCTAGAGGGTCAACCGAAGGCCCAACTGAGAGAGGGACTGCAGGTAATCAAGGATGCTAGCCAATGGACAGGACAGAGGGTCCAACCCCTTGCCCGGACACTAAATGGAGAACCTCTTCCATTTGAAGGCATAGCATTTCCTGGTTGACTCCTTCCAAGATGCTTGCACAACAGTGAGGACATCTTCAGAGAGAGACCCAAAGCCTGGAACTCTAGCCGTTCAGGAACCAGGCTGTCAGGTGCAGGGATTGAAGGTCTGGATGAAAAAATTACTCACCTTAGTAATGTTGTTTCTTCTAATGGAGTCTTGCTATATTATGACTAATGCAGTTTGTCCCACCATTAGAACTGCTCTGGAGGTGAAAGAGTTAACTTCCATGCAGAGCATGGAACTTAGAGCGCAAGCTCGGTTTGAAAAGCTCTGTCTGGGATATTTCAAACCGAAACTGTCAGATCTTTACGAGCAAAACTCACTAAGGCTCTGTGTGGAAGCTGTAACCTACACTAGCCAACTGGCTACTAAAATATTACACATTTTCCTGGTCCCAACACCAAGACTCAAGTCAGGGGAC
Source organism: Neoceratodus forsteri (assembly GCA_016271365.2). NCBI lineage: Eukaryota > Metazoa > Chordata > Ceratodontiformes > Ceratodontidae > Neoceratodus > Neoceratodus forsteri. Next base: position 207,792,307 of record CM028133.1, on the reverse strand, counting down.
CAGAAAAAGATAAAATAAAACACAACACCCAAACACCCCAAAAAGAAGGGGTGGAAAACATAAAAGGGGTCATCAATAAGTGCCAACAGTGGACTGCCCACCCCATACCCAAAGTAGAAGTTCTGAGAGGGGCAGGCTGGGGGGGGGAGGTCATAATATAGCAAGACTCCATTAGAAGAAACAACATTACTAAGGTAATTTTTTCTTCAAATAACATGAAGTCTTGCTATATTATGACTAATGCAGACTACACAGCAGTACCTCCATGGAGGAGGGACAGAACCTACTTAGGAATAGGCTCTGAAGCACGGCTGTGCCAAACCGAGCATCCCTCCTGGCCTAGATATCCAGGGAGTAATGCTTGGTGAAAGTGTGTACTGTTTTCCAAGTAGCTGCTTGACATATCTCTAAGATAGGGATGTCTCTAGCAGCAGCTAGAGACGCAGCTGTACCTCTGGTAGAGTGATCCCTCAGGCCTGAAGGGGGAACCTTACCCAGTTTTTGATAGCAAAATTGGATACAAGAGACAATCCACCTGGCAATGGATCTCTTAGTGGCAGGTTTCCCTTTCCCAACCTCACCATAAGTGAGAAATAGTTGGAGGGAGTCAAACCTGTGACCCTTGGTACGCTCTATGTAGTAACTTAGGGCCCTCTTAACATCTAAGCTGTGCAGCCTCCTCTCACCAGAGGAGGAATGGTCAATGAAGAACACTGGAAGTGAAATAGATTGGTTAAGGTGGAAATCTGAAACCACCTTAGGCAAAAACTTCCTGTTAGTCCTGAGGACTACCTTATCCCTGTGAGAAAGGAAATAAGTCAGTCTCCACTGATAAAGCCTGTAACTCACTTATCGCCTGGCAGAAGTGATGACTACTAAAATACAGTTTTCAAGTCAAATACTTAAGCTCTGCGAAGACAGAGGTTCAAAGGGTTGCATCAGCTGAGCAATGCAAACATTAAGATCCCAGGCAGGGGCAGGGGCCCTGAATGATGGATTGGTATGAAGCAATCCCTTAAAAAAACTTGGAAAATACAGGGTGAGCAGAAAGAGAAGAGGGCTTCCCTGCTGAAATAAAAGCAGAGACAGCTGCCAAATGCACTTTCAGGGTAGCTGGTCTCAGTCCCAAAGAATTAAGATGGACCATATAGTCCAAAACAGTGGGCAAATCAGCAGATTCCGGGGAAATATGTTTCCCAGAACACCATATGGAAAACCTTTTCCACTTGGAGTTATAGGTAGCCCTGGTGGAAGGCTTCCTAGAAGCTTTCAAGATTTCGAGAACACCTTGAGAAAGTTGTAGATCAGCAAACTCTAACTCCTCAAGAGCCAGGCCTTGAGGTTGAGGGATTTGAGATTCGGATACCAGACTCTCCCCTGGGCACAGGTTAACAGATTGTGGTTCCTGGGGAGACACAGGGGAAGATGGACTGCTAAGGACAGAAGGAGTGGGTACCAGGGCTGCCTGGCCCAGTCTGGAGCAATCAGGATCATCTTGCAGGGCTGAGATCTGATTTTGACTAGCACCTTGAACAGGGGGATAGAAACTTCCTTCCCAATCGAGGAGAAAGGCATCCAGGGGACTGGGCCCAACACTGGGGGCCTGCAACAAAAAGTGGAAGTTGATGATTGTCTTGGGCTGCAAAAAGATCTATCTGAGGGGTGCCCCATCTGACAAAAACTATCCCCAGTACTAGGGGATCCAGTGACCATTCGTGATGGCCCTGGGAAATCCTGCTGAGAGCATCTGCCAGGACATTGTCCTTGCCTGGGAGGTGAACTGCTATAAGGGAAGTGTTCAGGGAATAAGCCAGAGACCACAACTTCATCGCCTCGGTGCACAAGGCCGAAGACAGAGTGCCCCCTTGTTTGTTGATGTACCACATTGTAGTGGTGTTGTCTGTTCTGACCTGTACCACCTTGTTCTGAACAGATGCAGAAAAAACCTGAAGTGCTAGAAAAACAGCTCTGAGTTCCAACAGATTGATGTGGAGCAGAGATTCCTGAGGGGACCACAACCCCTGGGTGGAGAGGTCGCCCATGTGAGCTCCCCATCCCAAGAGGGACGCATCTGTAGTAAGGGTCAAGGAGTGAGACAGAGGGATGAAGGGCACCCTTGTCTCAGATTGCTCTGATCCCGCCACCACTGAAGGGCCTGGATCAGGGTTAGAGTCACTGGGATTAACTTGGATAGGGAATCTCTTCTTTGAGACCAGAAGGCTCTCAAATGGAACTGAATGTCCCTCATCTGAAATCTTGCTCCTTGCACTACAGCTGTGGAAGCAGCCATGTGTCCCAGGAGCTGCAGGAAATGCCTTGCTGGTCGAGAGACCTGCAGAGTGAAGGGCAGGCCAGGGCCACCAGGGCCTTACCCTTTCTGGGGAAGGAAGGCTCTGGCCTGCTTTGTATCCAGTTCTGCACCTATAAGCGTGAGTACCTGGACAGGTTCCAGAACTGACTTTGGAAGATTGAGAGAAAGCCCAGAGAGATAAGCAGCTGCTGGGTAACTTGCAGGTGTGATCTGACCTGATCTGGAGACTGACCCCACAATGAGCCAGTCGTCCAGGTAAGGAAAGATGGCAATCTTTTGCCTTCTTAATGAGCAACTGCTACTGCCAGACATTTTGTGAATACCCTTGGGCAGGCAGGTAAGGCCGAAGGGCATTGCTCTGAACTGATAATGGCCTGAGGGCAGTTCGAATCTGAGGTACTTTCGGTGGGAGCTTCTGATAAGAACATGGAAGTAGGCATCCTTGAGGTCCAGGAAGCTAGCCAGTCCCTGGCCTTAGGGAGGGTAAAATCATTCCCAGAGTCACCATTTGAATTTTGGTTTTAAAAGGTGCTTGTTCAGATATCTTAGGTCCAGGATGGGCATACTCTCCTGTCTTTTGGGGTAAGGAAGTACCTGGAGTACAGACCCTTGCCCTGGTGTGAGGAGAAACCCTTTCTACAGCTCTGAGAGCCAGGAGGTTCAGACTTCTGTTTCAAGGCAAGAGTCTCTAGAGGGTTTGCAGGTGGAAAAGATCTGATTCTCATCTTTGGAAATTTTTTGAAGCTGAGAACCAGACCCTGGCTTACTACTTCCAGGACCCACTTGTCTGATGTTAAAGACTCCCAGTCCTGGACGAAGTAAGCCAGCCTGCCCCCTACAGGTAATGGAGAACCCGGCCCTGGGCATCCCATCAGGGTGCCTGTTTGGCAGGGGCTTTAGGCTGAGGGGTGGGAGCAGGTCTGCTTGTACCCCGTCTGCCTCTCCCTCTGAAGAACCCCCTCTGAACATAAGCTGAAGAGGAGGCCTGGGTCTGGTAAAAAGGCCTGTGAAAAGCCTGCCTCTACCCTGGGGCTGCCTCTGAGGAGTGGCTTGCCGTTCCTTAGCTTGTGCACGCCTATAAGTGGTTCTATATTCATCCATTTTCTTCATATAATTCTCTGTCTGCTCCCCAAACAGAGAATTTCCCACCAGGAAAATCCATAGCCTTAGACTGGGTATCCTGTGACAAAGTAGTACACCTGAGCCAAGCCAATCTCGAAAAGCCACAGATGTAGCCATGACTCTAGAGGATACATCATTAGAATCCACTGCAGCATGGAATTGCACCTTAGATGCCTCAACACCATCAGCAGCCACCTGCTCCAGCTCCTTGGCAAGCTGGCCAGGGCCTGTTTGGCTAAAGTCATGACAGTATCCCATCTAGATTTTTGGTATCTCGCAACATGAGCCATATAGTTTGCTTGTCTGAGTCCCAAAGACGCTGCCATGTATTGTTTTTTAGCCATGGCATCAATCTTCCTGGAGTCCTTGTCAGGAGGATGTGAAGCCAGGGGAATATTAGCTTTATCACAGGCTGCAGCCTGAACTACTAACAATGGCTGCATTGCTGTGAAAGAAATTCTGTATCAGGACCTGACAAAGTGTACCTCCTGTCCATCTTTTTATCCACAGGAGGCAAAGAATTAGGAGCTTTAAAATTTTATTGTTTGTTTCCTAAAAGATTTATGTAAAGGAATAGACAATCTCCTGGACTCTGGGATATCCATCATCTCTACAAAGTCAGGCTCCGCTTGCTCATCCACAGCCTCCTCCAAAGGAAGCTGGAGGGTTTCAACAACTTTTATAAAACAGAAAATGAGAGGGACTCAACAAGCCTAGGGGAGATTCTCCTAAAGGTCTGTCTGGGAGATGTCGGTTCAATGGGCACATCCAGACTTTCAAAGTCACATTCACACTGTTCATAATCATCCTCCCCTCTGGTTCATAAAACTCCTCTATATCATATTCTTGAACCGGTGGAACCGACCGAACCGACCTTTTGCCAGACAGTGGCGGTTCGGATGAACTCAGAAAGTGACTGGACAATTTGTATTGCCCAGGCTATCTCTGCAACAGTTGGAGAAGGATTTTGACTCCACACCTGCAGACTTTCTAGTTCTCTTTGCTGGAACTGGCTCCTCAGGTCAGCTTACGTTGTCGAGGAAGTCTGGCCCTGGTCAGAGGCACTCCCTCGGTTCGGTTGGCACCGAACCGGGCTGGCCATCCGGGTCAGCTGACTTTTTGGCCTCTCGTTCCCTGAGCCTACCAACTCTTATCTAGGATAGCTGCAGGGAAATTCTTGCAAATCTGGCACTCTGCATTGAGGTGGTCAAACCCCAGACAATAAACACATGTGGTGTGTGGGTCAGCCTTGGCAAAGGCTTCCCCACAGACACTACAGTGTTGAAACCCAGTGGGCCCGGTTTTTCTTTTGGGTTTCTCAGACATAATGCCAGCCTAATAACTTGCCCTTTTTTCGGCAGTGCCAGGCAAGACACCCTGATCGGTTCCCAACCGTGTCACGGGTCGTGGAAAAAGACGTAATGAAATCCGTTTTTTTTAGAACAATAAGAACCGGGAACTGCACTCTAAAAAGCCTTAAAATGCTTCAGAATGAAGTTTAAACACAATCTGATCGGTTCAAACCGAACCGATAAACATTTACAAGTTCCACACAGAAAACCTATCTATTACTTACAATACCATAGACAAAGCTTGAACCGATCGGTTTGCGGTTAAAATAATGATAATCGCGGTTGAATTTAACCGAGAAAAAACTCTTTAAACCGAGAAAATGAACCGAGCAGCAGGAGGAATCTCCGGAGCGACTATTCAGTGAGTCGGAGTAAAGAATCTGACAGTTTCAGTTTGAAATATCCCCGACAGAGCTTTTCTAACTGAGCTCGCGCTCTAAGTTCCATGCTCTGCATGGAAGTTAACTCTTTCACCTCCGGAGCAGTTCTAATGGTGGGACAAACTGCATTAGTCATAATATAGCAAGACTTCATGTTGTTTGAAAGAGTACTTTCTCCTGATTGATGGAGACAGCTGGTCTGGGCGGCGAGGAAGACTCCTCAGGAGCCTGCTGGTGAGGCAGGGGAGACTGGGTACCAAAACTGGCACAGCCAGTCTGGAGCCACCAGGATCCCCTGTGCCTCGTCCCTCCTGGCCTTGAGCAACACCATGTGGATCAAGGGAAGTGGAGGGATGGCGCAGAAGAGGTCTGGGGGTCCAGGGACTTGAGAAGGCACCTCCCTGCTGTGGGGGGCGGGCACAAAACAGCGACGAACAGGTCCATCTGAGGGGTGCCGCACTGGGAGAACAGACCGGGTACTACTTCTTGGTGGAGAAATCACTGTGAGATGAGTCTCTCACATGGCTGAGAGCATCTGCCAGCTGGTTGGAGGCCCCTGCCACATGGATGACTAGGAGACCGGCTCTCAGGCTGCGCATGAGGGTCCACACATGGAGAACTTCCTTGCACAATGGCAGGGAGTGCGTCCCGCCCTCTTTGTTGAGGTAGTACATAGTTGTGGTGGTGTCTGTCTGGACCTGGACCACCTGACCCCGAATGTGAGGAGCAAAGGCAGTCAGTGCCAGCTGAACTGCTTACAGCTCCAGCAGGTTGATGTGGCACTGGAACTACTCAGGGGTCCAGAGCCCGTGGACTCTGCCCCCCCCCTCCCAAGTGGGCACCCCAGGAAATGAGAGGCATCAGTCATCAGGATGACCATCGACTCTGCACAGACAAACAGGATCCCTTCCTACAGATGCTCCGGGACTAACCACCACTGGAGGGTGTCCCATATCCGTTGGGTCACAGTGGCCAGCTGGTTAAAATGACCCCTGCTCTGAGATTACTGGCTCTCCAACTCCCACTGCAGAGAGCGCATTCTCCAGCGGGCCCATTGGACCACAGTGGTGCAGGCCACCACGTAGCACAGCAGGCACAGGAAGTCTTGGGCAGGGTGCAAGTGCCCAACCTGAAATGATCAGGCAAAGGAGGAAAGAGCCTCCACACCATTTGCTGGGAGCCGCGCTTTGGCTCTGCAAGAGTCGAGCTCCACTTCAATGAAGCTGATCAGCTGCAAAGGCATGAGTTCAGACCTGGCCTCACTGACCAGGAGGCCAAGGGAGACACAGGTCTAGAGGGCCAGGTCCCTGGACCCCCCCCACCTCCTGCCTGAAGGTGCCTGGGATCAGCCAGTCATCTGAGTAGGGGTAAACCCGGACCCCTCGACGCCTCAGGTAAGCTGCCACCACTGCAATGCACTTGAAGACCCTGGGGGCTGAGGACAGGCTGAATGGCATGGCCTGAAACTTTTAGAGGGCTCCCCCTGCTTGGAAGTGGAGGAAACTTCTGTAAGATGGATGGACAGATCAGGACATGAAAGAGCGTGTCCTGAAGATCCATGGAGCAGAACCACGTGTTTTGCTCTAGAGATAGTATGGTCTGAGACAAAGTTACCATCCTGAAGGTGCATGACTTGAAAAACTTGTTCAGGCCATGCAGATCTAGAATGGGGCACCAGCCCCCCATCAGTTTTGACACCAGGAAGTACCTGGAGACAAATGCTGGGTGTTCGAGGATCCATGACTGGAACCACAACAACCTTGTGGAGGAGCTGAGCAATGTCCTGAAGAGCTGACAGAATGTCTGCAGATACCAAGTCATCCTGTGGAGCGCGGGCTCGGCAAGGAGGGTACTGCTCAAACTCCAGAGGCAGACCCTGACTGATCATCTAGAGGACCCACCTGTCCATGGTGACAGCGGACCAAGAGGAAAGCAAGTGGCAAAGCCGGCCCCACACGGGAGGACCTGGGGTTGGGGGGGCGTGATGGGCATGAGGAAGGCATCCCTCGTCCCGTCACTGGGCAGGCTTGGAGGAGTATGAGGGCCTGACTGAGGCACCACCAGAGCCTCTCCCACCAAGCTTGTGGACAACCGAGGCCACCAACTTGGGCAGAGGTCGCCAGGCTCGAGCCTGTTGGCCAGCCTGGTGCTGGCCTGATATGGCTGCAGGAGTGAAGGTGGACCAAAAGGGCTTCCTTTTCTGCTGCTGCTTAGAGCCCTTGGGGTCCTTTTGGGCAGATGTCACAGTCCAGGATGGCACTGGACTTCTCGATACGGGTGAGGTGGCTCTCAACCTCGGGCCTGAATAAGTCAGTGCCCAGAAAGGAAACATCTGCCAGCTTGTGCAGAGTGTCTGCCATGAAGGTAGAGATCCTCAGCCTAGCCCTGTGGCACATGACTACAGCGGCCGCCACGGAATGGGCACAGGAGTCCCCAATGTCCATGGCTGTCTGGAGCGGTTGTTTAGCTACAGCCTGGCCCTGGTTCCAGACCTGTTTGGCCATGGCCAAGAGGTCTGTCGGCAAATGAGGAAGCACCTCATCCAGGCTGCCCAGCAGGGCATGGGGAAGTGGGACATGAGGGCCAAGGGCACCTGGTGAAGACCAAGCAAGGAGGCAGCGCAGACCTTTTTTGCCACATGGTCCAGCTTCTTGGACTCCTTGACGGGTGGTTTGTCAACATCCCTGGTGTTGCCAGAGCACCTGAACACAGACTTGACAACCAGCCCTTTAGCTGAGGGATGTTCTGTGAATTCCGACGGAGAACCGGTAGGGTCCGCATACTTGTGGTCCATGTGGGCAGAGGGGGCAGGAAGTAGGGCACTGCCAAATCTCCAAGGCAGGGCCAAAGATGGCCTCCTGCCACCAGGAAAACCTCCCCAGGAGTATCTCCCAGATCCAAGATCTCAGTCAGAGGGTAACAAGCCCGTTTCTGGAGAGGCTCCATTTTCATACTCGTAGACTCAGATCAGACGGAGGAGGGCTGTGAAGGAAGTAGGGCCTTCCTCCATTGAGAGACCCCCAACTGACTTCACGTTGACCAGACGGGAGTGCAAGGAGCAGTCCTCTGACTCAGAGGAGTCATTAAAGAGGGGTCAAAGATCAGAGTCCTCGCTGATCCTCCACAGACTGACTGGGGTGACAGTGACCGACAGCTGATGGGGAAGCCCCTTGGCCGGCCGCAACTCCTTGGTTGGAGCGCCAGTCTGTCTGTTTAGGTGGCAACTACATGGGAATCGGTGGAGATGCCAGGGTCCACTTAGCCAGGATCGTCTTGGTTGGCTCCTCAGGTGGAGAAGGAGTCAGCCGTTGAGGCAAGAGCCAATTGATGGCCGGTGTAGAAGCTGGGGTTGGCTTCATACCGGAGAACACCAGTTGTTGCCACATAAGATCCAACTTGCGCCAAAGCCTCTCCTCACCCAAGGATCGGGATAAAGAGTAGCAGCAGCACCGCTTCCCACGGTGTCGAGAGCGGAAGCGCTGATGGCAGAACTGCTCAATCCCAGTGTGACAGAGACCTGGACCTCAGCAGCTGGGGGTGGTAGCAAGGCTCGAGAGGAGCTGGCGAGCGCTGAGGTACCTCCGGGTCTTGTTTCATGACCACAGATGGCGTCAGTAGACAGAACCGTCCCTCCAACGGACTGGAGTCCTGGAAAGTGAAGCATTGGTCTTCTCAGTCAAAACTGGTAGAGCAGCTCGAGAAAAACCTCTGCTGGAAGATCAACCAGTGTCTTGGCCGGCTGGTCCGATGGGGTTACCATGGAGTTGGGTGGCCAGGGCCGAAGAGTCGACAAAAGTCTGATCTGGAGAAGCGCAGGAATCGGAAGCCCTCAACCAAGAGCCTTTCTGATCCCAAGATAGACAGCGAGACCATTTTTTTGGCCTCTTTGTTGGACTTGGACTTGTGACCCGAGGACGGGCTCTCACAGCGTGATGGCAAGGACTGGCACAACTCCTTAAAAGTTCTCGAAAAAGAAGCACCCAGCGAGAGCGGAATGAAGGCCGAAATGGAGGAGGTGTGTGCTGTGGCCTGGCCAACCACTCCCCAAACTCCACAAGCTGGTCAGCAGGCCCTGCAGCCGTGGAGACCCACCTGGCAGGCATCTTTAGATGTGACCAGCAGATCCCATTCATCTGGACGGCAGGGAACAAGGAGGCATAGCGGTCCTTGAGAATGGAGGGATGGAAAGCACAACAAATGTCGCAGGCCTGAGGATCATGCTCATGGCCTAATAGTAGACGCACATAGTATGCGTATCTGTTTGGGACATCTTCTGCCCGCAAATGCACCAGCGGAACCCCAGAGTGGACTTGTAGTCACTCATCATGACCTCAGTCAAAGATTGAGCCTGAAGACAAAGTTTTTGAAGGTTTAGAAGTGATTCCAATGTTTTAGAGCAAAAGGGCCTAGTAAGCGCTGAGAGCAATAAGGAGGGAACCTGCTTCTTCCAGCGGAAAGGAAGATCTGGCATCATGGGAAAGAGTTGAGGGAGTTACCACCTGGGTGGGTAGGAGGAGCCAGCTTGAAGATGTTACAGCCACAATTGAAGGGAAAGGCAACTGCCAGAAAGTGTGGCTAGAACATCATATCCATGTCCCTAGAAAAAGTATTTATGTAGTTTTGTTTGTTTATTCGTTTACTTTGAGAAGGAATATTGTATTGTTTAATACAACTACTTATACACCAACTCTTTGTACACCTCAATGGGGTTGTTTCACCGCGTCAATTCAAGTTGTAAATTTATCTACCTTAATGCACCTTGAACCATTTTACACTGCACTGAATACTGGTCTGTGCATATGTAATGTTTTGCATCTTGCTCTTGTGTGTGTTGTATTGCTTGGCTTTGACTATTTTGATGCACATCTGTTTTTCTATCATTATCTTGCTCCACCTACCCCGGCACATCTGGAAATGGAGCTGTTATCAGTTCAGTATGTCATACCTGGTAAACCTTTTGAAATATAAAAATTAAATGCTGTATTAATTTGTCTCATATTGGAGAACTATTGCACTGTATTATCAAATGTTTGTCCATGTGTGGTGGAAAAATGGAAAGTGCAAGTAGTCCACCTCCTAGTAAAGCTAGTAAATAATAACAAAACTGGGATGTGAAACTTTGCTGTATCCTAATAAAATATTTTTTCAGCCCAAAATGGTCTTTCTTGCTTTGTTACACATTGATGTGCTTAAGTGTGCTACTATGTAGGCCACATCTTGCACAAGTAGGACTGTTGAAGCAGCCATTCTGCTACCTGTGACATTATCTCCATGAAAAAACAGCAGATTCCCAGGTTTTGGGCCATATATGCATACTAAAACCTCCTGGGTGCTTCTCAGTACCCGCTGAAGTATTACATATCTACCCTTTGCATTCGCAGCTTTCTATGGAGCTGAAAGGATGTGCTGAGTGGCATTACGTTGGGAACTCCTACCCTTATACAGTCTTTCGCAACCCCAAGCACTAGATATACCTACTGCTGTTGAAAATATGTGACATCAGCAGCGTGCAGGTGGGTTTCTCTTGAAGTAATGCTATGTGTGTGCCCACCGTTCTAAGATGCTTTAATACTTTGAAACTTTTAATTTCTGCCTTAGCCTTCCTTTGCTACTCCAGGTTACATATTTGACAATCATGGCTGCCTTCATTTGCACTATGTTCTTACAGACTACCTTTTACTTGCCCTCTTTTCAGCACCTCCCATAAGTATTGTACATGACCTGCATATTATAAAACTGTGACTTGAGATGTTACTGCAGTTTCAAGCAATACGGGCCATAAGTGCAGTGATCATCTGGAACTGTTCAATCATGTGGATATGCACATCATGATGCTCTATTTGTTTAGGGTTTGTTCACCCACACCCTCTCCTCCCAACTGACAAACACAACCATAACACAGAACATACCCCCAGATCCCACAACACAAGTAGGACTATTGAAAGAGCCATTATGCTACTTGTGACATCTCCATGAAAAACAGCAGATTTTCATGGTTTGAGCCATATATCCTAAAACCTCCTGGGTCCGAGGACCCACTGAATGAAATATTACAAAGCAACCCTTTCCATCTGCAGCTCTTTAATGGTGCTAGAAGGAAGCGTTGAGTGACATTAATACAGTCTTTCCTAACCCCAAACACATGACACACTCACTGCTTTTGAAAATATGTTGATATCAGCAGCCTGCAGCTGGGTCTCTAAGATTAATGCTAGGTGCATACCCAAAGTTTTAAAGCAGCAGTACAATGAAAAGTTTTTCCCCAAAAAGCAAATTTCAGTTCCAGTTAATAAATATGAGCATACCTGTTCATGTACTTTTCCAGTTACCTCCTATGCTGCACACCATAAATTTGATTTAATTTTCTCAATCCTAAACTTTACCAAGTCTACAATGGTATTTCCATGCCTGATGTGGCAGTTATCTTTTCCTTGATATAAACTAAACTGAAGCAATTACAAAATACTCAGATTTCGACGGAACTCAAAAACATTGCCACCAAATAAAACTAGAAGATGCTCAGAATCTTTTATAGTGAAAAAAAGTAGGGTCAAATATTTTGCTCAGTTTCGCTGCAGTGCTGCTTTGAGTGGAGGCACACACACCATGTGTCACAGCAGTAGCTCTTCCATTTTGATTGTCCTCCAGCTTGCACTAAAACCAGTCCTCTGACTGGTGGCAGTTGACGGTGGTGACCACATCCCCTCCCGCAGGAGAGAAAAGCAGTCCAGCAGACCCCCCCCCCTGCAATCAGAGTTTCACCTGTCGCATTCTTAGAGCGCCAGAACTACTCACTTTTGTTTGCAGTTCTTTCCTCCCAAGAACATGCCAGAGGACACTCATCTCCATAAGAGGCCCTCCTAGTGTTCCTATATAGTTATCTTATTACAGACAGTCCTGTGGCACTGAGGGTTGAGGTGTTGGATGCCACACCTTGCACCACACCAGCGACCTGGGCTTGGCAGTGAGCTCAGGTAGCTGGGGGGGTTGGCCAAGGAGGAGGAGAGGACTGAGCATCCAGAGGACAGCTCTCCTCTCCTGGGGAGGTTGGGTTGACTCCCCAGCAGCGACTCCCAGTGGAGGCGGGGTGCAACAGCCAGGAGGTCATGCATACAGGGGTGGAGGTGTCCAGCAGATGTCCGTGAGAGCGGTGCGGGAGCGCACTTAGCCAACGCTGGACGCCACTGCATCCCCTGGGGCCCTGCGACGCACACACACACACAAGGAAATGATGGAGCGCATGCCCCATGCCCACTGTCAGACCCCGCCTTCACCCGATCCCGATATCCCTTGGCCTGCACCAGAGCTCACCCACCAGACTGAACTGAAGGAGTGCCCAAGGTAGGCGAGGGCGCCCCCCCCCCAAAGGGCACAAGTCCGGGAGTTTACTAGTGAGGGGACTCGGGGTGCTAGGTCAAAGTTCTGGGGGATCTGGGCTGAGGAGAGGTATCAGACAAGGCGGGACAAGCAGGTGTCTCCTGGGGGATGCCTCAGGATCCGGTGACTGGAGGGGAAAAAGGAAAACAAAAGTTCTTATTACTGTTTATTTGTATGTTATACAGCTTAATCACCATTTGTTTTTCAATTATGGTTTCCTTTTCACACAAACTCCTTTGCATGTGAATATAATTTCTATAATTTTCTGTGTACAACTTTTGCACTTTTCACTGAACACTTTGTTACCTCCTTGCAAGTGCATCTCCTACTATTGTACTCCCTACTCACTTGCATCTATATTGTATTTATTTATATATAAATTGTTGGCCTGGAAAGGCACATTGTGCCAAGGCTTGTTTACAAATGTGACCAGTCAAAAAGGGGTACATGGGAGACAGAATACAAAAGATACAATGGTAAAAAGACAAGAGTACAATGCACAAAAATGCAGGTAAGTAAATAGTCACAGTCCAAAGTGCCAATGGTGCAAAAGGAACACATAGCGCAAATAAAATAATGCGCAAAATACAATGGTTACACCTTAAGCGCCACTTTCAATGTAACTGTAGGAAAGCAATCATTACTTCTCTGCAACAGGGCTAATTACACTGTAGTTACATGTTTGTTGCACATAACTACATTGCAACTGCAATGTACTTACAATGTAGTTAAGGAAACTTAGTGTTACCAATACAATACGCTTCTAAGGCAAAAGGCCAGGGGAAGAACAGACAATTACACTGGTTGTATTTTGTTTAGTTTATTGTTCTATGAAATATTACCTTTGAGTCAATGGCTCTTTTACAAAGGTTCCACGTCATCAATCTACAAACAAACAAGACATGTTACATAGAATGGTCAGCAAATTATAAAGGTTTCAATATGCCAGTATAATACCGTACATCACAGGAAAAAAACAAAACATTGGAGGAATGGTCAAGGTGGGAAGGGTAGGAGGAGATATGGGAAGGGGAGCAGACTTAAGAGTAGTTAGAGGTACTCAGATGCCTTTGTCAAGAAAGGAGCGGAGGAGGAGGAAGATGAAAAACAGTAAAAACAGCCATGAGGGAAGAATCATTAGTCAAGGCAGTCACAGGAGCTAGAGCCTGAGAGGTGAGAGTAAAGCATAGCTTTGAAAGCTCCTAGTGACGTGGAGGATGTAATGAGCGAGCTCAGGGCATTGTACCAACTGAGGCACGATAGGCAAAAGATCTTTGGCTCTGTGTGGTCCGGCATCTGGGGACCTGGAGAGGCTGGTGTTCCGATCTTCTGGTGGGACGGATGCTGGTATTCGGGCAAACTAGGTCTTGGATACACGTGTGGCCCAAGATGGATTTTTGCCATCAAGCATGTGAGGTACCTTATGACCTTGAGAGTTGCAACCATCCTGTTTTCAGTGTAGAGCTCACATGTATAAGTACACCTTTGTGCTCCAGTAGGCAGCCAACAGGCCTTGTTTAGGGTGGTTGTGATGTTAGTCTTGCAGTGGTAGTGGCAGAGCCATAGATAATTAAGCCATAGTCTATGATTGAGATGACAGCTTTGGATAGCAATCCTCAGCACAGCTTAGGTAAGGAATTGGCGGTTTCGGAACAGGATACCAATGCGCTGGTTCACCGTTTTCACTGTGTTATCAATGTGGGTCGCAAAGGTAAGACCTTGATCAAAGATGATTCCAAGGTATTTAAACGTTGACACTTATTCAAGGCTATTTCCTGGGTATGTTTTGATAGTAAGTGGAATTTGTCTTTCTGTTTTGTGGACTGGAGAAAAGCATGGATTTTGTTTTTTTGTGATTTAGGACCAGCTTGTGATCTAGGAACCACTTTCCAACATTGGAGAAAGCAAGTTGCAGGCTCTGGAGTAAGGGTTTCGGGTCCTTATGAGAGAAGAGAATCACGGAATCGTCAGCATAAAAGATTATTTGTTCCGGGCAGGATTTGGGGAGAGAGTTTAGGAAAAGGCTGAAAAGGAGGGGGCCTAGGATTGACCCCGGTGGAACACCTGAGAGGACTGGTTTTGAGTATGAGAGAACTTCTCATATTTTTACTGATTGAGAGCGCTGGGCCACGTAACTTTTAACCCAGGCACCTGGTCCTACTGAGAGCCCAAGACTGTGTAGTTGTGTGATAAGTAAGCCATGGTGAACAGTATCAAACGCCTTTGTTAGGTCAATGAAAACAGCTCCTTTGTCCAAAGCAGTGTGAATTTCTCCTGAGAATTCCAGTAGGGCAGTCGACGCACTGTGTCCTTTCCTAAATCCATGTTGCTGCAAGCAGAGTATGTTATACTTATGCAGGTAGTCTGAGAGTTGGTCAGCCACAATCCATTCAAGGGCCTTGGAGAGGGGTGGAAGTATAGATATAGACCGATAGTTTCCTGGTAGAGACTTGTCACCACTTTGGAACACTGGTGTGACTATAGCAGACTTCCATTTGCTGGGAAATTGACTAAGGCAGAGGGAGAGATTGAAAATTTTGGTGAGTGGGTGCACCGCCTCTTCCAGGGTAAGGGACAGAATTTTAAGATCAATAGTATCACTGCTTGCTCTGGATTTAGAGATAGCCTCTTTTATATATTTGTAGACTTCATGTGCCTTAACTATTTTGAAGTGGAAAATTGGTTGGTCAGGTGAGGCAGTAGGAGATGTTGGTTTTGGCGAGTCCGTGTCAGAGAAGAAGTCCGGCGGGAGGACCCCACTGAGGTCAGTGAAAGTTTTATTTAAGGCCTTTGCCATGACCATTGGGTCTAGGGTAGTGGTTCCATCGACAGTCATTATAGTGGGAGAGGATTTGGACTGCTTACCCGTGATATTTCTGATATTGTCCCAGAATGATCTCCCGTCTGGTATTAGGACACATCTGGAAATGAACTGCTCATACTTCAGTATGCTATCCTGTACAACAGTGTGGAATGCGGAATTCCACCAGTGGAATTTATGTGGAATAGCAGTTCTGCTTTCAAAATGCTTTTTGAAATTTCTTTTTTGAATTCTGTGGAATTCCAAAAAGCCTTTCTACATGAACTGTGGAAGTCTGCGGATCATGTAATCTGCTAAATATTATTCCTCAGTTTTCGGGAAAAATGAATCTGTAGTGTACATAAACCGCAGAACACAATTCTGCAGTTACCATTTTGCTTTCAGAATTTTGCAATTATTCTTCAGATGGAATTCCTAGGAGTTAGGCAGAATTTCTGAAATTCCATGGAATTCCAGCAGAAGCGGGATTTGGAAATTCAGCACAGCTGTACTATCCTGGTAAAACTGATTACCAAATAAGCAAAATAAAATCCAGCTTCCTCAAGATGTTCAGAAACTCTAGTACCTCATTTGAACTGTTGTAAGCACCTGTATTTTTTCCTTCCAGCATGAGACACACTTCTATCAATTACCACCTACTGTACATGGTTTTAAACGATCACTTCAACATTTTGTTGGCACTTTCTGAAACTGTTCACAAATTCTGCAGCTATCATAAGCAGTTTTCAAGTCTCGTTATGGCCTTTTGCTGCTCCTCTGCATTCTTATTTACAGTGAGACACTGACGCCAAATGCAGAAAATGCTAGCACAGCCTTTATTTGAATCTGTAGAAATAGAGATATCCATTTGTTTTGTTTTTTTGTTTTAAAATGTGATCTGGTGAATGGAGTCTTTCTCCCAGTTGTCTGATAGTATCCGAGTTAGGTCACTGCTGGAACACACTAGTGTTTTTAGTCATTTCAGTTGTCAATGTCAGTGGCTCAGTAGTTAGCATGATCTTCTCTGAGGCTGCAAGATCAGAAAGTTGTGGGTTCCAGCCCCACACCAGGTACTTGAGGGTAATATCCACAACTGACATTGTAGTGCAGTATGAGGGGTGCTGTACTGCTGAGGTGTCATTATACCCATAACTGACACTGTAGTGCAGTAGGAGGGGGATGCTGCACTGCTGGAGTGTCATTATACCCATAACTGACAGTGTAGTGCAGTATGAGGTGCTGCTGCACTGCTGAGGTGCCATCCTTCAGAAGAATCATTAAATCAAGGGTCCCTTCTGCCCATCCCTGGTCACTGGCCAAGTTGAAGTTAAAGACCACCAATCATGCTGATTTATTTCCGGAAGTCCCCTACTGGCAGCTTACCTGCACCAGAGTTTAAGTGTGGATGTTTTAAGGTTTTTGTTTTTATTTTTTGTGAAAGGGAAGGCATTGTAAATGACAGCTGGCCACCCGATCTCTTCCCTTTACTGGTCCAAATCTAGTCCAGCTCAGCCTCTGTGCTTCCCCTACTCTCCCACGTTTTGTGACCTTGGAGTTTGTAGAGTGCAGGGGCATTTTCCACTGCCATCAATAGGGGTATCTTTAATAAAAAAAATGAATTTATTTTTGCTTTTAGAAGGTCACTGGGAACATATCAGCGCCACTGACCAACTGAGAAGGTTTTTATTAGCCGACTGCCACTGATATGCCCCCAGTGACTCTCTAAAATGTAAGAAATATGTATTTTTAAAGATGCTCGCATTGATGGCAATGGAGCATGCCCCTGTGCTCTACAAACTCCAAGGCATATCAGTGACACTAATCCACCAAGAAGACATTGGGGAGTTTCAAGCATGCATGGGACAGGCACAAGGGCATAATAAGAACAGGAAAGGGAGGAGGGAGGGACACCTGCAACCAGTTAAGAGTTTAGAGTGTAGTAACAGGCAGAGAAAATGGGGCAGGCTAGATGGGCCTACTGGTACTTTCCTGCCAACAATTATGTTTCTTGGTCAAAAACGTTGGCGCATGGGGGCAGCGCTGGACTAGATCTGGACAAGAAAGGGGAAGGGAATGGGCAGCTAGCTCATTTACGATCCCTTCTCCTTCATAAAATATCAAAAGAGCAATTTTAAAACATTAACCCTTTAAATTCCAATGCAGGTAAGCTACCAGTGGTGGGCTTCAGGAAAGTACACAGGATGGTGCTCTTTAAAGGACCCCTGGCACTTACTAAAGAAGAGCAGGGGAGTTTCCCCAGAGCCATGGCTTATTCCCATTCAATAAACACAGGTCCTTGTACCCCACCCAGACAGGATGCACCTGAAAACAGTGCATCTTTCCTGGTCAAAAATTACACAGAAATATTTTTCAGTTTCCAGAGTCACCCTGGCTGCACTGGACTGTCATTCTGTAGTACTGCTAACCACCAATATGTGCTTCTCTGCTCCTGCCTGGCATATGCTGCGAATGTAATTGTGACTGCAAGCTTTCCCTTCCAAGAATTCCTTACCAACATCAGGGTCTTTTGCCAGGTCTGCATAGGAGCCATATGCCTTTGGGATGTCATGTCGCTTGGCAAACTCCTGAGCACGTGAGAGGTCAGAAGCTGCAACAGCCACTATCTGTAAGGTAGGTGGGGTGGGGGGCGGGGGGACAAAAAAAAAAAAAAAAACAGTTTAGATTGGCTATCTTTCCATTGTACTAAAATATATGACAACAATACTAGGGATCTTAAAACTACACTAAATAAACATTATAGCACTGTAAAGTACAGACTGATATTTCTGACACCAGAACCCTGGGACAGAACTATTAATTTATTTTGTTTTTGTTCACCAGGTAGGTTGTACTAGGCAAAAAGTTAGACACGACCTGGAAGAGTACAACCAGTTTAGACCATTACAGTGCAGATAGTGTTAACAACGAATGTAGAAGTAACATAACCAGGAGTACATTTCTGTGCACAACACAGAAACATAGCATTTGACGGCAGATAAGGACCGCTTGGCCCACCTAGTCTGCCCATTTCCCTACCTAACAGATAAGCTGCAGATCCTAGTTAACCAACAGCTTACTTCCTCCTACCCCCCCCCCACTAGAATTGCCTTATGTCTGTCCCATGCATTCTTGAATTCCTCCACTGTTTTTGACTCTACGACCTCCTCAGGAAGGCTGTTCCATGCATCTACAACCCTCTCTGTGAAGAAATACTTCCTCACATTACCTCTGAGCCGTCCCCCTCCATCTTCAAATTGTGCCCCCTTGTTCTTGCACATCTCTTTTTCTGAAAGATGCTGCTCTCTTGGACTTTGTTGATTCCTTGAGGTATTTGAAAGTTTCTATCATGTCCCCCACTTTCCTCGAGGCTATACATCTTAAGCTCCTTTAGTCTTTCTTCATATGTCTTTTGGTGCAGACCCTGCACCATTTTGGTTGCCCTCCACTGGACAGCCTCCACCCTGTCTATGTCTTTGCGGAGATGGGGTCTCCAGAACTGTACACAGTACTCCAGATGTGGTCTTACCAACTTTCTGTACAGAGGGCCAATAACTTCCTGTTTTCTACTGGTGATGCCTCTCCCTATGCATCCCAGTATCCCCCCGGCCCTCCTTACTGCCTTCTCACATTGCTGGCCCACGTTTAGGTCATCTGATATGACTACTCCCAGGTCCCTTTCTATTTTTGTTGTCAGTATCTCAGCCCCCATTGTGTACTCTTCCCCTGGGTTTTTGTTTCCCAGGTGCATTACTTTGCACTTCTTTGCGTTGAATCTAAGCTGTCATACATTTGACCATTCCTCCAACCATGCCAAGTCCCTTTTCATCCTTTCCACCCCACCCTGTGTATCAACCCTGTTGCAGATCCGTGTGTCATCTGCAAAGAGACATACTTTCCCTTCCAGTCCCTCTGCAATGTCACTTATAAAGACATTAAAAAGGACTGGCCCCAGTACTGAACCCTGTGGTACCCCACTAGTAACCCTCCTTTCTTCACTGTGGATTCTACTTACTATTACCCGCTGTGTCCTGTTGTCCAGCCAGTGTTTTACCCAGACTACCACCCTGGGACCCACTCTCAGGCTGGTTAATTTGTTTATTAATCTTTTGTGCGGGACTGTGTCAAATGCCTTGCTAAAGTCTAGGTAGGCCATGCCCACAGCCCCTCCCTGGTCTACTACTTTGGTCACTCAGTCAAAGAAATCAATTAGATTTGTCTGACATGACCTTCCCACTGTGAATCCATGCTGCCTTGGGTCCTGTGCCCCATTGGCCTCTAGGTACTCAACAATTATTTCCTTCAGAAGTGATTCCATCATTTTCCCTACCACTGAGGTCAAACTGACAGGTCTGTAGTTTCCTGCCTCTGTCTTGCTCCCATTTTTGTGAAGGGGAATCACATCCGCCCTCCTCCAGTCCTCGGGTACCACACCATCCTCCTATGATTTATTACAAGCATTTGTCAATGCCGAACGTTCGCTTGCAGGTATTTGCAGTGGTGTTTGGCAGGTATGGTGCTTTACCCTAATGCCCTGTGCGATTGCTGGTATTTGCACAACAAATTTTCAGCATGACCTTTTTGTTACCCCGTCATAAAAGCATTTGAGACCTCTGCTGATGAACAGTCCCCACTGTTATTTTGTTAATCTGTCCTGAGCGTTGATTTCCCACAGCGACCACACCGTTAGTGCTCACATGTGCAAAAACACAGTTCGGGCAGGATGTGAAAAATGACAGCTGTAGCATTCATAGGGAGGTGTGAAGGGATGGCAATGTTGAACATCTGGAGTGAAAATACAACAATTTCTTGAACTTACGAGCGTACATGGAAACTGCGCAATGAACGCTCATGACAGTCATTTTGTGGACTTTTGTCACCAAATTTTCAACATAGGCATTGTGGGACCTCTACTTATGAACAGTGTCACTGTGATTATCATAATCTGTCCTGAGCATTGATTTCTCACTGTGACCACACCATTGTGCGCTGGATGTGCAAAAACACATTTCAGCCAGGATGTGAAAAATGTCAGCTGTACTGTTCATAAGGAGGTGTGAAAAAATGCCAGTGTTGAAAATCTGGAGTGAAAATATTTCAAATTCTGGTAGTTATGAGTGTGTGTGGAAACTTCGCAACACACGCTCGTAAAACAGTTATTTTTAGGAATTTTTTCACCAAATTTTCAACATAGCCATTTTAAGATCTATGCTCATGAACAGTGACACTGATTTTCTTAATGTGTCCCATACACTGAGTTTGCACACCGACTGTGCCATTGTGCGCTACATGGGCGGAAACACGTTTTGGGCAAGATGTGAAAAATAACAGCTGCACTGCTCATAAGGAGGTGTGGTAAAATGGCAATGTTGAAAATCTGGAGTGAAAATATTGAAAATTCGCAAACTTACAAGCGTGCGTAGGAACTGCGCAACGCACACTCGTAAAAGTCATTTTTAGGAATTTTTTCACCAAATTTTCAACATAGCCATTTTAAGACCTCTGCTAATGAACACTGTCATGGTGATTTTCTTAATGTGTCCTAAACATTGATTTCGCACACCGACTGCGCCACTGTGCGTTACATGGGCGGAAACACGTTTTGGGCAGGATGTGAAAAATGACAGCTGTACTGCTCATAAGGAGGTGTGGTAAAATGGTAATGTTGAAAATCTGGAGTGAAAATATTGAAAATTCGCGAACTTACGAGCCTGCGTAGGAATTGCACAACGCACGCTCGTAAAAGTGTCATTTTAGAATTTTTGCAAATTTTCAACATGGGGTTTTAGGACCCCTTCTCATGAATGATGTCACTGTCATGGCATTGTCGGGCCGATAAAGGGTGATTTGCCGCAGTGACTCGAAATCACCCTTCAGGGCTCAATAACTACCATGACAGTGACATCATCATGAAGAGTCCAAAACCCATGTTGAAAATGTGCAAAATAAAATGCCTGAGATATGCAATAAAGTTGAAACCCCTATCTAGCCCATTATACAGCTTACCGGCATTTCCTCAGTTCGCAGTCGGCTTTGAAGAGTGCAGACGTATTCCCGGTCCACCGAGGATCATCGCGCCGAGCTCCGGAGGTAAGTATGGGGTGAGGGGGTGTGTGGGGAGGCAGGGTGCGCAGTGGGTGGGTGCGGGTTGTGGGAAGGGGTTCAGGGAGAAGCGCAGTGGGACTGTTTTTTATTTCTAGGTAAAACCAAAAACAAAACAAAACAAAACAAAACAAAAAGGACGCTACGGGACATTTGCCACGCTGGGGTGGGCTCCCAGCATGGCACCAAAGCTTTGGGGGGCCTTTGGGGGACATGGAGCCAACAGGGGATTGGGCACCCCCGTCGGCAGAGGACGCAGGGCGTTTGCCACGCTGGGGTGGGCTCCCAGCGTGGCACCAAAGCTTTGGGGTGAGGCCTACCAGCGCTGTGTATGACAGCGGTGTTTTTCTTTGAAGCGAAGACCACCGCTGTCATACACAGCTCCCACACCCATTGGTGCAGGACTGCCACGCCTGCTCAACGGAGCAGTGGACTGAACAGGAGAGGCACACCTCCAAAGTGTGCTACTCTCCCAAAACGTTCCTTACGCATGCGCGCAAGCGAACGTAAAAGAGGGCAGTCAGTGGTGTTACTAGTTCTTTTAGAATTCTGGGGTGAATCCCCATCAGGCCTCATTGCTTTATCCACCTTCAGTTTTAAGGAGTTCTTTCAGAACCCTTGCTTCTGTGAAAGGACTAATATCACCCCCCCTATTCAGAGTGCTTCTACTGACTGGATTAGGTATCTCCCCTTGCTTTTCCACTGTGAATACTGAGCAGACGTATTCGTTCAGTATCCCTACTTTTTCACTGTCACCCTCTGCCCAACCACTTTCCTCTTTATTCAGCCTCAGTATCCCTGCATTAGTCTTTCTTTGCTCCCTAATGTACCTAGAAAAGGTTTTATCCCCCTTCTTAACCGAGTTGGCTATCTTTTCCTCGGTTTGGGCCTTTGCTATTCTGACTGCCTTCCCCACTTCCTTCTGCTTTAACTGGTACAGTTCTCCGTCCTGCTCCTTCTGGGTTTCCTTATACTTCCTGAATGCTGTCTTTTTCTCCCTTACCTTCCCCGCCACTTCTTTTGAGAACCATAGTGTTTTTTTCTTTCATTTTGATTTGTTTATTTGCTTCACACAAAGGCTCGCTGACTCTGATGGAGGTTTTGATGTTTCCCCATTGTTGCTCCACTTCACCTTCTTGCCAGTTTGCTAGTGCTTTTCTGAGGCACTCTCCCATTTTGACAAAATCAGCCCTCCTGAAGTACAGTACCTCCACTTTTGTGTGGCCTGAATCTACAGCTACGTTTATCGTGAACCACACACTGTTTGGTGGTCACTTGTTCCCAGATGGCTACCCACTTCAAGATCACAGAGCCTCTCTCTCCGTCCCCATTTGAGAGTGCCAGGTCTAAGACTGCTCCCTCCCGAGTGGGTTCCAAAACTAGCTGTCTGAGAAATGCCCCCTGTAGGGCATAGAGAATGGTCCTGCTCTTGGATGTGGCTGCAGCAAAGGTGCTCCAGTTAACATCTGGCATATTCAGGTCCCCCATCAGCAATATCTCCCCTTCCTCTGCCATCCCAAGGATCCCTTCTATCATTTCCTTGTCCATTTCCTCCCCCCTGAGACGGAGGTCTGTATACAACCCCTGTGCAGATTGTGGAGCCATTTCCAGTCTCCAGGGTGACCCACAGTGCCTCCTCTCCTCCCGGTTTACCTTTTAGTTCTGTTGCTTTGATCCCTTCCCTTACATAGAGAGCTGCTACTCCTCCTCCTCTTCTTCCCTCCCTGTCCCTCCTGTAGATTGTGTACTCTGGTATGCTGACATCCCAGTCATGGTTCTCTATGTACCATGTTTCTCTGATTGCCACGATATCCAGACATCCCTCTTCCATGAAGGCCACCATTTTGGGGAGCTTTTTACCTAGACTACGGGCATTGGTACTCATTACCCTCCATTTTTTTATGGCTGAATTTAATGAAAGAATCCAGAGGAATACAATTCTATACATGACCGTGAATTTAGCAACACTGCGAGCAGAGAGTGATGAGACAAACAATATGGCGCATGTCTAATAGCAAGGGAGCAAAGGGGAAGTGTAATCAGAAATGCAAAAGTACTGACAAGAATACCAGGTAACAGAATACACAAGTGCAAGAAGCAGTCAAATACAGGTGGCTGGATAAACACTATAGGCAATGGCTAGGAACAGCAGCATACTGCCTGTTGAAGCAAATATGACTGGTACCAGAAGGCATGGGCAACAAAGCAGTGTCTAATGTGAGCTGGTATGCTGTTCCATAGTTTCAGGGCAGCAACAGCGAATGCCATCTCTCCATGTTTGGTCCATGTCTTAGGGATAGACAGAAGGTCAAGGCCAGAGGATCTGAGGGAGTAGGTATTTTTATATAATAGGCACCAGGAGGGAGGCTAGGGACTGGGGTGCTTGGTTCTGCATTACATTATGGATAATGCTACCAGAGGAGAGCTCCCACTGAGCAACAGGGGAGGGCCAATCTAGGTTGGAGTACAATGTACAGCGATAAGCAAGATGACTGCATGCAAGGGCAAATTGACAGATACTGTTGTAAGCCAAATCCCATTTACGCAGGACAGAGTTTGGGGCATTAGAAAAAAAAATAGGCTGCCATAGGCAAGGCCCCTGGAATTCTGCAGTTCTGCGGTTGCGGAATTTGCCGCAGAATTTGCATCATGCCGCAGAATATATATAGTGCCGCAGAATTCATGGTTTTTGGTGAATTTGTATATAAATATACTGTTTTTCCATAGTGTCAGGCTTTCTTTCCCACCTCGTTTATCCTAAAGCCCCTCCCCTATGCTCAGCATATGATGCCATTGATGACATCACACCATATTTAGCCAATGACAGGACTGCATTCTGCCAGAGAAATGAATAAATCATGCCGCAGAAATCAGAAAATGCTGCCGCTGAAGTCAAGGAGCCCTGCCGCAGAAATCAGAAAATTCTGCCGCAGCACACCAGGGGCCCTGGCCATAGGATAACTTGGAAGTAGAAGACCATGGGCTACTGCAATGCGACCGGAGGGGTAAGCATTTGGACTTCCTCGATAGGCAAGTCCAAGACTGATGTTAACAGCCTTACAGATGGATGCGTTAGAGATATATCTATCTTTACATCTATATCTCTCTCTCTAATATATATATATATATATATATATATATATATATATATATATATATATATATATATATATATATATATATATATATATATATATATATATATATATATATATATATATATATATATATATATATATATATATATACACACACACACACACACACACACACACATATACTATATATACATACATATATATATATATATATATACACATACACACACACACACACACACACACACACACACACACACACACACACACACATACTATATATACACACACACCACATATACATAATATATATATCTATCTATCTCAGTGAAAGGCATAAGCACCCACTGCAATGGACAAATAAGCACTTGGATGAATAAACACTTTAAAGTGTCAGTCCTTTATGTGAAAACTTGTGGCAAGATATATAACAGGTGGCTAAAAATAATTCCAGCATTGGCAAACGCAGAAAAGACTTACGTTTCGCCCAGAGTGATCTGTGAAGCCCATATTTAGTGCTATAAATACAATGGTCATGTGTTCAATTAATTGAATAACCACCCACCAACCCTAACAATCAAAAGGTGGAAGAGAAACATTTAAAAAAACGTCTGCATATATTTACAAGTTATTATAATAGGAGTTACTAATAGAAATCCCACATTCCTGTAAAACCTAGGTTATAAAAACAATTTTGGGCTCAAATCCATATTTAAATATAGAACCCCTTAGACATTGTCACTATAATATAGATGAACATACACTTAATATTTTTTTGATAGCCATTGTCGTAGTGCAAATGTACAAATTCCATGTAAATCCAGGCACTTATACTTAGGACTACCAATTATCTAATGAATACTGCAGGATAATCACAGCATCTATCCATAAGCACAACAACAAAATACATATAATATTGCTAGTCAATCCAAAACATGTATAATGAAAGCTATAAGTTAAGTGTAATACACATTTATCTACTAAATGGCTAACAAACTACATGGACACATCCTGGTATAGAAATTAATCAATGCAGACATTGGACATAGAACAAGGGCCAGATGCTGTTTTTAACACCACTGCTCTGACTATCCTGGTGCTCCTCAGTTTTGCTTGGTTATGTTATACATAAACACATTATAGTGGCGTGGTCGTGCCACTATAGTTAGGGTTCAGCGGTCATTTCTATGTTAAACAAAATTTTGCGCGTTAACTTTGGACCTGTTCAACGGATTTGCCTGAAATTTGGTATGCCCGGTAGAGCATGGTAGATCTCTTGATTTGCCAAATTACGTTTCAGTCGGACTCAACGGTCTTTGCGTACAAAAACGCTGAAAAATGCAAAATTATCCGTTTTTGGAAGCAGATTTGGGGATTTTGGATGTGGCCCTGCACGGCTGTTGTGTGGTGTGCTGCTCTGTGAGATGACTCGTTTGAAAGAGCTTTGGTGGCCGAACATGCCACTTTTCGTTTGGTGAAAAAATATTAAGGCACTCAAAAGTTATGCCACTTTTAAATTCCCATTATAAATCAATGGGAAAATTTATACTTATGTTTTGCGAACAAAGAATGGGGTTCTGGCCATCTGGTCCCACCTGGCGATCAAAGAATTTGCAGCCTCGCAGTTCAAGAATCTTTGTCCCCCAGAATTGTAAAAATTCTTTGATTGCGAGGTCCACCATCTTTTTAATTTTGTGATCGGGGAAAAAATCTCGGCTCAGGGGTCACTTCTGAAGTAAAACTTGGATGGGTTTTACTCAGGGGACTCCGATCTATCAAGTCATGCCTTTGGTTTGATCCAAATCGGTCAAAAAATAGAGTTCTGAGCTTTTAAAATCTTAATTCGCAGCTTGCTAGCGATCTTTGATCGCGAGCCTGCAAATTCTTTGATCGCAAGATTCTTTGATTGCGATCGTGCATCGCGAGCGAGGGATGAGATGGCCAGATTTAAAAATTTATTTTCTCAGCCCAGGGGTGGCCTAGAAAGTTAAATGAGGCTGGGTTTTGCTCAGGGAGCTTCGTTCTACCCCATCTGAATAAAAAAAAAAAAAAAAAAAAAAAAAAAAAAATCATGTTTTGAATATCCCTGGTAGTCTAGCACCCCCACTCCCCGATCGCGATAAAATAAATTACGATCTGTAATTCCCTGGTAGTCTAGTGGCCCCGAATGTGTATTTTATAAACACTGCTTTTCTATATCCTTGGTAGTGCCCCATCATAATAAAATACATAAGGATCTGCAATTTCCTGTTAGTCTAGTGGCCCCCCACCTGGCCATGCCAGCCACCCTGCACCCCACCACCTTCCCAGCTAGCGACTGACACAGCCTCCTCTCACCTCCGGCCAGCTGCCAACTGTGTGTGTAGCCGCCAATGGAAAGAGGCTCAGAAATTATTTCTGAGTGCCTCTTTGATTAGCTCCTAATACACACAGTCGGCGGCTGGCCGTGAAGCAGGGATCAACAAATTTCAAAATGGCATGCTAGTCCCGGACAAATGGCCTAGTCAAAAATGGTAGTCCCAGAGTTCAGAGTGGTAGTCCAGTACACTTTTATGAAAATGTTAACCCAAGTTATGTAGAAATCAATTACATGGTGTGTCTGGGGTTGTACTGTTGTATTAGGATGGATGCCGATGTAGCTGTAGAAGAACTGTGTAAATCGGGAAAAACAATATTGAGTGACTCTCCATCCAATTCCTTTCTTTTCTGAATGTTAATACAGCAGGTCCAGGGTGGGACCGGTGTACCGTGTGTAGGGGTACCGTACCCCATACCAGATTTTGGGATGCCAAAAAAGAGGACACTTAGTTCCTCCCCCGATGAGCCCTCGTGCCAGACCCCGAGTAAACAGGTTTAAAGTCTCCACTGCCTTCATAGCTCATATACAAGGGGAGGTCCTAGTTAGGAGAAGAGTAAAAAATTATAATAATTATAATACTACTACTACTACTACTACAACAGGATATCGAAGGTACATGAAGAATATTTGGCAGCTGGAAAAGAGGACATGTCCTCGTAAAAGAGGACATCTGGTGACCCTAACTAACCATGTGTGCAGGCTGAAGTCTGTTTCAGAAGAGATCAGATAATTGTTTTAAGAATTAGTGAAATTAAGCCAAGGCCATTAATCAACAAGCCATTCTGTGAATATAGCATGACTGTCATCAAGGAGTAGACTGACTAGAAGTTGGGAGGACAGGAAGAAGATGATGGAGCACTACTAGGAGTACTTGCATCAGGATCATCATCACGCATCAGGAGAAGAAACGGAAGCAGCAACGGCACCACCAGCAGCAGATGTAGCAGCAGCAACAACAGCATGCCCATGAACATGTCTAGTTCCTGGACCAGAGAGCAGCCAGTGGTTAATTGCAGGATCAGGATCAAATTCATGCAGTTCAGGACCTTCTACCGCTATCTGCAGGACAGATTGTAGTGTGTCATCAGAAAGCCGTGTCCGTATTTTTGTTTTGATAAGGTTCTGAATAGAAAAAAACCTTTCACACTTAGCAGTTGAGACACTCATAGTTATTAGTATTTCGACTAAGTCAAGAATAATGTGCCCAATCTGTCGTGGTTTTTCTTTTAGTAATTTTGCATAGACCTGCAAATAGGGCTTGTCGGCTGAAGATTTAAGCAGCATTTTAAATGCAGCATACTCAGACTTTATATGTTCCTGCTGCTCTTCCGTGAAAAAAAAATCAATGTATTCAACCAGGTTTGCCAGTTCACAGGTCCCAAACACTGCTAGTTGGTTTTGGCAGATCAAACTGCTTGAAATCTAAACAGCTGAACCATTTGAGAGGCACCTCTGAGAAATTTTTAAACCTCTCGTCTATGTACGTTATCGCTGCATCTTAAATTCTGCAATTGTGTATCTCTTACAAAATTTACTTCTGGGCAGTTGCCTCTGAATGGGAAAGGAACAGTCCTCTCCTCCTCCCTTCCCCTCTTTGACACAACATACTCCATCCATTTCTGTTCAGGTTTGTAATGGCCAAGGAAAGCTGCCATGCATTTCCCTGGTGATGTTTTCAGCTCCATAAGCTGCAGTAGGCAGGTCTCAACAAGTTGTGGAACTTCCAGTATTACTATGTCATCTCTTTGAAACTGGAGTGACAGTTTTTTTAGTATTGGCAGGAAGTCTTGTAGTATACATAGGGATTTTACAAACTGCACACTCTGTACTTCTTTTAAGAGGGCCTTTGTTCTAGAACCTTCATCACCACCAGCAGAAGATGCATGTTCAAGGTTGAGCGACACTGGGTAGGTTAACCTGAACTGCATGAACAGACCATGACCTACTGGCAAGCCATCTCTCGTTTTATAGCACTAAAGTGAGCAAGATCAGTATCCATGACATTAGCAATTTCTTTTAGTTCTCTCATTTTTTGGGACTGTAATGATAAAACTTAAATATTCCCTTGAGAGTACTTTCAAGCTTTGACACAAATGTATTTTTTACCCACATCAAGAACTGCCAGCTCTAACTTATGGGCAACACAGTGCATCGCAATTATTTGAGGACAGTGTTCCCGCAACTTTGCTATGGTTCCTCCTTTCTCGCCCATCATGACACTGGCCCCATCAAAATTTGCTGAAACAAGGAATCGCCCTGGACTGTGAACATTTTGTAGGTTACTTAGGGGAAGATTTACTGACTCAAGTGCGGTAGTTATTGCGTGAAATACACCTTCTGCATGTGCATGTTCCAGTGGCACAGCTTGGATAAGCACTGTACGCACCTGTTGAGTTTGGGTCAACAAACCGCATGAAAGCATTTTCCCACTCAGTTATACTAGAATTTGTACTACTGTCAGCAAGAACTGTCACATATTTAACATCAGTAAGAGTCTGCATCTGGGTTTGGGATATAACTGCTGATATAGCACCACAGAAGTCCCTGGCTCGCTTATCATTTGTATAATTAGAATCAAGCGTTATCCCATTTTTTTTCCTGCAGTTCAGAGAGCCCACCGAGAAAGGGCGCAGACTTTTGGCAATGGAATATGCTGTGTTGAACAGGCGTTGCATCTTGACCTTAGTGCCCTGATCCAACTGCGTAAATGCTTGATACAGTGGGGACTCAGTGATATCAAAATGTACCGTACGCTGACCACTGTGTGTAATCTGTTGATTCATACACAGCAAATGTGGATTGGACTTGTCATGAGCACGTAGTGACTCAATTCGAAAATTATTTGAGCCAGTGGCAAAAACATTAGGTTTCTTTGAAAAGGCTGGTACTGCAATGGTTGGATATTTTTCGCACAGTGCAATACATCAGTTCTTTTTTTTCCATCATATCTCAGTCAGTTATAAATGGTTAACCAATGCCTTTGAAACAATCCGGCCCTTTTCTCCTGATTGTATTTCTTATCTTTATTTGGCCTCTCATCCTGCTCACGGAGCACTAAAGTACGTTTTTTAGGGAGTGGATGTAAACTTTCAGTTAAGCCTTCATTGCTTAATTCAACACACAGATCAGCAGTTATATCTCCTGACACAGATATAGGCTCATTGTCATTGTTATTACTCTTATCTGCACTAGACACAGAGGTGGATTGTGTTTCTGTTTCAGGTGGTGTATTGCTACTGATGGAGTCTCCTGTCGTTGCTGATACTCGTGAGGTTACTGACCAGAAAGGAAAAAAAAAAAGTCTGCTGTTTACTACTCCTACTCCTGTTCTGCATATTGTGGCACTTATTTTCTTCCCCCAAGGATAATAAAATATATTTTATTTTTCAGTGTGTCTTTGTGAGTTTCTTTGCGTGCCCGGGGTTTGGTGGACTGGGTGGCTGGCGGACAGTGATGACACTGGGCGAGGGCCAGAAGGACACACTAGTAGAAGAATGAGGTGCTTATTTGCCTTAGCCTTTTCAACAAATAAAGGCGATGGATCTTTATTTAGAATTGTCTGAAACTTTCAGAGTTATGATTGTGCAAACTAAGGCAAGTCACTTAATCCAATTTGGCGGGGCATGCACACAGAACACTCAGAAGAAGTCACTGGACAAAGGCAGTGGAAGAACCTGGAAGGGAATGGGGAGTGATGAGTCTAATAGGAAAAGCCCAGCAGGTTACACAGGGTCAGACGGTCACCGACTTGGTCCTGTTAGTAATAACAGCACATGCGCACAGCACGCAACTCCCTAGGCTGTGCCTATTGCTCCCTCAGATAGCTGACTGACAGTGACTGGCAGTTCTTTATTTAGTTTTTTTATAATAATTCACTAGTCGACTTACACAGTTTAGGGCAGCTACAAACTAAGGTCAAGTTCAAATGTGCTAGTACTCTTTTACAACAATTAGTGCAGTTTTGTAAGTACTACTCTACTACCGACTTCTCCTCCAGTTACTTGTGCAGTTATTACAGATTTTACTTTTTTATTTATTTGGGCAACTAGTTAGCAAGTCCTCCCTTCCCCATCCCTTATTAGTAGGCTCACCTCACCACTGACTCCATAGCCTGGCCCTCAACCCAGCACACAGTGCAGACACAAGAAGAATGTAGCCCCAGACAGCAAACCCAGCCAGACAGACTGTGTGCACTAGTGCAAAGTAAAAAAAAAAGAGTTGCTGCAGTACAAAGGGGCTGCCTCCTCTAGTCTATGAACTTGTAATTTTTCTGTGCACTTCTTTTACCAGCTTACAATCAATGCACTGTGTTAATGTTTCCTTGGATCACTGCACTAGTGTCTCCCCTTCCCTGTTTATTTTAGGTACTACCCCTCCTGATTTCCACTCAATAATGCTACTTGTCCTTCAGTGGTCTCTTCTTAGGTCCACCCTTCAATTAAGTTGTGCTAAATACGGGAACAACAAAATGCACACTTCAGTTCTACCCCTTATTGACTTTGTGTTTTCCCTTTTTTTTGGCTTCTGAAAGGATCTGGTACAGAACACTCAACACAAACAGTTGAAAATAAGGCTGGTTTCTACAATGTTCTCCCTCTCCTTTCAGGCTCTCCAGTCCCTATTTTTTCATTTCTGTGGGCAATAGCGTGAGCAAACAAACAGCTTCATTTCTGTCCGGCTTCCCCCAATCCCCATCCCCTCCCCTACCACAGCAGCGCCCACTGACCTCACACCAAACAACCTCCCTCGCTAACTCAAACTCTCCCCGAGTCCCTGGCTTTTTTTTTTTTTTTTTATTTTAAAAGCTGAGTGGTTAAATAAACAGGCAGCCAGGTAGTGCTCTTTACGTCTCCTCTCCACAAGACTATGACAAAGTTAACTGCTCTGGGAACAGCATGCACGTCCTTTCTCTGTGAAGATGAGAGAAAGTGAATGAGTGTGTGTGTCCCCAGATCGCTCCCGACAAGTCTACGCGAGAGCCAAACTCAGCCAATGTGCGCCTTACCCTTCGGTGAGCCTCCGCTGCATTTGCTGCCACACATGCCAGTCTCTCATGACTGGCTCCTCCTCTGTTCCGTCTTTGCTGCTGGCACCCGCTGCTCATACATGCCGGGTGCTCCCGCACTGTTTCTGCCCCCCGCTGCCGACCTGCCATCATAGCACGTGAGTGCTGCTCCGGGGGTCAGATGACCACCAACACAGGACAGGAGTACTGCTCTCCAGTAGCCAGCGACGGCGCCTACTGGCAAAAGAGATGGTAATTGCAGGCATTATATATATATTCTTTTTTTTTTTTTTTTTTTTTTAATGCTTGTCCACGGACAAGGGCTATTTGCGACAGTGCTTGTCCCTGGCTGGAAAGTAATAGCCTGGGATGTCAGACTTCGTATTTGCGAAACCCTGCCGTGAAGGTGAGAGGTGGGCTGTGCCAGTCGCCAGAAGGGTGGGGGGTGCTGAGGGCTGGCACGGCTGGGTGGAGGGGCACTAGACTACTAGGAAATTGCAGATGCTTATGTATTTTATTATGATGGGGGGGCTAGACTACCAGGGATATCAACAACTATAATAATTTTACACAGATCGGAGGGGCCACTAGACTACCAGGGATATAGAAAAGCAATATTTATAAAATACACATTTGGGGCAGCTAGACTACCAGGGATATTCAAAACATGTTTTTTTTTTTTGTTTTTTGTTTTTTTATTCAGATGGGGCGGAACGAAACCCCCTGAGCAAAACCCACCCTCATTTAGCTTTCTAGGGCACCCCTGGGCTGAGAAAATACATTTTTAAATCTGCCCATCTCATCCCTTGCTCTTTGTTCACGAGCAAGAAATTTCTTTGATCATGAGCCTGCAAATTCTTTGATCGCGATCGTGCATCGCGAGCGAGGGACAAGATGGCCAGATTAAAAAAATCAACTTTCTCAGCCTGGGGTGTCGTAGGGAGACAAATGAGGGTGGGTTTTACTCAGGGGGCTTCGTCCTGATGAACTATGACAGTGGTTTACCGCAATTCTTTGAATTTTTTAAATCAGAACAGTTTTTATTCTTTGGTCGTGACCCTGCAAAATCTTTGATTGAGATCGTGTATTGCGAGCAAGGGACGAGATGGCCAAATTAAAAAATCAATTTTCTCAGCCCAGGGGTACCCTAGGAAGTCAAACAAGGGTGGGTTTTGCTCAGAGGACTTTGTTTACATAATTACTTCAATTGTTTGATTTATAGCAATTTTAATTCTTTGTTCGTGAGCCTGCAAATTCTTTGATTGTGAGATTCTTTGATCGCCGGAGACAAGATGGCCAGTTTTTATAATGGAATAGATAGAGAGGGAAATTTTACCAATCTTTAAGATTGAATATCTCAGAAACGGTTTGGTCTTTTTACTTGAAATTTGGAGGGTGTTTACGGCATGTCCTGTAGATGTGAACTATGGTGTTTATGTGTCGGTGAAAATTTTTTATTCCAGACATACTGCATGACGCACTTTACGTGCTGCGGACAGTGGTTTGGATTGTGCTGGTGGCTTGAAACTGATAGAGTGCCTAGCCTTAGTGTCATGGATGTAGTTTTCAGTTGTGTGTGTTAAATGTCAACAGGTGCGGAACTGTGCCACTCTGACGAATGAAAATTTAAAATTTTGATATGTTCTATCTTGGTTACGGTTTGGTCTTTTTACTTGAAATTTGGAGGGTGCTGACGGTATGTCCTGTAGATGTTAACTGCGGTGTTTACATGTCGGACAACATATTTTTTGCGGAGATACTGCGTGGCGCAGTTTACATTTTGTGGACAGCATTTTCTATTGTTCTACTAGATTAACATTTGTTTGGTGGCTGGCCTTGCTGTTGTCAATGTACTTTTTAGTCATTGGGTGTGTAATGTGGCCCGACACTTACAAGTTGGTGGGAGCACTTTCTACTTTTCTATTCTTTCTTAAAAAGTAAGGAAATTCTATGCAAAAACCTTCGTTAATGCATCAATTAGGGTTCTTCTACAGCAAAAAAGTGAAGAAATTTGATTTTAGGGTTCCAACCCCCACCAACAGGCATCAGGGTGTGCGTTGAGGTCTTCGGCCCTAACTCTCACCCCATTCTCCTACACTGCACCACCTCAGCTTGTTTACACACGGGATGGGGTGAGAGTTAGTGCCGACAACCCAACAACACACCACGATGCCTGTTGGCGGGGCAGGCTGGGGTGGGGTAAGGGTGGAACCCCAAAATCGAATTTCTTCACTTTTTCTGTAGAAGAACCCTAACTACTGATGCATTAACAGAGTTTTTTGCATAGAATATGTATATACCACACACACACACACACACACACACACACACACACACACACTATATAAAAAAATAAAATATGAAGAGAGAAGTCAAAGGGGTAATCGAGAGAGTTTACAGGAGTCCAGGGTGGAGCCATTATCACAGACCACACTGAGCAGAGTATGACTGTTTTTTAGCTGGTGTGTGTGGTTCTGAATAACAGTGTGTGATTTAGTGGGGTTCATTAGTACCCTATTTTCCTAGAACCAAGTCTGAAATTTCTTCATGTCTGTTGTGAGGGTACTACTGATATCAGCTACGTACTGTGCAGTGGTGAAAAGGATCAGGTCATCAGCATAGAGGAGAGGGGTACTGTTAGCGAAGCAATGGTGACCTGAGATGACATGTAGTGAGAAAAGGAAAGGCCCAAGTATGGAGCCCTGAGGGACACCAATAGTGGCAGGTAAGCTGTTAGAGGAGCGGAACCTGGCATGTTGCTGTCCATTAGTGAGGTAACTCCTGAACCAGGGTAGGGCATGCTAACAGATTCCCAGGTCACTTAGCTTGCTGCAGAGTAGAGTGACTGACCATATCAAAGACCTTAGTAAGGTCATTGAACACGGCTCCACTAAGCTCGCCTTTGTCTAGAGCTGTGGGAGATAGAGTGAACAGCGCAGTGGTGGTGCTGTGGTTCTGGCAGAAGCCGTGCTGAGCTGGGGAGAGCAGACTTTGGATAGTGAGGGAGGAGGTAAGCTGAGTGGAGACAATTTTGTTCCAGAACCTTACCCAGAACAGGTAGAATGGCAATGGGTCTGTAGTTATAATTATTTTGCTTTTCCTTTTTTCTATTTATTTATTTATTTTTAAACACAGACACTATATTAGCCATTTTCCAGATTGTTGGAACAGCATTTCAGGTGAGGGAAAGACTTAAAATTCTAGCAAGTGGAAGTACCAGTTCATAAGCAGCAAGTCTGAGGAGTTTGGGCTCTATACCATCAGAGCCAGCAGATTTAGAAATTTAGGAATCAGCCTCAGGAGTTTGCACACCTTGGAGAGGTTAACTTGTCTGAAGTGAAAATGGGGATGCTGCCCTGATGGAGTACTTGAGGTAAGGGGAAAAAGCCTCTGTGTGTGCTGAGAGGTCTGAAAATGGCTTGTTGAATGCACTGGAGATTGTAGAGGGGTTATTACAATTTACACCCTTGAAGGGTAACATTTTACTGAAGTGTAATTTTATTTAGGTATAACCTTTTCATAACATGATCATATGTCGGGTAATAACCTTGATAATTTCACAACACTTAATATTTCACAACATCTAACATCAAATGTCCTAGAATAAACTTAACAGGATGATGTGCCCTTATTAGGATGGTATTACCCGTTTAAGGGAGGCATGCAACAGAGAAAATTGAAAAATATTGTGCAAGAAATGTAGCTAACACCTTTGATGTTGTGTAAGAAATGAAGTCATACCTATGTTTTGACACAAATTCACCAAATCCCAAGATTAATGTTATTTTGTTATACGATTGGTTAATAATGGGGTGTTGGCATTAATTTAAGATAAGAAATCTTTATATAAACACTGTATGTAAATTAAATAAGCTAGCTCCAAAAAGATGAAGGAATGAACATGCATGTAAACCTGAAGAACCGCAATAAACTCTTTGAAGAAATCTGAAGGCTCGAATGAATTTCTTTTGCAAACAACGCAAATCTTACAACCCTCTATCTCAAAGTTAGAAGGGGAAGGGCTTCTTTTATGGGCCAAGGATTTGATGCAGTTCCAAAACTGACAAGGGTTTTTGTAAGAGGAGTTAAGCGGAGTTCTATAAAAAACATTCTTACACTGCTGGATGGCAAGTTCAGTTATTTCTACGAGTTCTCTAAGTGTACCAGTCAGAGCTAGAGTTGGTAGTCTTGAAAGCATCCCAGCATCTCTCTCTCTTTTTTTTAGAAGGGATAGGAGAGGGAGAGTCAGACATTTGGTTGTCGGACCACAAACTCTCCTGGTGGTGAAAGGGACGTGTTTGTTCTGGAAGCTAGAGAAGGTAGTATTACAATGAAAGACAGCCTGATCAATGTCAGAGGTTGCCCACAGGTAGGACCAGTTGAGGCAGGCTACTTCAGTTTTGAATTGGGAAGGGTCCGGACATGAAAAGTCTCAAAAGTGAATCAGGCGAGGCAGGACTTTAGGGGCTTTAGCACACCACCCACAGAGGATGAGGAAATGGTTGCCGAGTCTGGGAGGACACCAGAGCAATTTGTTTTGTCAATGTTGGGGACTAACACCCAGTCAATAAGAGTGACACTGTTACTGGATAGCCTGGCAGGATGGGAGATTACTGGGTGAGGAACAGCTTATTTCAGGATATAGACACGCAGTAGAACTAACATTTTATTTATTTATTTATTAAGTCTCAGATTACAAATACCTTTGAGTAATGAACTCTTTTACAAAGGTTCTATGTCGAGGAAAAGGACAACAGATCATACAGTATGGAAGAGTTATAGCGATCAGTTATCAAATGCAAGTCAAAGATGTGCAATATAGCATTACTTGTACAGAATACGTATACAGAGCAGTTTATGAATGTGCAAAGCAAACAGTGCAATAATACAGTTCAGGAGTCCTAGCTCAACAGTAGTACCTAGATTCAGCATCTTTGCTGACAAAAAGTAAAAGCTACAAACAAGGATTAGAAGCAGTCAAACTGGCCTTGTCAATAAACATGTGGAGGAATGGGTGTTAGGCTAGACAGGAAAAGAGGACAGGAAGAGAGCCAAGATGAGTGGGGGTAGGGTAGAAGATGAAGGGGGAGGAAGGGAGGGGGACGGCATGTAAGTGCAAAGCAACAGATTAATGGACAAGTGCTGGTAGGTAGCATCAAAGGGAGAGGATTTAGGGGAAGCAGTCACAGCTGCAATCAGCTATTGGGTGCTTGTGTTGGAAGGGGCCAAGCTTGGTATCTGAAGTGATATCACTAGCGAGAGTGTTGACCCAGAGTGGGGCTCTGTAGGTGAAGGAACTTTGCCCCTGTGATGTGCGGCACCGTGGTACCTGGAGTAGTTGATGTTCTGAGCCACATGTCCGGTGGGGATTGTGGAAATGGCTTAAAAGGTCCTGCACTCCTAGGGGGAGGAGGCCGAAGGTTATTTTCTTAGCCATCAGACATGTTTGGCACTTTATACGCACTCCTAGTTGCAGCCATCTGGTTTGGGTGTAGAGGTTGCATGTATAAGTGAGGTGTGGTGCTCCAGAGATAAGACAACATGCTTTATTAAGGGCAGTAGTGATACACCTGACGGCAGTATCAGTGGCCGAGCCATATACAACCAGACTGTAGTCTATGATGGAGATGACAGAACTCTGAACGGCCAGTCTCAGGCTTTGGGTGTCTATGTAATAGACCAATATGTATGTATATTCACTGCTTTGGCAATGTTGTCAATGTGTACCCTGTAGGATAAAGTGCTGTTGATGTTTACCCCTAGGTATTTAAAGTGGGGTACTTGTTCGAGATCTGTACCAATGTGGTTCTGAATGGTCAGCGGGTGGGATTGGTGTTTATTGTGGGAGCTACTAAAGAACATCACCTTAGTGTTTGTTTTATAGTTTAGTACCAACCTGTGTTCAAACCATTTTTCAGCACTTGCAAAGCTGTGTTGCAGATTGTTTTCCAGGAGAATAGGGTCTGAATTGTTTGAGAAAATTATGGCATCGTCAGCATAAAGTAAGATTGGTTCTTGGCAGGAGCTATGGAGTTTATTTAGGAACAGACTAAATGGGAGTGGGCCCAATATGGAGCCTTGAAGAACCCCTGAGCGAAATGGCTTTGTGTCAGAGAGTGCATCAGATATTTTTACTTGTTGAGTACAATTGTCCAAATAGCTAGCAAACCAGGCCAAAGAGTCCATAAAGAGACCTGCTTTGGACAGTTGCTGTAGAAGCAGGTGGTGATGCACAGTGTTGAATGCTTTTGATAAATCAATAAAGGCAGCTCCCCACAAGTTGACCCTGATCCAGAGATTTATGGATAAACCCGGTGAACTCCATCAGGGCAGAGGTAGTGCTGTGCCCTTTTCTGAACCCATGATGTTGGGCACACTGGATCTTATATTTCTCATGATACTCAACCAGCTGGTCTTCAACAATGCGTTTCAGCGCCTTGGAGAGAGAGGGGAGTATAGATATGGGCTGGTAGTTCACATGATGGGTCCTATCGCCACTTTTGTGTACTGGGGTAACCATGGCAGATTTCCATTTTTGTGGGACCCATGCCAGTCTGATCAAGAGATTAAAAATTCTGGTTAGTGGGATAACTACATCAAGGGTGACGGCTAGCAATTTGAGATCCAGAGAGTCCCCACTATGCCTGAATTTAACAATTGCCTTTAACATATATTTTCTGGATTCAGCCAGTGAAACCTCTTTGAAATAAAAAGGAGGGTGACCAGTAGGTGGTGGGAGTTTAATTTCAGAGTATTTAGGGGTGGCATCCACGTCAAAAAAGTCAGGGGGAAGAATAGTACTGAGATCAGCAAATGCATTATTGAAAATGTTGGCAGTGGTGACAGGGTCCAGGGTAGTGGTTCCTTCTATGTGTAGAACGGTAGGTGCCAGTTTTGGGTTCTTTCCTGGTACATTCTTTATGTTGTCCCAGAACCGTTTGCCATCACCTAGGTGTTGGTAAGCATTTCCCTGTGGTAGTTATTTTTCTCAGTGCGGATCGATCTTGTACAATCGTTTCGGGCTCATTTGTTGTTCTGAATATCAGCCAGCTTTCCAGTGGCTCGTGCACAGTGCCATAGGTGGTCTCTGGTTTTCTTGTGGGCTATTAGGTCAATGAAGAGCCATGGGTTACAAGGGCCTTTTATTTTCAGTTTTGTTAGCGGTGCGTGGATGTCGCTAGCAGTGTTGAAGGAGTTAATAAAATAATCTAGCGCCACATCGACTGGGGTCCAGTCGTGCTCTCTGAGGAGCAATTTTAGTGGTTCCAGGTGTCCCCGGGAAAGGATTCTGCTGGTTATTGTTTTGGGTAGAGGTTTGCAGAATTTATTTTACCAGGAGCAGATGTCAGGTGAATGGTCACTGAGTAAGTTGGGAAGGATGATTGTGTTTGAAATGTGATCAGAGTGGGTGATTAGTATTCAGTCTAACAGGGTGCTGGTCCCGGACTTGCAGTTAGCCCTAGTCGTGGAGTTGGTCATCTGGGTGAGATTGGCAGCTAAGATGGCACCCTTGTAGCACCCATTTTCAGGGGCGAGACCATTAATAATGAAGTCTCCCATCAAGCTGGTCTCCGAGCTGGATGACAGGTTCCAGATAAATTCCATGACAGTATTAGTCCTGGCATGCTCTTTTTTTGGGGTAAGCTGGGCTGGCAGTACAGCCTAGAGGTTAGAGGAACGAGGTGTGAGCGAGCTTGGTACATCCAGCAGACTAGACCCAAGTTTGATTCTCACAGCCTCCACTTGCATACTGTGCGACTCAGAGCAAGTCACTTAACAGCCCAGTGCTCCCAGGTCACCCCTGAAAACAGGCACTTGTGCCTAGTGGGCCTTACCCAGTTACCAAAGACAAAAAAAAAAAAAGACACCACGCTAAGACCTTTATTATGGGCACCAAGACAGGATATTTATGGTGAGTATTTGAGTAGTGGTCCTGGCAATGGGAACAGGCTGGACACAACCATTTAAAGTGTCTGAGGTAGATGGCACAGTCACCCCCTCTTTTTTGTAGACCTATCCAGCCTGTAGATAGTACAGTCGGTCAGAACAATGGCTGTGTCAGGGACTTTAAGTGTAAACCAGGTTTCAGTGATTGTAAGGCTGTCAGGATTGTGGTGACTGACAAAGACTTGCAGTGTGTCAAATTTAGCAAGAAGGCTACAGATGTTGATTTTAGCCAATCTATGTTGAAATCACCAAGGATTATGAATTATTATTCATAAGAGTACCAATGGCATTAATTAGGGTGGGGAGAATTTGAAAGCTTGAAGCAGGTGGACGGTAAACACAAAAGATGGAGTTTCTTGGTATTACCTAGGGTTAGGATACCATGGCCCAGTTCTAGGGCAGTTCCATAGGGGGACAGGGGGAAGATAAGGGCAGAGAGATTAAGGTAGGCCTTATAGCAACTCATTGTGCCCACACCTTATTTTGGGGAGGCCCTGTAATTCTGATGAAGCTATACCCTGCAATATCACAGATACTGGTAGGTGTTGCGAGCTTTAGCCAGGTTTCAGAGACACAGAGTACATCAGGCTGATTATGGCAAGCCTAGGTGGTAGGCTCATCCAGGTTATGTAGGAGACTTCTGACATTAAGGTGGGATAATTTGAGTTTTTTTACCCCTTGCCAGGGGGAGGGAGGAGAGAGAGGGAGTAGGAGATAAAGGTATGGATGGCCCAGGACTGGGTTCAATATCTCCAGCAGCCAGTAACAGTAAACGCATCAGGAGGACAAGGACTATGGCTTTCGGGTGAACACTTAAGGGTGGAAAATACCAACTGAATTTGCTAAGATAACATATTATGAGGTACCAATACTTTGGGACATAGAGGCTAAGACAGTCTATGATCTGCTGTGTGAAGACTAGGGTGTCAAACATAAAAAAAAAAAAAAGAGTTGGTGTGTTTGCCTGAGTTGGCTGAAGTGAACTGTTGTATTAGCTAGGCGTTTGTCTCAGGTGGCTGAAGGGAATTATCTGTGCAATTAACCAAGTGCAGAAAGAGCTGTGAAGTAAGGGGGAGTGGCTTGCCTAAAAGGAAGCCAGGTTAAAGCCAGATTTAGAAACAGCCCTAGATAGAGTCTGCCAGAGAACACCAAGAAGAAGGAGCTGCGATTATAATAACTATACTTCTCTACTGGGACTAAATAACTAGAACTCCACTACTGGGACCTTCAATTTAGGGTCAAAACAAAACAGTTAGTGTTTGTCTGAGTTGGCTGCAGTGAACTGTTATCTGTGCAGTCATCTAGGTGTTTGTCTCAGGTGGCTGAAGGGAATTGTTATCTGTGCAATTAACGAAGTGTAGAAAGAGCTGTGAAGTAGGGGAAGTGGCTTAGCTAGAAGGAAGCCAGATTTAAAAAACTGCCCTAGATAGCTTCTGCCAGAGAACAGGCAGAGAACACCAAGAAGAAGGAGCTGCTGTTATAACTATACTTCTCAACTGGGACTATATACTGCCCCGCCAGTTCTACTTTTATAGACAAAGATTTGACTAACAGGAACTTTCTGTTTGGGAGCAGGAAGTGAGTGATGAGAACCACAAAAGACTCACCATCCTAGAAGGAAAAGAGTAGCTCTCCGCCCCCCCACCCCAGTTGCTGTAGGTTTGACTGAGCAAGTAAGGAGACTACTGAGAAATACAGTGTGCGCCACTTAGCACGGACTGTTCCGTGTAAACAGCAATTGTCCGTGTTAAGCAATGTCCACAGTTGCTGGCAGATGAAAAACTGACACTGTTTATACAGTGGTGTACAGTACTTCGTGGGATTTGTCGCTTTGTGTACTGTATGTTTTGGGTTTTTTTTTCTACGAGGACTTGGTGCTTAGTGCTTTTAGTGCTCTGTATGCTTCAGTGCAGTTCAGCCTTTATTTTTCACTGGGCTTAATGTTGACATTGTGGGTGGTAGATGGTGGTTGGTTGGGGGGGGGGGGTTGTTTGTCCGTGGTAATTTAAAAAAAAATATACCATACGGTTCTACTTTGTGAAATATTCGGTGATGGTCAGCTTTGATACTGATCTTCCGTATTTCTGCCATTTCTTTTCCGTATGTTCCAGGAGATCCCAGTCTGGCATGATGTCTGCCCGTTGTGACATGGCCAGACGTAAAACAAGCAGTGCCTGCCTAACCTCACTTGCTGACACAGTGGGAATTTCTTTTTCCTCCTTCTCCTCACCATCGTCTTCTGCACCAGCAGACTCCACATTTTCAGATGGTTGAAGCGTAGAGATAACACGAGCCACATCGTCCATCTCCTGATCTGGTTCTGCCTCGTTCTCTCCAAGTTGGGACAGTGCCTCAAACTCCTCAGCAGTCAGCCCTTCTACTGCCAGGACAGGGTCTTCCTCATTGTTATCATGGGCTTTGTTTCACTGGGTGATGCTGTGGGTTTGCCATGTGAGAATCCTCCCTTTCGCCAGCAGTTCTTGATGGTTAGCTCTGACACAGAAGTCCAAGCTGTCTGCTGGGGTGAAATCAGGTTTCCTAAGCCAACAGTAAGCTGCTTAGCTTTGTCCATTAGCAGCGGACCACTGACCATGGTGTCATGGCTTCTGACATCCGAGAACCAGAGTAGCAAAGCTTCCTCGATCTCATGGTCCTTTCCGCCAGGGTTCTGGTTCGAATGCCACTGCTGTAGAATGCAGTCCTGTTTCAGCAGTTCTGAAACAGTTGATTTAGGGATTCCAATACGCTGGGCAATGTCTCGCATGCTACACTTGGGTAATGTCTCTATTTGACAGAGCAGCTCAACTTTACGAGCAAGTGGGATGCCAGGTCGTCGACAGGAAGCCATTGCAGGGTGTTAATGGGTGACTGATGGACTGGGCGATTTATAAAGAATACTTATCAACACCCACAGCACTGAGTAATTAACTCAATTGACATAACAGCGCATGATTCATTGTGCGATTTCTTGCATATTCTGGATATTTAGTGTTCGTGGTAGGCGCCGCACAACGTCCACATTATCAGTAAAAAAATAACACTACAATGGCATGTTTTGGATATGGTAGCAAGATTTTGTCCGCGGAAAGCGATTGTCCGCGTTAATCACGTCCGTATTATGTGGCGCCCACAGTATAGGAACTTTACGTCTCAGAACAGGAAGATCAGGAGCTTAAAAGGGCACAGAGGCAGTAAGTAGGGAGAAAAAATAAAAAATAAAGAGTAAATATTCCAAACAGTTAAGGGGCCAGAAATAAGACATGATGGGAGTGGTGCAATGCAGTGGCTGTGGAGAAGCAGTCTTCCAGGAGACGTTCTGAAGAATGCGGTGTTGTCCCATCTGCAGGCACCTCTCTGGGCTGAGGGAGGAGGTTGCTCATCTCCAAGCTGAGTTGGCCAGGATTTGGGGGGACCTCCTCTCCCACCCAGGGACTGCCGTTGCCTCACAGGTTGCCAAGAAAGGGGAGCAGCTGGACCTCAGTGGGCTCAGGGAGGGTGAGGGTGGAACAGAGGCGTGTCCCTCCAGCTGCACCTCTCCACAATTCATATGTCATTATGGCAAAGTGTGGTTCCTCTATGGAGGCACCCACAGTGGAGACCAAGGTGGATTTATTTATTTATTTGCTTTTGGTAACCAGGTAAGTACATTAGGTAAGAGGCCTGCCTATTTTCAAGCACGACCCGGGACAGTACAGTACATAAACTAGAGAATTAACACAAAAACAGGTACAGATTGTTAGCAGTAACAGGCATCCGAAAGAAAGACATAATTTTGAATAAATTATAACAAGCAAGCACAAGTAGCAATTACATAACAGAGTTGACCTCCACAGAGAAAATCAAGGTATAACAAGCAGTAACCATCCATGCAGGGATGGATAGGATCAATGACACCGTCAGGCAATTTAGTACAGTGACACCTAGGTAGAGCAGAATAAGGATGAGCAGGAGGAGTCTGGGATGCTTAGGTACAGTGGCAGGAGTCGAGTGCATGAAGGTGGGGGAAAAAAGTGCAGATTTAAATGCAGAGTGAGATAAGAAGCCCTTTAAAATTGGCTGGCAAGGAGTTCCAGAATTTAGGGGCAAAATGGGAGAAGGCTTGCTCTCCCATCTTGGTCGAGCAGAGGACGGAGAAGAGAGGTTGATTAGGTGGCATAGTGCGGAGTATGTCACGAAGTGCATGGCACCTATGCAGTCTGAGTGGGGGGTCCTGTTCATGGAGTAGATAACACAACCCAGCGAGAAGGAGCATTGGGATGGGGGGACAGCCAATGCAAAGTGGAGTAAAGGTGGCAGTGGTGTGTTAGTCAAGGGACAGAGAAGGCAAATCTACAGAAGT
This sequence comes from Neoceratodus forsteri, assembly GCA_016271365.2. Lineage (NCBI taxonomy): Eukaryota > Metazoa > Chordata > Ceratodontiformes > Ceratodontidae > Neoceratodus > Neoceratodus forsteri. Next base: position 207,748,118 of record CM028133.1, on the reverse strand, counting down.
TATTATATGAGATGTCCCACTTGCAAAGGATTCTTGCGTTTGCGTGGGAGAGAGAGTGGAGAGAGCATACAGAAGCCTAGGAAGCAGTACCCCACATGCCACAGAGATTCTGGCAGCAGGGGTTAGGGAGTGGCACACGCAGCAAGCTGCTCCTAGTTTGGCATTAACAGATTTACATACCTCGTTGATATGTACAGAGAAATCAAGAACGGGATCAAGCATTACTCCAAGGTATTTGAAGGAGTTGGTAGAAGTCACTTTAGACTCGTCGCAGCTAAGCACATGAAGCTTAGTAGACTCAGCAGAGACTTTCCTAGCAGACCCAAACAGCATGGCCTGGGTCTTAGGTAGGTTAAGAATTAGTGAGTTGGAGGAGGACCAGTGCTGGATCTGTTTGAATGTGGAGGACAGGTGGGCATCAATGTCAAAGACAGAACGAGAGGCGACGTAGAGAACCAGATCGTCAGCACACACATGATGGAGACACAGTGTGGAAGTGAGGAGGTAGTATCGTTAATGAAATTAGAAAAGAGTAGGGGTCCCAGGATGGAACCTGGCGGGACACCACAGGAGATGGGAGCTGGGGGATGAAAGAGCTTTGCCAAAAGAGGTGGATTCGGTTCAGTTGGTTAGGTAGCTGCTGAACCATGATAGGGTGGGTCCAGAGGTGCCTAAGAGATGTAGTTTGTTTAGGAGAAGAGGATGCTTAACCAGATCAAATGCCTTAGTGAGGTCTATGAACATGGCCCCTGTGAGTAGACTATTGTCCAGGCTGGACTTAATGTCACTGGTGAGTAGAGTGAGGGCGGTGGTGGTGGTGCTGCTATGTCCAGCCCTAAATCCATGTTGAGCAGGTGACTGAAGATTAAAGTTCAGTAGGTGAGCAGAGATCTGGAGGTGAATAAGTTTCTCTAAAACCTTACGGAGGGTTGGTAGCAAGGCTATGGGCAGATAATTAGATAGGACTTTGGGGTCACCTTTCTTGACAACAACAGGGATAATCCTGGCAGCTTTCCATGCGGAAGGCACAGTAGAGGTGCAGATAGACAGATTAAACAGCCTAGTGATAGGGGTAACAAGGAGACGGGCGCCCAGTCTAAGTATCCGTGGTTCAATACCATCAGGCCCAGGGCTTCCATGCAGGGGGATAGACTGAAGTAACCTGAGAACATCCGACTGAGTAATATTAGAGAGGACAAGCGGCGGAGTAGCAGGCAAGGGGGCAATAGGGCCACTGGATGCCAAAGGAAGGAGTTTAGGAGCCTCAGTAAAGAGGGAGTTGAAAGCGTTAGCTATTGTACTGGTGTTGTTGCACAGAATATCATCAATTTGCATATCCTTGGGAGCAAGTGGCTTGGAGTTCCCCAGGATCTCATTTATCTGACTCCAGTATTTCTTGGGGTTGGAGGCTGTGGACCAGAGGAGGCTCCGGTAGTAGTTGTTCTTGGCAGCTCGGACTTCTTTCTTGTAGGTGTTTCGTAGAGTCCGATAGGCAACAAAGTCTGTATGACCAGAGGAGTATTTCCATTTAGACCAAAGCTTGTCACGCTCTTTGAGTAGTTGAAGGAGAGGCTGCTTCAGCCACTTGGTCACCTTCCCTCCGACCCTCTGCGTTGAAACTGGGATATGTTTAGACTGTAAGGCTAGCAGAGTGGCACTGAAATAGTCAGTGCCCAGGTTATTTGTATGGAATAAGGGGGACCAGTCGGCTTGTTTCAAAGCACTTAGAAACGCTGCAATGTCCAGAGCAGAAAAGTTAGCAAAGGACAGAACTTGGGGAGGAGTAGTGATAGCCAAGACACCCGTAACACAGCAGACAGAGCAGTGGTCACTAATGGCATTAGGCAGAACCCCGGAAGAGGAATAGCAGTCCTTGCGATTGGTGAGGATCCAATCTATCATCGAACGACAGAGGTTGTTGATTGAGTGTGGGAAGAGATGAGTTGATCGAGGTTGGCCTTACTGATAATTGAAGCAAGTGAGGAGGAGTTGGGACCCAGCCAATCAAGATTAAAATCTCCAAAACAGATCATCTTGTTGTTCTTAGGGTAGGAATCAGACCAGTAAGCTCCTCTAGTCCAAGTCTGCTGTTTCTGGGGAGTGAGTACACCCCAAATATGTGCAACTTCTTGGCATCCCCTAGGAGCAGGAGACAGTGCAGTACCTCACTGTTGATCAGGCTGGGCGTAGGCAACAGTGTGACATTTAGGTGAGACTTTTAGTATAGTGCCAGACCACCCCCTCTTTTGGAGGATGCCCGGTCTGTGCGATACATGTTATAGCCAGGTAGGACACAGCTGTTGTCCAGGACAGTTGGTTTTAACCATGTTTCAGATAGAACAAAGATGTCTGGGTTATTTACTTGAATCCAAGCTTCCAGCTCAGCGAGATCTGCAAGTAGACTGCAGATGTTTAAGTGAGCAAAGGATAGGTCAGGAGCTTGAGGAAGCAGGTGGACGGCGAGGGGGTGTGACTGGTTTCAATATCCCCGGCTAGTGTGAGAGTTAAGGTAGTGACCCATAGAAAAGCAAGGGCTGTAGCACAAGAGACAATAGTAGGGGAGGTAATCCTCCTATGCACCAAATGCCTTATGATGGAGCCGAGGAGTTTGTAGCTAAGGTAAACTAGAGGTGGAGGTGCGGAGGAACCTTCAGCTATCAGGTTAGAATAAATGTAATTGCAAGTGGACTCCTCAGCGAGGGGAGATGGGCCTGCAGCAAGGGATGAGGAGCTGAGGGCCAGTAGAGCAAAGAGCGAGGGTCCAAGTAGATAAAAAGCTAGCAGAGACAACATTGTGGAGATAGACTGCAGGAGATACTGACTGCAAACTAGGAGCAACCAAAGAGGGGAGAACTCAAGAGAAAATTGGGTCAGGTAAGGGAGTAGAGGAAAAACAGGGAGGACTACTGAATCAAGGCAGGGTAAACCACAACAGACTGAAGCTAAAATGGGAAAGAAATGTGAGCAGAGGCAGTTGCAGGTTAGGGGTGACCCCTAGTGAGGACAAGTGATAACCTGCAGATGAGAGTTCACACAAATAGAACACAGAACTCATGGAGAATCTCGTGATAGCAAGACCCTATAAACACAGCTAAGGGTGGGAGGGTATTGGGGTGGGCGGGGAGCAGCCACACAGCGGCTGCGGGGAGCTACTGCCCTGAGCAGAGTCTAAACAGCCAGAGACTAAGGATCCAGCTGAGCGCTGTTCCGAGTTACAGGAGAGGAGTTAAGTCTGCCGCCCACAGGAATCTCACTCTCACTCCCGATTGCAGGCAGGAGAGAACATAGGTCAGTGGCTTTTAGGTGCCAAAAATACTTTGAAACAGATCTGAATTAAACTGACTCGGGACAAGAGCACGTCATTTTGGCAGGGATAAAAGCAGGTAATTTCTTCCTGCAGGGCTAAAAGCAGGAAATACAGGTTACTCACCTGTAACAGGAGTTCTAGGAATGGTATATGTTGTTCATCCACACTGTCTGGCAGGTTCCTTGCTGCTTTAAATCTTGCCGGAAGGTCTTCAAGCTGGCTCCTCCCACCCACCCGGGTGGTAAAACTCTCAGCTCCGCCCCATGACACCAGATCTAGCCCGCTGGAAGCCAGTTTGTGTGTCGAATCCGGGTGGGGCATGTGGATGAACATATACCATTCCTAGAACTCCTGTTACTGGTGAGTAACCTGTATTTCTAGGGACATGGATATGTTGTTCATCCACACTGTCTGGCAGACTCCTAGCAGTTCTCCGGGAGGAGGGAGGCAAGGTGCACAATCCGTACTTGGGGAAATAAAAACTGGAGAACCGAGGCCCCAAAACCAGCATCCCGGCGTGACTCAAGGTCGATGTAGTAGTGAGTGATGAAGGTGTGTGCTGACTTCCAGGTGGCAGCCCTGCAGATTTCCTGGATAGGAACGTCCATGGAAGCAGCCACCGATGCAGCAGTATGGCGGGTAGAATGAGTTCTTAACCCTCTGGGAGGCTCCATGCCCGCCAACCTATAGCAGAGATCTATGCAGGAGGTGATCCACCTGCCTATCGTCCACTTGGCTGCAGGTCTGCCAGGTGTGGCTTCAGCGTAGGTGACAAACAGCTGGCGAACCTCTCCCCGAACTTCAGCCATCCGCTCCTTGTAATAAGCAAGTGTTCTTCTAGGGTCCAACGTATGGAGCCTATATTTGGCCTCTGAGGTATGAGTGGGGTAGAACACCGGCAGAGTCAACACCTGGTTAAGATGAAACTCTGACACCACCTTCGGAAGGAACTTCGGGTGGGGGCGCAGGACAACTTTGTCCTTGTGGAAGACCAGATAGGAAGACTCGATGGAAAGCGCCTGGAGCTCTCCCATCCTTCTGGCTGATGTGATAGCCACCAAGAAGGCGGTCTTCCATGACAGGTGAGAGATGTCACACCTGTGCATCGGTTCGAATGGCTTGCCCATGAGCTTAGCCAATACCAGCAGTAGATCCTACGGAGGTGGAGGTTCTCGCACCGGAGGGGATATGTGATCAAGGCCTTTGAAAAAGTGCCCGACCACCTTCTCCTGCACCACTGACTGCTTCCCGGCCCACGCCCGGTAAGCAGAGATGGCTGCCAGGTGCACCTTAAGGGTCGTCGACTGAAGCCCTTGCTGAGAAAGAGACCACAGGTAGTCCAGAATGCTTACCAAGGAACAGGAGGAAGGGTCCAGGCCCTTGCCCTGACACCAAATGGAGAATCTCTTCCATTTGAAGGCATAGCATTTTCTGGTCGACTCCTTATGGGACGCCTCAATGACGTTGAGGACCTCGTCGGACAAACCCAAGGCCTGGAACTCTAGCCGCTCAGGAACAAGGCTGTCAGGTGCAGGGATTGAAGGTCCTGGTGGAATACCTTTCCCTGATTGAGATCAGGTCCGGGCGGACTGGAAGCCGCCTCGGGAGCCTGGAGCTGAGACTGAGGAGATCTGGATACCAGAACTGGCGGGGCCAGTCTGGGGCTATCAGAATCACCTGTTCCTTGTCCCTCCTCGCCTTGAGAAGCACCTTGTGGATCAAGGGAAATGGGGGAAAGGCACAGAACAGGCCCGAGGTCCACGGCCTCGAGAAGGCATCCCCCTGAAGCGAGCCCTGCTGAGGGGGGCGGGCATGAAACAGTCTCAGCTTCGCATTCTCCCTGGAGTCAAACAGGTCCACCTGAGGCGTGCCCCAGTGGGAGAACAGATCTTGTACTACCTCCGGCAGGAGAGACCACTCATGGGACGCAGCCCCTATCCGGCTTAGGGCATCGGCCAGGGTGTTGGAGGCTCCTGCCACATGGGTGGCAAGGAGATCCACCTCCAGGCTGCGCACGAGTGACCAAATGCGGAGAGCTTCCCTGCACAGAGGCATGGAGTGCGTCCCGCCCTGGCGGTTTATTTAGTACATGGTCGTGGTATTGTCCATCTGGTGGCATCGGGACTCCCAAGGGGACCAGAGGCCGTGCGCTCTGTGCTCCCCCAGATGGGCACCCCAACCCATCAGAGAGGCATCGGTCGAGAGAGAGAGAGAGACCGGCGGCTCGGGGCGGACAAACTGGATGCCCTCCTGCAGATGTGCTGGAACGGTCCACCACTAGAGAGCATTCCACATCCCCGGGTCACTGTCACTAGCTGATCCAAGGGATTGAAGTGCTGTGACCATTGGCTGGCCAGCCCCCACTAAAGGGGACGCATGTACCAATGGGCCCAACGGACCACGCTGGTGCAGGCCGCCATGAGGCCCAGGAGGCACAGGAAGTCCCAGGCAGGGCGCAATTGCCCAACCTGAAATTACTGGGCAAAGGAGGAAAGAACCTCGGCCCTGTCTGCCAGGAGCCATGCTCTGGCTCGTAGAGAGTCGAGCTCTGCCCCGATGAATTGGATCACCTGCTTTGTCACGAGTTCCGGCTTGGCCTCGTTGATGAGGAGGCCAACCTGAGAGCAAACCTGGAGGGCCAGATCTCTGGACCGCTCCAACTCCATTCTGGAGGGGGCTGCAATCAGCCAGTTGTCCAGGTAGGGGTACACCCCGACCCTTCGGCGCCGCAGGAATGCTGCCACCACTGCCATGCATTTGGTGAAGACCCTGGGGGATAGGGAAAGGCCGAAGGGCATGGCCCGGAACTCGTAGAGGGATCCCTCTGCCCTGAAGCGGAGGAATCTCTGGTGGGACGGACGGATTGGGACGTGAAAGAATGCGTCCTAGAGGTCCAGAGAACAGGACCACACGCCTTGTTCCAAGGATGGGATTATCTGAGCCAGAGTGACCATCCTGAAGGTCCGAGACTTTAGGAACCCGTTCAGGTCATGCAGGTCGAGAATGGGGCGTCAGCCCCCCCATCCGTTTTGGGACCAGGAAGTACCTGGACACAAACGCCGGGTCTGGAGGAGGATCCGCCACCTTCCTGATCACCTCTTTTTCGAGGAGAAGGGCAATATTGGCTCGGAGAGCCGACAGAGGCTGCGGACCCCATGGCCCCGAGGGGTGACGGCTCGAAAGGGCGGGGCTTGCTCAAACCCCAGGGGCAGGCCCTTTCCTACGACCTCCAACACCCAACGGTCCGTGGTGATAACGGACCAGGCGGAAAGGAAGTGGCGGAGCCGTACCCCCACGGGGGAAACCCAGGGGGGAGTGACAAGGCTGGGGACGACACCCCCTCAACCCGTCACTGGGCAGGCTTAGGGGAGGGACCGGCCAAGGGACCTCCTGGGCATTTTCCTTCCTGCTTCCTATTAGAGGAAGCCGCAGGCTTGGGTTTGGGGTGCCAAGCGCGAGCCTGCTGGCCCTGGTGCTGTTGGGCCGGATATGCCGCAGGCGCAGAAGGTCGAAAGGACTTATGTTGCTGTTGTCGACGGCCCTTGTCCTTCTGGGCGGAGGTGACAGAGTCCAGAGTGGCATTGGACCTTTCGATCCACTGGAGGTGACCTTTCACTCCAGGGCCGAAGGGGTCGGTCCCCAGGAAGGGGACATCCGCCAGTTTATTCTGGATATCCGCCGTGAAGGTGGATATCCTCAGCCATGCTCTCCGGCGCATGGCCACTGCGGCCACAACTGATCTGGCACAGAAATCTAATGTCCAGAGCCGTTTGGAGCTGCTGTTCTGCCACCGCCCGTCCCTGGTCCCGTACCTGCCTGACCGTGGTCCGCAGGTCGGCCGGGAGATGAGGGATCACCTCATCCAGGGAGCCCATGAGGGCGTGGGAGAAGTGTGCCATCAGCACGGCCGAGCTGGCCTGGCAGAGGCCAAGGGAGGACGCAGCGTACACCTTGTGCCCGGCATAGTCCAGCTTTTTGGACTCCTTGTCGGGAGGGGCTTATCCACGTCCCTAGCGATCCCGGAACGCCGGAAAACTATCGGTGACCAACCCCTCGGTGGAGGGGTGTTCCGAAAAAACGGACAAAGAGCCGGTAGGGACCGCATACTTCCCAGCCATCCTGGCCGAAGGCGCAGAACAGGAAGCAGGCCACTGCCAGAGCTCCAAGGCTGGGCCAACAATGGCTTCAGCCACCAGAAAGGCCTCCGTGGGTGAATCCCCTTGGTCCAGTATCTCCGTTAGGGGATACTTGGCCCGCTTGGATACGGGCTTGAGCTGCATCCCGGTATACTCCAAGATGAGCGGAAGCAGACCCATGAAGGACGACGGGCTTTCGTCCATTGACAGGCCCCCGGAGGACTCCAGGTCAATTTGCCTGGAGAACAGGGAGTCGTCGTCGTTGGACTCAGAGGAGTCCGCAAAGAGCTGCCTGGGGCCTGAGCCACCCTCCACCTGCCGAGGACGGTTGGGACTGAGGGTGACCAACAACCTGTGGGACAGGCCCGGACCCCTACGAGTCCTGTCGGCGCCCGATTGGGTTGTGGAGGCGGAGGCTCCACCACAAAATCGGTGGCTGAACTGGTTTCGTCGAACAACTGGCCCAGGCTTGGGCACCTCGACTACAGCGAGGGGTTGTTTTGGCTGTCAAGACAGCCACTTGATGGCTGGGGCGACGGGCGCCGGCTTGTTCCCAGACAGTAACTGCTGCCACATCAGGTCCTCGGGAACGTCGATGCAATTTGCGCCGAAGCCTCTCCTCTTCCGAGGAGGAGGACAAGCGGCGCGCCCGCTTACTTCAGTGCAGAGACTGAGACCGCCGATGTCGGCGGGATCGGCTGGACCGAGAGGATGTCCGAGACCGAGATCCTCAGTGTTTCCGAGGACAGGTCTGGGAAGGGCCGGGGGACACCTGCTCTTCCCTCGGCTCGGAAGCCTTGACAGGGGACTCCAGCACAGGAGGCGCAGCCAAGTCCTCGGTCTCCACTGGGGGAACCGGTGAAGAAGGGCTGTCGGCTTCACCAGTCGACAGCCCGTCTGACGAGTCGAGGAAAATCTCGACCGCGTCGACCAGCTGACCCGACAGGGACACCGTGAAGCCTGCGGCCTTAGCCGCAACCTCGACCAAAGTAGAGTGTCAACTGTCCAGGGAAGGGGACCTCTCCCGTTCCCATGAACACCAACGGGACTTACCTTTCGAGTCTTTTTGGACCGAGAAGAATGTCCCGATGGCCCCCTCTCCCTTCGTGGAAAGGGATTGGCAAAGCTCCTTAAAAGAAGCTGAATATGAGGTACCCAGAGAGCAGGATAAATGCCGCAACCGAGGAAGAGGATGATGCGGCCTGTGCCGCCTCCTCCTCGAGGGCAATCTGCTCGAGTTGCTCAGTCAAGCCAGCCGCCTCGGTAACCGCCCAACGGGCCTCCTTAGACTTCACCAGCGGGTAGCGCTTCTCGGGGTGCCCAAGCTGTAACCGGGCAACGCGGTCTTCCAGGATGTTGGCCGAAAACGAACGGTATAACTCGCACGCCTGCAGATCATGGTCTAGGCCGAGGCAGAAGACACACGTGGAGTGCGGATCCGTCCTGGACATTTTCTGCCCACATGGGCACTGCCGAAATCCGGAGTCTATTTGTCCACTGCAGCCGCGAGGGAGTAATTTGACCGAAGTCTTGAAAATTTTAGAATAAGTTTCAGGTAAACCAAAGAATTAGGATCCACTCTACACACAGAGCGTTAAGGAGGGAACCTGAGCTTCCAAGCGCTAAGGAAGATCTGGCGTCATGGGGCAGAGCTGAGAGTTTTACCACCCGGGTGGGTGGGAGGAGCCAGCTTGAAGACCTTCCAGCATGATTTAAAGTGGCAAGGAAGCTGCCAGACAGTGTGGATGAACAACATATCCATGTCCCTAGAAATTGTGTTTTGGCAGGGCTAAAAGTAGGTAATTTAGTGTCTACAGGGATAAAAGCAGGTATTTCGTTTCGGCAGGTACAGTTTTGAAAATTAAAGGTCCCTCATGTACTCAAGCACGCTAGCAGAGATTCAGTGAAAAACTGCTGAACAAAGCCGAGGAGAAAAAGGTACCAAACTTGAAATCAGGGCAGATGCTGTCCTTTCACATTACCTTGTAGATTACATGGTGGGAGGTCCCACTGCAGCTCTGTGGGCAAGAATGCCCCTGAAAAATTGGCAGAGCTGGTGGATTACATGGCGGGAGGTCACACTGCAGCTCCGTGGGCAAGAATGCCCCTGAGAAATTGGAACCTCCTCAAAGGAGACCCACAAAAGGGTGGCATGGGACCTCACAGGGGAAGGAAACAACGCCTAGTGAGGGACTCCATTGTTAGGTGGTAGAACTGGGGGAGGAAGGGGAGAGGGAGGTAAGGTGCCTGCCTGGGGCCATGGCTTGGAAGGAAAGGGAATGAATCCTCAGGATCGCCAAAGTGGCATCATGGGGGAGGGAGCTGGATGTCATTGTCCACCTAGGGACAAATGACCTGGCCGAGAAAGGGATCAGAGCAGTGCAGGAAGAGTTTGTGGAGTTGGGGAGGGGCCTTAGACAAGTAGCACGCAGAGTAACTTTCTTGGAGGTGCTGCCTGTCTATGGCATGGACGAGACTATGGTGCTATACACCATGGGATTCAATCAGTGGTTGAAAAACTGGCGTAGAGCTCAGGGATTTGGCTTCATTGGGGACTGGGGGTCCACCTGGAGTGATACAGGCCTATACTGGTGTGATGGTCTGCATCTGTCCAGGAGGGGAACCAGGATCCTAGGTGACAGGTCTAAATGGTTCATTGGCAAGCATTTAAACTAGCCATGGGGGGAGGCACTGGAAAGGAGCAGGGAAATCCTAGCCCCCCCCCCCAAAAAAAAAAATCTGGGTAGTAAGTGAGGTAAACACCAAGATAGAGATGTCGATAGGGAGAAGGGCAGGGGTAAATGGGGAAAATGACAAAGGCAATAAGGACAGGGATGGGGAAAAAAGGGTTAAGGCCATCAAGAAATGGAGAGTAATGAGTACCAACGCCCGTAGTCTGGGCAACAAGATCCCTGAACTTGTGGCCTTGATGGAAGAGGGATGCCTGGATATCACAGCAGTCGCAGAAACATGGTACACAGAGAACCATGACTGGGATGTAAACATACCAGGGTACACAACCTACAGGAGAGATGGGGAGGGTAGAAAAGGGGGAGAAGTAGCATTCTATATAAGGGAAGGGATAAAAGCCATGGAACAAAAGAGTAAACAGGGAGGAGAGAGGGCACTGTGGGTCACCTTAAAGATGGGAAATGGCACCACAATCCACACAGGGGTTGTATACAAACCCCCGTGTCAGGGAGAGGGAATGGACAAGGATATGATACAAGGCATCCTTAGGATGGCAAAGAAATGGGAGATACTGTTGATGGGGGACCTGAATATGCCAGATGTTAACTGGAGCACCTTTGTGGCAGCCATATCCAACAGCAGGGCCATTCTCGATGCCCTACAGGTGGCATGCCTCAGACAGCTAGTTTTGGAACCCACTCATGAGGGAGCAATCTTAGACCTCGTACTCTCAAATGGGGACAGTGAGAGGATCTCAGATTCTGAAGTGGGTAGCCATCTGGGAACAAGTGACCACCAAACAGTGTGGTTCACGATAAACTCGGCTACAGAGTCAAGCCATACAAAAGTGAGGGTACTGGACTTTAGGGAGGGCCAACTTTGGCAAGATGGGAGAGTGCCTTGGAAAAGCACTAGCAAACAGGCTAGAAGGAGGGGTGGAGCAACAATGGAGAAACATCAAAACTGCCATCACAGAGGAAACAAGCCTTTGTGCGAAGCAAATAAATCAAAACAAAGGAAAAAGCCACTATGGTTCTCAAAAGAGGTGGCGTGGAAGGTTGGGTAGAAAAAGATAGCATTTAGTAAGTATAAGAAAACACAGAAGGAGCAGGACAGAGAACAGTACCAGTTAAGGCAGAAGGAAGCAAGGAGAGAAGTCAGAATAGCAAAGGCCCAAACTGAGGAAAAGATAGCCAACTCAGTTAAGAAGGGGGATAAAACCTTTTATAGGTACCTCAGGGAGCACAGAAAGACAAAGGGAGGGATAGTGAGGCTGAATAGGAAGGATGGTGGATGGGTAGAGTGGGACAGTGAAAAAGCAGGGATACTGAACGAAAACTTCTGCTCAGTATTAACAAAAGAGGAGGAGGGGGAGGTGCCTAATACAATTAACAGAAGCACTCTGGATGGGGGGGGAGGGGTCAATCCCAGTCCTTTCACAGAAGAAAGGGTTCTGAAAGAACTCCTAAAACTGAAGGTGGACAAAGCAATGGGGCCTGACGGAATTCACCCCGGAATTCTAAAAGAATTAAGGGGAGAACTAGTGACACCACTGGCTACCCTTTTTAACAAATCCTGGGAGGATGGTTTGGTACCTGAGGACTGGAGGAAGGTGGATATGATTGCCCTTCACAAAAGTGGGAGCAAGACAGAGGCAGGAAACTACAGACCTGTCAGTTTGACCTTTGTGGTAGGGAAAGTGATGGAATCACTTCTGAAGGAAAGAACTGTTGAGTACCTAGAGGCCAGTGGGGCACAGGACCCAAGGCAGCATGGGTTCACAGTGGGTCAAGTCAGACAAATCTAACCGATTTCTTTGACTGGGTGACCAAAGCAGTAGACCAGGCAGGGGCTGTGGACATGGCCTACCTAGACTTTAGCAAGGCATTTGACACAGTCCCACACAAAAGATTAATAATCAAATTAACCAGCCTGGGAGTGGGTCCCAGTGTGGTAGCCTGGATAAAACACTGGCTGGACAACAGAACACAGAAGGTAATTGTAAATGGAGTCCACTCTGAAGAAAAAGGGGTTACTAGTGGGGTACCGCAGGGTTCATCACTGGGTCCAGTCCTTTTTAATGTCTTTTATAAGTGACATTGCAGAGGGACTGGAAGGAAAAGTATCCATCTTTGCAGATGACACAAAGATCTGCAACACGATTGATACACAAGGAGGCATGGAAAGGATGAGAAGGGACTTGGCAAGGTTGGAGGAATGGTCAAACATATGGCAGGCTGGATTCAAAGCAAAGAAGTGCAAAATAATGCACCTGGGAAACAACAACCCAGGGAAGATTACACAACGGGGGGTAGTAACAACAACAAAAATGGAAAAGGACCGGGGGGTAATCATATCAGATGACCTTAAGGTTAACAAGCAATGTGAGAAGGCAGTAGGGAGGGCTGGGGGGATACTGGGATGTACAGTGAGAGGCATCACCAGCAGAAAAACAAGAAGTTCTCTCTTTGTAGAGACAGTTGGTGAGACCCCATCTGGAGTACTGCGTCCAGTTCTGGAGACCCCATCTCCGCAAGGACAGACAGGATGGAGGCAGTCCTGAGGAGGGCAACTAAAAAGATGCAGGGTCTGCAAGAGAAGCCATACGAGGAGAGACTAAAGGAGCTTCGTATGTATATCCTTGAGGAAAGGAGGAAGAGGGGGGACATGATAGAAACATTTAAATACCTCAGTGGAATGAACAAAGTCCAAGAGAGTAGCATCTTTCAGAAAAAGAGATGTGCAAGAACAAGGGGACACAATTTGAAGACAGAGGGGGGACGGCTCAGGGGCAATGTGAAGAAGTATTTTTTTCACAGAGAGAATGGTGGACACATGCTATTTTTCTTTTAAACTTAGATTGTGGGCTTTTAGTGACACTGTACTTTCTTTGTTGTCTTTACTTAGAATTGTTTTTGGGCTGTTGAAAATTTAAAACGTAGTGGTGGTGTATTTCTTTGCTGTCTTTAATTGCTGCAAATTTTCACCCCTCCCAACTCTTAATTATATGCCCTGTTAAGTCCGATTGACAAGAGCTAAACACAGGGTATAGTAAGGGGTGTGGAGTAGGAGGGGCATAAGGGGGAAGAAGCCCACCCTCAGCACGACAAGTGTTTTGACTCACTTATTTAATTATTGGTTTATTTTCTTTTTTTAAAAAGAAAAGTATCTGAGGATCAGTGGCAGGATTTTTAGGACAGTAAATTAATAAAAAGGAAACTAGGAGAGCTTCAGTAGCAGACAAGTAGTGGAAAAGCAGTATAATTGCAGTACATTGTGGGGAGTGGTGCAATGCAGTGGCTGTTGGTCAGCCATATTCAGGCTGACCTTCTGGACACTGAGGTGCTGCCCTATCTGCATGCATCTCTCTGGATTGCAGGATGACGTAGCCAGACTCAGAGCGGAAGTAAACTGGGACAGGAGAACAATCACCCATATCCAGAGACCACCCAGTCCAATGCAACTGCCTCAAAGGATGCCGAGAACGAGGAGCACTTGGATGACAGTGGGCTCAGAGAGGGTTAGAGCAGTCAGGCAGAGGCACATTCCAGATCCTACTCCACTCAAGAATTCATATGCCACACTGGCAAACAGGGACAACCAAATAGAGGTACCCAGAGAAGTGGAAGGAAAGGATGTGGAGGTTAGCCAAGCAGGTGACCTCAATGGGGAAAGCAGTGGACCCCAGAGGAGGAGGAAGTGAATCCTGGTGGGGGACTCCATCATAAGAGGGATCCAGCTAGGAACACAGGAGGGGGAGGACAGGGAGGTGAGGTCCCTACCAGGTGCCACGGCATGGATGGATGGAAGGAAGATCCTGGGGATCACTGGGAAGGCAAGATGGAAAGGTGATCTGGATGTCATTATCCACCTAGGTACTAATGACCTGGCAAATAGGGAGCCAAAGGAAGTTCAGGAAGAGTTTAGGAAATTGGGGAGGGGTCTCAAGCAAGTAGCTACTTCTGTCACTTTCTCAGAAGTACTACTCAGTAGAGGTAGGAGAGTATAGGGTGCATGCACCCGGAACTTTAACTCATGGTTGAAGAACTGGTGCTGTGAGGAAGGGTTTGTATTTATTGGTGACTGGGGACCCACCTGGAAGGATGGAGGTTTGTTCAAGCCAGACAGCCTGCATCCATCCTGGAGGGGAATCCAAGCACTCAATGATAAGTTTAAATGCTACATTGAGAAGCATTTAAACTAGCAAAGGGGGGTGGCAGGCCAGGAAGGAGGATACCTACTTGCTCACCCCCCACAGCTAGCAGTGGAACCAGTGAACCAGAGGAGTGGCTATCTCTACAAAGCAGTGTGCAAAAGATGGAGATTAGCAACCAAGAGGTGGATAGGCAGAAAAGGGGCAAAATTCAGCAGAGGGGCAGACAGCAAGGAGAACCATGGATAAAGGACAACCAAGGAAGGGGCTGGAGTAGAACAGCGAAACAGTCTAGGAGGTCAAATCATGGAAAGCCATGTGTGCAAATGCCAGGAGCCTTAGCAACAAGATGGAAGATCTGGAGGCTGTCATGGTGCAGTCAGACCTGGACATTGTGGCCATCACCGAAACCTGGTGTAATGATAACTACGACTGGGAGATGGCCATACCTGGCTGCAACATATTCAGAAGAGACAGGGCAGGCAGGAAGGGAGGAGGAGTGGCACTGTATGTGAAAAATGACATAGGGACCACAGAGATCCAGGAGGAACAAATTGGGGGAGAGATACTGTGGGTTAAGCTGGAAAGGAAAATGGGGCCAGCCATCCGCACAGGTGTGGTCTATAGACCACCATCCCAGGAGGAAGAAACAGATAGGGAGCTGATGCTAGCCATCCAAAGGATGGCAGACAAGGGTGAGGTAGTGCTGGTTGGAGACTTCAATATTCCAGACGTGGACTGGAGCATCCCAGCAGCAACATCAACTAGGAGCAGATTTATCCAGGACTCCTTCAGGGTGTCTTCCTCAACAACTGGTCATGGAACCAACTCGGCAGAAGGCAATACTGGACCTTGTGTTCACAAACAGGGACAGTGTGATGGGGGTAAGAGTGGGGAGCACCTGGGGAACAGTGACCACCAGTCATTGTGGTTTGAAATCACAGAAAGAGCAGAACCAAACCACACAAAAACACATCCTGGATTTGGGGGCAGACTTTGGGAAAATGGGAGATACTTGAAAGAGGCATTAAGGAATGGGGCAGAAATCAGGGGTTGAGGAACAGTGGGCAGTATTTAAAATGGGGATTACAAGAGCAACAGAATTATGCATTACAGGTTAGCAAGAGGAAAGGAAGAGGATACCATTATGGTTTTCAAAGAGATAGCAAAGAAAGTGAAAGCCAAAAGATTGCATTCAGGCAGTACAAAAGACACAGGCAGAAGGGGTGGGAGAAGTACCAGGAGAAGCAAAGGAGGCAGGAGGTCAGTAAGGAAGCCAAAGCTCAGACAGAAGAATACATTGCAAAATCAGTGGGTAGAGGGGACAAAACCTTTTACAGGTACATAAGTGAAAAAGGAAAGGCAAAGGGAGGGATAGTGAGACTGAAGGGGGAGGATAGGGGCCGCGTGGAGGATAACAGTAAAGCTGACATATTGAACAGGTATTTCTGCTCAGTCTTTACTGAGGAAGGGGAGGGTAATGGGTCTGAAGGGAGTACAAGAGGTGAGAATGAGGCAGAAATGGACACAAGTCCTTTACACGAAAGGGTCCTGGAAGGAACTGGAAGTAATAAGAGTTGATAAAGCAATGGGGCCAGATGGGGTGCACCCAAGGTCCTTAAGAACTAAGAGAGTGGTGGCTGAACCTCTGGCTATCTGTTTAGCCGATCACTGGGAACAGGGAGGTACCCAAAGACTGGAGGACAGCAGATGTAGTCCCCTTATACAAAAGTGGAAACAAAGAGGAGGCGAGGAACTACAGACCTAGTCAGCCTCACCTCAGTAGTGGGGAAGATCATGGAAGCACTACTGAAGGAGAGATTGGTGGAACATCTGGTTGTCAATGGACTACAGGACCCAAGCAGCATGGTTTCACTCATGGGGAGGTCATGCTCAGACCAACCTCGTTGAATTTTTGACTGGGTGACTAGGGAGGTGGATCAGGGCAGGGCAGTGGACATGGCCTATCTGGACTTCAGCAAGGCCTTGTGACACTGTGCCACATAGAAGACTATTCACAAACTGGGAATATGGGTGTGGGCAGGACACAGTAGTGTGGTGGGTAGGTAACTGGCTGGGCGCAGAACACAGAGGGTGGTGGTAAATGGCTGTCACCCACAGAGGGAAGAGTGACCAGTGGGGTACCACAGGGATCAGTGCTGGACTGGTCCTATTCAACATCTTCATCAGTGACATTGCGCGGGACCTAGAAGGCAGAATTTCACTGTTCGCTGATGACACAAAGCTCTGTAACAGAGTAGACACACCAGAGGGTGTAGACAGAATGAGAAGAGACCTGCAGAAACTTGAAGAATGGTCAGGGTTGGCAGTTGAAATTCAATGCAAAGAAGTGCAAAATAATGGCATATGGGGCACAAAACCCTGGCACAATATATTAGTGCTGGGGGTGAGTGATGATAGCATGCACCAAGCAGGAAAGGGATCTTGGGGTTATCATCTCTTATGACCTCAAAGTAGCGAAACAGTGTGACAAGGCAGCAGGTAAAGCAAATAGGATACTGGGACGCATAGGCAGAGGCATCACCAGCAGGAAAAGGGAGGTCATAATTCCACTACACAAGACACTAGTGAGGCCCCACCTGGAGTACAGTGTACAGTTCTGGAGACCTTACCTATGTAAGGACATAGACAGGGTAGAGAAGGTTCAGAGGAGGGCAACGAAGATGGTGCATGGATTGCATCACAAGTCCTAGGACAACAGGTTGAAGGAACTGAACATGTACTCCCTGGAGGAGAGGAGGGAGAGAGGGGATATGATAGAGACATACAAGTATGTTACAGGGAGGAACAGGATGCAGGAATACACTATTTTTAAGCGAAAAAGATGTTCCAGGACTAGAGGGCATGGGATGAAGTTGAAGGGGAGGACGATTCAGAGGAACGTGAGGAAGAATTTCTTCACAGAATTTGTGGACAAGTGGAAACCTCTGCCAGAGGAAGTGGTGGGGGCGGAAACAATCACAGGATTTAAGAATGCATGGGATAGACATAAAGGAATTCTGGAGGTCAGGGGTAAGGAACAACAGACTTCTAGGAAAACAAACTGAACTTACAAAGTCAAATGGGCAGACTGGGTGGGCCATAGGCCCTTATCTGCCGACACTGTCTATGTATCTATGGGACAGCCTTCCTGAGGAGGTTGTGGGGTCTAAAACTGTGGGGCAATTCAAGAATGCATGGGACAGAGACAAGGCAATTCTTGTGAGGGGTAGGAAGAAATAGGCTGTTGGTTAACTAGGATCAGCAGCTTATCCTGTAGGTGGGGAAATGGGCAGACTAGGTGGGCCAAGCAGTCCTTATCTGCCATCAAAGTCTATATTTCTATGTTCTATGTAAAGTCTGAGATGGCAGTGAGATTACTGCTGGCAGGTTAGACATGGCAAAGTCTGAGGTGGTAGTGGGATGACTACTGGCAGGCATAGTGGCTGCAATATAGAGGGAGAGACTGAGTTCTACAAGGGAGACTAATAATCAGCAGAGTTGAGTCATAGTTCCAAGGGTTAGAGGGAACCAGAGCAGACTGGGGCTGTGGATCCACAGTAGGGTGTAGTAAATATGTAGCCTAGGAATAGAGCAGAAAAATACAGGTTACTCACCTGTAACAGGAGTTCTAGGAATGGTATATGTTGTTCATCCACACTGCCTGGCAGGTATCCTTGCCGCTTTAAGTCTTGCCGGAAGGTCTTCAAGCTGGCTCCTCCCACCCACCCGGTGGTAAAGCTCTGCTCCGCCCCATGCCACCAGATCTCGGCCGCTGGAAGCCCAGGTTGTCGCGCCGGGCCAGGAGGTGTTGAGGTGGGTGGATGAACATATACCATTCCTAGAACTCCTGTTACAGGTGAGTAACCTGTATTTCTAGGGACATGGATATTTGGTTCATCCACACTGTCTGGCAGACTCCTAGCAATTCTCCAGGAGGAGGGCAAGGCACACCCCGATATCTTACTTGGGAAATAAAGACTGGAGAACTGAGGTCTCAAAACCAGCATCCTGGAGTAACTCAAGGTCGATGTGGTAAGGTACAGCAGTATGTGCCTACTTCCAGTGGTAGCAGCAGCCTGCAGATATCCTGGATAGGGACATCCCTGGAAGTAGCTATCGGTAGCAGCGGGGCGGCAGAATGAGCTCTTATCCTCTGGGAGGCTCCATGCCCGCCAACCTATAGCAGAGTTTATGCAGGAGGTGACCCACCTCCTATATCGTCCGCTTTGCTGCAGGTCTGCGGCTTAGCGTAGGTGACAAAACAGCTGGCGAACCTCTCCTCGAACTTCAGCCGTCCGCCTCCTTATAAGCGAGCGCCGTCTCAGGGTCCAGTATGAAGCCTATACTCAGCCTCCCGAGGTGTGATTGGGTGAACACCGCAGAGTCAACACCTGTTAAGGTGAAATCTCGACACCACCTTCGGAAGTGAATTTCGGGTGGTGCAGGACAACCTTGTCCTGTGGAAGACCAGGTAAGGAGACTTGATGGAAAGTGCCTGGAGCTCTCCCATCCTTCTGGCTGACATGATATCCACCAAGACAGTGGTCTCCATGACAGGTATGAAATATCGCACCAGCATTGTCTGAATGGTCAGCTCCAAGCTTGGCCACACCAGCAGTAGATCCCATGAGGTGGGAGGTTCTCAGACCGAGGGGAAATGTGGTCAAGGCCTTTGAAAGTGCCTGACCACCTTCTCCTGCGCCACCGACTGCTTGGTGCCCGCACCTGCAAGCAGAGATGGCTGCCAGGTGCACCTTAGGGTCGCCGCATCAAGCCCCTGCTGAGAAAGGACCACAGGTAGTCCAGAATGCTTGCTGAGGTGAGCAGTCGAAGGGTCCAAGCCCTTTCCTGACACCAAATGGAAAATCTCTTCCATTTGAAGGCACAGCATTCCTGGTTGACTCTCACGGGATGCCTCAACGACGTTGAGGACCTCTTCGAAAGACCTAAAGCCTGGAACTCTAGCCGCCAGGAACCACGCTTATCAGGTGCAGGGACTGAAGGTCCGGATGGAATACCTTCCCTGGTTGACTGAGATCAGGTCCGGGGCTGGAAGCCGCCTTTGGGAGCCTGGAGCTGAGGCTGAGGAGATCTGGATACTCAGAACTGGCAGGGCCAGTCTGGGGCTACCAGAATCACCCGCGCTTTGTCCCTACCGCCTTGAGAAGCACCTTGTGGATCAAGGAAAGGGGAAGTATAGAAGAAAAATTACTACCTTAGTAATGTTGTTTTCTTCAATGGAGTCTTATATTATGACTATTGCAGTTTGTCCCAGCTCTTAGAACTGCTCCGGAGGTGAAAGAGTTAACTCCATGCAGAGCATGGAGCTTAGAGCGCTAGCTCGGTCTCAGAAGCTCTGTTAGGCTGGTTTCAAACCGAAACAGTCAGATCTTTACGAGCAAAAACTCACTAAGGTTCTGTGTGGAAGTTGTAACCTACACTAGCCAACTAGCCACTAATATAGTAACACATCTTTCCTGGTCCCAACACAAAGACTCAAGTCAGAGGACCAGAAAAATAAGATAAAATAACTAAATAAACAACACCCAAACATGAAAGAGGGCATCAATAAATGCCTAACAGAGGACTACCCACCCCATACCCAAAGTAGGAGTTCTGAGAGGCAGGTTGGGTTGGATGTTGAATATAGCAAGACTCATTAGAAGAAACAACATTACTAAGGTGAGTAATTTTTCTTCCAAACATGAAGTCTTGCTGTATTATGACTATTGCAGACTACACAGCAGCATTCCATGGAGGAGGACAGAACCTACTTAGGAATAGGCTCTGAAGCACGGCAGGCTAACCGAGCATCCTCCTGACCTGAATATCCAGGAGTAATGCTTGGTGAAAGTGTGTACTGTCTTCCAAGTAGCTGCCTGACATATCTCCAAGATAGGGATGTCTCCCCAGCAGCAGCTAGAGATGCAGCTGTACTCTGGTAGAGTGAGCCCTCAGGCCTGAGGGGAACCTTACCCAGCTTTGATAGCAAAATTTGATACAGAAACGCATCCACCTGGCAATGGATCTCTAGGTGGCAGGTCTCCTTTCCCAACCTCAACCATAAGTGAGAAACAGTTGAGGGAGTCAAACCTGTGACCCTTGGTACGCCTATGTAGTAACTTAGGCCTCTTAACATCTTGCCAGCAGCCTCTCACCAGAGGAGAATGGTCAGTAGAACATCAAGTGAAATAGATTGATACAGGTGAAATCTGAAACCACCTTAGGGCAAAACTTCCTGTTAGTCCTGAGGACTACTTATCCCTGTGAAAGGAACAGTCAGTTTCTACCGATAAAGCCTGTAACTCACTTATACGCCTGGCAGAAGTGATGGCTACCAGAAATACAGTTTCCAAGTCAATACTTAAGCTCTGCCGAAGACAGAGGCTCAAAGGGGGTTGCATTAGCTGAGCAATGATACATTAAGATCCCAAGCCGGGCAGGATCCCTGAATGGAGGACTGGTGTGAAGCAATCGCTTAAAAACTTGAAAATACAGGATGAGCAGAAAGAGAAGAGGGCTTCCCTGCTGAAATGAAGGCAGAGACAGCAGCCAAGTGCACTTTCAGGGTGGCTGGTCTCAGTCCCAAGAATTAAGATGGACCATGTAGTCCAATACAGTGGGTAGATCAGCAGATTCTGGGGAAACATGCTTCCCAGAACAATTACATATGGAAAACCTTTCCACTTCGAAATATAGGTAGCCCTGGTGGAAGGCTTCCTAGCAGCCTTCAGGATTTCGAGAACACTGAGAAAGTTGCAAATTCAGCAACTAACTGCTCAAGAGCCAAGCTTGAGGTTGAGGGATTTGAGATTTGGATACCAAACGCCTCCTGAGCACAGGTCAACAGGATTGTGGTTCCTGGGGAGACACAGGGAAGATGGACTGCTAAGGACAGAAGGAGGGTACCAGGGCTGCCTGCCCAGTCTGGAGCAATCAGGATCATCTTGCAGGGCTGAGACCTGATTTGACTAGTACTTTGAACAGGAGAGGAAGGGGAAAGGCATAAAGAAACTTCCCTTCCCAATCGAGGAGAAAGGCATCCAGGGAACTGAGCCCAACACTGGGGCCTGCAACAAAACAGTGGAAGTTGATGATTGTCTGGGGCTGCGAAAGATCTATCTGAGAGTGCCCATCTGGCAAACACTATCCCTCAGTACTATGTGGATCCAGTGACCATTCGTGATGGCCCTGGGAAATCCTGCTGAGAGCATCTGCCAGGACATTGTCCTTGCCTGGGAGGTGAACTGCTATGAGGGAAGTGTTCAGGGTAAGCCAGAGACCACAACTTATCGCCGTGCACAAGGTCAAGACCGAAGTGCCCTTGTTTGCTGATGTACCACATTGTAGTGGTGTTGTCTGTTCTGGACCTGGACCACCTTGTTCTGAATGATGCAGAGAAACGTGAAGTGCTAGAAACAGCTCTGAGTTCCAACAGATTGATGGGAGCAGATTCCTGAGGGGACCATAATCCCTGGGTGAGAGGTCACCATTGAGCTCCCATCCCAAGAGGGATGCATCTGTAATAATGGTCAAGGAATGGGACAGAGGGATGAAAGGCACCCTGTTCAGATTGCTCTGATCCTGCCACCACTGAAGGGCCTGGATCAGAGTTCGAGTCACTGGGATTAACTTGGATAGAGGATCTTTTTGGGACCAGAAAGCTCTCAAATGGAACTGAATGTCCTCATCTGAAATCTTGCTCTTGCACCACAGCTGTGGAGGCAGCCATGTGCCCTAGGAGCTGCAGGAAATGCCTTGCTGGTCGAGACACCTGCAGAGTGAAGGAGGCGGCCAGGGCCACTAAGGTCCTCACTCTTTCCAAGGGAAGGAAGGCTCTGGCCTGCTTTGTGTCCAGTTCTGCGCCTATAAAGGTGAGTACCTGGACAGGTTCCAAACTGACTTTGGAAGATTGAGGAAGAAATCCTAGAGAGGTAAGCAGCTGCTGGGTAACTAGCAGGTGTGATTTGACCTGGTCTGGAGACTGACCCACAATGAGCCAGTCGTCCAGGTAGGAAAAATGGCAACTTTGCCTTCTTAGGTGAGCGACTGCTACTGCCAGACATTTTGTGAACACCCTGGGGCAGAAGTGAGGACCGAAGGGCATTGCTCTGAACTGATAATGGCCTGAGGCAGTTCAATCTGAGGTACTTTGATGGGAGCTTCTGATAAGAACATGGAAGTAGGCATCTTTGAGGTCCAGGAGGCTAGCCAGTCCCCTGACCTTAGGGAGGGTAAAATCATTCCCAGTGTCACCATTTTGAACTTTGGTTTTAAAAGGTGCTTGTTTAGATATCTTAGATCCAGGATAGGCCGCCACTCTCCTGTCTTTTTTGGGGTAAGTACCTGGAGTACAGACCCTTGCCCTGGTGAAGGGGAGAAACCTTTTCTACAGCTCTGAGAGCCAAGAGGGTTGAGACTTCTGTTTCCAAAGCAAGAGTCTCTAAAGGATTTGTAAGTGGAAAAGATCTGGCTCTCATCTTTGGAAATTTCTTGAAGCTGAGAACCAGACCCTGGCTCACTACTTCCAGGACCCACCTGTCTGAAGTTAAAGGCTGCCAGTCCTGGACGAAGTGAGCCAACCTGCCCCCTACAGGTAGTAGAGAGCCGACCCTGGGCATCCCATCAGGGTGCCTGTTTGGCAGGGGCTTTAGGCTGAGGGGTGGGAGCAGGCCTGCTCGAACCCCGTCTGCCTCTCCCTCTGAAGAACCCCCTCTGTACATAGGCTGAAGAGGCGGAGGCCTGGGTCTGGTAAAAAGGCCTGTGAAAAGGCCTACCCCTACCCCTGGGGCTGCCTCTGAGAAGTGGTTTGCTGTTCTTGGTGTGTACTCCTGTAAGTGGTTCTATATTCATCCATTTTCTATATAGTTCTCTGTCTGCTCCCCAAACAGAGAATTTCCCACCACAAGAAAATCCATAGCCTTAGACTGGGTATCCTGTGACAAAGTAGTACACCTGAGCCAGGCCAATCTCCGAAAAGCCACAGATGTAGCCATGACTCTAGAGGATACATCGTTAGAATCCACTGCAGCACGGAATTGCACCTCAGATGCCTCATACTATCAAGAGCCACCTGCTCCAGCTCCTTTGTGAGCTGGCCAGGACCTGTTTATAAGGCCATGACAGTATCCCATCTAGATTTCTGGTATCTTGCAACATAAGCCATATAGTTAGCTTGTCTGAGTCCCATGATGCTGCCATGTTTTGTTTTTGGCCATGGCATCAATCTTCCTGGATCCTTGTCAGGAGGATGTGAAGCCAGTGGAATATTAGTTTTATCACAGGCTGCAGCCTGAACTACCCCTAACATGACTGCATTGCTGTGAAAGAAAATCTGTATAGGACTTGACAAAGTGTACCTCCTGTCCATCTTTTTATTTACAGGAGGCACAGAATTAGGAGCTTTTAAAATTTTTATTGTTTGTTTTCAAAAGATTATGTAAAGGGATGGACAACCTCCTGACTCTGGGATATCCATCATCCTCTACTAGTCAGGCTCCTCTTGCTCATCCAAAGCCTCCTAAGGGAAGCTGGAGGGTCTCAGCAACTTTTTATAAAACAAAAATGAGAAGGGGACTCAGAAAGCCTAGGGGAGACTCACCTGAAGGTCTGTCTGGGGAGATGTACGTTCAATGGGCACATCCAGACTTTCAAAGTCACATTCACACTGATCATAATCCTCACTCCCTCTGGTTCATAGAACTCTTCTATATCATAATCCTGAACCACTGAACCGATCCGAACCGACTCTTTGCCAGACAGTGGCGGTCGGAGGGAACCGGGACAGGGACTGGACAATCTGTGTTCTTGGTATCCTCTGCAGCAGTTGGAGAAGGAATTTTGGACTCCAAACCTGCTGATTTTTATATTTCTTTGCTGGAACTGGCCTCAGAGCCAGCTTTTGTTTGCCTGAGGAAGTCTCGCTCCTGGTCAGAGGGCACTCCTCCGTTCGGTTGGCACTGAACCGGCTGGCCATCCGGTCAGCGGACTTTTGGCTCTCGCTCCCTGAGCCTGCCCACCTCTTGTCCAGGGTGGCTGCAGGAAATTTTTACAAATCTGGCAGTCTGAATTGAGGTGGTCAAACCCCAGACACTAGACACATAGTGTGTGGGTCAGCTTGGCAAAGGCTTCCCACAGACACTACAGTGTTGAAACTCAGTGGGCCCGGTTTTTCTTTGTCCTCAGACATGATGCCAGCTCTAACCAACTAACTTGCCCTTTTAATGGCAGTGCTAGGTAAAGACACCCTTATCGGTTCCAAACCGTGTCACGGGTCGTGGAAAAACGTAATGAAACTGCTTTTTTAGAACCGATAAGAAGCGGGAACTGACTCCCAAGAAGCCTTAAAAGGTTTTAAACTTATATTTTAATATTCATTGATCGGTTCGACCGAACTCGATACACTTTACAAGTTCCACACAGAAAAAACCCCATCTATTACTTACGATTACCATAGACAGAGCCTGAACCGATCGGTTTTGTGGTTAAAATAATTAAATCGCGGTTAAATTAAACCGAGAAATAACGCTTTAAACCGAAGAAATGAAACGAGCAACAGGAGGAATCTCCGGAGAGACTGTTCAGTGAGGCGGAGTAAAGAATCTGACGGTTTCGGTTTGAAACCAGCCTAACAGAGCTTGTGAACCGAGCTCGCGCTCTAAGCTCCATGCTCTGCATGGAAGTTAACTCTTTCACCTCCGGAGCAGTTCTAAGGCTGGGACAAACTGCAATAGTCATAATATAGCAACACTTCATGTTGTTTGAAGAGGTCCAGGGTCCACGGCCTCGAGAAGGCATCCCCCTGCAGCGAGCCGTACTAAGGGGGGGTGGGCATGGAACAGACTCAGCTTCGCATTCTCCCTGAAGGCAAACAGGTCCACCTGAGGCGTGCCCCAGTGGGAGAACAGATCTTTTATTACCTCCAGCAGGAGAGACCACTCGTGAGACGCAGCCCCTATCCGGCTTAGGGCATCGGCCAGGGTGTTGGAGGCTCCTGCCAAGTGAATGGCTAGGAGATCCACCTCCAGGCTGCGCACGAGGGACCATATGCGGAGAGCTTCCTTGCATAACAGCATGGAGCGCATCCCGCCCTGGCGGTTCAGATAGTACATGGTCGTGGTGTTGTCCGTCTGGACCTGAATCACTTGACCCCGTAGAAATGGAGCGAAGGTGGTGAGAGCTGACGGACCGCTTGGAGCTCCAGCAGGTTGATGTGGCATCGGACTCCGAGGGACCAGAGGCCATGCGCCCGTGTTCCTCAGATGGGCACCCCAACCCATCAAAGATGCATCGGTCGAGAGAGAGACCGTCGCTCGGGCGGATTTAACGGATGCCCTCCTGCAGATGTGCTGGAACGATCCACCATTGGAGAGCCGCCTCACATCTCCTGGGTCACTGTCACGGGCTGGTCCAACGGATCGCAGCGCCAGTGACCATTGGCTGGCCAGTCCTCATTGAAGGGGATGGCGTACCAACGGGCCCAACGGACCACGCTGGTGCAGGGGCCATGAGGCCCAGGAGGCGAGGGAAGTCCCGGTAGGCGCAATTGCCCAACCAGAAATGATTGGGCAAAGGAGGAAAGAAACTCGCCCTGTCCGCGAGCCGCGGTTCTGGCTCGCAGAGAGTCGAGCTCTGCCCCGATGGAACAGTATCACCTGCTTTGGCACGAGTCTCACTTGGCCTCGATGACGAGGCCAACCTGAGAGCAAACCTGAGGGCTATATCTCTGACCGCCCACCTCCTGTCTGGAGGGGGCTGCTATCAGCCAATCGTCCAGGTAAGGGTACACCCGGACCCCTCGGCGCCGCAGGAATGCTGTCACCACTGCCATGCATTTGATGAAGACCCTGGGAGCTAGGGAGAGGCCAAAGGGCAAGGCCCGGAACTCATAAAGGGATCCCTCCGCTCTGAAGCGGAGGAATCTCTGATGAGATGGACAGATCGGGACGTGAAAGAATGCGTCCTGGAGGTCCAGGGAACAGAACCACACGCCTCGTTCCAAGGATGGGACTATCAGAGTCAGAGTGACCATCCTGAAGGTTCGAGACCTTAGGAACTTGTTCAGGTTGTGCAGGTCGAGAATGGGTCGCCAGCCCCCCGTCCATTTTGGGACCAGGAAGTACCTGGACACAAACCCCAGGTCTGGAGGAGGATCCGCCACCTTCCTGATCACCTCTTTTTCGAGGAGCAGGGCAATATCGGCTCAGCAGGCTGACAGCGAGGCTATGGACCCCGTGGCCCCCTGAGGGGCGACGGTTCGAAAGGGTGGGGCCTGCTCGAACTCCAGAGGCAGGCCTTTTCCTACCACCTCCAACACCCAGCGGTCCGTGGTGATAGCGGACCAGGCAGAAAGGAAGTGGCGGAGCCGTCCCCCCACTGGGGGAACCCAGGGGGGAAGTGACGAAGCTGGGGGCGGCACCCCTCAACCCGTCACTGGGCAGGCTTGGAGGAAGAACCGGCTGAGGGACTTCCTGGGCCTTTACCTCCTTGCTTCCTGTTGGAGGAAGCCACCGGCTTGGGTTTGGGACGCCAAGCGTGAGCCTGCTGGCCCTGTTGCTGGTGCTGTTGGGCCGGTCGAAAAGTAGGGACCGAAGGACGGAAGGACTTCTGCTGCTGCCGTCGGCCTTTGTCCCTCTGGGCGGAGGTGACCGAATCCAGGGTGGCATTGGACTTCGATTCACTGGAGGTGTCCCTCCACTCCAGGGCCGAAGAAGTCAGTCCCCAAGAAGGGGACGTCTACCAACTTGTGCTGGGTATCCGCCGTGAAGGTGGATATCCTCAGCCACGCCCTGCGTCGCATGGCCACCGCAGCAGCTACTGACCTGGCACAAGAATCACCTATGTCCAGAGCAGTCTGAAGCTGCTATTTCGCCGCCCCTCACACTGGTCCCGACCTGGTGGACCGTGGTCTGCAGGTCAGGTGGGAGATGAGGAACAACCTCATCCAGGGAGCCCAAGAGGCGTGGGAGAAGTGTGCCATCAGCACGGCCGAGCTGGCCTGTCGGAGGCAGAGGAGGACGAGCGACACCTTGCGCCCGCAAAGTCCAGCTTTGGACTTTGTCGGGGGGGGGGGGGGCTTATCCACATCCCGAGCGTTACTGGAATGCCAGAAAACGCTGTCAGTGACTAACCCCTCGGCAGAGGGGTGCTCAGAGAAACCGGGCAAAGAGCTGGTAGGGACTGCATACTTCCTGGCCATCCTGGCCGAGGGCGCAGGACAGGAAGCAGGCCGCTGCCAAAGCTCCAAGGCTGGGCCGACAATGGCCTCAGCCACCGGAAAGGCCTCCGTGGGAGAATCCCCTCTGTCCCGAATCTCGGTCAGGGGATACTTGGCCCGTCTGGACACGGGCTCGAGCTGCATCCCGGTGGACTCCGAGATGAGTCAAAGCAGACCCAGGAAGGATGATGGGCTATTGCCCCCAGAGGACTCCAGATCGAACTGCCTGGAGAACAGGGAGGAGTCGTCGTCGGATTCTGAAGAGTCTGCGAAGAGCTGCCTCGGCCCTGAGCCACCCTCCACCTGCCGAGGACGGTCGGGAGTGAGGGTGACCGACAACCTGTGGGGCAGGCCGTGACCCAACCGAGAATTCTTGGTCGGTGCCCCCGACTTTGGTTGTGGAGGCGGAGGTTCCACCACAAATCGGTGGAGCAGCTGGTTTCGGCCGAGCAACCGGCCCTGGAGCGGGCAACTCGACTGGAACGAGTGGTTGCTTCGGTCGTTCAGGTGACAGCCACTTGATGGCTGGGGTCTTGGCCGGGGTCAGCTTAGGCCCGGACAACAGCAACTGCTGCCACATAAGGTCCTTGTAGAGCTGGCGCAATTTGCGCCGCAGCCTCTCCTCACCCGAGGAAGAACAGAAGCACTTACTTCAACGAGATCGAGACCGCTGGCGTCGGCGGAACGGGTTGACCGAGAAGAGGTCCGAAGACCAAGACCTTCGGGGACCGAGGTGGGTCTGGCAAGGGCGGGGAAACCCGCCTTCCCTGGCTCGGCACTTTAACTCGGGACCGCGGCCCAGAAGGCGCAGGCAGATCCTCAGTATCCACTGGGGGAACCGGTGAAGGAGGGTTGTCGGCTTCTCCAGTCGACAGCCCGTCTAACGGATCGAGAAAAATCTCGACTTCATCGACGGGAGTCTCGGCAGGCTGGCCTGACTGGGGCACCATGAAGCCAGCGGCCTCAGCCGCAACCGAAGTCAACGGTTGGCTGTCCGGGGAAGGGGACCTCTCCCGTTCCCATGAATGCCAATGATGGGACTTACCTTTCGACTCCTTTTTCTTGGGCCGAGAAGAATGTCCCGAAGGCCCCTCTCCTTTCGTGGAAAGGGACCGACAAAGCTCCTTGAACGAAGCCGTATACGAGGAACTCAGAGAGAGCGGGATAAATGCTGCGGCAGAGAAGGAGGAAGATGCGGCCCGGGCCGCCTCCTCCTCGAGGGCGATCAACTGCTCGAGCTGCTCAGCCGAGCCAGCTGCCGCGGGACACCGCCCAACGAGCCTCTTTAGAGTTTACCGGCAGGAAACGTTTCTTGGGGCACCCGAGCTTCAATCGGGCAGCACGATCGTCCAGAACGTTGGCCGAGAAAGAGCGGCACAACTCACAGGCCTGCAGGTCGTGATCTAGGCCTAGGCAGTAGACGCACATGGAGTGCAGATCCGTCCTAGACATTTTCTGCCCGCAAGTGCACCTCCGAAAGCCGGGAACAGATTTGTCCATCGCAGCCGCGAGGGAAGATGAAGACCGAAGTTTAGAAAACTTCAAAACCAATTTCGGACGAACCGAAGAGTTAGGATCCAGTCTAAAACGCAGAGCGCTAAGGAGGGAACCTGAGCTTCCAAGCGGTAAGGAAGATCTGGTGTCATGGGGCGGAGCCGAGAGTTTTACCACCCGGGGTGGGTGGGAAGAGCCAGCTTGAAGACCTTCCGGCAAGACTTAAAGTGGCAAGGATACCTGCCAGACAGTGTGGATGAACAACATATCCATGTCCCTAGAAGTTACGGTAACAGTAGCAAAGCAGAAAAAGGATTAAAGTTCCTTGGCTTACAATAACAATTGCAAAGCGCTGATCATGTAATGAATATTCAGTAATAATGTTAGCAGGAGGTACACTAATTACAACAGTAGAAATAAACCGGAGGAGAGTTCTAATCAAAGGGCTCAAGGAAGTCTTGTCCCAGGGGCACTAAGAGTGCAAGCACTTGTAAATGCAGCTAAGGTCACCAGTAGGTTAATGCAAGTGAAGTAGACAGCAGTTCACTGGTAGCAAGAATTGTCAACAGAGTTAAAACGTTTAACTATGCAAGAATGGAGTAGGGTAACTTCAAGTCTCAACTGGGAATAACGCAGTTTAATTAAGAGTTTGCTGCTCATTTAAGTACTCTTACCAGGGGGAGTCCAGCACCCAACAGGTCAAAACAGATGGTTGTCCTGGAGACTTTCGAGCAGAGCCTCCAGCCAACAGCCGTCTCCACGGCCAACGTCCACTGTAGACTCCCTTATTCCATGGCCCTTAGCAAGACGGCCCGTTTGCAGAAGGGGTCCGACATACAAGGGTGCAGAAGAACCTGCCTCCTCTGGGATGGACATGGGTCCCGGATCGCTACAATGATAGTTTTTGAGGAGGGGAACAAGAGATCTTGGCTTGTTTCCCCACCTTGCAACCCTTGCTGAAGTAACTACACCCCCATTTCCTATGTTTTGATGTGTATTTTTTTTTAGTTCATTTTTTTCCCCCCACTTTTACGCGCATCACCATTGTTGTACTCTGGGAACACAGATACAACACAAGTTACATACACTGAATGGAAATATTCTTGAGATGAAACATAGCTCCATGAGCTAGAAGTAAGTTTTATAAAGTAATATCAACTGTCATTTGGTGCAAAACAGTGCTAGGGACAAGGTAAAGTGACTCTGGTGAAAAGAGTGAAGGGGAGGTGATTATATCCTGAGGGTCTAGTACGTTTTCCCGGCTGTTATCCTCCCGTCACACAAGTCCCCGACTCCAGTTTCCCGTTTTGTGTTTGCCCGCCTGTACAATGTTACCGACGATTCAAGTTCCCAAAGTTACGTTTACCAATCTCGGTCTGCCCATAATGTTTCAGGTTACTGCTTTACAACACGTAGTTTTTTTTTTTTTTTTTTTTTTTAAACAGATTTATTTAATAATCATAAATCCTGAGACTTCTGGACATATGTTTGCAACTGTTGGTAGCGCTAACATCTGTATCATAAACAGAAAGTTTACCAGCACTACACACAGGATAACGATTTATACACCCTGATTTGAACATAAGAGGACAAAAGGAAAAATGCAGAAGCCTGTTCTCACCCTCAAAACATAATCTATATACTAACAAATCCAGCGAATGGGGTGCATAGTAGTACACTCATTTTAGATTAATGTCAAAGTAGTCAGAGATGTTGTTCTTCCAGAGTATGGTAATTATTTGAAACACCCAATGTGGTGTGTCTGCATATTATATGGCAGGAAATAAAAAGATGGGCAGTAGCGTTTGACGGGAAGCCAGAGTCGGGAATAAGGGTGTTGGGCACTCATGTGTCAGGCGATCGACCGGATCCCTATCCTGATATCCTCATACCAGTAAGTATAAACATAAACCAAATCACAGGCTCTAATATGTCCAGTATAGAAGTTCCTTCTTCTTGTGCCTGGTAATGAAAGAGGGGAAGCTGTCAAGATTTATGGTTTTCCTTTTGGAGCCTGAGTGAGGCAATTATGTTATAAAAAAATTACTTGGACCTCCTTACATATGTTCCACCACTCTTGTTTGGATAGAATTATTTCACATAGCCATTTGTATGTATTGGCTTTCAGGGCAGCCATATTTTAATTATTTTTTAAATTCTCAGTACCCTTGAACCCGCAAGGGAAATAGTAAGTGCCAGCAGGAGAAATATTTTGAAGTCTCCAAGCTATTCCTGGCATGATGCTCCTTCTCCTTCCAGGTGGACGCCTGGAGCTGGTAGTAACATAAACCCTGAAGTTTCTCAGTATATTAAAACCTCTTGCATCAAGTCTCATCCTCAATCGGTACTTTAGTACTTAAAACAAAAAAAAAAAAATAAAGTTGATCAGGTCACGTGATGGCTGCAGAGCTGTGAGCTGCATCTCTTCATTGCTCCCTGCATTTTCTGAGTTGTTGTGCTACTAGTTTCCCTGATTAATTAGCCCCAAAAAACGCTTACCGCTCTGCTCAACTCCCGTTGGTTTGTTCTAATTTGCGGTCTAAATGAAGTTGAGATGAAAAACCTGCCACCGCGCCACTCTCCACCGCAGACATCCAAGAAATAGAAGGCATCGAAAAGGCCTAAACATCCGACAGCCACTTAGTCTAAATCCTCAAACACCAGCTTGGCACTTACTGAAGAGCATTTCATCGAGTTAATGAAGCATATCCAAACCTCCAACATGTCTGGGGATTTGAAAGAGGAGTTCCTAAACAGAAATCGCTCACTATAAGAATCAGTGATGCTGAGGCCCACATTATTTCCAACGAGAAGTGGAGGGGTAAAATGGACTCTGATTTCAGCTTACTGTATCAGAATCTGCATAAAATGAAAAACAAACTGGAGGTCCTTGAGGGGCGCAGTCAGCGCAACAACTTGGTCTTGTTTGGTTTGCCCGAGAAGGAAGAGAGGCCAAATCCAATCAGATTTGTCCAGAAGTTGTGCGAGCACATAGCCGGCCCATCCCCACACAACTCCGTATATGTTGTGGAGTGGGCCCATTGGTTGCTGTGCCCCCCCCCCCTTCAGCTGGTTGCTGCTACTGTGTTCTCTTATTTTTAAACTGCTTAATTTTCAAGATAAGCAGCATATTCTGACCAAGGTGAGCGATATCCAGGCCTTGACATGGGAAAGACATCGCCTGAGAATTGCCTAGAATCTACCGCACTCAGTGAGAGTCAAGACGCAGGAGTTTCACCCTATCGTGACAAAACTGATTGCAACAGGCATACCTTATAGAGTTCGCTACCCTACAGATTAATGCAGATCAATGGAGATCATTCGATACTCCAGCACAAATGGCCCTGGAGCTGAAGAGCCTACTGCCAGATCTTTTTACTTGACTTTGAGGGGTAATACTGTTTCTTGCGATTCCTGCATAAGTTTTAACACTCTTACGGGGGTTGGACTTGTATTTGGGTCACTTGGGGCTCATATTGTTATAGCTGGATTGGAGGCCATGTGCCTTTGATGGACATAAGAACGGAGAAGGGACTGCTCGATCTATCCATATTAGGTCCCTGAACTGGCATCATTGACATCAGATCACCAAGCTTTTCCCCACAAGGAACTCTTACCACCCTGAGGTGGCAGAATGTTATTTCTAAGGACTGTTAACCATATTACTAGTTGAACTGTTTATGTTCAAAGATTGTTGTGTTAGACTTCAATCACTGTTTTGCTTTATGGTTCATGCTTAGATTATAACAGTTATAAGGCTGGTTATTAGTGTGCTTACTATTGTTGCAGGGTGGTGGGGAAAGGATGATATGCTTCTTTGTGGGTGGCTGGATGGAATATTCGCCTGACGAGATGCGTTTGGAGTATGGTTCTTGGAACCGGGGGTTGGAGTTGTTTTGTTTGCTACATGGTTCTAGGATTTGGGGAGGGAGGGGTTGTTTGTGATTTACAGGAGATTAAACACTCTTAGAATTGGCAGGATGGGGGGTGGGGATGGGGACTTGTTTTGTGTGTTGAGTCCCAGTGGGATCTCCTCTGCATTTTTGACATGTTTTACTCTTGGGAAGGGATTACATGTGGGGGGAGGGATATCTCTGTGCACTGGGGACATCTTTATCTTATCCGGCTGACAGGTGTGGCAATGTATGGCCTTCAAGATTTACAGCTAATATCCACACATCACCTTAAGGATGGGAGGGCCTTACATACTTGTCATCTGGAATATCAAGGGGGCCCAAGATAAGAAAAAACGCTTGATGGTTTGAAGCACCTTCAACATCTGCAGGCTAATATAGTTTGCCTGCAAAAGACCCACTTAAAGAGAGGATATTTCCCCTCTTCCGGTACCTCTGGGCGGGGCAGGTTTTTGGTTCTGGAGTCTCTGCTCAACGGGGTGGTACAATTATTTTATTTGCTAAATCTGTTCCATTTGTAATGACCCACGAATGGTGGGATCCCTCAGGGCAGTTCACCATTCCCGAGGTACCCTTGACTCACTCCCAGTTACTGTGGGCTCGATCTATGGCCCAAACATGGATTCGCCAAATTTTATTATCCACTTGCTTTCACTTTTGGCCTCCGATCCACCTATTCCGATTTTTCTTGGGGGGTGATTGAAACTTAGTCCCTTGGTCAGACATAGATTGGTTGGACAGCAAATGGGTCGGTCTTTTCCCCAGCCCAAAGAGCATTAAGGGACCTTATGTCTGGATCAGGGACAGTGGATGTCTGGCGCATTCTCTATCCCTCCGAACGCCAATATACATATTTCTCTCTGCCGCATAGGACATCGTCTCGCATAGATTATTTCCTGGTCGTTTCCTCTGTTCTCTCCGACATCATGGATGCCATCATTTATCCCAGAGTACTGTCAGACCACTCCCCGGTGAGCCTTGCTTGCCTGCTATGACCTGGCTCTCGTTAGGACTTCTGTTTTTTTTTTTTTTTTATTATTATTTAGTTGTTTAACCAGGAGTAGCACCTTCCCTGGTGCCTCAACACTCAACTTCTGTACATCCTTTCCATTCTAGCTCATATACAGGAGTTCATTTCTGATTTCCTGCTGAATAATAAACGCTCGGTGGACAGGATCGACACGGTGTGGGCTGCCCTTAAGTGTGCTCTTAAAGGTGAATTTGTTCGTCTGGCAACTATTTGATCCTGGAAGACCAAGGAAACCTTGGAATCTCTCCTAGGGGAAAGGAGGCAGTATAGCGCAGTGATCTAAGGCTCTGAGCTGTAAATCTGGTGACATCCAGCAGACCAGACCTGGGTTTGAATCCCACAGCTTCCACTTGCATACTGTGTGACCCTGAGCAAGTCACTTAACCTCCTTGTGCTCCCAGGTCGCTCCTGTAAAAAAGCTTCCAGCTTAGTGGGCTATACCTGGTTAAACAACTAAATAAAAAAAAAATAAAAACAAAAATTCACCACATGGAATGTTCCATAACTCGCACCTCCCCAGATTCTGATTGGGCACACTTACATTGCCTGCAGTCTCAATACGCGGATATCATGGCCCAAAAGGTAGAGCCTGCCCTCCAATGAACCAAACTTCCATATTTAGAGTCGGGGAGAAGACAGGGAAGCTGTTAACCTTCCGGCTAAGTCAGGCAGAAGCGCTGAGAATGATCCCTGGACTGAGATCGTCCCCTGACGCTGATGTGGTCTCTGAACCCAGTTATTGTTTCCATCTTAAGAGATTTCTACCAGGGACTTTACTCCCTTACAGATGTCCAAGCTCCTGCACCACAGGACAGGACATATCAGCTTATTTGATTTCCTATGCCCTCCCCACTCTACCTGCTACCTCTGTAGCACATTTAGGGTCTCCAGTTACCACTGCTGAAGTGGAACAGGCTATAAGGCAGCTAGCCCTGGATAAGGCTTCTGGGCCGGATGGTATCCCGAGCAACTTTTACAAAGCGTATCCTTCCCAGTTATCATCCCTTTTAGCGGAAGTCTTTAACCTCTGGTTTAAGGAAGGCATCCAAGACCCTACCTTTCTGGAGGCCCCAATTACCTTAATCCCCAAACCGGGTAGAGACCCCCTATTCCTGGAAAATTACCGCCCGATCTCCCTGTTGAACATGGATGTTAAGGTTTTAGCCAAAATCCTGGCCAACCGCCCGGCTGATGTGATGCAAGGGATCCTAGGTCATGAACAGGTGGGCTTCGTGTCTGACCGTCATTCGAGTGCCCATACAAGAAAACGTCTCCACTCGATTTCAACATCCAGGGATTCAGAGACACCAGCAGTCTTGGTCTCCCTGGATGCTGAAAAAGCCTTTGATAGAGTCTCCTGGCATTTTCTTTTTGCTTCCCCTAAAAATTTTGGTGTCCCTGAGGATTTCATTAAATGGGTGAAGCTCCTATACTGTTCCACTTCAGCACGAATCTGGTACAATGGTGGTCTCCCACCACCTTTCCCTCTCCAGAGAGGCACCCATCAAGGACGCCCACTCTCCCATCTCCTTTTGGTTTTTTACCTGGAACCCTTAATACAGAGAATTTTAATTCCCCTCCGTAAAAGGCATTCAAATGGGGTGGAATATGCTGTGTCTGCGCACACAGATAATCTCCTACACATTGAAGACCCAGCAATCTCTAGTCCCAGTTTGCTGACAGAGTTTGAGTGATTTTGCTGCAGTGTCGTTCTACAAATTGAACCTCTCCAAGTTGAGGATACTTCCTCGTAACCACCATACAACCAAGGCAGACTGTGATGCTCTTGGCTTGGCATGGGAACCAAAAAACCCTCACATACCTGGGTATTTGCATCCCTATAAAAACAACATCCCAACCACTGTATTTTTCTAATATCTACAATCTGTAACTGGAAATGGGTACTACCTGGAGAGTCTTCGATACTGCTGTTGAAAGGACTGTGGTTAGCAGGGCGTGGCGTCCCGTTGGTGATGCGAGGAGTGATTCAGAGGCTGAATTGTGGAGGACATACGGAACCGAGCAGAGTTTTGACCTGGTAGCAGACGCCGGTGGACTGTGGGGAGGAGTTCCTTCCTGGCCCCAACCCTGACCTGGTGGTGTGCCGTAGTGCTGCTGCCATTGGGCAGCCGTTTCTGCGGCGCTTCTGCTTTGCCGCACGGTAGCTGGTGGGCAGCCGTAGCGGCAAGCGGCTCTGGGAACTGGGTGGGACTCTCCATTATTGTCCGAATGTTGGCCGTGGACTAGGCGTCTTTAGCACCTGGAGCGCAGTTTCAGCCCTGATATCGGCTGGTACGAAGAATCTGGTGGAGTGGTGAAGCGGGACTGTAGTTTCCTGGGTGCCCTAGCTCATTTCCTTTGTTCTGTGATCTGGAGTTTGAAGCAAGTTGTTTTATTTTCAGTTACAGAGTGTGTGACTTTGGAATGTTTCTCTAGAATTCAAGACTACTGCAATACGCTGGGGTTCTGTTGGTTCTCAAGCGGAGGTGAGAGCCCATGAGAGAAACTGAACAGTGTCACAGTTCCTTGGAGGTGTGAGCTCCCGGACACATTCCGTGGCCGGTAAGAGGGGTTTACCATCTTTTCGAACTGGTTACCACTCATTAGAGGGGCGACTTACCCTTTGGTTGACCTTGTGCTTTGAATAACTTGCGATTCTGGGATTTCGTAACTCCTAAGACCTTGCTGGAAACGGGCAGTCTGAGTACCTTCTCTTTTCATCGTGAGACTTTGGGCTCTTTTATCTGGACTTGGACTATTTGCCAGTTAAATTTTAGCTTATGTAGTTTCCGTTTTGGAAAGAGTATTTTTTTTTTTTTTAGCATATTTGCACTGCATTGAGATTCTCCTTCTGTTTGTTATTTTTAGGGGAGGGTTGATAGTGCTTAGGCAGTTTAAAATATAGTATTTGGGTGGGTTAACTTGGGGGGGTAGTTTGGGTTTTAAGTCATTAGTGTATGGGTGGAGTGTGTGGAGTGTGCAGTGTAGAGTGTGTTTGCGGGTTGTGTTTTGGGCTAGGGTTTACGTAATTAGCAGGAATGTGTCTGGGAAGGTATGAGGGCCTGGGGCGGGCTAGGATAGTGTATGGGGCACCCCAGCTGCGCGATCTATGGCCTTTTGTCAGCCTCCCAGTATCTGTTATAGCTAAGTGCTGTATGGAGTTTAGAAAAGGGAGAAACTGTGCGATTCGCCTGGGTTAGGTTCCCCATGCACTGCGGTTGGTGGTAGGATCAAGGTAGTGGGGTGTAGAAGGCGCCCTGTGATTAGACGGGTCCTAGAAAGAGGCCAGATGCATTTAGTCCCTGTCACTAGGGTTCCCACCAGACCGAGTGGGCAGGTAGCCAGAGGGGCTGCACTGTCCACCAATCCCCTGAGGGCGGTGCTTTGCAATGCCAGATCGGCCAGAAACAAGACTGCAATTATAGAGGACTTAGTTTCTTTGGCCGATCTGGCTTGCATTACGGAGACCTGGATTGGTGATGCTGGCCCAGTTTTAGAGGCCGCCATCCCATCCGGATATACCATGGTGCACTGCTCCAGAGTGGAACGCAGGGGTGGGGGGGGTAGCTACCTGTTTTAGATCCGAACTGGGCTTCACCCTGCACCCAGTGAGAGCACCACATTCATTTGAATGTGTGGCCATCCATGGGGGTCCAGGCACAGCTTGCCTGATTCTTCTGATTTATCGCCCCCCTGGGGCAGTGGGAGACTTTCTGCAGAAGGTGGCCGATTTCATGGTCAGGGAGATGTTGGAGGCCCCAGATGTTTAGTGCTGGGGGACTTCAACGTCTGGGCCAATGACGAATCTTCTTGGCTTGGTTCCAACTTCCTCCAGATGATGTCTTCCCTGGGCTTTGCGCAGGGTGTTTCCTCCGTAACTCATCTGTTTGGCCACATGTTGGATCTGGTGTTCTCACTGGGGCTTGAGATTAATAGTCTCAGGACTTATTGGTTCGTTTGGTCCGATCGCTACATGGTGAAGTTCTCATTGGGCCCCGGTAGCCCTCCCCTGCAGAGATGGTCAGCTATCGCCCATTGAGGGGTTGACCCCTGAGGGTTTTCTGGTGGTGGCTGACCTACCTAGTGTGGATAGTGCATGCGTTGGGGGGGTGCGCGGCAGTGGATGCCTACAATAGGCGCTTGCTGGTGTGCTGGACTCCCTCACACCAATATGTGTACAACCCAGGTCTTCTCACTTGAGGTCCCCTTGGTATGATGGTGAGCTCAAGGGGATGAAGATCTTGGGTCGAAGATTAGCACGCTGCTGGCGGAAGTCTGGCTTGGAGGTGGACAAACTGGCCCTGCATGTGCACTATGGTGCATACCAGGGGGCAATCAACCAAAAGAAGGCAGAATTCCTGCCCAGGGAGTTTGCTGCCAAGAGGAACCGACCAACTAAGCTCTTTCGGACTGTGGACAGGCTTTTCCATCCTCCCTATCTACAGACAAAGGTAGCCTTTTCTAATGCATTGTGTGAAGAGTTTGCTCGGTTCTTCTCGGACAGGGTGTCTGCCATCAGGCAGGAGGTTCCACCAGTGGGTCAGAGTTTGGGCGACCTCCGCCTGGCTGGGGCAAGTTTAGACCGGTGGAGGTGGCTGAGGTCACAGACTGATTCAAGCTTCAGCACACCTTTTGCGAACTGGACCCAGTGCCAACTCGTTTCTTAATGAGATGTGTTGACTCTGTTGGCCCAGTGTTTGCCTTGATTGTCCGGTGTTCTTTGTCAGATGGGGTCTTTCCCTGATGTCTTGAAGGAGGCATTGGTGAGACCCCTTCTGAAAAACCCATCGTTGGATCCTGAGATCAAGGCAAATTACTGTCCTATCTCCAATCTTCCATTTTTGGGTAAGACTGTGGAGAAAGTGGTGGCGCTTCAGCTTGAGGAGCCGCTCCAGTCTGGGTTTCGTGTGAGGCATAGCACAGAAACTGCGCTGGTTCGGATGCATAATGACCTCCTTAGGGCTAGAGATTGAGGGGAAGGGACGATTCTTGTTCTCCTCAATCTCTCTTCAGTGTTTGACATGGTGGACAGCCTAAGAGAATTCTGCGGACTTGCCGGCAACGTCATCTGCTGGTTTGAGTCTTTTCTATCTAACAGGAGGCAGAGGGTAGTGATGGGGAATTTCTCCTCCTCCCCTGGCCACCTGTCATGTGGGGTTCACCAGGATTCGGTCTGGTCACCGATGCTGTTTGCTGTGTATATGCTGTCCCTGGGAGAGCTCATTAGGAAGTACAGTCTAGATTTTCAGTGTTATGCCGATGATACCCAGCTGTATTTTTACTTTGCTCCCAGAACATCTCACACAGTGGAAGTGCTTAATAGCTGCCTCGCTGAAATCAATGGCTGGATGGCCCCCAGCTGGCTGCGACTGAACCACGATAAGACAGAGGTACTGGTGGTGGAGTTGAACAGAGGGCGTGATAGGTTGGCCTCTGGTGCGGAGACTGGGCTTTTTCTTGGCTCTGTACCACTGAAGGCCTCCTCTAGGGTACGGGATCTGGGCGTTATTCTCAACAGTGGATTGACACTTCAGTTTTAGGTGTCTTCCACTGCCCGTACTAGTTTTTATCATCTGAGGAATATCGCCAGGATAAAGCCCCTAGTTCCACCGCAGGACCTCCCCACTTTGGTACATGCCTTTTGTGATGTCCAGGCTGGACTACTGTAATGCACTCTATCTGGGGGCACCCTGTGCCAACTGCAGTTGGTGCAGAACGCGGCAGTGAGGCTGTTGACAGGACAGTCTAAATACTGTCATATTACTCCGGTGCTGCGTCAACTGCACTGGCTACCAGTTAGGTGGAGGGTCCTCTTTAAGGTGGGTTTACTCACCTTTAAGGCCCTACACGGCCTGGGCCCTGGTTACCTGAAGGACCTTCTCATTCCTGCTGTCTCGGTCTGCTCCTCCTCTAGGGGTCTTCCTGAGATTCCCATAATGAGGTTAAAAACAGCAGGCGACAGAGCATTTAGTGTCGCCGCCCCCGTCCTGTGGAATTCGCTTACTCCTGCTATTAGGGAGGCCCCTTTTGTGGAGGTATTTAAAGCCCACCTCAAGGCCTTCTTGTACAATCAGGCCTTCCCAGACTGTGCTTTATAGTCCTTGCTTATTTTTAGCACCTATGTTTAGGTTAGGCCTGGCTTTTTAGGTATTTGCAGTTGCTGCTCAGGCTAATGTTTATATAAATTTTGTTTTTTTATTAATGTTGTGTTTGAGATATTGTTATGCATTTTGTTTTATAATGTATAGTATTTATTTTTAAAATGTTTGGCACCCAGAGCCTCCAGGATGGGAGTCTCAAATAAAATTTGCCTTGCCATTTGCCTACAATTATTGCTAGAGATATTCCTACTATGGTCAAAAGAAACCTTATTGACTTACTACAAGTTCTGAAAACTGATCTAGACAGATGGGGAACACTTCCTCTCTCTTTTAGGGTGCATCAACATTCTTAAAATGAATATATTACCAAGATTGTTGCACCCCCTAGAGATGCTGGTTTTTTTTCTTCCCAAGTCCTGGTTTGTGAGACTGCAGAAAATCTTTAATGTTTTTCTATGGAAAGGCAAGATGGTGCACAGGGCGTACCTCAAATTGACTGCCTCCATAGTCTGTGAAGGACTGGCTTTCCCATCTCTTTTTACCTATTATGTTGCCGACCATGTGAGTAAGATAGCTCTTTGGTTCAATCTGGATTCTCTTTCCCCAACTAACACCTACTCACCTATCTGGTAGGATATATAGAGATCTGGCTCACAATTTCTCTTGCATTTTATCAGCCCTGGGTTATATGTGCCCTGTTCAACTCCCCCAGGCACTCAGAGGATCTCCTTTGGCCTGGTCTCTTAAGGCTTTTCACCAAATGCAGGTCCAGCTTTTGGTAGCCTGGGACCCTTCCCCTGCTTAGCCCCTCCTTAATAATCCCCATTTTCGGATTGGTAACCCGTCCCATTCCTCTTTCATTTCTTCCTCAACTGAGATATGCTACGTTGAAAGATCTCCTTCACAGGGAGGACATAACCCTGTTCCCAGTTCTCTGGGATAGATTTCGCCTCCAACAGAGGAATACTTTTAAATTTCTCCAGATTAAGAATTAGATACTTGCCTTCCTGGGCCCTAAACCATGAACCCTGCAACCCTCGGATGATCTAGTCACAGTGCTGACTATTGCGGATCAACCACATGTGGTCTCTGGTATCTATAAGTATATGTAGACTCTTGATCCGCATCTTCCGACAGGGGTTTGTTTCTACTGGATACATGTATTATCTCTTCCTGCAGAAGTTGAATTCTGGGGAAAGATTTGGAGAGGGATTTACAAACTTATTAAACAAGATACACTACGTTTGATTCGATTTAACATCATGCATAATTTATACTATACCTTGGTCAGACTATGCAAAATCGGCTACCTGGCTTCCCCTCTTTGTTCCCAATGTACCCAGAGCCCTGGCACTCTAACACCTACTCTGGACCTGTCCTTGTAGCCAAGACTTCTGGAGTGCAATCAAAGGTGTCCTAGACCCTCTCTTGGTGTTGGCATCTTTATTTACCTCAGAATGCTGTCTGCTCTCCCTCTTTCCACGTGGTACACCTGTTATAATGAAAGCTCATCTCACATTATTGGCCTCAGTAGCAAAACTCATCATGCTCCGGCACTGGAAGGAGGACACTATACCCTCAGTCCTGGAGTGGTACCAGGAGGTGCTACTCGCCCTCCAACTGAAGAAGCATATAGCACTCATGCGTCATCAACCTCAGACCTTTCAGTGCACCTGGGAACCGCTCTTGACATTGCTTTCCCTTTGGCGTCCATAGCTCTATGCCTTAATCTTGCCTGGTTTGTTCCCCTTCTTTCGATTTTTTCTTTCAATTCTTTCACTCCTTTTTTCTCCGTATTCCATGCGCAGAGATTTTTTTTTGGGGGGGGGGGAGGTTTTAGTTTACTGTTTTTGTTTTGTGATATTGTAATATTTGTGCAATTGTGTTTTTGTAGGCTTTTTTTTTTTTTTTTTTTTTTAAATGAGTGGCTACATGACCACTGCATTATTTTCTGCTCTGTATGTATACTGCTTTTAAAATCAATAAAGCAAATTGAATTAAAAAAAGTTTAGGAGTATAAAATAAAAAATATTCATGTAGTTTATACATGTATAATAATTCAAGATTGATGACGATGATGATAAGAAGAATATGAAGCAGATAATACTGACACATCATGATTCTAAATTTGAGCCAATCAGTATTTACAATGGGTCAATTTACAGATGAACATGGCTGTCAGTCAAAATGTCAATGGTACTGAGTAGCGCCAAAGTATGGCTACAATGTATGTGATGACAGAAATCTCAATTGCCCCCTCTCAAACAACGCACACATGTGAACCACACATGGCTAACCCTTATTCCTCCAATGTATGAACAAACCTCACCATTGCCTCCCAGTAGAAAAAGCACACCGACTCTACGCAATGACGTGCCTTACAATACATATTATATATCTAAGCAAGACGACACGTCAGGGTGTAGATTGTGGTGTCACAACTGCATGCCCAGTGATGTAACATGGCGCGAGACTGCAGGCCAAGCACCTTCAACCCCTAGAAGTGCGGTTGTGACACCATAATCAACACTCTAGGGTGTTTTAAACCATTTACAATTGTTGAAAAATTAGAAATGAAACTCTAAACCATTTATAATTGTTCTAATTGGGGAAAACAGTCCTTCCACCAATAGAAGCAGAACTTGTGTCTTGCTGTTTTTTCCTTCCCCTTCTCATTACACACATACAGGTTACCCATCTCCTCCCATTGGTTGTGTCCTCCTCTGAATCCCAACATATGAGAAGTGTGTTTAAAAAAACAACTGATAATGTGCAGTACAAAATGGCGAGGTTTTGAAAAGATTACTGTTTAATGTGCTCTAATTTTATTCTTTTGAGCAGCAGCATTGGCACTTACAGTGCAAGTTAAGTCTCGTGGCTACGAGCTTTCTTCTTTCTGGAGCTCATACAGTTGAAGAGGGGACAGGCCGGAATGATGTGGCTTGAACTCAATAATATTGTACAGGGTGAAAGTTACTGCAAACATGATTGCAACGTGGATGAATTGAGCAGGCAGGGGAGAGAGAGAGGCAGATAAGGCTCCACCTGGGCAGCACTGACAAGAAACAAGTTTTAAAATATAGAAAACATGATCGAAAAGAGAAGCAGAGTGAACCAGAAAAGTGCAAAAAAAAAAAAAAACATTAAGTTTGGTTCTGTATAATATGTATGAAGTATGATTAGGTTTTCTGGATGCTGTGTGTAAAAATGTCTGCCACTAGAAAAATTGCAGTTGTGAGCTGGTACGTTAATAGTTTTCATTAAGAAGCAGGTTGGTACCGGGACTTGTTATTACCCATTGGATTGGGACACCATAGTCCATGGGTACGAACAACTTTGTCAGTCAGGATGCAAGATTCTTAGAGGCCACATTACATATATTTGTAAAATGGCAAGAAAAAATCTCGTAGCTTGACCAGATGAACTCAGGAACTCCCTGTCTACTTGGCGATCCCTGATCTTCACAGGCACATACTCCCTTAAAAAGAGAGCCATACACTCTTTTTCCTGTCACACCTTTACCATTGAAATAGCTGGAATTACACTTTCCTGGTGCCACAATCGTCTTAGCCCCAACTGGGTCATCATTTTAGCCCCCCACTAGGTCCTGCTGAGTGCCCATTAGTCCTGGGCTTTTATAGAAACATAGAAGTTGCTGGCAGATAAGGACCGCAAGGCCCATCCAGTCTGCCCATTTCTTTTTCTACCTTATGAATGTGCCATCGGCCTTTGCTCGGTCTATGGCCTATCTATTCATACTCATCTGTATAGCTCCCTTATGCCTATCCCATGCCTGTTTGAAGCCCTGCACTGTATTCATCTGGCTCTCTGGTTAGTCAGTCTTCTTGGATGGGATTCTTATATGACCCGTTTTCATGTCAGAACTGCTGTCCCAATATGCTTCCTTGCTACTATTCAGGTCTAAAATTTCTATGCTACCCAGCTCAGCAGTCCTTCCCTTGGTGAACTCATGCAACAAACTCCATCCACAGGTGACCCCTTGCAGCAACCACCCTCCAACCCCCTTTCTTTAGTTTAGAATCCCCCCCACTGCCCTGTCCCTTTACAGAACTAGCACTGCATCTCTCATGGCATAGCCCATCCCAAGCATGCAGGGGTTCCTTGCCCCAGAATGCCCTCTAGCTGGCCAGAAAAAGAGACTCCCCTATTTCAACAGCATCTTGGCAGAAGTTAGCTGGTCTAATTTGTCACTAGTGTTCCTCACAGGATCCAGGACTACAAGGACCTTGGGAGAATATAGTTTAGTTTTTGGTTCCCAAGTAAGTACACAAGCCAAACGTATGGAATGCACTCTGTGACAAGGTTCAAGAAAGTTCCTCCTTGGCGTTTTCAAAAAAAGGCCTAAAGGTGCACTTATTAGAACAGGTCTCCTGTAACTGCTTCCGCTGAAAGGTCCTCCAAAATCACCTACATGTGACCCCCAGAAGTTCTTCCTCCTAGCTGCCAACTGGAAAGAATAGGAAAAATCAAGACCGCTGAAAAGTGTCTTAGACACCAAGGTAGCTAGCATTATCTCAGACTCCAGGTCTTACAGTTTTTGTGTTGTCTCTTTAAATCCTGTTTAGTATGTACTTGTACCATATTGTAATCCTATAATTAATCCTCTGCGTTGTATTACAGTCTGTCATTATCCTCTTTGTAACCTGTTATCTTGTGTATACCTTTGTAATTAATAAATATCGGGTCGCCCATGGAAAAGGGCCTCCCAAGGTCCAGTGGGTTCACCCAGTCAACACAATTTAAATAAAATAAATAAATATTTTCAGGTAAGACCTAGGAGATTACACATAAAAAGATAAACAAGGCAATACATACAGTTTCACACAAAACAATACTTAGTGAGGTGAGAAACATAATCAACAAGGCATTATTACATCATGGTAAGGAGGAAAATTCTAAACAGCATCAGGAAGTCTCAATAAGTCCA
This sequence comes from Neoceratodus forsteri, assembly GCA_016271365.2. Taxonomy (NCBI): domain Eukaryota; kingdom Metazoa; phylum Chordata; order Ceratodontiformes; family Ceratodontidae; genus Neoceratodus; species Neoceratodus forsteri. Next base: position 207,703,125 of record CM028133.1, on the reverse strand, counting down.
CTGACCTGAAGCTACCCAAAGAACATGCAAGCACCAAGACAACTGAGCAAAACAGATGATGCAACTTGGTGCAGGGCAAAGACTGTTCAAATTTAGTAGCAAGAACAGCGTTCCAAGCTAAGAAAACGTTTATGGTACTCTGTACCCAAGACAAAATGTAGGTACATTACTGAGAGACAGAGACAAATTTCACATGGTATGGAGTTCCGTATCCTCAGGGCTTCACAGGCAAAGGACGATCCACCAGCCCTAGTTCTAAGCATAGGGACTGTCAGTAGGACACTATTGCCACACCTTAATGGGTAGTCACTGTTTACAGGTTTGAGAAGTGAGCCAGCACAGGACACTGATAACCCCTAGTGCCAAGCTTCTCCCCAGTACCCGATCCCCTTCTCGTAAAATAAACTGGTTCCCTGGTGGCCAGTGCGCCCCCCCCCCGGTACCCAATGCCTGGCCCAGTCCAAGAAATTGGCTTTCTGGTGGCTAGGGTTCCTCCCACTCTCTGATCGCTGTCCCTGGCATCCAGTGGTCCCAACCGGTCTGGGATCCCTGGCCCTGTCACACACAACACATTCCCTGGCATCCAGGGGTACCCCTCCCCCTTCCCCTGGTCACTGATCCCCAGTCTGGACAACACCCTCTTGTGTATATGAGAACTGTGCTTAAAATGCCAGCTGCAGTACACAGAATATCCCAAAATATTTCCTGGTGTCCCATGGAACCCCCCCCCTGTGTGTCACATATGTAATCCCTGACCTGTAGCATCACCCCCACCCATTCTGCCACCCCTCTTTACCTGAATTGTTGGTGTACTGGGGTCCATACAACAACCAGTATAGCCATCCTCACACCTCTCTAGTCAAGTTCCATTATGTAGAAAGTCAGAAAGCACGTTATTATGTAATATGCAGGGCGTGGTCCTTCTACTGTACAGCTGCAGTGCAGTCCTGTATAGCAGAAGGCATGTGCCCTGTGCATTACATGAGATCGTGCTCTCTGACTTGCATATGAGGCTTGGCCATGAGGAGTGAGAGAAGGGCTGTGCCGGTCACCGCATGGGCTCCCATGGCACAAACTATTCAGGCGGGGGGTGGAAGGGTGGGTGGTCAGTGCCATGGTGGAGGACTGCTAGACAACAGGCATTGCATATGTGAAACGGGGGGTCCACAGGACAGCATGGAATATTTTGGGATGTTCTCTGCACTGCAACAGGCATTTTAAGCCCAGTTCTCATACTGGGCTATTACTATTCTTATACTATTATACTATACTTATTACTAATATATATTAATACTATTTGTATTCTGGGCTGGGGATTGGTGACCGGGGGACACACTGGATGCCAGGGATATCTCTTACCTACACAGGACAGTGACCAGAGGGAGAGGGCCCCTAGCCAACAGGAAACCAGTTTCTTGTACAGAACTAAGGATCGGGAAGCAGGGGACTGCTAGGCACCAGGGTTCACAATTCCACTACCAGCTGGGGATCAGCAGGAGGAGACCACTAGGCACCAGGGATTATCAATGTCCTATACAGGCTGGTGTTTGGGGGCCAATAGGCATCAGGAAGTCACAATTAAATATACAGGCTGGTGACGGGGACCACTAGGCAGCAGGAATTCACAATTTACTCTATGGGCTGGTGTCCCGGGAGGGGGGGCACTAGGCATCAGGGAGTCTCAATTTATATATATGGGCTGGTGGGAGGTGGGACCACTAGGCACCAGGGCTTACCTACATGGGTACTGGGTCAGTGCTCAGCAGTGGGAACCACAGACCACTGAGGGGGTGCTCCCCCACTGGCCAATGTGGTTGTTGGCTACAGCAACTCCGGCAGCTGCTAGGGTTGCCTGGAGTAAGTCTGGGTTTTGTTTGGCGATATTTGTGCAGCTTAAAGAGGACCGCGTCAACCCCTTTTGCGCAAAACAAATGCACCGAATATGGGATTGCATGGATATTCCTATTCCCATCCTCCCTTTGTCCACGCACATACATTACGTTTTGCATAGTAGTTAACCCCGTTTTCCTGTGCAACTGGCCCTTTTTAATACCGCACACTAGTGTAAAACCTGGTTTGTGTGGGCAAACACCCGTTTGTGACTGCGCAACTGTTTGAATATCGGGCCCCTGATATTAGTTTGTAATTTTTGGCTGCTTATAAAACATAGGCATCCCTTAAACAAGAGGTTAAAACGTTTGCACACACATCCTCCAATTGCAAATATTCTACAACATATTTGTGGAAATTCTGCTGCCTTTAAACAGAAGTTGAACTGTAATTTGCTGTCTGAATTCCACTCTCAGAGGCTTAAATGTTGTACAGCCCTAATTCACCTCAGTGAATACACAAACAAAACAATCAAAACATGCATGCTCCATGACGCACATACATTTCATACAGACACCAACAAAATACAAATATACCCTACACCACACCATGTTAGTCAAGCGGTGGTTTGACAGGGTAAACCATACACTGGGAGGCAAGGGGTTATGATCCTTGCTGAGGCTGAGGAAATGCAAGGAATGCAACATGGCGGGCCCTCCTCAGGTGTTGCTGATTAGCGGGATTGCTGAAAGGCAGACTGAATCCAGCAAGCACCGAGTTGGAAGCTGGAAAACTGCTATAGAGAGGAGAAGCTCCCAGGCAGAGAGCTCTGCAAAGACAGAGGCTGAAATTTAAGAAAGGAAAAACAGCAGAACGCCAAAGAAGAAGGGTTAGTTGCTGGAAACAGCAGTTGGGTGGGGGCTTAAACCTGCTGCTGAGGAAGAGACTGTTTCTATAGCAGGGAACCCTAAGGCAAAGAAACAGCCCAGCCAGCTGGAGCCACGAATAGTGAGTGGAATGTACTGATATTAATTGGCCTGCAAGGCCCTGTCCACACTACACCGCTCTGGCCTGGTAACGGATGCAATCCGTTACGGCCGGGGAGCGTGCAATCGTCCACCTCGGTGGTGTCCGTTACAGGACCGGCACTGCGAGTCCACCGTCTAAGCCGGGCGACCATTAGGCGGCGCCCGATCCCACAATACAGCTCGCGCTGTCCGGTCCCTACGGTGGCATTCACCCACATCCACACTACTGCTACGTTACCAAAAAGGAGAACAGTTTCCATAACCGTTGCTGAAACCACCTCATATGTGGTTTCAACAACGGTTACGAAAACGCCTCCTGTAACGTTACAGGTGTAAATGCAAACCGTTGAGGTAACAGTTTGGGCACTCTAACGTTACAGAGGCGTAGTGTGGACAGGGCCCAAGTAAGGCTAAAACGTAAAGACTGTTTGTATGTGTTTTGTTTGAGACTGTGCATTCAGAAGCTGCTGGCCCACATAAGTGGTTCAAAGACTCCTTTGGTCAAGTCGGCCTGTGAGAAGCTGTTTTGTGTTAAGCATTTATGTTTCCTGACAAGGCCGGAAAAGTTAAACTGGCCATTTATGATATTTCTGGAGCAATAAACTACATTGTCATCCGAGAACTTTAAACACAGTATGTTGCCTCTCCATCTACCGTAGGCCATCTTGTCACATGTGGTGTGAAGTGGTTTCTGCCCCCTGCTGGAGTGAGCAGGACTAGTTACGTTCTGGAGAAATGGAGATGGAGAAACTGATGAAATTCCTCATGGAACAACAGGCTTTCATGCAGCTGGCACAGCAGCAGCAGGGGGCGCAACAAGCACAACAGGCTCAGCAACAACAGGTTCTCTCCCAGCTGGCTCAGCAGCAGCATGAGGTGCAACAACTGGTGCGACAAGCACAGCAAGCCCAACAGGAGGCACAACAGCAGTTTCTCCTATAGCTGGGGTAACAATAACAGCAGCTCCTGCAGCACCTGGTGCAACAGCCACAACAAGACCCTACTGGTCAGGCTGGTCCGGCTATCGTGGGGCCAGGGGTTCCTAGGATGAACGCCATGCTGACCAAAATGTCTGAGGATGATCCAGAGGCCTTCCTGGTAACGTTCGAGCAAGTGGCGGAAGCTGCTGGATGGCCCAGACACCAGTGGGCTGTCTGCCTTGCCCCCTGTCTAACTGGGGAAGCTCAAGCGGCCTATCTAGCTCTGGACAGTACCGCAGCCAGGGAGTACACAGAGGTGGAAAGTGGCAATCCTGGACCGCCTAGGCATCAACTCAGAAAGTTACTGACTGAGGTTCCAGAGCTTCAAATTTGCAGTCAGTGCATGACCCAGAGTAGTGGGACAACAATTGCAGGACCTTTGTTGGCGCTGCCTAAAACCCGAAGGATGTTGTGGCCTCAAGGTGGCCAAGTGAGTCGATGGAACAATGTCTGAACATCCTGCCCCCAGGAATTCAGAGCTGGATCCACAAAACAGAAGATCACCATGCTAGCAAAGGCCATGAGGATCTCAGAACAAGTGTTGGATGCTGAACTCTCCTCTCGCCCAGTGACCCAGATTACTAGACCACCTGGGAAGATGGGGAATTGTCCCAGGAGCCAGACTGAAGGAGTATTGTCTAGAACTGTGAAGAGACCTTGGGCATTTAGGAAGGGGGATTATGGGCCAAATAAGGGTCACACTCTGGGAAGGACAGCAACCCAGCAGCCAAAGGAAACATTTCCCGAGGGCCCACTGCCTAAACCTGGAGGCTCGCCCCATAGCCAAGACACAGGGGCATGTTTCTCATGTGGACAGAAGTGACACTTTGCAAAGAACTACCCCCACATGGACTGTACCTTCATAGACTGCACGTTTACAGATGTGTATTCACTTTGCAATGGGGTTGGGGGCTCTGAGTCCCAAGATTTTGTGATCCCTGTTGAGGTAGAAGGGATAGAGACGGAGGCTCTGGTGGACTCAGGAAGCCGCCAAACCAGAGTCAGAAGCAGCCCTTGTGAACCCCTGTCGCTGGCAGGACCAGAGCCCTGTCTATGTCAGATGTGTGCATGGGGATGTAAAGGCCTACCCTAGTGCTATGGTTACTCTTATCCTGGGGGGGGGCCAAACAGATACTATAAAGGTGGGGTTGCCCTGGGGTTACCCTATCTAGTGTTACAGGGGAGAGATTGAAAATGGTTTGACGACGTATGGAAAGCAGACTTTCTTTAGTAATTACCTGGTCTAAGGGTCGTTTGGGGGGTCTATCACCCAAGGCCGGGGGGAAATCTTTCCCTTCCCGGACCCAGGGATTTTCAAACCCCCAGACAAGAACCCACAAGTCTAAGTGAGAACATAGGGCAGCAAAGGAAAGGGGACCCGAAGGGGCAGGTGCACAGGAGGAAGGTGAAGCTAAGACAATAGCGGGTCCAAATCCACAGCCCGGCCCTAACCCTGACCCGCCTAACCACAGTGGGCCATCCTTATCAGAGCAAGATGTGTTAAAGCTCTACCTGAACATTGCAAAAGAACAACTGGTCGATGGTATACTCAGCCGGGTATACACCCAGTTGGCTATTAGGGAAGGGGAAGTGATAGATGAGGATCGGGCAACACGCTATCCTCATCTTGAGCTGCAAGGGAGTATGTTGTATCAAGATAGCAAGGAGGCCCAGACGGGGGAAATCTAGCATCAATTGCTGATTCCCCCCAGGGTCTTTCAGAGGGAATTACTGTGCCTCGCCTACTCCATTCCTGTGGCAGGGCACTATGGGGTAGAGAATACACTAGCCCGACTGCTACTCCAATTTTTTGGCCGGGCAACTATCGACATGTTAAGGATTACTGTGCATACTGCCCAGAATGCCATCTAGTAACCCCAAAGGGCAGTCAAAAGGCCCCGTTAGTGCCCCTACCCATTATGGAGGCACCATTTGACCAGACTGGGGTAGATATTGTGGGACCCCTTGAAAAGAGCACGGGGGGGGCACCAAAACATTCTGGTGATTGAAGACTACGCTGCCTAGTACCCTAAGGCCATCCAGTTATGAACCATTTCAGTCGAAATTGTAGCCTGGGAACTATTAAAGGCCTTTAGTCATATGGGAATACCGAAAGAAATGTTGACTGACCTGGGAACTAACTTTATATCCCACCTGACTCAGGAGGTTTGTACTTTATTGGGCATTAGCTCCACAAGGACCTCAATTTACCATCCCCAGACAGATGGCCTCGTGGACTGATTCAACAAAACCCTCAAAACAATGCTTGGAAAGTTTATAACCACTGAGGTCAGGGACTGGGACAAGTTACTTCCCTTACTGATGTTTGCAATGCGGGAGGTCCCTCAAGCATCTACGGGATTTGCTCCTTTTGAACTCCTTTACGGGCGCCATCCACGAGTTGTTCTTGATGTAGTAAAGGAGACGTGGGACAAACCCGACCCCAAGACTGAAAATGTGGTGCAATATGTCCTGCAACTGAGGGAAAGACTAGATTGGGTAGGGAAATCTGCCTGAGAATCTGGTGAAAGCTCAACAAAGACAAGAGTACTATTATAATCAGGGAGCCCAGTTGAGGGAATATAAACTAGGGGATCGGGTACTGGTTTTGTTGCTGAGCAACCAGAATAAACTTCTAGCCAAATGGAAGGGGCCTTACGAAGTTACGCGGAGGGTGGGCCCAGCTGACTATGAAGTTTGCCAGCCAGATAGGTGAAGAGAGACCCAGTTCTACCATGTCAGTTTTCTGAAACCCTGGAACCAGTGGGACAGCCTATTGATTTCCCCTGGACCAGACATCGTGGATCTGGGACATCAAGTGCCCAAGAGATTCCGGGGATACAAGTCCCAATGGGAGAACACATGTCTCACACATAGAAACAGCAACTGGGAGTGTTGGTAAGCCAGTTTTGGGATGTTTTTTCCTCCCTCCCGGGGACAACCCATTATTCATTATATAGACACAGAGCCAGGGGAGAAGGTGTGGTAAACAACCTTATCGCTTGCCAGAAGGAATTACAGAACATACTCAAGTTGGGAGTGATTGAGGAATCCAGCAGTGATTGGTGTAGCCCCATAGTGTTAGTACCAAAAGAAGGTGGGGCTACATGATTCTGTATTGTTTTTCGGAGGGTCAATGCCTACCCCGTGCCCCGGGTAGATGAACTATTGGATAGACTGGGGAAGCCAAATACATCATGACTTTGCACCCAACGAAGGGGTACTGGCAACACAGAAACATAGAATTTGACGGCGGATAAGGACCGCTTGGCCCACCTAGTCTGCCCATTTCCCTACCCGATGGATAAGCTACAGATTCTAGTTAATCAACAGCTTACTTCTTCCTACCCTCCACTAGAACTGCCTTATGCCTGTCCCATGCATTCTTGAATTCTCCCACTGTTTCTGACTCCACAACCTCCTCAGGAAGGTTGTTCCAGGCATACACAACCCTCTCTGTGAAAAAAATACTTTCTAACATTACCTCTGAGCCGTCCCCCCTCTATCTTCAAATTGTGCCCCCTTGTTCTTGCACTGCTCCTCTTCTGAAAGATGCTACCCTCTTGTACTTTAATTCCCTTGAGATACTTGAAAGTTTCTATTATGTCCCTCCTTTCCTCAAGGGTATACATATTAAGCTGCTTTAGTCTCTCCTCGTATGTCTTCTGGTGCAGACCCTGCACCATTTTGGTTGCCCTCCTCTGAATAGCCTCCACTCTATGTCTTTGTGGAGATGGGGTCTCCAGAATTGCACGCCGTACTCCAGAGGGGGGCTCACTAACAGTCTGTACAGAGGGATAACAACTGCCTGTTTTCTACTGTTTATGCCTCTCCCTGTGTGTCCCAGTATCCCCCCAGCCCTCCTTGCTGCCTTCTCACATTGCTTGCCCAGCTTTAGGTCATCTTGATATAATTACTCCTAGGTCACTTTTGATTTTTGCTGTTATTAACTCACCTCCATTGTGTGTACTCTTCCCCTGGGTTTTTGTTTCCCAGATGCATTACCTTGCACTTCTTTGCATTGAATCTGAGCAGGGGTGTAGCCAGACAATATACAAATGTACACCAGGACCGTGTTTGTTGCTTCATTTGGCACAATAAATGCAACTTTTGAACCTCATGACAATGGTTGTTGCCATGCATGGGTAAATACAAATGCCATGCATTGTTCCCTAAGACACCCACATACCAGCCCAGAGCCTGTAAAGTTGTATTGTCCTTGTGATGCAAAGACAGTATTAGTGACCAGTCCTTCTAGTTTCGACTCCTATGAATAAAATTACAGAAAGGTTCAGCATTTTCTTTGTTAGTTTTCATGGAAAAAGGAAGCAGTTCACAGCCTATTTGCGACCCCCTTAAATAAAATTGCACACCATGGAGTACTTGAAGTATGCCTGCCTACACCCATGAATCTGAGCTGTCACATATTTGACCATTCCTCCAACCTTGCCAAGTCCCATTTCATCCTTTCCACCCCCGCCCTGTGTATCAACCCTGTTGCAGATCTTTGTATCATCTGCAAAGAGACATACCTTTCCTTCCAGGTGCTCTCCAATGTCACTTATACAGACATTAAAGAGGACCGGTCCCAATACCGAACCCTGTGGTACCCCGCTAGTTACCCTCCTTTTTTCACTGTGGACTCAGTTTACTATTACCCTTTGCGTCCTGTTGTCCAGCCAGTTTTTTATCCAGGCTGCCACCTTGGGACCCACTCCATGGCTGGCTAACTTGTATATTAATCTTTTTGTGTGAGACTGTCAAATGCCTTGCTAAAATCTAGGTAGGCCATATCCACAGCCCCTCCCTGGTCTACTACTTTGGTCACCCAGTCAAAGAAATCTATTAGGTTCGTCTGACATGACTTTCCTGCTGTGAAACCATGCTGCTTTGGGTCCTGTGCCTCACTGGCCTCTAGGTACTCAACAATTCTTTCCTTCAGAAGTGATTCCATCATTTTCCCTACCACTGAAGTCAAACTAACTGGTCTGTAGTTTCCTGCCTCTGTCTTGCTCCCACTTTTGTGAAGTGGAAACACATTTGCCCTCCTCCAGTCCTCAGGTACAACCCCATCTTCCCATGATTTGTTAGAGAGTAGTCAATGGTGTTACTAGTTCTACCCTTAGTTCTTTTAGAATTCTTGGGTGAATCCCATCAGGCCCCATTGCTTTGGGGTTTCAAGTTTCAAGAGTTCTTTCAAAACCCTTCCTTCTGTGAATGGACAGGTATTGACCCCCCTATTCAGAGTTTCTCTCTTGTTTGCTTTAGTAACCTCCCCCTCCTCTTCCGTTGTGAATGTTGAGCAGAAATAATTCATTCAGTATCCCTGCTTTTTCACTGTCACCCTCTGCCCATATTCCCTCCCCTTTGTTAAGTCTCTGTATCCCTCCCTTGTTCTTTCTTCGCTCCCTAATGTTCCTATAAAAGGTTTTATCCCCTTTCTTAACAGAGTTGGCTATCTTTTCCTCAGTTTGTGCCTTTGCAATTCTGACTGCCTTCCCTGCCTCCTTCTGCTTTAACTGATAAAGTTCTCTGTCCTACTCCTTCTGCGTTTCCCTTTATTTCCTGAATGCTATCCTTTTCTCCTTAACCGTCCCTGCCACCTCTTTTGAGAATCATAGTGTTTTTTTCCTTCGTTTTGTTTTGTTGATTTGCTTCACACAAAGGCTTGTTGCCTCTGTGATGGCTGTTTTGATTATTCCCCATTGTTCCTCCGCCCCTCCTTCTTGCCAGTTTGCTAGTGCTTTTCTGAGGCACTCTTTTTCCCCCAAAGTCAGCCTTCCTAAAGTCCAATACTCTTGGTTTTTGTATGGCTTGACTCTATGGCTGTGTTTACTGTGAACCACACTGTTTGGTGGTCACTTGTTCCCAGATGGCTACCCACTTCTAAATCTGAGATCCTTTCTCCTTCCCCATTTGAGAGTACCAGGTCTAAGATTGCTCCTTCTCGAATGGGTTCCAATACTAGCTGTCTGAGGCATGACCCCTGTAGGGCATCAAGAATGACCGTGCTCTTGGATGTGCCTGCAGCAAAAGTACTCCAGTTAATATCTGGCATATTCAGGTCCCCCATCAACAATATCTCTGCCTTTTCTGCCATTTTAAGGATGCCTTCCATCATTTTCTTGTCCATTTCCTCCCCGAGAGATGGGGGTCTGTACACAACCCCATGTGGATTGTGGTGCCATTTCCTGTCTCCAAGGTGAACCATAGTGACTCATCAACTTCCTATTTACTCTTTAGTTCTGTTGCTTTAATTCCTTCTCATATAGGGAGCTCCTCCTCTTTTACCCACCCTGTCCCTCCTGTAGACTCTGTATCCTGGTATGTTGACATCTAAGTCATGGTTCTCTGTGTACCACGTTTCAGTGACTGCCACAATATCAAGGCATCCCTCTTCCATCAAGGCCACTAGTTCAGGGAGCTTGTTGCACAGACTGCGTGCACCTGGTACTCATCTTCCATTTATTTTTTTATGGCCTTACCCTTTTTAGCCCCATCCCTGTCCTGACTGCCTTTTTCTGCATTTACCCCAGCCCTGCTCCCTACCTTGGTGTTTACCTCTCTAACTACTGTGTTTTGTGGGGGCTGGGATTTCTCCTTTTCAGTGCCTTCCCCTTGGCTAGTTTAAATGCTTGCCAATAAAGCATTTAAACCCGCCACCTAGGATCCTGGCCTGGACACAGATGCAGACCATCGTGCCAGTATAAGCCTCATCTTTCCAGGTGGCTCTCCAGTCCCAATGGAGCCAAAACCTTGAGCTCCACAAGCCAAATCCCTTTGACCCTGGAGTTTCGGGAAAAGACAGCGTTTGCTACTCCCTTTGGGCTATACCAGTTCCGCACCATGCCTTTTAACTTACATGGGGCCCCTGCAAACTTTCAAAGGCTCATGAATCACCTTCTGCGACCCTATGCCCACTATGCAGCTGCTTACCTAGATGACGTGGTCATCCACAGCGCTGAGTGGGAGTCTCACATACCCAAGGTGGCAGCGGTACTGCAATCCTTACAAGAAGCAGGGCTGACAGCCAATCCAGCAAAGTGTGCTTTGGCGAAAGCCGAAACAAAGTACTTGGGGTACTGCATAGGCAACGGACGGGTGAAACCCTTGGTCAGTAAGGTCCACGCCGTAGCAGAGTGCCCGATATCCACCACAAAAACCCCAGGTGAGGGCCTTCTTAGGACTAGCAGGGTATTACCGCAGGTTCATACCAAACTTCTCCACCCTTGCCAGCCCCCTTACGGATCTCACCTGGAAATCTGCCTCCAATAAGGTTCAATGGTCGGAGGAGTATGACCAGGCCATCACACAGCTCAAAGTGACCCTGTGCAGAGAGTCAGTGTTATGCCGTCCTGATTTCAACAGGACCTTTATCCTGCAGACAGATGCCTCTGAAGTGGGTCTAGTAGCAGTGTTCTCCCACGAGTTTGAGGGGGTGGAAATACAGGTTACTCACCTGTAACAGGAGTTCTAGGAATGGTATATGTTGTTCATCCACACTGTCTGGCAGGTATCCTTGCCGCTTTAAATCTTGCCGGAAGGTCTTCAAGCTGGCTCCTCCCACCCACCCGGGTGGTAAAACTCTCAGCTCCGCCCCATGACGCCAGATCTGGCCCACTGGAAGCTCAGGCTGTGCGCCGGCCGGAGGTCGGATAGTTGTAGGATGAACAACATATACCATTCCTAGAACTCCTGTTACAGGTGAGTAACCTGTATTTCTAGGGACATGGATATGTTGTTCATCCACACTGTCTGGCAGACTCCTAGCAGTTCTCCGGGAGGAGGGAGGCAAGGCACACCCCTACTTAGGGAATAAAGACTGAGAACTGAGGCCCCAAAACCAGCATCCCGCGTGACTCAAGGTCGATGTGGTAATGGGTAATAAAGCAGTGTGCTGACTTCCAGGTAGCAGCCCTGCAGATTTCCTGGATAGGGACGTCCCTGGAAGCAGCCACCGATGCAGAAATATGGCGGGTAGAATGAGCTCTTATCCCTCTGGGGCTACATGCCCGCCAACTTGTAGCAGAGATCTATGCAGGAGAGTGACCTACCTGCTTATCGTCCACTTGGCTGCAGGTCTGCCAAGTGCGGCTTCAAGCGTAGGTGACAAACAGCTGGCGAACCTCTCCAATTTCCGCACTCCTTATAAAGCTGCCTTCTAGGGTCCAAAGCATGGAGCCTGTATTCGGCTCCAAGATGTGATTGGGGTAGAACACCGCAGAGTCAACACCTGGTTAAGGTGAAACTCCGACACCACCTTCGGAAGGAATTCCGGGTGGGGGGCGCAGGACAACCTTGTCCCTGTGGAAGACCAGGTAAGGAGACTCAATGCAAAGCGCCTGGAGTTCTCCCATCCTTCTACCTGAGCTTCCAAGCGGTAAGGAAGATCTGGCGTCATGGGGCGGAGCCGAGAGTTTTACCACCCGTGTGGGTGGGAGGAGCCAGCTTGAAGACCTTCTGGCAAGATTTAAAGCGGCAAGGACACCTGCCAGACAGTGTGGATGAACAACATATCCATGTCCCTAGAACATCCTATTCTCTACCTGAGTCAGAAACTCTTCCCCCGGGAGAAGAATTATGCACTAACAGGGAAAGTGTCTCATGGTCAAGTGGGCTGTGACGCCCTCCGCTGCCACCTGCACAGCCGGCATTTTATCCTGGTCACAGATCTCGCCCCCTTAGGTGGCTACAGGTGATGGATGACAACCCCCACATCACCTGGTGGTGCTTGGCCCTGCAGCCATTCTCATTTACAGTACACCACCGGGCCAGGACCAAGAATGGAAATGTGGACTTCCAGTCCCGGGGAGAGAGATGACCAACTGTGCCTTTACACAAAGGGGGGAGGCATGCAACAGGGTAAACCCTACACAGGAAGGCAAGGGGTTAAGATCCTTGCTGAGACTGAAGAAATGCAAGGAATGCAACATGAACAGGTTGGGGAAGGGGGGTTGTCCCTCCTCAGGTGTTGCTAATTAGGAGATTGTTGAAAGGAAGACTGAATCCAGCAAGCAGTGAGTTGGAAGCAGGAAAACTGCTGAAGAGAGGAGAAGCTCCCAGGCAGAGAGCTCTGCAAGACAGAGACTTAAATTTAAGAAAGGACGCCCAAGGAGAAGGGTTAGTTGCGGGAGACAGCTGTTGGGGCGGGGAGGCTTAAGCCTGCTGCTGAGGAAAAGACTGTTTCTAGAGCACAGCCCCAGCCAGCTGGAGCCATGAATAGTGAGTGGAATGTACTGATATTATTGACCTGCAAGTAAGGCTAAAAGGGAAAGACTGTTTGTGTTTTATTTGAGACTGTGCATTCAGAAGCTGCTGGCCCACATAAGTGGTTCAAAGACTCCTTTGGTCAGGTCAGCCTGTGAGAAGCCGTTTTGTGTTAAGCATTTGTTTGCTGACCAGGCTGGAAAAATTGAACCAACTGTTTATGATATTTCTGGAGCAATAAACTACATTGTCAACTGAGAACCTTAAACGCAGTGTGTTGCCTCTCCCATCTACTGTAGGCCAGCTTGTCACAGGTGGCTTTCCCCTTTATCAAAAGGTACATTACAGTGCTGTAAAAACTTTTTGAAAATGAGCCCCACTGACTTGTATGGGGCACATCCCCAGGCTCTCCCTGGTACCATGTCACAAAACAGGAGGAGTGCTGGGCAGAGCAGGCAGACTAGGAAGTGGGAAGGGATCAGCTGGCTCGCAGTTTGGCCAGAATTACAATCCCTTCCCAAACTTTACAGAGTCAGTAAAAATGTATAATTGACCATCACTGCCCCGGCGTAGCGGGCTATGAAGCCCAAATATGTGTGTTTTTTTTTTTTTTTTTTTAAAATCACTCATTTACTTTAAGGTATATCCCCAGTCGATACTGCCAGGATAACCGAAAATGCTTATATGCTCAGTTTTGTCCTTTTCTATGACCCAGGTATTAGCAGTGCAGTCCAGTTTGACCGTGGTGTAGAAGTTAGCATATACTCATGTAAGGGTCTAGGACACATCTTTCAGTCTGCTTTTTCAGCATCAACTGCTCGAACACTTCCTCGGCAGCGGGTCATGTTCAATTTTCATGTTTTTTCATGACAGACAGGAGCAGAGAGAAAGAGGAAGACTGGAGCAACGGGCCCACTCACCAAACAGTTTATAGTAATCAATATTTTTATTGATTCAACTGTAACTTCCAGACATATTACATATCCTAGGTTTTGGGGACAATTCTCCCCTTCCTCGGGGAGTCTGGTAATGCAGACTGCCCATTTATGAAAAACAGAGAACACTGCATTTGGTGGATCAAATCCAGGACAGAATGCATTTCACAGGTGGCATTTTTTAGACATTTATCATAAAGTGAAAAGAAAACAGAAGTCTAGTAATAATTACCAGACACCCTGAGGAAGGGGAGAATTGTCCCGTAAATACAGGTTACTCACCTGTAACAGGAGTTATAGGAATGGTATATGTTGTTCATCCACACTTATTGGCAGGCTCCTTGCCGCTTTAAATCTTGCCGGAAGGTCTTCAAGCTGGCTCCTCCCACCCACCCGGGTGGTAAAACTCTGGGCTCCTCCCCATGACGCCGATCTGGCCCGCTGGAAGCTCAGGTTGTGCGTCTAAGCCGGGGAGGTCGGTTGGGTCGTGTGGATGAACAACATATACCATTCCTAGAACTCCTGTTACAGGTGAGTAACCTGTATTTCTAGGGACATGGATATGTTGTTCATCCACACTTATTGGCAGACTCCTAGCAGTTCTCCAGGAGGAGGGAGGAAGGTGCACACCCCAAATACTTACTTGGGAAATAAGGACTGGAGAACCGAGGCCCCAAAACCAGCATCCCGGTGTGACTCAGGGTCGATATGGTAATGGGTAATAAAGGTGTGTGCTGACTTCCAGGTAGCAGCCCTGCAGATTTCCTGGATAGGGACATCCCTGGAAGCAGCCACTGATGCAGCAGTATGACTGGTAGAATGAGCTCTTATCCCTCTGGGAGGCTCCATGCCGCCAACTTATAGCAGCGATCTATGCAGGAGGTGACCCACCTGCCTATCGTCCGCTTGGCTGCAGATCTGCCAGATGCGGCTTCAGCGTAGGTGACAAACAGCTGGCGAACCTCTCCTGAATTTCAGCCCGTGCGCTCCTTATAATAAGCGAGCGCCTTCTAGGGTCCACAGTATGGAGCCTATATTCTGCCTCCGAGGTGTGATTGGGGTAGAACACCGGCAGAGTCAGCACCTGGTTAGGTGAAACTCCGACACCACCTTCGGAAGGAATTTGGGGGGGTTAGGACAACCTTGTCCCTGTGGAAGACCAGGTAAGGAGACTCGATGCAAAGCGCCTGGAGCTCTCCCATCCTTCTGACTGACGTGATAGCCACCAAGAAGGCGGTCTTCCACGACAGGTGACAGTTCACACCTGTGCATTGGTTCGAATGGCTTGCCCATGAGCTTTGCCAGTACCAGCAGTAGATCCATGGAGGTGGAGGTTCTCGCACCAGAGGGGAAATGTGATCAAGGCCTTCGAAAAAGCGCCCGACCACCTTTTCCTGCTCCACCGACTGCTGCCCGCGCCCGGTAAGCAGAGATGGCTGCCAGGTGCACCTTTAGGGTCGTCGACCTAAGCCCTTGACTAGAAAGGGACCATAAATAGTCCAAAATGCTTGCCACAGAACAGGAGGAATGGTCCAGGCCCTTGCCCTGACACCAAATGGAGAATCTCTTCCATTTGAAGGTGTAGCATTTTCTGGTCGACTCCTTACGGGACGCCTCAACCACATTGAGGACCTCGTCGGAAAGACCCAAGGCCTGGAACTCTAGCCGCTCAGGAACCAGGCCGTCAGGTGCAGGGATTGAAGGTCCGGATGGAACACCTTCCCCTGATTGACTGAAAGCAGGTCCGGGCGAGCTGGAAGCTGCCTCGGGAGCCTGGAGCTGAGGCTGAGGAGATCTGGGTACCAGAACTGGCGGGGCCAGTCTGGGGCTATCAGGATCACCTGCGCCTTGTCCCTCCTTGCTTTGAGAAGCACCTTGTGAATCAAGGGAAATGGGGGAAAGGCGTAGAAGAGGCCCGGGGTCCACAGCCTCGAGAAGGCATCCCCCTGCAGCGAGCCCTGCTGAGGGGGGCGGGCATGAAACAGCCTCAGCTTCGCGCTCTCCCTGGAGGCAAACAGGTCCACCTGAGGTGTGCCCCAGTGGGAGAACAGATCTTGCACTACCACCGGCAGGAGAGACCACTCATGAGATGCAGCCCCTATCCGGCTCATGGCATCGGCCAGGGTGTTGGAGGCTCCTGCCACATGAATGGCTAGGAGATCCGCCTCCAGGCTGCGCATGAGTGACCAAATGCGGAGAGCTTCCTTGCATAGAAGCATGGAACGCGTCCCGCCCTGGCGGTTCAGGTAGTACATGGTCATGGTATTTTCTGTCTGGACTCGGACCACTTGACCCCGGAGAAACGGAGCAAAGGCGGTGAGAGTTAGCGGACCGCCGAGCTCCAGCAGGGTGATGTGGCATCGGACTCTGCGGGACCAGAGGCCGTGCACTCTGTGTTCTCCCAGATGGGCACCCAACCCATCAGAGAGGCGGTCGAGAGAGACCGTCGGCTCGGGCGGACAAACGGGATGCCCTCCTGCAGATGAAATGGAATGGTCCACCACTGGAGAGCTGCTCACATCTCGGGTCACTATCACTAGCTGGTCCAAGGATCGCGTGCTGACCACTGGCTGGCCAGTCCCCACTGAAGGGGGCGCATGTGCCAGCGGGCCCAATGGACCACGCTGGTACAGGCCACCATGAGACCCAGAAGGCGCAGGAAGTCCCGGACAGGGTGCGACTGCCCAACCAGAAATGATTGGGCAAAGGAGGTAAGAACCTCGGCCCGGTCCGCCGGGAGCCGTGCTCTGGCTCGAAGAGAGTCGAGCTCTGCCCCGATGAACAGGATCACCTGCTTCGGCTCGAGTTCCGACTTGGCCTCGTTGATGAGAAGGCCGACTTGAGAGCAAACCTGGAGGGCCAGATCTCTGGAAAGCTCCACCTCCCGTCTGGAGGGGGCTGCTATCAGCCAATCGTCCAGGTAAGGGTACACCCGGACCCCTCGGCGCCGAAGGAATGCTGTCACCACTGCCATGCATTTGGTGAAGACCCTGGGAGCTGGAGATAAGCCGAAGGGCATGGCTGGGAACTCGAAGAGGGATCCCTCCGCTCGAAAGCGGAGGAATCTCCGATGTGACTGACGGATAGGGACGTGAAAGAACGCATCCTGTAGGTCCAGAGAGCAGAACCACACGCCGTGTTCCAGAGATGGTATTATCTGTGCCAGAGTGACCATCCTGAAAGTTCGAGACGTTAGGAACTTGTTCAGGTCGTGTAGGTCGAGAATGGGGCACCAGCCCCCCGTCCATTTCGGAACCAGGAAATACCTGGACACGAACCCCGGGTCTGAAGGGGGGTCCTCTACCTCCGTGATCACCTCCTTTTGGAGGAGGAGAGCGATGTCGGCTCGGCGAGCTGCCAGTGAGGCTGCGGACCCCGAGGCCCCCCGAGGTGCGACGACTCTGAAGGGCGGGGCCTGCTCGAATTCCAGAGGTAGGCCTTTTCCCACCACCTCCAGTACCCACCTGTCCGTGGTAACAGCGGACCAGGCAGAAAGGAAGTGTCTGAGCCATCCCCCCACGGGGGGAACCAGGGGTGAGGTGACAGGGATGAGGGAGACACCCCTCAGCCCATCACTGGGCAGGCTTGGAGGAGGGACCGCCGAGGGACCTCCTGAGCCTTACCTCCCTGCTTCCTGTTGGAGGAAGCTGACTGCTTGGCGCTACCAGGTCGAGCCTGCTGGCCCTGACGTGCTGCTGGGTCAAGAGAAGGATCTAAAGGGCTTAGGCTGTGGCTTGCTCCTTGTCCTGAGCGGAAGAGACAGAGTCCAAGGTAGCATTGGACTCTCGATCCTCTGTAGGTGACCTTCCACCCCAGGGGTCAAGAGGTCAGTCCCCAAAAGGGAACATCCGCCAACTTGTGCTGGGTATCCGAGGTAAAGGTGGATATCCTCAGCCAAGCCCGACGACGCATGGCCACTGCGGCCGCCACAGACCTGGTACATGAGTCCCCGATGTCTAACGCAGTCTGGAGCTGCTGTTTAGCCACTGCCCTGCCCTGGTCCCGCACCTGCCTGACCGTAGTCTGCAGATCTGCGGGAAGATGAGGGACAACCTCATCCAGGGAGCCCAACAGGGCGTGAGAAAAATGTGCCATGAGGACGGCCAAACTGGCCTGACGAAAGCAGAGAGAGGACGCAGCATAGACTTTTCGCCCGACATAATCCAATTTCTTGGATTCCTTGTCGGGAGGTTTGTCCACATCCCTGGCGTTCCCGGCACGCTGGAAAACGCTGTTGGTAACCAACCCCTCGGCCGAGGGGTGTTCCGAAAAACCGACAGGGAACCGGTAGGGACTGTGATACTTCTGGCCAACCTGGTCGCAGGGCAGGAAGCAGGACTGCTAACAAGTTCCAGGCCGGACTCCACTATGGCTTCGCCACCGAAAGGCCTCCGAGGAGAATCCCTCGGTCCAGAATCTCCGTGAGGGGATACCTGGGCCTGCTTTAGAAACGGGTTCGAGCTTATCCCGTGGACTCTGAGATGAGTCGAAGCAACCCTAAGAAGGACAAAGGCTATTCCATTGACTGCCCTCCCGAGGACTCCAAGTCCATGCGCTTGGAGAAGAGGAGGAATCCATCATCGACTCCAGGAGAGTCCTCAAAGAGCTGCCTCGGCCCTGAGCCACCCTCCACCTGCCGAGGTTTATCGGGAGTGAGGGTGACAGCCTATGGGGCAAACCCAAAGCCGACCGAGAATTTTTGGTCGGAGCCCCAACTAATGGCTGTGGAGGCGGAGGTTCCACCAGAATCGGTGGGGCAGCCGGAATTGGCCGAACAACCTGCCTGAGAACAGGCTCCTCTACTACAACGAGGGATTGTTTCAGCTGCTCCGGTGACAGCCACTTAATGGCCGGGGAAGACGACTGGGTCGGCTTATTCCCGGTCAAAAGGAGCTGTTGCCACATAAGTTCCTCGTACCTCCAACGCAACTTGCGCCGAAGCCTCCCCTCATCTGAGGAAGAGCAAGCAGCACCGAGACCACCTAAGGCGGCGGAATCGGTTGGACCGCGAGGATGTCAGAGACCGAGACAGAGAGTCTCGACTAGGCCGAGGGAGGCGAGGAGAAGTGTCGGAAATCGGCACTCCTCGGCTCGGACGATACCACCGAAGGCTCCGGAACCAGAGGCACAGACGAGCCGACGGGATCCTCAACTCCCACCGGGGGAACCGGGGAGAGGGGATTCTCAGCTTCTCCAGCCGACAACCCGTCTAACGGGTCGAGAAAAATCTCGACCGTGTTGACAGGAGTCTCAGTCAACTGGCCTGACGGGGACACCGTGAAGCCAGTGGCCGAAGCTGAGGGGTCGACCGAAGTAGACTGTCGACAAGGGAAGGGGGATCTTTCCCGCTCCCAAGAGAGTCGACGGAGAAACTTACTTTTGCTCTTTTTGGACCTGGAAAAAGGTCCCGAAGAAGTTGGACCTTCACCTTGGTCGAGAGGATCAGACAAAGATCCTAAAAGAAGCAGAGTGCAGGCACCGAGAGAGAGCAGGACAAATGCAGAACCCGGTGAGCGGCCCGCGCCTGCCGCCTCCTCTCGAGGCGATCATCTGCTCTAGCTGATCCGCCGAGCCCTGGCCGGGACACCGCCAATCGGGCCTCTTTAGATTTCACCAGTGGAATTCTTTTCTCGGGGCGCCCCAGTTGTAATCTGGCAGCACGGTCTTCAAGGACGAAGGCCGAAAAGGAAGAGCACAAGTCACAGGCCTGCAGGTCGTGCTCAAGGCCCAGGCAGTAGACTCACATGGAGTGCGGATCCATCCTAGACATCTTCTGCCCGCAAGGGCACCTCCGAAAACCGGGAGTAGATTTGTCCATCGCAGCCGCGAGGAGAAGAAGACCGAAGTCTTTTAGCAAAAACACTTTTTAATTTCGAACTTTTCGAAGAATTAGGAACCAGTCTTAATCGCAACGCGTTAAGGAGGGAACCTGAGCTTCCAAGCGATAAGGAAGATCTGGCGTCATGGGGCGGAGCCGAGAGTTTTACCACGTGGGTGGGAGGAGCCAGCTTGAAGACCTTCCGGCAAGATTTAAAGCGGCAAGGAACCTGCCAATAAGTGTGGATGAACAACATATCCATGTCCCTAGAAATGTAGGATATGGAATAAGTCTGGAAGTTACTGTTGAATTAATACTAAAAACTGCTTGGTTAGTGGGCACGATATTCCACTCTAAGCTTTTTTTATAGTCCGGATTGGATTTACAGTAGGCCTTCCCATTTATACTTATTTTTCTTTTCTTACTGAGGTTGGCCAAGCCAGACTTTGGCTTTCAGAAAGAGAAAAAGCCCACCCAAAGAGGAGATTAGCTCAACAGGCTACCCCACGTATGTGGTGTAAGTGTGTGTGTGTGTGTGTGTGTGTGTGTGTGTGTGTGTGTGTGTGTGTGTGTGTGCGCAGCAGTAACCGTCTGCAGATGCTCCCATACTATTCATCTCGGAGGGACAGGAGAGTTGCTGCTGATGTTCCAGAGAATGGTGGTGGCACGCTATCCAGGCCGGACTGATGGGCAGTATGACAAAGCGGGATGAGCAGGAGAGCTGCAGTGATGGAAGAGCTACCACTGCAAGAGAGGAGGAGAGCCAGCACAGCTGACCAGCAGCATCAAGGAAGGAACGGACATCCCCAGGGGCATCCTTCCCAGTAGCAAACACTGCAGTGGCAGCAGAAGCAACACGGGGATGATGATGATGATGATGCCCAGCCGTCCACTAGTCATGGAGTATAGAAAAAAGTGTGTGTGGGGGAAACAGACAGTGTGACAGAGGGAAGAGAGAAACAGATAGACACAGGAAGCACCCAATCAGAGAGCTGTAGAGGAGGCGAGGAAGGGGTCAGGGAATAGAGTGAGACAAGACATGCCCAATCAGAGAGCTATTGGGGAGAGACAGAATGCAGACAGAGGAAGTGCCCAATTGTAGAACAGCAGCGTAGTGGGCAGGGAACTGACCCACAAATTCATGCTGATGTGCTTAAACTCCACTCACTGGGTGGAGTGCAGAGCACACATACTGTTATGTGTTCAGTATCTGGTCACAACCGCAGACCCCCTCTTCACTATACGTCAGCACAGCTCTCTGCATGCTGTCATAAAACACACCATTGGCCTTTGAGTAACTCACCTAGATTTTTATTAAATCTGGTATTTAAAGAAATACATAATGTGCTGGCAGACATTTTAAGATCACTGCATGCGGTAAATATGCAGTCATAAATGTAGTAAAGTGATCTTTCTTTCAAAAACCATCATGACTGACCCAAATTAAATTAGATTCATAATCTGGTGAAGTAATACTAGCCTAGCTTTCATGTTTGGGGAAAACCTACTGCTCATTGACTTTCAAAAGAAGAGACTATCGGCTTTAAAGAGGGTTACCGTTACAGAAAATGCGATATAAGTTTCTTATATGAAAGTATTGGATACTGTGCAATAACACTACTGAATTCCACACACTACAGAACTAGGAGGTAGTTGCGTTTTTATCAACCAACTAAAAACCCATTTGCATTACTATTTTGTTTCCTCTGGTGCTCTATGTAAACAGTTGTTGACCTAATGTAAAACATGAATCTATACAGTAAAATAATTCCTTGCATGTATAGTAACATATTGGTCAACACAAACGTAATAATAGAAATACAACACTAGGGTGCAGGATTAGGCAAGCAGACTTGCAGCAGATTTCGTGCAGACTTACCAGTCGGTATACTGACAGATATCAACGAAAACTATGACTGACTGAAATGCACAAAGAAACAAAATATCTTCTCTATGCAGATATTAGATTTTTTGTTACAATTCACTGCAGTACCTTGCCATCTTTTCCTGCAAACCCTCATAAAATACAGAAAAATGGCTGGGTGGGTAAGATGTCACAAACTGCGAGAACGAAGCTAGAGGGGTTTGTAAAGGCATCCCACACAGAGGGTGTGTGTGTAAAATTAGTTTTACACACCTACACAGCCTTTATTTTATATAATTGCTGGGGATTTTTTTTTGCCAGAGCAATT
Source organism: Neoceratodus forsteri (assembly GCA_016271365.2). Taxonomy (NCBI): domain Eukaryota; kingdom Metazoa; phylum Chordata; order Ceratodontiformes; family Ceratodontidae; genus Neoceratodus; species Neoceratodus forsteri. Next base: position 207,681,135 of record CM028133.1, on the reverse strand, counting down.
GTATAAAATAAACCACTATCTGTGTGGAGCCAGGGATCATTCGTTTTTCAGCGTAGTCCATGGTCCCAGGCGGCTCGTGAAAGAATTTTTTTTTTTTTTTTTTATATAACGGGCCAGTTTAAGGTAAAGAGGCTTTTTAGCCCAGTTATCTCCCCTAGTTACCACTGACTCAGAGTGGCGGGTGGTGTTCAAAGCTGAGAATCAGCAGCCAACAAAAGGGAAGAGTGGCGGCGTAGCTAATGGGAGTAAGGGAAATCCGGGTGCATGTTCAAGAGTTATAACCCCAGGTTATAACGGGTGAATTATAACCAGGTTTCCTATCGGGAGAAAATGCTCCCAGTTGTTATAAATAGAATATACATAGAGGTATGCATTACAAGGGAGTAATCCCATCGAAAGGTTCTGGGGACATGGGAACCTCGAGAGCGAAGCTCAAGAGGTTCGCATGTTCCCAGAACCTCGAGAAGGGAGCACTCCCTTGTAATGCATACACTATGTATTATTTTTTGTAATAAATGTAGCTAACTTCCATATAAAATTCAGTATGATTTTTGTTCTCCGCACAACCTGTGAAAATGTCCGCCGAAGCACTGCAGTGAAACTCGCTGGCTGGTTCTCTCGCTGCCGCACAGCCACTCTGCCCCCCACCACTCACTATTAAGTCCTCGCCATTAGAAGTCCTACCTGGTTTTTTTTTTTTTTTTTTCCTCCATCTAAATGCAGGATCACCAGGACTGTCTTGTGGGTAAAAAAAGTCCAGGCGAAGTAAAGATCCCAAGTTCTGTGGGTACAAGTAAGATGGCCACCATTTTTTTTTTTTTTTTTTTTTAAGTATTCTGCCCTCAGAGACAAAAGCAGCCAACCATGAGAGCACGGTTTAGAACTCTCACCGTGAGTCCTAGCGACCTATGGTTGGCTGCTTGTACCAGCTCTGAGTCTTGGGCTTGGGCTGTTCTGTTTAACTGCTAATACTATCGCTGCTGCTCTGCACGATAGTATTAACACTTATGAATGATAATACCATCGTTTGTCCATGATAATACTATCACTTTGGCTACTGTTGTATTACTGGGACATTTTTGTATGGGATAGGATAGTATTATTTGCCTATCTCCATATATTACATTAATATATAGGATAAGATATGGGGTGGTGTGTGTAACGAGAAGAAGTTTACACACATCTGAGGGGTTAGATACTACATAAACCCCAAGAGCGAACCCCATATTTTAATTGCCAGGTTTCCCTTTTTCGCCTCGGCAATAAACATGTTCCGTTGCAGCTGCAGTCTGGGCCAGCGTGAGGTCTGCCTTATTTTTTTATTTAACACTTTTTGTATTGTTTTTTTTTTCATTTCAGTTGGTAGCGGAAAGCAGAGGGTTTGGTGTGTTTTTTTGAAAGTTTTTTTCGTTTTTAAAAAGATGCCACCAATTCGATGCAGAGGGACTGGAAGGAAAAGTATGCCTCTTTGCAGATGATACCAAGATCTGCAACAGGGTTGATACACAAGGAGGCGTGGAAAGGAAGAGAAGGGACTTGGCAAGGTTGGAGGAATGGTCAGAAGTATGGCAGCTTGGATTAAATGCACAGAAGTGCAAAATAATGCACCTGGGAAACATAAACCCAGTGGAAGAGTACACAATGGGGGTGGGGGGGGGAGGTAGTAACATCAAAAATGAAAAGGAACCTGGGGGTAATCGTATCAGATGACCTTGAGGTTGGCAAGCAATGTGAGAAGGCAGTATGGAGGGCTGGGGGGATACTGGGATATATAGGGAGAGGCAGCATCAGCAGAAAACAGGAAGTTGTTATCCCTCTGTATAGCCAGTTGGTCATATCCCATCTGGAGACCCCATCTCCACAAGGACAGACAGGATGAAGACAGTCCAGAGGAGGGCAACTAAAATGGTGCAGGGTCTGCAAAAGAAGCCATATGAGGAGAGAGACTAAAGCAGCTTAATATGTATATCCTTGAGGAAAGGAGGGAGAGGGGGATGCGATAGAAACTTTTAAGTACCTCAGTGGAATCTAAGTCCAAGAGGGTAGCATCTTTCAGAAAGATGTGCAAGAACAAGGGGACACAATCTGAAGATAGAGGGGGACGGCTCAGGAGCAATGTGAGGAAGTATATTTTCACAGAGAGGGTGGTGGACACATGGAACAGCCTTCCTGAGGAGGCTGTGGGGTCTACAACTGTGAGAGAATTCAAGAATGCATGGGACAGACATAAGGCAATTCTTGTGGTGGGGTGGGAGTAGGATTAACTAGGATCTGCAGCTTATCCAGTAGGTAGGGGAATGGGCAGACTAGGTGGGCCAAGCGATCCTTATCTGCCGTCAAAGTCTATGTTTCTATGATTCAGAGTGGTGGTTTACTGTCCAGGAGTAGGAGAAGACATTCAGCGGCAGCAGTCTGAAAGGAAGAGCTGCTGCAGGGCATGCACAGAGCGAGGGAAACTGTGCACGTATTTGCCATAATAAAGACACTCCTTTATTATGGCAAATTATGCCACAGCTTCTCTGTGGGAAAAGGGAAGGCTGTTAATTATATTACGGTACTGTACAATGCACTTTGCTCACTCCTGAAATTAAGCAAAATGAAGCAGAGTGTGGTGACCTGTAGACGCTGGGTAGTGATATGATGGTGGGTGCTAGAAGGCAGCTTGGCCACTAGCAGGCATGGTACTGTAGCCGTTCCCCCCCCATAATGCAGGGAGATGCCCACCACCTGGGCTGTAGGCACAGGGTGGTCCTGCTGCAAAAGGGTTTATATATTCATGGTGACTTCTTCAGCCTCCTCATCCCACTCGTTTAAAGTAGTTGCTCGATATGTTAATTTCCCCCATAAAGGACGGCGAGAAAAGAATAACCCCCAGAGAACAAAGTGCAGGTGCGGAGTGGCTCCTTTCACACCCACAGTGGGCAACACACTACAGAAAAGTGTTATTCAGCTCTGCAGCAGCTGGTTGATGGGCCATAAAAATAACCCCATATAAGACTTTGACGTTTTCTTGATTCTTTGCCAGCTTTCTTCCCTTGTTCATAAAGTCACTCAGAAAAGAAACTGCCCTCAAGAAAATGTGTTTTCCTATCAGAGCAGTCACAAAACACCAGTTATGAAACAGAAAGAAGCATCACAGAACACCTTTTGAGTTCTGTGAGAAATACGACCTGCCATGAAAAAAAATCCTAAAGTGACAGTGCAGTGTGCATTGCTTGGCGAAAAGACTTGGAGGCCTCATTAACTAACAGTGTTGAAAAATTATGGAATGCATATTGTTTTAATGAATTTTAATGTAGTAGTTAAAAAAAGAGCCTAAACTATGTTATTAGTTAGTCGGTTGTTACTGGTGGCATGGAGCACTGCCCGGGTCTGCTGGGTGGGGGGGTGGTGGGGCGGGCCAAGTGGGAGAGTCAGAAGACCTGCTGTGACTGAGGAGCTTTGACAGAGAGTGGGAGAGCAAGCACAGCTGACCAGCAGCATCAAGGAAGGAACTAGCGTCCATGAGGGCATCCTTCCCAGTAGCAAACACTGCAGAGGCAGCATGGGGATGGCTGGCAAGCGGCCCCTTAGTCAGTCAGTATGGAAAAAGAAAAGTGTGTGTGTGTGTGTGTGTGTGTGTGTGTGTGTGTGTGTGTGTGGGGAGGGGAGAGAAACAAAGAGTGAGAGAGAGACGGGGGTGGGGGAGGGAGAGAGAGAGAGAGTGTGTCCCTTTTTCAGGCATGACCCAGGGGGAGGGGGATACAGATGAATGCCAACTAACTTTGAACCAGATTAAGCTGTTGGTGTTATTTTTAGTGAATGTACTGTTTGGTATTTGGTCATACCCTCAGTTTTCTCTACTCATTTTTGCTATACATCAACACAGCTCTTGCCATTAAGCCTTAAACATTTTTGCATGTGGTTTTCCATTAAGAGGAGGAAAGCTCAAACAAAGGAAATCACTACCTTGTCCGAATAAAACTGTGACAGAGTAATATATAACACAAATGTATTACTCATAACAAGTAAATTTACATCTGATACAAAAGCCGGCACAACAGCAGTGAAGGATATGTGCAGTTCTCTGCAGTCGATGGTATCCCATGCTGTTTCACACCTTAGTGATGCTTTACCATCCTTGATGTATGATACCCTAAGGTGTCCAGCAGGGGTGTGTGCTTTGCACAGGAGAAACGGCAAAGACCGGCACCAAATACAGCTGCTGTAGAAAAATTCTGTTTCTTCAGAACAAAGCTGACATGGAGGGCTACATCCTGACCAGTTTTACACAAAGTGCGCCGGGGGGGGATTAAAGTGTGTAAAATCCTTTTTAAGCTGCAGATTTAAAACTACAAACACCAAATTAAAGTGCTGAATCGTGTTAATAACGTACTCCATCTACAAACGTGATCAGAAATATGTGCAAACTAGGAACGTTCTACATTAGCTTATGCTTTAAAACTGGGACACTATCAAATCAACCAGTTTAAATTGTTAACCAGAAATGGGTTAATTATTAGCCCAAAAATGAAAAAATAAATAAAATTCTAAAAATCACTCAAGTGTAACCCACCCCCACCAATTTGGGGCTTACCTTAAGTGTCTCCCAGGGCTCCAGCAATGCCCACTGCCAGGCAGATGTCCGCTGGAAACAATGAATCCATGGTTATTTGGTGACCCTACTGATCTGTGAGAGTGCCATGCTGTGCCTCCGCACCTTTCCCTTTAAGTAGCACTGCCAGTGTGCTGTAAATGGCCTGGGCTAGGGATCAGAGTGTTGTCAAAGCTCACGACCGGCCAGGCATCACCCCAATTTGCTCCACTCTGTTGTCGCTGTTAGAGCAGAGGGAGCCCTAGCTGGTATTGTAAATATTTACTGATGATTTGTTGTATTTAAATTAAAGTGCTCATTTTAATCTGCCTTCTTGCAGCTCATGCATCCAAATGGGAGTCACCATGTTTAGTCTGAGACTTCCAGGATTTGGGCCAAATAGGACACAGGGGACCTCGAGGGGTCCTTAGTTCAGGTGCCTTGTGGGAGAAACTGAACTCTTAAGGTTTGGCACCTGAAGAAATCAATGGGAGCACAAGATTGTGACTGATGGCTCTTCTCCCCCCCCAAATAAACAGGATTTGAGGAAAAACAGATTGGTCCGAGAACTGTTATTCAAACAGTGTAGTGCAGCTCGAGCTCTTGAGCTGACAGAAGCTCTGTGAAAAGTTCATCCAGAGACTGCGTGAAGAGAGAAGCCTGGTCAAGCTTACGGGATTCTGGCCTAGTTTCCTCTGGTGGGTGTCTGCGGTCCAGAGTTTGGGAATCTGTCGACTGAGACTGCCTTCTGCAGGTTAAAAGGTTTGCACAGCAGTGCGGCTATAATTACGAACCAGCCTGAAGCTGAACTGAGAAGTGGATGCCATTTCCATTTAATGTGCTGAATGCTCGAGGCGGGCCGAGGCCTACTGATCAGGGATGCCTGTTTGCCCCAGAGAGCCAATTGCCTTGTTTGGCCAAGTTGTCTGGCAGCTGAAGGCTTTCACCCGCAAAAGAAATGAACTTTGCCAGAAGTGTTCTATCCAACCTTGGGCTCATGCCAAACCCGGCCCAAGCCATCTATTCCTGCACCAGTTACAGCTTGGGGATCCAGCCCCTGCACAGCAAGGCATCGCAGGTTGCGGGCACCTGGAGGGAAAGGCCGTGAAGCGGAGGCGAGTCATGTCAGCCCAGCTTCCCCATGCTCTTCAGTGCTCTACAACAGGTCTTCATTTCGCCAGGTCAATTTCCACCTACTGGTACAGTGAGTAAATCCAGGATAGCTCCCTGCAACAAGCTGTTAAATCATTCTGTGGTACTATCTGATTTCACTGTGTGTTTACAGGGTTTTCAGTGGATTGGGCCAACTGGCAGAGGATACAATTAACCAAGGTTTTTGTTTGTGCATGTTTAAATTATCTTTTCCTCCCATCAAGGGCCCCAACCACAGCTGCAACCCCGGGCACCGTTCTGGCTAGCCAGCTTCACCATCTGGGTACCCAGTAGTTGCAAGACTGTTTCCAAGGGACTAAATAAATGACATGCAACAATATTCTGGCTAATACCAGCTTAGAAAATCATCTAGATTTGCACCCCTCCCTTGCTCACATCCCCTCAATAAATGAAAAGTGTGGTGTTTCACTGTTAAGCAAACTCAGGAGCAAGTTATTGTCTGGTTAAACTCCACTGTAACTTGGGTTAAAATACCTGAATGTTTGCATGCGATATTGCTTTACAGGGGGTTCCAGGGCATTTGCCAGAAGACCAGACCCTGGTGTAAGTGCAAGGGGTGTCAGCATATTAATGTTCATGGCTAACTGTGGGGTTAACTGCTGTAAAGGGCCATTTCCCACTGCAAGGTACAAGGTGGGTTTGTGGGTGGTTGTAGCTTCCAAGAGGGCTATACCAGGTTGGGTAAATACCCCCACATACTTTACTCTGGGTGGGCGCACCAAAATATTGTGCTTACTGAGGGCAGGGAACCCCCGGTAATTAAGTTTGAACCCAGGCCCCTCAACCTGATGTCAGAAGTACAGGCAGGGGTAGTAACCCTGCAGATAGCGCCACCTAGGGGTTACACAAGTAATAAAACAGGGCTCTACTATGTCCCAATATCACTGACATGATAAACTACTTCTAAATCGCTGATCTAAAGCTTCATCAAAAAAACATATACATTATTAAAGTCCATAGTATTTAAGCATCATCTTCATGAGATTATTATTCCAGACTTCTCTGGGTCACTTCACTGAATATGGTATCACTGCAGGTGAAAAACTAGTACCCTACCCTTACGGGAACAGGAGACACTGGTATAGTATTATACACAAAGATTCAATTCAGTTAATCAGAAATGGTAAGTCTCTAAATCAGTCATTAAGGCCAGGTGTAGTTAAAGTCCCCAAAGTGTAGATTCAGTAAGATTTTCTCCTTAGGACAACAGCCAGGTCCCCCCCCCCCGGTGTGACTAACAATGGCACAAAATTTAAAAGCATCTTGGCCACCTCGATTAACATCATACACACAGCTAGTACATTGTTCTAGTTACTTGTGGCACTACTCCTCAAGTGCTCCCCCGCCCTTATTTTAAAAGGGCAAGTGGTTTTACTCACATAAAATGTGCCACAGTGGCATGCAGCCAGATAGATAACAGTGGTCACAGAACTGATAAAATGTCTAATATCAAAGGACTTGGTGGTATTCACAGTTCTGACACTCTGTTTTGAGGATCTCTGGACAAAAAGTACAGTTACATAGGAACTTATTGTAACAGTAGATCTTAGCGAGAGGCTCTTGCAGTAGGTAATTACATATAGGACTGGCGGCCAGCTTGAGACTATGAGCACATTCTAGGTAGCAGTCCCTGGCGAGGGACCGCCCCCACGTCTGTATAAAGGGGTGGTCCCTGACGCCCACCTTCCAGTTCTTTCCCGCCACAGGCCAGATGAGAGAGGAGCGGATATTTCCCTGAATGGAAAAGGAGCTGAAAAAGCTTAGTGGGGATGGAGGGCGGGAAGGGATTACCTACTGCAAGAGCCTCTCTCGAAGATCTACTGTTACGGTAAGTTCTTATGTAACTGTACTATCTTACTCCGAGAGGGCTCTTGCAGTAGGTAATTACATATAGGACTGAGTCCCAAGCAGTCTGGACCAAGGAGAAGCACCGGGAGGAGGAAATTTACTCCAAGTAGAAGCTCTAGCTGTGCGAGCCTTAAGATAAGAGGCCTTGCAGGACAGCCAGCCCGAAGCCTGCTCTACGGCAAGAGGCAATATCCAAACTGTAGTCTTTTGTAAAGGTATGGACAGAGGTCCAGGTGGCGGGAGCACATATCTGCTGCTGACACATTCTTGAAACAAGACGCTGAGGCAATGACCTCTTACTTGACCCAGCAGGGTGGTCTTGTACTTGTCATAACAGAAAGTGATGCAATGAGCCAACCATTTAGATAGGCATTGCTTAGAAACAGCATTGCCTTCTCTTTTGGGTGCAAAAGAGACAAACAATTGATCGGTCTTCCTGAGATCTTTCGTTCTGTTAGTGTAGTATCTCAGAATCCAGTGAACATACATAGTATGGAGTAAATACTCCCCCTGATTGGAGTACTGCGTAAAAAAAGGTGGGTAACTCTATGGACTGGTTCAGAGTAGACCGCTACTATCTTAGGGAGAAACTTGGGGTTAGTGCACAGAGCAACACGTACCCTGTGAAAAATCAAGTATGGAATTTTACACATCAGGGCCTGGAGCTCTGAAATTCTTCGAGCGGAAGTAATGGCTACCAGGAAGAGTCTTCCATGAAAGGAACTTCAAGTCTGCTGAAGCTGCCGGTTCAAAAGGAGGCGGAGTAAGTTTCTCAGGAACAAAGTTCTAGTCCCAAGGGGGAGCAGGAGTACGTATGGGAGGTCTCAGATGGAGGACCCCTCTAAGGAAAGTCTGACCTCCAGCTGAGCAAATGTCTTGTCTGCAAAGGGGACATGATAGGCTGAGATGGCCACCATGTGGACTTTCAGAGAAGAATGATTAAGACCCAGGTCAAAAAGATGGCGTAGATGCACCAGCAGAAGCCCCACTGAACAGGAAAAGGGTTCTGCGTCCTTAGAGGCAGCCCAGATAGTGAACCTTTTCTACTTCATGGCGTAGGTAGATCTAGTAGAGGGTTTTCTAGCCTCCACCAAAATCTCCGCCACTTGGGGAGAAATCCCAAAGCCGGATTGAGCAAGTCTGCAGGAGCCATGCATGCAGCTGAAGAGATTTGAGGCCTGGATGGACCAGGGTCCCCTGATCCTGGGTCAGCAAACCTCATGATAGAGGAAGAGGATGATCCTCTGAGTATTGTTGTAGAAGAGAGAACCAAACTTGCCTGGGCCAGAAAGGAGCGATTAGAATCATTCGTGCTCCTTCTGAAGCTAGTTTCTGTAAGACTCTTGGAATAAGTGGAATTGGGGGAAAGGCATAGACAAATCTGTCCTTCCAGTCTAGAGACAGAGCGTCTCTCCAGAAAACGCCTTGCTCTGGGAATCCAGCTTAACAGTAGACTGAAGCTTATGCTTAGAGGTGGGTTGCGAACAGGTCGACCCGTGGTGTTCCCCAGAGTTGCAAGATACTGTCTAGAACCCCTTGGTCCAGTTCCCACTCATGAGCCAGAGCAGACGAGCGACTTTGCTTGTCTGCCAAGGTGTTGTCTACTCACGGAACATGAATTGCCGTGAGGTGAAGGTTGTGTTGTGTTGCCCAATCCCAAACCCTCACTACTTCCCTGCAAACAGGGTAGGACAGAGTTCCCCCCCCGTTTGTTGATGTACAAAACCACGCACATGTTGTCCGTTTGAACGGCTAGGTGGCCGGGAAGGATGTATGGGTGAAGGACTTGGAGAGCGTACAACACTGCCCAAAGCTCGAGCACGTTGATGTAGAGTGTCTGTTCGAGCTCGGACCAAGAGCCCTGGGTCCGGTGGTGACCTAGATGGGCTCCCCAACCTTCGCCCAAGGAGTCTGTGGTTAAGAGTCTGGGAGGGGGGAGGATGAAAGAATGGAACTCCCCGAAACAGGTTCTCTCGAACCATCCAACACTGCAAGTCTCGGAGCATTGGCGAGGAGACTAGAACTGGGTGATCTAAGTCGTCCACTAACTGATCCCATTGGGAGCGGAGAGTCCACTGAGAAACTCTCATGTGAAGCCGAGCGCGAGGGACTGTCGGGATAGCATCCGCCATGAACCCTAGAAGGCGAAGGACCGACCTTGCACTGACCCTCCTGCAGCCAGAAAACAGACTTATTTGAGTCTGGAGGGTGGACGCCCAGTCCGGTGGCAGGAAGGCCCTGCCAATGGTAGTGTCTAGAATCGCCTCGATAAACTGTAGTCTCTGAGATGGGATCAAGTGAGACTTGGAATGGTTGATGGTAATACTCAGGCAGGCAAAACCTGTTGGGTAAGGTTGAGGCCGCCAGGAGCCAATCGCCCAGGTACTGGAAAACCTGCACCCCCCAGGAACGCAGGCAGGCCGCCACCACTGCTAGGCATTTGGAATACTGGAGCAGAGGATAGGCCAAATGGAAGTGCCTTGAACTGGTAGTGGTCCCCTTGGAACGCAAAACAAAGATATTTGCGGTGAGACAGGCGAATGGAAATGTGCAGGTAAGCATCCTGCATATCCAGAGCACATAGCCATTGTCCCGACCAAAGGAGGAGCAGAAGGCTCTACAATGAGAGCATTCTGAACCTTTTGTATTCCACAAAAAGATTCAGGGAACTGAGATCTAGAATAGGTCTGAGATCTCCTGCCTTCTTTGGGACCAGAAAGAAATGGGAATAGTAACCAGTCCCTTTAAGATGAAGAGGGATGGGTTCTATTGCTTCTTTCAGTAGCAGAGCTGAAATCTCTTCCTGGACCAAGAGAAGATGTTCCCGTGAATATGATGACTTTAGACGGGGTGGCGAGGCTGTTTCTGTAGAAACTCTATCGAGTGTCCTTCAGCGATTAGCTGGAGCACCCAAGAATCTGATGTTATCCTCTCCCATCCTGGAAGGTGGAGGAAAAACCTCCCTCCTACCGGTTCCTCCGGGGAGTCCGGAGACTGTGGGAGAGGAGTCAGGTGGTGTGAGGCAGCACCGCAGCTGAAGCACCCGCTGCTTTTTTGGGCGGCGGGGGGCTTAGCAGCTGTGGGGGCCAGACATTTTGTGGCCCGCCTTCCCTGGGGTTTCGCCTTGGGCCGATTCCATCTGCGAAAGGGACAGCGCTGTGGCTGGTGGGAATAGTACATGGAGTCAATGGACTTCAGTGCCATCCCCTTCTCCTGCAAATCGGTGATGATGTCCTTGACATCGCCACCGAAAAGCACAGACTCCCAGAAGGGCGCTTCCTGGATAGCGGACTGCACTTCCGGGACCAACCCTGACACACAGAGCCAAGCATGACGACGCAAGCCTACGGTGAAAGCTGAGCTCCGTCCAGCAGTGTCCACTCATCGTAGGTCGCACGAAGCATGTGTCGACTGGCTGAACGTGCAGAGCGGATAAGAGCAGCCAACTCCTGCTTGACTTGAGAGTCCAGCATGGAGTCTAGTTTGGTTTCCACCTGAGTAAGAATGGCCTTCTGGTAGTCTCCTCTCCCCAATATATGACAGACATAGTTCAGGGCCCTAATTTCCAGCATGGAGGAAGCAAAAATCTTCTTTCCATACTGGTCCAGTAGGCGGGATTCTTTGTCAGGTGACGACAAGCTGAGATGTTTTGGGTTAGCAGACCGGCCGTGAGCGGTGCTAATCACTACAGAGTCAGCACGAGGGTGAGAATCTAAAAAATCAACACCCTCGGGAGCCTGGTATAGCCTATTCGACTTCCGCAGAAGTGGGGCTAGAGCAGACTGCTGCTTCCAGACGGTGGTAACAAGGTCTGCGTGAGGCTCTATCCAGGGTGGCACCAAAGTAGGAGCTGTCACGGGCAGAGCCAGATGCTCGGTGAGTTTCAACCACTGAGGGTCTGGTTCCAAAGAGTGCCACTGATGAATCTCCTGGATTTTTCGTAGCAACTCTATAAAGGAAGGATCTTCCGGAGGAGACTTCAGAGGAGTCCTTGGCCTGGGCTTCGATGGAGAACGTGGCTCTTCGTCCCTTTTGGAGCAACTGGAGGAATCTGAGGCGTCGGAGGGTGAAGAGGAAGAGGAAAAAGACTCCCTTTCCTGACCTGGGGGAGAAGTAGACCCCTTGGGAAGTACCCGAGGAAGCGTATCCTGCCCCCCTCTGGACCCAGAGGGGAGAACCCTGGTGTCCGGAGGTGGTGAGGGAGTGTGCCGCTGTGGATATACAGGAACCTGAGATGGCACCATCATCGGTAAGCAGCGCTCCACCTCCCTGCTGAGTTGAACCTTGGCCTCAGCCCACCAGGAGGCCACAGTCTCCTGCAAGTCCACCGGCGGCTGTGGAGGAGGAGGGGGAGGGGGATAAGGGTATGGATTGTATCTATACGGAGATTATCCAAAACCCAGCGGCAGAAAACCAGGTGTCTGGTATTGTGGCATCTGGTACTGAGGCGCCGGATACTGTGGTCCTGGATGAGACGGCGTCAGATGGGATGGAGGGTGTCCGTGAGCCGGAGGAGCTGCCGGAGCAGACAGCCCGGCCAGCGGCCCCCACGGGTGGTTCCAGGTTGGAGGGCCCGGCGGCGGGGCAACATCCGGGAGCGAGATGTCGTCCGGAGTCGGTAAAACCAGCGTCGAGGCCGGCATCCAGGGAACAGACGTCTGATCCGGCGCACCTAAAGGAGGACGGTCCGACAGAGGAGGGAACCCCAGCGCCGTCTGGGGATGGAGGGAAAACTCTCGGTTAGCTGCTGGGGGACTCTGGGTCCCTGGATGGCAGTGAAGTCTGCGGAGAACCGTAGACTATGGACGTGGGGGGTCCGTCGTCTATTCTTTCGCCGACCGGACGTCTGATGAGCAGATGCGTGGCTTTACAGAGAGATCACAGCGGGTGCCGGAAGAGCCGGCATCCGACTTATGGGACCCTTCGCCGGAGGCAGACCGAGAGGAAGGATCAGCCTGGTCTGGCAGGAGAGGAGCCATGCGCCGCCCCGAAGGGTCGTGTGCCTTACCGGCTTCTCTGCACGGATGGAGGAGCAGACGTCCGGCTTGCCGGAGTCTCCCACGCCAGTAGGCCGCGAAGCTACGGCTGAACTGTGGGCGGAGGCCTCAAATTGCCCGAAGGCGCCCGAAAGGCCCGAGCCAGACGGGCGGGCTGACGCCGCCTCTCAAGCCTCAGAGGCGGCCATCGAGGAGCGGTCTCCCGGAGGGGATGTTACCAGAGTCCCAGCAACTCCCGAGGAAGACGCGGCGCAGGAGCCCTTGTCCCGGTGCTTCTCCTTGTCTATCTTCTTCCGATGGCCTTCAGGGGAAGTGGATGCCTGCCTCAGTTTTTTGAGCTCCTTCTCCATCGAACTCATCTTTTTCTTCAAGATGTGGGCTTCCAGGGATTGTTGCCGCCTTTTCCGGGTAGCAGCGCTGAAGCTGAGGCAGTGCTGGCACTTCTCGACCAGGTGATTGGGGCCTAGACAGAATTAGGCACAGGGAATGGCCGTCCCTAGCGGGAGTTGCGCTGCAGAGAGTCGCACTTATTTTTGTGCTCTGAGGGTGTAGGGGATGACGACAGACGTATAACTTGACGAATGTCAAAAAGTCAAAATAATTCAGTAAAACAGACGGAGGCTGACGGCAACAAACTTTTCCGAGACGCTGCACGAGCTAACCGCGGAAAGAACTGGAAGGCGGGTGTCAGGGACTGCCCCTTCATACCAATGTCCCCTGACGTTGGTCACCTGACGTGGGGGCGGTCCCTCGCCAGGGACTGCTAGCTAGAAATTTTTTCCATGGGGTCCTGCCGCCTGCAGTCCTATATGTAATTACCTACTGCAAGAGCCCTCTCGAAGTAAGATCATGCAATTCCTGCAAGTATAGCATCCGTTTGGATGGATAGGGAGCCAAGTACCCTCTTCCGATTTCTGTTTAGGTTGATGGCAATGAACAAATCATTTAGCCAAATTAACCCTTCTGCTAAAAACAATACGGGGGGGGGTTTTACAGTGCAGGTAAGACACTGCTCTGAGAATAAAATGTGCCAGTTCTCTACAAGTACCTTTTCATACAAATGGATGTTACACTTGCTCTAGTACTGCAGCCTGATCTTGTATGATTTTTCTAATACAGCTTGTCGTCTGCTTTCCGGATCTCCATTGTCTCTACCCTCTGCTCAACTGCTGCCACAGAACCCCTAATAATGGCTATGTCATCAGTCATTAGAGAATCACTTTAATCTCTGCGAGGTCAGAGAGGCCTCCCGCTGTTGGTGCGGCAGCCATTCCCTGTGGCTGAAGGATGTTTTGGAGAGAAATAATGCACACAACAAACACTCAGTAATTTTATCACCGATCAAAAGTGGTATGTACTATAAGGTGAGCGCTACTGAACCCTATCAATAATGCTGTCAGCTGACCTGTTTAAACAGCAGTGAATTACGCACAAGGCTGTTCAGAGCTACCTGTATAAGCAACCATCTTGTCTAGTGGTTCTCTAGTGTTTTTTTTTTTTTTTTTTTAAACTAATTGTATAATTGCTTCAGCCATTAAAGATGGCAACTACTAGCAATTTTTGAAAATCTCTTTCATCAAGGATTCTTTTCGACAACCTACTGAATTCATACAGCAGATACAGTAGGAGGTTGCTAGCTCACATCTCCGATGGTAAATACCACAGCTACACACCAAAATGTTTAAATTTCTTAATAATGGGTGTGGTCAGAGTGGTTACTTTTAATGACTTCAAAAACCCTTTTTTTTTTCCCCAGGAGCGAAACAATGAAAACAAGCATTTGTCAATGCCGAACGTTCGCTTGCAGGTATTTGCAGTGATGTTTGGCATGTATGGTGCTTTACCCTAATGCCCTGTGCGATTGCTGGTATTTGCACAATAAATTGTAAGCATGACCTTTTTGTTACCCCCATTGTGCGCTACATAGGCGGAAACACGTTTTGGGCAGGATGTGAAAAATGATAGCTGTACTGCTCATAAGGAAGTGTGGTAAAATTTCAATGTTGAAAATCTGGAGTGGAAATATTGAAAATTCGCAAACCTAGGAGCGTGCGTGGGAACTGTGCAATGCACACTGGTAAAACAGTGACTATTAGGAATTTTTTCACCAAATTGTCAACACTGGCATTTTAAAACCTCTGCTAATGAACAGAGTCACTGTGATTGTCTTACTGTGTGCCATACATTGATTTTGCACACCGACTGCGCCATTGTGCACATGGGCGGAAACACGTTTTGGGCAGGATGTGAAAAATGACAGCTGTACTGCTCATAAGGAGGTGTGGTAAAATGGCAATGTTGAAAATCTGGAGTGAAAATATTGAAAATTTCGCAAACTTACGAGCGTGCATAGGAACTGCACAATGAACACTCGTAAAACAGTCATTTTTAGGAATTTTTGCATCAAATTTTCAACATGGGTTTTTGGGACCTTCTCATGAGTGATGTCACTGTCGATGGTTATTCGAGTCCGGCGGGTGATTTCGCAGTCACTGCGGCAAAATCACCCTTTCGGGCCCCGAATAACGCCAATGACAGTGACATCACTCATGAGAAGGAGTCCCAAAACCCCATGTTGAAAATTTAGCAAAAATTCCAAAAATGACATATGCAATAAAGTTGAAACCCCACTATCTCAGCCCATTATACAGCTTACCGGGCATTCTCAGTTCGCGGGTCGGTTTGAAGAGTATAGACATGTTCCCGCTCCACTAAGATCGTGGCGCGGAGTCCGAGGTAAGTATGGGGTGAGGGGTGTGAGGCGGGTGCGCAATGGGTGGGTGCGGTTGTGGGGGCTGGGAGACACGCCGGGACCATTTTCATTTTACAGGTTTAAAAACCACGACGTGGGACGCTTGGCTTCACGCTGGGTGGGCTCCCAGCGTGGCAGAAGATTGCTGGGGGCCGAGAGCCAACGGGGATTGGGCACCTCGCCGGCAAAATAAACCCAACGCTTGCTACGCTTGGGGTGTGCTCCCGTGCCAGCAGGATGGCTTGGGGGAGGCGGAGCAGACGGGATTGGGCACCCCCACCGGGCAAACATTTGCCACGCCGGGGTGGGCCTCAGCATGGCACCAAAGCTTTGGGGGCGGGCGGACGCGACGGGGACGATGACGGCGGTAAGCCTGTATGGCAGCGGTGCTTTCCTTTGAAGCAGAGGAACACCACTGTCATACAGAGCTCCGCACCCATTGGTGCAGGATCGCCACGCCTGCTCAAGGAGCAGTGCATTGATGGGAGAGGCACACCCAAAGTGTGCTACTTCCCAAACGCTCTCATGCATATGCGTGCTAACGAAAATTATATTGATATTTTTACTAGAAATACATTATTACTAAAACTGTATGTATGAAAATATTTTTCACTCAAGTACTGCTGCTTCAAGGGCAAAGTATGGGACTGAGGCAGTTTGGATGATGTAGTTGGTATTCTGCTACAGAGAAGCATACTTTTTTTTTTTTTTTCTCCTAGTTATTAAATGAGAACTGCTTTTAACCTGCAGACTATTTCTCGTACAAGCTTGTTTTCAAATGCCAGCTCCTTTTCTTTAACTGTTCCATCCTGAATGAATATTTAGCAAACTCATTGGGTTTTTCCGATTTATATACTGATGGCAATTTCAGGCAGTTCCGAGGTTTTAACACAGAGACTGTATCAGGAGGGTGACTATGGTGCCGCAGACAGTCCCACTGCCTCAGAGACCCACTGGCACAGGCTCTGTATTACTGCTGTAGCCATCAAAGTATCCAGCTATTTCTATATACGTGGTGGTGTTTTAAAGAAAATCCCTCTGGTGGCTCTAAGAAATATTGCAGGTAGGCAGGAAATTTCTCTAATGATCCCACAGAAACTTCATGAAATATCCAAACTTGTCAACTGTTGCAATTAAGTGCCATTTCTGTGCTGCCCACCAATTTTACTATTATACAGTGAGAACATTTCTGACCAATTGGAGAGCTCCTTTCCTCTGCACATGAGACACTTATTCTCACATGAAGGTGCCCGGGAAACTAGCTTGCTCAGGAATTTTTTTTTTTATATAATGGTTTTATTACAGGACTGATCAACTTCAATCAGTATACTAAAATGGCTAGAAAAATGCTGACATTTGATTGGTGGAGACTAGTTTCACCACTCGTGTTATCCTAACACAGTCTCACAGGTAAAAACAGTGCCCAAAAAAGCAGCCTACTTACAACCATTAGCACATAAATGGATCCATTTTATAATCGTTACAGGCACTTCAGGAAGTGTGTTGCTGACAGAACATCACTTCTCGGGTGGTTGAAGGCACTCAGCCTGTGGGCTCGTGCCTCATAACACACCAGAGACACGATGTTGTCCCAGTATGACACACACCCTGGTATCCCTTACTGCTTCATCATACTGCTACTGGTGTGGAGATCACTCTTAACAGTGTTAGTGTGGTCTCCCTTACATTCTTAGGGTAATCAGAACTGCTCACCTTCAGTTCACGGTTCTCGTACCCTCAGTGCATGTGAGACCACCCTTACATAGATGCATACAGTAGACGCTGATGACAGAAGAAGCCTCTTCAGCCCATTCAGTCTGTCCACCCTACCCAATTACTCCGTACATATCCTAGTAGCACTCCTCACCTTCAGCTGATGCCACCCCCCCCCTATTTTTAACTAATCTCCTGTGACATGCCTGTACCATCCCAGCTTACAGCTGCTGACTGATTTGACCTGTACCACTTCCTCTGTCGTGTTACTACACTTAACCACCCAAGTGCTCGTGGACGCCCTTTTAGAATCCCCCCCACCCCACAAAAGTTGGTGAATTCTCTCGCGTTCCTGTATTTGTACTAGAGTGTTTCCTTGATGTCCACCCTACTTATCCCATGCAGGAATGGGAAGGCTTTATCATGTTACCCCTTTCTCTACTTTTTTCAAGGCTGTACATGTTGAAGTCCTGAAGCTTCTTCTCCTATGTCTTACTCCCAAAGTCACGGCTTGGTTGTCCCGCACTATACTGCTTCCACCCTGCTGCAGGCTTTCCTTAGGAGTGGACTCCAGTACCTTGTGCAGTTTTCCAGATGTGGCTGTTGCAGACAGCTGTAAAGAGGGAGGATCACCTGCTGACTTCCACTGCTTATCCCCCTCCCTATGCATGTCAGCATCCTTTTGCTTTGTCCTCTACCCTGTTGCTATGTGTAGCCATTTTCGGGCCTTCTAGCATCATTACCACTTGGTCCTTTTCTTCAGTGGTGCTATCCAGCACCACCACCACCTCCCCATTGCTAATTCTCACAAATGTAAAAGTGGTCTTCAAGGCAAAGAATCTGTCAGCATATAGGGACCATACGGCCCACCTAGTCTGCCCATCTCCCTGCTGACTGCTGCAGCCCCAGATCCTATTTGATCTGCGGTGCTCCTGCTCTGCACATCTCCAGAGTACCCTTATGTCTATCCCACGCACTCTTAACATTAAGATACATTAACTTACCCACAAAAAATAAAAAACAAAAGCAAAATGTGAACCAGTATTTTAAAGCCAGCTTCTACACAACATGTGGGCTTGCCACCTCCATTGTGCTGAGTAATGAGGGTTAGCTCTGGCATGCTGGTGACCTGGGTTTGGGGTTGAAGCCTGGGACATCCGGAGGGGAGGCCAGCAAGGAGGGCTCAGAGTGCTAACCTCACGTGAGTGTGATGTCACTCGCTGAGCTGCACTACAGTGGCTCCTGATGTTGGCTGGTGGAGAAGTGAGTGATGGTGTGGGTCACCACACCACGTTTAGCACCCCACCCCAGGCCACCTGTTTTACGCATGCAAGTTGGTCACAGCAGGACCAGAAAAGGTGGAAATACCACACCATCACAGTGGGTGACTGCCTCTTTGCCCCTCCCCCAGCAGGGATATTTCAGCCCTGCAGAGCGGAAGGTCTGGATAGAAGCTCTAAGAGGAACAAGCTGGGTGCAAGTCTGGTAGGAAGAAAGGGGTGCTAGAGGCCACGAGTTGTGGGGTGCCGGAGGGCATGCAAGGCACAGAAAGAGAAAATATGGGCTTACTGGTTCATTTTAGTTCCCTTTTTCAGACGGCTACATGAAAACTGGATCTTTGTCTCTTTCAATTCATTTACAGCTCAGGCTTCTTCAGGGGCCAAAGTCATTACCCCCTGCTTGTGACATCACAGACTGTTGGTGTGGAAACTAATGTCACAAACAGGGTAAGGGATCTTCAGCTCCTAAATTAACTCGAACTGTGGATGATCTGCAAGGTAGAAAGTAATGACATGCAGAATGCAAAATTCTGCTGATGGAATTCATTCCACTTCTGAAATGCTTTTCGCAATTTCTTTTTTAATTCAGAGCTATTCCAAAAGGCATTTCTACGTGAACTACTGATTACATAAACTGTAGAATAATTTTCCACAGGCTGCGGAAACAATCAGTGGTTTATGTAAAGCCATGGATTACTGATCCGCGAAAAAAACTTTCCCTTTTGGAATTCTGCTGCTCACAGAATTCTGTGGAATTAGCTGGAATTTTCAGAAATTCTGCAGAATTCCATTATGTCGGAATTTTAAAGTTCAACAAAACACTAGGAAGAGCTCTCGTTTTTCATGCAAATACCATACATAAAGAATGGAATGGCATGATATTCAGGTGTGTTTGGAACGTAGTGCAAACAAAATCTGAATGCCAGTTGGGACTGTTTTCAAGACACTCCGGATAAGTTTCACGGTAACACTGCTTTTACGATATTGTTTTTATTGAAATTTAAATATACAAAAAACGGCGCAAAGAACATAGACAATGTAACCATGAGTAAACTGGTCAAAAATACAATGACATCCTTAAAACTGTAAAACAGGATTGGGCATGTACCTGACAAAGAATTAACCTGTTCAACATTCCGACTAGAAATCTAAAGGGTCAGTTAGATGCAAAAGTAAAAATCCAAGATTTTTTGAAATTTAAAAAAGAGTCCCATATATATCTTTGAGAACGTTATGGATTTATCCATAATCGGGTAGTTAATTACGGAAAAATATTTAAATAAATATGTATGACTAAAATTTGTGCAACCTGCCATACAGCACCTCAGTAATCATAAATGGGAGCAGAAATCTACAGCAGATAAATGAAACAAGCTGATTCGCGTCTAAAATATTATACTTTCCAAAGTTTTCCCAGAGGTGCCTGCAGCTGCTTAAGATAAGGATTTAAAACGGTTTCTATTCAAGGCAGCCCATGCAAGGCCTCAAAACTGACTTAATAAAATATTCAAGACTTGATTTAAAGGACAGCTCTCCTCTGGGGGGAGGGTTGTGGCTTCCCGGCATGCTAGTGACACACAGTGGAAACTGGCTACGCATAAGCTGGGACCACAATGCAACCGGGTGGAGGCAACGGCAGATATCTGCGGATCAGGTGTGGGAACACACACGACCTGTGCTGATGTCACTGCCCACCTGTGCCTCCTAGAGGGAACCCCTTGGGCTGGCTACTCCATGCAGTCCCTGAACCTCCACCTGAATGACGCCCCAGGCATAAACCTCAGCTGGGGCCTCAGGTGGACTTCAGTCTCTCCTCCTTGGGGAGCCCCACCGCAGGTGGTAAGCTGCAGGCCTCCCAGACTAGGCAGCCGGGGGGGGGTGGACATCCCCTCCCCATAGCCTGAGTGATTAAAGAAAGTTGAGAAACAAATGAGAGAGAGAGAGGAAAAAAAAAAAAGTGCTGACATGGACTTGGCATGGCTTCTTACAAAATCATCCAGACATATAAAGCCCTGAATGGGCTGGGCCCCCAATAGCTCAGCAAGCTCCCGACACCCGAACACGTCCACCAGGAATTTAACATCCAAAGGCCAGGGCTTGCTTCAAGTGCCAAATGCCAAGCTGAAACCAGCAGGAGAGAGGGTTTTTGTGGTGGCAGCCCACACCCCTTTGGAATGCCCTTCTGGAGCACATCCGCACTGCAGGTGATTCACGTATTGCTCCTTTTAAGAGTAGTTTTATGAATTTTAGATCTTGTCGGCATCTTGATGTAAAAGTGTTTTTTTTTTTGTTTTGTTTTTGTTTTTTTGTTTGTTTTTTTTTTTTGTTCGTCTTTCTTGTATCATGGTTTTTGTTTTTATTTGTAATTTTGTTGTACAAATTAAGTGTTTATTATTTAGCTTTGTTTCAAAAAATGCTAAATACAGACACTCATTGGGTGACTGCTTGATACAAATAAAAATCTTCCTACCTGATAGGAAGAGTTGTTGGACTGTACATGTCAATCAGATGTCATGAAATACCCTCCAGAATTCAATTCTATGTGTCAGTTAGCTGCAAAGTTTTACAATGCACAATATCTTTATAAAGTGATTTGTAAGTGTTTTTTTTGTTTTTGTTTTTTTTTTTTTAGCATTTTACAACAGTAACAGGTCACAGGCAAATCAGCGAATTGGTTACTTATTGGGGCATATTAAAAACTTTAACAGAAGTGGACTGGACTTTGTACCTAAAGATAAACCCTGCATTCTGAAACCAATAAAAAGGTGTCAAATCACCCATTTTGTTCAGCCAATCAGAATACAGAGTTAAGTACTGATGGTTGCTTTGCAGTACTGTGTGCCCATGTTGCAATCCGGGGCCAAAGGACAGTATGATGCAACACCAGGTTATGAATTAAGTCACCCAACTATTATAGATTATATTACTTTTAAACGAAAACTGGAATCGCAAACTAGACATACTTGTCAAAATTGGGAGGAGGATGAATTTATATATTGCTGAAGACAAATGGGCACAGTGTTTGAAATCGGCTTCAAAGTCTGTAGAGAAACAAAACATTCAGTACACTCACACAGTTTAAAAGGAGACAAATCGGGCTCTAAGAGTCCCACATCCAAGCATAGGGCAGGCTGGCTGACTGCACTTCAAGCGCCCCCAAAAATGTTTTATTTACCGTTTGTTGCAGTATAGTAGATAGTCAGATTCGGTACCATCAGCCATATACTGACATTTGCCACAACCAGAAATCCAAGAGTACCCCCCTGGGATGTCAGAGCTCAGCTGCAGAAGTCTGAGATTAAATAGCCTGCAGCGCATCTGAGTTTCTGTAAACTCTGATCAGATATCTGCCAGTCCCACTGTTCTCCCGGGGCTAGGTACAGTCCTCTGTAACTATACTTTAGCCCTGGGAGGACAGTGAGACCAGCAAAAAAAAAAAGATAAGAGCTTATAAGTAAGATATACTTCAGGCTGTTGAATCTTTCACAGCTGCAGCTCTGAGGTCAGCTGCAGAGGATTCTGGGATTTGTAGTTACAGCAAATACCAAGGTGGGAATCTGCAGAATCGGCTTGATAGAATCTGCAAATTGGAAAAGGCTCACACTGGGTTCCTACTGCGGATTGCTCCCCTTTAAAGTACATAGAGGGCACTACACTCCAGCCAAACCAGATAAACTTAAATTGTCATGGGACTAGCACCAGTTCACTTAAATTATTGTCTTGTCCTCTCTCGAATACATTTTGAAAAGGTGTCCTTGGTACTCGTGGAAGAATTCTGGATACAATCGTTCTAAACACCTGTGAACTAATCTTAAGTCTTTTGGCATCATTTGTCATTAAATGCTGTTTTGATATTAGCAAAAAAAAAAAATCCTTTTAAAACATTGGAGAGAATCTGATCTGCTCAAATCGGCCGAGTGGATAAATGACTTATCTCTCCGTGCATGTTATGAACGCACAGCTTGCATTAATTTAAACAAACTTGCAATTTTTAAAACTATTTTTCCCCATTTATAGTCTCCATGTATTGTTTTATACAAGGTCCTTCTGTACATCAAGAAATGTTGCCCGATACATTAGTCCAAGCATAACTACAGTAATTGTTCACACACTAATGATGACTGGTAGAATGACGTATCCTTTCTCTAATTACTTTCATCTTTCTATTCCAATGAAAGCCTCTCTGTCTAACTTTTCAACATATTAGCAGGAGTGCACATACCGTAGCTATTGATTTGGTGTTAACAACATATCAGGGCTCAAATTTAATGGTAGTCTGCCCTGTTATGTATACCAGTTTAAGGGAGAATACGATTTTCATCACGCTGGTATTCTGACTGGAATACCGCTCCTCCATTCAGTTACTCTGAAGTTTAATCTGTAGCATGCTGTTTTGGATAGGCTGAAAACAAGACTTTGAAATGGAATACCAGATTTAGGTTTTTGGTATTCCACCTCCCAGACCCGATTTACTTTCTTAATTTTTACCACTGATACTATGAAATGGGTAGAAAGAATGCTGGCTCCTTACTGGCCCAGAGGTAATTTTTCTCCTGGGCAGTTATCCCAGCACAACAGCCCAGCTGAAAGTAGCTCAACAAAAATATGTACCTTGCAAAAGTGGCCTTCTCAGTCCCCCTCTGGTATTCATTTTTCACTATTCCTCCTCACACCAAAAACTGGTGAGCTCATCACCCTTCTGCATAATGAATGCAAGTAGTACAGTTCCCGTTTTATTTTGACATATCAAATATAAAAAATATCTTTCCAGTAAGTCAGGCTTATATCAGCAAGGAACAAGGGGAATGATGGGCTTTCCTATCCTTAAAAGATCTAGGCTACCTTTGATTAGGCACTATTAAATGACAGGTGTGTACATCATTATGCATGTCATTTAATAGTGCCTAATCATAGGTGGCTTAAATCTTGTATGAGCAGGAAAGCCTATTTTTTCCACTTGTGCCATGCTGCTATCAGCCTGGCTTACCAGAAGATCATGTTAGTTATTAATATGCAACTATAACACGGGAGACTATACTAACCACATTCATGATGCGGAAGGGAAGTGAACTCACCAGTTTTTTGGTGTGGGGAGCAAGTGAGAAGAATGAATGCCAGAGAGGAACTGAAGAGGCAATTCCAGCAGGGTACAGTTATATTCAGGTTAGTTGAAGAAATGGAGGCTGTTGAGCAGATCACTGTGAGATCTGTAATGTGGGGCTGCCAACATCGTGATCACTACCTGATCATGGATGAGCGTAGCCAACAATGACAAATACTCAGAGTGGCAAGGCTGCACCCAAACTGTTACTTGACTTCAGTGTAGGAAGATTATATGGGGTTGGATGTTGACATTTGTTAGGACAGTATTGAGGAGTTGTATAGCTCATTCAAGATTTGGAAGGGTGATAGCCAGTCAACTCGCATTGTTGAGTAGAGCACAGAAAAGTACTGGAGAAGAATTGCTGGGAAGGTGGGTGGGGGGGAACACAACAGGGAACTGTACATACTACCATCACTGTGCAGAAGGGTGGTGATCCACTTAATATTTACTGTGGGAGCAGAAGTCAGACATTGAGAATGTGAACTGGAGAGTGATTTGGGAGGCATTTTTTAATAGTGCCAGCTTATGATGCGTATCAGTATAGGTGTGCATAACCCTCTGAGGTACAAGATTACAATCCGAGGTGTGATAATTCTCTTCATGACACCACAAGCCCATGTGTGTCCCCAGGCAGTACAAGGACAGAGTATGGATGGTGGGGTGTTCAACAGAATGCAGGCTAGGTACAGGGGGTTTACATGGAAAAAGAAAGCCTTATTTATCGATTTTAACAAGACAGCATGAGCTTTGGAACTGAAGAAGATCGGTACTTTGCTGTGTGACCCTGAGCAAGTCACTAAACTTCCTCGTGCTCCCAGGCCACACCTGTAAACAAGCTGTCAGCTTAGTGCGTCTCTCCTGGTTAACAAAAAAGAAATTCAATGCATCATATAACCACTAGATCATCAGGTATTTGAAGTGTTGTACTGTAATGCAGTCTGCCAAAGTATAAAAAAAAAAAAAAAAAAAAAAATCAGCTGGACTACAAGACATTTTCTGCAAGTTAAAGTAAATAAAATGAATAAAATCATAGCCCAACGTGTACTGATCAAAATAATCCCTGAGGTAATACATGGTGTTGATCTTTCTGGTACAACGATTCAAAATAAAGAGGGGAAAGAAGAACTAGTTAGCACTATAGAAATATATGTTGATCTCTGTCTCTGGCTCAAATGATGTCACCATGACTCGTCACTTCACACACTTGGCAGACATCTTGGGGAGAAGCTAAGGCTGTTTTTTGAATGTGAAGGGCTGATGTTTACATTTTTTTTCAAGAGCTATGAAACTGCATTTATGTTAAACATAAATTCAGTTTTGGCATACATGTAAACAGCAGCCTTTACTTTACCTACATAAAGCCAGATTTTGGAGTTTGCAGTTTTAAAAAAAACTGCTCGTTTAGGTACCCTTTAAGGGGGCTGAGAAGGGAACTAGTAGTGCCTCTGGCCACCCTGTTCAGTCACAACACAGTGGGGTTCCAGAGGACTGGAGGAGGGCGCGCACAGTCCCACTGCACAAAAGTGGCAATAGGGAGGAAGTGGGGGAAAAGTACAGTTACGTAAGAACTTACCGTAACAGTAGATCTTCGAGAGAGGCTCTTGCAGTAGATAATTACATATAGGACAGACGTCGGCAGGACCCCACAGAAAAATTTCTAGCTAGCAGTCCCTGGCGAGGGACTGCCCCCCACGTCAGGTGACTGGTGTCTAGAGACATCGGTATAAAGGGCCGGTCCCTGACGCCCACCTTCCAGTTCTTTCCCGCCACAGGCCAGAAAAGGCCAGATGAGAGAAGAGCGGATATTTCCATCACTGGAAAAGGAGCTGAAAAAGCCTAGGGGGATGGAGGGCGGGAAGGTATTATCTACTGCAAGAGCCTCTCTCGAAGATCTGTTACGGTAAGTTCTTACGTAACTGTACTATCTTACTCCGAGAGAGCTCTTGAAGTAGGTAATTACATATAGGACTGAATCCCACGCAATCTGGAACAAAGAGAGGCACCGGGAGGAGGAAAACTACTCCAAGAAGCAGTTCTATCTGTGCAAGCTTCAAGATAAGAGGCCTTGCAGGACAGCCAGCCCGAAGCCTGCTCTACGGTGAGAGGCAATATCCAAACTGTAGTGTTTAGTAAAGGTATGGATGGAAGTCCAGGTGGCAGCAGCGCAGATGTCTGCTGCAGACTCATTTTTGAAACAAGCCGCTGAAGCAGCTACTCCTCTGGTGGAGTGGCCTCTTACTTGACCCGGGAGGGTCTTGCTGTATTTGTCATAACAGAAAGTGATGCAATGAGCCAACCACTTAGATAGGCATTGCTTAGAAAAAGCACTGCCTTCCCTTTTATGAGCAAGAGAGAACAATTGATCCGTCTTTCTGAGATCCTTCGTACTGTTGGTGTAGTATCTCAGAATTCAGTGAACATCCATAGTATGGAGTAAATACTCACCTTGATTAGAGTACTGCGGGAAAAAGGCGGGTAACTCTATAGACCGATTTTAGAGTAGACTCCGCTACTACCTTAGGGAGAAACTTAGGGTTCGTGCGAAGAGCAACACGTTCCTTGTGAAAAATCAAGTATGGAATTTTACACATCAGGGCCTGGAGCTCAGAAATTCTCCGACCGGAAGTAATGGCCACCAGGAAAAGCGTCTTCCACGAAAGGAACTTTAATTCCACGGAAGCTGCTGGTTCAAAAGGAGGCAAAGTAAGTTTCTCGAGAACAAAGTTCAAGTCCCAAGGGGGAGCAGGAGTATGTACAGGGGGTCTCAGATGGAGAACCCCTCTGAGAAAGGTCTTGGAGACCTCCAATTGAGCAAATGTCTTGTCTGCAAAGGGGACATGAAAGGCCGAGATGGCCGCCATGTGTACCTTCAGAGAAGAATGACTGAGACCCAGGTCAAACAGATGACGTAGATACTCCAGCAGAAGCCCCGCTGAACAGGAGAAAGGTTCCACGTTCTTGGAAGTGGCCCAGATAGTGAATCTTTTCCACTTCTTGGCGTAAGTGGATCTAGTGGGAGGGTTTTCTAGCCTCCACCAAAATCTCCGCCACTTGGGGAGACGCACCAAACGGGACTGAGCTAAGTCTGTAGGAGCCATGCGTGCAGCTGAAGAGATCGGAGGCCTGGATGAACCAGGGTCCCCTGAACCTGGGTCAATATACCTCTAGATAGAGAAAGAGGAAGAGGAAGATCCTCCGAGTATTGTTGAAGAGACAAGCAAACTTGCCTGGGCCAGAAAGGAGCAATCGGAATCATCCATGCTCCTTCTGAAGCTAGTTTCTGCAAGACTCATGGGATAAGTGGAATTGGGGGGAAAAGCACAGACGAATGTGTCCTTCCAGTCTAGAGACAGAGCGTCTCTCCAGAAAGCACCTCATTCTGGAACGAGCTGAGCAGAAGACGGGAGGCTTTATGCTTTAGAGGGGATGCAAACAGGCTCCACTCTATGGATGCTCCCCAAATCTCTGAAGATATTGTCTAGGACCCCTGGTCCAGTTCCCACCGTGAGTCGGAGCAGAAGAGCGACTTAGTTTGTCTGCTAGGTGTTGTAGACTCCTCGAACATGAACTGCCGTGAGGTGAACGCCATGTTGTGTTGCTCAATCCCAAACCCTCATTGCTTCCTGCAAAGAGGATAGGACAGAGCTCCCCGCTTGTTGATGTACCAAACCTCGCACATGTCAGTCTGAAAAGCTAGGTGGCCAGGAAGGATGTATTGGTGAAGGGCTTGGAGAGCGTACAACACTGCCCAAAGCTCTAGCACAATGATGTCGAGAGTTTGTTCGACCTTGCACCAGGAGCCCTGGGTCCGGTGAGGGCCTAGATGGGCTCCCCAACCTTCACCCGAGGCATCTGTGGTTAGAGTCTGAGAGGGGGGAGGACAAAAGAAAGGAACTCCCCGAAACAGGTTCTCTCGAAGCATCAGCGAGGAGACTAGAACTGGGTGATCCAAGTCATCCACTAACTGATCCCATTGGGAGCGGAAAGTCCACTGAGAAACTCTCAGGTGGAGTCGAGCACGAGGAACTGTCAGAATAGCAGCTGCCATGAGCCCGAGAAGGCGAAGAACTGACCTTGCACAGACCCGCCTGCGGCCGGACAGCAGACTTATCTGAGTCTGGACGCCCTGTCCGGTAGCAGGAAGGCCCTGCCCGTGGTCGTGTCTAGAATCACCCTGATAAACTGTAGTCTCTGGGATGGTATCAGGTGAGACTTGGAATGGTTGTTGGTAATACCCAGGCAGGCAAAAACCTGCTGGGTAAGGGTGAGGCAGCGCAGGAGTTCCTCCCTGGACGAGGCCGCCAGGAGCCAATCATCCAGGTACGGGAAAATCTGCACCCCCCCAGTACGCAGGTAGGCCGCCACCACTGCCAAGCATTTGCTAAACACTCGGGGTGCCGAGGATAGTCCAAACGGAAGTGCCTTGAATGGGAAGTGGTCCCCCTGGAACGCAAAACTAAGGTATTTGCGGTGCGTTAATCAAAAAAATCAAAATACTTCTGTAAAAACTGACTAAGGATAGGCCGACTAAGCAACAAACTTTTCCACGAGGCGCTGCACGAGCTAACGGTGGGAAAGAACTGGAAGGCGGGCATCAGGGACTGTCCCTTTTATACCGACGTCTTGATGCCGGTCACCTGACGTGGGGCGGTCCCTCGCCAGGGACTGCTAGCTAGAGTTTTTTGGGTCCTGCCATCTCGTCTATCAGTCTATAGTACCTGTTTCCAAGAGCCCCCTCAAGTAAAATGTACAGCCACGTAAGAACTTAACAGTAGATCTTTGAGAGAGGCTCTTGCAGTAGGTAATTACATACAGGACTGATGCTGGCAGGCGTCAGAACCCCACAAAAACATTTCTAGATAGCGGTCTCTGTTGGGGGACCGCCTCCATGTCAGGTGACCGATGTCATGCGACATCAGTATAAAGGGGCGGTCCCCCCCACGCCCGCCTTCCTGTTCTTTCCCGCCAAAGGTGAGACGAGAGAAAAGCGGATATTTCCCAGCCCGGAAAAGGAGCTAAGAAAGATTAGGGGGATGGAGGGTGGGAAGGTATTACCTACTGCAAGAGCCTCTCTCTAAGATCTACTGTTACGGTAAGTTCTTTCGTAACTGTACTATCTTACTTCAAGAGGGCTCTTGCAGTAGGTCATTACATACAGGACAGAGTCCCAAGCAGTCTGAACAAGGAGAAGCAAACTGGAGGAGGAAAGCTACTCAGAAGTAGATCCTCTAGCTGTGAAGGCCTTAAGAAAGGAGGCCTTGCAGAACAGCAAGCCCAAAGCCTGCTCTACGGCGAGAGGCAATGTCCAAACTGTAGTGTTTCGTAAAGGTATGGACGGAAGTCCAAGTGGCGGCAGCGCAGATGTCTGCCGCTGACATTCTTGAAACAAGCCGCAGAGACTCCTCTAGTGGAATGGCCTCTGACTTGACCCGGCAGGGTCTTGTACTTGTCATAACAGAAGGTGATACAATGAGCTAACCATTTAGACAGGCATTGCTTAGAAACAGCATTGCCTTCTCTTTTGTGAGCAAGAGAGACATGCAGTTGATCAGTCTTTCTGAGATCTTTCATCCTGCTGGTGTAGTATCTCAGAATCTGATGAACGTCCAGAGTATGCAGGAGATACTCCCCTTGATTGGAGTGCTGCGTAAAGAAGGCAGGTAACTATGGACTGATTCAGCGTAGATTCCGCTACCACCTTGGGGAGAAACTTAGGG
This sequence comes from Neoceratodus forsteri, assembly GCA_016271365.2. Lineage (NCBI taxonomy): Eukaryota > Metazoa > Chordata > Ceratodontiformes > Ceratodontidae > Neoceratodus > Neoceratodus forsteri. Next base: position 207,651,978 of record CM028133.1, on the reverse strand, counting down.
TTGGTGCACAGAGCCACATGTTCATTGTGAAAAATCAAGTACAGGATTTTACACATCAGGGCCTAGAGCTCGGAAATCCTCAGAGCAGAAATAATGGCCACGAGGAAGAGTCTCTTCCATGAGAGGAACTTCAGGTCTGCTGAGGCTTCCGATTCAAAAGGAGGCAGAGTAAGCTTCTCGACGATAAAATTCAAATTCTAAGGAGGGGCAGGAACCTGGATAGGGGTTCTCAAAAGGAGGACCCCTCTAGGGAAGGTCTTGGAGACCTCCAGCTGAACAAAAGTTCTGTCTGCAAAAGGGACATGGCAGGCAGAGATGGCCGCCATGTGTACCTTCAAGGACGAATGACTGAGACCCAGATCAAAGAGGTGTCTCAGGTAATCCAGAAGCCGTCCAACAGAGCATGAAAAGACTCAATCTTTTGAAGCGGCCCAGATAGTGAACAGTTTCCATTTCATGGCATAGATAAATCTAGTGGAGGGTTTTCTGGCCTCCACCAAAATCTCAGCCACTCGGGGTGAAACCCCAAATCGGGCTTGAGCTACGTCTGCAAGAGACATGCGTGCAGCTGAAGGGACTTGAGACCTGGATGCACAAGGGTCCCCTGATCCTGGGTCAGTAAAAGTTGCGACAGAGGAAGAGGAAGTTCCTCTGAATACTGTTGCAGAAGAGGGAACCAAACTTGCCTGAGCCAGAAAGGAGCGATCAGTATCATTCGAGCTCCTTCTGAACAGAGTTTCTGTAAGACCCTCAGAATCAAAGGGATCGGGGGAAAAGCATAGAGTAATCTGCCCTTCCAATCTAAAGACAGAGCGTCTCTCCAAAAAATGCCACGCCCTGGAGCAAGCGAGCAGAAGTTGGGAAGTTTTGCGTTTTAGAGGGGATGCGAACAGGTCCACCTGTGGTATACCCCAACGTAGGAAGATATCGTCTAAAACGCCCTGATCCAGTTCCCACTCCTGAGCTTGAGCAGATGACCGACTGAGTTTGTTTGCCAAGGTGTTAGAGCCCCGGGACGTGAATTGCCATGAGGTGAAGGTTGTGCTGCACTGCCCAATCCCAAACTCGCATCGCTTCCCTGCAAAGAGGGTAGGAACGAGTCCCTCCCAGTTTGTTGATTTACCAGACCATACACACATTGTCCGTCTATACAGCCAAGTGACCGGGAAGTAGAAGCAGAGCTTGAAGAGCATACAGCACTGCCTGAAGCTCGAGCACATTGATGTGAAGAGTTTTCTTGAGCTTAAACCAGGAACCCAGAGTCCTGTGAGGCCCAAGATGGGCTCCCCAACCCTCACCCGAGGCATCTGTGGTCAGAGTCTGGGAGAGGAGAGGAAGATAGAAGGGAACTCCTCAGCAAAGGTTCTCCAGGACTAGCCACCACTGCAAGTCCCGAACCATGGGAGTGGAGACTAGAATGAGCTGGTCTAGTTCATCCCCCATCCGATCCCACTGAGACCAAAGCGTCCACCGAGATCCTCATGTGGAGCCAAGCACGAGGGACCGTCGGGCTCGCAGCCGCCATGAGCCCAAGAAGGCGAAGAACCGACCTGGCACTGACCCACTTGTGGTCGACAACAGGCAGACCTGAGTCTGAAGTGTGGCCTCCCTGTCCGGTGGCGGGAAGGCCCTGCCAGAGGTCGTGTCCAGGATCGCCCTGATGAACTGAAGCCTCTGGGATGGGATTAAGTGGGACTTGGAGAGACTGACGGTAATGCCCAGGGAGGAAAACACCCCCTGGGTAAGGGAAAGGAAGCGCAGTAGATCCTCCCTGGACGGGGCCACCAGGAGCCAATCGTCCAGGTATGGGAAAACCTGCACCCCCTGGGTACGCAGCTACCATAGAAAGGCATCTGGTGAACACTCGGGGTACTGAGGAAAGACCAAATGGGAGGGCCTTGAACTGGTAGTGGTCCCCCTGGAAAGCAAAATGTAGGTATTTGCAGTGAGAAGGGTGGATAGGAATGTGCAGGTAAGCATCCTGCATATCCAGAGCGCACAGCCACTGTCCTGGCCGAAGGAGGGGCAGGAGGCCCTGCAGGGAGAGCATCCTGAACCTCTTGTACTCCACGAACAAGTTCAGGGAACTGAGGTCGAGAATCTGCCTTATGTCTCCTGACTTCTTTGGGACCAGGAAGAAGTGGGAATAGTAACCTGTTCCTTGAAAAGGAAGGGGAAACGGGCTCTATTGCCTCCTTCAGCAAAAGTGCCGAAATCTCTTCCTGGACCAGAAGATGATGTTCAAGAGTACAACGACCCTGGGGAAGGGTGTCGAGGGGGTTTCTAAAGAAACTATTGAGTGTCCTTCTGTGATCAGCTGTAGCACCCAGGAATCTGAAGTTATCCTCTCCCAACCTGTGAGATGGAGGGAAAACCTCCCTCCTACCAGTTCCTCTGGAAGGCCCAGAGGCTCTGGGAGAGGAAAGGAGTCGGGTGGTGTGTGGCAGCGTCGCGGCTGAAGCACCCACTGCTTTTTTTGGGCGGAGGGGTCTTGGCAGCCGGAGGGGCCCGGCGTTTATTGACCCACTTTCCCTGGGGTTTTGTCTTTTGCCAGTTCCACCCGCAAAAGGGACAGCGCTGCGTTTGATGGGGGTGGTACATGGAGTCCACAGACTTAAGTGCAGCCCCCTTCTCCTGCAGTCCAGTGATGATGATCTTGACGTCACCACCAAACAGCACCGAACACCGGAAGGGAGAGTCCTGGATCGCGGACTGCATTTCCAGAACCAATCCTGACACTCTGAGCCAGGCATGACGCCGTAAACCTATGGCGAAAGCAGAGCTCCTACCAGCAGTGTCCACTGCATTGTATGTGGCACCAGGCATGTGCCGACTGGCAGAACGTGCAGAGCGGACGAGGTCAGCCACTTCCTGTTTGACTTGAGAGTCAGGAAGAGAGTCCAATTTGGATTCCACCTCACTAAGATCGCCTTCTGGTAATCACCCATGTGACCGTCATAATTTAGGGTCCTAATTCCCAGAGTGGAAGAAGCAAAGATCATCTTCCCATACTGGTCCAGAAGACGGGCTTCTTTGTCAGGTGGAGACGAGCTCAGATGTTTCAGGTTAGCTGTCCGACCATGAGCGGCACTAATCACAACCAAATCAGCTAGAGGGTGAGAATCTAAAAGTCAACACCCTCAGGAGCCTGATATAGCCTGTTTGACTTCCAAGGAAGCTGGGCTGAAGCAGACGGTTGCTTCTAAATAGTGGAGACAAGATCGTCGTGAGGCTCAATCCAGGGTGGCACCAAGGTAGGAGCTGTCTTGAGCAGGTTCAGACGCTCAAAGTTTCTTACGCTGTGGATCCGGCTCCAAGGAATGCCACTAGTGAACCTCATGGATTTTGCGAAGCAACTCGGTAAAGGGAAGGATCCTCAGGAGGAGTCCTAGGCCTGGGCTTAGACGGAGAGCATGGATCGTCGTCTGGCTCGGAGCAACCATCAGTCGTCCGAGATGTCAAAGGAGGAAGAAGATGAAGATGAAGAGAGACTCCCTCTCCTGGCGTGGGGGAGGAACGAACCCCTTGGACGGTCCTCAGGGAAGCATATCCTGCCCCGCCCTGGAACCAGAGGGCTTTCCCCTGGTGTCCGGAGGTGGAAAGGGAGTCTGTCGTCGTGGACGTACGGGAGCCGAAATTGGCACAGTCGTCGTGAGATGACTCTCCACCTCTCTGGTGAGCTGAGCCCTGGCCTCAACCCACCAGGAGGCCAGAGTCTCCTTCAAGTCCACCAGCGGCTGAGGGGGTGGTGGAGGGGGATAAAGGGTATTGATTGTACCCATAAGGCGCGTATCCATAACCAGACGGCAGGAAACCTGGTGTCTGGTACTGAGGCACCGGGTACTGCACGTCTGATAGGCCACCTTCGGGTACTGGGGCGTCTGATACCGTGGAGCCGGGTAAGACTGCGTCAGATACGATAGGGTTGGATACCCAGGAACCGAGAGGTCTGCTAGAGACAGCCCAGCCGGAGGGCCCATGGGCGGGCCTGGAGGAAGGCCCGGCGTTGGAGTGGCATCCAGGAGCGGGATGTCGCCTGGCATCGGAGCCAGCATCTGGGGAACAGACGTCAGGTCAGTCGACCCAGCGGGCGGACGGCCTGACGGGGGTGCAGCAAGAACCTCGCCATCGCCCAGGGATGGAGGGGGAAAATCCGTGGGGTCAGGCTGAGGAGACCCAGTGTCCCCGGAGGGCAGTGAAGGCTGGCAGAAGCCGGGAACAGTGGACGTGAGAGGGTCCGGCATCAGCTCAGCTGCTGTGTGGGTGTCTGGCAGGCAGACGTCCGACTTATCAGCGGAGTCCGGGTAGACGCCGGAGGAGCAGACGTCTGACTTAATCGGACCCCTCGCCAGAGGCAGGTCACGAAGAAGGAGCGGCCTGGTCGGGCGGAAGAGGGGCTGTGCGCCGCCTCGAAGGGTCGTCGACTTAGACAGTCTACGTATGGGCGTCAGAGGAGCTGATGTCCAGCTTACCGGAGCCACTCGAACCAGTAGGCTACACGGTTGTGGCTTTACTGGGAGTGGAGGCCTCCAATAGCCCGGAGGTGCTCGATGGGGGCCATGCGCGAACCAGATGGGCAGGCCGCCGCCGCCTTGGAAGCCTCAAAGGCGGCCATCGGAGCAGTCCCCCGGAGAGGATGTTACCTGTAGCACGGCAACTCCTGAAGACGCGGTGGATGAGGAGCCCTTATCCCGGTGCTTCTCCTTGTCTTTCTTCTTACGATGGCCTTCGGGGGAAGTGGACGCCTGCCGGAGCTTTTTTAACTCCTTCTCCATGGAGGACATTTTCTTCTTTAGTATGTGGGCCTCCAGGGACTGCTGCCTCCACCTGCAGGTGGCAGCACTGAATTTAAGGCAGTGCTGGCATTATTCCACCTGATGATCCGGGCCTAGACAGAAGAGGCACTGGGAATGGCCGTCCTTGTGCGGGAGTTTGGTATCGCATGAGTCGCACTTATTTTTGTGCTCGGAAGGTGTAGGTGACAACATACACAGATGAATGCCTGACGACTTAGTCAGAATCAAAAAAAAAAAAAAAAAAAAAAATAAATAAAAGCCGTAAAATCGACGAAGAGTTGACGAAATGCTGTACTTTACCACAAGGCGCCGACACAAGCTAATGGCGGGAAAGAACTGGAAGGTGGACTTGGGGAACCTCCCTTTTATACTGCTGTAGCACGACGTCAGTCACCTGACGTGGGGTGGTCCCCTGCCGGAGACTGCCGGCTAGAAATCTTTCCTTGCGGTCCTGACTCCTGCCGGCATCAGTCCTATATGTAATTACCTACTGCAAGAGCCCCCTTGAAGTAAGATCTACAGGCCAATCCGCCTCACCTCAGTGACTGGGACAAGTATGGAGACACTGCTGAAAGAAAGGATACTGGCACACCTGGAATCCAATGGTGCCCAGGATCTGAGGCAAAGCGGACCGACAGCAGGAAGGTCTTGTCTAACAAATCTGATAGATTTTTTTTGATTGGGTGACTAGGAAAGTAAATCGGAGAGGGGCAGTAGAAATAGTCTACCTAGATTTTAGCAAAGCGTTTGATACCACCCCACACAGACGGCTGGTTTAACAAGATGAGTAGTCTGGGCATGGGGCATAAGGTGTTACACTGGGTTAGAAATTGGCTGGTAGAGAGAAAGCGGAGGGTGGTGGTAAATGGCATCCAATCCGGGAGAGAGGTGACCATGGAGCACCACAGGGATCAGTACTGGGACCAGTCCTATTCATGGACTTCATTAGTGACATTGCAGAGGGCTGGAAAGAAAGGTCTGCTCATTTGCAGAGGACAACCAAGATCTGCAACAGGGTGGATACTCCCAGAATGGGTGCAGAAAATGAAGAGGGACCTGGAGAAGCTTGAAAAATGGTCAGAAATGGGGCAACTGAGGTTCAGTGCAAGATAATGCACCTGGGTAGGAGGAACCCTGGGGAGAGCTACAAAATTGGGGGGGGGGGGCCTGACTGCCACCAAAGAGGAAAGGGACATAGGAGGAGTTGTACCTAATGACTTTAAGGTATCAAAGCAGTGTGCAAAGGCTGCAGGGAGAGCCAGTGGCATGCTGGAGTGCAGAGGCATTACTAACAGGAGACAGTGATGCCATTGTATAAAACGCTGGTAAGGCCACACCTGGAGTACTGTGTGCAGTACTGGAGACCACACATTCAGAGGGACAGACAAGGTGGAGGCGATCCAGAGAAGGGCGACAAAGATGGCGCATGACTTGCATCGCACAACATACGAGGAGAGACTAAGAGACCTCAATATGTACTCACTGGAGGAGAGGAGAGAAAGGAGCGGGGCATGATAGAAACTTACAAGTACCTCAAGGGCATAACAAGGTGCAGGTGGGGAATCTTTTCCAATGTAGAAGATATCCGAATGAGGGGACACGATATGAAATTGGAGGGGGGTAGATTAAGAGGTAACGCGAGAAGGTTTTTATACAGAGTGGGTGGTGGATGCTTGAAACAGTCTGCCACAAGAGTTGGTGGGGGCAAACACAGTGGGGGTTTAAACATCCTGGGACAGGCACAAGGGGACAATGGGTGGGGAGGGAGGGATGAAAAGCCATTGATCACTTAGGGTCATTGACTGCATATAAGTATAGGGCTTACGGGCAGAATAAAGGACTACTAGGCCCATTATCTACAGACTATTTCTATATACAGTATCTATGTAGAAGATCCAACCTACACATTAAGGCAGAAAAGTGCATTTGGTAGTATACGTTTATTTGTGAGTATACAATTACTGTACATGTATTATGGGAAACACAGCTGTGCCTTCATTTAAAAAGCACTCTCAGAGATGTGCTAGTTGTGATATTTGTGTTTATAAGTTTATGGGTCTGGTTGGAGGTTCTCTTATGGCAAGAAGAGTGCTGCCTCACTTGTTCTTAGGATCAGAGGACTGCAAATGGAAGGTCTCTCTTTGCATGCAATTACTCTGGGTAATTAAAGAATGGTATGACTTGAAAGTTTTTTTTTTTTGGGAAGGTTTGCAGCCAAAGTTTCTTGAGTTCAGCGGCAATGGATTTTTACAGCTTGCTGGACCCTTTCTTTACGACCCAACCCAACTCTGAGAGGCACAAACCCTAAGGCTAAAGATTGTACCACTGGATAACATAGCCACAGAGTTCACTTTAGATTTAGGGATGGGTAAAGCTGTGAGCCAGTTCTGATACTAGCCCAGATTTCTAGGAAACTGACCTGGATGATCCAGGTCTGTGAGTAAACCTGCAATATGGCATGGCGGGAAGGGGGGACAGGAATTGAAGCAAACGGGCTTACAGTAGTTATCCTTTCAGTGGCCCAGCTCAGATTCAGACCTGGTGTGCAGGGCCGCAGTAATGGAGGGGGAAAGTGGAGATGTTGTCTGGGGCCCCAAGCTTAGAAGGAGCCCACCTGAGGAGCTGGCATTAGTTGGTTTGGGAAACAAGGGCCCATTTCAAGTGACTTGTCCGGGGCCCCAAAATTCATAGCTGCAGCCCTGCTGGTGCGACTCAGACCTCTGAAAATTTGACTCTGATGAACCAAGTCAATCCAAGAGGAGGAGGAGGAGGAGGAGGAGGAGGGGCTTGGACTGGAATCCATACTAGTTCATCAGTCCCTACGAAATAAGAAGGTACAACCTCATCCCATCCTTTCTTGCAATAAGGACTCAGTCCAATATTCATCAATATCTTTTTCCAATATTTATTGTACTTTTAGGTTCATTACAGAATCATTAAATCTTCTTGTTCACACATGTTGATTTTATGTGGTAAAGCATGTGAAAAATGTTTTTACTTGTATTAACGTTTCAAGACAATACTGTCTCATCAGAATTCTTAAAGTGCTCTAAAAATATAAACATGTAACACAATTCTGTTACCAATGTCTCAGATTCTTCAAATTCATTATAATAATATTTTCATATCTTAAATGAATGCGTGGGAAGGGGGGAACAAACCTTATTTTAAACCATCATGTGTATGTCTTATCTTGGGTACTCTCTGCAGTTTAACCGCTTCTCTATGATTGGCAGTCTGAAAAAGTTACATTTACTTTTTAGAAAAGATACTTTTCCAGGTTTCCCTCATATTAGACATTTTTATTTTGTAGTATTATTCAAATCATGTGACTTGTTGTTTGTACACCTGTTAATTATTCCCTGGTTTTCTTCGCGCTGCATTTATTGAGGTGCCCCTTCTTTAACTAGAAGAAAGTTAAATAGGATTCATATGCCTATCCCGTGGGTGTGGATATTCAAACTTTTAAGCTATCAATTCTCCAACTGCTCTAATTTCATTGTTTTTTTTCCCACTTGCCCGTATTCATGAGGGGTTTCTATGTCTTAAAGTTATTAAAATTCTTCTACAGTTTATCGTCCATTGTAGAGACAGAGGAACTGCTGTGGCTTTAGTTTTAAGATGCTGCCGCAACATTCAATCCATTATAGAGTCTGAATACTTTGTCTGTAACTTTAAAAAAAAGAAAACTACTGCCGCCATTAAGGAGGACACCAGCTACTTGTGGTTCACCTTTCTCCAAGGTGCAAGATGGGCCAGGGAGCCAAATATCATGCCTAGTTAGCGTGATCACATCACCAAATGACATGCTTGGCTGCCCAGTCACTATGTAAACCAATTCTCCATGCTTAGGATAAGGTCCCCACCTCCCATTCATTTTTAACTCTTTGTCTTCAATGCCCCTAGTGGAGGCTCGGGACTGGTGTGCTGAGGCCACAGCACGGGAAGGCGAGGCACATGCAGAGGAACATGTGCAGATGATGTATGTTCACTCCTTGTATGCTTATTGCACGTCCTCAGCTGGGGATGGGGGACAGGAAAACTGGAGGAAAGAGAGGTCCTGGTGTGCTTCATGGCAGTCGATCGCCCACAGGCACTGCCCCTGCGATTGGCAGCAGCATACCTCCAGCACCGAATACTTGTGTGAGGTGGACTGAGGGATCCCCACCGCCCCACCACGGGGGGCAAGCCGTGGGGCAGCTGGAGGATGCACTGCGAGCGGGGGATTGGGCTGGGGGACCTGATGTGAAGTACTGCCACAAGGGACCAGGAGAATAAACAAAACTTTAAAATAAAATAAATAATTAATTTGTGCAGTGTATTTGTGGGAAGGATAATAAAACAACTCCCTACTATACTAAAAAGCCTAAAACCACTACATGTATGTCAGTTACGTTTTAACATTGGTGTTTTCCGGTTGTTGCACTATCCCCGTTTGTCTACTAAATACTGCCGATAATGCAGTACTTATTTGACAGAGTCTTTCAAACTGTACCTGATTCTCCCCTGCTGACCTTGGAATTGCAGTTTATAACATTGCAGTCTGTTATGCTGAGCACTGTGAGGTCAAATGGGGAAGAGGCAAATGCGTTTTATACAGACTTTTTGGAGAGACTACTGATGTGCTGTAAACCTGGGACAGTGCAACTAAACAATATTCTCTAGTATAGTAGACTGTAATAGCCGAAACATGTCTATAAAAGCACAAGCTGAAGTACAGCTCTGCTCCTGAATAGCTCCATAACCCCGCTTTGCTGAAACTTCATAGGCAGAATATGAAAACCATTAGGCTACACAGTTTTAGGTTTGCTTGTGTGCATGCGCAAGAAAAATGTTGTGGCAGCTTAGGAGAGAAGTGGATTGTGGAGGTGCGGGACTGCTGTGGCCAATGCCACCACTGCTTTTGCGGGCTTGGCTGCGTGTCACCAATGCAAGCGACCCTGGTGGTGACAGTAAATTGCAAGTGTGCCACCAACATGAAATGATTTGGCCACCGCAATCGGGGAGCACCTTGTCATTGTAGCGTCAGCCTCTTGCTGCGTCCTGAATAGTCTGTATGCATATGAGAAGCAGACGCTGCGATGCCGGACGGTCCTGGATTGTTGCAGTATTTTGTGGCATAATGTTGTTCTTCCCTCGTGCGAAGGCTCCTGATTCACTTTCAGCAGCCAGTGGATGAACTGGGTCCGGCGCTGTGCTGCACTTACTGTGGCGCCACTGGCAGAGGGCTGCCTCCTCGATGCAGTCTCACCAATGCTGACCCCCGGAAGCACTGCATTTGAGAGTGCTTTGCAGCGCAGCCTTGCTTGCCCTTTCCCCTGACTGAAGTTGTGGCGGGAGTCGGGGACCCAGGGCACTGATGGGGGCGGACAACTGTCCTGAGCCTGGTGGCTCATGGGGACTCTGCTGGCCGATTTGTCAACTGCTTTTTCCTGGCAGCCACCCCCCCAAAGAATGAACTGCTGAAGTCTGATGCACACACTGGCCGAGAATGGCTGAGACGTTTTGGTGTCAGAACTGGATGTCAGAGGATCTACTGAGCTGCTCCCAGCCCCTACACCTTCCAGTCCCTGGGCCACGGCATGACCCATCACAACACCTACCGGCTCCTTAAAGCTACTTGCTAGGCAGGAGGCAGCTCTCTCCCTCTCCCCGGCTCTGCTGCCCCCTCCACTTGTACTTCCAAGTTCTGTCTTCTCCCTCCTTGATTGGACAAATCTGCCAGGGGTCAGATCAGGAGTGCAGGTCACCTGGGGGTCTGAGGTCAGTCATGTAATCTGGCCACATACTAGGTGATGTCATGGGTCGTGCATGCAGCTGCTGCTCGATCATTCGAGAATGAGTTAGCCAGAGAGACATCCAAGAAAGAACAGACATCGTGGGGACTCGCACTTTCTCTCACTTCGGCTGCTCGGCATCTGGCTTTAAAAAAATCCGTCACTCTTAGATGGACACTGGGACTTTACCTCCAATCGATCGGACCGACCAGTCCAGGACTCCCTAAAAACATGGAATGCAAGTGTTATGAACTGGAAGAGACTGGAAGGACTCCAGAGGCTGCTGGAGAAGGATTCCTCCTAGGCTGCAGCTGCAGGGCCTAGGGGCAATGGTGAGTGTACTCTACTCATTTAAACTGAGCAACTGTGTTTTTTTTTTTTTTTTTACCGAACTGCAATCAACCAGAGTAGTGTGTAGTGTAGACAGCAATTTTTTTTTTTTTTTTTTTGAGCTGCTGTTCATTGCCTTTAAAATCACCACCAGTGCTTCAGGTATAAAGTGTCGCACTGAGCTGGCTTAGTGGGATATTGGGGGAAGAGATGTGGTAGGGTAGCACTGCACTCATGGCCACCCATGTTAATTTAAAGGACTAGCAAGCCCAGGGCAGGGGAAGCACATCGTCCTTTCCCTTTCATGCCAGTGACTGGTGAGTGACCCAGGTTCTTGTGCAGACTTGGGGCACATCATGTGGTTGAAAACAATGTTGTGGGCAGCGCTTCACAGCTAGGGAGAAAATCTCACTACAATAAACTTTACTCCATAGTGAGTGACCCCTGTGTTAGGCCAGTGGGGGGGACAGAGTAACTCCCAGCCCGAGCCATGGTGGAACTGAGCGATTCGATTATCTGGTGGTAGGAATTAAAATTGTTCAGGTCACCTACACACAACACTCTCACCCCCGCCGCATGAAGACCATCAGACAGAGTCTCAAGCATTGCTAGACTCGATTCAACCTATGACCGCAGGAGGCACAGACTGAGACATGACAGATCTCTCTGACAGACGCCGGATCCATCTCTAACTCTGCAGCAGGTGACTGGAATGGGATCATGGGTGTGTCTTGATCTTGCTGTGGGGATGATGCAGCTGAGCTCTGCTGGCTGGGATGCCGGGTAGTGCACTTGGTGGGCGTGGGGTGGGTTCTTCCTGCCATTTGTCAAGTCAGAGGTTAGCTAAGGTAAGGGCTATGTACTGGGGGGGTTGTACCAAACTCCCTCTACCTACCAAATGCTGTTCTTGGGGAAACTGTGATGTTAGGGAGTTCTAGGGGTTTATTTCAATTGACATCTCATCTGACTACCCCCTTGCAATATTACTCAGCTACTACATGACTGTGTACCTGCAGTAGCACTTCAATATTTTTGTTCAAAAATCACATAACAATTGAGCTCTGCTGCTCCAATGCTCCCCTGCACTTGGAAACATCCCCAAGGAGGATATTCGGGAGTGCACAAATCCTTAATAAAATTCTAAAAATAAATCATGTTAGAATTTCCTGTATGGTGAATGATTGACTTTGTGAAGCAAGAGTAAATCTGAACACTCAACTAACCATTGGCAACCCTGCCCCCCAGTCACTGCAACACAGAAGTGTACCTATTTTGCTCTATGAAATGTTGGAGGGTCTGCCTTTGTCTTCTGTGCCATCATTAACAGAAAGTCTAAAATGTAAAATATATGCTTTCTTTTGCAAACAGAAAAAAATAGCAGAAAGACAAATATCAAAAGTAATCCCCATGCACAGCTGTTGTAAATGGCAGTGACTGAGCTACTGAGGCTCACTTCAGAGCTATGAGGGCCGAGCCCTGCCAGAAGTGCTCCCCCACCCATAATTCCAAAAATGGCAATAGCTAAAAACCCCAAACAAGTCAACACCTGTCTCTGCTTCACCAGCCAGCCTTTAGCAGCAAGATGCAGTAGCTCTGCCACCCCACCAGGGCAGCCACCAACATTTGCTACCTGTTGCCATGGTGCCCTGTGTTTGGAGTGCTGATAATGTAAATTCATCTCTCCTGCTACAAGGCACTGCTCCCTTCACACTGTACAGTGTCCCGTGACAAAGGACAGTTGCAGACCGTGGTGGGTGTGGTGAGTGGAATCGCAGTCTCCATGGCAGCAGCAGCAGGCAGCTCTAATGTCAGGCGCGCCCTTGAGTTGTGAGAGCAATGACAGGCTGATCAAGGGGAGGAGCTAAGATAGGGCACCAGCAGGACTCTCTCTCAATGGGAAAGCAATGGTTGTTGCGCACGTTAACACCCCCTCATTACCAGTGCCTTACTTTAGGTAATCTCAGCAGAGGCATCCACCTACCCAGAAATGTGTTACCTGAACTGGAAACCCTTTGTTTATGGAGGACTGGCATCCCTCAATGTTGAATTTGGTATGTCAGAACTGGAAATTATAAATAGGTACAGCTTCTGAGTCCGGGTTCTGAGTAGTCTTCCAAGCCTGCCAGGTGCCCATATGTGGGACGTACACATAACTGCATTTCTGAATCGCAGTCGGGAGAAAAGGGCAAATATCGGTGTGTGCCAACTCTGAAAATGAGGAAATCAGTCATCTGATGATGGGGGGACAGCTCTAGCATGCTGGCAACCTGGGCTTGCACCCCAACCCTGGGAACTTGGTAAAAACCAGAGCTCCAGAACTGGACAGGACCAGATTAGTAAAAAACTACACCAGGCACAAGTGGCACCAATTTTACCAGTTAGGCCAGTCCAGCTTTTACCAATCTGCTCCAGTTCCAACAATCTTTATTTCTTTATTTATTTTAAGCAAGTCCCAGGTATGGTTAAAAACTGGAGTGCTGGGCTGGCCCACCAGCGCAGTGATGGCGCTACTACTAGTTTTATTTAAAATGGGTGACTGGGAAAGGCATACTGAGCCGAGGCTCGTTTGCAGGTGCGACCCGGGTACGAGGTGTACACAGAAAGCAAGCAGAGAAGTACAACAATTTTTTGTTACAGTCGTTAAGTAAAACAAGAAGGATCTTTCAGAGAGGTGTGCACTAAAGTACAATTAATTCCTGTTTGGATGTAAATTACAGCATCCAGGGCAGTTCATGTCTAAAAAGTGCGTAAACAGCACATTTAGAAAGTTTATGTAACCCCCCTGCAAATGGGGGTTCCCAAAAGACTTCCAGGAGCTTGCTTGAATGCTCCAAGCCTGAATGGTGTTTGGCATTTAAGCCATTTATCAGTGAGTGTTTTTAGAGCCTCTGGTACTGTCTCTTTAAGAGCTGTCTGCTTGCAGACATAATTAGTTTGCATGGGGGGACTGTGTGCTTCTCTGAGTACCACTCAAGCTGCTGCCAATTCACTTCATTTTGCAGTCACTAGGAGTGCAAAGGAACCTATCTGAAAGATGTAACTGTTTGCCAGAAATTATTTAGAGTAATAATGAAATTACAGTTTGTCTAACCTGCTTCTTGCAGTCAGAACTGTGTCTGCTAGTTCCCCATTCTAGTTTTGAACTGCTGAACTGGACCAATCAGTGTGGGGTAAGCTAGCTCTAAAATGGTGCCTTGGACGAATCAGAACTTGGACTCATAATCTGAGCCAGCCACAAGAGGATTGTATGGGCAGTGACTCTGGGAGATGTAGTTTAGACTTCAGTGCCTTTTGGACCAACAGCAGCAGTCTATTGTGAGTGACAGCCAATCCAGTCAAGAACTGGGAGGAACTCAAAGGAAGTGCCCGTTTTGTCGGGTTGGAGTTTAGTTGAGCTTTGGCAGTGAAGAAGGAAGGAGCCCTGTGTTTTTCAGTGTGCAGTTTTAGTCAAAAACGTGTGTAAGGCCAGAGTTCCGTCTGCAGCTTGTGTAACAGCTTGTTAGGACTGAACTGCCCTGTGAAAAGAATCAAAGGATCTCTGAAGAGTAGAAACCAGGCTCACCCTGTAGAAGACTGGAGGAATTGCTGAAAATTGCATTCGGTCTGTCAGAACTGAATCTGCTGTGTGTTCTCCGGGTATTGTGCAGTAATTGCGATCGGGATACAGATGCAGCCTGCCTGGTATAGTGCTTTCTTTATATGGATGTGTGAAGAGGTTTGTACCTCAAGTGAGCCCTGCTGACATTGAAGGACCCTATCTTATTTGGAGGTCGTGAGTACTAATTCAGGTCGCTCCCTGTTGAATTGCCACATTAAATCCAAATGAAATTACTGTACTGCTGACTGTTTAATTCTCCTTTCTCTGTGTGAAAGGGCCCCTACCAGCTGCCACGGTTTGGACTAGCCACTAGGGCTTGGGTACCAGGGACAGTAACTGATAGGGATAGGCTTGTACACAGAGCCATAGGTAGATTATTAGAGTAATAAGCTAATTAACCTGATTTCCCCTGTCCTTGTTATATCCCCTAAATAAATCAGAGCTGCTTGTTTCAGCAAAGTTATACTGCCTGAGGTATTTGTCTATGTTAAAGTACTGTACTGTGATTGTTGCACTGCATCTCATTTCACAGGAGGTCCCAGTGCCGGAACCAGACCTGGGGGTAAGTGTATACTGTGAAGGTAATTCTGATATATTGTGTGGGCCACTAGTGGGAAGAAAGGGGGGTTGCAGTGTCCCAGAGGGCTGTGACCAAGTTAGTTTAACTATTGCAAACCCTGACACCTGGGTGGAGGCATCCGCCATTGGATCCAGGCCCCTCAACCTGTTAGTGGCAAATCAGGCAGGGGTAGTAGCCCCTGGGATAGCGCCATCTAGGGGTTACATCTTGGAGGCTCACCGCTGGGATTGTGTGTCCTCTAGTGGCCATATTCGAACCACTGTTAAGAAAAAATGGGTACCCCGACAGAAGTGGCTGTGCACCGGCTGGTGGAGTGGTGTACTGGGGAGAGATCGACCCCAAAATGCTATGCTTATCCTGGACATCCCCTGGGTATCAATACGGACACTGTGCAGGAGTACTTTCCAAGGTGGAAGGTTTACAAAACCCTGTGGTGGTGGTCGGCATGCTAATCTGCTCACCCACACTTTCCTGGCCCTAGTAGAGTTTAAGGATCCCATAGATAGCTCCAAAGTGCCACAGACCATTACCCCAGAGGGAGCCCCCACTGCTTGGAGAGTGATAACTAAGGACAGTAAAGACCTGGGGAATCAGCCCCACCACTATCTGAAACTTTTGAGGAGAAATTTGCTGAATGGTTGCTGGGAGAGGGAAACTGTGGAGGACTTGAAGAAACTATTCTTGCCACCTGGGGTGTTCTCCCAACACCCTCTCCTGCTCCAGTGCCCGTAATGGTGGCTGAACCAATGCAGACTCCTATTTCTGCACCTGCCATTAGTCATGACTTCACCGAAGGTTGAGGATCTTCTCTGGCACCCTCCCACCCCCAGAGGAGGATGACTGGGAGACCTGGATAGACTATGTTGCCCCAAGTGCTAGAATGGCAATGCTCGGAAGGCGGCGAAGAGGGTTAGTGAGAGCCTCCGAGGTCCTGCCCTGGCTACCATCCGGCAACGGGCCAGTAACCCTGAAGCGACTGCACAGGCCTATCTTGAGGCCTTGGAGAATGTGTATGGAGCCCAGATTCTGATGAGGACCTATGGTGGAGAGTAAGAGATGCACAACAGTACCAAGGGAGTTGTTGTCTGTGTATGTATCTCGGCTGGAAAAATTGTTAAGAATGCCTCAGAAAAGGTAGTTTGCCAGCGATTGAACTGGACCGAACCAGGCTGGACAGGATCCTTAAGTCTGCACCTTTCAGAACTGCTGTTGCTTCAGTTACGCCTGGCAGATCGACTGAATCCCCACCCTCCTATGATGAGTTAATGAGAGAAATTCGAGGAGTTGAGAAAAGACGACCTCGAAGGACCTGCACCAATAGCATGACTGACTCCCGAGTGACTGAGGGTGACCCATCAAGTGAAGTTCTAGGGCAGAGGTTGGCAGTCAATGAGTGCTCTGACAAGGAAAAAGATGTGCCACAATGGGGCGTAACTGTTGAGAGAGATCCGGAATTCAAAAACAGTCCCTTTATGAAGGCCACGCCTGCAAGTACGGGCCCTGACCTATATCCGACTGCATCTGCTATGGGGTGGGGGTACCACCCATGTATCTCCTGCTGATAACAGCTCCAACTCGATTCCTTGACCATGGAAGTGGAGAAACTGACGAGATGTCTCCAAATGCTTATCACGCCAGAACAGAGATGGCACCAAGGTTTCAGTTAGTAATACCCCGCCCTGGCTCCCAGTGTGGCGCCTGCCAGCTCAAACTCCAGAAAGTATGTTTTGCTATAATTGTGGGAAAGATGGGCACATGAAAAGGGAATGCCAGTCCCCAAAAGACACTGACAAAGTTGCATATAGGCTACAAGGAGAGCTTCGGAGAAGAAATCAGTGGTTAAGAGGTGACCACATGATCCCAGTGAGGGCACCAAAATGCTAATTCACGTCCTTTTGTGGCAAGGTCAGTTGCCCAGGCCCCCACTACCGCCTCCAGACTGGTCCAGAATAGTGGGTCCCTCCATGGAGACCACTGTAAAGGTGAATGGAGTGTCTACAAGAGCTGTATTAGACAGTGGCTCCCAAGTGACAATTATGTTCCAGGATTGGTATCAGAAGCATTTGTCAGACGTACCCTTACAACCATTAGAAGGACTGCATGTATGGGGGTTAAGTGAGAAGGCCTACCCTATTCCGGTATATCCGAATTTGGCTGTCTTTCCCACCTCCGTGGCTGGAGTGGCCGAACAAGTAGAGACCTAGCCTTAGTGTGTCCCCCCACTGGACTGTATGATGGTGTCCTTTGTTGATTGGAACAAATGCTCATATGTTCGAAGGCTGGCACAGTTGTGTTATGAAAACAGGGGTCAAAGACTAGTAGAGCTTTAAGAGTTCCGCTTTAATTAAGAAGGCCTATGAGGCACAGAGAGATGCTGAAAAACAGAACCAGAGGAACCGGTCGGAATTGTATGGAAGAAGGATCCTGAGTCTCTGATCCTGGCGCCAAATGCCCAGTGTACCTTACAGGAGAGGTCCGTATCAGAAAGGATGTTAAGAATAAAATATTAATGTTGGATGCACCAGGCGATGGAAAATTGCCAGAGGGACTGCTGGTCAAGCTTCAGTATTTTGCCCGCTAGAGCCCATGCTTATGCCAGAAGGGTAATGGTCCAAGTTCATAATGTGTCTGAAAGAGACATTCGAGTAAACAGAGGTTGCATCCTGGCTAATGTGCATTGTGCAGACACTGATGTGCTACCCAGCAGCAAGAGTTCAAGGAAGAATGACAGAGTAACGCCTGACTTGTTTGATTTCGGGCGACTCCCGCTGCCAGCTGAATGGAAAGTGAGGATCAGTGAGAAGCTTGCCCAGAGAGACCAGGTGTTTTCTTTAAAGGAATGGGATGTAGGATGCGTGCAAGAGCTGAGCACAATATCCGCTGCATGACGAAAGACCATTTAGTGAGAGGTCTCGACGCCTGGCACCTGCTGACATAGATGATGTGAGACGGCATCTGCAAGTGATGTTAGCTGCTGGTGTAATACAAGAATCCAGAAGCCCTTATGCTTCCCATTGTGGTAGTGAGGAAAAGAATGGAACAGTAAGGATGTGTGTGGATTATCGCACCTTAAACGGCGGACTATCCCTGATCAGTACACAATGCCCGCATTCAGGATGCTTTGGACTGCCTAAGCGGGAGCAAGTGGTTCTCTGTGCTGGATCTCCATGATGGGTACTACCAGATCCCGATGGCCCCAGAGGACCGTGAGAAGACTGCCTTTATCTGTCCGCTTGGCTTTTATGAATTCATGAGGATGCCTCAAGGATTTCAGGTGCCCCAGCCACTTTTCAACGATTGATGGAGCGCAGTGGGGACATGAACTTACTAGAGTGCCTGGTATACCTAGATGTTATTGTATTTGGCAGCTCACTGGAGGAACATGAGAGCAGATTATTTAAGGTATTGGACCGACTGGAGGACTTTGGCCTTAAACTGTCCATTGATAAGTGTCAATTCTTTCAAACATCAGTAAAGTATGTGGGACACATAGTATCCACCGAGGGAATAGAGACCGACCCAGGCAAGTTGAGGCCTGACCACCTGGCCACAGCCCAAAAATCTAAAAGAACTGCAAAGATTCCTGGGATTCTGTGGTTATTATCGCGCTCCATCAAGGACTATTCAAGAGTGATCCGCCTTTACTAACCTTACCAAGGGTATCCCCAACCCACAAAAATACCAAAAGTCAGCGTCCTCAAGACTGAAAGAGTGTATTTTCATCCGAGTGAAGTATTTGGGGCCGCTGGACTCCTGATTGTGAGACTGCTTTTCATGAGATCATATATCAACACCATGCTCCAGTGCTGGCCTATGCCGATCCAAGAAAACCTTACGTCCTGCACACTGATGCTAGCTTGCAAGGGTTGGGGGCTGTGTTGTACCAAGAGCACGAGAATGGCCTGAGACCAGTGGCCTTTGCCAGTAGAAGCCTGACCCCATCCGAAAAGAACTATCCTGTACATAAGTTAGAGTTCCTAGCTTTGAAGTGGCTATTGTTGACCAATTCCATGAGTACTTGTATGGGGCTAAAATACTAGTAAAACTGACAATAATCCTTTGACCTATGTGCAGACCTCCAGCTAAGTTGGATGCCACTGGCCATAGGTGGCTTTCTGCATTATCTACATATGACTATGCTCCTGAATACCGAGCAGGTCTGAACCACATAGATGCTGATGCTCTCTCCGGAGGCCTGTTCCCCAGAATGATTGGGTCCGATTGGCAGAACCTGACATTGGGCACTCCGCCGGAGAGTTTGACAGGGAGGAACAAATGTCCACGGAGACGCAGTGGACTGCATGGTGGATTGCTTTGGGAGCCTCTGAGAATTGCATACCTGCTGCTTATTGCCACTTTTCTGCAATAGACATTGGTGCACTGCTCAGCTGGACAATGACAGTATTCAGCGGCTCAATCCTCGCATCCCATGATCAAAGCAGCTTTAGAAGCCTCTATGCAGGAAAGATGTGTCCAAATTACGCCCACTGATTTGAGAACTGCACTGTTATACAAAGAAGGTCCTAAGTTGAAACTGATCAATAAACTGTTATACAGAGAAACAGTAGACAGAGGGGGACAAGTAGACAAACAACAACTAGTGCTGCCCACTGCCTTTCGAGACTCAGTACTGAGGTCCTTGCACAACCACATGGGACACCTTGGTATAGACAGAACACTTGACTTGGTGAGATCCAGATTCTATTGGCCTAAGATGGGGGCTGATGTGGAGCAACACATTCGAACTTGTAGTCGCTGCTTACAGAGGAAAGCTTTGCCCCAGAGGGCTGCCCCCCTTGTTAACATAACCACCAGTGCACCCATGGAGCTGGTCTGTATTGATTTTCTAAGTTTGGAGTCAGATCAAAGAAATATCAGTAATGTGCTGGTGGTCACTGACCATTTCACAGAGATATGCCCAAGCTTTCCCCACCAAAGACCAGAAAGCATCCACTGTAGCCAAAGTACTTGTAGAAAACTTTTTGTTCACTATGGGGCTCCACAAAGAATCCATTCTGATCAAGGAGAGACTTTGAGAGTCGTCTTATCAAAGATGCTTTCTCTGTGGGAGTCCGAAAGTCCAGAACCACTCCTTACCACCCCAGGGGACCCACAGCCTGAACGTTTCAACCGCACTTTGCTAGATATGCTAGGCACCTGCACCCAAAGGACAAGCCTAGATGGAGCCAACAAATTAGCACCCTGGTACATGCTTATAACTGCACCAAAGTGATGCCACTGGATTCTCCCCCCTACACTGATGTTTGGAAAGAAGCTCGACACCAGTAGATGTGTGTTTGGGTCTCTCTGATGGGGTTCAAGCTGACAACTATTTACAGTATGTGCAAAAGTTAAAGGCCCAGCTAACTCATGCATACCAACTGGCTCAAACCATGGTTGCCAAAAGAAATCTGGCCAACAAAGAAAGGTATGATAAAAAGGTGAAAGCACAGGAACTCCAGGAGGGAGATCGGGTATTGCTAAGAAATCTGGGACTGCATGGCAAGCACAAGATTGCTGACAGATGGCACCATCTCCCTCACATTGTAGTGGGCAAACTAGATGATCTGCCAGTGTACAAAGTAAGGCCTGAGAATAATTCAAAAGATGTAAAAACAATGCATAGAAATCATTTACTGCCCATTGGACAAATCCTGATTGAGTCTGAGCCCCCAGAAGATGCCCCCTCTGGACCAGTGACTAGAGCTGCTGCTAAGAAAAGACCAAGAAGTCTGCACCTACAGAAGCAGAGTTAAAGTGTTCCCCTGCACAAGTCCCAGTTGAGCATGACTGTCAGTCCATATCAGAAGAAAGTGAGTGACTTTGAATACTATCCTTCTTACACTGAGTCAATTGTTTCGGGCAATCCCTAGTCAATACTGGAGATGAAGCTGGGCCTTCTGGACTGTCCAAGCCCCAGCTTAGTCCCTGGAGCCAATGCTCCCAGAAAGTGAAGTGCAAGCATCAGATCAGATGAAATGGAATCATTGTGCATGGTTGAACTGTTTGAGCTTTCAGGAGGAAAATGATAGATTAGGGCAGACTGGTGATACACCCGAACAAGAAGAGTATTTTGAGTGCCCTGACAGTCCACTGCCAGTGTCCGAAAGCTCTCCATGCGAGCCAAATGTTGTGGACTCAGAAACTGTAACTCCTGGAGCTGAAAGTGCCCCAAGTTCTAGCCTCTCTACCCCATGGAGACTCCCTGACAAGTGAGGACAATGCTGAAAATGAGGCTCAGAGTGCAGAGACTATAACAGTTCCCCTAGAAAGACTGGTCGAGCTGTAAAGCCTGTGGTGCACCTCAGTTATGATTCACTTGGGAGGCCTGTGGACTTCCCTTTCAATGTTGTCCATAAAGGAGTGTATGTGTCCCAGGCTCATTGCCCAAACTGAGCATCAGTGCTAACTCCAAGTTACTTGTGTTGCCCTCTAAGTATGGTGCCCTTGCCCATCCAGCCCCAAGGTAACTGATAGGGAAGGGCCCCTCTCTCAGGTTTCATGTACAAGAGGTAATAACCTGAGTTATGGTACAATGTGTATGTAATACTGTGTAAAGAGGCGTACTGCAATGTTTCAGAAATGTGTTCTTGGTAAAATGATATATTGACTGATGATTACATGTCTGAGCTTAATGCAAATGTATATGGTTGCAGTTGAAACTTATGGGGTACTTGCCTTGTGTGGACGTCAAGCTTTCCCAGAACCAGGAAGGGTGTAACCCCCTGCAAATGGGGTTCCCAAAAGACTTCAGGAGCTTGCTTGAATGCTCCAAGCCTGAATGGTGTTTGCATTTAAGCCATTTATCAGTGAGTGTTTTAGAGCCTCTGGTACTGTCTCTTTAAGAGCTGTCTGCTTGCAGACATAATTAGATTGTATGGGGGACTGTGTGCTTCTCTGAGTACCACTCAAGCTGCTGCCAATTCACTTCATTTTGCAGTCACTAGAGGTGCAAAGGAACCTATCTGAAAGATGTAACTGTTTGCCAGAAATTATTTAGAGTAATAATGAAATTACAGTTTGTCTAACCTGCTTTCTTTGCAGTCAGAACTGTGTCTGCTAGTTCCCCATTCTAGTTTTGAACTGCTGAACTGGACCAATCAGTGTGGGGTAAGCTAGCTCTAAAATGGTGCCTTGGACGAATCAGAACTTGGACTCATAATCTGAGCCAGCCACAAGAGGATTGTATGGGCAGTGACTCTGGGAGATGTAGTTTAGACTTCAGTGCCTTTTGGACCAACAGCAGCAGTCTATTGTGAGTGACAGCCAATCCAGTCAAGAACTGGGAGGAACTCAAAGGAAGTGCCAGTTTTGTCGGTTGGAGTTTCAGTTGAGCTTTGGCAGTGAAGAAGGAAGGAGCCCTGTGTTTTTTCAGTGTGCAGTTTTAGTCAAAAAACGTGTGTAAGGCCCAGAGTTCCGGTCTGCAGCTTGTGTAACAGCTTGTTAGGACTGAATCCGTCCTGTGAAAAGAATCAAAGGATCTCTGAAGAGTAGAAACCAGGCTCACCCTGTAGAAGACTGGAGGAATTGCTGAAAATTGCATTCGGTCTGTCAGGAACTGAATCTGCTGTGTGTTCTCGGGTATTGTGCAGTAATTGCGATCGGGATACAGATGCAGCCTGCCTGGTATAGTGCTTTCTTTTATATGGATGTGTGAAGAGGTTTGTGTACCTCAAGTGAGCCCTGCTGACATTGAAGGACCCTATCTTATTTGGAGGTCGTGAGTACTAATTCAGGGTCGCTCCCTGTTGAATTGCCACATTAAATCCAAATGAAATTACTGTACTGCTGACTGTTTAATTCTCCTTTTCTCTGTGTGAAAGGGCCCCTACCAGCTGCCACGGTTTGGACTAGCCACTAGGGCTTGGGTACCCAGGGACAGTAACTGATAGGGATAGGCCTGTGCACAGAGCCATAAATAGATTATTAGAGTGATAAGCTAATTAACCTGATTTCCCCTGTCCTTGTTATATCCCCTAAATAAATCAGAGCTGCTTGTTTCAGCAAAGTTATACTGCCTGAGGTATTTGTCTATGTTAAAAGTACTGTACTGTGATTGTTGCACTGTATCTCATTTCACAGGAGGTCCCAGTGCGGAACCAGACCTGGGGTAAGTGTATACTGTGAAGGTAATTCTGATATATTGTGTGGGCCACTAGTGGGAAGAAAGGGGGGTTGCAGTGTCCCAGAGGGCTGTGACCAAGTTAGTTTAACTATTGCAAACCCTGACCTCTGGGTGGAGGCATCCGCCATTGGATCCAGGCCCCTCAACCTGTTAGTGGCAAATCAGGCAGGGGTAGTAGCCCCTGGGATAGCGCCATCTAGGAGTTACATTTATATATACAGCGTTTACAATTAGTATCACAATAGTATGCAACTCGCACAGAACATTAGCAGTATACAAATCTGAGGCTGGCTAGTTCAAAATATTGACCAACAGAGGCCACCCAAGGTAGTCTAGGCCCAGATGTGCAACTTGGGCAGGGAGGAGGTGGGACCAGATGAGCAACTAGGGCAGGGCGGGAAGGGAAGGAGCCTGAGGAGTTGTTTAACAGCTGAGATGAGCTCATGATGCCAATGACCTGGGTTCAGGAACGAGCCGAGTCGTGGGGGGGCTGGCTGGAGTAAAGAGGATTGAGTACCCCAAAGGATGCTCTCCTTCAGGAAGGGGTATGCTATCCTCACTGCAGTACTACCACCCGAGTGAACATAGGTGGCAGTGCAGTCAGGGGTTGAGTGGCAGGGATGGACACAAGCCAAGGGTCCAGAGCAGCAGCAAGCCTGGCATGCAGATGCACCTTGGACCTCCCTAGTGCACCTGCTTTTGAGGAGGTGGGAGAAATAAAAATGTCCCCACTGCTCGAAGGATGACCCCGGTGGACCGAAGACTGGTTCTGGACTCCACAGCTTGCTGCCTGATGAGAACAACGCAGTCTGAGGGGTTCGTCCCCTGTACCCCGTTGGGGGCGGCATAAGCGAGGCAGTATAGAGGTAGGCAGCTGAAGCAGGGACTGGGTCCAGTGGAGCCTGGCATCCAGGGATTCCAGAGGGAGTACAGGCATTGGAGTGCATGGGGAATAAACCAATGAGTCTAGACCAGATTGTTAAAAGGTGGATTGTGCAGTGCAGTCAAACTGTCCGGTCCATCAAAATTCAAGTAATGTGCCTCTTGTCTGGGTGCTCTAACTTAATCTGGTCTCATCCAGTTTTCTTCCATACCCCTGAGCATGGGAAGTCAGAAGTCGAAGACAAGTGGGAGGACAATAAGAGACCCCCACCTGACCAGATGGGGCCTCCATCCTGTGTAGAAGGCATCCTCTAGTACTGGGATTCATGGTGGAACCCTGGGATCAAGGTGGCTAAAAGTGGCAGTGAGAGATAAGTCCAGCTGGCACTGGGGTATGTCAGGTGTCTGAGGAATGGGACAAGCTGCCTCTAGAAGGCGGTTCACATTGCCCCTCATAAGATGGTTGTGAATTTGGTTCAACGTGCTGCAAACCAGGAGGCATCCGATCAGTTTTTTTTCTTGCTAATTATTCCATGAAGGAACTGGACTCTCTGGATCAGCACTGCAGTCAGGAACCCAGCTGCCTGTCATCTGCAATTCTTTGCAGGTCCAAATCTTTTTTTTATATTCTTCATAACCAGAAAAGAATTGTCTGGAGTAGATCAGGAGATTACTTGTGGCTGTTTTTGCTGCACAGCTTAATTGAAGAGGAGATGTTTGGAAGTGTACTACTGTTATAAGCCGTGTAACAGTCCCCTCCTTACAGTAGGGGGAGGTGAATGTTTACCAGATGTTGGCGAGAGAGATGCTCAGTCAGCCTTCAAGGGTACAGCTGTTGTGAGGAGCTATACAGCAGATAAAAGGACACCTTCCTGGTGCCAGGGCCCATGAAGACTGAGCGTTTTGAAAGGAACTTCATCCCAGGTTTCCTTGCCTGCAGGGCTAGAAATAATTTTCTGGGGATGCCTGTCCGAGGGACAGGTGATGTGTAAATTTTGCCTGTCCAACAAAAGTTTTACCTGTCCACACTGTTGTGAGGTGAATTTTAAGAATATGTAACAGAACATGGACTGCAAAGAGGAAAGAAAAAAATGTTGCTTTTGGGGTTATTTTTCAAATGTCTTAACTGTCTTGTCTCATAGTACTCATTGTTTTGAACAGCCCACTGGCTTTTTGTCAGTTTTGTCAATTTTTTCTTCCGAATCTGTCCCCCACTCCTCTCCACACTCCACATGTATGCAAAACACAAGTGCACAACAGACAGTCCTGTACAGAGTAGCTGTTTTGTTTTAATACAGGCTTGCTTACAAGGCTATCTGCAAATGCATTCAACAATCCCAGGCAGAGGGCTTTGTAGTCTGAGCTTAGAGATTCAGTCGTTCTCCCCCTTCAGGGTTCAGTTTCTTGCCAGGTTACTTTTTATTCAGTCCCCTCCACTTGCAGACCTGGGAGGCAGTTTTATATATATTTGTCTAGGATTTAAGATGGATTGGGTATGCTACGGCTTTCTGCCCCAAAAAACTACGGAGAGGTCTGGGACTGCTACACAGAGAAATCCTTTAAATGTATTCACTCTCCCTCCTCTTTCCTTGAAAGTGCCTGCTTTCCTTTGCCTTTTTTTAATTTAGTAGTGTCTCCCTTCCCCTGCAAACTACCTTCACAAGTAGCACTCAAGCCTAAGGCAACCCTTCCTTAACCTTTATTTTTCTCCACATTAAAGAGTCCCGAGAACAGCCTGTCAGTCAGTCCTTGTTTATATTTCATTTACTTCATTTTTTTTTTTTTTTTTTTTTTTATTGTCCCCAAACAGCCTTTTTAAATACGTTTCCAATATTTTCCAGGGAGAAGCTTTCTATTTTCTAATCTGCACACACAGAGATAGTGGAGAGGAATGTTTCTTTTATATTTTAAACACAGGGACTGCCTTCTCTCCCAGCCATGTGCAGATCCTACAAACACCACAGAGCCATGTGCTGTGCTTGCTGCTTTTTTTTTTTTTTTTAATAAACAGGAACCCAGAAAAGTATTAAAATTTTTTTTCCCTTGTATAGATATGAATTCTGACTTCAGTTCTAAATAAATTTCAGTGATTAGGTCCAGTCTCAAAATTATCATCCGGTTCCTCTCCCCACTATCCTCCTCATTTAGGTCCAAGACTGCAGCCCTTAATTCCCCTCAGGCCAGTCACATTTAAGTTATATTTCCCCCAAAGTATGCAAAACCAGAGCCCTGAAAATACAGGTTACTCACCTGTAACAGGAGTTCTAGGAATGGTATATGTTGTTCATCCACACTTATTGGCAGGTTCCTTGCCGCTTTAAATCTTGCCGGAAGGTCTTCAAGCTGGCTCCTCCCACCCACCCGGGTAGTAAAACTCTCTGCTCTACCCCACGACACCAGATCTGGCCCGCTGGAAGCTCAGGTTGGCGTCGAGCAGGGAGGTCGGGTGGGTTGTGTGGATGAACAACATGTTCCTAGGAAACTCTATTACAAATGAAATGGCTTTCTATTCTAGGACATGGATATGTTGTTCATCCATACTTACTGGCAGACTCCTAGCAGTTCTCTGGGAGGAGGAGGCAAGCGCACACCCCAATACTTACTTGGGAAATAAGGACTGGAGAACCGAGGCCCCAAAGACAGCATCCGGCGTGACTCAAGGTCGATGTGGTAATGGGTAATAAAGGTGTGTGCTGACTTCCAGGTAGCAGCCCTGCAGATTTCCTGGATAGGGGCGTCCCTGGAAGCAGCCACCGATGCAGCAGTATGAGGGTAGAATGAGCTCTTATCCTCTGGGAGGCTCCATGCCCGCCAACTTATAGCAGCGATCTATGCAGGAGGTGACCCACCTGCCTATCGTCCGCTTAGCTGCAGGTCTGCCAGGTGCAGCTTCAGCATAGGTGACAAATAGCTGGCGAACCTCTCCCAATTTCAGCCCATGCGCTCCTTATAATAAGCGGCGCCCTTCTAGGGTCAGAGTATGGAGCCTATATTCGGCCTCGAGGTGTGATTGGGGTAGAACACCGGCAGAGTCAACACCTGGTTAAGGTGAAACTCCGACACCACCTTCGGAAGGATTTTCGGGTGGGGGCGCAGGACAACCTTGTCCCTGTGGAAGACCAGGTAAGGAGACTTGATGGGAACGCCTGGAGCTCTCCCATCCTTCTGGCTGACGTGATAGCCACCAAGAAGGCGGTCTTCCACGACAGGTGAGAGATATCACACCTGTGCATTGGTTGAATGCTTGCCCATGAGCTTTGCCAGTACCAGCAGTAAATCCCACGGAGGTGGAGGTTCTCGCACCGGAGGGGAAATGTGATCAAGGCCTTTGAAAAAGCGCCCGACCACCTTTTCCTGCGCCACCGACTGCTTCCCGGCCCGCGCCCGATAAGCAGAGATGGCTGCCAGGTGCACCTTTAGGGTTGTCGACCTAAGCCCTTGACTAGAAAGGGACCATAAATAGTCCAAAATGCTTGCCACAGAACAGGAGGAAGGGTCCAAGCCCTTGCCCTGACACCAAATGGAGAATCTCTTCCATTTGAGGCATAGCATTTTCTAGTGAGACTCTTCAGGGACGCCTCAACAACATTGAGGACCTCGTCGGGAAAAGACCCAAGGCCTGGAACTCCAGCCGCTCAGGAACCAGGCTGTCAGGTGCAGGGATTGAAGGTCCGGATGGAACACCTTCCCCTGATTGACTGAAAGCAGGTCCGGGCAAGCTGGAAGCTGCCTCGGGAGCCTGGAGCTGAGGCTGAGGAGATCTGGGTACCAGAACTGGCGGGGCCAGTCTGGGGCTATCAGGATCACCTGCGCCTTGTCCCTCCTTGCTTTGAGAAGCACCTTGTGAATCAAGGGAAATGGGGGAAAGGCGTAGAAGAGGCCCGGGGTCCACAGCCTCGAGAAGGCATCCCCCTGCAGCGAGCCCTGCTGAGGGGGGGCGGGCATGAAACAGCCTCAGCTTCGCATTCTCCCTGGAGGCAAACAGGTCCACCTGAGGTGTGCCCCAGTGGGAGAACAGATCTTGTACTACCTCCGGCAGGAGAGACCACTCGTGAGATGCAGCCCCTATCCGGCTCAGGGCATCGGCGGCTCCTGCCACATGAATGGCTAGGAGATCCGCCTCCAGGCTGCGCACAAGTGACCAAATGCGGAGAGCTTCCTTGCATAGAAGCATGGAGCGCGTCCCGCCCTGGCGGTTCAGGTAGTACATGGTCGTGGTATTGTCCGTCTGGACTCGGACCACTTGACCCCGGAGAAACGGAGCAAAGGCTGTGAGAGCTAGGCGGACCACTCTGAGCTCCAGCAGGTTGATGTGGCATCGGGACTCCCGCGGGGACCAGAGGCCGTGCACTCTGTGTTCCCCCAGATGGGCACCCCAACCCATCAGAGAGGCATCGGTCGATAGAGAGACAGTCTGCTCGGGGCGGACAAACTGGATGCCCTCCTGCAAATGGAATGGAACGGTCCACCACTGGAGAGCGTTCCACATCTCCTGGGTCACTATCACTAGCTGGTCCAAAGGATCGCAGCGTTGTGACCACTGGCTGGCCAGTCCCCACTGAAGGGGGCGCATGTGACAGCGGGCCCAACGGACCACGCTGGTACAGGCCGCCACGAGACCCAGAAGGCGCAGGAAGTCCCAGGCAGGGCGCGACTGCCCAGCCAGAAATGATTGGGCAAAGGAGGTAAGAACCTCTGCCCGGTCCGCAGGGAGTCGTGCTCTGGCTCGAAGAGAGTCTAGCTCTGCCCCGACGAACAGGATCACCTGCTTTGGCTCGAGTTCCGACTTGGCCTCGTTGATGAAAGGCCAACTCGAGGCACACCTGGAGGCCAGATCTCTGGACGCTCCACCTCCCGTCTGGAGGAGGCTGCTATCAGACTGTCGTCCAGTGAGTACACCTGGACCCTCGGCCCACGGGAATGCTGTCACCACTGCCATGCATTTGGTGAAGACCCTGGGAGCTGGAGATAAGCCGAAGGGCATGGCTCGGAACTCGAAGAGGGATCCCTCCACTTGAAAGCGGAGGAATCTCCAATGTGACGGACAGATAGGGACGTGAAAGAACGCGTCTTGTAGGTCCAGAGAGCAGAACCACATGCAGTGTTCCAGAGATGGTATTATCTGCGCCAGAGTGACCATTCTGAAGGTTCGAGACCTTAGGAACTTGTTCAGGTTGTGTAGGTAGAGAATGGGGCGCCAGCCCCCCATCCGTTTCGGAACCAGGAAATACCTGGACACGAACCCCGGGTCTGAAGGGGGGCCCTCCACCTCCGTGATCACCTCCTTTTGGAGGAGGAGAGCGATGTCGGCTCGGCGAGCCGCCAGTGAGGCTGTGGACCCCGAGGCCCAACGGCTCTGAAGGGCGGGGCCTGCTCAAATTCCAGAGGTAGGCCTTTTCCCACCACCTCCAGTATCCACCTGTCCGTGGTAACAGCGGACCAGGTAGAAAGGAAGTGTCTGAGCAGTCCCCCCACGGGGAGAACCAGGGGTGAGGTGACAGGGATGGGGGTGACACCGCTCAGCCAGTCACTGGGCAGGCCTGGAGGAGGGACCGGCCGAGGAACCTCCTGGGCCTTTACCTCCCTGCTTCCTGTTGGAGAAGCCGACAACAGGATACCAAGGTTGAGCCTGCTGGCCTTGCGTTGCTGGGCGGCGGCGCCCTTGAGCGCAGAAGAGCCGAAAGGGCTTGGCCTTTGTCCTTCTGGCGGAAGAGAATGAGTCAAGGTAGCACTGGACTTCTCGATCCTCTGCAGGTGACCTTCACCCCAGGGCCGAAGGTCAGTCCCAAAGGAACATCCGCCAACTTGTGCTGGGTATCCAAAGTAAAGGTGGATATCCTCAGCCAAGCCGGCAGCCATGTAGCCACTGCGGCAGCCACAGACCTGGCACATGAGTCCCGATGTCTAAGCAGTCTGGAGCTGCTGTTTAGCCACTGCCTCGCCCTGTCCGCACCTGCCTGATGGTAGTCTGCAGATCTGTGGGAAGATGAGGACAAACTCATCCAGGGAGCCCAACAGGCGTGAGAAAATGTGCCATGAGGGCGGCGAACTGGCTAGCGAAAGCAGAGACAGGGCCTTAGCATAGACTTTTGCCCGGCATAATCCAATTTCTTGGATTCCTGTCGGGAGGTTGTCCACATCCTGGCGTTCGGCACACCTGGCGCTGTCGGTACCAACCCCTCGGCCGAGGGGTGTTCAAAAAAACCGGACAGGGAACCGGTAGGGACGCATACTTCCTAGCCAAAGGCGCGGGGCAGGAAGCAGGAGCGCTGCCAAGTTCAAGGCGGACCCACTATGGCAAATCCACGGAAAGGCCTCCGTAGGAGAATCCCTCGGTCCAGAATCTCCGTGAGGGGATACCTGGCCCGTTTAGAAACGGGTTGGAGCTTCATCCCGGTGGACTCTGAGATGAGTCGAAGCAACCCTAAGAAGGACGAAGGGCTATCGTCCATTGACTGTCCTCCCGAGGACTCCAAGTCTATGCACTTGGAGAAGAGGGAGGAGCCATCATCGGACTCAGAAGAGTCCTCAAAGAGCTGCCTCGGCCCTGAGCCACCCTCCACCTGCCGAGGTTTATCGGGAGTGAGGGTGACCGACAGCCTATGGGGCAAACCCAAAGCCGACAGAGAATTTTTGGTCTGAGCCCCAACTAATGGCTGTGGGGGCGGAGGTTCCACCAGAAATCGGGGGGGCAGCTGGAATTGGCCAAACAACCGGCCTGAGAACAGGCTCCTCGACTACGAGGGGTTGTTTCGGCTGCTCCGTGACAACCACTTAATGGCGAGGGAAAGAAGACTGGGTCGGCTTATTCCCGGTCAAAAGGAGCTGTTGCTACGTAAGTTCTCGTGCCTCCCAGCGCCCAGCGCGCAAGCCTCCCTCGTCCGAGGAAGAGGAAGAGCGGCGGCCAGCTTGCACGTGCCGAGACAGAGACTGCCTATGATGGCGGATCGGTTGGACAGCGAGGATGTCAGAGACAGAGAGTCTCGACTAGGCCTGGAAGGAGGAGAAGTGTCGGGAATCGGCCTCCCCTCGGCTCGGGCGATCACGAAGGCTCCGGAACGGAGGCACAGACAAGCAGGCAGGGATCCTCAACTCCCACCGGGGAACCGGGATTCTCAGCTTCTCCAGCCGACAACCCGTCCAGCGGTGAGAAAAATCTCGACCGCGTCGGCGGAGTCTCGACAACTGGCCTGGCGGGGACACAGTGAAGCCAGTGGCGCGAAGCTGAGGGTCGGCGAAGTAGACTGTCGACAAGGGGAGGGGGATCTTTCCCGCTCCCAAGAGCGTCGACTGAGAGACTTACTTTTGCTCTTTTTGGACCTGGAAGAAGGTCCCGAAGAAGTTGGACCCTCACCTTTGGTCGAGAGGGTCAGACAAAGCTCCTTAAAAGTTGGACCAGCATAACATTCTGTGGTGATTTGCATATGCAGCCCATGATGCTTTGCATTGTGGGGGCATGTGTGATTTTGTATCTCCTTAAAAGAAGCCAAGTAAGAGGCACCGAGAGAGAGCGGGACAAATGCCGCAGCAGAGGTAGAAGCGGCCCATGCCACCTCCTCTTCGAGGGCGATCATCTGCTCAAGCTGATCCGTCGAGCCCGCTGCTGCGGACACCGCCAATCGGCCTCTTTAGATTTTACCTGTGGAATTCTTTTCTCGGGACGCCCCAGTTGTAATCGGGCAGCACGGCTTCAAGGACGAGGGCGAAAAGGAAGAGCACAAGTCGCAGGCCTGTGGGTCGTGCTCAAGGCCCAGGCAGCAGACGCACGTGGAGTGCGGATACGCACTCCACATCTTCTGCCCACAAGGGCACCTCCGAAATCCGGGAGTCGATGTGTCCATCGCAACCGCGAGGAGAAGAAGACCAAGTCTTTTTTTGCAAAACTTTCAATTTCTAACTTTTCAAGAATTAGGAACCAGTCTTTAAGCGCAACGCGTTAAGGAGGGAACCTGAGCTTCCAAGCGGTAAGGAAGATCTGGCGTCATGGGGCGGAGCCGAGAGTTTTACCACCCGGATGGGTGGGAGGAGCCACCTTGAAGACCTTCCGGCAAGATTTAAAGCGGCAAGGAACCTGCCAATAAGTGTGGATGAACAACATATCCATGTCCCTAGAAAGGGCTGTTGTTTGAAAGGGTGAATTCTTTTTTCTTTCCACAGTAACGCAAGAAATAGTGCCGAGCCGCCGATGAAGAACTCTATCAGATGTCCACACATGGCAAGTGTTAGAAAATGCGGAGAGCGAGTTATTAGATGGCAACCATGCATGTGCACTAACAATCTGAGCATGTGCAGTTGCCGTATTGTACCCGTCAACTGTTACTCTTCCCGCTGGCTGCCACTTCAGAATCCTGCAGAGAGGAGTTAGGTATACAGCAACATACAGCACCAGCAGTCACAAGACCCACTGTGGCAGCGACTGGCAGAACAAACACAGCTGCAGTTTTGGGGGGGCGGAGCTATTCATGACATCCTTGGCTGCCGGCATGGATTCCGATGAGTCCTAGTGCCAAAGTAAGTACTTTTTAAACAGGGAAAATGCGCTCAAATGCCGCCTGTCCAAGGGACAGGTAAACTTCAAAAAACAGCTGTCCCAATTGGCTGTCTGGGACGGGTGGAGAGCCAGTTATTTCAAGCCCTGCTTGCCTGGCAGGCCCACCCCAGGACATAGGCAAGGAACTGACTGGGCCATCCTGGGCAATGGTTGCCAGTAGAAGGAGCAAGGGGCATGACCAACAGGAGACTGGTAGTGCCAGGATCTTTTCCTGAGTGCTTGACAGGTGGGCACGGGCTAATGACCCGCCAGCCCCCCCATCATGCCTCACTGAAGTCTGGAGAGGTGCTGATCAGTCTTCGGCGTGGGTGATATCTGGCCGCAGTGAGCCAGCCAGGGGCACAGGAGGCATCGGGATAGAAGGCTTCCACCACTCATGTCAAGAGCTGGGTAACAGCTGCTTTTGGGGACCAGAGAGTGGTGGAGGTCCTGGACATCTCATGGCTATGACGGCATTCGGATACAGTGAGTGGGGTCCTGGTGACTACCAAGGAAGAATTTCGGGCATCTGGAGCAGATCTTGAGGAACTGGGGTTTGTGGGGTGTGTCTTGGATGTTGCCCATTGAGAAAAGTTAGTAGCTCCACCGGGAGAGTGTGAAAAATTGGGGGTATCCCCTCAAGGAGATGACCTGATTTTTGCATCTGTGATGGATTCCCCTGAAGGTCACTCTGGTAGGGGGAGTCCCTGAAGACTGGCCAGTGCTGAAACATCAAGCACCTGAAGCAGCAGGTGAGAGCTGGTACTGAAACCAGTGGCAGAAGCATACAGTAGGAGACTGATCTCCAGGCTGAAGGGAGGAGGGAATCTGCTTCAGTGGGTATTCATGGCTATCAGGCATATAGGATGGTCAAAGGGTCCTAGCAAGGGACTTGCCACCCCTGATACTGTTCTCTGAGAAAGCAACTTACACCAAGTAAAAGCAGTGTCCCTGTTGGTGTGCTGACCAGGAAAAGAATGGGATTGTGGAGCAAAGTCATGCTTCAGTAAAAGCAACGGAAGTTGGGTAAGTCAGGAACTGGAGGAGTGAGGGAGAGGGATAGGGAAAGAAAATCCCTGGGCAGAGGCTTTCTCTGAAAGTACAGGGAGGCCGCCATTCATAGGAACCCTGCAGGTCTCTGAAAATGGACGGAGTGTGTCAGGAACTCTTGGGAACAAGAAAGAGTAACATCCGTTGCAGCCGGAGCCTGAGAAATGGCCGGCATGATGTGATTGCAAGGGGTTGGGAGGTTATCGGAGGAAACCCAATGACTGTAAAACTGGGGTCCCTGGAACTGAAATAGTTGTGTAAAAAATGAACTTTGGCCAAATCCCACACTAAAAGTTGAGTGCTTGGATCCTTGGGAGTCTGTGATTTGATACTATCCAGCAAATACTTAAGGTGCCCAGTATCCTTTCAGTCCAGCAAACGGCTGGATCAGTCAGACACTCAGTGTAAAGGGCTCCTGTTAAGAATACCCCAAGACATGGGAGTACCCTTGACCATGCCGGCCCCCATTCCAGGGCAGTGATGCAGGCCAAGCCACTCTCTCACTGAAGAGAAATGGGGATCGTGATAAGTGAACAGAAAACTGTCAAAAGTGATGGCAAGCTATTTATTCTGAAGCTTAAAAAATGAGTAGACATACAATACCCAGGCATGTTGGATCAATGGATCCTTCCTCGATACAGTGATGCAGGCCATTGTTTGCTTGACCTGAAGGGGGAGGCGAGGTTGCATAACAGGCAGATGAGATTACAATAGGTGTTTTGTGACACGAGTTTTCAGAGCAGGGACTAACTGTGGTAGAGTCTGAATAAGGCTGCTTCAGCACCCCCACCCGTCCAAGCAGCAGGGTACATCACAATGTTTCAAAGCAGGGTAGAGTGTTGGTCCAATAAAAGGTATCAAACCTTCCAGGGACTCCTGTTTTCCAAAGATCAATACGGCTAAAATCTCTTTTTACTAAAGCAAGGTAGAGAAACAGTAAAATATTGTGTGAGTTTATTCAATTTAACATGCAAAATGCCAGCAGCAGGCCATTATGATCTATCGAGTCTGCCTGATGTCCCTCTTTCTTAACTGGTAACCTATTTTACTTTTAAATTGTTTTTGTCGAGTATTCCTGGCTGCTACAGAGTCACAGGTGTGACATTATGGAATGCAGGAGGTTATAAAACCCTAAGAGACTAGCATACCAGTGGCAGTTGGGGGCTGGGTATCTTAGGATGCTATAGTAGTTATTTGAATTCAAGCAGTGTGATAGGAGACCTAAAAACAGAAAGATGGCAGTTAGTGCTTCCTGCAGCGGACAAAGGGAGAGTATTTAAGTTAACTCTTTGTGAGCAGAGTAAGACATGCCAGTTGACTAAATAAGTGCCTGGACTTGAGGGACTTGGGGATAAATGGGGCAGAGGTGGAAGACTCAGTTTTTCACAGGTACCGAGTACCTATATTACACCATGTATGCACAGGCATTGTTCTGGGGAGGATAACTGGTTAGTTGCAGGGGATGTAAATTGACTGAATTCCAGAGGGAGTTCTGGAGAGGTTGGGGCATGCCGTTTGTAGGAAATTTGTGGTACTCTGTGCAAAGTTAGCTTCTCTTAGGGCAGAGGTACAGCATCTAAGATGCAGTTCGGTATGGGGAACACTAAGGGCAGCAAGCCAACTACTGCAGGAGAACACCATGAGTTAACACTGGAGAGAGTTGACTGGAGGGGATTCGTACTAGCAAGGGTGGGCCTGCAGGTTGGCAAACTAAAATCTTCACAATATTGACAGAAGCAGTTTGGAAAGACTGCACTAGTAAGTTAACCGCAACCAGCACCCCAGAGGGGGAGGCTTCATTTGACAAGTACTGTAATAGTGTTAATATCCTAGCAGGACCTGCTACTCTCTAACTGGGGTCCACTGATAAATGTCTCTCCTGGCACTTCATTTTTTTTCTATATACAGTTTATGCCCCTGTTGGCCCTTGGCACAACCCCCTTCCATCCAGTCCCCTCCAGCGTCTCCATGACTTACTTTCCCACTGAGGCCCCGGCTTCTGGACTGTGGCAGGGTGACTGGTTGCACATATGGGGCCTGTGAGGGATCAGACTATCCTGATGCCAATTTGGGGGCAACTTGGTTTGTAGGTCTTCCCTAGGGCCTGGACTGTGCAATGCATCTGGCGGGCGAGCTCCACCTCTGCAGAGATGTCCTAACATGTTTAGCCATGGCCCTACTTCCTGACATGCCCAGACCTGCACTGCCACCCGGACATCTCCAGGTGGCACTGTTACAGTGGGTCACTGTGACCCTCCCCTCCTCCAAGGAGAAGGGCCGTCTTTCAGATGCCCAATCTTCCCTCCCCCAGCTGACCCCTGAGCGACCCGAATCCATTCCCGAACACTGGTCGCCAGTGTGGCGGGGGGGTAAGGCGCCAGCACCTCTGCCCTCCCCACCACTGGGCCGGCCTCTCCTGGCACTTCTATGGTGTCCATTACATAATCTGTTTAATCCCTGGATATCCGTTTCCTTTTCGGCAGTTCTCACCATGGTCTCCA
Organism: Neoceratodus forsteri; assembly: GCA_016271365.2. Classification (NCBI taxonomy): domain Eukaryota; kingdom Metazoa; phylum Chordata; order Ceratodontiformes; family Ceratodontidae; genus Neoceratodus; species Neoceratodus forsteri. Next base: position 207,615,809 of record CM028133.1, on the reverse strand, counting down.
AGGGTTTGCTCTGTGGTCTCTCCAATTGTCTTTTTTTCTTCTTACTAGACTACCTATCCACTGTGATAGTAACCTGCCCTGAACCCAGACAGCAGTCCAGCAGTACAGTGCCCATGTATGTGACTGCTTCTAATTAATACTACTGTCCCTACATTGGGCTGCTACCCAGAAAGCACCTTTGACTGCAGGAGCACAACTCTCCATACAGGTATATCCTAGCCTGCAAAATCATTCATCTCCTCTTAGCCATTTCTGGCAAAATATTAAAATTAAGCCCGATGCTGCAGCTCACTTACCTCTGACCAACAGTCCCAGCTAGTACAGCCCAAGGGGCCTTCAGCTAAAGCTGTACCTTAATGTGCACGGTTTAGTCCCTAAGGTGGCCAAACTCTAGGCCTTTGCAGCAGTCTATAAACCTTCCATACTAGCCATTTCTGATACCTGCCTAAGACGGAGTATCAAAATCTGACTACCATACCTAGTTACTCTGCTTATTGCAAAGACAGATTAGGTAGAAGGGATGGGACAGTCCTGTTCTATGTAAAATCTGACCAGAATGAGATTCTGTCCCTCACGCAAGTACATTCTACAGACTGAGTGGCTAGTCCACCAACTCAACCTGGGCTTAAAGAAACTAAATGTATGCTGTTCATATAACCCTCCCAGGGCTGGCATCAAAGGCCTCAAAGATGTGATGTTTATTGCCTCTGTTCTAGGTCGTACAGAGCTATAGTGCTGGGTGATTTAATCTAAATTGGTTATCAAATCCCATGGCACGTAGGAGCATTCTAGTGGACCATGGTCTCGTACAGATTCTCACTGCCTCCACCATACTGAATAATAAAATGGGAAATCACTCCCTCATCAGTAATCCAGCCAGCGTCCGATTGTCTGGTCAGCTGTCAGATTCTATCAGCAACCATTCTGCCGTTTACTGCCTTTGGCACAGAGGTAGGGCACGCAACCCTCTCTCACCATAAGTCTCTTATCGCAACTAAAAGGGCTTTAATCCCCAGGCATTCCTAGCAGATTTTGCTTCAGTGGCCTGGTCCTTCATAGACGCAGTCCCTGATGTAGACTGTTCACTAGATTTTTTTTTTCAGTGTTCTCTAAACCTGCCTCCCTGACTAGGCATAGAGTAAAAAAAATCTAAACTCCAATTGCTCTTTTTAAATTAATGAAAGACAGAGATTCTGCATGGGCGGAGTTAAAAAAAAAAAAAAAAAAAAAAAAAAAAATCACTCCATCTAAATGGGAAGCATACAGGCAGTTAAGAAACAAATGTAAGTGTAAACTCTGAGTTCATATTTTAAATCACAGCCAAGAATCCAGCCTAAGCGACCCTAAAAAAAAAAAATTCTGGAAGTGTATCCAGTCTCTCATGACCATGGAGGTCGAGGGACCTAAAGATGGTAGCAGACTTGCTCATTTCTGCAGTCTAGAAAAATGCAACACCAGCAACTCAGCTGGGGGGGGCCCAAAATGTGGAACGTGACGTAGAGGTGGGCAAGCCTGGAATGTTTTACCTAGAGCCAAGGCAGAGAGATATATTATGTAAGACCAACAGTTAGAATCCCAACACTCAGGAACCCAAGCCTGACATCCCCACATGACTATTACCAGACTGATTACTATCTCAACAGCGGAAAGCCTGACAGTGGACTTATGCCACATTTGTGTGTCTGCGGGGGCTCTGCTCCCGCACTCGTTACGAGGGTTACCCCCCATAATTATTATTGTGTATAACCATTTCCGCATGCTGGCAAATTCCACTGTCTGGCTTTCCGCTGTCATAGAAACAGACTCTGACGGCAGATAAGGACCGCTTGGCCCACCTAGTCTGCCCATTTTCCTACCCAACAGATAAGCTGCAGATCCTAGTTACTCATAAAAAGTAAGAAGCACCAGGATATGTACGGTGCTATCGAAAGTCACAACAAATTTAAATCAAGATAAATCCAAGCACCCTCACAGCATACTCAGAAAACGTCCGATGGATAAAAAAAAAATCACATTTATTATAGACCAAATTAAAGCGCACACTACACAGACTGACGTTTCACTTGGCCCCCTGCCAAGCTTCTTCAGAGTAAAGACATCTTCAAGTGTTATACTTAAATACCTTGTTCACTATACCATGTGATTTCTATTGCACCAATAAAATCCAATAACAATTATATATCAATTATTTGAGAAAACAGGTCTTAAAGGCACACATCATATAAATCCATTTATCCCCTATAAACTGTTAAAAACCACTTCAAAAACATCACCCCAATATAGGAATATCTAACCAATATTCAAATTTAATTTATACAACATTAAGGTAGCCTATATCCCTTATATTATTTATTGAAATACCTAAAAGAGTGCAAACAATAAAAATGCAAATATTGAAAGGGGACTAGTTATTTATTTAAATCAACTCTGCTATTAAATAAATGTTAGTTTTATTAATTTATGCCAACATCTAATATAAATTCATGGATATATAACCATGTTAATTTTACTTTTACTGTTTTAAAGTTTCTCCCAAATTCATAATTTAAAGGTCCCATACATTACTTATTTCTTCAAAAATGCAACTAACTCAAAATTATCATTTAGGCCCTTATTTTCACAAGCTCCTAGAGTATATATCCAGAAGCTTTCTCTCTGGCCTATTTTCTTAAGTCTCCACCCCTTGGTCCCAATGTAACCGGTTCTAAACCCAAAAATCTAAACTTATGGTTTGTTTGACCATACTTCAAAACATGTTTCACTATGGCATATGAATCATCCCTCTTTTCAATAGCTCTAACATGTTCACCTATTCTCACTTTTAATTTGCGTATAGTACGCCCGACATAATAAGCCCCACACTCACAGGTTAATAGATATACAACATTCGTACTGTTACATGTAACAAAATCTTGTAACTCCAACGATCTTCCCAGTAATCGGGTGTGTAAAGGTTTTACAACAATAAATGTACTTGCAATATATACAGTTCCCACATCTGTGTGTTCCCTAGTTAACCAACAGCTTACTTCCTCCTACCCCCCACTAGGACTGCCTTATGTCTGTCCCATGCATTCTTGAATTCCCCCACTGTTGACTCCACGACCTCCTCAGGGAGGCTGTTCCATGCATCTACAACCCTCTCTCTGAAAAAATACTTTCTCACATTACCTCTGAGCCGTCCACCTCTATCTTCAAATTGTGCCCCCTTGTTCTTGCACATCTCTTTCTGAAAGATGCTACCCTCTTGGACTTTGTTGATTCCCTTGAGGTACTTGAAAGTTTCTATCATGTCCCCTCTCTCCCTTCTTTCCTCAAGGTTATACATATTAAGCTCCTGTAGTCTTTCTTCGTATGTCTTCTAGTGCAGACCCTGCACCATTTTGGTTGCCCTCCTCTGGACAGCCTCCACTCTGTCTTTGCAGCAATGGGGTCTCCAGAACTGCACACAGTACTCCAGATGGGGTCTCACCAACTGTCTGTACAGAGGGATAACAACTTCCTGTTTTCTACTACTGATGCCTCTTCCTATGTATCCCCCCAGCCCCCCTTACTGCCTTCGCACATTGCTTGCCCACCTTTAGGTCATCTGATATGATTACCCCAGGTCCCTTTCCATTTTTACTGTTGTCAGTATCTCACCCCCCATTGTGTACTCTTCCCCTGGGTTTGTGTTTCCCATGTGCATTACCTTGCACTTCTTTGCATTGAATCTGAGCTGCCATACATTTGACCATTCCTCCAACCTTGCCAAGTCCCTTCTCACCCTTTCCACTCCATCTTGTGTATCAACCCTGTTGCAGATCTTTGTGTCGTCTGCAAAGAGACATACTTTTCCTTCCAGTTCCTCTGCAATGTCACTTATAAAGACATTAAAAAGGAACGGTCCCAGTACTGAACCCTGTGGTACCCCGCTAGTAACCCTCCTTTCTTCACTGTGTACTCCATTTACTACTACCCTTCGTCCTGCTGTCTGGCCAATTTTTATCCAGGCTACCACCTTGGAGCCCACTCAAAGCTGCCTAACTTGTGTATTAATCTTTTGTGTGGGACTGTATCAAATGCCTTGCTAAAATCTAGGTAGGCCATGTCCACAGCCCCTCCCTGGTCTACTACTTTGGTCACCCAGTCAAAGAAATCTATTAGATTCATCTGACATGACCTACCCATCGTGAATCCATGCTGCCTTGGGTCCTGTGCCCCACTGGCCTCTAGGTACTCAATAATTCTTTCCTTCAGAAGCGATTCCATCATTTTCCCTACCACTGAGGTCAAACTAACTGGTCTGTAGTTTCCTGCCTCTGTCCTGCTCCCACTTTTTGTGAAGAGGAATCGCATCTGCCCTCCTCCAGTCCTCTGGTACCAACCCATCCTCCCATGATTTGTTAGAGAGTAGTCAGTGGGGTCACTAGTTCTAACCTTAGTTCTTTTAGAATTCTTGGATGAATCCCATCAGGCCCCATTGCTTTGTCCACCTTCAATTTTATTAGTTCTTTCAGAACCCTTTCTTCTGTAAATGGACTGGTATCAACCCCCATCTTTAGAGTGTTTCTCTTGTTCGGTTTTGGTACCTCCCCCTCCTCTGTGAATACTGAGCAGAAATATTCGTTCAGTATCCCTGCTTTTTCATTGTCACCCTCTACCCACATTCCCTCCCCTTTATTAAGCCTCAGTATCCCTCCTTTGGTCTTTCTTCGCTCCCTAATGTACCTATAAAAGGTCTTATCCCCCTTATTAACAGAATTGGCTATCCTTTCCTCAGTCTGGGCTTTTACTATTCTGACTGCCTTCCCAGCCTCTTTCTGCTTTAACTGATAAAGTTCTCTGTCCTGCTCCTTCTGTGTTTCCTTATATTTCCTGAATGCTTACTTTTCTCCTTGACCTTCCCTGCCACCTCTTTTGAGAACCATAGCGTTTTTTTTTTTCCTTCGTTGTGTTTTATTGATTTGCTTTACACAAAAGCTTGTTGCCTCTCTGATGGCTGTTTTGATTACTCCCCATTGTTCTTCTACCCCTCCTTCTTGCCTGTTTGCTAGTGCTTTTCTAAGGCACTCTCTCATTTTCCCAAAGTCAGCCCTCCTAAAGTCCAATACTCTTGCTTTTGTATGGCTTGATTGTATGGCTGTGTTTATCATGAACCACAGGTTTGGTGGTCGCTTGTTCCCAGATGTCTACCCACCTCTAAATCGGAGATTCTTTCTCCGTCCCCATTTGAGTGTACCAGGTCTAAGACTGCTCCCTCCCGAGTGGGTTCCAATACTAGCTGTCTGAGGCATGCCCCCTGTAGGGCATCAGGAATGACCCTGCTCTTGGATGTGCCTGCAGCAAAGGTGCTCCAGTTAACATCTGGCATATTCAGGTCCCCCATCAACAATATCTCCCCTTTTTCTGCCATTCGAAGGAAGCCTTCTATCATTTCATTGTCCATTCCTTCCCCCTGAGATGGGGGTCTGTATACAACCCCCGTGCGGACTGTGGTGCCATTTCCTGTTTCCAGGGTGACCCAGAGTGCCTCATCTGCTCCCAGTTTACTCTTTAGTTTGTTGTTCAGATCCCTTCCTTACATAGAGGCTCCTCCTCCTCCTCTTTTACCCTCCCTGTCCCTCCTGTAGATTGTGTATCCTGGTATGTTGACATCCCAGTCATGGTTCTCTGTGTACCATGTTTCTGTGACTGCCACAATATCCAGGCAACCCTCTTCCATCAAGGCCACTAGTACAGGGAGCTTGTTACGCAGACTACAGGCATTGGTACTCATCACCCTCCACTCTTTGATGGCCTTACCCCTTTTAGCCCCATTCCTGTCCTTACTGCCTTAGCTTTTTTTTTTTTTTTTTTTTTTACATTTACCTCTGTCCTGCTCCCTAATAACTTCTCTACCTTGGTGTTTACCTCACTAATTACTATGTTTTGTGGGGGAGAGGCTGGGATTTCCTTGCTCCTTTTCAGTGCCTTGGCTAGTTTAAATGCTTGCCAATGAAGCATTTAAACCTCTCACCTAGAATCCTGCCCCCCCCCCCCAGATAGATGCAGACCATCGCACCAGTATAGGTCTGCATCCTCCCAAATGCTCCCAGTCCCAATGAAGCCAAACCATGGGCTCTCCACCAGTTTTCAACCACTCATTGAATTCCCTGGTGAGGTGCCCTAGCATCACCCTTGCCAGACAGGCAGCACCTCCGAGAAGGTTACCGTATGCGCTACTTGTCTAAGGCCCTCCCCAACTCTATAAACTCCTCTTGCACTGCTCTGATCCCATTCCTAGTCAGGTCATTTGTCCCTAGGTGGACAATGGCATCCAGCTCCCTCCTCGTGCAGCTCCTCCACGATCCTGAGGATTTGCTTCCTGTCCCTCCAAGCCCGTGGCGCCAGGAAGGCACCTCCCCCCTCTCCCTTCCTCCCCATTTCTACCCCCTAATGATTGAGTCCCCCACCAGGAGTTGTTTCCTTCCCCTGTGGGGTCCCATGCCACCCTCCTGTGGGTCTCCTTTTGTAAAGGTTCCCAGCATCCTCCTTGGTCTCCACTACAGGTGCCTCCATAGAGGAACCACTATCCACCAGAAGAGCAAATGAATTGTGGAGAGGTACAGCTGGAGGGATGCAACTCTGTTTCACCACCCTCTCCCTCCCTGAGCCAACCCTGGTCCAGCCTCTCCTCTTTCTTGGCAACCTCTGAGGTAGTGGCAGTGTCGAGATGGTAATCCATCGGGTAATAGTCACATTGGAATATCCGGCTCGGACTCCTGGGTGTCGGGATTCTAAATGTCAGTCTTACAGCATACTCCCAGCCAGAGCCAAGCCAGGGGTCTGGCTTGACTCTACGAGCCAAAATACAAGCCAAGCCCGGGCTACTGCAGGCTGTTCTCCATTTAGGAGTTGAATGTTTCAGACACTACACTAACTACTAAGGCTGGGGAAAATGCTTATGTTAACCATAACTGGCTCTGCTTGACTTTGGTTCTCAGTTGCTTCTAGAGGTCGAGCAGAGCCAGGCACTAAGCTCAAGCCAAGCTCGAGCCTACTCAGTCTTGCCCATCTCTAATATGAGGCACGTCCAGACACCTCCACACCACACTTCTGAAAAGGTCTCAGTTGTGGAAGTGCAGAAACCACGGGTCCGCTTAAATACTGAAAGAAAAAAATCTACTGGCAGTGATGGCCTGTCCCCCAAATTAGTCACTTCTAATTTCCACACCAGTCGCCAAGATATTTAACTTCTCATCTGTGACGAAAACAATCCCGATATGTGGAAACAGTCCACGATAGCACCTCTCTTCAAGAAAGTCACGACTATTGCCTTGGATGATTATTGGCCTATTTCCATACTCTCGGGCCTAGCCAAGGTGCACAAGAGGATTGTGCATCACCAGCTAACTTCCTGCCTGGACCAGCACAAACTCCTGTGTGTGGAGCAGCATGTTTCAGAAAGGGCCATGGAACCGGTACTACCTTGGCTGGTTTCACAGATGCTGTGCACCAAGCTTGGACAAACTGCTCACGACGGGCACGAAGTTCATGGACCTAGCCAAGGCCTTCAAACTTGTAGACAATTGTCTGCTTCTGCAAAGGCTCAGCACTCTTGAGGAGAGCCTTACAGAAGCACAGTGGTTCTCAAGTTACCTGCAAAACAGGTCCCAGGTGGTCAAACTGGGCAGGACAACCTCAGATGCGGACACAGTCACTCGTGGTGTGCAGCAGGGCTCCTTTTCACGCTATTCATTAATAATCTGCCTAAAATCTGCTTAACTGCCAAATCCCTGCTTTTAAGCAGATGATATTGTCTACGCACTTGGGAGAAATGTATCCAATATTAGCATTACCCTTGAACAGACCTTCATGCTCTCCAATGCTGGTTCTTAAATGAAAAGCTAGTTCTAAACGTACCAAGGCCCTCCTTCTTGGCTCCAATTCCCCCAAAAAAATAAATAAAACATGATCAGCACTTACAAGACCTCACCATCTCTTCCTTAGATGGCAGTAAACTTGAATTAGTAGCAGATTTCAAATACCTGGGGGGTAACCCTTGACCTGTGCCTTGCATTTGACGTCCACTTCAGCAACACTGTCATGGTAGTACACCAAAAGCTCCACCATATCCAAAGGCTTCTCACTGCAGACCATGCAAGGATTGTGCAAAGCAACCTGCTTCCTTTGCTAGACTATGGGGCCACTGTAACAGACACTGCCCCAGAATGAGTGTAGTCGAATGAAAAAACCCTATATCATAAGGTGGCCAAATTTGCCTCCTCACATGGGCCCAGGTCCCACCACTGCACCAGCCTAGAGCAGCTAGGTTGGCAGCAGCCAGAGCACAGGGAGCAACTCCTGCTGGCCAGTTCTGTATTTAAGATTCTACATGACAATATGCCTCAGTGCGTAAAAGCAATGCTTCCTTCTGTCAACCTCCCCTTACTCCCATTCCACTGTCAAAGATGCACTCCAGACCCAGGCAGACAGGGACGGGACAGAAATCCTTCAGTTTTAGGGCTGCTTCTCTGTGGAACTCCATAGCTGTCCCCGTCAGGCAGTCCCCCTCCTACGAAGTTTGTGCTGCTAAGATTAAGGACTATTTATTGGATATTGGGACGTGCTCCTGTTTCCTGTAGCTAGACCTCCTTCACTAATTATTTAGCTCTTTCTCGCTATTGTAAACCTGCTGTGTTAACCATTGTACACATCACTGTATATCATGCTCTCCTCCATGTAACCTAGTGACCCGTTAATATGTATTTCAACTTGTGAGACTTTTTGTAACATTTACTGTGCTTCTGTTCCTTTTTTCCAATGTACTTTGTAGTATCTGGATTGTGCCTTAAAAAGGCAACTGGTGCCAGCGCACCTACCTGGTCATCAAAGTAAAAATAAATAAAATAATACAAGGACGAACTCTGTGTAAATGTTTTGGGTACGGACAGAAAAAATAGGAAGGGTATGTTTCTCATAGTAGATTTCATAGTTCGAGGGATGACGAGACTGGTCTTGAACTCTAACAGGGTGAATATATCCTTTCTATGTCGTCCATGGACAAGTGCAGGCATGATGATCTCCCATTTGGAGAAGCTGACCTGAACACATGGTGGGAAACCACGCAAGATGCATCTAGGTACCAATGACCTGGCCAGTAGCAATGCAGACGAGTTCATAAAGCTGCTGACACCCCTGGGTCAGGCAAGTCATGGCAAGAAACTGCCTGCCAGAGGAGCTAAATAGCCATAATTTGAAATGTTTTATTTTTTAACTAAGCCTGGTGCTCCCTGGTACCCCTCCTGCCTTACGGCACCAAGGGAGACATGGTATTTTGTATTTTTCTCCCATTCCCGGGATGCAGTCATGCATGGAGGCGCGCATATGTCCCACGGCTCTGGTGATGGACCCATCCTCCCTCTCGGCATAATGCCTAGGTTCCCCCTGGCCTGGCAATACCACCTAGCCTCCACCGGGTAGCAGCCAAGATTTGGGAACCTTTTGTCCCTCCCCAGGGAGAAGAGCTACCTGATGGCTGCTCAATCCTGTCTCCTTGCACCCCGACAGACACCTGTCCGAGCTCGCCAAGGTCACCGGCGTGGCTTGAGGCATAGCATCTCAACCCTCTGTGCCACCAGGTAAGCTCATATAAAATTTGAATTGTTAAACTTTTCTTTTCTTTTTTTTTTTTTCCAGTTAAGTTACTTGACTTACACAGTCTGTGATCATACTTTAGTGAAGTACAAGTATGGACAATCCTGTCTGTTCCTTCTCTGTAAACCAACTATTAAAGTGCATGATTTTGCACTTCTTTGCATTGAAACCCATCTGCCATACCCTTGGCCACTCCTCAAATTCTCTCCGGTCTCTGCGCATTCTTTGCAACACCACCCCAAGGTGTCCACCCTAGTTTGGTGTCATCCACAAAGAGGAAGACCTTCCCTTCCAGCTCCTCTGCAATGTCAGTTCTAAAAACATTAAAGAGCTACTGCCACCTCAAAGAGGACTTAAAAAGAAAAAAAAATAATTAGGTACAATTCTGCTTGCATTCCATTTTTAATATATATTTCTCCTTCCCATAATTTGCCACTAAGAAATGTGTATGAATATATGATCTTTATCGTTTAGAGTTCATCTGCCTCTATAGCTTACTCCCCCACTTCGTCATAATCCTCTGTGACATCACAATCTGTCGCCATGGGAGTAACTGTGGTCACAAGCAGTGCTCTATGACTTCAGGTAGGCAGAAAGCAGCAGGAACAGATGAACACTTCAGTACTAAAGATCTTGTTTTCATGAAAATAACTGAAGTAATAAATAATGGGGAGAAGGAATACAGCACTAATAGGAAATACAATCTGGACTGTGTTAAAATAGGTTTTGCTAAAATGTTGTTGAACGTGTCACCAGCTTTTGAGTACTGGTCCTAGTACTGATCTCTGAGGTATCCCACTTGTCTCCCTCCCTTCCCAGAGTGAACTCCATTTTATCCCCACACTCTGTCACCCATCCCTTAACCAATTTCTTACTCATTTTACCACCTTTGGACCTGCCCTTAAGCTACCTAGCTCGATTTAGAGTCGCTATTGGAGCAGTGTCAAAAGCCTTATTGAAATCTAGGTAGTCCACGTCCATCCCTCCACCCTGATCTAATTCTCCAGCCATGCAGAGTCAAAGAAGGCTATTAGATTAGTTTGACATGGCTCCCGGTGAATGTATATTACCTCAGGTCTTGCAATCAGCTGGACTCAAGATTTTCCACAGTTCTTTCCTTCAGCAGTGACTCCTTTAACTTTCCTACCACTGATGGAGAGATAGATATTTTAATTTATAAAGTGTCCATTTCCATAGACTCTGGGTGCTGCACAAACAATTCAATAACACAATTTATACAAGCAGCAGCTTAAACACAAACTAAAATTCTATCCATCCCTTTAAAAACCAATCAGTCATTAAAAGCCTGCTGGAACAGATGAGTTTTTAATGCTTTCTTAAAGGCTTCTGCTGAGGGGGCCTCAGTTAAATAATCAGGCAGAGAGTTCCACAGAGTGGGCGTGGCCTCGGAAAATGCCCCATCTCCAGAATGCAGCAGCCTCACTCTGGGAACTCCAAGGAGGCCCCCCAAGCAGAACTGAGTGCCCGAGGCGGATGGTAGGGGACAAGAAGATCTTGCAGATAGACAGGTCCCCTTTCGTGTAGGGATTTGTAGGTCAGGAGCCCTACCTTGAAGACAGTCCTCCACTTGACTGGCAGCCAGTGCAGACCGCGGAGGACCGGGGTGATATGATCACTTCATCTCACCCCAGTCAGTAATCTTGCTGCCGCTTTCTGCACCAGCTGCAGCCTGCAGAGGTTGCCCCCAGATAACCCTAGGTACAGGGCATTACAATAGTCCAACCTGGAAGTGACAAAAGCATGCACAAGTGTGGTCAAATCCTCTGGCGGAATCAGGGCTCTGATTCGAGCAATGTTCCTTAGATGATAAAATCCACTCCTGATAACGGCAGACACCTGAGCATCAAGCATTAAACCATAGTCAAGGATCACGCCCAAATCCTTCACCTGACTAGACTGACTAAGGGGGAACCCCAACACAAGGTCAGGGGTACCCCCTCAGCGCTCTCCACCTTGGCAAACTGGATCCACAAGTACCTCTGTCTTGTCTGGGTTGAGCCTAAGCCAGTTTTGAGTCATCGAAGCCTGGATCTCATAGAGACAGCTGTTAAATACAGAGTCAGACACCCGGGTATTGGGTGCACAAGACAGGTACAGCTGGGTGTCATCTGCATAGCAGTGAAAACCCAGCCGGTACCACCTGATAATGTCCCCCAGTGGCAGCATGTACACCATAAACAACAAGGGCAACAAGACTGAACCTTGCAGTACCCCACAGCAGAGGTTTCAGGTTGGATGAGGCTAACCCCATGGTCACCCTCTGCACTCTGCCTGTCTGGTATGACCTGAACCAGTTGATGACAATACCAGACAAGCCACAGCTCATAATCCACGGTGTCAAATGCTGCAGAGGTCCAGGAGGACCAAGATGGTCCGGTCTCTCCTATCCCTCACTACTAGGAGATCATTAAGCACCCTCACCAGGATACTCACTCTGTACTATGTCCGGCATGAAACCCAGACTAGTAAGGCTTATAGGTGGAGAAGAGGCAAGATGTCGCTCAAGCTGCATGGCCACCACTTTTTCAGTAACCTTCCCTAAAAATGGGAGGTTTGAGACAGGCCTGTAATTGCAGAGGAAGTACAGGTCCAGGGAGGGTTTCTTCAAAAGGGGTCTTACCAAGGCCTCTTTCAAGGCCACTGGGAAGACCCTACTCCTCAAGGAACTCCAGACAACCCCAGCAATCACGGGTCCAAACAACCAACCAACAGTCAGGTAGGACCTGGGTCCAGTTCACACTGGGTTGGCCGCAGCTTTGGATTATTTTCACCACCTCCTCCACCCCAACCAGCTCAAACTCATCCCAGGCAGGAGGAGTGTTCCAACACTCTCTAGACCAGTCCATGCATCCCCTTTGAGAGATACTCAAGGAGACCTCATCCCTGATAGAGGACACCTTGTCGGCAAAGAATACAGACAGCTCCTTGCACCTAGTGCTTGAACCTGCTCCCCAAACACAGACAGGCAGGATGCAATAGCCAGCCACTGTTCGGAAAAGCTGAGCTGGTCTGTTCCAGATGACTGGCCTATAGTTGCTAGCATCCTCCCTGCCACCACTTTTGTAGAGTGGGACTACATCTGCCCTTTCCAGTCATCTGGGACCACTCCCGTTTCCAGTGAACTGTTAAATAGGACAGTCACAGGTGCATCCAGTACCTCCCTGAGCTCCCTCATTACCCTTGGATGCACCCTATCTGGCGCCACTGCCTTGTCCACTTTCAAATTTGTGAGTCCCTTCATGACAGTCTCCTCTGAAACTGGACATGTGTCCACCTCCCTCCCTCCAGTGTTCCTGTTACTTTTTTTGTGGGCCCCTCCCCTTCTCCTTGCTCTGTGAACATTAAACAAAAGTATTTGTTCAGGATATCTGCCTTATCCTGGTCATCTTCTGCAAAGTTTCCCCTACCCTTCTTAACCTTACGATACCTCCCGGTCTTCTTTCCCCCACTGCTCCTAATACAAAGTTTTTATCTTCTGGAACCAGACTTTGGAACTCTCAGCCATGTCCTTGGACCATCCATGTCCTTCCTCCAGAGTGGGAGATATTTCCCTATGGATCCCCCCATGGAAAGCCGGGGGGCATCCTTCCCCCTTACTGAGCACACAGTCCAGAATGCCTTACCAGTTAGAGTAGAGGGGTGGATCAAGGTGTCCGGCGTGGCTTCTCGAAGCCTGGTCTGCTCAGTTTCCACCATTTTTCTCCCACTAGTTCCTGCGGTGACACAGAGGATGCATGTGTGTGTGGAGGCATGCATGTATTCCAGGACCCAGGGCCCCAACCACACTCCCCTGATTTATGTCTGCCTCCCGTATGTTGATGCTGCCACCAGGCCTCCATCTGATGGCAGCCAAGAGCTAGGAAGACCCACCCCACTAAGCTGAAAGAGGAGAGCTGCTCAAATCCTTTCTTGGTCCTCCCCCTGCTAACTGCAGTGATCCAAATTCGGGTCACCAGTGCCATGAGAGGTAAAGTGCTCGACAGCACCTCAGCCCTCTGCGCCACTTGGTTGCCCTGATCGTCCTCTTTCCACTTGCACACCTAAAAAAAAAAAAGCTTTGTCCCCTTTCGTTACCTCTGAGCTATTCTCTCCTCAGTTTGCACCTTCGCACTCCTTGCTGCTTTCGCTGCATTTCTTGGTTTCTCATGATACACCTCCTTATCCTCCTTCCTCTGTGTCTCCTTATACCTTCTGAATGCTACCCTTTTGGCCTTTACCTTTACAGCCAATTCTTCAGAGAATGGTAGCGGTATGTTTGCTTGCGTATGCAGCACACAAGAAACATTTAGAGGAGCGTAGAGCATTGCAGGGGTATGCAGTGTTTGGCCAATCCAGCAGCCATTCAGGGGCACGTCCTCGCCACCACTCAACAGGGAAGCTGCCGATCATGGCAGTTTCCAGTGGCGCCAGACTTGAAAGAAATCTGCCGCTCCAATCACGAACAGTTTCGTCATTGCAGTGGCATCTCTCCCACCACCCCCACTTCTCTCAGCAACCATGCGCATTACAGTGGACAGTAATGCACATGGCTGGACTTATGAGCAACTTATTCGCTCAGTGTGCCTTTCGGTGAAATAAATGAGACCGCACGTGGTTTGCATAATTGGCCTCCTACTGCCCATCACCTCTTCCCCCAAAGCCAACATTGGGGTGCCCAATCCTGTCTCGGCATGCCCCCGCCGAGCGTGTCTTTTGCTGACAACGGGGCTTAATCCATGTCGGCATGCCCCCAGTACTGTGGCACACTGGGAGCCCAGCCCACTGTGCCAAAGTAATTTTATATTTTCCAAACACCAGGATGCCCACTCCTGGTGTCACATGTGCCCTCCCATGCCACCTTTTTTCAGCTGACCTTGGGGTGCCCAATTCCAGGGTCGGGATTGACTCCCTCCCTCCACTAGTCTGGCACACTGGGAGCCCACCCCAGTGTGCTGCAATTTATTTTTCTTAGTATTTCACCTGTAAAAAAGAAAAGGAAAAAAACTGTCCCCAGAGGTCTATTTGTTTTTATTAAACCTACAGAAAAAGAACTGTCCCTCGTTGTCCTTGCCACCCCTCCCCATCCCGACCCTCCTTCTGCGCACCCCACCTCCCTGCACCCCCCACCCATACTTTCCTCTGGAGGTCTGGCGTTGCAATCTTCTGTGGACCAGGAACATGTCTGCACTCTTCAAAAGCCGACTGCAAACGGAAGAAAAATCACAGTAAGCCCTTTAATGGCAGTCGGGGAGGGGGGGGATTTCAATTTAGGCTGATATCTCAGCCATTTTTAGGAGTTTTGGTCCCAAGTTTTCAACATAGGGTTCCTGGTACCCCACCTCATGAAGACTGGCACTGTCATTTTGTTTCTCGGTCCCGAAAGGTGGTTTCGCTGTGTCTGCGGAATCACCTTTGGGACCGATTAACAAACGACCGTGCCACTGTTCATGAGGTGCGATCTAAAAGCCCATGTTGCAAGCTTGGTGAAAAAAAAAAATCCAAAATGATCATGAGCGCAGCAATGCCAAGTAGCTAGGTGCGATGCTCGTAACTTCACCAATCTTTAATATTTTCTCTCCAAATTTCCAACATTGCTATTTTTTCACACCTCCTTATGAACAGTACAGCTGTTATTTCTTGTATCCTGCCCGAAATGTGTTTTCACACTTGTGGCACAGTCATTGTGTGAAATTAACTTTTGGGACTGATTAATGAAATCACAGTGCTACTGTTCATGAGGGAAGGTCCCAAATAGGTCATGTTAAAAATGCAGTGAAAAAATTCCAAACAAATTGACTGCGTTACAAGCCTGCGTTCTGCAATTTCTATGCATGCTTGTAACTTCACCACTTTCTCATATTTTCACTCCACATTTTCAACATTGACATTTTTCCACACCTCCTCATGAACAGTACACGTATAATTTTTCCACATCCTGCCTAAAATGTCTTTTTGCACCTGTTGCACCAAATGGCACATTCGCTGTGCAAAAATCACCTTTCGGGATTGAGTAACAAAATTATAGTGACACTGCTCACGAGATGGGGTCACAGAAAGTCAATGTTAAAAATCTGGAGTGAAAATCCACCCACCCCCACCCCTTCCTCCCCAGAGCTCTGCTAATTTATAGGGGATCACCTGCCCTGCAACTGGAGGAAAAGGCTGCAGGTGCTGCTCCTGTAGTTCCAGCCACTGGGGGTTGGATTTAAAGGCTGGGAGAAAGGAGCTTAGGGAGTTGTTCATTTCCCTTTATAGGTTTACTGTGTTGTACTGCACCTAGTAACAGGGTTACCAGTTTACTGTGGGACTGTATCTAGGATTAGTGGGTGACCTGCTTAGGCAGTAGGGGTGTATCTTGGACTAGTGGGGAACCTGGTGGCTCACCCAAGGAAACCTACTTGGAGGGGGGATGGGACCACACGTCATTAGGGCCGGCATCTTTGGAAGGGTGGTGGGGGGTGCACAGGGTGTGGAGCAGCCGTGATACTGGACTGGGCTTGGAAGTTCGGTGGTTGCCCAGTGCGCTACCAGCTGGCACAGCTTAGGGAGAAGGTCGCAGGGATTAGGAAACAGCTGGGGGAAGGGGGCAGGGGATCTCCCATGGGGTTGCACCAAGCACTAGGGCGGGGCACAGGAAAAGGAGTGCAGGAGAATACTGGGGGTCACATAGGGACCCTGGCAGAGAGGGCCCAAAAGGAGGACACTACCAAGGAAGCAGGCAGGTAACTGGGGACCCTCACAAAGGGGAGCCAGAGGGACAACATTCTCAGGGAAGTAGGCAGATGGCCGGGGCTGGACAGAAGAAAGCAAGGCAGGGAGGTGGATCGGACCTTAAGCTTAGTAACCGCTTCAGTTCTCTCTGCTTGAGGATGAGGGGGGTGATGTAGCCACGACAGGGGTGGTTAGAGATGGAAAGGGAGTGGGGGGCAGGAGGCGGGGGCCGGATAGCAGGAGGAACAGGGGTGAACCTGGAATGCAGGAAAATGGGGGGAGCAGTGAATCTGAGCAGGAGAGGCAGGGGAAAGAGGGAGGAAAGCGCAAGGAGAAGGACCAGTTGGGAGGAAAGGGCAAGGAGAAGGACCAGAAATACAAGGAAGATACAGTAAAGGGAGCGGAGGGTTTAGGCCAGGGGAGCACGACAAGCAAGGAGACACTAAAACGGAGACGGGAAGGAAGGGAGGACGAGCCAGGCTAGTTTAGCGAATGGGAGAGAAGGACCAGTCGCGAGCAGTGAGGGGGGAGTTAGCGAGGTACAGAAGGATACTCGGGAGGAGGAGAGGCACAGGATCGGAGAGGAGGGGGTGGCATGTGGCACCCAGATAGGGGGAGGAACAAGGAGCTGGCTGGGTGGAGGGGCCAGTAGAAAGGATGAGGGACATGGAAGGGCGGAAAATGGAGGAAAAGGAGCAGTCAATGAGTGCTCCTGTTGGATTCTATGATCAGGGGTATCAAATGGGATAGGAAGGGAGAAGTCTGGCCAGTTAGAACAAAATGCTTCCCTGCATAAACGGTGCACAGGGCCAAGCATGAGGTATATCAGCTGGCAAAGGACTCTGGGGGTTCCCCAGACATACTGGTCCACCTGGGTACAAATGACAGTGAGGGAAATAGCGAGCTAGAGATACAGGCAAGATTCAGGGAGCTTGCCAGGGTCTGTCATGACATAGAATACACAGTTTCCTTCTCAGAAATCCTGCCCGTGCCAAGGGCTAGTGGGGAACACAAAAGGAAGATTAGAGAGATAAACCAGTGGCTCAGGGAGTGGTGTGAGGCCAGAGGGTATGGGTTGATGGGGAATTGGGGGGTGGGAGACCTGGGAGGATAAGGAGCTGTATGCTAGAGATAGGCTCCATCTCAATTTGGAGGGGAGGGGAATCCTTAAGTTGAAAATAGAGGGGTTCATTGGTGAAAAGTGGGGTTTAAACTTGTGAAGGGGGAGGGATGGAAGAAAAGGCTGTCAAGGGGGTGCCAATAAAGGAGGGACTCTGTCTCCACTCCCCTGGGGAGCTGGAGGAATGCGGGAAAAGGCCGACTGATAAAGTGCAGACCAGGGGAAAACAGAATCCCCATGGGAATATGAGCAGTGGAAATAGAAGTATAGGGAAAGGGTGGAAGGTAGTCCTGCTAAATGCCAGGAGCTTGGGCAATAAAATGCCTGAGCTCCAGGCGATGCTAACTGAGGGAGCGGTGGATGTGGCAGCGGTCACAGAGACCTGGGCCACCGCAGGACATGACTGGGACCTGAACCTGGAGGGTTACACTATGTTCAGGAAGGACAGGGGGAGGGAAGGGGAGGAGGGGTAGCAATGATAGTCAAAAACTGCATTGGCATAGGGGGAGTAGAGGAGGCGGAGGGAACCGTGGAGGCAATTTGGGTCACTTTAATAACAAGGGGGCAAGAGAGTAAAAATAGGAGTGGTGTATAGACCCCCTGCACTGGCGGAGGAGCTGGAGGAGAGTCTGGTGGCAGATGCTGGGAGACACTGCAGACTGGGCAGGAAAAGGGTGGTGGTGTTGGGGGACTTAAACATGCCAGGAACAGACTGGGAGACTATGACATCCTCGGTGGCCAGGGAACAGAGGTTGTTTGATGTCTTTCAAGACACGTTCCTAACTCAGCAGGTGAAGGAACCGACCAGGGAGGCGTGGGTACTGGATGTGGCCCTGGCAGACAGCGACCAGATTGGGGGCCTGGAGGTAAGGGACCCGTAGGCAGGGAGTGACCATGCTACAGTCTGGTTCTGATTGGACCTAGGTGGGGTAGAAGGCTGCACAAAGACGGAGGTAACTGACTTCAGAGGGGCGGATTTTAAGGAAATGGGAAAGATCCTTAAGGAGCATTTGGATGGGATTGGGTCAGACATGGACGCTGATAGTAGGTGGGAAATCAGAAGAGGGGTGCAGGATGCTACCAGCACCTTTGCAAGAGTAAGACGAAAATGCAGTAGGGCCCGAAAACCCTGCTGGTGGACCAGGGAGGTCCAGGAGGTGGTGTGGGGAAAGAAGGCAGCCTATAGGCAATTCAAGTGCTTAAGGAGTGAAAGGGATCGAGGGGAGTAAGAGCTGATGGCTAGAAGGGCCACTAGGGTGGTGAGGGTGGCTAAGGCAAGGAAGGAGCAGAACCTGGCCAGGGAAATTAGGAGAAGGAACAAGGGGTTCTTTAGATACACTGGGGAAAAACGAAGGGTGAAAGGACAGATTAGCAGGATTAAAACGGGAGAGATGAGCACAAGACCCGGGGGAGCAGGCTGAGGTACTAAATGAGTACTTAACCTCAGTTTTCACCAAGGAAAATGGGGGTGCTGCATCATACATGGGAGAAGACGTGATACGGAGGAGGGGGACCCCCTACCGATCGTGAGTCTGGGGGAGGGAGGAGTCACTGGCGGAGGGGGGCTAAGCAGGAGAAGAGGTGCGGAAGTGGAAATCACAGCAGAGAGAGTGAGGGAAGCCCTCACGTCCCTTAAGATGGAGAAAGCACGGGCCGGATAAATTACATCCTAGAGTGCTAAAGGAACTTACGGATGTCCCAGAAACCCTGGCGGAGCTTTTCACCATCTCTTTGAGGACAGGGTGGGTGCCCCAGGACTGGAAGGTGGCCATATAGTGCCTATCCATAAGGGGGAATCAAGGGAGGTGGCAGAGAACTACAGGCCTGTCAGCCTGACATCGGTGGTGGGCAAGGTGATGGAGGGCATTGTCAAGGAGAGGCTGGGGGGGACCTGGAAAAGTCAGAGTGCCTGGACGATAAACAGCATGGATTCGTCCCGGGGAAATAGTGTCGGACAAACCTTGGAGTTCTATGACTGGGTGACTAGTGCCTTGGACCTGGGTAGACCAGTGGACGTCCTCTTTCTAGACTTCAGCAAGGCATCTGACTCTGTTCCTCACGTGGGCCTGTTGGATAAACTGGGAGAAATGGGGGTGGGGAACCAGATGATCAGATGGATAGGCAATTGGATCTAGGACCGGACCCAGAGGGTCGTAGTTGGCAGGATAGTCTCATCCCCAAGGAGGGTCATTAGTGGGGTCCCACAGGGATCAGTCCTTGGGCCCTCCTGTTCAACACCTATGTCTCGGACATAAGGACAGGTATCAGGAGTGATACGAGTCTCTTTGCAGACGACTCAAAACTGGGGGCGGTGGTGGATGGGAAGGGGTGGGAGAGTGGCCCTACAGGGGGACCTGGAAAGATTGTCTAGAAAGTGGAAGCTGAGGTTCAATGCAGGGAAATGCAAGGTACTGCACCTGGGAGACAGAAACCTGGGCCAAGTGTACACCCGGGGGGGGATGCTACAAGTCTCGATGGCTGAGAGGGACCTGGGTGTGGTGGTGGATGTCAAGATGAACAGCTCGGAGACTTGTAGGAGGGCAGCAGCCAAGGCCAATGGGATGCTGGGATGCATCACTAGGGGGATCACCTCCAGAAGGAGGGAAGTGATACTCCCTCTGTATAACTGCTTGGTGAGCGCACCTCAAGTACTGCGTGCAGTTTGGAGGCCACACTTAAGAGGACATTAAACTCCTGGAGAGGGTCCAGAGGAGGCAGCAAAATGATTTGGGGCTTGGGGACAGGACCTATGAGGAGAGGCTCGAAGAGCTAAATATGTACACACTGGAAGAGAAAGGGACCGGGGGACATGATAGAGGTCTTCAGGTACATAAAGGGGGTAAATAGGGGAGGAACAGTCAGGGTGCTTTGAAGGAATGAGGAGGGGGCCACTAGAAGGCATGGGTGGAAGCTGGAGGGGGGGAGAAGATTCAGGGGAGAAAGGAGGAGGTGCTACTTCACTGAGAGGGTGGTGGAGCCATGGAATGCGCTGCCTAGGGGGCCGGTGGAGGGGTTCAAGAGGGGATGGGACAGGTACAGGGGAAGGGTTCTGGAAGCAAAATCCAATGCAGCGAGAATATCCGGAACTGGGAAGGGAAAAGCCAGAGAAGGAGAGGGGTGCAGCAAGGTCAGCTCCCAGGGTGGGGGCTGACCAAACAAGCAGACGCGAAAGACTGTTGGGCCTATTCTGCTGGCATTTTAGTGTTAGTAAAATACCAACAAGTGCCCAGGGCGTTAGGGTTTCCAACCATAACGCCCCACCCTGTACAGACCAACAGGCATCAGAGGTGTGGCTTGGGGTCTTCAGCTGTAATGCTCATGCCATTTCACCCCCACCCTGCAGCCACTGACAGACATCGAGGTGTGCCTTGGGGTATTTGGCCCAAACATTCACGCCATTCATCTGTACTGCACCCATCTCAGCTTATTTCCTTATGGAATAGGGTGAGCGTAAGGGCCGGACATCCCAAGGCACACCGTGATACCTGTCGGTGTCTGCAGGGTGGGGTGAAATGGAATGGTGTGGTGGTGCGTTATGGCAGACAACCCAAAGGCACACCCCAATGCCAGTCAGTCTCTTCAGGTTGGGGGTTTGTATTAGTTCAGTACTTCACTGCCATTCCTATTACGCATCTCTAACTCAGGCAGTACCAATGCCAATACCAACAAGCAAACATTCGGCATTGACAAATGCTTGTTTATTTAGTGTTTTGTTGACCAAGAAAGAAGGGCTAGGCAATTCTTCATATCTTCTGCCCCGTTCGAGGAGAACATGGATGGAAATCAGCTGAAATTGAATCAGATTAAGCTGTTGGTGGTACTGCATTTTACTGATATGGGAAATTAGGCCTGAATACTGGTTAAATTCCCTACTCTTTACAAGCAGTGTCATGGGATCCTTAACATCCTCCTGAACAACCACCAGGACAAGCAGACAGGATCTCGGTTTAATGTGTCATCCGAAAGACTGCACCTCAGGAATGCAGCATGGCCCCCAACCCCCCAATCCTGCACTGCAGTATCAGTACTTGGGATTTTTACCCAAGTTCCTAATGTGGGGATGTAGGGCTAGAACCCACAACCTTCTGATCTTTCAGCCTCAGAAGTGAGTCTGCAACTGCTGAGCCACTGACGCAGGCTTTTTATTTTATTTATTTTTTTTGTTACAACTTATGCAACCAAGTTCTGCTGGAATCGGGAATGGTGGGTTTGTGCCAGGTAGCACATGCTCTTGACTTGCGGTACTCAAATCATGAGGCGAGCCCCTTCAAAGAAACACACACACACACACACACACACACACACACACACACACACACACACACACACACACACACACACACACCCCAAGCTACAGAAACAACTAAAGGGGGGAGCAGAGGGAACTACTGCAGCTGTGATCAGGCAGTGGCTATTGGCTTTAAAGCATATTAGATCTACCAGCAGAGATGAAGCCCCGACTACTGCACAGATTGGGGCTTCACCTCTCCGGTCCCCCCTACAGTCACCCTATTAAATTAATATTCTTGTTACCTCATCACTCACAAACATTGCAAACTCACCCAATGTGCCCCGTATTTTAATTATAGTTGCCGTTATTACTGCGCAATCTCGCTGATAATGTTGGGCACTGATGATGTTGCCTTTCCCATTCCTCAATAGTACCCTTCTGTACAGAGATTTTACCAAGTTTATATCTCCAATGCCCAGTATAGTTTTTATGGAATTTGCCTAAATCCCATGGGTATGGCAGACATGCCATTGGTTTGAAGCAAATCTATAAAATTGTGCTGAGCAGCCGAAGACATGAACTATCAAATCTGTGCAAAGGCTCTGTGAGAATGAAACTAACGTCATCAGTAGGCACAATCTAGCGAACTAACGCAATAATAACAACGCAAGATGAATCAGCTTTTCCTGGTCTAGCGTGTGCCATTTAAGGGGCTTTTACAGGGCTGACACCAAATTTTGTGCAAGCTGCCGTCAAATGAAGAAACTCACACCTGTGCCCAATGAACTAAAAATCAGGTGCAGCTGCATCAGATCCCGAATTATAAACCACATCACAAGGACAGAACTGGCAGACTAGGTGGAGGTGTATGACTAGAAATATATAAGGGAGGGCATTCCATCATATGGACCAAATCTTCAAAACACCACTGAAAGTATCTGGATCAATATACAGCCTAGGGGACATTCAAAGATTACAATAGGTAATTGCTATAGGCCTCCCTCAGCAGATATGGATTATACCAACAATCTTATACAAGACATCTCTAACTTGTCTGATAAGGGGGATGTCCTAACCCCGGGGACTTCAATATGCCCAACATTGACTGGAAAATAATAAACAAACAGGAGAAACTCAGTTTCAACACTCATCTACTCAGGCCTTGAACAGCTTAACCACTTAAACATTTTAGAGCTCATTATTACTAACACTGCAAACTTAATTGCAGATATTGAAATTAAGGATCCCCTTGGTAATAGCGACCACAATTCAGTTCTGTTCAATATTACTACTGAGCACCACAGTTCACTTAAAGAGCAGCTGACGCTTTCAGGATAACTTAAGACATAATATTTAGACACAGTACAGTTTATATTTCACATTAGTTCTGTATTTTTCCTTCCCATTATTTATTACGGAGATTATATGCATGAAAACAGGATCTCTGCTCTTGAGTTCATCTATTTCTGTTGCTTTCTCCCCACCCGAGGTCATAACGCATTGCTTGTGACATTACAGGTACTCCCATGGCAACACTGTGATGTCACAACAGAGGATTATGACATGAAGTAGGAAGTAAGCTATAGAGGCAAATTAACTCTTAACAGATAAAGATCATGTATTCGTGCAAATTTCCTCTGTAATAAAAGATGGGGAGGAGAAATCCTCAGAATATATTTGGAATGCAAGTTGAATTGTACCCAATCATTATATTTTTCAAACTTTTTCTTTGAGGCAGCTGTAGCTTTTTAATCATACATATAAGGATTATAACAAAGCCAACTTTAAAGGAAATTGTTAGTATCCTTGACATCAACTGGGAAGAAGCACTTTCTCACTCATCTGTAAACCATGCCTGGGATAAGCTTAAACAAACCAAACCATTCAGCTATTAGAACAAACTTATGTGCCATACAAAAAGTAAGCAATAAGACATGGCTGGGTGTTGGTAGTACTGAAATAGCTGCACACCCAGGGGCGTAGTGAGGCACGAGGCCGCAGGCAGAGTGCCTTCAGCCCCTGGATGTGCGGGTATCTCAGTACTACCAACACCCAGCCATGTCTTACTGCGCTTACAAAAAAATCTGCTTCTACTGTAAAACAATACAAACAGTATGGGATAAGATGAAAAAAATGCAATTTTGCTAAAACATTGCACACCAAAAATAGTCCCAAACTAAATTGTAACACAGGGGACTGTAAATGCACTAAAAATAAATATAATGAGAAATTTTTATTTTTGGATCCAACATGCAGTCATTACATTACACTTCACTTTGTCCACTCTTTCTCTTTTTTTTTTTTTTTTTTTTATTTATTTCTTTTTAGGACCGCTGTGACAGACCAGCTGGTTGTTGACAATTCAGCCTGTATCCATCCCCCCAACACTCACACACAGCATTAAACAAATTCTTTTATTTTGTCTTGCTATTAAGCATGTCGTTAGTTGTGCTTATGTAAACTCCTATTGTGCAGTTTTCAGTGGTAGTTAGGTAGTTGGGAACAATGCCAGGCACTGTGTTTCGTTAGCAGGCAACACTGAGGACAGTTGGGGTCCTCACATACATGGTAGGCCCAAGCAGCACTGCTTCCCTAAGCTACGTTGGGAATGGTGCTACTCAGAACAGGGCCCTTAATAGAGTGCCTAGATGCTGTAGATCGTGACTGCATGGCGAGGGGAGCGGTTGAGAACAACAGAAATGATGCGGGTCCCTGTAGATCGTGGGGAACTGTACTGCAGGCAGATCACGAAAAAAAAAAATGTAAGGGGATGCATCCAACAACAGGTGTGTAGTTAATTTTACTGGTGCCATCACAAAATGTAATGCTTGTTTCGGCGAATTGGCAGCACTTGTGATGGATGGAGATATTTTATAATATTATCGCTGCAATACTGCCTGAAGAAACGCATTCTTAGGATTTGAAAAGAAAATAGTTAGATGGAATAAAATGCTTGATTACTTTTAGAACTACCGCCTTGTCATGGGAACAAGCTGCAACTGTTATCACTTGGTGATGTGCCGACGATGAAGAGGTGAGGGGAAACATGGCTGCCAGAAAAACAGGTAGCCAAATGGCTAGGACTTTTTTTGCCCAGTGGTAGTACTTACACCATGCTTGATGATTAACCAATCAAGATTCAGGGATATAGGTGCCCATTTTATAATAAATAAATGGGGCAAAATCCTAATATGGTTAACACAATCCATTAAAAGACAAATCAAACTTAGAGAAAAATTATTTAAAACACTAAAATCTAACCCAGGTGAGGGACCACACTGAACAGATTCAAAGTCACGTCACAAAAATGGTACGAAGGTTAAAGATTACACCTATAGGCTAAAATAAACAGGCCTGTACTCATTACATAACAAAAGATGATGGGGTGATATTCTTTTTGCTTACAAAATGTTGCAATCACCAGAGTTAATGTACCAAAGTGGACTGACATATTAAAAAAAAAAAAAAAGCATTGTTGCTAGGTTGCACAACAGACAGCTTGTGAGTAACAGGGAGAAAACAAACAAGAGATAACTTTCTTAGCATAAGAGTGCCAAAATTGTGAAATCTACCCCCTCAAGAATTAGTGGATTTGAATAATTTTAATTCCTTCAAAAAAGGGTTGGATAATTGGCTGAGATCTACCCCAGTCAAGGATTAATGTCCCACATAGTGTGGGGGACAGTCATGATGGGCCTAGAGCCTTCTTTTGTCCGATGAAACTCAGTACACTCAGTCAGTAAAGAGGTTTTTGTGCAGATGCACCAAAAAAAAGGGTTTGATGCAGGGCTTGCCACAAGCCCTGCGTCACCCTTCGAAAACAGAGCCCCAGGCTGGGATGAAGCAATAGGAATTGCAATGAAGCAATAGGAGCCGATGAACCTTCAAGGAACAACTAGCCTGTTTTCATGCATGTGACCTCAGTAAGAAACAATGGGGAGAAAAAATACAGTTCTAAGGAGAATTATAAAAAGGGTCTGAGAAATGGAGCTTTCTTATTGGCTGCAAATATTCTAACAGCCTTATGTTAATCTTTTATTAACATACATGTAGAACTTCACCATATATTGAATATGATTTAACACTGTTTTAAAACATTTTTTATTATAATAGCAATAAGGCACTCCCAGGGATTATGTTAATGGTCAGTTAATCACCCTCCAGGGGCATGTGGCACTCTGCTACACCTCGTGCCACAGTACACCCCTAGAAGGTGATTAACAGACCATTAACATAACCCTTGGTCATGCCTTATTGCTTAAATATAAGCTACTTTGTGCACCAATGTTATTTTTTCAAAGTTCTTCTTGAGGCATTGGTAGCCCTTTAATATATTCTTGGTCAGATGTTACTTAAGTAATAGTGACTGAACGGCTGGTCTTTTCCTGGGGATTAACAAATGGCTGGGGAAGAGGGTGGCCCAAGGGGTATTAAAAGGCTAGTCAATATCAGCTAGTCATGACTCTTCAGGAAAGGACAGGCTGTGGGGTCATTATTGCCATTATAGGTAACCACATCAGTTAGGGGGACTAACATGTATTTTTTTTTTTTTTTTTTTTTTAAGATTTACAAACATGCACACTGCTCTGAGCTGTACCAAGCATTTCTGAGGAATTAACGTCAAGTAGAGCAGCCTGTCAGAGTTTGGTCATGAATAATTAATAAGTTAGGATTTTGCAACCTCCATGCTTTCTCACAGAAAGCTATTAGGAGCTTGCACCAGTGGGCTGGATATCATGGAGGACAAAGGTCAACAGTGCCTTCTTTCTCCTGTACAGCCTTCTTTGTCCTGTACAATGGTGTAATTTTTTTTTTTTTAATATTTACATTTTTTGATTGAAGATTTTGCATATTCAATATAAAGCCTGTAAGTTATACAAATATACAATTTGTCTATAAACTAAAAAAAAATTTATAACATCCGTAATATCACTTGAGGTAATAAAAAAAAAAAAAAAATACTATCAACAAAAAAGAGGTTCTAGTAAATAAAATGGCAATATTAAATGCACACTGAAAATAGTTAGAAATAGACTAATCTATCAAAATAACTTGACATAGGAATGTGCCAGCAGATAAGGCCTTACGGTCTATCTAGCTGCTCAAGTGTACAGTTCACCCGGCGTTTACTGAAGGAACCGCCCACATGTCCTTCTTGACCCCTCTCAAAATACCCCTTCCACCACTCTCTTCCCCCCCACTTGCAACTTCCTCCTTACTTTGTCCCAACCTCTCTTGAAGCTCTCCACTGTTGGATACCACTTCCTCTGGGAACTTATTTTACTTAGCTACCACCCTATCTGTGAAAAAGGGCCTCCCCATCTCCCACCTGAACCTTTCTCCCACCAGCTTCAGGCTGTTACCCCTGTGGTCCTGTTTCCACTAAGGCTAAAGAGGCCCACAGTGTTCACCCAGTTTATACTTTTGAGGTACTTGAAGGTCTTAGTCATGTTCCCCCCCCCCCCCATACTCAAAATTGCATGTTGAGCCCCCGAGCCTCTCCTATAAGGTGTTGCCTGGTTGGCCCAAGATCATCTTGGCTGCCCTTCTCTGGATCATTTCCAGGAAGCTGATGTCCTTCTTAAGATAAGGGCACCAATACTGCACACTGTACTCTGTGTGGTCTCACTAGAGACCTGTACAGAGCTCTGCCTTCCTGCTGGTAATTCCCTAAGCTATGCATCCCAGCATCCGATTTGGTTAGGCCGTAGCTGTTCTGCAGTGTGCCAAGTGTTTCGGGTCACTCATGAGAATTACACCCAGGTCCACTTCTTCCTCTGATCTGGTTACCTGCACATCACCCACCAGTATTTGGTCTCCGAGTTACATAGAAACATAGAATTTGTCGGCAGATGAGGACCGCTTGGCCCACCCAGTCTGCCCATTTCCTACCTACTGGATAAGCTGCAGATCCTAGTTAACCAGCAGCCTACTTCTTCCTACCCCCCAGAATTGCCTTATGACTATCCCATGCATGCTTGAATTCCACCACTGATTTTGACTCCACAACCTCCTCCGGATGGCCAGCAGCCATTCCATGCATCCACAACCCTCTCTGTGAAAAAATACTTCCTTAAATTACCTCTGAGCCGCCCCCCCTCTATCTTCAAATTGTGCCCTCTTGTTCTTGCACACCTCTTTTTTTGAAAGATGCTACCCTCTTGGACTTTGTTGATTGCCTTGAGGTACTTGAAAGTTTCTATCATGTCCCCCCTCTCCCTCCTTTACTCGAGGCTATACATATTAAGCTCCTTAAGTCTCTCTTCATATGTCCTCCGGTGCAGACCCTGCACCATTTTAGTTGCCCTCCTCTGGACAGCTTCCATCCGGTCTATGTCTTTGCGGAGATTGGGTCTCCAGAACTGCACGCAGTACTCCAGATGGGGTCTCACCAGCTGTCTGTACAGAGGGATAATAACTTCCTGTTTTCTACTGGTGATGCCTCTCCCTATGCATCCCAGTATCCCCCAACCCTCCTTGCTGCCCTCTCACATTGCTTGCCCACCTTTAGGTCATCTGATATGACTACCCCCAGGTCCCTTTCCATTTTGTTGTTGTTAGTATCTCACCCCCATTGTGTACTCTTCCCTGGGTTTTGTTTCCCAGGTGCATTACCTGCACTTCTTAGCATTGAATCTAAGCTGACATACATTTGACCATTCCTCTAACCTTGCCAAGTCCTTCTCATCCTTTCACCCCACCCTGTGCATCAACTCTGTTGCAGATCTTAGTGTCATCTGCAAAGAGACATACTTTTCCTTCCAGTCCTTCTGCAATGTAAGCTTATAAAGACATTGAAGAGGACTGACCTATCTGAACCCTGCGGTACCCGCTAGTAACCCTCCTTTCTTCTGAGTGGACTCCATTTACTATTACTCTCTGTGTCCTATTCTCCAGCCAATTCTTTACCCAGGCTGTCATCTTGGGACCCACTCCCAGGCTGGCTAACTTATATATTAATCTTTTGTGTGGGACTGTGTCAAATGCCTTGCTAAAGTCTGGGTAGGCCATGTCCACAGCCCTCCTGATCTACTACTTTGGTCACGCAGTCAAAGAAATCTATCAGATCGTCTGGCATGACCTTCCGCTGTGAATCCATGCTGCCTGGGGTCCTGTGCCCTTCTGGCCTCTAGATCGCGACAATTCTTTCCTTTAGAAGTGATTCCATCATTTTCCCTATCACTGAGGTTAAACTAACAGGTCTATAGTTTCTGCTTCTGCCTTGCTCCCACTTTTGTGAAGGGAATCACATCTGCCCTCCTCCAGTCCTCGGGTACCACCCCATCCTCCCATGATTTGTTAAAGAGGGTAGTCAGTGGTGTCACTAGTTCTACCCTTAGTTCTTTTAGAATTCTGGGATGTATCCCATCAGGCCCCATTGCTTTGTCCACCTTCAGTTTTAAGAGTTCTTTCAGAACCCTTTCTTCTGTAAATGGGCTGGTATCAACTTCTGTATCCAGAGTGTTACTACTGTTTGTTTTATGTACCTCCCCTCTTCCTTTGTAAATACTGAGCAAAATATTTGTTTAGTATCTCTGCCTTTCACATTCTCCCTCTGCCCACCCTCCTCCCCTTTATTAAGCCTCACTATCCCTCCCTTGGTCTTCCTTTGCTCCTGATGTACCTATAAAAGGTTTTATTCCCCTTCTTGAGTTGGCTATCTTTTCCTCAGTTTGGGCCTTTGCTGTTCTGACTGCCTTCCCAGCCTCCTTTTGCTTTAACTGATACAGTTCTCTGTCCTGCTCCTGCTGAGATTCCTTGTACTTCCTGAATGCTTTCTTTCTGCCCAAGTCCATAACTATACACTTTCAAGTGTTGAAACCCAGTTGCCACATACCAGACCACTTTCTCTAGCCTAGCCAGGTCATCCCAGAGTTCCTGTCTCCCCTCCTCCACGTCCAGTCTGCCTTCCCACAGAGCTGTAAGTCACCCATGAACAGGTAGGTCTTACTGTTGATCCCATCTGTGATGTTACTTATGAATATATCGGACCAAGCACAGAGCCCTGTGGGACCCCATTCATCACAAGCGTAGCTTCTGAGAATCCACCACCACCTTTTGGCTTCCATCCTGCAACCAACTTATGACCCATTCAATAAGATCAGCCCCCGCCCCCAGGTCTTCAAGCATCCTGACCAGTTTCCAGTGAAGTACTGAGTTAAAGGCTTTGCTGAAGTATGTATGTATATGTATGTATGTATATGTATGTATATGTATGTATATGTATGTATGTATGTATGTATGTATGTATGTATGTATGTATGTATGTATGTATGTATGTATGTATGTATGTATATGTATATGTATATGTATATGTATATGTATATGTATATATATATATATATATATATATATATATGTATATGTATATATATATATATATATATATATATATATATATATATATATATACACATATATACATATACACATACATACATATACATACATATACATACATACACTATATAAACAAAACAGACGCGTGTCCCTTGTCCCACTGTCTTGGTGATACAGTTGAAAAAGTCAATTAGGTTAGTTTGGCAGGACCTCCCCTGACACAGAACCATACTGCCTCACATCTTGGAGTCCATTATCCTCTAGAAAGCTCTTAAATCTCTCTTTCAGGGTGGTCTCCATCAGCTTGCTCTCTACTGAGGTCAAGCTGACTGACCTGTAGTTCCCTGGTTCATCCTTTGGCCCACTTTTATGGAGAGGCACCACATATGCAGGTCTCCAATTTCAGAGTACAATCCCAGACTCCAGAGAAGTGTTGAATAAGTCTGCCACGAGATCCGCCTGAACCTCTACCAGTTCCCCAAGGAGCCTCGGGTGGTACATGCCATCTGGCCCCAAGGATTTCTCCACATTCAGGACCCTTAGGCCCTTAAGTATCCTGTCAGCTTGAATGACGGTGTCTGTGACTGCCCCCCCCCCAGTGGCAGTGGTCCATCCTTCTCTCTAGTAAAAACTGAATCACTGATGTGTTCTCTCCACCCACGTTCCCCATACACAGTTCCCAAACAATTTGTTTGCAGCCCCAAGTTCAGCACCTCCAAAAAAAAAAAAAAAAAAAAAAAAAAAAAAAAACTTTCCTGGGCAGCTGCTCCGTGCGAACCTCCGCTCACTCTTGGTGGTGATTTGATGCTGAAGAGGAACAGACGTGGACTACAAACTCTTCTGTATAAAAACTAGACACCATGTTAGCAGACTGCAGTCATGTGGATGCAGAAGAGGCAGGTCTTGTAAAGTTATTATATTACTGTACTGCAAACACTAATTTCAAAACATATGTTTAGCATTTTCTAAAAGTGTGAAATAGAGAGTGAAGCAGGAGAAACAAATGGGGCCAGATCAAATTGTGATTCCAAGATATCCTGATCCGGACTCTTCCTAATCTGGCCCCATTCACTGAACTGCTGCTTTAAACGAACATACTTACGAACCAAGATAAATAATGGGTAAGGGTGATATACAAGGATATATACCCACCAAGGGGGCTAATTAGGGCTTTAAGACCACAAGCCCGAAGGGCCTGAAGCTTCGAGTGCCCTATCAATAACCAGAAAAACGAAATTGGAGATTTTATTACATACACAACAAACTCTGCCGTTTACGTTCTTTGATGCCTCTGTGACCTTTGTTATATAGGGAGGACTATCAGAATACTAAAAAAAAAAAAAAAAAAAAAAAACTGGAAAATGTCAGGTCCATCATCAATAGGTGACAAAATACTCCGCTTGGAAGACACTTTAAGGAATTTCACAATGCTGACCCCAGAGGATTGGAATTTATGGACCTGGAAACAATAAAAATCCCCCAAAAAGGGAAAGAAACTGCATTAATCTGTTACTCAGAAGGGGTAGTTAGTGGACTTTTAGGCTGCAGATGGTTAGTCCTAAAGGGTCGCACGAATTCTGGGACCTAAAACCATTTTTAAATGAATAGATGAAATTCCTTAACCTATGGTTATAGCACTAAACAAGAATATGTATGTAAATGATTACCTTAGCAACTCTTCTCTCCCCTCTTCCCCATGAATAAGCAGGTTTCCATTTTATGGGAATTTGAGAGTAGGAACTGTCAACACCATATTAAACATGAGGAAGAAGAATCCAAAATTTGGTATAAAAGGGCATGCTCATATAATATCAGTTGGAAGCTTAGATGTATTCCCTGTCTAAATTAAGCTCCCCCGTGCTTAGAGAGCTCATTCTCTACCCCCTCCCCCCCAGGTCACCGCTACTATTTGAGTATTTCAATAACAGACCAGCGGTACACTGTATATAATTAGTAATTACTAGGTCTATGAACTTCTTTTTATTAATGTACAGTGGTTGCTGTTGTTATGGGCTACTTTGGATCCTAAACTAAATATATTTCCTATTGTCTATTTTTCAGGGACCTTAAGGCATGAGGTGTTGAATGGTCACCTAAACCAGCCCCTCCTGTTGCTCCCCAGGAAACGTCTGGAACGCACCTGTGCAAGGGCGATTATGGGAAAGGGTACAGTGAAATCTGGCGGTATCTGCACTGCCCATTAAAAAGACTGTAAAACATGTTAACTACTATCTACTTAAGCATAATGTGCAAAAAGATGTAGCTTGTTATGCAAATTCACAACTATGTTAATGTGTGAACTTTGTACCATAAACCTTTTAACGGGTGTTTCTTATGCAATACTATAATATTATGATGAAATAACTTTAATAGGATGTTAACTTTATCAAGGAGGGAGTATGAAGCGCCTCTCTGCTTTGTCTCTATGGCGAAGCGCTGGGGTTACTGCTCTTCAGGGTAAATGTAGTACCGTTTCCAGCATTTAAATATATGTATGCTGCCTTTGCTGAATTTATTTTAAACAGTCAACCTGCAATAAAACACTGGCAGCATCTGTGAAGTGTGCCAACTGCTTATTTTCTAGGTTTGGCGTGCAGCAGAGTTTGGAAGGAACTGTGCATTGTTTAGGGCAGCCAACCCCTGCAGCAGCACTATCATAAGAGCACAGTTGCTCCCTTGTATAGAACTGCCCCTTGACCTTGCCAATTTCATTTATTTATGTCTTTGGTAACTGGGTAAGTGTGCTGATCCAAAGGACCATTTTCAGTCATGACCCAGGCCACAGAGTGGTAGAAACAACAAACATCATAGATATATGGCATTCTAAATACAGGCATCAGCAAAGGAGTAAACATAATACATATGTACAATTCCATGTTTTGGTTATATAAGCACAAAATAAATATTAGTCATTACATACAGTAACAGACACAGGAAACACGGGCTTAAAATATGTAAAACAGACATAATATACAGCAAGGGCCTGGGGAGAGCAAAAACAAACACTGGAATATAGCAGTTAGAATTGAGCAGTATTAAACTAGATGCAGGGCATGACCAAAGCAAACATAAAATCATGCTAAGATGCAAAAGGACACAACAGTTTGAGATTCAGGGGGTTAAGATGGAGCAGATAACAGAGACAGCATGCCTGGACATTGCTGAGGCCTAGCCCAACACAGGAGACTGGAAAGTCTGACGGGATGGTGAAGGTAGCAACTGGAGGAGGAAGTACCCCGGGAAAGATTAGAACAGTTTGCAGACCCCCGCATTGTCTAGAAAACTATTACAGGTGGACTCTGTCAAAAGTCAGGCTCTCAGGCTTGTTTTGAAGGACTGGTGGGATGTGGT
Organism: Neoceratodus forsteri; assembly: GCA_016271365.2. Classification (NCBI taxonomy): domain Eukaryota; kingdom Metazoa; phylum Chordata; order Ceratodontiformes; family Ceratodontidae; genus Neoceratodus; species Neoceratodus forsteri. Next base: position 207,582,438 of record CM028133.1, on the reverse strand, counting down.
TAGGCGAATGGTCGATGGGAGTCGATCCCAGAAGGAGAAGGCAGAAACAAAGAAGGCTTTGCTGCCCATAACAGAGGTGACCCAGGGAACTTCCAGGGCAGGAATGGAAGAGGCCCTAAGGGTCCTAGCAGCCACTCTACCAGTAAGTAGCGAGGCACAGGTGGACAACTGGTTACTCCTAAGGGAGTTGTCTACAAGTAAGCAATAAGACATGATGGGGTGTGCATTACGGTGTGATAACCGCACTCCTAGGGGCGTAGTTGGGCACAAGGCCGGAGGCAGAGTGCCAGTCGTCCATAGAAGTGCGGTTATCACACTGTAATGCACAACCCCAGAGTGTCTTATTGCGCTTATAAAATGGCCCTTTATTTTTAGAAGCAGTTTTTTTAATTTTGAAACCTATTTAAATAAGTGAAAATGTATGCAAATCTGTGCTTTTAACATAAAATAGTCCTTCTGCCTATTAGTGCTATAATAAAGTAGCGTTATACAGTGTGTGCCTCCCTGCCCACTTAAGCTTCATATTCCCCTGCCAGCCACAATTCACAAATGCTGTTTTCTTCATTCTAAGTATGACAGACTGCCCCCTTACTTTATTTTAGTCTCCTCACTCTGTAGACAAAAGTAAAAGGAAGCCATAACTGAGGCTTCTCAGTTCCCCAATGCTGCAAGCATGAGTGTGGTTCAAAACTGCCACACTCAAGGACAGCATCATGAACTGCTTGCTCTTTCCTAAAAGCTAAACAGCAGGGTGAGTCATGTACCACCTTTTTCCTTTGTTTATATAGTATTGTAACATGGCATAAAAAAAAAAAGACAAGCATTTGTCAATTCCGAATGTTTGCTTGCTGGCATTGGCATTGGTAGTGTACAAGTTACAGAGCTGCATAATAGGAATGGCAGTGAAGTACTGAACTGAAGCCAACCCCACCACCACCCTGCAGAGTGTGACTGGCATTGGGGTGTGCCTTTGGGTAGTCTGGCATAACGACCACACCCTACCCTGCAGACACTGACAAGTGTCACGGTGTGCCTTGGGTCTTTGACCCTTATGCACACCCCATTCCATCAGGAAATATGGTGAGATGGGTACAGTATAGGAGAATGGGGTGAAGTTTGGGCCCGAAGAGTCTGAGGCACGCCTTGATGCCTCTCACTGGCTACAGGTGGGGGTGGAATGGTATGAGCATGACAGGCAAGAATCCCAAGTCACACCCCATGATGCCTGTCATTCTCTACAGGGTGGGGCGTTATGGTCGGAAACCCTAAACGCCTTCAGGCATTCGTTGGTATTTTCACTCCAAATTTTCAACATTTTTTTTTTTTTTTTGTGACCCCCACCTCATGAACAGTGGCAATATCACTTTGTTAGCCGAAAACTGCTTTTGCACAGCGACTGACATTTGGCACCACAGGTGCAAAAACACATTCCGAACAGGATGTGAAAAATGACAGCAGTACTGTTCGTGGGGAGGTGTAAAAAAAATTGGCAATGCTGAAAATCTGCTGTGAAAATCAAAAAAAACTTTAGTCACGAGCGTGCGTAGAAACTGTGCAACGCACACCCGTAATGTAACTAGTTTGGAGATTTTTTATTTTTTATTTTTTTTTTTTTAATTTACAGGTTTTTTTTTTGTTTTGTTTACTAAGACGCGAGACGTTTGCCCACGCTGGGTGGGCTCCCAGCATGGCAGCTGGAAAAACTGTTGGAGGGGCTGGAGCAGACTGGGGATTGGGCACCCCAGCCATATGGGTTTGTGCCACGCTGGGTGGGCTCCCAATTAATGGCTTAGCTGTAAAGGCTGTTTGGGGGGGTGTGGAGCCGGCCAGGGCACTGGGCACCCTGTCGGCTATATAGTATGTGCGTGAGGGGGGGAAGCGCGTCAGCACGCAATATGTGTGCGTGTTGAGGGGGGGAGCTCTGCTCACTGAAGCGGAGCTCTCCCTTTCAACTGTATGCCACTGCATTTTCAGCTGTCATTGACAGCTGGAGCAGTGACTGGCGCACTGCGACCGCACCTACAAACACACTGACTGAATTGGAAGAGGCAGACACACCTCTGGAAAACTCTGATGGCACTATGTTTCTTGCACATACGTGCAAGCAAACATAAAAAACGAAATAAAGCACTCAGATAGGTGTAAACACACCATGTGGTACAGTAGAAACCATGGTCTAATACCATAGTAGATCATGGTTTGTGATGTAATACCTTGGCAATCCACTACAGGCAGGAAGCAACATACAATTGAAAGCAATATGCAAACAGTTTGCAGAGTGTAGTTGTCCCAGCCTGTATTTGCTAAGGTTTTTCCTGGCACAGGGTTTTTGACATTTTTAAGATGGTTCCATGTTGTAACTGTGACAGAAGTTCATGAGTTACTAAAGATTGTACATTTAAACTCCACATATACTGTTAATTATGCTGCAATAATATTTCTTTAGAAGTGAACAGTTACATACCGTTACCACCCCTTCTGATCTACTGATTTCTAAGCAACTGTGGGTGCAGTGCATTGTGGATTACTGAATATTATTATCTGTCCTAGCCTTTTCTTGGTGAATACCCAGTGGTAAAGAAGAGCATGCAGCTTCTATAACCAAAAGCAGAAATAAGACACTGAGACAAACAAAGCAAAATTAAAGAGAGAGGATACTTCTATGGGTGAAAAGAAAAATAAATTGAGAGAAACAAAAATAAATCAAACAGACTAACAATAGTAGTGAAAACAAGTATTTGAAAGGTGAAAGCAGTAAACGTTATGTTGTTCTATGTCCTGCTAAGTTAGATAGTTTAGAGGGAAAGAAAGTGAAAATAATTCCGCAAAATAGTAGTTGTTCAGTAAAGTGTTTTTCAGATTCTCTTAATTCAGTACATTTGGAGAAACTGTGCTTGTGCTACTAGGATTGTTTGACAGCCACCTATTGGTCTGCAAAGGAACTGCAGGAAGAACACTAAAATGTACCATAGCACACTCCCATCATGCAGTGCAGCCCATATCTTCCAATACACAGAGCAGAAAATCAAAGCATCTAGAATAGAAAGTGAATTGCAAGTTGTTGAAAAGTTGTAAAATATGTTTTGATGTTAGAAAGCTTAAAGCTTGTAATGATTGTTATTTTAACAATAGAGAAATAACAGCCATGATATTTCCAATAGGTGTGTTCCAATTGTTTTCAAGTATATATACATTATGTTTAATAGCTCAACATACAGTATTCTGAAAGTAAATCAGTGTGATTGTACTAGTTTATTCAAAGACTATTAGTCATACACGCATTGCCATATTATAAGCTGATTAAGCCACTCGAAAGGATGGGTCTATAGTGGAATTAATCCATGGTTGGTTGGACCCACTCGGCCTTCGGCCTCGTGGTCCACCCCCCCCCCCCCACCAAAACCATGGATTAATTCCACAGTAGACCCATGCTTTCTCATGGCTTAATCCTTGCTTATTGCTTAGTTTCTTCATTCTGTGTGTTTTCTCTGTTTCCCCACATTCAAGAAATGGAATCTTTATCATGGAATGTTTGCAATGGAATACAGGGATTCAAAATTCTGCTCAGTTCCACTGGCAGAATGTTCCTCTTCCAACATACTGTGTGTGTGTATATATGTATATAATATATGAGGGATTGTGTATGCATGAAACGCCACACAACAAAACAGATCGCGATAGAGAGTTTCCGTGGTAGCCACAGGAAGACCTCGGGAAGGCGTAAGCTACGAGAATCCGTTACCACCAAACCTCAAGACTATAAAACTTCCGATGTTGAGTATGCTAGCATACACAATATATATGGCAACCATAAACACCACTAAGTGAACACTTTCTAGAGAGCTTACTTCTGTGTCTGCCGCCAGTGCCTTCCGTGTTGCCCACACGTCGCAGCATCGCTCTATGCATGCGCGAAATGTGTTCGATCTTGTTGTGCTGCACCGGTGACGCACTGGTGCAGCACAACAAGATCGGGACGCACCGAAAGTGAAGGACAACAACGCTGTTCCAGGCATGGATTTCCATGCGGAACAGCCGTTCCACCATACACTATATATACACACGTACACATATACATATACATATACACACACATATACATATACACACACATATACATATACTACACACACACACACACACACACACGAAGGCCATTTCTAAAGCCACAGACTCAATTGTAACATGGCTTAAAAAAAAAAAAAAAAAAAGAGTGGACAATAAAGAAAACAGATTGGAGGAATCGCATCATGTGGTACATGAGAAACCATGGTCTAATACCATAGTAGATCATGGTTGCTAATGTAGAACAAAAAGACACCACACGAAGTGAAAGCAGGATAGAAATATATGCAAATTGTATAATACATGCATATGCAAATGAGGGAGAGAGTAAAAAATGATGCACGCTGTGACTGACAGAGGGAGTGGCCAGTGATGGATGTGCAAAGAGAATGGATGAATATACACTCACATTTTGTCTCTGTGGAGTAGGCACACCAGCAAACCCAAACTGTAGTACCGACAACTGAATACATGCCAAGGTGCAGGCTAGCTGTGTAAGTGGGAGGGCAGCAAATTATGTTTGTGGAAGTGTGTTCGAGGTTCCTGTTGAGCGGAGCGGCAGAAGGAGACTGTAGTTGAGCAGCACTGCAAGCCATAGAATGCCCACCAGATCAGAACTGTAACAGGGGGTACAGATCAAGGCGCAGCGCAGCAGTGTAATGGTGGGGAATACAGACAGCTAGAAATGTAGTGGCAGCATGGTAACGAGGGGCGGAGGAGACAGAGCACGCCTGGGAGCAAGCGCAAATACAAGTAAGTGACAGAACCAGGAGTGGTAGTGAAGTAGGAAGAGAAACGCACAAAACGCAGGAACACATGTATGGCAGGGAATGATCTATGGGAGTCCATGCAGCAGAGCGTCTCACAATGCACCAGCACTTCACTAGACATGTTAACAGTATGAGCAGTGTAATGAGATCAGCCGCCTCGATAGTTGTCACAAAAGTAGTAGTGATTCATAGTAATCAGTAGTGTTGAATAGTCAAGTAAAGTTACGTTTGAGACCCACGATGTTAGTGGGTGAGGTTGTGTAAATTTTCTGAATGATCTCGAAGTGTGTTCTGCATGACAGCAATAAAACCTTTGCATGAAAACACCACCATTGTCATCACTGAGTGACAAAGATTACAGAAGTGTGACTCGTACTGCACAAAAGCCATGTTACAAGCAGATTAAGCCACTCTGAAGCATGGGTCTTCTGTGGAATTAATCCATGGTTGGTTGGTTGGACCCACTCTGCCTTCGGCCTCGTGGTCCAACCCCCCCCAAAAACATGGATTAATTCCACAGTAGACCCATGCTTTCTCGTGGCTTAATCCTTACTTATCTGTCAAGGAAAGCAGAAGAGATTTCCCCGATGAACAGGTAAAAATAGAAGGGGGATTTTTCACTGTCAGCAAAGAAACAGTTGTAATGAAAACTATAAACAACACTTATTGTTTCTAATTTGTTTATGTGTGTAAGGAGAGTGTGATGAGTAAGGAAAACACATTTAATTAGTTTTATTTTTAGGGCCCATTGAAGGTTTTTACAGTGTAAAAGTAACGGCCATGTTTGCGATGGAAAATCAGGTCTGGATCCAGGGAGACTGATGGAAGATGGTTCTGGTTGTAGGGAGGACTGATTTGCTTATTGTGTGATGTGGTTTAGGACTAGGATGACTGTGCGCATACAGAGACTTAATGTACGTTCAGCTGATGTCTCTTGGCCAATGAGATTTCTAGATTTTCAAGCCATTTTATAAGGCATAGTCAAAGCGTGCCTAGAGAGGGAGCCATCCTAGGGAATGATAGTGTACAGTAGTGGGTAGAATGGAGGCCTGAAGAGCAAAGCGACAGATGTAATTTTATGCGGTGCTGAGGTGTGAGTGCAGTTTATAAAATGGCAGGGTAAAATCAAGTAATCTGACTGGCTCTTATTTGTGTGTAAAATATGGTTTACACATGGGGGGGGGAAAAGACTGCTCAGCAGTGAAAAGTCTGCAACACAGATCAATGGGCGTTTGGAACACAGGCATTTCAGTTAGCCCCCCTACAGCCAGAACTGATCTTCCACCACAAACATGGCTGCTACCGTTACACTGTTTAAAAAAAAAAAAAATATACCTTTAACAAAAAAATAAAATGATTTAAATGCCATTTCCCCTGATTCACACTCTCCTTACATACATAAATTAGAAACAATAAGTATTGTTTATAGTTTTCACTACAACTGTTTCTTTGCTGACAGTCAAAAAAGCTCCCTTCTATCTTTACCTGCTCATCAGGGAACTCTTCTTGCCCCGACAGTGAGATAACTGAGTCTCTGGCTATAACAAAGGCCTTTGTTGTCTCTGTGTACAGTGTGTTGGGAGAGAAACATTCTGCCAGTGAAACTGAGCAGAATTTTGAATCCATGTATTCAGTGGTAAACATTCCGATCTGGAATGTGGGGAACAACAGAGGGAGAAAAAAAAAAAGGAAGAAATACAATAACATCATCAATGACATCACTTGCAGTGAGCGGAATGATTATTTTATCACAAATGCACAAAGTAAATCTTATTTTTCTACATATAAACATGCTTTTCCCAACAGTCAAAAGTGAAAAGAAAAAAAAAAATTAAAGTCAATTTTATAAGTGCAATAAGGCACTCAGGGCTGTGTGCAAACCGTATTTTACAGCACGGCCAGCAGCTGAAGTCACTCGGCCATTGGCCTCGTGCCTTATGACACCCTGGGCCGTGCTGTAAAATATGCTTTACACACCCCATCGTGCCTACGTAGAGGATACGTAGGAGAAGACAGGGGAGCAGCAGTCAAGGAGGGGCAGCAGGTTACCTAAAGCAATGGCTAGGCGAGCCTCGGGGGAGATAGTAATTTGTTTATGCAGTAAGCAGCACCTAACTTTAGGTGAGTTGTCTTCACAGTGAGATTCATATGTTCTTTGTAGGCCAGGAAGGGGTCAAGGGTAACCCCTAAATATTTGAAGGAGGAGAATGTTTCGAGCGGGGGGGGCAGCCAGCATAAGTACCATGAGGGAAGAGTTAGAATTGGCCAGGAAAGACTTGAAGCCAAAGAGCATGGCTTTCATTTTTTTCCTCATTGACAAGGAGTTTACTGGAGAGGAACCAATTTTGGGCGGCATCATAGTTGAGCATGAGGGTGGTGGAGGAGGTGAATTCAAGGGGTTTGTCACTGTGGTATAAGACTAAGTCATCCACAAAGGAGTGCATTGCAATTTAGGCTGTCGGCAGAGAGGGCATTAATAAACACTGAAAAGAGGGCCAAGAATTAAGCCCTGGGGAACTCCAGTGTATATGGGAAGTGTAGCAGAGGTATCTTTGCCTAGGAGTACAGACTGAGACCGGTTGGTGAGATAACTTCGGAACCAGGCAGCAGTTCCGGAGGAGCAGCCAAATTGTACAAGGGTGGTGTGGAGAAGGTGGTGGTCTACAAGGTTGAAGGCCATTGACAAATCAACAAAGACCATGCCTATAGCCTTTCCCATGTCCATGTTCCTAAGAACATGGTTAGAGAACAGGGCCAGTGCAGAGGATGTACTATGGTGTTAATGGAAGCCATGCTGGAGGGGACACAGGAGGTTGTATTTGTCAAGATGTTCAGATAGCAGAAAGTGCACGATTTTTTCCAGTAATTTGCTCAGATATGGTATAATGGTCTGTAATTCTCAGGTGCAAGGGGATCACCCGCTTTTAAAACTGGAACATTTGTGTGCTTCCAGGAGTCTGGCACTGATGATGATGCAAGACTGAAGATGAAGGTTAATGGTTTGACAACAGCCAGGGATATGAGCTTCAGGAAGACTGGGTAAAGCCCATTACTGCCTGGACTTCCTCTGGATGGAAGAGTCTTCAAGATTTTGGTGGTGGTTTTTAGACCAGTGGCCCTAAAATAGAAGGACGGAGGAGAAGCAGAATTTGTACCCGAGGGGGAGCTGCGAGCGTTTCTCATCTGGCCTGAGGGAGACTGAGAAGGGAGCTTATTTAGGTATGGGATAAGGTCAGTAAATATCGAGTTGAACATGTCAGCGATCCTAGCCGGGTTGTAAATGGGCCCAGTGGGGGATGAGAGTTGTGTTATTTGTTTACTGGACCCGGGATTCATTACAGACCTGATTGAGATCCAGAAGCAGCAAGGGTTTCTTTTTGAAGGTTGACAAAGTAATTGTGCTTTTGTGACTTGTCCACCTGTTTGCTTGAGTTGCACAGCTGCCTATAGGCATCCCACAGTTGCAAGGATGGGGATGCTTTGTAGGCCTTCCACTTGGCTTCCCTGTCTTTCACCTGAGCCAACAGTTCCTTTGATAGCCAACGTGTACAGCCACCTCTAATCCTTCTGGCTGTGATGGGGGAAGTGTTCATCTTGAAGCTTTCAAAGGACATCAGTAAAGAAAGTAACTTCAGCAGAAACGCTGTCGAGCAGGTAGAGGGATGACCAATTCACGGACTTTGCATCCTGTAAGACAGAGTCTTGGTCATGGCTAATGAATTTCCTGAAGGACAGAAGCTTGTGGGGAGGATAAGCAGTTTTGGTGTTCAGTACAATGTACATGGGGGTATGGTCACTAATTGAGTTTGACATAGTGCCTACTTGGAGGACTAGATCTGCCCAATTTGTGGCAATCCAATCTAGGATTGTGTGGTTTTGGGTGTGGAGGTTGTATCTGGTGGTGGAGATGACTTGCTCCAGGTTGTGACACTTTAATATGGTGGCATAATCGGGTTCAGGTGCAGCTGCCCAGTTGAGCTTAAAATCCCAGAGCAGTATGGTATCTCTTGATGGCAATACACTTACTAGCCCAGAGAGAGAAAGCTAGATAGACCCTACATGCCAGCTTATGGGGGTTTGTAGCAGCAGCCTACGTAGAAATATTTTTGACTCACTAAGGGTTAATTCAGTGATGATCCACTCACTAGAGGAAATGTCAGTTGAGCAGCCAATTTTGGTTGCAGCGATGTGGTCCTGCCCATACAAAGCAACGCCCCCACACCTCTTTCTACCTGACCTGTCATGCCGAAGAAGAGAGTAGCCCTGGAGTTGGTATGAGGCATTATCATGGAATGACTTGAGCCATGTCGCAGAGAAACCAAGAACATGCGGGTATAAGGCCACCCAGGCCTCAAGGTCAGTGAATTTAGACAGGAGGCTCCACACATTAAAGGTGAGCAACTCTGATGTCAGTTTTTCCTGGCCACGTAGCGTTAGCATGGTCTATGTGTATGTTTGTAGGGCCTGGCTTGGTCTCTACATCACCAGCAAAGAGGGCTAGGAGAAGGAGGGGGAGTATAGGATCGGTGTGAGTGAACCAGGAAAGGGACTATGTGGTAGAGGAGTGGACATAATGTTCAAATTGGTGGCGCTCAAAGTTTGGTAAAAATGCCAATGTTACAGAGCGCAATGGGGTGAGCTCATATCTAGCCACGATTAGAGGAGTAATAGGTTGTGGTGGTGAGTTGAGGTGCAGGGGTTTAGGCATTTGCTGTTCAATAGCCAGGATAGAGGCACTGAAATTAGAGGACAGCACCAGGAGGATCAGGATAAGGTTAATTTTGAACTGGGATATGAACAGGCGGCCCACAGTCAGATGAGGAACAGCGGTGTTCCAGAAATGTACAGTGACTCACTACAGCTAGTTAACTGGATTGACTCAAGAAGTGTTGCATTAAGCAGGAGGTAACTAGTAAAATTGTGTGGTGGGTGGGACAGGGGAGAGCATCTAAAGAGTGCCATGGGCGGGAAACAATTTGAAATGAAGCTTATGCTGGTAATACACAAGGCAGGGAAATTTTCAAAGACAGCAGTCCTGATTTTCAAAAGCAGAAGCCCTAGCAACCCGGATTGGCCAGAACAGAAAAAAACAGCCAGTCACCAGTTGCACCGGAGCTTCTGAAGCCAGTCAGAGAAGCTAGTGTAGCCTGGCAGTAAGAGGTTACTTACTTGGTCGGAGGGGTTGCCTCAGTGGCGGGGGAGGTAGAAGCAACGCCCATGGCTTCAGGTGGGAGTCGTGCCACCCTTGGCAACAGCAGAGCACCATGTTCAGGGGCAGGAAAGGTCTACTTGGCCGGATGGGTTGCTTCAGCGGTAGCGGAGGCAAGAGCACCGGCCACGGCTTCAGGTGGGAGCCACGCCTCCCTTGCCAACAGCATAGCACCCTGTTCAGGGACAGGAGAGACTTTGGCAGAGGGGTTGTTTCAGCGGCAGGGAAGGCAGGAACGTCAGCCTCAGCTTCAGGTGGGAGCTGTGCCATCCTTGCCAACAGAGGAGTGCCCTGTTCAGGGGCAGGAAAGATTTGGCTGTAGGGGCTGCTTCAGCAGCGAAGGAGGTAGCAGCATCAACCGCAGCTTCAGGTGGGAGCTGCGTCACCCTTGCCAACAGCTGAGTGCCTTGTTGGGGGGGGGGGGGGAAGAGATCTGGCCAGAGGGGTTGCTTCAGCGGCTGGAGAGGGAGGAGCAGCAGCAGTGGCTTCAAGTGGGAGCCGTGCCACCCTTGCCAACAGCGGAGCACCCTGTTCAGGTGAGGGAGAGATTTGGCCAGAGGCATTGCTTCAGTGGCAGGGGAGGCAGGAGCGGCGGCTTCAGGTGGGAGCCATGCCACCTTTGCCAACAGCAGAGTGCCCTGTTCAGGGGCAGGAGAGATCATCACAAATGACACCATCACCAATGACCCTAGTTGATCATAGATAGGACTCCCTTCTTCCACTCCTCTACCTAAGGAACAGGGGCATACATCACACGTGTTTGAAGCTTTCAACATTCATTGCCCCAACTGCCTCCTCTGGCAGGCTGTTCCAGTCATCAGTCACCCTTTCCATGAAGAACTATTTCTGCTCATCTCTGCTAAACTTCGCACTTACCTTCATTTCATGCCCTCTTGCTCTAGTGCCTTCCTTTCTCTGAAACAGACCTTCCACTTGCACCTTGTCATTGACTTTGACGGCAGATAAGGACCGCTTGGCCACCTGGTCTGCCTAATTCCTACCTATCTGATAAGCTGCAGTTTCCAGTTACCCAACACCAGACTTCCTCCTACTCCTCACTAAAATTGCCTTGTATCTGTCCCATGCATTCTTGAACTCCCCCACTGTTTTTGACCCCACAACCTCCCCAGGAAGGCAGTTCCATGCATCCACCACCCTCTCTGTGAAAATGTATTTCCTCACGTTGCCCCTGAGCCATCCCCACTCTATCTTCAAATTATGCCCCATTGTTTCTTGTACATCTTTTTCATAAAGATGCTCCCATCTTAGACTTTGTTGATTCCCTTGAAGCACTTGAAAGTTTCTGTCATGCCCCCTCTCCCTCCTTTCCTCAAGGGCAAAACTCCTTGGTCAACTCCTCTGAAGAACTTGTAGGTTTCAGTCATGTCCCCTCTCACTCTCCTCTCTTCTAGGGAGTACATGTTCAGTTCCTCCAGCCCTTCCACATATGGCTTCTCATCCAAACCCCTCACCATTTTGGTTGCCCTCCTCTGTACCACTTTCCACTCTTCAGTGGCCTTGCGAGGTGCAGCCTCCAAAACTGGACACAGTACTCCAAGTGAGGCCTCATCAGTAAGTGATACTACCTCCCTCCTCCTGCTGCTAGGAATCCCTCTTATAATGCACCCAAGCATCTTGGTAGCCTTTCCCACTGATCTGTGACACTGTCCAGTTACCCTGAGGTCATCATACACGATGATCCCTAGGTTTCTTTTTTTGCTTGGTGACTGTAAGCACCCCCCCCCCCCAATCTTATACATAGCCCCAGGTTCCGAAGCCCTAAATGCACAATACAGAAATTTGGGTACCTGTAAATTTTCTTTCTCCAGGCTTCCTTACTCCTGACTCCTGGGCTGCTCCCTCCTGATGACAGTGATAGGCAGGAACTCCAAAGCTGGGGGGGGGCATAAAGCAGCCCGCAACTTCCTGTTACCCCAGTCGTTATCAATGCAGTCTGTCTGAGGTAATACCATGAGAACTAGGAAAAAACTAACAAAGAACATGAACAGTTGTGGCATAAGGGCCGTGAGGCCCAGCAACTATATACATTCTGGGAGGGCATCCGAAGCCCAGAGACCAGCAGTCTGAGAAAGAAAATTTACAGGTACCCAAATTTCTGTTTCTCTCTCCTGGGCTGGTCTCTGGGCTTCCTTACTCCTGGGATATCCAAAAGCAGTGCGTCCCTAGATATCTCGGGTGGGAAGAATGTTAAGTGTCCTTAAGGATCCACCACTGACTGAAGCACTCGGCGGCTGAAAGATGCTTCCGTCGAGGACATGACGTCCAGTTTGTAAAATTTAGTAAAGGTATAAATGGACAACCACGTGGCTGCTCTGCATAAGTCTGCTGGAGATGCTTCTCTGAAGTTTGCCCATGACGTGGCCATTGCTCTGGTAGAATGGGCTCTCACTGGTCCAGGCAGAGATACTCCCACCTTGTCATACGCTGTAATGATTACTGACCTAATCCATCTGGCTATGGAGTCTTTTGATGCCTTTTTTACCCATATTTCGGCCTGCAGTCAAAACAAACAAGCTTGACGTTTTGCGAAAAGTGTCTGTTCTCTTAATATAGATTCTGATTGCTCTCCTCGGATCTAAGGTGTGAAATTCTCTCTTTTTCATTTTTCGGGTGAGGGCAGAAAGAAGGAAGTACAAGCTCCTGGTTGCAGTGGAAGAGAGACATGACCTTCGGTAAGAAGCCTGGATCCATCCTGAGTACCACAGAATTCGGGTGAAAAACTGTATAGGGCTCTTTGGTTGACAACGCCCCCAGTTCGCGGATTCTCCTGGCTGAAGTGATAGCCACAAGAAAAACCACCTTCATAGTAAGATGCATGACTGATGCTTCCTTCAAGAGCTCGAATGGTGCTTTTGTTAGGGCCTTGAGGACCAGATTAAGTTTCGAGGGTGGAACAATTGGCTTAATTGGTGGGCGTTTGAGCGTTGCTGCCCTTAAAAACCTCCTGACATGAGGGTGAGATCCCATCGAATCCCCAGTCTGCGAACAAAAGTGCTCCCAGTGCAGAAACTTGCACTCGCAAGGTGGCTGGCTGTAAGCCTTTGTCGAATCCCTCGTGCAGAAAATGCAAAATGACTGGAGGGTTATTGGATGATCTTGAGTGCCCTTGGAGCGGAGCTAGAATAAGAATCTTCTCCATATCCTAGAATACACCCTGAAGGATGAAGCGCGTCGGGAGCTGACCATCGTTTCAATGACTGGAGCAGTGTAACCTAGCTCTTTGAACATTTCCCGCTCAATCTCCAAGCCGAGAGGGATAGATTGCTCAGATTGTGGTGCAGGACCGGACCCTGATGGAGGAGGTCTGATGAGGTCTGGAAAACGAAAGGTTGCGCCTTTGACAGCTGAATGAGTAGAGGGAACCAGGGGCGGCGTGGCCACCTGGGACAAACTAGGATCATTTCCGCCTAGTCTCTGGCCACTTTGTGAAGAACCCTGGAGAGCAGTGGGATTGGAGGAAAAGCGTACAGGAGGCAGAGGCGACCCCAGTTTATGGAGAAGGCGTCCTGTGCTATTGCCAGGTCATCTCTGGCTAGGGAGCAGAACTGCTGAGCCTTTGCATTGTGCTGGCATGCAAACAGATCCACTTGCGGATTGCCCCACTTCTGACAAGACGCTGGATGGCTGCTCCTTTCAGTTCCCATTCCCCCAGGAGAACATCCTTGCGGCTTAACCAGTCTGCTGTGATATTCTCCTGACCTGGTATGTACACTGCCCTTATGCTTGCCAGGTGCTTCTCTGCCCATCGGAAAAGAAGGGATTCCCGAAGCATTTTTGTGCTCGTGTGCCGCCCTAATTGGTTGATGTAAGCCATTGCTGTTAGATTGTCTGTTAGAATCAGCAACCCTGGGCGCACTTGCTGATGGAAGTGCTTTAGGGCCATCTGAACTGCTCTCATCTCTAGAACATTTATGCTGTACCTCGATTCCGTCAGAGATCACCTTAGGTTGATGTCGTTGTAGGTGAGCCCCCACCCTCTGAGGCTTGCGTCTGTTGTGATCCTTATCTGGCCTGCGGATGGCCTAGGTTTCTACCTCTCATCACGTTTTTCTTCTGAGACCACCATGCGGTAGCTTTTACCTGCTGTGACACTGGGATGAGGTGGCGCGAGGGTGACTGGACTGGGACCACAGCTTGAGCAGGTGAGTCTGAATGGTTCGCATGTGCACCACAGCCCATGGAACTGAGTCTGCCAGGGACACTAGAGTACCGATAAGCTGTAAGAAGGATTGAGCCGGCAGTAGACTGCCCCTCTGGAATTTGCTGATGAGTTTTAACAGGTCCCTGAACTTTGAGTCGGGGGGGGGGACCTTGTTGATCTGTGTCCTGAATTCCGCTCCCAGGTGGCTCAGGCTCCGACTCTGAATTGGGGAGCTCTTCTTCTGGTTGATTAGAAAACAGTGAGCCATGAGGCATTGGACTACATCCGCCACTGCCTGTACTGCTTGGTTGAGCTGTGGAGCCTTGATGAGGATGTCGCCCAGATAAGGGAATAGCTGGATCCCCCAGTTCTGTAGGTGGGCTATTACTGCTACCAGGACCTTCGAGAAGGTTCTGGGGGCTGAGGACAGTCCAAACGGGAGAGTCTTGAATTGGAAGTGACGATTGCCCAGCTTGAACCTCAGGTACTGCCTGTGCCTGCTGTGAATTGGGATATGCAGATAGGAGTCATGTAGGTCTATGGATGCTAAGAAGTCTCCCTGCAGGACTTCCTCGGCAATAGAGGCCAATGTCTCCATCTTGAATGGACTGCTGCGCACAAAGCGGTTTAGGAACTTGAGGTCTAGGACTGGTCTGTGACCCCCTGTGCGCTTGGGCACAATGAAAAATGGAGAGTAGACCCCCCCCCCCGGTTGTGCTCTGTTGGGGGGACCTTTTCGATAGCCCTGGCTTGCATCAGATCCGTGATGGCCTGCCTTTTGGATGAGTTGTTTGAAATGGGCGAGGGTACCACATGTGGTAATGGGGGCTTGGTCTCAAATTCTATTAAGCATCCCTGACGGACAATATCAAACACCCATCTGTCAGACGTTGTTTGGACCCATTCCTCGAGAAATTCCGAAAGTCTGCCCACTACTCGAGGATGAATCCTCATTTTCTCATTGTGCTTTCTTGTTGCTGGAGCCTGAATCCCAGAGGTTCCCTCCTCCGCCTGATCTACCTTCCCTAGAAGATCGCTGGCGTTGGGAGAACCATGGCCTTTTTCCCAAAGAACTGGAACTCTGACCCTTGTTGAAACCTCTGTCACGAAAAATACGCCTTGTGCCAGAAGGCCAGGCTTTGCCCCTGCTCCTAGACTGTGGCATATGCACCTTCGCGGTTTCACCAGACTCCTTCACCGCCTCCTTCAGTGCCGACCCGAAGAGGAGGTTGCCTTCATATGGTGCATTCACTAAGTGGCTTTTCGAGGACGCATCCGCGTGCCATGCCTGGAGCCACAGGCTGCGACGAGCCAAGGTTTGCAAAACATGCCCGCAAGCGGCACACACCGACTGCTTCTTCTGACACATCCGCCGATAGCGGAGGCCAACTCCAGTAACTGTAGTTGTTGGATAATGGGAGAATTCTTGTCTGAATCTTCTGCAAACTGAAAAGCTAAATCCAAGGCCCAAGACAAGGCGGCTCTGGCGGAGAATAGGTTTGTTGCCGCAGCCTTCAGTGACGTTGCCGAGGCTTGAAAAGCTCTTTTAAGCGAGGAGTCCACTTTTCTGTCCACAGGGTCTCTTAGCGAAGCCCCCTTCCCCCCCTCGGCTAGGATGACTGTTTTCTTGGTCAAGTTGGAAATCAATGGGTATCCTAGGGCAGTCTAACCACTTCTCGGATTGTGTTTTTTTTTTTTTTAATCAAACTTCAGCAGTTTAGATATCCGTTTGGGAACCGGAAAAGGACGCTCCGGGCCCTGCCATTCCTCCTTTAGCAAGTCCTCGATGGGAGGGATGGGAAAAGCTGTGGCGGGCCTAGAGGTACACGCCAGACGGAAGGCTTGTTTTGGCTGTGTAGAGACCGGTGGGGCCCCCCCCCCCCCCCGAGGTGAATCTCTGATATGACCTTCGTGATAAAGAAGTCTAGGTCATCAAGGTCGAAATTTCTGGACGGTGAGTTATCAGGATCAGACGAGGAACCTACTATTTCCCCCTCTTCAGTGGAAGAGCTGTCACCTGAGGAGTCCGGAGAGTACCCCCTGTGCAGTCTGCCCTTATGTCCGCCTCTTGCTATGCTCCTTGAATGAGACCTTTTTCTGCACCTGTGACTAGAATAATGGTGACTTTCCTCCTCTGGAGATCTGTCCGCTTCTCTAGACTTTTTTTTGGGGCGGGAGCAGCGAGAGGAGGGCCCCCCTCATCAGAGGAGGATGAGGATGAGGAGGAGGGCCTTTTTCTCCTGGCTTTCCTGTGTTGTCTCACATCTGGTGATCCCAAAGGGTGCCACTCAAAAGAGGAGAGATCCATAGCGAAGGCTCTGTGCAACCTGTCTATGAGCTCAGGGTCCAGGGAGGGGGGGGGTCCCTGGATATAGTGTTCCGCTCAGCGAGCCGGTCAGACCTTTCTGGAATGCTTGATTGTGATCGGTCGGCCCTCTCCTGTCCATCTGCCTGCAACAAACTGGTGTCCCCAGTGTCGACCCCACTTGCTGCTGCTGCCTTCTCACATGTGAGGCATAGTGAGCCAGCAAAAGTAATCAAGAGAGGTGACTTGCAGCGTAGGCATTTTTTTTCCCTTGACTTGATTTTTCTGAAGCCATGTTCACTGGCGTGGCTTTGCCTTGCTACGGGGTCAGATTAATTGGCTGGGGTGGGGGGAAAATGGCCCTTTAACTGTAACCTTGCCCCTTTTAAATACCTGCCAAATTGTAGCCTGGCCCCCATAATCCTCTTCACCCCAGCCAGCCCAACTTCACAGTAGACTGTGGATTGACCCTTTTAATTGTACCAATGGGCTGGATGGGGATTGCCCCTTTAATTGTAGTGATGAAGTGAAATGCTCCTCCTGGCTGCTGTAGGGATGTTCTATACAGTCGCTGAGGCTGGGGGGGGGGCGCAATGAGTCTCCAATGACAGAGAGCCCCTGCACGCAGAAGCGCTAGTCCTGAGGCTCTTTTGGCACCAAAACTGAGCGCGAGTTAGCAGGAGCGGTCTGCCCAGGCTCTGACCGCAAGAACCGCTCCAAAAGGCAGCCGTTAATGGCAGGGAGCCGTTTCAGCGATCGCGAAGTGGTCCTGAAGCGATTGGGCCTTTTGGTCTGTTTTCTGCCCCCAGCCTATGTAAATCCACTGCGACTACGTAAAAGTGGAAACAAAAACGCGGCTGAAGTGACCGTCCTGGAGAGGAGAGACCGGCCTGTGTAGTGTGCAAGGCTAAGGCTGGATCTCACCGAGGCTAGTTCCCCTGAGGCAAAAAAAAAAGACTTACTGTGCCCTGGATTGCCTCTCTTGCTTCTTGATGCTGGACAATGCTTGAAACAAATGATCTTCAGCCCTGCCACGAGTGACAGAGCTCTGCTGCAGAGAACCTGCTTCACCGAAGGCAGGAAGTAGACTGGGGTAACAGGAAGTTGTGGGCTGCTTAGGCCCCCCCCCCCCAACTGCAGCTTTGGAGTTCCTGCCCATCACTGTCATCAGGAGGGAGCAGCCCCGGAGCCAGGAGTAAGGAAGCCCGGAGACCAGCCCAGGAGAGAGAACTTGCACTTTTTGGCATCGAAACACAGCTGTCATCCCCAGACCATTCCTCTAGTTTCTTCAGATCCTTTTGCATTCTCTCCACCCCTCCCCGAGTGTGAACCCTGTTGCAGATTTTTGTATTATCCACAAAGATACACACCTTATTCTAAAGCTCCTCTGGAATGTTGCTTATGAAGACACTGAATAGGACCGATCCCAGCATCGAACCCTATGGCATCCCACTAGTCACTCAACTATCACCTGAATGACTATCATTTACCACCCCCCATTTGCCTCCCTTTACCTCCTATCCCTTAACCAATTTTGATAGCCATCTTGTCACTTTCTCCCCAACCCCTAGCCTACTTAGTTTCTTAACTAGCCTCCTGTGTGGCACAATGTTAAAAGCCTTACTGAAGTCCAGATAGGCCGCATCCACTGCTCTCCCTTGATCCACCTCCCTGGTAACCCAGTCACAAAAATCTGTGAGATTAGTTTGACATGACCTTCCCCCGTGAAACCATGCTGCAAGTGATCCTGCAGCCCTTCTGCCTCCAGATGATCCATGAGCCTCTCCTTCAGTAGTCTCCAATAACTTACCCACCACGAACGAGAGACCGACTGGCCTGTAGTTGCTTGCATCCTCCCTACTGCCGCTTTTGTGCACTGGGACATCGGTCTTCTTCCAGTCTTCTGGAACTTGACCCATCTCCATTGAGGCGCCAAAAAATGCTGACAAGAGGGGCAGACAGCACTGTGCTCAGTTCCTTCAGGACCCTTGGATGAGTCTGATCCACCCCATCGTCTTATTCTCTTACAGCTTCCAATCCCTTCTGGACCCTCTATACTGAGAAATTAACTTGAGTCCACTCTCCCTTCTCCATGCCGATTACTGCAGCATGCTGGTCCCTCCCCACCACCATGAATACCGAGCAGAAGTAATTGTTTAGTATTACTGCTTTCTCTTGATCTTCTTCTACGCAGTCACCCCTGCCCTCCTAATTCTCAGTATCCCTCCCCTTGTCTTCCTTTTCCCCCCCGAAGAAGGTCCTGTCCCCATGTTTGAGCTCCATATAGCTATCCTCTCCTCTGTTACTGCTTTAACTGCCCTCACTCTCCTTCTTGTCTGACTTTGTTTTGCCAAATATACCCCTGTGTCTTCATCCTTTTTGGTCCACCTGTACTTTCTAAATCTTGTTTTCTATTCCTTAATTGCCTCTACCACATCTTTTGAGAATGACAGTGGTCTCTTCTTCCCCTTTCCCTTATTTCAAATAGCATGCCGTTGCCGGAGCTATACCCTCCCTTTTCACCCATCAAGTCTCCACTCCCCCTCTGCCTTCCCCTTCAAGGCATTCTCTGAAGCAGCTTCCCATTTCTTTAGAGAGACGGAACCACCAAGAAACAAATACAGAATCAGCTACAGAAACAGGGACAGCTAAAGAAATAAAGAATCTTAGCCAGAAACAATTGCAGCACCTGCTATTGAAAGAGATACAGAGACAGCTAGACAAAGAATTACAGATCCAGGAACAGAACATGGTACAGGGACAGCTAAAGACTGACAGAAGAACCACCAACAGCAACAATTACAGAACCAGCAACAGAAATGATATAGACAAGTGAAGCTAAAAAGATACTGAACTACTGAGAAACAGGTACATGGGCAGCTAATGAGAGACAGAAGCACCACGAGAAACAATTAGAGACAGCTATAGAGCAAGCAAAAGCACAGAGAAACAGTTCCACAACCAGCAATAAATGGGTGGAAGGGGCAATCTCAGGTGACATTCTTTCCACTGGAGTCCCCCAGCCAGGGATCAGTTCTAGGGCCTAGCCTATTTTCGCTCTGCTTAAAAGACATGAACACTAGTTTATCAGAGTATATTAATAAATTTGCGGATGGCACCAAAATAGGTGGTCCAGTACTTACCACAGAGGATATTAAACTGCAGAAGATCTAGACATGGGGGCTAAAACTTGGGATATGCAATTTAACACAGATAAATGCATGGTACTACATGTGGACAAGAACAATGCTACGTATAAGCTAGGGGATATCGAACTTAAAGCTGTAAGTGAGGAAAGGGACTTAGGGGTACATATCTGGTCAAATCTTACTTTCAAAAACAACAAGATTGCAGCAGCTAATGCATCTAGAATACTGGGATGCATTAAGAAAAACTTTAAGACTCATCACAAAAACGTGATTATTCTGCTTTATTAATCTCTGGCCAGACCGCATCAGGATTACTGCTCCCAGTTCTGGTCACCAAACGAAAGGGGAGTGATCCAGCAGCTGGAAAAGGCACAGAGGAGATTTATAATGATGGTCCATGATCTGGGCACCAAGGCTACAACACAAGACTAGGACAATTAGGTTTGCACAGCCTTGTGAGGAGGCACATTAGAGGCCACCTGATTTTTCATGTTCAGATAAATCAGGGATGATACATTTTTGTCTTTTTTTTTTTTTTTTAAAGGGATAATTAATATAACAGTAGATGACGTAGGCAAGAGATTACAGGTGGACCCTATAGGACAAAAAAAAAAAAAAGGGGGGGGGCTTTCTATACACAGTTATTGGCCAGTGGAATAGACTACCTCAATAAATTGTTGAAGTCTAGAGTGTTGAATATTTCATCATTAAACACACATATGGATACATTTTGGAAGTGTCTTTATAACCACTGTGTAGTGAGGGAGTAGACCCGAAAACACCATCTGGTTCAATTCTAGTCTTTGAGACCAAGCACTAAAGTAAAATAAAATGGGCACAGAGACAGCTGAAGAGACGACAGATAGATATAAAAAACACACACACACACGAAAAACCAGTAACAGCAGCAGGTACAGAGATACAGATTAAGTGAGAGAAACAATTACACAACCAGCTATACAAAACCGCTACAGAGACAGCGAAACAGAGAAAACTAACAAGAGAAACAATTACAGAGCCAGAAACAGGTACAGAAGTGACACTTAAAAAGAGAGCCAGCAGGAGGTAGTGAAACATTTACAAAACCAGCTATAGGAAAGATACAGGTAAGCATCAATCCACGACAAAGGAGGCTCTACTAGGGAATTAATGCCTGGTTTTGGGGATTGGGGCACAAGGTCGCGGCGAGGTCGCAAAACCCAACCACCAACCAGGCATTCATTCCCGCGAAGAGTCTGACTTTGGAGTGGATTAATGTGCTTGTAATATGGCAAGCTGTTATTTACTACTCCTAAAAGTCTTTATAACATGCCACATGGGCGAACATCAACTTATTATATTCTTAGATGCAATATTTTGTGCTGTTCAGCTCTGTACTTGTATGAGTAGAAGTCCATCTGCTACAGGCGTGTGTACATTCACAAGCCACTATCTAGTTCTATTGCGACTGCTGTTTCCTGCACGTTTACAACTCATGTTTATAAACACTATGATACTACATGCAACACGCCACAGTACCTTTCTGTCATACCTAGATGACTGTTTTTACTTCTTTCTTTCACTTACGTTTCTGCTTTACTACAGGCTTATGGGAACATAAGGAATATTTACGTACCTCACTTTTCACTTCAGTCGAGATAGCGAGGTATGCAAATATTTGCTTATGTTCACTTATAAAATGGGTAGGCTAAATGAAGCAATGTGATTGGCTAGTTACCCATGCATGAAATATGTTCCATGCATGGGTAAAAAAAAGGGGCTGGCAGTAAAAAGGCCAATATCCATAAGCCATGGAACGTTGGCATTTTACTGTCTGCCATCTTTGTATTCCTGACAAGCCTGAGGAAAACCGAGTTGAATTAGTCAGCCTACCCGCTTTATAAAACCCAACGATGTTTAGAGCAAACAAAGTAGATTTTAATATTAGCATGTGGAATGAGTAGATGGAGAGGATTTTAACACAGTCACTTTGCGGAATGTAAAAAGTGTTGTGCTGTTGACAAAAGTGTCAAAATGAGCCCTGCTGTAGTAGTTTGCTTGGGATTACAGGACACCTGCTCCGTTTAAAAAATGTTACTGCTTGTGCTGTGATCCTCGCCTGCTCCATTTAAAAAAATTGCTTTCTTGTCCTGCCATCCTCGCCCGTCCCCAGACCTAACTACAGTTCTCCCACTCCATACTTCTGCTGCTATCGGTTGCAGCTTTTATCCTCGCCTTCGGCCCATTTAAAAAATGTTACTTGCCAGCTGCTTAAAAAAAAAAGTGCTTTGTCCTGCCATCCTCGCCCATCCCCAGACTAAATTCAATTCTCCCCACTTCATACTTCTGCTATCGGTTGCAGCTTAAATTAATCAGAAAAAAAATCTTGCCCACTTCCTCATCTCAGTATAACTACGGATCCCAATGGAGGACAAATGTACTAAAGCAATTACCGAACACAAAGGCGGAAGGACTATTTTACTATAAATACACTAACTTATGTCAGTGTATTCCTATCTAAATGTGTTTTTAACATAAAAAATTGTTAAAAAAATAAAAGCCCATTTTATAAGCGCAATAAGACATTCCAGGTGTGTGCATGTGTAACCCCCCTGCAAATGGGGGTTCCCAAAAGACTTCCAGGAGCTTGCTTGAATGCTCCAAGCCTGAATGGTGTTTGGCATTTAAGCCATTTATCAGTGAGTGTTTTTAGAACCTCTGGTACTGTCTCTTTAAGAGCTGTCTGCTTGCAGACATAATTAGTTTGTATGGGGGACTGTGTGTTTCTTTGATTGAGTACCACTGAGCTGCTGCCAATTCACTTCATTTTTGCAGTCACTAGAGTGCAAAGGGAACCTATCTGAAAGATGTAACTGTTTGCCAGAAATTATTTAGAAGTAATGAAATTACAGTTTGTCTAACCTGCTTTCTTTGCAGTCAGAACTGTGTGCTAGTTCCCCATTCTAGTTTTGAACTGCTGAACTGGACCAATCAGTGTGGGGTAAGCTAGCTCTAAAATGGTGCCTTGACGAATCAGAACTTGGACTCATAATCTGAGCCAGCCACAAGAGGATTGTATGGGCAGTGACTCTGGGAGATGTAGTTTAGACTTCAGTGCCTTTTGGACCAACAGCAGCAGTCTATTGTGAGTGACAGCCAATCCAGTCAAGAACTGGGAGGAACTCAAAGGAAGTGCCCGTTTTGTCAGTTGGAGTTTCAGTTGAGCTTTGGCAGTGAAGAAGGAAGGAGCCCTGTGCTTTTCAGTGTGCAGTTTTAGTCAAAAACGTGTGTAAGGCCAGAGTTCGGTCTGCAGCTTGTTAGGACTGAATCCGTCCTGTGAAGAGAATCAAAGGATATCTGAAGAGTAGAAACCAGGCTCACCTGTAGAAGACTGGAAGAATTGCTGAAAATTGCACTCGGTCTGTCAGGAACTGAATCTGCTGTGTGTTCTCCGGGTATTGTGCAGTAATTGCGATCGGGATACAGATGCAGCCTGCCTGGTATAGTGCTTTCTTTTATATAAATGTGTGAAGAGGTTTGTGTACCTCAAGTGAGCCCTGCTGACATTGAAGGACCCTATCTTATTTGGAGGTCGTGAGTACTAATTCAGGGTCGCCCTGTTGAATTGCCACATTAAATCCAAATGGAATTACTGTACTGCTGACTGTTTAATTCTCCTTTCTCTGTGTGAAAGGGCCCTACCAGCTGCCACGGTTTGGACTAGCCACTAGGGCTTGGGTACCCAGGGACAGTAACTGATAGGGGTAGGCCTGTGCACAGAGCCATAGGTAGATTATTAGAGTGATAAGCTAATTAACCTGTTTTCCCCCTGTCCTTGTTATATCCCCCTAAATAAATCAGAGCTGCTTGTTTCAGCAAAGTTATACTGCCTGAGGTATTTGGCTATGTTAAAGTACTGTACTGTGATTGTTGCACTGTATCTCATTTCACAGGAGGTCCCAGTGCCGGAACCAGACCTGGGGTAAGTGTATACTGTGAAGGTAATTTGATATATTGTGGGCCACTAGTGGGAAGAAAGGGAGGTTGCAGTGTCCCAGAGGGCTGTGACCAAGTTAGTTTAACTATTGCAAACCCTGACCTCTGGGTGGAGGCACCAGCCATTGGATCAGGCCCCTCAACCTGTTAGTGGCAAATCAGGCAGGGCTAGTAGCCCCTGGGATAGCACCATCTAGGGGTTACACATGTAACATATTTTACCGCACCCAGGCGCTAAAGGCACTCGGCCAAGGCCTCGTGTCTTATTACGCCCCTGGCCGTGCGGTAAAATATGTTCCATGCACACCCTGTCATGTCTTATTGCTTACACAATGCACTCATCGTTTCAACTTTTCCCTCGGAAAGACTGATCACGGCTACAGTACCGGTAAGCCTCACACGGTATGCTCCTTGCACTCCTTCTCCCTGAAGGACTGTATGGCCTTGCTGATACTGGTCCCAGGACTGCTCAGACTTCATTCGGGGCCATTACATTACGATGGTCGCCCTCACTCTCCACGACTTTTCTCCAGTTCACGCGCCGTAGCAGCTCAATACGATGCAAGCAGTGCACAGTAGCAGCGTCCTTACCGTTCCTCTGCACGCCGCCGTGGCATCTATCGTGGAATAATGCCATGTTGCTTGTGACACCTGACACAATTCCGCCAACTGCATTCCTCGTTTGCAAAGCTTTCATTTTTGCTATGTTACGAAAACACAGAGGGGCTGAATCACCGAAAAAACAAATTACACAGTATCTATACAAAGCAGGTACAGAAACAGCTGAAGAGATACAGGACAGCTGACAGAAACAATTTCAGACCAGCTCAAGAAACGGGTACAGGGACAGCTAAAGACAGAAGCAGTGAGAAACAATTACAGAACCACCTATAGAAATAAGTACAGAGACAGACATACAGAGCCAATGAGAGAAACAATTACAGAATCAACTACTGAAACAGATACACGTACAAAGACATACAGAGCCACCAAGAGAAAATTACAGGTTCGGAAACACAGACATACAGAGCCACCGAGACAAAAAAGTACAAAATCAGCTACTGAAACTAATACAGGTAGAGATAAAGACATACAGAGCAACCGAGAGAAAGAATTGCAGAACCAGCTATTGAAACAAGTATAGGGACAGCTAAGCAAAGACCGAACACAGTTACAGAACCAGCTCTAGAAACGGGTATATGTACAGCTACAGAGGGGCAGAACCCCAGAAATGAATACAGAACCAGTTATCAAAACCGGTACAGGGTCAGCTGAGCTACAGAACCACAGCGAGAAAACGGCAGTAATAAGTGATGTCACAGTAGACGACTGTGACTTCAAGCAGGGAATGAGCTGTAGCGGTGCATAGACGCCAATGGATAATGACCCTGTTTTCAAGCAAATCTCCTTAGCAACAAATAAAGGGGAGAACAAATATATAGTATATGCCATGGGCCTACTAAAAAATTATTACATTTATTTTTATCTGGAGGGCTTGACCTCTACAGACTTGATGTAGAGCTCAAACTCTGCAGATACAAATAAATGTGATATTTTTTTGCCAGCCCATGGCATATGTCATTTCTACAAGGATGCTGCCTCTCTGGCAAGATGAGTTCTTTTAATGACAATTTTACTGTTTGAGTTCAGTGCTTTTTTTTTTTTTTTTTTTTTTTTTAAACTGAAGCACCTTTGTAACCAGCCTCAAGTGGAAATAAATGCTGACCCACCTAAGGCTGAAATTAAATTATTTCCACTGCAAGCCTGTCACACACGTAAATAAATGTATTTATCTGCAAAATGTTATTCTCACGGTGATTGTACAAATATTGAATACAAGCAGAGCTGTACCAAAATATTACGGGCTCAATTTTCAAAGAGTGACGTAGGGCTTCTGACACAGGAGTTATGCCAAGCCCTGCATCAAACCTGCTTTTTGCTGCAGCTGCATCAAACTCCTTTGACACAACTGCACCTAATTTTAGTACATCTGGCACAGTTGTGTCAGTTTCCGGCAGCTTGTGCCAAGGAGTTGGTGCAAACCCCATAAAAAGGGTTGCCCAAATGGTGCAAATTAGACTAGGGAAAAGCTGATGTAATTTGTGGCACAGGTGCTTGGGAGTGAAAATCCTAATTGCCGGCTGGAAGAATGCCGCACACCCCGTGCACCAAATGATTAGCGCACCAGGGGCTTGTGGCATTCTCAGAGCTTTGAAAATAGAGCCCTGTGTTTTTTTTTGTTTTGTTTTTTTTGTTTGTTTTTTTTTAAAGCTTTCCCTGAGGTGTCAGCAGCTCCTTGAGAGACAGAAATGCTGAACCAGCGACAGAAATAGTGACCGATGTATTGTGATGGAACTAGTCTGCTGATGAACCATGCTGGCCCATGGGCACAGCGGAAACATTTCCACTCAATGCTGACATCCCAGGTTCCAGAACGGAACTAAGAATCTGAGGGCAGGCCGGGGCGAGGATGCGTGAGCAACCCTTGGACTGCTCCCCTCCTCCCGGGGAGAGAGAAAGAATGGACAAGTACTCTGTGCATGACTGACGCCTGGTGGAGGCCAGGAGTCAGGAGCTACCAAGGCCCAGATGGTGTAAGGGGGTGCTCAAATCTGAGCTTGGCAAGACACGCTACTGCACGCCACACCCCCCATGGGGGCACCAGTTCCAAAAATAGCGGCATCATTTAAGACACCCCATCCCTCTAGCTCCTGTTCGCCTGTTGCAGCACTCCAACAGTGACCTAGTACTGCTGTCCGTTGGGTTTGATCAGACTCCATGCCCTGCCCAGGGGGTAAACCAGGGAGGCAACACCAGTAGGCAATCCCTGCCAGCAACCTTGGACCGGTCTCATGACGGTTAGAGTCTGCACCACAGCCCAGCTTTGGGTGGCAAGACAGGGAGATCGGGAAGAGTTATATCCCAGGGGCAAGGTGGGGGGGGGCCGGGGAGAGCAGGGGCAGAGCCTTCCGAGTCTCGCAACAAAAAGCATACTAAATAACAAAAAGAACTGCAGGTGAACTACCAACACATGAAACAAATACAGGAAGAAAAAATATTGTTAATTAAAACACAGTAATCTGAACTGCTAAGATCTGGTTTAAAAAGCAACCCCACCCCAATTTGCTCCACTATGCCTCCCTACACCTTAGCATAGAGTTTACACATAGTTGATGGACTGTGACTTACACGGCACTTCCCACTTTCTGCAACCACCGGGGCCGATGACTTTTTCTTTTTTAGTCTAGACAGCCCCTCTCACTGCCTATGCAAACCGCGCTGGAGGGGCCATCAGTCCACCACATACAAGCACTAATGGAGAGTCCAGGGAGGCAGACTGCATAATTAAAGGGCCACTGTCAACTTGCTCCATGTCTGCTGTTTAAATGCAATTAGCAGACATGGAGCAAGCCAGAATGTAAATAAATACTTATTTTAAATTTGGCCAAAAGCTGAATGTGCCCCTTTGAAGTTATATGCGAACTACGGTAAGCCCTGTCCACACTGCGCTGAAAATCTGTAACATTTTGAAACCATTACAGACTGAAAGGCCTATCTAAGGCCCCGTCCACACTACACCGCTCAGACCCCGTAACAGACAGAAGCCGTTACAGCCGGGGAGCAGTACAGTGTGTCCATCCACACTGCAGCAGTGACCGGTACAATACCGGTACCGCCAGTCCACACCTCGAGAACCGGGCAACCGTTACCACTGTGGCCAATCCCACAATGCAGCTCGCACTGCGCTACAGGCCATGCAGGGGACAGTTACCGCCAGTTCACACTACCGCTAGTAAAGTTACCGAGGCAGGACCGGTTTCATAACCGCTGTTGAAACCACCTCACATGTGGTTTCAACAACGGTTACGAAAACGCTTTCTGTAACGTTACAGGTGTAAACGCAAACAGCTGCGGTAACGGTTTGGGCACTCTAACGTTACAGAGGTGTAGTGTGGACAGGGCCTTAATTACCCTTAGAAATCCCCTCTGTAACGTTACAGAGAGTCCAAACAGTTACCAAAATGGTTTGCGTTTACACTGGTAAGATTACAGAAAGTGTTTTCTTAACCGTTACAGAAAGCTGTTGTGAGGGGGTTTCAACAACTGTTTCTGTAATGGTTTCAAAGCTCTGTTTAACCCTGTGCACACTACACAAGTAAAATCCTGTAAGGTTTCAAAACATTTTCAGTGGTAGTGTGGATGCACTGTAAGGTGTTCAGTCTGTACCAGTTTCAAAACGTTACAGATTTTCAGTGCAGTGTAACCTTTTCCTAATCATGGGATGTGTAATCTTACCTTGTAGTCTCATGATGTGTGACCTGTTCTTAATTATGTACCACGTTGTCCCAAGTGTGTAAGTATGTAATTTCCTGTACTCTCCCGGAAGGGTACCTTAAAATAGGAAAATTGCTTGTCTAGTGCAAGTAACCTGGTTAACAAAAGCTAAATAAATAAAAACATTACAGTGCATCCCCCCTACCACTGATAACATTACAGCATTTTACTTACGTAGGTAGACAAGCCCGGAATATTAGTTGTCAACAACAATTTTGAAAATGCTTTCTGTAACGTTACCAGTGTAAAAGCAAACTGTTACAGTAACGTTTTGGACCCTCTGTAACGTTACAGAGGGCTTTTTCTTGTGCAGTGTGGACCATACCTCTCAACCTTTTGTCCCCCAAATGTGGAACATTGCCTGTCAAAATGTGGAACAAATGGGCAAAATGTGGAACACTTGATCAAATCATTACCTAAGAAGCTCAAAACACTGTTAAAATGTAGCATTTGTGTTCAGAAAGTCTGTTATTAATTGAATAATATATTTTTTGCATTATTTACTATGGATTTTTGCTTTAAAATGTTGACTTTGAATGTGGAACAAGTCCTCACAATGTGGAACAGGGAGCTTTTGTGAAGTAAAATGAGGAACGTTCCTCGTAATGTGGTACAGTTGAGAGGTATGGTGTGGACATGGCCATAGCTGGTTAAGCCGCTCGCTCCGCACTCGCGTTTATCAGTATACCAGCTTTTCAGAGGATCCCGGAGTGCCGCAACGATCAACCTACCGGTGTGGTAAGTCTCTACACGGAAGCAACACAAGCTCTCAGGTTGTTGCAGTGCAAATGCGACCGTATAAACATGGTGTAGTGCTACCAGTCACAATGCTCAGAAGTGATTTACAGGAGCAGAAGCACATTAGGAGAAGTGGTACCTGGTGGTCCTGCGCAGGCAGCGTTTTTAAAGCCACGGTGAAGTCATGACTGATCTTCCCTGCAGTGCAAATCCCCCACCGGGTGGCCATGGCTCTGATGTACAGCAGCAAGGAGTGCGCGCAAAAAAAGAAACAGCAGATGTCACCGTTCTTATACTTTGTGAATCACGTGGTGTAACTTTAAAGCGTCGCGAATCCAGAACTAGAAGGAAAGAGCGCGCGCGGGTACCTAAAGCTAAAACGCTCCGCCCTCTGGGAAAGTTATGCCCTAGAAGTGGACTAACGGTTATCTTCGCGTCTTTGGCAGCGTCCTTAGCTCGTGGGAATTTTTTTTTTTTGTACACGTAAGAATTAAAACATACTTACTTTTTTTCTTGCAGACCGGATTCCATTTTATTCGTTAATGGTGGTTTTGTGGGAGGATGCATAGTTTGGCTTACATAAAATAAAGAATGCTTTTAGTCAGCCTGACTTGGGCTGCTGTGCTTGGGAGCCGGTTGCAGTGGTTGAAATCTTTTACAGATGATTTATTTGCAGCGAGGCTACTGAGATGCTTACTGGAGCAACTGACTGCGCTGGATGCTGGGGTATTTAATAGGCACAGGGCGGCGCTACTAGGGAAAGTACTGAGGCAACTTGTGTGGGCTGAATACCTCGAATACGTTTCTCCCTAATGATCCCTCTCACACCACCTTGAGACACATATACATATTTAATTCCCCTGAGCTAATTAAATGGGTTCTAAGGAGTCCCAGAGCACCTTGTCATGTCCTGCTTCTGCTTGTTGTCCTTAGTAAGCTTTTTTCTGTAGGCCCCGTGACGCTCCAAATTTGGGAGGGGCACTACATTTAATTTAGTTTTTTACCGGGTAAGAGCACTAGACATATTGGGTGGGATATTCAAAGGGTTGCGGTGGCGCCTGATGTTGTGCCATGCACAACCCCACTGATGTCATAGGCGGAGGTCAAAGAATTTGCTCGCGCCAAATCCCGTCATGGCTCACCTGTAATGTATGCAGCGTAAGTGCGGGGGTGTGCCATGCATATATGACACATCCTGATATTCAGCCTGGGATGTGCGGCGCATATGCAGGCACACATCCGCCTTGCGCTGCACGGGGCACAAAGTGTGCCTGAAAAAAAACAGGAGCAAGGACTGGCCACCCACAGGCCGGCTGCCGTATTGCTGGGCACAACATGGCAGATGCCAGCTATGGGTGGCCACTCGCCCTGGCAGCACCGTCCGGTGGCGTAGCACCCCCCCATGCCCGATCGCGGGCTGTATTACATAATAGCAGCCCTGGTGGTCCAGTGCATCTAACCACTTGCCCGATCGCGGGCTGTAATAATGAATTGGGTCCACTGGACCACCAGGGAGTTAACACCGTGCCCAATCGCAGGCTGTAATATTCTTTTAACTCCCTGGTGATCCAGTGGACCCAACACCTTGCCCGATTGTGGGCTGTAATCTTTTAATTCCCTGGTGGTCCAGTGGTACCCGTACCCCCCTTCCTAACCCACCCACTCTTACCGCCACCCATTTCCCCGGTCAGTGACCAGCAGCACCCCGGCAAGCCGCCCGCTGACTGACAGTGTACAGCATGACTGTGGTGGGCCATGGGCGTGCAGACTGTACTGTACTACACGGTCCTGATATGAATCACGCCGCCGGGACTGTGTCATGTCTGTCTACACCATTAACCTCGCTGTCACCTGCCACTGACCCGGGGAGCGGGGTGAGCAGGTAAGGAGTGGCAGGCAAAGAGGAGGGTTACGGCTACCACTGAACCAGCAGAACCAATCATTATTACAGCCGCGATCGAACAGAAGATTCAATCACTGGACCACCAGGGGGTTAAAAATTAGTACAGCCTGCGATGCGGGTAAGAGGTTAGATCCACTGGACCACCAGGGAGTTAAATCAATAATACAGCGTGCGATCGGGCAATGGGGTGCGTTGCTGGTGGGGACAGGGGGTGTCGGTCTCTGACGGCTGCAGTCTGGCAGGGCGCAAGTCGCAGGGGATTGGCGCACCTGCATGCTAATGGGGCCATAATGACATGCAAATGACTCCATTTGCGCTTTGCATACATTATGGCCCTATTTGCATGTCCACCGCTGAATATCGCGGTTGCTGCGCCTAACGCAACAGCACTAGTGCTAGTGCATCCCCCTGCTCCTGTCTGGCCACTTGTGCTGGCGCAGTGTGGGTGGCCACAGTGCCATATTCAACGGTGCGGAGCCATGGCACAGCACCGTTGAATATCGCCCAGACCACGCCCTGGCACATCCCAGTTGCGCTGTGCCCAGCTTGCGCCCCTGCCTGGCGCAGTTCTGAATATCCCACCCATTCTGCTTATTTTCAGGCACGACCCAGGAAGGGGAATATTGGTGAATGCCAACTGACTTTGAACCAGATTAAGCTGTTGGTGGTATTTTTAGTGAATACTTTAACAAAGTGTACTTTTGATTTCCTATCTTAGAACAGTGCATGTCCTCTCTCAAAAAACTGTTCTCTGTGGCTCCTGTTAAATTAACCCTCAAGCCCACTGACTCTAACGTACCCTGTGTCCATGTCTGTGGTGGTGTGGTGCATACTAGTCAGTAAGTGGGAAGGGTAGCCGGGGGGGGGTACATCTTCAAGGGGGTGGTCATTTGGGGGTTGCGTGTTTGGAGGTTTGCCCTTCTGTGTTCCTCTGCTGTGCTGTTGGATTTCCCCTTTACTGAGGAGGTGGAAGGCCCTCCACTGGAAGGGGGTGGGGTGCTGGTCCATTTGTGGGAAGGCCCCCGTGTGGGGAAGGGGGTGCAAACCCCTCTGTGGGTATGTGGTTACAGAACTCTACACGCGTAGTGGAGGTGCAGGGCACTAAGTGGGTAGAGGGGTTCCAGGTCACTTCTTGGAAAGGGATAGGTGGTTGTAGGCCTATGCGTGGTGATGTACTTCAGATGGCAGACCTGTGTCAATGGATAGAAGGCTGTGTTGGTGTCCATGCTGCAGTGACAGTGGTTTGCAGGTGGGTGGGAGGGTTGATGTCTGGGTAATATGCAGCCTCGTGGGGGGGATTGTAGAGTAGTCCAGGGAGGGGGCTTAGAATAGATATCCCTGTCATTATCACATTTTGACCTTCTCTCTTCCTGACCCCCTGTAGGATTTCCTTTTTACCTGGCAATGAGGAGGGAGTGCAATGCCATCTACAGGAAGGGTGGGTGCCTCCTCTGATGGAACCCCCAGTTCATGAGCCAACACCAACCCCTACACCAGCTCCATCCTTCATGCCCCCTCTTTCCACAGTCCCCCTCCCTTAAGCACCCTTGCTCTTACAGTCTCCTCCAACACTTGCTCTATCCCTAATTTCACACCACCATCACCACTTTTGATCCCTCCATGGCCCCTCAGACACCTTCCTCTCAACTCTTATTCTCCCAGATACTTCCCCCTGGCCCACCAGACACTTTCTTCCTTTTCCAACCCTCTTAATGCCCTCGCCTACCAGACACTCCTTCCTCCCAGGTTCCCCTGAAACCTCTTGCCTGGCCCTATCCTATCTTACACACTTCCTTTTAATAGACACCCCTCCCTCCCAGTCCACCCAGACACCAGCTTGCCAGACACCTTCTCCTCTCCACATCCCCCTGGATGCCCCTCCCTTTCCAGACACCCCTCCCTCTCAGGCCCCCCAGACATTTCACTCTCTGGACACCTCCACCTCCTGCCACCCCCCCCCCCCGACACTCACATCCCAATAAATATACCCTACACTTATGCTATGTTGTTCCCTGTAATGACATGGGGAAGGGGGATGTTGCTTAATTAGAGAAGGGTCAGTGAACGAGAGCTTGGGGTGGGGGATGCTGTTCCTCAGTATGCCTCCCATTTCTTTGAAGGGGCATGGTAGTCTTATTGTTATAATAGGTGGAAGGTGCTTTCCCTAAAGCTGTAGGTAGGTGGGAGCGCAGGATATCTGAATGCCTTGGGTAATGTGGATCAGTATCCTGCTGTAAGAGTTGTGGTGACCGACCAACCTCTTAACTCATGTATGCAGAGTCAAAACACTATATGACCATTCGGTCAAGGAAATTTGCAACTGCTTCCCCCCATCCTAAACTTCCCTGCACTTCTAGCGTACCATGATGGTGTTGTCCTCTCCGCTACGCCTGACCTTGTGGCCTCTCCTTCACATTTCTCTAATACTTAGTTGTGCTCCCCACCCTCCTGTCCTGCGTCCTCTCGGAGGCTTCCTTTCCCTCGTCTATCCCCTACCACCCTGCCTGTACCCTATATCGCCTCGCCTGCCACACTCTCCTTCTACTCTGTTACACTGCTTGTTTTTTTTTTTTTGTTTTTTTTTTAACTCACTGTCTGTCTTGTACTTATGGCACTGTATGTAATATACCATTACTAACAATTGTCCTCATTGGTACTTCCAGCTACTGTTACTAGACTCATTATACACCACGAAGAAATTGAACCACTGTTTCCAAACTGTTCTTCACTTATGACTACGTTTAACTATTGTATCTCTGTATTCTATAATATTACTGAGGTGTTATGTTGCGACTGTTCATATATTGTATATCCCGTGTTCCTGTGCTAACCAGGTCCATCTTGTAAATGAGCTATGCTCAGTGGTGTTCGCCTCGATTAAATAAAGATTTGATTGATTGGTTGATGTATGCTGTCACAGTCCCATACCTCTATGCACACTGACACCCATATCCCCATGCACACTGCCATATCCATCAATCGCCTCAATGCTCCCGTTTGCACGGTCAAGACCATCCACCACACAGTCCATCAGACCCATGGTCTCCATACACTCTGTCACACTCACTGACCCAATGCCACCAAGTATGCTGTCACATGTCACAGCTTCATTGCCACATACACTGTCACACCGACCAACCAAATATCCCATGCACGTTGTCACACCTACAGATGCCAGACCACCATGCACGCTGTCACACCCACCAACCCCATGTATGCTATCATACCTAGTTATAAACACTTGCAGCAGGCTACTGAGCCACATACACCATGTGCCATGTCACAGCATCAAACAAAATACACATGGGTGCTCACACCTGCCAACCTGCTACTGTATGCAATGTGTCGCACCTCAGAGCATCATACTCATAGTATCCCCAAAACCCAAAGCATGCTGTCACACCTCATGACCCCATACACACATGCACGATGTTACATCCATTTACACCTTAATCTGTGCATGCTGTGACAAATCCCGACAACCACATACCCATGTATGCTGTCACACCCACCGACTGACTCCAGACCCCCATGTACGCTGTCACACCCACCTACCAGATGCACTGAATTTCACCCATCAACCACATAACCCCATGCACTCTATCACACATTATGACCAAGGCCCCGATTTTTCTGCTGCAGCTTGGGTCTAAATTCTGCGGCAAGTCCCCCTGTTGCCGCAGAACTTCTGTGGCATTAGTTTCCTATTTCTGCAGTGGCAGTTGGGGGCTGCG
Organism: Neoceratodus forsteri; assembly: GCA_016271365.2. Classification (NCBI taxonomy): domain Eukaryota; kingdom Metazoa; phylum Chordata; order Ceratodontiformes; family Ceratodontidae; genus Neoceratodus; species Neoceratodus forsteri. Next base: position 207,548,093 of record CM028133.1, on the reverse strand, counting down.
GTAGCAGACAGCAACCACTCCCAAGCACCCAGGTAGGGAAAAAATTTTAGTTTTTGGGCTGGGGTCTACAAATGAGACGGTTGTCAATTAACTCCTGAGTTCTTAGCATTAGAAAGTAAACAAGCATTTGTCAATGCCGAATGTTTGCTTGCTGGCATTGGCATTGGTAGTGTAGGAGTTACAGAGCTGCGTAATAGGAATGGCAGTGAAGTATTGATCTGAAGCCAACCCCACCAGCACCCTGCAGAGACTGACAGGCATTGGGGTGTGCCTTTGGGTCATCAGGCATAATGACAGCCTATTTCACACACCCTACCCTGCAGACACGACAAGTGTCACTGTATGCCTTGGGGTCTTTGGCCCTTATGCCTACCCCATTCCATTAGGAAATACAGTGAGATGGGTGCAGTATAGGAGAATGGGGTGACCTTTGGGGCCAAAGAGTCCAAGGCACACCTCGATGCCTCTTAGTGCCTGCAGGGTGTGTGTGGAGGTGGAATGGTATGAGCATTGCAGGCGACAATCCCAAGTCACAGCCCTAATGCCTGTCATTCTCTACAGCGTGGGGTATTATGGTCGGAAACCCTAACACCTCAGGCATTCGTTGGTATTTTCACTCCAAATTTTCAACATGGCTTTTTTTCTGACCCCCACCTCATGAACAGTGGCAATATCAGTTAGTTAGCCGAAAGCTGCTTTTGCACAGTGACTACGGCATTTATCACCACAGGTGCAAAAACACATTCCGAACAGGATATAAAAAATGACAGCTGTACTGTTCATGGGGAGGTGTAAAAAATGGCAATGTTAAAAATCTGCAGTGAAAATATTAAAAAAATGGTGAAGTCACAAGCGTGCGTAGAAACTGCAACACACACCCGTAATGTAATTAGTTGGGGATTTTTTACAGCAGATTGTCAACAAAGGCATTTTGGAACCTCTGGTCATGAGCAGTGTCAATGTGATTTTCTTTATCTGTCCCGAACAATGACTTCCCACAGCGACCATGCATTTCTGTGCTGAAAGTGTGAAAACACATTTCGGCCATCTTGTGAAAAATGACAGCTGTACTGTTCATAAGGAAGTGTGGAAAAATGCCACTGGTGAAAAATCTGGACTGAAAATATTACAAAATCATGAACTTACAAGGGTGTATGGAAACTGCACAATGCTCACTCGTAACACAGTCATTTTATAGACTTTTGTCACTAGATTTTCAACATAGCCATTTTAAGACCTCTGCTCATGACCGGTGTCACTGTGATTTTCTTAATCTGTCCCAAACATTGCTTTCGCACACCAACTGCGCCATTGTGTGCTACATGTGCGGAAACACATTTTGGGTGAGATGTGAAAAATGGCAGCTGTACTGCTCATAAGGAAGTGTGGTAAAATGGCAAAGCTGAAAACCTGGTGTGCAAATATTAAAAATTCGCAAACTTGCGAGCGTGCATAGGAACTGCGCAACATGCACTCCTAAAACAGTCATTTTTGGGAATCTTTTCACCAAATTTTCACACGACTTTCCCCAGGTTTTCATCAACATTCTCAGCTGTTTTTGAACAGCAGTTCTTTAATGTAACTTTTGTCGTGCCTGAGGTGAGCAATCGTGCACAAAACACTGCTTCCTCACATAATGGGACAATGGATCTCCACAAACAGCTGAGAATACTGAGGGAAAGCAAGGTATAGCCATATTAAAAGGAATGTTCCTTTTAATTATTCAGAAGCTAAATGAAATGCAAAAGAGATTTCAAAATGGGCAAGAAAGGGCATCTTACAAAGCTGGAAAAAAGGGGCAATCTAAAACAGAATAAAAAGGTATATGTCATACATTTCAGTGGAACATGCAGTGGGTGGGGGAAGGCAGGGCTCAGTGAGGGATATAGGCTACATGTAGGAGTGGGTAATGAGCACAGGACACTGGATTTTAAGAGAGAAAAGTGAGGATGAAGAGTGGTGGGGAAGGGGTATTCCAAGGTGGATGTTTTAATCCTATATGTTTATAAAAGAGCTGGGTTGAAAGTTTAAATTGAGCAAGTATGTGTTGAATAAACTAAGCATGCCTCCCTCTCCATCCCCCCCACCCCAGCTCCAAAACACCCCTCCTATTTCACCCCCACCTGCCCCCTGCCCTTCTTCTACCTATCTTTGAACTCCCATATCCCAATGCTGCCCTGACAAGGCCCTACTAGAGCAGCAATTTGATACTTCTCATGGTGGTTATCAACTCTTCTTGTTGTAGGGTTCACTTGTGTTTGCTAGCCTTTGTAATGTGCAATTCAGTTGTACATATTACTTGTAAACACTTTATGCTTGTATCCTAAACAGTTGTATTAATGTATGTTTTGTAATGTCTGTACAGTTTTCATAACATGGAACCTTCGTAAAAAAGTTCATACTCAAAGATTATTTCTGAATATTCAAATACATAAATAAATAATGATAAAAAAACCTGACTGAAAATATACAGTATATCTGGTGGGATGGGACTTTTATAATTCACCGGTGTGGCTTTGCCACTTATGAGCCCAACCCCTGACTCTTGGAAATAAATTGCACATCTCAGTCAGGCCATTGCATATGCACACCATATATTTGGTTATTTAGTTTCTATTTAGCAGGTAGGTGCACTAGACAACACTTTTACTTACTTTCAGGCACAATCCAGGAGAAATATATAGCCTAAGCAATATTTTTACTTTTGTGTGTGTGTGTGTTTAAAAAAAAAAATATATATATATATAATTTCCATTTTGACTTTTGTACCTCTGGGAAAGAGGGACAAGGTCACAGTGTGTGTCAATAAACCAAGAAATGCAACAAAGCAAGTTGTATAAGAAACATTTTTATGTGTGTGTGTGTGTGTGTGTGTGTGTGTGTGTGTGTGTGTGACTTTGTCCTGCTTAATCCTTGCCTATGTCTTTAAGTGTCCAGGACTTGTTGAAGTCTTTTATCTCCTTATCAGTCGGTATTTCAGCAGGGTGTTACAGAGCACAAACATATAACTTCTACTGTCATTCCACTGTGTGCCTGGCAGGGTGGTGTAGATTGTAAATCCAGCACTAACAGCAGCCAGCAGCACAAGATAGATAGAGGAGGGAGGGAAGGAGAGAGATATTTGGTGGTGGTGGTGTGGCCGGGGTCTCGGAGAGGCTGCTAACCATGATGATGCCTAAGAGATTTACAATCACTCTGGCTGCTGCAGAAGACAAACTCCTGAGCACTTTTCATAATATTATCAAAAACAAAAACTGCTGTGCACATGCAGTACAGCCATCTCCTATATTTCCTTTTGCAGGTTTTTGACCGCTACTGCTGCTACTGATTTCTAATCTGCATGCCTGCCTACTAATCTTTAATCTATCTATATACTTACGAAAAAAAAAATGTGAAGAAAACCTGAGAACTGTTACTTCCTTCAGTTTTATTGGCCCGGCATATTTCATTGAAGAGAATCCCTTTGCCCGCAGTTTAAAAACGGTGTTTTTTTGTAAACAGTATCCCAAAGTGTTGAGATTGATAAATGGTTTATTTTCAACTAACCGATGTTATAAATGAAAATGGGTTGTTTGTAAACAAAACAAAACAAAAATTGTGTTTTGTTAGTCACTATGCTGTTTTTTTATTTTTTGTGTGTGTGTGTGTGTTTTGTTTTGCAGTGGAATAAAACATTGGTCTTCAGGACTGAGTGGTAAAACCCATACCTTAACTAACAAATTGCAAAAGCAAAAGGTGTTATCACTGGTGTGAGAATAAATGTGCAATTCCACTGCAACCCATTCTGTATTTTATGTGACACTGTTTTGGATATGTGTATCTGTTTTGCCTTATTTTTTGGCCTAAAACTGCCCTTCCCACTGTAAAACTTCTGCCTTTGTTATAATTGGAGATTTGTACACCAGGCACTTGGCGTTTTTCTGCTTAATGGAAACAATGGACCAGATGAAGAGCTTGCAACAGAAAGAATGTCCGCTTTAACTAAAACTAGGTAAAGCACTAATACAAAGCATTGCAATACAGTATGGCATCAATCAAATAGCTAATAGGATGCAGTGCAATGACCCCTGTTGTCCCCCACCAGTCTATCGTATGATATATATTCACTAAATTATGACTTCTCCACTCCTGGGCCTTACCCCTCACTGGTGTAATAGAAACCATAGAAATGTAGAATTTGTCGGCAGATATGAGGTCCCCTTGGTCCGCCTACTCTGGCCATTTTCCCTGTTTATGCTACTGGGCATAAATGTGTTCTGTGTAGCTATAGATATGTATCTAATATTTTATTTATATGCAAATGTTGTCCAGGAAAGGGATTAGAAGCCAAGGCTTTTAGGGAAACTACCAAACAAAACAATACAATGTTGTAATGAATAAAAATTAACTACAGAACCAATCTATGTACTACAATAATGCTTTTAGCAGTGAAATAAATAAACGAGTAACTAACTAACCTCTCCAACTAACTATGAGTACCAACTGTGCATTCCGTTGGAGGTCAGTATAGATCATATGATACATCTGTGGCTTGGGTAGGGGAATGGCTGGGGATTATTATATACGCACCTATAGCCAGATATAACTTTTTGATTTTATTAATTAACATAATCTGCGGTAAAATGTAATTTTTTCAGGAGCGAGGTAAGAAAGCGAACCACTGTAAAATGCTCTAGTACTGAGACTTCCATTCATTCTGCAGTCAAAATTCGTGGCCGGTCCTAAGGACCTGCCTTCTGTCTGAGAGCCGATTATATAGGACAATACAGGTACTCAGTAAACAATTTGCTTAAAAGCTGGTCTGGCCCGGCCTATTGCAACCTCCTGTTGTCTCCACCTTTACCAGCCGTGCAGCCTGAATTGGATTTTCAGAGCTGAGGCAGGCTTGATCCCGCAAACGACGCCACAGTTCCTCTCCGCTTTTCTGGTAACTGCAAGCTGAATGCTGTAGGAAAATTTTAAGGGTAATGGTTCCCAAATAAGAGCTGAAAGTTCGAAAACGACAGACGTGTGTGTACTGTTTTATCTATATATCGATCTATCTATCATGCGCATGGATGGCAAAAGATAGTGATGTCAGCTAATTGATTTGGTATTTCTGAAAGCATCTGTCCTGCGCTCTGCTAGGTCACTTATTTCAGAACCTTATTTTTTATTTTCATGTTATTTTTGGTAACCAGGTAAGACCCACTAGGCACAGGTGCCTGTTTTCAGAGGTGACCCGGGAGCACTGTGGAGGTTAAGTGACTTGCTCAGAGTCGCACAGTATAAACGCAAGTGGAAGTTGTGAGAATCAAACCCATTTCTGTCTGCTGCAAATGTACTAAATTCATTCACAGCTTGTTACTCTAACCTCTAGGCTATACTACCAATCCCAGATATTAAAATCATTATTTGTTTTGTATTTTTTTTTCTTTCTTTATGAAGTATCCCTGCGATTGTCATCAAACAGTCTAGATTGTTTCTGTCTTGATGTTTCTGTGCTGGAGTTATTTTATTCTAATCATTTTATAGCTTGGGGGAGTCTTGACAAATTGATAGCAGCCACTAATCCATAACAACCGATTTGAATTCAATCCCGTTTTAAATGAAGTAACAACAATTAAGGAGATGTGTTGCCCTAATTTTCTATTGTTTTTAAAAATAGCTGTATATATAAATATCGAGATCGAGAGAGGGAGATAATGGATGGCTGAAGAAATTAAACATATTAAACAAAAGCAGTGTAATTGTTTGAATCAGGGACCGGAAGGTAAAACACACCTATTAACAAGCATTGGGGGGGAGGGGTATTCCGACTGCTGTCTGAAGTTTTACAAGATGGCAGATACAATATATGTGTATTCAACCTTTCCTGAAAAGTTCTGTTGTATATCCAAATGAATACGGTGTAGGCTGATATAGGACAGGTGACCCATTTACACAGCATTAATTCCAATTATAGGAACCACGGGGAGCAAGATACATAAAAAGGAAAATATAAGTATAAATGAACATAAGCAGCAATTCGAATTTGTATATGGGACAAGTGAGTCGTATAGTAACTGTACCAACATTTATACACACTGTTGTAATAAGAAATGTAAAATGATGATGATGCTGTTCAGTAGTATTGTATGTTAAAAAAATAATATACTTTCAGTAAAAGATTAAATGCAAAAAAAAAAGATACCTATGCCATCACATTTATGAATTCGTATCTTAGGCTAATTTTCAAACAAGATTTGATGTAAGGGTGCCTAAAATGTATTCTACATTTTCAGCCACAGTTTTGTGGAAAAGTAAGTGCTTCCCAGGTGTTTACTGGACGAGGTTTATAATTCACGAAATATATAACTACATGATACTGCTGGCTCTCTGATCATCTTTCTGCCAAAAACTATTTTGGGATTAGTTCAAACACCAAAATGAAAAAAAAAAAATTGAAATCGGAGGCACTCCCTGTCATATGTTCAGTTAAAGTGATAGTTTGGTGGGTTAGCCAGTATAATTTATAATGCAAAGGCAACTTTAAGATAAAGGTGAGATTGCTTGATTAGTGTGAATTAAACAAATTCACTGAAGCATGAACATGCCCTTTCTGCTCTCCCTGCATACCACAGCGGTGGTTATTGCTTCAGAAAAAAATATAGTGTATCCTCTGACTTGGTGTGAGGATTTGAACTTCAGTGAAACACTTATCTTTCCCTGTGTATTATAGAAACAAAGATGATACAAATACAAAGGAATAAAGCCAGTTTACACGCTTTTGAAACATTTGAAGTCTCTGTCAGATATGTTAACATACATCAGAAATAAACTTTAGAAGACTCCACAGCTGTACTATTTGTATAACCAGTTACGAGCTCTTCTTTTTTTACCAGTTTAGGTTGAATAACCTGTGGAAAATCCATCTTTTAATTGACATTTGCCACGCTGGGTGGGCTCCCAGCATGACAGCTGGAAGAGCTGTTTTGGGGCTGGAGCCGACAGAGTTCAGCCTTTGCCACACTGGGGTGGGTCCCAGCGTGGCACCTGCACACTCTTTTTTGTGTGGGGGTGTGAAGCCAACGGGGATTGAAACTCCATGTCTGCTATACAGAGTGTGCGAATGTGTTGGGAGGGGGAGCGCTGCTCACTGAAGCGGTGTAGGGCACTGCATTTTGGATCACCACACTATGTTTCTTGCACATGGGTGCAAGCAAACATAATAATACAGAAGTAAACATCATTTCAGACATATATCAACAGACTAGTTTATTTTATCAAATCACAAGTGCTTTCTGATTATAAAGTTATCAGTGGTGAATGTTATGTGTTCAATCTTACAAATTAAATGGGACTGTTATGACTTCTATAATGTTCATTGTGTTTATGCTAATTATCATTTATTTCATGCTTCCCCATGTACCCTTTCCTCCATGAGGCAACTAGCAACTAATCATTTTAGCTCAGTATACTTCTTTGTAAAACTGTTTAAATAGACACATAAATAAAACAGCAAAGAAATCGCATGCATTTTCCATGGCTATAGAATTTAACATACTGAATTTTGTGCTAGGTCTGATCACCATATTTAACAGAAATATTTGTGAAACCCTTTTACAGATCCCTTACATTTGTTTTCTGATAACATTGCTCATTCGCATTTCTTATGAAGCTGATGGTTAATTTGCAAATCAAACACTAAACTCCCTGACTCTAAACTAACTGCATCCTATTCAAAGACAGAATGGCCCTTATTGTTTTCTCAGCATGAGGACACCAACTTCTGTTGCACAATGGTGTGTGGTCATTTCAGAATACTCAAAAAGGTCCCGTTCAATTCAGGGGTTATCTCCTTGCACTGCTAAATCAGATAACAGAAAGTTGCCATGACTCCCAAATTGAACCTCACAGTGAAATCGGACAAATTAAATACACAATACAGGAACTAGTCTGAAATAATGTGATCTGAGATTAAGAATACTTAGTAATTCTGTCAATTAATTTCAGAATTTATAGTGGCATGCATAGTAGTATAGTGTTGTAGTATAACAGATGCCAGGATGTGGTATGTTTATGTTGCATTTTTTGTATTTCTCCTGCAAACAATATCCAATGTGCAACACCACACACTGAAATAAGCACGCTAAGATTTTGAGAAGCTACTCCTAACTCCTAAGAGTATTTGCTATTATGAGCTATTCTTACATAGCTATACCATTGAATTTATTGGGAATTTTTTCCTTTTTCTTTTTCTTCTTGATAACTAAATGAGGGCATCTAATGTTTAATAAATAATAATATTTATTGCCTTTTGTAACCAAATACATGTATAACATTTTAATTCAAGTCCCAAAGGAAACAAAGACAATGTGCATATTGCTTTATATCAAAATGATGGGCCTGTTTTAAAAATCAGTCTCTTTAACTTGTAAATCTATAAAGAAAATATAAAGTAGCAAAATGTTCTATAAAACATTTTCCTTTATCTTATTACATTATTATATATGATGGTTATTTTTCATCCACTGTTACTGCCAATTATGAAAGAACTAAACTGTTCTGTTTGTTCACACAAATTTTCTGCAAATGCTTAAAACTATTATGTCAGTATGTTCTATTAAGCTCTGCATTCAGTGGAAAATTCTTTTCAACCAGATCACATTTATCAAAACATAAAGCCACTTTAAAACACTGTTTTGCTTGGTCAGCTGTGCTTAGACAAATAATGGTAGATTCAAAACTAAATAACTACCAAGGCAAATCAGAGAACTGACTTCATCAATTGTAGACATTAGAGCAGTAGTGTAAAACATTTTTGTACTACAAATATATTCAATACTGCAAGTAACTTAAATACTCGATCTTTTAAAGTGTTTAATGAGCTTCAAAAATTAACTGTTGTTGATGCCATGCTATGTGACTGCTACAGCTGTAATCAGACATTAAGGAAATAATAATGAAAACCGGATTCCAAACAGAAAAACAAAACAAACAAAAAAATACTCAACAATAAGGAAACTCGGATAAACAAGTGTCAAATGTTTATGTTCCGTCTCCTTTTGAAAATTAATACACTGTTTTATTGTTAATAATGAATTGCCAATTTTAGCCCTTCACTTAGTTTAGCAAATATACTTTTTTTTTTTTTTTTTAAACAAATGTCCCTTTCATTGTAATTTTGAGTAAATACACAGGGCTAGGAAATACTGTATGACTACCCATAATCCTTAGAAAATCTTTTGTAATTTTCACGCTTTCCATCCCTGTCTCCATTGATCCCTTGCTAACTTACTGCGATAGTGCTACCATGTGCCGGCATTTTAATAAGTCGATGATCAGTCTCTATCAACTTCACTTTAAAACAAATCTAGCTTCAGTAGTAGTGTAGTGGTCAGCAATTGACACTCTTTACCACAAGACACCCAGGAAGACGGTGGCTTAGCTGCTGTCTGTAAGGAAACTATTAATATCACTTGAATTCAGCTTGTGCCTTTTGGAACATCTGGCAACACGGGAACCCACTTTAACTCACTGTGATCAATAGGCAACAGTGAAATATGCACTTGACATCACGAATAAACTGGGATTAGGCGGTTAGCACTGCAGCAGCCTGCCAGGTGATGAACAGAGTGGGGAAATCACATCAAATATAAAAAATAACAATCAATAACTTTTTGTTAATTACTCATTCATATTCTGAACCAAATAGCAATAGCTTGTGCCAGACACCCAGTGTATGTATATGTGTGAGTGTGTATATGATTTAGAACTGTGGCCACGGTGTGTGTGTTTCCTGTGATCCCTCCTGCAAGACCCTGTCAGTGCTAATAGGGTTGAGGGCTAATGTGTGTGTGTGTGTGTGTGTGTGTGTGTGTGTGTGTGTGTGTGTGTGTTATATGTAGTTTCGGGGCAGAACCATCAGACTCAAGAATCCGTTTCACTCTCAAATGAGGATAGACATGAGGCCACTGTAACCGGTGACTGATGCTTTAGATTGCCGTGACACACTGAAAAATAAAGGCTTCCTCCTAGAGAAAAGCCAACTGTGTTAACAAAGGTAAGCAAATTAATAGAGTATTTCATGTAGTAATGAAGGAGAATGACACCAATGCAATCGAATCCCCTCCCCAATCCGATAAAATTGTCCCAGCGGTATTTTTGCCCACATAGTAGATTCTGCAACTAAAGACAAACTACGCTTATCAGCGGATGATTTTGAAGAATGAATATAGTAACAGAATATAATAGGTGCCGCTCAGATGCCATTCTTTTCGCTGAATATTTAGAGTTTTTTTGAGCAGAGATAAATATACTTGTGAGTCTGCTACTTATAAAGCCTTACCCTGGCTAGAGAAAACAATCTGCATATTCTTTATATATTAACAATTTTGTTGTCTCTATTAGAGTAACCACTTAGTATGCTCACTTGTGTTTGCAGTATGTGTGTTCAGAGATGAGCAGAGTGCATAGATTCAGTTTTATTCATAGATTTTTACCGTTATATCAGCAATTATTTGTGTTCTTTTCTTATACATTTTCTGCACATAACCAGTCTAAATTGTATTTTCATTTGCATGGTTTTGTTTCATCTGCTGCAGGAATAGATCAGAAAAGTGTCTTATATGGACGACCCTAGTGAAGTGCTGGACTTCTACAACTAATATCACTATCCAATACCTCCCAAGCATGTGTATAATATTTACCAAGGAAACCTCATTATTTGGTATTACCCATCTCAGACAGAATCAGGCGTTAGTTATGTGAGTTTCACCCTCCAGTTCCGATCAATTCAGAACAGGCTGGCTTATATAACAAAACTTAGCAAGTGTTTCTGTGTTGAGGATTTTTGTGGGGGTGGAAGCATATTACCAAAAAATTGATGAAAACAAATAATAAACGCTAAATTGTACTGTGTTGGTCTGGGAAATCGATGTTCAGTTAACTGATACGAGCAGTGAGGTGAGATTGTAAACAGGGCATGATTTGCAGTTAATTCAAGTGAGAGATATTTGAAATGAGAATTCTCCCAGACTGGATGATTATGACACCCTGCCAGCAGACGAAAAACATCCTTAGCTGATAAGTTAATAAGATGCAAAATCAGTTAGGCAGTATAATAATTATCAACCCGTGTGTACGATGTAATGAGAATGTATTTCATAATTCTGTATTTTCTGTACTTGTTGCAGTTTGTATCGGAGGAAATATCCTACAGAGAGCATTTCAGCGATATAAAGAACACCCTGCCAGCAGATGAAAAACATCCTTGGCTGATAAGTTAATAAGATGCAAAATCAGTTAGGCAGTACAATAATTAATTATCAACCCGGTGTGTAACGATGTAATGAGAATGTATTTCATAATTCTGTATTTTTCTGTACTTGTTGCAGTTTGTATTGGAGGAAATATCCTATAGAGAGCATTTCAGTGTATAAAGATGAGTTTTACAAAGTGACTGACTACTGCATCCAACAGCGGGTAGTACAGTACATCCCATACTTCAACACACCTATCGTCGTGTGTGTGTTTGTTTTGACTAAACACACAAACACGGATATTTGATTAATTACTGTATAACTCCTTGTGTCTTTTTACCCTGCATTTTGAAAGTATTGACCAGAAATCAAAGTAAAAACAAACAAACTGGAGCAAATACATTGCTTAAATAGTCACAAAATGTATTGCCACTTAGGGAAGCCCCTATTAGATCAATTGCATATGACTTAATATTAGTAAGTGGCTATGGAGGGATTTGAGCTTGCTTGCATCCATTTTAACAGTTTAAAACAAAACCGAAATTAGTCCTCCACTATTTTTATATTATAGTACCACTATTAAGTGGCTCAGGTGGGATTCAAACCTTGCGTCTAAAAATTATATAGACCTACACTTCTGCTCACATCTTGATCTGTGCCTTATTGCACGGTCTCTCTAAATCATAATGACTCTACAGTCTTCCTTTTTAAGATGTAAAAATAAAAAAAATTAAAAATGTATAATTTTGACGGCTGTACGTAAAAGACGGTTTCTTTACTTTATAGCAAATAGAGTGTACAATAAAAATAAAGGGTGTGATCACTGCCACAGCCAGGCTGCCATTCAAGCATTCACTTGTTATAGTTAAATATAGTCCACCAACTATTAAGAGATGTCTGTATGATGAGTGCTTGATTCAAAGTGGAACCTTTGTAATTTTTTTGATCCATGTACAGTCTATTTACTATAAAGTAAAGAAACAGTCTTTTATGTATAGATGGTACAACCATCAAAGTTAGAAATTAGCACTTAGTGTACTTAGATCTTTGCTATTTTTCATTTTTTCTTTACTTTTTCATTTTGTATCTTAAAAGGAAGACTGTATAGTCAGTATGATTTAGAGAGACCATGTAATAAGGTCCAGATCAAGATGTGAGCAGAAATTTACGTCTCTATAATTTTTACACAATGTTTGAATCCCACCAGAGCCACTTAATAGTGGTGATATAAAAATAGTGGAGGACCAATTTCGGTTTTGTTTTAATTTCTTTAATTCATTGAAAATATAAATTATTAAAAACTTAGTGATTTAAAGATTATGATGTAAGTATTTTTGTGACCTGCAGATAGGAATACAATAGCCATAAATTAAAACATAATGGTTAAAAATAAAATGCAAATAACATAGCAAGACATTGCTTGAATTACTTGTTCTCATAGCAAATTAGATTATAATAATACAAAATCTAGATTGTGAATTGGAACAATCACAAAACCTTCCTTTCCTTTTGAATCATTTCCTTCACTGCCTTGATCTGTTCTTCACGGCTAATATATGTGTTACAGTAATTTTATGTTGAAAACAGTATCTGTCATTGCAATTAAAAGATAATTATAATTTGACTTAGTAATGTATTGTGAAATGTATATTTAGAAAAAAGTCTAAACTTTTAAAATGGATGTTTACAAGCTTGAATCCTCCATAGCCACTTACTAATATTACGCTGTATATAATTGATCTAATAGGGCTTCCTAAGGTAATTAATTTTGTGGCTATTTAAGGAGAGCTCAGTAGTGAAACGCACTCACCCTAATGAAGACCGATTAGTTGGTCGGGTGCAGGGAGTGTTTTTCAGACACCGAAAGCGGTCGGTAACAAACTGATTGTGGTAACACTGTTAAAACGTTGTTGGAATGCTGGAATCTTGTTGTTTTATTGTCAATAAAGCAGTCTTTTGAACTGTAATATCAGAACTTTCTGTAGTAATTTTGCAGTGAAGTGCAGGGTTTCTTTTGAATTTGACCATGGTGGAACAGCTTGCTCTTCATCAATCACAATGGTTACGAATGAAATAATGTGATTCGAGTGACACCTACAGTAGTTGGCTAACAAGCAGTCAATCCGGTTTAATTATAGGAGCACTCATCATTTCATTCATGTCCTTTGTGACAGTGGAAAAAGGTCACCAAATAATTTCAGGATGGTGTATTCTTTACTTATAGTATGAAGGGGGGGTGAGGGAAGTTGGAACTAGGGAAGTGTTAGAGCAGAGGTGGTTGAATATTAAATTGTTCGGTGCCCCTTCACAGGATGTGGGACGTAACATAATATTTTCTGCACTGTGTTAGAAAAGCACACCATGCTAGCAAATATATGTGTGTGTGTATGTGATGTATGTATGTATGTATATATATGATAGGTGTGTGTGTATTATCTATATATATATATATATATATATATATATACACACACACACACACACACACACACACACAGTGAAGGTTTGTATTAACGCTTTTTAAACTGTTCTCTCGCTTCACTCCCTGAATATCAATTTGGCTTGCTGTCTCCTCATTTACACACCTGATGCTGCTATGCTGGTGATGCTGTATATGTAGTAGGAAGTGGTAATGTGGGGGAAACTGGGAGAACTATCGGTCAGTTCTTGACATCTCTTGATGTCCACTACAGCATGTACAGTAATAGAGGATTCAAACCCTGTTTATTCCATTATACAGCTTCACGGCATTTCCTCAGGTCGCGGTCGATGATTGAGTCCTGGAACTTTTTTATAATAGCAATGAATACACTCTGGTTTGCCATGTATGTTCAGAGGTTTCACTGTACTCTATAGGAAATGCCCAGCATCCTAAATATTAAATCTCGAACAAGAAGAGAACACTGCATCTGTGACTGTTGTTAAACCTGCAAATCTAACAAAATAGTTTGAAGTTCCAAAGGCTTTATAGGTCCTGCAACACACTGCCACAGGCCCATTATTTTCTAAGTGCGAAGTCATAGTGTGGCTCTATATAGCAACATACTGGATGTTTAAAAACTGTCATTATGTAGTAATGTGGTTTTTATATATTAAATACATAATATGTTTTTTTTTAATTAGATTAATTTGGAAAACAGAAAAATAATATTCCAGCTTGCCATTCTTGAGACTTTGTAAGCAATGCAAGTGGAATGGAATAATATTCTTGACTTAGGAGTTGTCTCGTGCTGATTTACAGGCACCCCCGCCACCAAGAGCGATCCATAGCATTTATCAGCCAGAACAATCCTTCTGGCAACCATAGAGAGAGTAGAGCCCTGAAAGGGCCGGGTCGCTCCTTCCGCCGCCCGCATGTCTCTGTGTGTTTCGGCTCTGGCTGGTGATTGATGTTCGACTTAATTCAGTACTCGATAGCTGGGGTGGAGGTTGCTTTCTGTGTCCGGAGCCAATGAAGTAAAGGAAGGCTGGGGAGGAGGCCCGAGCTGGGCCGGCAAGGCTGCTGGACGGGCAGTAGCGCCTCACACATCTGCATGAAATCGCCATTCAAACAACATGAAGTCTTGCTGTATTCTGACAATAGCAGTGAGTCCCAACCTTCGAACTGCCCCGAGATGAAAGTTAACTTTCCATGCCAGGCATGGAACGCTGAGCTCGAGCTCGGTTGAGACTCTGTCTGTTGCTGTTTGAACTCAAACCATCAGATTCTTTACTCCACTCACTGAACAGTCGCTTTGGTTTTCGACCAAATTTAAACCGTAACCTGACGATTCAGTCTCTGTCTGTGGTATTTGTGAGTACTAGATAGGTTTATATTATTTTCTATTCTGTATGGAACTTGTAAATGGTTCATCGGTTCGGTTTGAACCGATCCAGTTGTTGAAAAATCTTTATCTGTACTTTTAGTGTGTGGTTACCGGTTCTTATCGGTTCTAAAAAAAACGGATTTTATTATGGTTTTTTCCACGACCCATGACACAGACAGGAACCGATAAGAGGGTCTTGCCTGACGGATTGCCATTAAAAGGGAAAGTTTGGTTAGGACTGGCACAATGTCTGAGAAACCCAAAAGAAAACCGGCCCACTGGGTTTCAACACTGCAGTGTGTGTGTGTGTGTGTGTGTGTGTGTGTGTGTGTGTGTGTAAGTCTTGCTAAGGCTGACCCCAACACCACCTGTGTTTATTGTCTGGGGTTTGACCACCTCAATGCAGACTGCCAGATTTTAAAAATTTTCCTGCAGCTACCCTAGAGAAGAGAGTTGGTAGGCTCAGGAAAGGGAGGCCAAAAAGTCCGCTGAACCGGATGGCTCAGCCTGTTCAGTTCAACTGAACCAGAAGGAGTGTCCTCGACCAGGGCTAGACTTCTTCGGCAAAAGGAGAACCGATTCTGAGGAGTCTGTTCCGCTAAGAGAACAAGAAAGGAAAATCAGCTGGTGTGGATCCAAAACTTTCTTCTCCAACCGCTGAACAAAACACAAAGCGATAAAAATTGTGCAGTCGCTCGAAATTCACCGAACCGCACCATCAGGAGGCGCCGTTCGGGCCGGTTCCACTGGTTCAAGATTATGATTTAGAGGAATATTATGAACTGGAGGAGGAGGAAGAGGAGTATGAGGAAAGTGAATGTGTTTTGAAAGTCTGGATGCCCATTGACCCGGACATCTCCCCAGACAGACCTTCAGGAGTGTCTCCTCTTAGGCTTTCTGAGTCCCCCTCCCATTTCATGTTTTATAAAAAAGTGGCTGAAACCCTCCAGCTTCCTATGGAAGAAGCTGTGGATGACCAGGAGGAGCCTGACTATGTGGAAATGAGGGATATCCCAGAGTTTAGGAGGCTGTCTATTCCCTTACACAAATCTTTTGGGAAACAGACATTTAAGATTTTAAAGACTCCTAATACTATACCTCCTGTGGATAAAAGAATGGACAAGAGGTATACATTGTCAGGCTCAGATACGGAGTTCCTTACACAACAACGCAGCCATGTTGGGGTAGTGCAGGCTGCAGCCTGTGATAAGGCAAATATTCCCTTGGCTTCACACACCCCAGACAAGGACTCCAGGAGGATTGAAGCCATGGCAAAGAAACAGTACATGGCAGCATCCTTGGGACTCAGACAGGCTGACTATATGGCCTATACTGCTAGGTATCAGAACCAGATGGGACACTGTCATGGCTTTAGCAAAACAGGTCCCTGGCCAGCTTGCCGAGGAGCTGGAGCAGGTGGCTGCTGATGGTATTGAGGCATCCAAGGTGCAATTCCATGCTGCAGTGACTCCAATGATGTGTCATCTAGAGTCATGGCTACATCTGTGCACTTCGTAGAATGGCTTGGCTCAGATGTATTAGCCCGTCACAGGATACCCAGACTAAGGCCATGGATTTTCCTTGTGTGGGTAATTCTCTGTTTGGGGAGCAAACAGAGAATTACATGAAGAAAATGGACGAATATAGGACCACCTATAGGAGTGCACAGGCCAAGGAAAGGCAGGCCACTCAAAGGCAGCATCCCAGGGGCAGGGGCAGGCCTTTTCACAGGCCTTTCTACCAAGCCCAGGCTTCCTCTTCTGCCTATGCTGAGAGGGGTTTCTTTAGAGGGAGAGGCAGAAGGGGTACAAGCAGACCTGCTTCCACCCCTCAGCCAAAACCCCTGCCAAACAGGCACCCTGATGGGCTGCCAGGGCGATTCTCCACTACCTATAGGGGGCAGGCTGGCTTACTTTGTCCAGGACTGGAAGTCTCTAACATCAGACAAGTGGGTCCTGGAAGTAGTAAGCCAGGGACTGGTTCTCGGCTTCAAAAAATTTCCAAAGCTGAGAACCAGATCCTTTCCACCTGCAAATCCCTCAGAGGCACTTGCCCTAGAGGCAGAGGTCTTTTCCCTCCTGGCTCTCAGAGCTGTGGAAAGGGTTCCACCCCTACACCAGGGCAAAGGATTGTACTCCAGGTACTTCCTTACCCCAAAAGACAGGAGAATGGCGGCCCATCCTGGATCTCAGATACTTAAACAAGCACATTTTAAAACCAAAATTCAAAATGGTGAGACTGGGAATAATTCTACCTCTCTAAGGCCAGGGACTGGCTAGTTTCCTGGACCTCAAGGATGCCTATTTCCATATTCTCATCAGGCGCTCCCATCAAAAGTACCTCAGGTTCGAGCTGCCCTCAGGCCATTACCAGTTCAGAGCAATGCCCTTGGTCTAACCTCTGCACCAAGGGTGTTCACAAAATGCCTGGCAGTAGTAGTTGCTTCTCTAAGAAGGCAAAGGATTGCCATCTTCCCATACCTGGACGACTGGCAGTAGGCCAGTCCCCAGACCAAGTCAAGTTACACCTACAGATAACTCAGCAACTGCTCACCTCTCTGGGTTTCCTTCTGAATCTTTCAAAGCCAGTTCTATAGCCTGTTCAGCTCCTCATCTTCATAGGGCAGAGCTAGATACAGAAAAGGCCAGAGCCTTCCTTCCCTGGACAGGGCAAGGACCCATATCACACTGGCCTCCTCATTCACCCTACAGGTGTCTCGACTTGCAAGGCATTTCTGCAGCTCTGGGGCACATGGCTGCTTCTACAGCAGTGGTGCAGGGAGCAAGATTTCGGATGAGGGACATTCAGTTCCATTTGAGAGCCTTTTGTTCTCAGAAAAAGGACCCTCTGACCAAACTGATCCCAGCGACTCGAACCCTGATCCAGGCCTTGCAGTGGTGGCAGGATCAGAACAACTAAGACAAGGAGTTCCTTTGTCACTCAGTCTCACTCTTTAATCCTTACTACAGATGCCTCCCTCTTGGGGTGGGGGGCTCACTTGGGCGACCTGACCACCCAGGGGTTGTGGTCCCCTCAGGAATCTCTGCTTCACATCAATCTGTTGGAACTCAGAGCAGTATTTCTAGCACTTCAAGCTTTTTCCAAGTCTGCTCAGAACAAAGTTATTCAGATCAGAACAGACAATACCACCACAATGTGGTACATCAACAAGCAAGGAGGCACTTGGTCTACGGCCTTGTGCACAGAAGCAGTGAAGTTGTGGTCTGTGGCTTATTCCCTGAACACCTCCCTCACAGCAGTACACCTCCCAGGCAAGGACAATGTCCTGACAGATGCTCTCAGCAGGATATCTCGGTGCCATCACGAATGGTCACTGGATCCCCTGGTCTTGGAGGTGATATTCTCCAGATGGGGCACCCCACAGATAGATCTTTTTGCAGCCCCAGACAATCACCAACTTCCCATTTTTAGCTGCAGGCCCCCAGTGTTGGGCTCAGTCCCCCTGGATGCCTTAGTTCTCAGTTGGGAAGGGAAGTTCCTGTATGCTTCCCCTTCCCTCTCCTGTTCAAAGTGCTAGTCAAAATCAGGTCTCAACCCTGCAAGGTGATCCTGATTGCTCCAGACTGGGCCAGGCAGCCCTGGTATCCTCTCCTATTGTCCTTAGTAGTCCATCTTCCCCTGCCTCTTCCCAGGAATTACAACCTGTTAACCTGTGCTCAGGGAGATTTGGTATCCGAATCTCAAATCTCTCAATCTCAAGGCCTGGCTCTTGAAGAGTTAGTTTGCTGATTTACACCTCTCCCAAGGTGTAATGGATATTCTAAAGGCTTCTAGGAAACCTTCCACCAGAACTACTTATAATTCCAAGTGGAAAAGATTTTCCATATGGCGCTCTGGGAAGCATATTTCCCCAGAGTCTGCTGATCTGCCCACAGTTCTTGACTATATGGTCCATTTGAATAGCTTGGGACTCAGACCAGCTACACTAAAGGGTGCATCTGGCAGCTGTTTCTGCCTTCATTTCAGCAGGTAAGCACTCTTCTCTTTCAGCTCACCCTGTATTCTCCAATTTTTTTAAGGGATTGCTTCATCCAATCCTCCATTCAGGGACCCTGCCCCTGCTTGGGACCTTAACGTTTGCATTGCTCAGCTTATGCAACCCCCTTTTGAGCCTTTGTCTTCAGAGCTTAAGTACTTGACTTGGAAAACTGTGTTCCCTGGTAGCCATTACCTCTGCCAGGCGCATAAGTGAGTTACAAGCCCTGTCAGTGGAGCCTGATTTTATCTCCTTCCATAGAGATAAGGTGGTCCTCAGGACTAACGGGAAGTTTTTACCTAAGGTGGTTTCAGACTTCCACCTTAACCAATCTATGTCTCTTCCTGTGTACTTCACTGACCATTCCTCCTCTGGTGAGAAGAGGCTGCACAGTTTAGATGTGAAAAGAGCCCTTAGCTACTACATAGAACGTACCAAGGGTCACAGGTTTGACTCCCTCCAACTGTTCCTCACTTATGGTGAGGTTGGTAAAGGAAAACCTGCCACTAAAAGATCCATTGCCAGGTGGATTGTCTCGTGCATTCAATTTTGCTATGAAAAACTGGGTAAGGTTCCACCCTCAGGCCTGAGGGCTCACTCTACCAGAGGTACAGCCGCTTCCCTGGCTGTTGCCAGGGATATTCCTATTCTAGAGATATGTCAAGCAGCTACCTGGAAAACAGTTCACACTTTGCAAGCATTACTCTCTGGATATCAGGCTAGGGTGATGCTCGGTTTGCTAGCTTCAACCCTTCAGGCCTATTTCCTAAATAGGTTCTGTCCCTCCTCCATGGAGGTACTGCTTGGTAGTTCTGTTATTGTCAGAATACAGCAAGACTTCATGTTGTTTGAAGAAAAAAATTACTCACCTTAGTAATGTTGTTTCTTCTAATGGAGTCTTGCTGTATTCTGACCTCCCCGCCTTCCCCTCTCAGAACCTCTGTTTTTGGGATGTGGGTGGGCAGTGGCAGTGTTGGCACTCAGGAGGTGCCCCACCTTTTTTTTTTTTTTTTTTTTGTCATCACCCCTTTTCTTTGGGTGAGTGGGTGTTGTGTTTATTCATTTTTTGGGTCTCCTGACTTGAGTCTTTGTTTTGGGACCAAAAAATCTGTTTTTATGTTAGTAGCCAGTTGGCTAGTGTAGGTTTACAGCTTCCACACAGGACCTCAGTGAGTTTAGCTCAGAAGATCTGACTGTTTGAGTTCAAACAGCAACAGACAGAGTCCCAACTGAGCTCGAGTCAGCTGCCCATGCCTGGCATGGAAGGTTAACTCTTTCATCTCCGGGCAGTTTGAGGGTTGGGACTCACTGCTATTGTCAGAATACAGCAAGACTCCATTAGAAGAAACAACATTACTAAGGTGAGTAATTTTTTCTTTCACCCCTCCACACTTCCTAATTGTTGGAAAAATTATTTGTGAAATTGCCTTCCACCAGGAGAGGTTTGCATAGTTATTTTGCTGCATTTCCTATGCATAGAGATCACATGGCGCACAAGCGACCTCCCTGCAGTAAACCCCCCAAAATGAAAAAATGAAATAGTCATCAAAATATGTGTATATGCGTAAAGAAATATGTGCTTCCTCTTTCACCTACTGACAATTATCACAGGCAATTTGCATATAGCAACCGATGCATATCCACATCATTCTAAGTCTATGTTAATAAACAGTCTTGACTCAGTATGTCTAAATTGGCCATATCAGTAGGAAAGAGTGTGTGTGTGTGTGTGTGTGTGTGTGTGTGTGTGTGTGAGTATTATGCTGAATAAGTATATTACACAGTGTGTGTGTGTGTGTGTGTGTGTGTGTGTGTGTGTAGCGCTGATGAGCAGGCGATGTCTTATCACTGCTCACTGAAGCGTAGCTCCACCTTTCAACTGCACGCCACTGCATTTTGGAGCTGTCCCAGACAGCTCCAGCAGGCATTGGAGAACTGCGCCCGCCTGCAAACACACTGACTGAATTGAAGAGGGCTGCCACACCTCTGAAAACTCCGATGATGGCACTATGTTTCTTGCACATGCGCAAGCAAACATAAAAATCCACCCACCCCAGCCTGAGAAACCCCAGGTCCACCAAATCTGAATAAGTAATATTTTTAGCAGCTACCGCACTGCACAGTGATTCTCATCCTTCTAGTTTTACCACTAGGTCAATATGCCAGTTTCTCGTTCCAGTAGTGCTTTGTGCAGCTGCGCTCAAAGCACTTCTGGAACATGAATCCGGAATTCAGGCCTGGTGATGAAATTGGAAGGATGAGGATTGCAGCACAGTATGGAACCTGATAAAATATTTTTACTTCAAATAAAGGGACTCAAGGTTCTCAGAATGGGGTAGGGAGGGCGGTGGAGCTGCGAAGGATGGGGGGGCGGGGGAATTTACTTGTTTAGATTTTTAAGGTAAAGCCCTTGCAGACAAATTAATGGTCAGGGACTGTTCCAAAATGCTTTTGAGATTTTGGTTTTTAGATTCCACAGAATTCCAAATAGTATTCTGTGGAATTTAATATAAAACAAGTAATAGTTTTCTGTGGTTTATGTGATCCATGGAATAACCACCGCTTATATGATCCCTGAATAATTTTCCTTGGTCAGAGTTAATGTAAACTGCAGAATTGTTTTACTCACAGTTTATACTGACTCTTAATTTTTCATCCAGCAGCCCCTATTGGTCTGATCTACATGCTCAGCCCTCCACACACCCTAGGACTTACCTCACTCCCGAACACCCCAGCCTAGTCCCTGATGCAGACCGAATGGTAGAGCTGCAGGTAGGCCTAGTTGGTGGTGTAGGGTCTCTCACAACTTTGGGGTGGACGTTGTTGTGTGGCAATGGAACCTTCATTTTCCTCTTTATCCCCAGGAGGCATGTCGGCAACGGCATTGAGTGGCACACTAACGCCTGACATGCCTCACAAATGTAGTCAGTCCCACGGTCGTACTCAAGCTACCACAAGGAGTTATCTGAACACTGGTGACCTGCAACCTCCCCAGAATAGAGAGCATTCCTTAGGATGCTCGATTCCGACAAGCCCTCCAACTTCCCAAGCTCATCCCCAAACCCAGGTCGTCAGCATCATAAGCAGTACTGTTGTTCAGGTGAGCCAGCTAAATACTGACTCTTCAGCATAAACTGAGGAATAATATTCACAGTTCAGGTAAACCAGAAATAATATTCCGGTTCAGGTAAACTAAGGAATAATATTCTCAATTTATGTAAACCGTGGAATAATATTCTGCAGTTTTATTCCATGGATTTTCCATAGTTTGCATTAAATTTCATGGAAATCTCCTGATTTCGAATCGTGGAAAATCAGGGCCTTGATTATGACATACCCCTGTCACACCAGTCCACCTCATCCATGCACACTGTCACACCCACCAATACCATAGCCCCATGCACGCTGTAACACCCAGTGATCCCATTTCATACTACATGCTGTCACACTCAGTGATACTTCCTGTAGCCCTCTCCTCTGAAGATGGACATTCACCCTCTTGTTGGATAACAGCAGCTTTTCAGATCTGAACAGGATAATTCTAAGTGATCAAATGAGTGACATCCCTTGTAATGAAGGACATTTGAGACATATGGGACTATCCCCACTTCCTGCAGGTGGAACAGTTCACCATCAATGTGAACCACCCCTTCCTGTAGCTGACCCAACTAAGTGCAACCAGTAAATGTTAATTACTGTATTCATCTAGCTTAAACTGAGCTGGAGAGGAGTGTTGATGGTGAATGAACAATACCAAAAAAAAAAAAAAATACTGCAGCAGGCAGCATAGTGATGCTGGGGAGGCCATAAGAAGACTACACACTGGTACTTTCATAGACTAAACTCGCTCCCTTACTATAATGGAGTGTCCTGAGATGTACCATGGTCTCACCCCCCCGACCATCCAACGTTCATTACAGTTCAGTGGGGGCTCTATTGTACTGGAGTTGTGCTTTTAAACATTTTCACTATATAGCTACACAGGATAGATGCAGACACGGGTATTGAGCACACGCGACCACCAAGTGAAAGAAGAGATGTCCAGCTCCAAGATACATTTAAAATGTTAATTTGTTCAGATGGCAGAACAAATGTCCATAACGCCCACCTGATGAAGACTACCCAGGATAGGCCAGATGAGATGCAATATCTCATTTTCAGTGGAGTCCTGCTTGTAACATTTTACCCTAAATTTATCAAAGACAGTACAGATGAGATGCAACATTTCGTTTGCAGTTTGGTAATTATTTTATCCATTCACTATACTTATCAAGGATAGTGCAGTGTATATGCACTAGCTCGTTTCAGATGCAGCTCAGCTTTGCCCATTTTAACAATGTATTTACTCCAGACAGAGATGACATTTCTCATTTTCAAAGAGGCACACCTTTATAATGCATGTTTTCCAGAACTGACCAGCATAGATGCACATTGTTGAATGGGGGTAGTCTTCCTGGTACACATTTTACTACCTATGTACCAGAAATAGAGAAGATTTGAGATGCAGTATCTCCTTTGTGGTAGGGTCCTAGTGAGATGCACCAATAGGGTTGAATTGTAACGAGGGAATGTGGTTGTGGGTTTTATGTAAGACCGTTAGACGCCCATTGTGCATGCAGGAACAGGTATGACGGATGTTTTGGCATTGAGAACCCTAATGCTCTCCCCATTCCTTGAGTAAGGTAAGATAGGTATGGTATAGAACAATGGGGTAAGCATTAGGGTTCACAATACCAAAACACATCTGTCATACCTGTTCCTGCATGCACAGTGGGGTGCAGTCTTACTCTTGAGAACCCCAAGGTTGCATTTCCCTACCTGTGATGGTTTAACCCTCAAAGTGCATTAACAAAGTTTTTTGTAATGAATTTCCTTACTCTTTCAGATAGCTTACTTGTATCCTTATTTGTCTGTAACTTTTGCATTTTTTCATACTTTGACCCCAAATTTTGAACATAGTCTTCTTATGACCCCTCATCATAAAGACCGTAGGTGAAAATGTTCAAATCTGTGGCAAAATGCCATTCCACGCATGTGTGAAAACACATTTCGGGCAGGAAGCAAAAAGTGACAGCTCAACTATTCAAGAAGTGGTGTGAAAAAATAGCTATGCTGAAAATTTTGAGTGAAAATATTGAAAATTATCAAAGTTATGCATGTGTGTAGAAATGTTTCAGTGACTGCTCATAAGTCGTCCATTTTAGGAATATTTTCACCAAATTTTCATCATGGGCTTTTGAACCCCCCATGAACAGTGGCACTGTAATTTTGTTACTTGGTTCTGAAAGGTGATTTTTGCAGAGACTGCAAAACTCTTCTGGGCCTGAATATCGAAAACAAATCATTCATAGTGTTCATGAGGTGGGGACCCACAATAGCCCACATTAAAAATTTGGTGAAAAATACCAAAATGGCAGAGACATCAACAAAACTTCAAAATGCCAGTGAAATACATTATACTGGCACTTACTGTATCTCGATTCTTCAGTTCGCAGTTTGGCTTTGAAGAGTGCAGACATGTCCTGTCCACAGAAGATAACAGCAGGTGACCTCCAGAGGTAAATGTGGGGTAAGAGGGTGTGGGGTGGTGAGTGCTCATTAGGAGGGTGGGATGGGGAGTGGATGGTGGGGACAATGAAGGACTTTTATTTCAGGACTAAATGTAACCCCTGCAAATGGGGGTTCCTAAAAGACTTCCAGGAGCTTGCTTGAATGCTCCAAGCCTGAATGGTGTTTGGCATTTAGCCATTTATCAGTGAGTGTTTTTAGAACCTCTGGTACTGTCTCTTTAAGAGCTGTCTGCTTGCAGACGTAATTAGTTTGTATGGGGGACTGTGTGTTTCTTTGAGTACCACTCAAGCTGCTGCCAATTCACTTCATTTTTGCAGTCACTAGGAGTGCAAAGGGAACCTATCTGAAAGATGTAACTGTTTGCCAGAAATTATTTAGAGTAATAATGAAATTACAGTTTGTCTAACCTGCTTTCTTTGCAGTCAGAACTGTGTCTGCTAGTTCCCATTCTAGTTTTGAACTGCTGAACTGGACCAATCAGTGTGGGGTAAGCTAGCTCTAAAATGGTGCCTTGGACGAATCAGAACTTGGACTCATAATCTGAGCCAGCCACAAGAGGATTGTATGGGCAGTGACTCTGGGAGATGTAGTTTAGACTTCAGTGCCTTTTTGGACCAACAGCAGCAGTCTATTGTGAGTGACAGCCAATCCAGTCAAGAACTGGGAGGAACTCAAAGGAAGTGCCCGGTTTTGTCGGTTGGAGTTTCAGTTGAGCTTTGGCAGTGAAGAAGGAAGGAGCCTTGTGCTTTTTCAGTGTGCAGTTTTAGTCAAAAAACGTGTGTAAGGCCCAGAGTTCCGGTCTGCAGCTTGTGTAACAGCTTGTTAGGACTGAATCCGTCCTGTGAAAAGAATCAAAGGATCTCTGAAGAGTAGAAACCAGGCTCACCCTGTAGAAGACTGGAGGAATTGCTGAAAATTGCACTCGGTCTGTCAGGAACTGAATCTGCTGTGTGTTCTCCTGGGTATTGTGCAGTAATTGCGATCGGGATACAGATGCAGCCTGCCTGGTATAGTGCTTTCTTTTATATGGATGTGTGAAGAGGGTTTGTGTACCTCAAGTGAGCCCTGCTGACATTGAAGGACCCTATCTTATTTGGAGGTCGTGAGTACTAATTCAGGGTCGCTTCCTGTTGAATTGCCACATTAAATCCAAATGGAATTACTGTACTGCTGACTGTTTAATTCTCCTTTTCTCTGTGTGAAAGGGCCCTACCAGCTGCCACGGTTTGGACTAGCCACTAGGGCTTGGGTACCCAGGGACAGTAACTGATAGGGATAGGCCTGTGCACAGAGCCATAGGTAGATTATTAGAGTGATAAGCTAATTAACCTGATTTCCCCCTGTCCTTGTTATATCCCCCTAAATAAATCAGAGCTGCTTGTTTCAGCAAAGTTATACTGCCTGAGGTATTTGTCTATGTTAAAGTACTGTACTGTGATTGTTGCACTGTATCTCATTTCACAGGAGGTCCCAGTGCCGGAACCAGACCTGGGGGTAAGTGTATCCTGTGAAGGTAATTCTGATATATTGTGTGGGCCACTAGTGGGAAGAAAGGGGGGTTGCAGTGTCCCAGAGGGCTGTGACCAAGTCAGTTTAACTATTGCAAACCCTGACCTCTGGGTGGAGGCACCGCCTATTGGATCCAGGCCCTCAACCTGTTAGTGGCAAATCAGGCGGGGTAGTAGCCCTGGGATGCAGCGCCATCTAGGGTTACACAAAAATCACGTTGAGGGACAGTTTTCTTCTTTACAGGAAACAAAAGAACTATTTGGGCACACTATGAGGGCTCCCAGTGTTCCACACTTTTGGGAGGTGTTACAGTGCCTACACGGGATTGGGCTCCTGAACTCGGCAGTGAACAAAAAAAAAAAACAGAAGGGACTAAGTTGGGGAGGGCATCCCAATGTCAGAGTTAATGAAATAAATAAATTAAAGGGCAGGGGTGCCACTAGACACCAGGGAGAAGGGAACAGTGGCCAGTGACTGGTGGCTGAGGGTTACTAGACACAAACATTTTCAGACAGCAACACAAAGCCGTTTCTGAGAAATGGCTGTAGAAAGAAATGGTGAAAACAAGTAAATGTATGATGTTCTGAGAGTCTGTATCTCAAAACACACAATAGATGCACACGAAATTTGGTATTTTAAGAGACACACCCAGGACTCCAGATAAGGGGAGTACTGATCTATTTTACTCACCTCATTTTAGGAAACACTCTTCAGAATTTTTTTTAACGAGTACCGATACTCACCCAACATTTGTAAACACTCCACACGCCAAAGAACAGTGCTTCATAACATATTTGGTGATTCAAAAGGAGCATTTTTTCCAGATTTACAGCACTTGTACCCATCCCAATTTTGTTTTACTCACTATATTTTAAAACTGGTGAATAAATTACTTCTATCTGCCAACATTATCTGGAGCATTGTTGGCACCTGATCAGTTCTTATCTAGAAAAACACTCTATTGTTTTTAAAATGTACTCCTTGCTCCACTCCATCCAGACATTTGTACACATCTGAATTTGGTTTTACTCGCCTCACTTTCAAAATGAGGAGTACAGTACTCATCCCAAAAAATCTTATCTGGAGCTCTGGACACACCCCTAGAGATTATGCATGCCAAAATTTGTGCAAATCCATTGAACGGTTCCACAGTTATTAAGGTTCAAAAATTCATGATGGAGAATGCTCCCTGCAACACTATGTAACACTGCCTGCAAAAACAAGATACTTATGTGTGTGAACAAGATACCTATTTGCAAAACCAAGATCTATATTTGTGAAAACAAGCTTGCTTTACTTTCATATTTACACTTATTTTTTCCCCATAGGAAATCATGGAAAATTAAAACTAATAACTTTTCAAGGAATTAACTTTTTTCACTAAACCTTCAAAATGCACATTTGTGTGTCAAAGGCTTTCAACCCTGAAAATTTCAGACTACAAGAAAAAAACGTTTCTGAGAAACATCTGTCTAAAGAAATTGACAAAACCTTAAAATTTTGCATTTTTCATGAATCTGTATCTCAAAAACCACAAGGGGGGGGCATGGCCTGACTGCCGGAGCAATGGATGCTTAACTTCGCCAGCTCTCCCCTACCCAGATAACATCTGCGCTCTGGCACCTCAATCCGTGAAAATTGGGGACCCTCCAGCCCCTGTAAATGCTTGGGCAGTTCATTCTCTACCGACTAGTGGCATTTGTCGGCGGATTCTGATGTGATTTGCACTGTTCGCAGCACTCGGTATCCACAAGTTGCTCCGGAGCTGTAGGAGGCCCTATTCTGCCTGACTCAACATGGTAGCCTGCACCACTAGCTCACCGACCAGCCTCCTGAGCATCAATTTGATCACCTGCTGTGCCATCTACTTTTTACTGCTGCTCCATCTCCTCTGGGACTATGTCTAACCCCAGCTTGCCGTCCTCACAGCCTTGGGGTGCCCAACCACCGGCCCCTCCTGCCTCTGGGGAAGACTCTTTGCACTATATTACCAGAATGCTAGAAACCTTACTGGTGCGAGTCGAAGATATTAGCCTCTCCCTCACGAGTACTGTGGCAGATGTCAGACAGCTACAAGATAAAATGAATATGTGGGAACAACAGTTGGACACTTGTGAGCAGCAACAGTTTAAATTGTTACATAGGCTCCAACTGCAAGAGGAAAGGCTCGCTACTTTATGGGATAGGGTGGAGGACCAAGAAAATAGAACTCGGCATAATAACCTATGCATTATTGGCCTGCTAGAGGGGGTGGAAGGCCAGCCTATGGAGCACTTTCTAAATGAAAATCTCCCTGTTTTGCTTGGGGACAGGTGGAGAGGCCCTATGGATGTCGAGAGGGCACATCAGGTGACTGGCAGGCAGGACAAATACACTCAGGCCCTGAGACCCATTGTAGCCTATTTTCTTCGCTACACTACAAAGGAGCACATTCTGAGGGCTGCCAGGGATTTAAGGGAGGTCTGTTGGCAGGGATCTCTTGTATCTTTCTACCATGATTTTGCCCGTGAAACAGCAGCCAGGAGGAGGGCCTTTGGGCCAATTAAGAAATTTCTGCATCAGCACAACTTTCAATTCCGTCAGGACTTACCAATTTGTTGGTTTCAAGGATGGGTGAGAACTGGTGGCCGATCACCCTGCAGTCATTGAGAAATGGCTCAGTAAGTTTGGCCTAACCTTCCACTCCCTACTAACTACCAGAAGGCTCTGGGAATCTGGCTTCAAGACAACCACTGGGGAATGGCTTGAGAGCAAGCAGTTGTCGGCTGACTCTTTTCAGCAGGACGTGCAGCAGTTTATACTGGTCCCCTGTTCCAGCTGCTCCAACTGACCGTTCACCTCCACTGATGGCAGTCGCTCAATCTGCCCCTGTACTGCTTTCACCTTGCCACCGGTCCTCAGGCTCTACTCCCTGGCACAGGCAAAGGGCATGGAGTGGAACCTCTGCCTCCTGAGATGCAAATGAATGCCCTTCAGAGAAAATTTCCAGGGAAGACGATGCCCAGGCAACCTCCCTGTTCACTGAGCAGGACTTGTCAGACATGGATACTGACAATGCTTTGGACTGGGCAGATTATCCAGATGCCTCCCTAGTGGAAGTAGTGGATGCCTCGCCCCTGTGAGGCCTGGGATTCTTTCATACTGCTGTGGTGTCATTTTGTCCTCAAGATCTCTCTGCTGACCCCTGGCTTCTGCCGGGCAGGCCAAGGTCCCAGTGGCTAAGAAGTGAACTGAATTTTTCTTTTAAGTAGTTTAAGCCTGAATGCTATCTGATGTCTGTGATTTATTCTTTTCCTGCTGTTGCACTGGAGTCTGACATCTGGTGTTTTTGGCTGGGAGGCCTAATGGTGCCTGTGAGCTCCCTCCCTATGACCATACCAGATGGGTCAATTTGCCAAAGCTCAGGACATCCATGTACACGCTGGGATCTGTTCGCTTTTGTTTTTGGGAGTCATGTTTCCCGCTACCTTTTGGAGTTTGACCCTGGCAGCACTCTGATTTGGAGGATGGCCAGTTGGTTGAGTTATTGGCTCAGGTCACCTGTGGTAGGCACACCCAGATCTGGGGCATATTTCTTCTGCAAGGCCCTTAGTGTTTAACCACCCACCCATTCTGGGGTACGGCTTCCTAGCACCGTTGATATGCTTGGATAGAGGGACTACCCTCTTCTCCTCCCCCCCCCCCTTGTAGGTTCCTAGTCTTCCCTCCCCCGACCTCTCCATTGCCTCCCTCTCCCCGCTCCTTTTCTTCCTTGCTCCCCCTTGATGTCCCAGGGCCCAACCTTGGGACAGTTGTCTCTTAATTGGGACTGGTTCCTGTCTGGTTTTGTGCACTTTCCCCGTGTTGGGCTCTCAAGGTCGGTGTAGCTGAGAGTGCTGGACTTCCAACATTCTCTTTCACATTTAGCCTAGAATCCACTAATGTAGATATGCTTGTTCAGTTTCTTTGTGACCTATTACTCGGGCGTTGTTTGTGTAGTATTGCCCTGTACACATTTTTTATCTGTAAGTGTTGGTTCTTTCTCTCTGTGTTTTCTCTCTTATTAGCCTGTCTCTGGTGCCAGTGTTTTTACAGCCTTTCCTCTACTCAGCTGTACTTTCTACAGCCTGGTGCTAAAGATTCATTCAGGGGTGCTCCCTGGGGGTGGAACCTCCTCCTTCTGACTCCAGTACCTTTTCATCCCTCCCCTAGCTTGTGGCCTGAGTAAGTACCTCCTATCTTATTTCTAACGGACATGGCCCCTCGTCCTCCCCCCCACGGTACCATTTTGATCTCCTGGAGCGTGAAGGGCTTGAATCACCCCATTAAATGTACAAAGGTACTGCATTGCCTTCAGTCTCTTCACATGGACATTGCACTACTCCAGGAAACGCATCTCCTGAGTAGAGTGGTGCCCTGGCTGAAGAAATACTGGGTGGGAGAGGTACACGCTAGCTTGGCTGCAAATAAATCCAAAGGAGTGGCCATTCTGGTGAGATGCCCATCGGCGTGGATGGTAGATGACACCTGGATGGATTTGCAAGAGAGGTGGGTGGTGGTTAAACTATCCTCTCCGGCTGGGTCGCTTATCCTTGCTAACATATATGCCCCTATTGAAGACCACTCTGATTTTTTTTTTTTTTTTTTCCCTGCTATCAGCCAGGCCATATCCTCCCTGAACCCCATTGGTTCGAACATCCCTATCCTGGTGGGGGTGACTTCAACATGGTTCTGGATCCCTTTTTTGATAAATTGAATCCCCTTCCTCAAGTGCACCCTAAAGCCAGGGCAGCCTTACAAGACTTGCAGAAGGAGTGGGACCTGGCGGATATGTGGTGTCGGGATCATCCAACGGGATGGGATTATACATTCTTTTCCCATGTCCATGTCACCCATAGTCGTATTGATTTTTGGCTGGCTAATGTAGCAGCAGCCCAGGGCCTTTCTGAGAACAAAATTGGGAGCATTATTATATCTGACCACACTCCAGTTCTCACCACTTTACACCCCTGTGGGGCAACAGTCACAAGGCACGAGGTGGAGTTGTAACCCCCTACTTCTTAAGGACATGGAGTTCCACCGCATGATCTCCCAGGCAGCTCATGACTACTTGTGTATTAACTCGACTGGGGATGTGTCCTCAAGCACAGTCTGGGAGGCCTTCAAGGATGTTCTACGGGGCCGCATCATAGCATTCTCTGTTGTGAAGAATAGGGCCCACAAGGTAACCCTAGCTACACTGCAAGCAGATCTTGGTGGCCTGGAACAGAGTTTTCAATCGCTGCAGTCCCCAGGCAGGAATAACTCTCTTTTTCACCAATCAATCAAATCTTTATTTATCCGGGCGAACATCGTTGAGCACAGCTCATTTGCAAGATAGTTGGCTTGAAATATCAAATCAACACCATTCTTAATCAAAAGGTGGAGTGGCTCCTCAGGGTGAAACAAACCTACTGGGACAGAGGCGAGAAGAGTGGTAGGCTCCTGGCGTTTAGACTTCGCAAACAGGCCTTCTCATGAATCCATGCCCTCCAAGATGCCTCTGAGAAAGTTGTCCATGACCCGCAGGACATTAGCAATACCATGTGGTCCTTTTATGCTTCCCTGTATCAGTCACACTCCTCCTTGTCCCCTTCACAGTTGCAACAGGGTCTAGCCCGGTTCTGTCAGGACTCAGTCGGACCAGCACTGATATCAGCCCAAGCTACTCAGCTGGATGCCCCGCTTACTGGCATAGAGTTAAGGCAAGCCCTGTCCCAAATGGCGCCGGGGAAGCCCAGGCCCAGACAGTATGACGGTGGAACTCTACCGTGCTCTAGAGTCTGACATAATGGGTCCTCTACTTCAGGCTCTCCAGGAAGCCCACAAGGCTCAGTCTCTCCCACTCACCATGAGAGAGGCTCTTATTACCCTCCTCTCTAAAAAAAATCTAATGACCCTCTGAATTGTGTGAACTTTCACCCTATTTCTCTCCTGCCGGTTGACACAAAGATACTAGCCAAAATCTTGGCCACTAGACTTCTCAATGTTCTGCCCTCTATTATCCACCCAGCGCAGTCTGGCTTCATGAAGGGCAAATCGGGCATCGACAATACTATGCTGCTGCTCAATCTCAAGTGGGTGGCATCCCGGTTGTCCATCCCTATGGCAGCCCTTGTTGTCAATTTCACTAAAGCTTTTGATTCGATTGAGTGGAACTACCTGCACGAGTACTTCAGAGATATGGCCCATACTTTTGCTGCTGGTGCATACTTTATATAGCTCACCTGTATCCCGTATTCTTACCAATACCACCATTTCAGCCCCTTTTTCTCTGCAGAGAGGTACCCGGCAGGGCTGCCCTCTTTCTCCTCTTTTTTTTTTTTTTTTTTTGATAGCTTTAGATCCCCTAGTTCGGACTTTTATATCTTCCAAGACCATCTCTGGTGTTGAGGTCAATGGCACCTCCTATTTGGTGGCGGCCTATGCCGATGACCTCTTGCTCACCCGCTCCCACCCTCATCAGTCGCTACCAGCAGTTCTGGCTATCCTCCATGACTTCGCTTCCCTCTCAGGGTTGAGCGCTAATCATAAAAAGACCATTCTGTCCCCCATGAACTCCGCCTGCCTTAGAGATTGTCTTAGTGGTACAGAGCTAGCTTGGGCGGATAAGGGGTTTACGTATTTAGGCATTTATGTCCCCAACCGGTGGTCAGAGTTGGAATCCTCCAACTTTTCTCCTCTGTCGGCTCAACTATCTTCTAAGGTGGAAAGGTGGTACAGACTCCAGCTGTCATTGCCTGGTAGAGTAGCGGCTGTGCGCAAGTTGCTTTTACCTAAGGTCATGTATCTCCTTAACAACCTTCCAGTGTCCCTCTCTCCTAAACTATTTGTCTCTGGAGTGTCTCATGTCCAGCTATCTGTGGGATGGTAAGCCCCGTGGTGGAGCAAGCAGAGAATGCAGGCACACTGGTCTTGTGGTGGTTTGGGGTTCCCTTTGCTCAAGAGATACCATTTAGCATGCATGGCAGCTTCTGTATCCCACCGGTGTGTGCTCGGTCACATCATGAGATACCCTGAGTACAAATAGAAGCTGGTCTTATCAGTGGTGACCCCCTGGCGGTGTTGCTTAACCCAGAGACCAAGGGTCCCCATATTCTTCCCCACCCCCCATGCTGGAGACTGGCAAGGCATGGAGATCACTCATGTCCCTTTCGAACACACCCCATGCAGCCTGGGCTGCTCCTTGCCATTATGTACCTCTATGGCGTAGCCACCTTCTTACGGTAGGCGGCCTGCCCCTAAGCTGGCCTACTTGGGATTTGAAGGGCATCCTTAGGGTCCAGGATATATGTGGGGCAGACTCCGATGTCTTGCTTTCTTATGAACAGCTGCAAGCCAAATCCAGCTGCCCTCTGTGGACTTTCGGCGGTATCTCCAGCTGCGTAGTGCTCTGCAGGGGCTCTCCATGTGATACAAGTTTGATAGTAAATGGAAGTGGCTGGTGAAGATTCATAAGTCCCCCAGCCTGCATGGACTTATTGGCCACTTCTATAGGACCTGGAGAGAAGCTCAGCTGGACCCTTCGGTCAGTAGCAGGCTCAAATGAGCAGTGGTCCTTAATTGTGACATTCCGGAGGATGCTTAGTCCAGGTATCTAAGGGATGTGCACAGACATTATAAGGATACAAAAAGCCGCTTTATCCAGCTTAAAATTATTTTACATTGATATCGCACCCCAGCAGCCCTGTATAACCGTGGCCTACTGGGTCATTCTAATTGCTGGCGTTGCCAACAACCAGAAGTGCACCTACTACATGTCTTCTGGACCTGCCCCCTTCTGTTGCCTTTTTGGTCCTTTGTGGCCTTGGATTGTTCCCAGGTGGTGGGCTCTGTTGTATCTTTGGCAGACCCGAAACTCCTGCCTGGGGACATGACCTCGCTCAGGGCTCTCTCCGCCCCCCTTCGGGAGTGGATGATGCTGGCCCTTATGGAGGCCAAGCGCCTTCTTCTAATGTACTAGCGCCAACTGGTGTAGCCATCTCGGAAAACTTGGCATGTTGCTTTAGCTCACCTAACTTCTTTTGAACACCTCTCTTCTGCTCATCAAGGCCGGTTGGACAGATATGCAGCGAAATGGGATGCCTATCTACACTCATGTAAGACTTCCCATTACAATAACCTCCCATTTGAACCTTTGGCACCTCTCTTATCACTGATGCCATTTTTACTTCCACTTTGGTAGACTTTCCTTTAGCACGTTCATCAATCTCTGTTGTTTGGGACTTTTGCTTGGCTGTACGCCTAGTGGTAGAATATACTACTTGTATGCTGTTGATCACTGGTTGTATTCCCTGTACTTGTGACTTATTGATCGCTCTATGTTATATGCTGTATGGTACCTTAGAAACATTTTATTGATTTTGTTATGATAAAAAAAAAAAACATACACAAAAGGAAGTCGCACAAAATGTGGCATGTCACAAAACCTTTCCATAGCCGCAAAGCAAGCCACATTTTGTGCAAATACATTGTACTGTTGTAAAGTTATTAAAGTGCAAAGTTTGAGGTTTAACATCAATCTGTCCAGCCAACCCTAATATACTGGCACTACTACGCCAGTTGAATGATTCCACATACATTAAATAAATGTTAATGCAATTCAACTTACATGACTTAACAAATGTGATTAAATGCAACATACATAAGAATTGAGGCATAGCTTACACATGTTAAAAAGCATTGTGTTAGATACAATTACAGATAATACAGATGACTAAATCTGTGAACAGAAAATAAGGGGGAGATATAAAAATACTGGGCAAAAGGAATCTGAACATTAATGAAATGATCTAATATATAAATAAATCCCTTTTCATTTAGTTTCCACTCCCGACCTGTTGGAATTTGACAGTTTAGTAACCAATGCTGCATATAGTAGGACAATAGTTGTGGATACAACCAACAAAATTTACTAACCATTAACAGAAGATTATTATACAGAGTACAAGTGTACTATGAAATCTGCCAGAAAGCAAACTTTTTAAAGAGTGTAGCACATAATCAGGAGCCCCATGAAACTGACAACCGCAGCTGTGAAACGCTATTGAGAATAGTGACAATCCCACCCAGAAGCAGCATGTTTTGCTATCCAGAAGTTGCCGGCACACTTTATGTGCCTCATATGGAGGCGTTACCATTCTATTCTTTCTTTCCAGTTCTGCGGTGGCTTCTTTAGCCTTGTCAGAGATGATTTCACTTCGCTGAGGCTTAAAACATACCGTGTTAATTAATTGTTAAATTAATTATTAATAATTAATTAATACTGAGCCACCGGGAAGTGTACTGTTACTGGTCCTAGGTACTGTGACTTTACAATCAGTTTCAATCAAAGCAATGCTGAGGCAGTTAAATGGAGAGTGCAGGGGAAGGATACACTGGGGGATGAAGTGACACCAGTGGGGGAGGATGGGGACAGACTATGGGATGGAGTGGCACTAGCAGGGGAGGATTGGGACTGCATAGGAGGGAGGGTACAGGGGACGGCTAGGAGGGAGGGTACAGGGGACGGCAAAGGAGGGGGATACAGAGGGCAGCAGGATGCTAGAGGGGCCATCGGGGGTGGAAAGTGCGTTGCAGTGGTTGTGGGGTGGCAGTCTGGATGAATGTGTTGTGGAAGCTAGGAGGGTATCTGATCTGTCACAGGCTGAGGAGACTCGAGGAAGAAGTGCACTGGCTTGGTAGAGAGTTGGGGATGTTGAGAGAGGGGAGAAGGTAGTTGGGGCAGAGAGCAACAGGAGGACACCACATGGGTGGAACAGTGGTTGTGAGGGGGGAGCAATATAAATAGGGGACTTGCAGGGAAGGGGGGTAAGGGCCGGAGGATGGAGCCCACACCTAGCATGGCAGAGAGGGCAGGGAATAGGTTTGCAGTGCTGGCAACATTGGAGGATGGGGGGGGTGATGGATCGCCAGGAAGGGGTAGGTAAGGGGAAAAAGGAGGATTGTACAAGGGACAGTAGCCGGCAGAAGATTGGGGTAGAGGTAAGTGGGAAGGGGCACAACTGGAAGGATGGATGAAGGGAGCATGGGTAAAAGGGAGAGGAGCAATGCTAGAGCAGAGAATTGGAGGAACTTGGAAGAGGAGGAGACCAGGGTGGAGGGGAAGGATGGCAAGGAGAGTGAGGGAACAACGAGGGGAAGTGGGGATAAGTCTGGGGTGGAAGGGAGATCCG
Source organism: Neoceratodus forsteri (assembly GCA_016271365.2). Taxonomy (NCBI): domain Eukaryota; kingdom Metazoa; phylum Chordata; order Ceratodontiformes; family Ceratodontidae; genus Neoceratodus; species Neoceratodus forsteri. The sequence continues at coordinate 207,511,795 of CM028133.1, read as the reverse complement.
TAGGAGGGAAGGGCAGGGTTTCAGCTGGGGTGGACTCTTAACAGTAGATACCAAGGTGAAAGCGTTGGGGGGGTGAAGACTGGAGAGGAAGGGGTATTAGTGGTGGGGGATTCCACACTTAAGAGGATTAGATGGGGCAGCAAGGGGGAATGGCATAGTCGCATCTAGGTGGAGTCCATACCTGGCTTAACAGCAGGCAGGGTGAGGCAGTCAATTCTTTAGGTATGCTAGGAGGGGTAGGAGGAAACCACATCTTGTGGTGCATGTGGGTACGAATGACCTGGCGGGGGAGACGGTGGATGTGGTGAGGGAGAGGTTTGAGAAACTGGGCAGGCTGTGTGAGAAGCTAGGGGAATCGGTGGCCTTCTCTGAGGTGCTTCCAGTACCCAGTGCTAGTACGGGTAAGAAAGTAAGGATTGGGGAGTTCCGTACCTTGCTGAGGGAATGGTATCGATCCATGGGACACGAGTTGGTGAGGGAGCTGGGACAGAATCTGTGACAACAATGAACTTTATGCAGGGGATAGGCTACATTTTGAGCAGGGAGAGGGAAGGGGTATTGAAGTGGAGGATAGGGGACTACATAGCTACGAAGGTGGATTTAAACTAGATAGGGGGTGGCATGTGGACAGATGGTAGGGGTCCCAGAGAGGAGAGCCTAACAAGCTTACCCCACAGGCTAGCAGGGAGGAACTTAGGGCAGTGGGACAGGGGAGGAGTAAGAGTGGGGTAAGACAGGGAGGGCAGGGACAGGATGGAGGGTGGTCTAGCTAAATGCGAGAAGCCTTGGTAACAAATCAGTGGAATTACAGGCTCTCTTGGCAGTAGGGAGTGTGGACATTGTGGCCATCACGGAAACGTGGGTCACCCAGTACCAGGAATGGGATTTGATAATCCCAGGGTATAGGATATTCAGGAAGGATAGAGTCAAGGGTGTACTGATGTACCTGAAGAAGTCCTTCTCTCCATTCTTAATTCCCTGTGCCAGTCTCAGTTCTTTGGAAGCCTTGGCCGCTCTGTCCAGCCTGGTAACCTCCCTGGACTTCTTCATATACACCTCCCTGTTATCCCCCCTCCCAGTTTCTTGAGTTACTCTGAATTACTCTGCTTGAGGTGATAGTAGCCTGTAGCATGGTAGATGGTTTTAAGAGGGAATGAGTCAGTGGGGGGACTCATGAAAAGAGGGGTGGGTGAGGCAGCTGCAAATTAAGGGCCAGCTGCACACTGGAAGAGTGTGGGGGGGTAGGCATGGCACTGTATGTTTGGGAGGGGATAAGATGCAGTGGGGAGGAGGGGAAGGAAGGAAGGCAGAACAGAGGCCCTATGGATTCAGTTTCAAGATTCAAAAAGTAGGACATTGAGGTAGGCGTGGTGTACAGGCCACCAGCCCAAGGGGATGATCTGGATAGAGAGTTAGCTGAGCAAATCAGAAGGGTCTGTAGAAAAGGGAACACTGTGGTGATGGGGGACTTCAACCTACTGGGGGTGGAGTGGAGCACCCCAACCACCACGAGTGCAAAGGAGCAGGTCATATGAGAGGCATTTCAGGACAGCTTTCTGGTACAGTTGGTCCGTGAGCCAACAAAATTGGCTAGGACTCTGGCCCTGGTTCTGTCAGATGGGGAGGCTGTAGGGGATCTGGAGGTGAAGGACTCTCTGGCTGTGAGTGACCACCACACGATGTGGTTCACGTTCAACATGGGCAGGGAAACAGGTGGTACGGGTACCAGGGTGATTGACTTTAAAGGGGCAGACTTTAAAAGGGTGGGGGAAATTTTGGTCCGGCATCTAACGGGAATTCAACCATGCATGGATGCTAGCCAAAAATGGGATATTATTAGGAAAGGTTTGTTGGAGGCTATGGGGACATGTACAAGAGCAAGGAGTAAGGAGGGAAGGGCAAAAAACCCAGCTGGCTGACACAAGAGGTCATGGAAGGGGTGAGGGCCAAAAAAAAGCATTTCAGAGACTCAAGAAATTGGGAGGGGGATAACAGGGAGGTGTATATGAAGAAGCCCAGGGAGGTTACCAGGCTGGTTAGAGCGGCCAAGGCTTCCAAAGAACTGAGATTGGCACAGGGAATTAAGAATGGAGAGAAGGACTTCTTCAGGTGCATCAGCAAAAGACAGAAAAAAAGGATCAGATTGTGAGGATTTGGAAGGACAGGAGCCGGGTGAAGAAGGGGGAGGACCAGACAGAGGCATTAAATGATTACTTCTGCTCTGTGTTCATGAAAGAGAAGGGGGGCAGACACCACCTGGGAGAGGAGGAGTGGGCAGGGGGGAGTTGGTAACTGATATAGGGATTACAGAGGATAGGGTGCTGGAAGGATTAAGGGACCCTGAGGGGAGGATAAAGTAGGGATGTAAGTTTGTCATGGCAGTCATACACATCATGGATTCCGTGACATTTGGACTTTATGCAGGACTTCCATGGCTTTCACTATTGTCATCAAAACGTAGCAATGATGACAGTGCCACAAAATTTACTAATGATTTCATGAAGAACTGATGAGTTATAAAAACCTCATCCATGAGAAACTAACATCCTTAGGGATGAGGCACCGGGTCCAGACAGCATTCACCCTAGGGTACTCAAGAAATTAGTGGTGATCCTGGCAGGACCACTGGCTGATCTGTTCATTACCTCCTTGGACACGGGATCCATACCACAGGAGTGAAGGATGGCCCATGTGGTACCCATTCACAGAAGTGGACCTAAGGACAAACAAGGCAACTACAAACCAGTGAGTCTCGCATCAATTGTTGGAAAACTCATGGAGACGATCCTAAAAGAGAAACTGATGACCTCTTTGGAGAACAATGGTCTCCAGGATGTCAGCAGCATGGGTTTATCTTGGAAAGATCCTGCCAGACAAACCTGATTGAGTACTACCACTGGGTGACAAAGGAACTAGACAAAGGTCATGCGGTGGATGTCCTGTATTTGGATTTCAGCAAGGCCTTTGATTCTGTGCCGCATGGGAGACTGGGGGGGGCTGGAATATATATGGTTGGGAACAAAGATGGTTAACTGGATCACCAGTTGGCTGAAGGGAAGGCAGCAAAGGGTGGTAGTGGGAACTCTCATCACTGAGGGATGTGATGAGAGGGGTGCCGCAGGGATCAGTATGGGGTCCGGTGTTGTTCGAGATATTTTCATAGCTGATATCTCCCATAGGGTCCAGAGTAAGATCCGTCTGTTTGCAGACGACACAAAGATGGGAGCTGTGATGGATGACAGCAATGGGTGGAGGGGGTTGTAGGAGGACCTGACCAAACTACAGGAGTGGTCGGATGCATAGCAGTTGGAGTTTAACACCAAAAAGTGCAAGGTATTGCACTTTGGGGCTAGTAACTGGGGGAGGAGCTATCAGCTGGGGGGGGTACAGCTGGAATGCACAGAGTAGGAAAAGGATCTAGAGGTGGTCATAACAGGGAGTATGAACAACTCGGGTCAGTGCAGGAAAGCGGCAGCAACAGCAAACAGGATGCTGGGGTGTATAGTGAGGAGAATCTCCTCCAGAAATAGGGAGGTGATCCTGTACCTCTACAGGTCACTGGTCAGGCCGCACCTGGAATACTGCATGCAGTACCAGCACCCATACCTGAAGGAGGACATCAGATTGTTGGAGGGTGTACAGCGGAGGGTGACAAACATGATCCAGGGATTAGAGGGATACTCCTATGAGGAGAGGCTGGGCGAGCTGAACATGTATTTCCTGGAGGTGAGGAGGGATAAGGGGGACATGATCGAAACCTTTAATTATATAAAGGGGATAAACAAGACTAGTACAGAAGGGATTTTCCAGATAAGAAGGGGGAGGATCACGAGGGGGCACCAGCTAAGATTGGAGGGGGAAGATTCAGGAGGGAAGTCAGGAGACATTATTTCACTGAGAGGTTGGTGGATAAGTGGACTACTCTGCTTGAGGTGATAGTAGCCTGTAGCATGGTAGATGGTTTTAAGAGGGAATGAGTCAGTGGGGTGGGTAATTATGAAAAGGGGAGGGGTGGGAGAGGCAGCTGCAAATTGAGGGGCAAGCTGCATAATTGAGTAGACTCAATAGACTGTGAGGCCTCTCTCTGCTGGCATTTTTATATGTTCATAAATTCGTAAAAAGCCTTTCAGTGAGCATTTTTTTTTAAACAGTGTTTTGGTTTTTTTTTTTTTTTTTGGTATAAACTGAAGTGACAGTGAGGGCTGTGAATTCAAGCACAGACATGTGCAAAACCAGGTTCTCAGGTTTGAATCCCACTTTAGCCATTGACTCTGTTGATTGTAACTGTGCAAGTTACAAATATTAATTCCTGAATATCATGGAATAATGAATCATTCATTATTAATATTGCAGTAACAAATATCAGCCCTGTTTTGGGAAGTTGTGTTTGGGAATTTAATGTTTTCCAGTATTCAGGAATTCTTTAGAAAATATAATATAAAAGCAAAATCAATTTACACATAGCCTACACCCAAAGAAAGATAAACAGCTGCTCACAGGTGCTAAAGAAGATTTTCTATTTTCTACTCACATAGTGTGCAAGGTATATAGCATGGTGAAATTCCAATAGCCACTAGATCACCAAACGCTGTTCTACATTTGTCATAGCAGCACTCCATCCCCATGAAATTACATTTGGTGCTCTAGTGGCAATGGGAATTTACCATTCTATATGTGTTGCACACAAAGGCCCCTGCACACAATGGGTTCCAGGCCCTACATGCGAAGAGATGCAGTGCATAGGGCCATGATATGCACTTCCCAGGTGTCCAGTTGACACCGGCAGATGCACGACCACTTCACACCCACTCTGCACTTCTGCCCTGGACCATGCACAAGAGATCTCATGCAGTTACATGGTCATTCTGGACAGGAGGTGGGGTGTGGACATGCCCACAGAGAGCTGGTGGAACACAGAATGCATGATGCCTTTTGCTTTCCACTCTGCTGGTGTCCAACACATAGCACAGGGCATCATGGCACTCTGCAGTCACAGACCTCTTCCCACTCAATGCCTTGGAGAGCTAGGGTGGTGGCAGGATGGGGGGTACCACTAGCATGTTTTGGTATTTTTATTGTGGGCTGTTGGGGACATGGTAGCCCACACATGGGCCACCACACCCCACAATGCCCTGCTGCAGTGGAATAGGTGATCTATTGTGGGGCATTGTTGGAGCTTCAGACTGAAAGTACCCAGTCTGGCCCATGTCTACTCCTCACCAGTGGCTGGCCCCACCCGTTGTGCAGAGCTACAAGCCATGCTTAGGCCACCCAGGAAGTCGTACATCCTTGCCCCATGCATCCCACAGGAGCCAGCAATGCATGATGCAGTTGCATGTCCCCGTACGTGTCGCATCATGCAATTGCCTGGCTTGGTATGTGTCCCTACTGGAACCCATGGGTTTCATAGTGAAAAGGGTCCAGAATGTGTAAGACATACAGCATGGTGAACTCTCCATTGCCATTAGATCACCAGATGCCGTTTTGCACCTGTAGCAGCACTTTCTTTCCATGAAACGGAATTAGGTGATCTAGTGACTTTGAAGATTTCGCCATGGTGTATGCCATGCACACTACATGTCTATCACTATTTGTTGCAACAGTGTATGTTTCTTTGGGTGTAGGGTGAGTGAAAGTTTTTTTTTTTGCTTTTTATCTCAAAACATTTTCCTCTGAGCGCTGCTTCCAGGAGCAACCTATTTTGTGCTTTGGTTCTGAAATATAAAAATGAAGGCCACCGATTTACGGTGATTAAAGTTACAAAATTCCATTTTTCAAGACTTGAAATTCCAGGAATTGCACTAGTGATTGTTATTCCAATTTCCGGATTTTACCAGGATTCTACTGTCATTCTTTTAATACGTGTATAAATAATCTGTGTAAAAGAAGGCTTGAAATACAGAACAAATGAAACAACTTGGAAATAGTACAGGAAGCAATTACAAGAAAAATACAAGTTCTGTAGATTTACTGATCTGGTATAAAGTGCCAGATTCAGTAAAATAGTATGTGTTTGTTGATGATGGCGTGCAGGCATTCCAAATTCTGGAATATTACTGGGTTTTCCAGTAAAAAACAAGTGGCCTTGAATATAATACGCAGACGCCATAAGCTTATCTGTAATTGTACTTATTTGCCACATTGATGTTCTCTCATTCTTTATTACTGAGGCATTTGCATGAAAACCGGATCTTTGCCTCCCAGATGGCATTGTATCCTCCTGCTCTCCCCACCCACTGAACTCATAATCCCTCACTTATGATATTCCAGTTGATTACCATGAAAAAGACATTGGTTTCACAAATAACAGATTATGGTTTTGGTTCCACCAAGTCGCTTCAACAACAAAGCCGTTGAATGACTAAAATGATGGGACTTTGCCATCAGCAATCACACTGCCACAGCAAAATGCCGATGGACCACCATAGTGACGGAGCCCTTTACTATTTGCAGTGCCGCACACACCCATGTGGGGGCTCTGCCCCCCTGCACCCCTCCCTAAAAATTAATGATTGCCAACACTGGGGGGGGGGGGGACAGATTACAGGGGAGAGCGGCTTACACGAAGTCGCTGCATCCATTCATTGCTGCAACAACCAATTCGACACTATGGATGTCAAACAGGTTGTTGTCAGTGTAATGGATTCGTTGTGGGGGGGGGGGTTTGTTGTCATAATGGTATACCATGGTTTCTGGGAGGAGTAGAAGTTGAAATCTGAGGGACAGAGATCATGCTTTCATGCAGATGTTCTGAGTAATAAAGAGGGGACATACAGAAACAAAAAAAATACTAAACTATCAGTGGCATTGCATTTAGATATTGTATTTAAAAAAATGATTGCTGGATACCAGATAAGCAGGGCGGAAAAAGAAAACCTCTATTATTGAGCTACATGGCCAGCCTTAAGTCACATGAAAGTCCCTGCCATCTTCAAACTTTTCCTGACCCACTGTCTTCACATAGATGTACCATATCTACCATCGTACCAGGCTGTCCCCCTGCCTGACACCATATATCTAGAACCACCCCCTCCCTAACCAGACCATCCTAGTCCCTTGGTCAATAGGGGCAACTAACTCCATCAATATACTTTCCCCAACCACTGATCCCTGACAGTGGGGTGCAAAGGGCAACAGATGCCATGTGGAGTATCCACTTGTCCCACAGAACAAATTCCCACCACCCAACACCATCTAGAGAAGAAGTGGGAAATATTGGTGGAAAAGGGGGATAAAAGAAGGGGGGAGTGGATAAGAAATAGGAAGCATTTAAGGCAGGGGTGGCAGAAGCAGTGGAATACTCAGTGGCAGGGGTGGCGAAGGGTGTTGGTGTACTCTCCATTGTAACTCGCTTGCTTGGTATTGCTGCATTTCACTTTGTTAAAGAAGTTTGATTTATTAATTATAAGAAAATATACACTCAAAACTACGGAGTACATTTGCATTTTTTGTCAAAATAGTAATGAAAAACACAAAGGATATTTTTTTAAATTGCATATCAATGCACACCACCTCGGAACCCCCCACTGCAAAAATTCTGCATCTGCCACTGGGGATGCTAAAAGCAGGGAGGCCAAAATCATTGTAATTCATAACAGAGGTGAGGGATGAGGTGAAACAGATGAGGAAGGCATTTAGGAAATACGGTATAAGGACAGCCAAAGGGATGAGGACAGGGAAACATGCCTGGGATAAGCTAGAGAAACCAGCAAGGTAGTAAAAAATCAAAAGCTAAGGTGAAACTGAGAAATGCAGAGGGGAAAAAGCAGGGGATATGGCATTCTTCTGATACATAAGGGAGACATGCAAATTTAAGGAGGGATCAGTGAGACTGAGAAAGGGGAAGGATGGGAGGAACGTGGACAAGGGTAAAGCAGATCTGCCGAATCAATGCTTTTGGTCAGTGTTCACAAAGGAGGAAGATGGTCCACTGTTGGACTGTGTAGTACTAAGGCCAGAGTGTGTGTGTGTGTGTGGGGGGGGGTATTGTCACTTACATCACAGCTGAAAGGGTGCTGGAAAGGCCAAGAGCACTAAAAGAGGGCAAATCAATGGGATCAGATGTTATCTACCCAAGAATACCTAGGGAAATGATGTAGGTGCTTGCAGCACCATTAGCAGAGACTTTCAACTGCTTATTGAACATTGGAGTGGTCCCCAGTGATTGGAGGACAACCCAAATTGTGTCTCTGCACTAAAGTGGCAGAAAGGTTAACCTGGGTAACTACAGACATGTCAGCCTGACACCTATCATGGGGAAATTACTGGAGGCCATTCAAATGGAAAGGTTGGTAGACTTTCATGAGGTAAACAGTCCACAGGAAAGTAGACAACACAGGTTCACACAGGGGCAGGTCATGCCAGAGGAGCACAATCGAATTTGTTGACTGTGTAACCAGAGTGACCAATAAAGAACAGACAGTAGACGTAGTTTACCTGGACTTTAGTAAGACCTTTGGCTTGGTCTCCCACTGAAAACCAGTCAAGAAACTGAGGGATCGAGTTTTGTAGGAGAGGGTAGTGACATGGGTGGAAACTAGCTAAAGAGGCTGACAGAGATGATGGTGGTGATAAGGGAGCACTCTGAGATTAAGGTGGTAATGAGTGGGGTACCACAGGGCTTAGTCCTGGGGCCCATTTTTGTTATCATATTCATTTGTGACAGAGGGGTAGGAGTTCAGGGAAAGATCTGCCTCTTTGTGGATGACAGCAAGATCTGAGAGAGAGTGGACTGCAAAGATGGGATCTAAAAAATGGTGGAAGCCTTTGACATGCTTGAGAAGTAGTTCAGGATATGACAGCTGAGATTTAATGCAAAGAAATGCAAGGTAATGCACATTGAGTACAAGAACCTGAAAATGAAATACCTGATGAGGAAAAGGACCTAGGAGATAATAATATCCAGCAGCCTGAAAACTACAGCACAGGGCAGTGGTATAAGCAATCAGGATACTGGAGTGCATAGGAAAAAGGATCAGTAGTAGAAACAGGAAGGTAATTCTTCCCCTGTAAAGGTCTCTGGTTTGCCTCCACTTGGAGTACTGTGTAAGGTTCTGGAGCCCCCATCTGCAGAAGGACTGTGATAGGGTGAAGACTGTACAGAGAAGGGCAGCCAAGACGAGCCAGGGGAATGGGGGAGAAAGAATGCAAAGAATGGTTGAGGGCCCTTAACATATAAAACCTGCAGATAAGATGGGAGAGGACATGATTGAAATGTACAGATATCTCCATAGGATTAACAGTGTGAAATGCAATGAACTGCTCACCCGTAATACAAACATAAACATAAGGGGGGACCCACTAAAGCTGTCTGGGGGAAGGTGTGGAAGGGATGTCCTCACATACATTTTCACAGAAAGAGCGATGGACAGCCGGAATGGACTGCCAAAGGAGGTCTGCATTAAAACAATGAGTGGATGCAGACATGGGAGGACAGGCTCAAGGGCCTGGTAATGACAAAGAAGAAGTGGAAAGGGGAGGGGGGAAAAGGGTGTAAGATGGTCATTGGAAGAGTATTATTTAGGGCTGGGCTGGAGAGATTGGATGGGCCTGCGAGACTTTTTCTGCCACCATATTCTGTTTCCATGTTTAATATTCAACCCCCATCTCCCCATGACTCACATGGTCTCAGAGGCCCAGTACACTGACATTCTGCCCCAGTCCCCTGATCCATGCTGGAGGTGGCAGGGTGTCCAGTGATATGGGCACCTTCAAAGTGAGCGACTATATTTACAGCGACTGTGGAAATGGTGAGGGTAGAAGGGCTAAAACAGCGACTGCAGGATACAGCACTGGTAGGAGGGATGTTACAGGCAGCAGGATATAGGAGGTAGGTCGGGGAGGCAGTGCCGAAATGGCTGTGTGGGCTTGTGGAGGCAGTGTATGCCTCTGGTGTGGAAGGACCTGGTTTAATCCTGGGTTGGTGTGCTATTGTTTTTGGGTGGGCCATGGTTTTAGTCAGTTGACTCCTTACCCCAATGTCAGGCCCCCCTGGGAGTTGATTATTTTTAGAAAGGGTTGCGGGGTGCACAGCCCCCCTGCATAGAACGTAGGATAATGCATGGTGGTATGGGTGCCGATGTTGTATTCGGTGTAGTACATGGTTGCCATTTGTGTTTTCGGCATTGTGCACTCACCCATAGGTGCAGCGTTATGTGTTCGTCATTATGACGTGGAACCAAGGGGCTGCAGTATAAGAGACTCATGGCAATTCAGTCCCCCCAGTCCCCATAGTTCACTTTCAACAAAATATGAAAGCTGGCAACTAGTTTTGATGCATGGGGGTGCTAGGCAGGCTGTAATATAGGACCATATTGGAGATCATTGATGTATTACTGCTATATGAATGTATTGTTATAATTCTTTGTTCCTTTAAACTATTTTTTTTGCTTTACAGTAAGCATTCATTTGTGAGTACTTTCTGCAGGCTTTTAACCAAAATGTAGGCAACTCATTGTTGATGATGGGCTGCATCTGTCCAGGAGGGGAACCAGGACCCTAGGTGATAGGTTTAAATGCTTCATTGGTAAGCATTTAAACTAGCCAAGGGGGGAGGCACTGGAAAGGAGCAGGGAAATCCTACCCCCCCCAGAAAATCATGGTAGTAAGTACAGTAAACACCAACATAGAGGTGGCGATAGGAAGAAGGGCAGGGATAAATGGGGAAAGTGACAAAGGCAAGAAGGACAGGGATGGGGCAAAAAGGAGTAAGGCCATCAGGAAATGGAGGGTAATGAGTACCAATGCCCATAGTCTAGGCAACAAGCTCTCTGAGCTGGTGGCCTTGATGGAAGAGGGATGCCTGGATATCGTAGCAGTCACAGAAACATGGTACATAGAGAACCATGACTGGATTGTTAACATATCAGGGTACATAACCTACAGGAGAGACAGGCAGGAGAGAAGAGGGGGAGGAGTAGCCCTCTATGTAAAGGAAGGGATAAAAGCAACTGAACAAGAGAATAAACGGGGAGGAGAGGAGGCACTGTGGATCACCTTGGAGACTGGAAAGGGCACCACAATCCGCATAGGGGTTGTGTACAGACTCCCATGTCGAGGGGAGGGAATGGACAAGGATATGATAGAAGGCATTCTTAGGATGGCAGAGAAAGGGGAGATACTGTTGATGGGAGACCTGAATATGCCAGATGTTAACTGGAGCACATTTGCTGCAGCCGCATCCAAGAGCAGGGCCATTTCGACTACAGGTGTGAGCCTCAGACTACTAGTTTCAGAACCCACTCGTGAGGACCAATCTTAGACCTCATACTCTCAAATGGGGGCAGTGAGAGGATCTCAGATCTAGAAGTGGGTAGCCATCTGGGAACAAGTGACCATCAAACAGTGTGGTTCACGTTAAACTCAGCTACAGAGTCAAGCCATACAAAAGTGAGGTACTGGACTTCAGGAGGGCTGACTTTGGCAAGATGGGCGAGTGCCTCAGAAAAGCACTAGCAAACAGGCTAGAAGGAGGGGTGGAGCAACAATGGGGAATCATCAAAACCGCCATCACAGAGGCAACAAGCCTTTGTGTGAAGCAAATAAATCAAAACGAAAGAAAAAGCCACTATGGTTCTCAAAAGAGGTGGCTGGGAAAGTCAGGGAGAAAAAGATAGCATTCAGGAAGTGTAAGGAAACACAGAAGGAGCAGGACAGAGAGATGTACCAGTTAAGGCAGAAGGAAGCAGGGAGGGAAGTCAGAATAGCAAAGGTCCAAACTGAGGAAAAGATAGCCAATCGTTAAGAAGGGGGATAAACCTTTATAGGTATATCAGAGAGTGTAGAAAGACAAAGGGAGGATAGTGAGGCTGAATAGAATGAATGGTGGGTGGGCAGAGGGACAGTGGAAAAGCAGGGATACTGAATGAATATTTCTGCTCAGTATTCACAAAAGAGGAGGGGGAAGTGCCTAATCCAATTAACAGAAGCACTCTTGATAGGGGGGGTCGATCCCAGCCCTTTCACAGAAGAAAGGGTTCTGCAAGAACTCCTAAAACTGAAGGTGGACAAAGCAATGGGGCCTGATTCACCCCAGAATTCTAAAAGAATTAAGGGGGGAACTAGTGAAACCACTGACTACTCTTTTTAATAAATCATGGCAGGATGGTGTGGTACCCAAGGACTGGAGGAAGGTGGGTGTGATTTCCCCTTCACAAAAGTGGGACCAAGACAGAGGCAGGAAACTACAGACCTGTCAGTTTGACCTCTGTGGTAGGGAAGGTGATGGAGTCACTTCTGAAGGAAAGAATTGTTGAGTACCTTGAGGCCAGTGGGGCACAGGACCCAAGGCAGCATGGGTTCACAGCAGGAAGGTCATGTCAGACGAATCTAATAGATTTCTTTGACTGGGTGACCAAAGTAGTAGACCAAGGAGGGCTGTGGACATGGCCTACCTAGACTTTAGCAAGGCATTTGACACAGTCCCACACAAAAGATTAATAGTCAAATTAACCAGCCTGGGAGTGGGTCCTAGGGTGGTATTCTGGGTAAAACATTGGCTGGACAACAGGACACACAAGGTAATTGTAAATGGAGTCCACTCTGAAGAAAGAGGGGTTACTAGTGGGGTACCGCAGGGTTCAGTACTGGGTCCAGTCCTTTTTAATGTCTTTATAAGTGACATTGCAGAGGGACTGGAAGGAAAAGTATGCCTCTTTGCAGATGACACAAAGATCTGCAACAGGATTGATACACAAGGAGGTGTGGAAAGGATGAGAAGGGACTTGGTAAGGTTAGAGGAATGGTCAGAAGTATGGCAGCTAGGATTCAATGCAAAAAAGTGCAAAATAATGCACCTGGGAAGCAAGAACCCAGGGGAAGATTATACAATGGGGGAGGAGGTAGTAACAACAACAAAAAAGGAAAGGGACCTGGGGGTAATCATATCAGATGACCTTAAGGTTAGCAAGCAATGTGAGAAGGCAGTAGGGAGGGCTGGGGGGATACTGGGATGCATAGGGAGAGGCATCACCAGCAGAAAACAGGAAGTTGTTATCACGCTGTACAGACAGTTGGTGAGACCCCATCTGGAGTACTGCGTCCAGTTCTGGAGACCCCATCTCCACAAGAACATAGACGGGATAGAGGCAGTCCAGAGGAGAGCAACTAAAATGGTGCAGGGTCTGCAAGAGAAGCCGTACGAGGAGAGACTAATGGAGCTTAATATGTATACCCTTGAGGAAAGAAGGGAGAGGGGGGACATGATAGAAACTTTTAAGTACCTAAGTGGAATCAACAAAGTCCAAGAGGGTAGCATCTTTCAGAAAAAGAGATGTGCAAGAACAAGGGGACACAGTTTAAAGATGGGGGGGGGTTCCGGGGCAATGTGAGGAAGTATTTTTTCACAGAGAGGGTAGTGGATGCATGGAACAGCCTTCCTGAGGAGGTTGTGGGGTCTAAAACTGTGGGATAATTCAAGAATGCATGGGACAGACATAAGGCAGTTCTTGTGGAGGGTAGGAAGAAATAGGCGGCCTATCCTGTAGGTAGGGAAATGGGCAGACTAGGTGGGCCAAGCGGTTCTTATCTGCCGTCAGAGACTATGTTTCTATGTTCTGTGTTTCAAGATGCACTCAGAACTAAATCAGCAAACTACATCTGCTGTTGCAAAATGTGAACTTTGCCAATACTGTGTTTGCAGTTTTTCCACACAGTTTTCTCTTTGATTGGTAAACATGGGGGCTGTCTGCATGACTGCCTTGGTATTAGTCATGGGTATTCTTGGATGGATACAGCGTGATAGACTGGTCCTATGTGTTAGTCTCATGCCTGTGTGTTGTAATATCGACTCACAATGGCGCAACCCAATTCACAGCAATGCCTGGTCGCCTTTAGGGTGCTTTGAAGGCAGAGTGCTGTATGCATTCCTGCCTGTAAGGAGGGCACATCTGCAGCTGCTGTGAGCTTGTCAACCCTCTGGAGAAGAATTTGCCAGTCTAGAACCCCAACAAATGGAACAGAATCAAAATGAATCGGGTCAATAAATAATGAGAATGACATCGAAACTGAAACTGTACCCTGTAGTATGCCATGATAAACTGTTTTCTGAGGAATAACAGTCATCAAGCTTCACGTAGAATCACTTGGAAACTGACAGCAGAAAAGAGGCCAAAACCCATGAAATTGCTCCATTAGGACATAATGTAATAATTCACATTACCTACATTGGCTATGTATTTATCTAAGTTTCTTTTAAAACTGTTCCTATCTTGACTTACAATTACATTTTCAGGTAACTTGTTCCATAGATCTCGTCATGTAATAATATTTTCTTTTATTAGATTTGTACACGGATGTTTTAACTTGTAGAGGATGTTCTCTAACACTAAATCTTTGTGATTTATAGTCTATATTTAATTCCAGCATCAATTATGGGTCACTCATGATGTCGTAATACAACATGTCCCCTTTCCCGTCAGATTTCAAGGCTATGTAGTCCTAACTTGTTTAACCTATCCTCATAAGTATAATGTTGTAAGGAATCTATTAATTTTGTGTACCTGCATTGGACTTTTTCCAGTCTACCTATTTCTGTTTTAGTATTTGGATTCCATAAATGACTGCCATAATCCATTGTGGGTATAACAGGAGTAAAACTTCGGCTGGCCTGCTTTTAATATTTCTTTTGAGAGCATGGATTGTTCTATTTGCCCTTTCGATAATTTAAACTCTAAGCGACAGTGCACAAATATTATCATCCACAATTATACCCAGGTCTTTTTTTTTGTATGTTCTTAAGTATATAGTTAGGTTTTTTTTTTTTTTTTTTACCAAAGTGGAGAACACAGCATTTTTCTGTGTTTAGTTTCATCCCCCATTTTGATGTCCATAAAGCGATGTTATTTATATCTTTCTGTAATGATACTTCTTCTTTAGTGTCACATAGTCCACTTAATTTTGCGCCATCAGCATATTTTATGATATAACTACTTACCTTTTCCTCCAAATCTGTTATGAAAATTTTGAAAACTATTGGGCCTAAAACTGAGCCCTGAGGCACACCACTTGTGACATCACTTTCGGTTGAGAGTCTCTTGTACTCTGTTGGCTACATAGTCAGTGAACCAGTCCAAAATTGACTGCCCCAGACCGAGGCATTTTTTTTTTGTTAATTTGTTTATGCTCCTCTGGCACAGGCCCATTTATCCTAGTTCGACCCACCGGCCCAATCGCCCAGCATCCCAGGGACTTAGCCCGGCCTCCATTCTTCCTCCACATCTCCCCCTGTGGTGGGATCAGCAGCCCCCTCCTACCTGCTGGAGAATGGATGTGATTCATATAGGGAAGGGCTTTATCACTGGTGCAGAACCTGCGAGGGGTGGGACCTCTCTTTGCTGCTCTATCCGGCATTTTCCCTCCTGGTTTTTCTCCTCTGGAACGTCTGCTTCATGGTGGCATGCAAGCTCACATGCAGCCATGGAGTGCATAGACACTGGCATCATCCTGCCTGGTAAGTCTCTCCAAACACACACTGCCTCCTGGGGCACCCAGGTGGCATTATTGTACCAGAGTGTGACTGCCCTCCCTCCCTAGTGGAAGAGAGCGTCCTCTGGGATGTGCAGTCCTCCTCCCTCCGGCCAGCCCCCTACAACCCTGGCTCATTCCTGAACTCAGATCACCGGCATCACTACACTGACAAACCCCAAATTCAAGGATTTAACTCCTTCTAATAAGATGTCATATTGAAGAAGATCAAAAGCCTTGGTCAGGTTCATGAGGACTGTACCGGTCAAGTAACCCGAGTCCTAGCCAGTACAGTTGATCTGTGAACCTGACCAAGGCAATGTCTGTTCTTTGCTCCTGTCTAAATCCATGTTGGCAGTCCCTAAGGAGATTATGCTTATCAATACAGTTGAAAAGCTTGGTGTAAGTTATTTTTTCCTCGGTTTTAGCTAATATGAAGAGGATAGAAATCAGTTTGTAGTTTTAAAGGCATGCAGTTTGCCCCCCCCCCCGCCATGAACTGAAACCAAAATGGCATCTTTCCATATTGCTGAAATTGAATTGTCCTGTAAAAAGCAGAGGTTAGAAATCCAAGCAGGTGGTTCAGAAATCAGAAGGGTGATATATAAAACTAATTTAGGGCCTACAGCATCCTTACCAGGAGTGTTATCCTTACTTAGTGAATTCATAAGTTTAAAGACTCCACTAGTAGTCACAGTCCTCCGATAGAACTGTGGTTTTGAGAACAGGGCATATCTCCTCTTCACCTATACCCCCATGATGCATCTGGAAATGAGCTATGACAAGCTCAGTATGTGTCTTGTGGTGAAACATTTGAAATAAATAAATAAATAAGTAAGGTTAGCTACTTATTTGAAAATGTTTTACCAGTTAAACCATACAGGGAATGGCAGACTCATTTACAGATGTGACTTGAAGGGGGGTACAGGACTTAACATAGAAACATAGAAATTGTCTGCAGATAAGGACCGCCTGGCCCATCTAGTCTGCCCATAAGCCCTTGTACTGGATTACTGCTTCTGACCCACCTGCTTCTGTACCTCTATGGTTCCCCTATGCCTGTCCCTACCACCACCTGAGGCAGGCCATTCCATGCGTACACCACCCTCTCTGTGAAGAAGAACTTCCTCATATTCCCTCTTAACTTCCCAGCTTCCAATTTCATGTCATGCCCCCTCGTTCTTGTGCTCCTCCTGTATCGGAAAATGTTTCCCCCGTGCAGCTTGTTTATACCCTTGAGGTACTTGAATGTTTCTATCATATTCCCTCTTTCCATCCTCTCTTCCAGCGAGTACATACTGAGGTCCCTTAATCTCTCTTCATAAGTCCTGTTTTGCAAGCCCTGTACCATCTTAGTCGCCCTTTTCTGGACCGTCTCCAGCCTGTTAATGTCCTTATGAAAGTGTGGCCTACAGAACTGCAAACAGTGCTCCATGTGAGGCCTGACAATGGTTTTATATAATAGCACCACTACCTGCCTCCTTCTACTGGTGATATCCCTGCCTGTGCACCCCAGCATGTCACTGGCCCTCCCGGCTGCCTTAGTACTCTGCTTTGATATTTTCAGGTCATCTGAAATAATAACCCCCAGGTCCCTTTCCTCCTTTGTGACTGTCAGCAACTCCCCCCATCCTGTAGCTTTCCCCGGGGTTTCTGTGTCCCAGGTGCATAATTTTGAATTTTTTGAATTAAACTTCAGTTGCCAGTCCTCGGATCATTTTTCAAGCTTCCCCAGGTCCCTTCTAATATTCTTCACCCCCTCTGGGATATCCACTCTGTTACAGATCTTGGTGTCATCTGCAAACAGGCAGACCTTTCCCTCCAGCCCTTCTGCAATGTCACTAATGAAGACATTGAACAGGACTGGCCCCCGGACCGATCCCTGAGGCACCCCATTGGTCACCCCCCTCTCCACAGACTGCACCCCATTTACCACTATCCTCTGCTAGCAGGATAAAAATTAAATGCCAACAACCGAAATATGCAGCATTCATAGAAGAAAGAAGCAGAGAGTGAAATGTGGACTGGGATTCATTTCACCAAAAAAAAGCAGTTCAGGCCTGTAGGATTCTAGTGCAGCAGCAGAATGGGTCACACGCCAGGAGAAGGCCAGGTGCTAGTAAAACTACAGCACTCGAACAAAGAAACAGGCACTCCAGCAGGTCCAATATTGTAGTTTATTTAGTCTTCAGTGTGCAGATCATCCCCTGGCTGATTAGTGAGTCCAGTCTACCCGTGTGCAAGTCTGTACATTTGTACACTGATGCACAAATAAACTAAGATACTTGACACACTGGACTGCTCGTTTCTCTGTAGGATTCTAAGTTGGTAAATCTGGCATTAAATGCATTGGAACAACATATCAGTTGGGAGTGAGGATATAGTGTGCACCAAGCAGGAAAGGGACCTTGGGGTTATCTCTGATGACCTCAAGGTAGGGAAACAGTGCGACAAGGCATCATGTAAAGCAAATAGGATGCTGGGGTGCATAGGCAAAGGCATCACCAGCATGAAAAGGGAGGTCATAATTCCCATATACTATTTATTTATTATGATTCCGGAAGACATCTTTGAGCCAAGGCTCTTTTACAAAGGTTCCACGTCAGAAAACAAGAACGGCACACAGTTGAAGACAGTAACAAATAAGACAATTCACAGCAGCCATAGGCTTTGTCAAATACATTAGTTGCCTTATATAATTCAGATAATACATACACTAAGATTCTCAGAAGGATTGAAAGCTGGGAGGAACAGGTGGAGGAGACTCTATGGCAGGATATGGGTAAATGAAAGAAGAGTGAGGGAGGTAGGAGATTAGCACATAGGGCATTGTCATAGAGTGGAGGGGGATGAACGAGCATACAGTACATAGTCATGGAGTGGAGGGGGAATGAACGAGGGGCTGAAAGATAGGCAGAGAAAACACTAGCAGGATAGAAAGGGAATGGGAAAGAGTGATAGGGAGGGGGAGGAGAAGGGGGACATGGGAGGGGGGGACATAGTGAAGCCCTGCCTGGAGTGCAGTGTACAGTTCTGGAGAACTTACCTACGTGAGGACATAGACAGGGTAGAGAAGGGCAACTAAAGATGGTACAGGGATTGCATTACAAGTCCTGTGAGGATAGGCTGAAGGACTTGAATATGTACTCCCTGGCGGAGAGAAGGGATATGATAAGACATACAAGTACCTTACATGGAGGAACAGGGTGCAGGAATAAACTATTTTCAAGTGAAAAAAAATTTCCAGGACTGGAGGGCATGGGATGAAGTTGGAGGGAGGGTATTTCAGGGGAAACTTGAGGAAGAATTTCTTCACAGAAAGGGTGGTGGACAAGTGCAGCATCCTGCCAGAGGAAGTGGGGGGGCTGAAACAATCACAGGATTTAAGAATTCATAGGTTAGACATAAGGGAATTCTGGAGGTTAGGGGTAAGGGGCAACAGACTTCTAGAAAAACGTAACGGGAACTTACAAGCTCAAATGGGCAGACTGGGTGAGCCATAGGCCCTTATCTGCTGACGGTGTGTATGTATCTATGATGTCAGTTGGACTGGAACATAAAGTTCCATTAATCAGCATTTTAAAACATTTCAAAGTTGAAGGGTTTAAAAGACCTTTGATGTGCAAAATTGTTTGAGGATTGGCAAGGTTGTCTGTTAGGTTCTAAAGTGCAAATAATTAGGAACCTTTATTTTTGGTTTACAAAGGTTACAGTCTGTCAATGCCTCTAACATTGCCAGTCATGAAGACGTTTGGTCCTTTTAAATAAGGACCAAGCCTTGTCGCTCTTTGATATTAAATTAGCTAGTTCAGATGTGAGCCAATTAGTCTAGTAGTCCACTAACCCTTCTCCTTATTATAGAATCAAGCTCATCAACTATACAAAGGAACTCGGCAATTAAAATAGTCCAATGTAGAATTTATATTTAGAAGATCATGTAAATAAGTCCAGTCCACATTTGCCATTCATTTCGGGTGTATGGCTTACCTATAGAGCATGGTTGATTCTCATTAGCTGGCTCCCCAAGGCATCCTGCATTTTTTTAGCAGCTCAGAATGCAAAACTAACTACAGAGGACATTAATGAAATACAATTCCAGAATCAATGCAAGAAGGGGTAATTTATGCATGAAAGTCAACAGGACTAGGACAGGTGCTGACAGCAACTCTATTGCCACTCAATCTCCATGCTTTGTTACAGAGGCAGAAGTAAGTGAGTTTAAAAAAAAAAAAAAACGTACTGACAAGGCATTGGATTTTGGCATAATGGATTGCTAACAGGGTGTCTTGGTAAAGAGGGAATATGTACACCTAGTAATGTAGTTTTTCTTGCAAAACTGCTGCAACTTCACAGTACTGAAGTGTGAGTCACTCCTCTGCCATATAGTGATGCCAGCAGTGCAGCCCTGAGTCCGCAGCAACACCAGGCTTGCTATAGAAGCTCTGGTACACCCTGCATTTTTTAGCAGCTCAGAATGCAAAAACTCACTGCAGAGGGTAGTAATGAAATACAATTCCAGAATCAATACAAGAATAGGTAATTTATGCATGAAAGTCAAAAGGACTGGGAACGGGTACTCTTTAAAGCTTTCAACCTCCTGAAGCTGTCGTGGTAGCTTATTCTAAAGCAGTGGGGCAGCTAACAGAAATACACAATCCCCAGATTACTGATAACTGACCTTCAAGAGCCCCCCCCCCCACACTGAAAAGCAGAGAGGGCAGCCAGGAGTGTATGGATATAGAAGCTCTTTTAGGTAGTCAGGGTCCAGATCATGCAGGGCTTTGTATGTTAACAAACCTATCTTGAAGGAGACGTGCCACCTCATAAGCGGCAGTGCAGTGTCTGCAAAACTGAAGAGATATGCTTGGAGCAAAGAGCTCCAGAAATCAATCTGGCTGCGCGTTCTACACTAGCTCCAAGTGGCCCATCGGCCTCCAGATAGCCCCAAGATAAAGAGCTTTACAGTAGTCCAGCCTAGATGTCATGAAGGCATGCGCCAGGGACCTCAGGTCATGACAGCTAAGAAAGGGCTAAGATAACTGAAAACACTACGGACCACTGCAGACACCTGAAGTTCCATGGTCACCTTGTTATCCATAATGATGCCCAGATTCTTCACCCTATCTCTGGTCATAAGCTGAGTAGGTTTAAGATGTAAACTGCGCTCCCCGAACACTCAAGTCAGTCACTCCCCAATACTCAAGTCCACCAGTAGCACTTTGGTCTTATCTGGGCTTAACCTGAGCCAGCTAGAAACATAGAATTTGACAGCAGACAAGGACTGCTAGGCCCACCTAGTCTGCCCATTTTCCCCACCTACTGTAACATCGTAGACCTTACTTGATCTCTGGCTTAGCCCTCCCTTCCCTAATGACTAAGGTTCCATTATGTCTATCCCATGCATTCTTGAATCCCGTTACAGTTTCTGCCCCCACCACCTCTGCTGGAAGGTTCAGGCATCCACCACTCTTTTGGTGAAGAAGTACTTCCTTATGTTTCCCCGAGTCTACCTCCCCAGCTTAATAGCATACCCCCTTGTTCTTGAGCATCTTTTTTTCTGAAAAATACTTCCCTGTTGTACTGTGTTTATACCCGTGAGGCATTTGAAAGTCTCTGTCCTATCCCCCCGTCCCTTATTCCTCCAGGGTGTACATATTGAGGTCCTTCCGTCTCTCCTCATTGGGTCTTTGGTGCAGACCCTGCACCATTTTAGTTGCCCTCTTCTAGACCGCCCCTACTCTGACTATGTCCTTCTAGAGGTATGGTCTCCAGAACTGGACACACTACTGTAGGTGAGGTCTCACCAATGATTTATACAGTGATATCACCACCTCCCTCTTTCTGCTAGTGATACCCCTCCTTATGCACCCTAGCATCCTACTGGCTCTTCCTACAGCCTTGTCACACTGTTTTGCCACCTTTAAGTCATCAGATATGAATCGATTACCCCCTCTGTTTCTTTCCTGTTTGGTGGTCATCAGTACCACCCCCCATCTTGTACTCCGCCCCTTGGTTTCTTTGCACTAAGTGCATGATTTTGTACTTCTTCACATTGAAACTTAGTTGCCACACTCTTGACCACTCCTCAAGCTTTCTTAGATCCCTGTTCATTATTTCCACCTCCCCAGGCGTGTCTATTCTCTTGCAGATTTCAGTGTCATCTGTAAAAAGGCATACCTTCCCTTCTAGCCCCTCTGCAATGTCACTAGTAAAGACATTAAGAGGACTGGTCCCAGTACTGATCCTTGTGGTACCCCACTGGTCACCCTCCCTTCCTTGGAGTGAAGTCCGTTAACCACCACCCTTTGACACCTATCCCCCAACCAATTCCTTACCCAGTTTACCACTTTTGGATAAACTCTCAGGTTGCCCAGTTTGTTTATTAGTCTCCTATGTGGAACTGTGTCAATGGCCTTACTGATATCTAGGAGGCCATCCAGTTATTGATCACAGATAGGCAGTCATTTAGCATGCCTATTGCATTATTCTTGGCTTGGGAAACAAAAGGTACAGCTGAGTAACATCAGCATAACAATGCAACTGCAGACTGTGCCTTCACATCACTTCTTCCAGTGGCGGCATGTACACCACAAATAACATGGGTGACAGAATTGACCCATGAGGGACTGGACAGGTCAGGGCAGCCAGTTCAGAGAGAGAACTCCCCCATGTATCCTGCTGCACCATTCTGGGAAAGAAGGACTCGAACCACCTCAACACAACCCCATTGAGCCCCAAGTCCTTGAGATCTGTCAAAATCCCATGTTCTACGGGGTCAAATTCTGATGAGAGGTAGAGGAAAAAGCAGAATGGAACAGTATCTCTCACTAGAACAAGATCATTCTGCACCCTGATGAGCACAGTCTCCATGCTATGATGCTCTCTGAAACCAGACTGAAATGGTTCATAGATAGAGAAAGCCTCCAAGAACATCACCAGCTGCATTGACACCACACTCCCAATAACATGTCTCAGAAAGGGAAGGTTAGAGATAGGTCTGTAGTTTTCCAAAATGTCCAGGTTCAAAAGAGATTTCTTGAGACACAGCCCTTTCAATGCCATCGGAAACGCACCCTTCTCAAGTGAACACCAGACACTCTGGGCAGTCACTGAACCAATAGACTCCCAGCAATCCAAAAGAAGCTGGGTAGGTTCAGGATCCATAGAACGGAAAGTAGGACACAGCTTCACGACCACCTGGAATATCTCCTCAGTTGACATGGTAAAATTCATCCTAAACAGACCGAAGGCCTCCTTTTGTCAATGGCTGCACCATGCTAGGCCATGACTGCTTACTTGAGACCATGGATTGGATAGAGGATGCCCTATCAAGGAAAAACTGGCCAAACTTTTCACAATGTTAGTACTCCCCCGGAGTACAGGCAGGCCAAGTGTAGCAGCCTATCCACACTACAGAAGAGTTGTGCTGGCCTGTTAACCCCTGAAACAAAACCAATGATGGAGGGGGGATGGTGTGGAGCCCGAGCAAGATGGACGCTCAGGCATAGAGAACGGGAACCAACTGAGAATAAAACAGATAAAAAAACAAACTTTTCAGGTGAAGAAACTCCACCGGAATTTTAATAAGCATGTGGGAATCCTCTAGGAACATTATGGGGAATCCACATAAATATTGATCCCAGACAGACTGTGCAAAAAGCAAGAGAGCTATGGGAGGGCTTAGCACGAGGTTGGCCCCAAGTAAGCTAGCACCCGAGGAGCCAGTTGAAGAGACATTGCAATCACTGGGAGTGAAGATCTCCCACCTCATCCAGTCTGTGGCAGGGCTAGCAGAGAAGTTAGACAGCCTCACCAACCGGGCGGTATGACTGGAAACAGCAATGGATTTGGTTAAGACCCGCGACAGCCGATTCTACCAAGTGGTCAGAAGCCGCAATGGGAATGGCGGCAAACCTGTTAAAAATCCATCTCCGCTCTCGAATAGAAATGCTTGAAAATCGAGCACAAGCAGTGAATTTGTGCATAGTGGGGATGCCAGAGAACTGTAAGGGAGATCACCTGCCTCTTTTTTTTTTTTTTCGACGGAATGGTTCCAGCACCAGTTGGGGGAGATGGGATCTCTCAAACCAGTCTCCATCCAGAAGGCCTATCGAGTGATGCCTCGTGGTCGAAGAGACAATGAAGATGCCCCGTGTACCATTACGGTGGTCCTAGACAGGGTTGGAACAAGGGATTACCTTCTCACCCGCGCAAGGAAAAAAGGAACGCTGTTTCAGGATGGGCAAGTGGTCCATCTTTATCTGGACTTAAGCTACCGCCACTCGGCAAAAGAAGAGGAGCTTTGATGGTGTGAAAGCTATCCTGAGAAGGGCTGGAATACCGCATGGTGTATTGTTTCCTGCGAGGCTTAGGATCGTCCACAGAGGGAAGATGTATATCTTTAATGACCCAGAGGATGCCCTTCAGTGGTCACAGAAGAATGTTCCAGCACGTAGATCTAGGGAAGATGAAGAGGATCCTGAGTCAGAAGAAGAGGAACCCTGAAGAAAGGGACATATTGTTAGCCAGAATTGAATATGGTGATCTGTACGGTAAGACAGCAATGGGTATTTGATCTGACCCCAGGTAAGTGTACAATGCTTTTTGATTAAAGAACATATATCACTTTGGTCTCTGGGGCGACTACCCATTTGATCCCTGTAAAAAAAAAAAAAAAAAAAAAAAAAAAAATCTATGTTCTTATTCTTAACTTTGCCCTTACTTTTATTAATACTGTAAAATTAAACATAAAGAGGGCGTATACAATGTGATGTCGGTTGCTTTTCTGTGGAGTTTTGTTTATGCTAGACCATCCTATATTGTTGTTTGAACAAGTTAATCGCCAAAAGTTATAGAACTGTTCCCACTCTAATGTCTTATTCGGGGGAAATTACAAAGGTGTAACTTACTCAGTGTTAAGCATGTTTAAATATGCCTACTCTCATTTGGGGGGGCTTCTTTGATGTGTTTGTGGACTTGTCTTAGAAAATATACGTGCTGCTCATGGACTCTAAAGTAACAACATTAACGATCTAATCACCACAAGGAATGTATAGGAATACCCTCCAAAGATGTGTCTAAATTGTAAGGGTGATTAAATCATAATATTAAGAGGTGTGGTGACCTCATATGTAAATAATGACTGTATATCCTTTACTCTGAATACAATAAACATAAAGTACAAAAAAAAACCATGACAGGAACTCTGCCTTTCTCAGAGTGATTGCCCCTGATACTCCTTATAGTCAGCCTTCAGAGTTAGTTTATCCTCCAACGAACCTGATCTCTGCCAAGAGCACTCCAGTCTCCGCCTTTTGTTCTTCAGTCATCTGAGCTCACCATGAAACCAGGGGGAGCTCTGTCAGGAGACTTTTTAAGGCATACACTATAAGGCGAGAGAGAGAGAGTGTGTCAAGAGCTGCAGTGATCGCTGTGTTATAAGCTTCCACCACACTTTCAACCCCTTAGCACACACTTGCAGCAGATATGAGCAGCTCAGTACCAACAGAAGCCTACAAGGGTCCACGTATCTTAAAGGTCGGTTGCGCAGTAACTCCATGGGGAGTTAAAATGTCTTGGGGGAGCCCTGATCTGAAAACCCACCGCATGATGGTCCGATGAACTGATCAGATCAACCTTGATATTAGAAATGTTGAACCGCA
This sequence comes from Neoceratodus forsteri, assembly GCA_016271365.2. Classification (NCBI taxonomy): domain Eukaryota; kingdom Metazoa; phylum Chordata; order Ceratodontiformes; family Ceratodontidae; genus Neoceratodus; species Neoceratodus forsteri. Next base: position 207,486,671 of record CM028133.1, on the reverse strand, counting down.
GAGGGACAACCAGGTCCAAGGAGTGGCCACATTGATGGGTGGCAGAGGTAATAATCTGTGTGAAACCCAACAGCTCCATCTGTTGGAGGAATTGCTGACCAGTCAAAAGGGAGTCATCATCAGCCCAAATATTGAAAGAGGGTGGGACTTTCTTCATATGTTCCTGGCTAAACTCCGCATCACAATTCCTAGAGACCCCCACATTTTTTCTCTAAACTGAAGGATTTAAAGGATTTTGTCAAGCTGAAGGATGCAGCAATGGAAGGGCACTCACAGCAGTGAAACTCCTCTCACCCCATTGAGAGATGCACCTGATTGTATGCTTTGGACTATAACCTAAGTGCTTTCTTGAATCCAGTAACCATCACATTCTTTCGAAGGGTATGCCTGGCTCTATATACAGTATGTGCAAAATTCATGGTATAAACCCTGTTGAAAAACCTGAAGCCACCATAGCCCATGTGAAATGTCTACACACACTTATAAGTAGTACGAACATACAAAAATTGTCAGCAGATAAAGGGCTAATGGTCTGTCAAGTTTGCTCAATTGTGTACCTAGCATCCCTTATTCTGCAGCTGCCCCTCCTTCCCTTCCCCTCCTTCCCGTGAGCCTCTCTCTTGCCATGTCCCAGACCCTTTTCAAGCAGCCCACTGTTCTACTGCATACCACCTCCGCTGGTAATGCATTCCACCTGGCCACCTCCCTCTCTGTCAAAAATATATCTCTTCAGCTCCCTCCTGAACCTTCCTCCCTCCAGTCTCATATCATGGCCCCAGGTGTCCCTCCCCTCTCTTACTTCAAAAAGTCCCTCCATACCTGTCCTCTTTATTCCTTTCATGTACTTGAAGGTTTCAGTCATATCCCCCCCGTCCCTCCTCTCTTCCAGTGAGTACATGTTCAACTCTTCTAGCCTCCTCTTGTATGGTAAGTCCCCCAGCCCATGAATCATCTTTGTCGCCCTTCACTGCACCCCCTCCAGTAACTTAATGTCCTTCTTCAGATATGGGCACCCGTACTGCATGCTGTACTCTAGGTGTGGTCCAACCAGTGATCTGTATAATGGCAGCATCACCTCCCCCTTCCTCGAGGATATACCCCTTGCAGTACTTCCCAGCATTCTGTTGGCCTTTGCAGCAGCCTTTCTACATTGTGCTGAGTTGTTCATTGATCCGGTAATGACCACCCCCAGATTCTCCTCCTCTGTCACAGTTAGCCGCACACACCCCAGCTGGAAGCTCCTCCTTGGGTTTCTTTCCCCAAAATGCAGCACCTTGCACTTTTTGGCATTGAACCCCAGCTGCCAGGTGTTTGTCTAGTATTTCAGCCTTGTCAGATCATCCTGCAACCCCTGCCAACCCCCAGGTCATCCACCACCATGCCCATCTTGGTGTCATCGCAAATAGACTGATCTTGCTCTTGATGCCTACCGATATGTCTGCAGTGAATATCCCATACAACAGTAGCCCCAGCAGTGAACCCTGCAGAACACTGCTCATCATCGTTGTTGGAGATGAGAGCTTCCCTCCACCACCTTCCTTTGTTGCCTTCCCTGAAGTCAGTTCACCACCCATCTCACCAACTTGCACCTGTTCCTGTGCTTCCTAACTTACTTCCCAGCCTCCCGTGCAGCACCGAGTTGAATGCCTTACTGAAGTCCAGGTACAGGACATCCACTGTATTGCCCCCATTCACATTCAATTGTCCAGTTATCTAGTCATAGTAATCCACCAGGTTGGTCTGACAGGATCTGCCAATGATAGATCTATGCTGTCTGTCATCCTGCAGCCCATTGGCCTCCAGGAGGGTCACCAACATCTCCTTCAGGATAGTCTCCATCAGCTTTCCCATGATGGATGTGAGGCTCACCAGTCTGTAGTTCCCTGGTTCATCCTTGGGACCACTCTTGTGGAGGGGCACCACGTGTGCCATCCTCCGACCATGGGGTACACACGCTTAGTGTAGTGAGACATTGAATAGATCTGCTAAAGGCCCCACCAGTACCTCTGTCAGCTCAAGTTTCAGGTCTCAGGGAAAATTCTATAACAGGGTTGAATCAGCAATCTGCAAAATGACTGGTGAGTGTGTGGGCCAATAATGTTACAACATGACAGGCCTGGAAGCTGTGGAGGGGGACTGCTACCATAGCAGGCTGAGTGGGACCAAATGGCATTTTTGCAGGATGCATTTAATGGCCAGGGAATGTACCACCCATGTTCAATTCAGGATTCTCTTTACAGAGAGTGGACTGCTGCTCTGACCTTGGGATTACATCACAGAGCTGCTGCTGTTTGGTTTCAATTTAGGATTCTATTTACAGAGAGTGGACTGCTGCTCTGACCTTGGGATTACATCACAGAGCTGCTGCTGTTTGGTTTCAATTCAGGATTCTCTTTACAGAGAGTGGACTGCTGCTCTGACCTTGGGATTACATCACAGAGCTGCTGCTGTTTGGTTTCAATTCAGATTCTCTTTACAGGCGTGGACTGCTGCTCTGACCTTGGGATTACATCACAGAGCTGCTGCTGTTTGGTTTCAATTTAGGATTCTCTTTACAGAGAGTGAACTGCTGCTCTGACCTTGGGATTACATCACAGAGCTGCTGCTGTTTGGTTTCAATTCAGGATTCTCTTTACAGAGCGTGGACTGCTGCTCTGACCTTGGGATTACATCACAGAGCTGCTGCTGTTGGTTTCAATTTAGGAGCTAAACACTGGGTATAGTAAGGGGTGTTGAGTAGGAAGGGCATACCAGGAAAGGAACAGCAGCAAGTGAAGAGGTGACTGCTCTCTCAGTGGAAGGGAAGTAAATGCAAATCTAGGAGCTTTCATTATTACTTCTTCGCATTGATATTGCATTGGGGAAAGGAGGAGTAGGAGTTTGAAGAAGGTTGTGCAATGGCTACTTAAAGCCTGTTTTGAGTGTGGATAGGAAGGATAGGAATATAAAAAGCAGTTGCTCAATATATCTAAAAGTGTGCAACAAAGGAGGTAGGAAATAAAATGTTTTGCACTGATGAGGAGGAGAGACTTGGGGGAGTGTTTGGTATCCTGCATCTGGAAGGGTGGGGGGTTGCTGGTGGGCAACGACAGCAATGGGTAGGGTGGTAGACTGCAACAACTGCGGTGCACCAATCTTTCTAAAAATTGCCTGGAGTGTGGGAGGATGTTTAGTGTGCAACCACATAGAAAAACTTAGAAAGGAGATTGAGGGTCTGCAGGAGGAACTAAGGCAAGGCAGATTGGGGGTGGGTTTAGCCCAATACTGGAGGGAGGAAGAAGGGGAGATGAGGGAGGGCGATTTTAAGCCAACTTTGGTGAGGAGAGGGTCAGAAGAAGGGAAGCAGAGACAAAGGGGCCCAGGCCAGGAAGAACAATTGCTGGGGAAACCAGGTCAAGAGACAAAAGACAAATGGAAGGAGGAGATAGGGACTTGTGAGGGGAGGAGAAGAAGTGGCAAAAGTCATGGAGTGGAAAGGAGAGAACAGGTTACTATGAAGAGAGAGGGCGGGCATTTGTGAAGGGCCTTCAGAAAATAGTTGTGCACTGCTAGAGAGGAAGAAGATGGAGGAGGGAAATGACGAAATTAGAGGAGTAATTGATAAATGCCTGGACCAAACTGGAGCGGGGGGAAGTTCTGCTGGGAGAATTGCAACAGGGGTAAAAGGGGGAAATAATGTGCAGGAGGAAGAAGAGCTAGAAATGAGAGAGGGAGATGAATGGAAGCAAGCAGGGAGTAAGAGGGGTGGAATCTTAGTGCTGGGGTACTCAATACTAAGAGGAGTTAGGTGGGGTAGCAAGGGGGAGAGGCATAGTCGCATTTGGGTGGAGGCCATGCCAGGAATGACAGCGGAAAGGGTGGGACAGTCTGTTCTGAAATATGCTAGAAGAGGTAGGACAAGCCTCATTTAATTATACATCTTGGGACAAATGACCTGGCTGACAAGACAGTAGATACAGTCCAGAGGAGGTTTGAGGAACTAGCACAATTATGTGAGGGAGCAGGAAGATCAGTAACTTTTTTTCAGAGATACTTCCAGTGCCAAAGGCAAGCACAACAAGGAAGCTGAGAATAAAGGAATTTAATGGATGGCTAAGAACCTGGTGTTGTGCTAAAGGGTATGGGCTGTTGGGGGGTGGGGAAGGACCTGGGAGGACAGTAGTCTCTATGCCAAGGACAGACTACACTTGAGTGAGGAGGGAAAGAAAGTGTTGAAACAGAGGATGGAGGAGTACATAGAGGAAGTTGGGAATTTAAACTAGGAGTGGGGGGTGGCAGTTGGGGAAGAGATATGCAGAGATCACAGGTTGGGAAATCATATGAGCTAACCCCCCATAACAGTGACAAAGAACAAATGGCAAGTACTGTTGGTGATGCTAGGAAAGGAGGGAAGGATGGGGGGGGAAGGGTGGAAGGTGGTTACCCTTGATGCTAGGAGCTTGGGAGGAAAACTGCAGAGTTACAGGTTCTCATGGCAGAGGGAGAGGTGGACATTGCAGCCATCACGAAACATGGGCCAGCAATGCAATGACTGGACCTGTCTGTACCAGGGTACAGGTTATTTGTAGGGACAGGGTGATTGGGAAAGAGGAGGGGGGTGGCACTATATGTGAAGGAAGGACTGAAGTGTAAGGGAGGTAGGGGGGAGGGTAGCAGAGTCACTTTGGATGCAAATCCAGGATTCCAAGAATAGGATTCTTAGAATGGGAGTGGTGTACAGGCCACCATCTCAGATGGAGGAGTTAGACAGGAACTAGTGGGACAGATCAGGAGGACCTGCAGAAAAGGGTAGTGTGGTGATTGTGGGGGGACTTCAACATGCCAGGAGTGGAGTGGAGTGGAGCACCCCAACAACCAGGAACAGAAGGGAGCAGGTACTGCTGAATGCCTTCCAGGACAGCTTCCTGCTGCAAATGGTCAGTGAACCAACCAGGTTAGGGAATACCCTTGACCTTGTGCTGGCAAATGGGGACTTTGTGAGAGAACTTATAGTGGAGGAACCACAGTCAGGGAGTGACCACCACTCAGTATGGCTCACATTGGATATGGGCAAGGAAGGAGTGGAATCTGGCACAATAGTGCTGGACTTCAGGAGGGGCCGACTTTGGGAGGATAGGGAAGTGGTAAAGGGTACCTGGCCAGAATTCAATCTAGTATGGACACTAACCAGAGGTGGGAGCTCATAAAGCTGGGGATAGTGGAGGCAACCAAAACCTGCTGCAAAACCCAGAGCAAGAAGGCTAGGGCTAGAAACCGATCTGGTTGAGCAAGGAGGTCATGGAAAGGTAAGGAGGAAAGAGCTGCCTTTAGGAAGTACAAGAAAACAGGGAGGGGGAGGACAGGAGGAGTACTTGACAGAATCGAAGGAGGTGACAAGGGCAGTGGGGAGCCAAAGCATCTATGGAACTCAGGCTGGCACAAGGCATTAAGAAGGAGAGAAGGACTTCTTTAAGTACATCAGGAGAAAAGGAGCTGTAAGGACCACATAAGTAAGGATTAGGAAGGAGGGGGTTGGGTGGAAACGCAGGGTGCGATGAGGCGGAAGCACTAAATGAGTACTTCTCCGCCAGTATTTACTAAAGAGAAGAGGGGTGACACCCAAGGTGGGAGAAATGGCAGAAGCAGGGTGGGAAGTGGTGACAGATGGGGAAATCATGCAGAGCAGCGTTCTAGAGGGTTTGAAGGCACTGAGGGTGGACAAGGTGCCAGGCCCAGATGGCATCCACCCCAGGGTACTGAAGGAGCTGGCAGAGGTCCTTGCAGGACCTTTGGCAGACCTATTTAATGCCGCACTACATTTGGGGTGTGTACCTCAGGACTGGAGGATGGCTCATGTGGTGCCCCTCCACAAGAGTGGCCCCAAGGATGAACCGGGAAATTACAGACCAGTGAGCCTCACATCCATCGTGGGTAAGCTAATGGAGACCATCCTGAAGGAGAGACTGGTGGCCTCCTCAGAGGCCAAAGGACTACAGGACAGCAGACAGCATGGCTTCACACGTGGCAGATCCTGCCAAACCAACCTGGTCGAGTTCTATGACTGGGTAACTAGGCAACTGGACAGGGGCCATACAGTGGATGTCCTGTATCTGGACTTCAGTAAGGCATTTGACTCAGTGCCACATGGAAGGCTGGGAAGGAAGTTAGTAGGCACAGGGGCGGGTGCAAAGCTGGTGAGATGGGTAGGAAACTGGCTGCAGGGAAAGCAACAGAGGGTGGTGGTGGGTGGGGAGCTCTCACACCCAAGGGCAGTGACGAGTGGTGTTCCACAGGGCTCGGTGTTGGGACCAGTGTTGTTTGGGATATTCATTGCAGACATATCATGGGACATCAAGAGCAAGATCAGTCTGTTTGCTGATGATACCAAGGTAGGCGCGGTGGTGGATGACCTAGGGGATGGCAGGGGTTGCAGAATGATCTGGCAAAGCTTGAAACCTGGTCAGACACCTGGCAACTGGGCTTTAATGCCAAAAAGTGCAAGGCGCTGCATTTTGGGATGAAGAACCCAAGGAGGAGTTACCAGCTAGGGGAGTGCAGCTAGCCCAGACAGAGGAGGAGAAGGATCTGGGTGTGCTCATTACAGGGTCAATGAACAACTCAGCACAATGTAGGAAGGCAGCTGCAAAGGCCAACAAAATGCTGGGTTGTATTGCAAGGGGTATATCCTCGAGGAGGGAGGAGGTGATTCTGCCACTGTATAGGTCATTAGTTAGACCACACCTGGAGTACTGCGTGCAGTACTGGCGTCCATATCTGAAGAGGGACGTTAAGTTACTGGAGGGGGTGCAGCGCAGAGCGACAAAGATGATCAAGGGGCTGGGGGACTTATCATACGAGAGGAGGTTGAAGGAGTTGAACATGTACTCACTGGAGGAGAGGAGACTGGGTGACATGATTGAAACCTTTAAATACATGAAAGGAATAAACAAGACAAGTACAGAGGGGCTGCTCAAAGTAAGGGAGAGGAGGGACACCAGGGGCCATGATATGAGACTGGAGTGAGGAAGGTTCAGGAGGGAGATGAGGAGACACTTTTTTACAGAGAGGGTGGTGGCTGGGTGGAATGCGTTACCTCCTGAAGTGGTATGCAGTAGAACAGTGGACTGCTTCAAACGAGGATGGGACAGGACAAGGGGGAGGGTGGAAGGAAGGGGCAGCTGCAGAATAAGGGGTGCTAGCTGCACATTAGAGCAGACTTGATAGACCTCTAGGCCTTTATCTGCTGGAAAATTTCGTATGACAGGCCTGGAAGCTGTGAAGGGGGACTGCCACCATAGCAGGCTGAGTGGGACAAAATGGCATTTTTGCAGGACGAATTTAATGGCCAGGGAATGTACCACCCATGTTCACTTTACTATTAGCTAGTTATTGAAGAATGGGGGGTTCAGGATTACCACGGTAGAATATGTTTCAAAGTTCTCCACAAGACAGAATGCTGCTGCCTTTAATTGTCCCAGACAGTCTAGGACTTCCACTTTCCCTCTCAAAAGTCTGGCCCTTGTTTCAATGGTAGTATACCTTGGGATAAGACTGAGAATACCTAATTAGTATGACCTAAATAGCATTTCTTCCTACTTTGGTCCATGCTCAGTGCCAGGCTGCCCTATGGGAGGATGATGGTGTATTAAATGCACAGATGCAACTACCGTGGTGAGACTAGCTCTCTCCCCCCATGCATTTTGCTGATAAGATGTAGCTTTAATTTTTTTTAATAGAATTCCCAGTCTCGCTTCAGATGCCTTAAGCACCAGTTGCTATGACAACATATCTTAAACCCGTAGTGCTCACATTCGTGAAGTAGTGCCCTTTGTGACTCTGTGAATGTAGCCACCCAGCAAACCAGCTTATGCTCAGAGCTCCCTGAGTACTGCTATTGATAAACACTGCCTTTAGCACTCACCACTCAACAGCCTGTCTCAGACTACATGACAACACAATGAATTGGACTGATACCCCCTATTGAGAAATCGCACCCTTGTCTGACGTGCACCATTACATGGAATATTGTGGATTGTATAATGCTTATCAGCAGTACATCCGAAGATGGACGACTATGGGTTTGACCCCTACCACCCTACCCTGACCACAGCAAAGGGCAGTAAGTACCTGCCGGGGGGAGGGATTTGTAAAGCACTTGAAAGCCCTAGATGTGCAGACCATACAGCAAACAATGCTCTGAGTCTCTGTTTTCAAATCTTTCCATGTTTTCTTTTTCTCTCCTGTTGTGAACTTATTAGGATGAGGCACTTGGGTTTGGTGGATCTGGCCTCATGTGTTTTGTTCCCACCTGGGCCACTGAGCAAGAGAGCCTGCTCTGATCTAGCAAATCTTGCTGAAGTATAGCGTACTTTATTTGACCACGAGGGCAGAACCAAGCTGCCCAGCACAATTCCACCAACTGCTGTTTATTTTCTTGTTTTGTTTCTGGCTTGTCATTTGTGAACTCTGGCACCTTCTGCCTTTGCTATGTTGAATGCCTACTATTCGATAGACATTTCAGCTGTGATTCCTGCAGGAAGTGGTGGATTTCGCCCCCGACATGGCATTGAAGTCACCCAGACTGATGGTTCTGGGCGACTTCAGTGCCTGGGTCGATGACGAACTCTCGCCTTTTGGTCAGCACTTCCTCCAGCTGATGGCATTGCTGGGCTTCACACAGATTTTCTTCAGCTATCCATAATCATGGTCACTTTCTGGATTTGGTTTTCCTTGTGGGGATTGAGGCCTCCGATCTGGGGGTGGAATCGGTCAGTTGGTCCGATCATTACACCGTGAGGTTCAACTTTTGTGCCCCTCTTCGTAGGTCTGCCCCTGTGGAGATGGCCAGTTACCGCCCTTTACGGGATGTGCGACCTGAAGACCTGGCAGCGGTGATTGACCTCTCAGAGTTTCCTGGTGCCAGCTCGAGTCCGGAGTCGTTGATTCTGGCTTATAATCAGGCTATTTCCTTGGCCCTAGACCTGATAGCTCCTGTCCCTGCTCGTCCCCTCCCACTCCGCCCTAGGGCCCCTTGGTTTGATGGGTCCTTGAGGGAGTTGCGGCGGGTGGGACAAAGGTTAGAACATCGCTGGCGGAAATCTGCCCTGGAGGCCGACCGCCTTAGTTTGATGGAGCATTATCAGTCCTACCAATCAGTGATCTCCTGTAAGAAGGCAGAGTTCCTGTCCAGGGAGACCGCTGCCACTCAGAATCGACCAGCTCAGCTCTTCCAAACTGTGGACAGGTTGTGCAACCCAGCCTGTCTGCAGCTCTGTCTAGCTTTTTCACAAAAAGAGTATGATGAGCTTGCTCAATTCTTTGCGAATAAGGTGGCCGACATCAGGTCAGAGATCTGCTTGACTCACTGTATGGAAGATGCGGTTGGTCGGTGCTTGGTCACGATACCTCGTACTTCCTGGAGTACCTTTGACCTGCCGGAGTTCGAGGATATTATGCAGATTGTCCAGGGGATTCACCCTACGTACTGTAGTTTAGATCCGGGCCCAACTTCCCTGATTTTGAGTTTGAGACCATCGGCCCATTTCTGGCTCAAATTGTCTGGTGCTCCTTGGAATTGGGTGAGTTTCCAAGCTCCCTGAAGGAGGCGGTGGTGACACCCCATCTGAAGAAAGCTTCATCGGACCCAGACATTTTTGCTAACTACAGACCTATCTCGAACCTTTCCTTTATAGGAAAGGTTATTGAGAAAGTAGTTGCAATCCAGCTGGAGAACCATTTGACCACCCATAATATCTGTGAACCTCTCCAGTCGGGTTTTCGTAAGAGGCATAGTACTGAGACTGCTCTGGTTCGGTGCTCAATAATCTCCTGATGGCAAGAGATCAGAGAAACCATTCCATTCTGCTACTCCTTGATCTCTCTTCAGCATTTTACACTGTAGACCATGGGGTCCTGCTCGACCACCTGAGGTCCATCTGTGGCCTGTCAAGTACAGTGCTCAGATGGTTTACATCTTTCCTGTCAGGGATTTTTTCTTCTGACCCTTTCTTTCTGTCTTGTGGGGTTCCTCAGGGCTCGGTGCTGTCCCCTATGTTGTTTGCAGTGTATATGCTACCCCTCTGAGACATTGTAAGACAGTATGGGCTGAGGTTTCATTGCTATGCTGATAATACCCAGCTCTACCTGTCTTTTGCTCCCAACCAGGTTAGTGCTCTCTCAGTATTTAATAACTGCCTTGCCGAAATCCAAGACTGGATGAATTCGAGCTGGTTAAAGTTGAACGCAGGAAAGATTGAGGTTATGGGTGTGGACTTGGGCTGCAGGATAGAGGGGTAGAGGACTGATCAGCCATCTGGATTATTTCTGGGGGGTGTTCAGATCCTTACCTCAGAACGGGTACGTGACCTGGGAGTGGTGCTTGATGATGGGCTGACCCTTCATTATCAGGTTTCAGCAGTCATTAAGTCAGCCTTTTACCATATTAGGAACTTTGATAGGGTCAAAAACCTAATTCCTTCTAGCAATTTGCCTTTGTTGGTCCATGCCTTCATGACCTCCTGCCTTGACTACTGCAACTCCCTTTACTTAGGGCTTTCTGGGGTTGATATCTGCCGCTTGCAGCTAGTGCAGAACGCTGCAGCTGAATTGCTGACAGGGGTGTCTAGAAGGTCACATATCACCCCTGTGTTACGCGATCTGCACTGGCTGCCGATTCAGTGGTGGATCACCTTTTAAGGTAGGTTTATTGACCTACAAAGCCCTACACAGACTTGGTCCTGACTATTTGAAAGAGCTTCTGCTTCCCTACAACCCTGTGTGACAGCTCCATTCGGCTGGCGAGGGGTTGCTGGAGGTTCCGAGGGTTACTTTGAAATCTTCTGGGGCCACGCTTTTGTGTTTGCGACCCCAACTCTCTGGAGTTCTTTGCCCCGTCAGCTTTGGGAATGTATGACTGTTGGAAGCTTTAAGCAGGAACTTAAGACCTTCCTATGAAGACAAGCCTTTAATGAACTCTCATGATTTTTTTTAATGGTCTATTTTTAATTGTATTTTTATGGAATTTGTACAGCGCTTTTGTACCTGAAAGGTGCTCAATAAATAAAGTTTTATTATTTATTATTAATGTTCATGACATTAGATGAATACAATATTAGCGCTGGGGGGATCCCTCTGCCTCCTCTACCCCTATCTGTGGGTGGGGGGATCACTTGGCACACCACCATCGAACTGTTATTTACTGATAGTGATGTGAATCTATTTCATTAGGTGCCTAGCCTGTTTTGCTTAACACCAAGATGCTCGATGGGGAAACTGCACAAATTTTGTGCAGTAGGTAAGGGGGGGCTTCCTACCCAGAAATTCGTCAAGATTTCATAATGATCATGTTTATAGTTTGGGTGATAACTCTGTTCGGGAGGGCAGAGGAGCGGGAATGTTTCTCATGGGGGTAGTGGGCAAAGTTTGAGTCTTGCAGTTACAGAGCCATGTCAAAACAAAAGTAATACTTTTGGATGTACTGCAAGTATAATCACAGATTTCTTTAGAGTACTGGGTAACACTAGATTAAAACCACCACATGGATATGGCTGACACGCTCAAAGTGGACTATGCACTTACATGTGGATTGCCTCTGCACAGCGGATCTGTGGCATGTAGGCAACCCAGAGTCTGAATGCTGTGCTCTGGGTGTCCTGTGGACCACGGCATGCATTCATGGAAGTGACACATGCCCCTTCAACACTGGATCCTCCAGCCTGTTGCACAGCCATGCGCTTGGCTAGTTCAGGGGCATGTCTGGGGCCGTGCCCGCACTCCATGTTATTCATGAAGGCTCAAAGTGCCATGCGAGGGGGTGCATGAAATGGCAGCAAGGACCATGCTGTATCCAGGGCATGCTCATCCCAGATTTCACCAGCCGGCTGTGGCGGAACAAACAACCTCCTCTACCATGCTGCCTCAGTCCACAGGGCAGAGAGGGAAGGCAGGGGGTAACCATTTGGACAGTCACAGTAGCTGGGGTAAATTAGAGAAACCAGCAAAATAGTCAAAATTAAAAGCTATGGCAGAACTGAGAAAAGCAGAGTGGGCAAAGCAGGGGATAAGGCATCCTTCCAGTACATAAGGGAGATATGCAAATTTAAGGAGGGAATAGCAAGACTGAGAAAAGGGGGATGGATGGGAGGACATGGACAAGGGGAAGGCAGATATGTTGAAATCAGTATTTGTAATCAGAATTTACTAAGGGTGATGGTCCACTGCTGTACTGTGCAGTAAGACTAGAGCAAGGGGGTAGCATTGTCACATCACAGCTGAAAGAGTGCTGGAAGGGCCAAGAGCACTCAAAAAGGGCACATAAATGGGACCAGATGTCACCTGCTCAAGAATACCTAGGGAAATAATGCAGGTGCTTGCAGCACCATTAGCAGAGATTTTCAATTGCTAGTTGAACATTGCAGTGGTCCCCAGGGATTGTAGGACAGCCCACATTGTGTCCCTGCACAAGAGTGGCAGAAAGGTCAAGCTGGGTAACCATAGACATGTCAAACAACTCACACTCCAGAGTCAGGGGAGATATACCCCAGTGAAGGAGGCAATAAATGCCACAAGTCAGGTTGCAATGAAGTAAATTTATTTTTATTTTTTTCAATCCAAATCACTCAGGACTCAGATGTTCTGCTGGATATGTGCCCTGGCACTTCGTCAATTAAGGCTTCATCAGTGGATGTGCACCTTTAGGATGACCACTTTTTTATAGGCATACAATTAACCCTTACATTACATGATGTCACCCAATTAAATTAAAGCATTTTATCTTTGTGTGTTATCACTAAAATAAAGTTTTTTGAATCAAAAAATCAATTCTTAACATCAGAAAGTGAGTACTAATACTGTAAATACAGAATTGCACAGTTTAAAATGAAATTTATACAACATCCAATCAGAATTCAGGATTCCCAAAAATCTTGTAATGTATTTTTTCTGCAAAAATATTGTATTCTATATATCTATACAAGATAATAAACATTAATGAACATACTGACAGTTCCAGCTATTAACAGAATACCAACAAATAAGATTGTTTTCAAAGAACTGCAAAGTAACCAGTCAGATTGCAAGAATCCTGAAAAATCTCAGTGCACTTATTCTAATGTTAATTATGGGTTAACTAATAGTTCAACTAATTAATAAAATAAAATATGAGAAAAATAAAATTTTAATTGTTTTGCCTAGTCACGGTACTAAGGTCATACATGTGTTATACAAACTTTTTCAAAAGCATACTTTTAGTTTTACCATCTTTTTGTTCATTACTATCTTGTATGGCTGAATATTTGTGAAAAGTCCCAATATAATTGTGAGTCGGCCAAAGTACTGTCCACAGCAAAGAATCAGAAATGAAACCCTGACACCCATCATGGGAAATTACTGGAGGCCATTCTAATGGAAAGGTTGGTAAACTTTCGTGAGGTAAACAGTCTACATGAAAGGAGACCACACAGGTTCATGCCGGAGGAACCCAGTCAGATTTTTGGGGTGGATAACTAGTGGCCACTAAAGAACAGATAGTAGACATACTTTACTTGGACTTTAGTATGACCTATGGCTTCAGTAGTATAAGTTCATATATCTCGTCAAATGTTAAATTTCAGACAATCAGCACGTGCCACATCATTTGACAGGTGGGCGTGGCCTAAAATGGACCAATCAGAATCGTTACTTGTTAAACCGGAAGTCCCTCCCTAAAATGCGCTAGCCCCACCCACTTCTGGCAGAAGTGACGTAAGCTCGAACCTGTGTCCCACCCCTTGCATAGGAAGTGGCATGTGTTCGAACCAGTGTCCCACCCACTTGCGCAGGAAATGACCCACACTGAAACCCCTGGAAGTGACATAACACCACCATTTTGTAAGCGTCCTACGCCCCTCGTTCTCATACACTCCTTGAACCCCTGCCACCCACCATTTTGTAAGTGTCCTGCACCCCTCCTTCTCGTACACTCCTCGAACCCCTACCTCCCACCATTTTGTAAGTGTCCTGCACCCCTCCTTCTCGTACACTCCTCAAACCCCTGCCGCCCACCATTTTGTAAGCATCCTATGCCCCTCCTTCTCATTCACTCCTCGAACCCCTGCCACGCCATCCTGGCTGGAACCCAAGCCCCACCGAGCTAGCTCAGACTCCTGTCCCCCTCCTTTCTCCTGCACCCCACCGTCCTGGCTCGAACCCCTGTCCCTCTTTACCACCGTGCCCCCACCCACCCCAAAAAAAAAGTTAGGGTTTATGTAGTGTTATGTGCCCCCTGTCAGCTTGGGTGTATAACTGCAGGGGCATGTGTGTATGTTTTTTTGATTAGGATATTTTCAGAAAGAAGTATCTAGGAGGCAACCTGATCATGCAGAGGTTTCACAGATCTGTTTGGAGACCCCCCCTAAGGGAAATTAATCTGCCTGTGTGAGTACCCTTTTTCTGTTTTATAACAAGTTATAAAATGTGTAAAACTTGCACCAAAAGGATGCCTTTATGTATATGCATGTAACATTTATAAGCTAAAACAGGGACCTGTGTGTAAATAAGATGGTTCAACAGTTTTCTCTGGATAGAAATTGCAACATGCTGGCAGTATGGCGTGTGTGTGTAGTTTTTCTATAGCAATCAAAAACTAATCATTTTACCCCATCATGAATTAAAAGAATAAAATATATCAGAAAAAAAAGGAATACACATACCTATAGTTCTCCCATCAGCTCTGTGTAGTATCAAGGAGAAGGCTGAATGAAATGTGAGTGATATTTATAATGTTTTAAAAAAGGGTGTGGGGGCTACAACAGATGTGCCTCTGACACGTTACCATGTATAGTATGATGGGGTGTGGTGATGGTTTTACCAAAGGGCAGTCCATCTTGCAAAGCGTTATATAAACCCTGCATTTGAAGCCAGAAGGCACAGCTTTTTTGAGAGACTCCTCAGATGCTGTTTTATAGAGTTGGAGCAGATTATCAAAAACATCAAGAAGAAGAAGGCACAGCACAGCGCTTCTCAATTCAACCTCCCAGCAACAGGCCAGACTGTCACATCACCGAATAAAAAGTCTGGAGATGAAAAACCAAGCAAGAAGATGGCTATCGGTGCCCTACAACCCAAGCCAATGTATGTGTACTACATGAGGTGTGAAAAAGAATGTTCCACACAAGTCTTGTTGAGTGGAAGAGTGTCTGACATAAAAAAGAAACTCGCTGAACAGTTTGGTGAATCAGAAAATCCTAAATCTGACTTTCCTTCTGAAGAGGCACCACTGCAAGACCTTGAAGAGTTGCTGGGGTGTGAATCTGATGCAGAAAAAGAAGTTACTATGAAACCCAAAACAGAGAGTGACAAGAAGGGGGAGCCAGAGAAGATGGTCAGCAAGACACTGCCAAAAAAAGCATCAGAGAAAGTTGTGAAAAAGAAATCCAAGACACAGCCAAGAGGTGCCTCTGACCAAGAGGTGGATGATGATGATGATGATAATGCAGCCACAAGCAGTCAAGCCCAGGCTAAGAAAGAGAAAGATAAGAAAAATGAAGAAGAAGAAGAAGAAGAAAAGAGTTGCCTTGATGAGGTAAATGCATTTTAACATTTAAAAAAATGTGTGAGTGGTGACATGCATACATGGTGTAACTGAGGAGGTGAGTTAGCAGTAGAACTAAATCTTACCTATAATGAGTCACAGGACCAATGCTGTTTTCTGTTTTTACCTTAATAGACTGAAGGACTTGCAGTGGAGCAGCAGTCATATTTGGACAGCATGGATTTGTGACTTTCCACAAATCTACTGCTCGACTGTGTTTACTGTGTGAAAGATACAAATGTGGTTGTTAATGAGATGTGTGAGGACCAGTATGTTAGAAATACAGAGAGCGACAGAATGTTTCAGAATGTCACAGAACAGGCTGTGATCACTACCCAACCCTCTTCTTCTTCTACTGAGATTAGATGGGGACCTCGTGAAAAACCAGGTCTCGGTAGTAAACCCCCCAAAACTGACCATGATATGTATTGTAAGTACGTTATGTATCATACCATCCATGGCATAATTGCCTCAGTGGTACAGAGGGTGATACATTGTGAATTGGTTAATTCCTGTCCCGAGTGTGAGATAGATGATCCGAGTCAGAAAAACCATTCATGTATCCTTGATGACCTGATGTCTAAAGAAGCATACAGAAATGTTTCTGAAGCCATGCATATAGGGCTGCTCACGTCCATGATCTTGGCAATCGCTATGGAGCATCAGGGGGTTAAATATGATCAAATGTACCCTGGAAACTATAAGTCATGTTTTAAATGATGTGAGAAAATCTGATGACTCCATGTAGTTAGTTATACAAATGTTACAGCAGACAGACAGTGAGATTAAAAAAAGATGCCTGCCATCTGGTCAGCAAAGGCGCCTTTAAAAATTTTCTAAAAAAAAAATTCAGGAACCCTGTTAATATTGTAAAACAAACATTACCCCACTCCCTAATTGCTACATGTAAACATTTCAGTACCAAAAAGTGTCATTTTATTTTACAGATAATCATGCGGGATGCAAGTACAGAGAGAATCCAAAGACTTATGTATCTGATCCTATGCCATTACTGCCATCCATCACTGTTTGGTTCACCTCAATATGACTTTCGCCTTTGTGAGATACATGTAGCCTCTGAACTGATGATGTGTGCCCTTCCAGAAGTATGGGAGGATACAGATAAATATATAAATGAATCGGTGTTGCCACTTGTAGAAAATGTTAAAGTGGTTGCCGATATATTCATGGAAGACAATGAATGTCTTTGTGGACTTGATATCATGATCATCATATGTGTGTGTGTGTGTGTGTGTGTGTGTGTACTATAAAGCGGAAAAAACCTTGTGATAGTGTACGTGTTGTTAACCTGGCTTCTCTGCTTGCTGAAATGATCCACTGGTCAAAAAAGGGTCCTTTAAAAATAATTCCATAAGGAAATTCAGGAACTCTGTTTATGTTGTTAAAAAAAATTTACCCCCCCCAAAAAAAAAACTGTTACTTGTTACCATTTTAATATTGTTCATGTTGTTACCCTGGCTTTTTCTGCTTGCTAAACCGCACCATGCAGTGAGAGGTCACTAAAACATAGTGCTGTATGTTTTTTTCCAGAGTATACCACAATGGGAAACGCCCTGTCAGTGCGTCCAGAGGCTTATTTACCAACTAGTCAGACACAGAGCTAAACAACCTGATTTTAAATCTACCTACAGGACAAGCACCATCAGTACTTTTAGAGACATGCCAAGGTCTTTTTGACGGTCTCCCAGAGGGACCCCAAAAGGAAGCTATGGATTATTTTAAGGAAGAGGGGGCTACTCTTGAGGAAGCAATGTATAAAACTGCTATAGAGTTTATGCATAATCCTTATGATGTGGTACACTTTTGTGGTTTTATCTTTACTGCTGTTGAATTTTTAGTGTTTAGTCTGCAGAACGGGGTTCTGAGTCTGTCATCATATATTTTGCTTCTTTTATCACTTTTGTTGTGTTTCATAAATCAGATTTAGCATATGCTTTTCCTAAATAGTGTATTATAATGTACTTTCAGATGGAACATACTGGCATGCTCCCAATATTCCAGGCAGTCTTGATGTCTACAATGTACCATGTGATAAAGGACATTTTAAGGGAACCTGTATACTTTAGAAAGCAGCCTGCATTAAATGTCTGCTCTGAAGATGCTGCTGCTTCACTGGCAGAAAACACAATATCTCTGATTAAAGCGTTGCCTCACCTTATATGGAGACTCTATGTTGAAGTAATGGAAAAAATTAACTGTATAGCATTATGTAAGGTGAACGACATTGTAGATGTAACAGATTTTCTTAAAAATCAGGTTAATTATTTTGAGTGGTGTATGACATATGTGTGTGTGTGTGTTTTGTGCCCACCTCATCACTAAGGGGGAAGTGGACTATTTTGTGTAAAACATGCGGCTCAAAAGTTACTGTCTCTGGGTATTGTAAAACATGTAAAAATGGAAGCGTAGAAAACAAGATATTATGTAATCATTGCATGCTTGCCATGTGTTATGCCTTTTGTAGGTAGCAGCTATATGCATTAGCTTATGTATTATAAAGTATATAAAGTAAACCTTCAAATACTGTTATGTTGTGTGTATTTATAAAATATAATCATGCATTGCACTTTGTGGTTGTCATAGTGTTTTTAAAAGAAAAGAAAGAACACATGCTTTATTTTACTGGTGACAAAAGTTTTGCTAGCTAACAGATATATCAGGGGTTGACGAAAGAAGATGAATGATCACCTGCTCCAGAATATATATTTTAATGCAAAAAAAGTGGGTAGTTTCACAGGGGTGAATCAGCTGTATTAGGCTGCAAAAAAACTTGATAAAGATGTCACCAGGAAAGGTGTTGCAGAATGGCTTGTGAAGCAGGACCCCTATTCATTACACAAAGCAGCCAGAGTCCGTTTTAAGAGAAATCCTGTCATTGTTTCTGACATAGACAGACAATGGCAAGCTGATTTAGTGGATATGAGTCAATATGCAAAGTACAATAATGGGTTTAAGTACATACTGACGTGCATCGATGTGCTGTCCAAGTATGCCTGGGTAGTGACTTTAAAAGACAAATCGGGCAAGGCAGTGATGCGAGCCTTTAAAACTATTTTTAAAAGTGGATGTACACCTCAGAAGTTGCAGACTGATCAGGGTAAAGAGTTTCTAAATGCCTCCTTAAAGAACATATTAAAACAAAATACACCATTTTGTGACGAATAATGAAGTTAAGGCCAGCATTGTAGAAAGATTTAATAGGACACTGAAGTCACGCATGTGGTGTTACTTTACAGCCCATAATACTTGGAAATATGCAGATGTGTTGTCAGACCTGGTGGACAGTTATAAACCATACTTATCACAGAAGCATTAAACACAGGCCTGTGGATGTTAACCCTTCCAATGTCCTGGGTGTATGGAAGATCCTCTACGGTAATACTGTTCTTGGCAAAACCAAAAGGGTACCCTTCAGAAAGATGATCACATGAGACTTTCTAAGCTAAAAGGGGTTTTTGAAAAGGGATATGAACAGACGTACACAGATGAGATATTTATTGTGACGGAGGTCTTAAAGATACAGAGGCCCACCTATAAGCTAAAAGACTATCAGGGGGAAGACATCAAAGGTACTTTTTATGCTGAGGAGTTGCAAAAAATTGAACCAGATGAGGACCGTGTGTATAGGGTGCAGAAAATCCTGGCAGAGAAAAACGTGGTATCTGGTAAAGTGGAGAGGGTGGCCCAATAAATTTAATAGCTGGGTTGAGGCAACACAGCTTCTGGACATTAGAAGCAGATAAGGCTTAAAATGCTCAAAAATGGTTTTTATATCATCTTGCCCAGCAACACCTTGCACATTTTCCCCAACAATACTGTATCCATTTTTACAGTAAAGTTGCCACAAATGCTTGAACTACCTGGTGAATGGGAAGTGGACTTAGCAGAAATTCAGTACCCTCCTACCTGGGACGATGTGCCTGCACAGAAAAACAGGTTCGGTATGCTCTATCAGCCTCTAAGCGTAGCCCACAGTAAAACACCACCAACTGGACCCTTTACTGAGTCAGCAGCATTTAAAATTCCATCGGGCTATTATCCTAACATGGCTGGTGTTATTACTCAAATTAATAAAAGCATATTTGAAGTAAATGAACTGCCAGTGGTTCTGGAAAAACAAGCCATCGGGAGAGATAAGTATTGACAGTGACATCAAATGCATTTTGTTTATGCACGGGCAGTTACAGTACCTTTTGAGTTTTAACAGACTAGAGGTAGGTGTAGGAAATAATCTAACAAAGAACCCTACAGATATTAATGGGGGATTTACACATTATATAGCTACACTGACATTATCATGCATGAAATAGTGGGTGACAGTCTAGTGCCTTTGTTGAGATGCGTACCCGTCAGGGGCCAAGACAATGAGATAGTGACCGTGACCTACAATAAACCCCATTATCAAACAGTCAGTAAATATCAGATCGATACAGTCACTATCTCATTGTCTTGGCCCCTGATGGATATGCATCTCAGCAAAGACACTAGACTGTCACCCACTATTTTATGCATGATAATGTCAGTGTAGATACATAATGTGTAAAGGCCCCCATTAATATCTGTAGGGTTCTTTGTTAGATTCTTTACTACACCTACCTCTAGTCTGCTAAAACCCAAAAGGTACTGTAACTGCCTGTGCATAATCAAAATGCATTTGATGTCACTGTCAATGCTTATTTCTCTCCCAATGGCTTGTTGTTCCAAAACCACTGGCAGTTCATTTACTTCAAATATGCTTTTATTAATTTGAGTAATAACACCAGCCATGTTAGGATAATAGCCCGATGGAATTTTAAATGCTGCTGACTCAGTAAAGGGTCCAGTTGGTGGTGTTTCACTGTGGGCTATGCTTAGAGGCTGATAGAGCATACTGAACCTGTTTTTCTGTGCAGGCACGTTGCCCCAGGTATGAGGGTACTGAATTTCTGCTAAGCCCACTTCCCATTCACCAGGTAGTTCAAACATTTGTGGTAACTTTACTGTAAAAGTGGATATAGTATTATTGGGGAAAATGTTGTGCGAGCATTGCTGGGCAAGGTGATATAAAAACCATTTTTGAGCATTTTTAGCCTAATCTGCTTCTAATGTCCTGAACCTGTGTTGCCTCAACCGAGCTATTAAATTTATCGGGCCACTCTCTCCACTTTATCAGATTCCAACTTTTTCTGCCACTCTTTTTCTCTGCCAGGATTTTCTGCACCCTATACACATGGTCCTCATCCAGTTAAATTTTTTGCAACTCCTCAGCATAAAAAGTACCTTTGATGCCTTCTCCCTGATAGTCTTTTAGCTTATAGGTGGGCCTCTGTGTTTTTAAGACCTCTGTCACAATAAATACCTCATCTGTGTACATCTGTTCATATCCCTTTTCAAACACCCCTTTTAGCTTAGATAGTCTCACGTGATCATCTTTCTGAAGGGTACCCTTTTGTTTTTGCCAAGAACAGTATTACCATAGAGGATCTTCCATACACCCAGGGCATTGGAAGTGTTAACATCCACAGGCCTGTGTTTAATGCTTCTGTGATAAGTATGGTTATAGCTGTCCACCAGGTCTGACAACACATCTGTATATTTCCAAGTATTCTGGGCTGTAAAGTAACGCCACATGCGTGACTTCAGTGTCCTATTAAATCTTTCTACAATGCTGGCCTTAACTTCATTATTCATCACAAAATGGTGTATTTTATTTTGTTTTAATATGTTCTTTAAGGAGGCATTTAGAAACTCTTTACCCTGATCAGTCTGCAACTTCTGAGGTGTGCGTCCACTTTTAAAAAGTTTTAAAGGCTTGCATCACTGCCTTGCCTGATTTGTCTTTTAAAGTCACTACCCAGGCATACTTGGACAGCACATCGATGCACGCAGTATGTACTAAACCATTATTGTACTTACATATTGACTCATATCCACTAAATCAGCTTGCCATTGTCTGTCTATGTCAGAAACAATGACAGGATTCTCTTAAATCGTGTCTCGCTGCTTTGTAATGAATAGGGTCCTGCTTCACAAGCCATTCTGCAGCACCTTTCCTGGTGACATCTTTATGAGGTTTTTTTGCAGCCTTATACAGCTGAGTCACCCCTGTGAAACTACCCACTTTTTTGCATTAAAATATATATTCTGGAGCAGGTGATCATTCATCTTCTTTCATCAACTCCTGATCCATATTTTAGCTAGCAAAACTCTTGTCACCAGTAAAATAAAGCATGTGCTCTTTCATAGAAACATAGAAACATAGAATTTGATGGCAGATAAGGACCGCTTGGCCCACCCAGTCTGCCCATTTCCCTACCTGATGGATAAGCTGCAGATCCTATTTAACCAGCAGCCTACTTCTTCCTACCCCAACCCCCTAGAATTGCCTTATGACTGTCCCATGCATGCTTGAATTCCACCACTGTTTTTGACTCCACAACCTCCTCTGGAAGGCTGTTCGATACATTCACAACCCTCTCTGTGAAAAAATACTTCCTTAAATTACCTCTGAGCCACCCCCCTTCTATCTTCAAATTGTGCCCCCTTGTTCTTGCACACCTCTTTTTTTGAAAGATGCTACCCTCTTGGACTTTGTTGATTCCCTTGAGGTACTTGAAAGTTTCTATCATGTCCCCCCTCTCCCTCCTTTCCTCGAGGCTATACATATTAAGCTCCTTAAGTCTCTCTTCATATGTCTTCCGGTGCAGACCCTGCACCATTTTAGTTGCCCTCCTCCGGACAGCTTCCATCCTGTCTATGTCTTTGCAGAGATTGGTCTCCAGAACTGCACGCAGTACTCCAGATGTGGTCTCACCAGCTGTCTGTACAGAGGGATAATAACTCTTGTTTTCTGCTGGTGATGCCTCTCCTATGCATCCCAGTATCCCCCAGCCCTCCTTGCTGCCTCTCACATTGCTTGCCCACCTTTAGGTCATCTGATAGGACTACCCCCAGGTCCCTTTCCATTTTTGTTGTTGTTAGTATCTCACCCCCATTGTGTACTCTTCCCCTGGGTTTTTGTTTCCCAGGTGCATTACCTTGCACTTCTTAGCATTGAATCTAAGCTGCCATACATTTGACCATTCCTCTAACCTTGCCAAGTCCCTTCTCATCCTTTCCACCCCACCTTGTGCATCAACTCTTTCTATTCTTTTAAAAACACTATGACAACCACAAACTGCAATGCATGATTATATATTATATTTTATTTATAAATACACACATCGTAACAGTATTTGAAGGTTTACTTTATATACTTTATAATACATAAACTAATGCATATAGCTGCTACCTACAAAAGGCATAACACATGGCAAGCATGCAATGATTACATAATATCTTGTTTTCTACTCTTCCATTTTTACATGTTTTACAATACCCAGAGACAGTAACTTTTGAGCTGCATGATTTACACAAGCATGGGCATTGTCCACTTCCCCCTTAGTAATGAGGCGGGCACAATACATACACATATGCCATACACCACTCCAAATAATTACCCTGATTTTTAAGAAAATCTGTTACATCTACAATGTCGTTCACCTTACATAATGCTCTACGGTTAATTTTTTACATTACTTCAATATAGAGTCTCCATATAAAATGAGGCAATGCTTTAATCAGAGTCAGTGTGTTTTCTGCCAGTGAAGCAGCAGCATCTTCAGAGCAGACATTTAATGCAGGCTGCTTTCCAAAGTATACAGGTTCCTTTAAAATGTTCTTTATCACACAGTACATTGTAGACATCAAGACTGCCTAGAATATTGGGAGCATGCCAGTATGTTCCATCTGAAAGTACATTATAATACACTATTTAGGAAAAGCATATGCTAAATCTGATTTATGAAACACAACAAAAGTGATAAAAGAAGCAAAGTATATGATGACAGACTCAGACCCCCCGTTCTGCAGACTAAACACTAAAAATTCAACAGCAGTACAGATAAAACCACAAAAGTGTACCACATCATAAGGATTATGCATAAACTCTATAGCAATTTTATACATTGCTTCCTCAAGAGTAGCCCCATCATCCTTAAAATAATCCACAGTTTCCTTTTGGGGTCCCTCTGGGAGACCGTCAAAAAGACCTTGGCATGTCTCTAAAAGTACAGATGGTGCTTGTCCTATAGGTAGATTTAAACCAGGTTGTTTAGCTCTGTGCCTGACTAGTTGGTAAATAAGCCTCTGGATGCACTGACAGGGCGTTTCCCATTGTGGTATACTCTGGAAAAAAAACATACAGCACTATGTTTTAGTGACCTCTCACTGCATGGTGCAGTTTAGCAAGCAGAAAAAGCCAGGGTAACAACATGAACAATATTAAAATGGTAACAAGTAACAGTTTTTTTTTTTTGGGGGGGGAAATGTTTTTTTAATAACATAAACAGAGTTCCTGAATTTCCTTATAGAATTCTTTAAAGTGCCCTTTTTTGACCAGTGGATCATTTCAGCAAGCAGAGAAGCCAGGTTAACAACATGTACAATAGCACAAGGTTTTTTCTGCTTTATAGTACACACACATGACTATGACGATCATGATATAAAGTCCACAAAGACATTCATTGTCTTCCACGAATATATCAGCAAACACTTTAACATTTTCTACAAGTGGCAACACCGATTCAGTTATATATTTATCTGTATCCTCCCATACTTCTGGAAGGGCACACATCATCAGTTCAGAGGCTGCATGTATCTCACAAAGGCAAATGTCATATAGAGGTGAACCAAACAGTGATGGATGGCAGTAATCGCTTAGGATCAGATAGATAAGTCTTTGGATTCTCTCTGTACTTGCATCCTGCATGATTATCTGTAAAATAAAATAAAACATGACACTTTTTGGTACTGAAATGTTTACATGTAGCAATTTGGGGGTGGGGTGGGGTAATGTTTTTTTACAAGATAAACAGGGTTCCTGAATTTCTTTTTAAAAATTTTTTTAAAGGAGCCTTTGCTGACCAGACAACAGGCATTTTTTTTAATCTCACTGTCTGTCTGCTGTAACATTTGTATAACTAACCACATGGGGTCATCGGATTTTCTCACATCATTTAAAACATGACTTATAGTTTCCAGGGTACAATTGGTCATATTTAACTCCTGATGCTTCATAGTGATTGCCAAGATCATGAGCGTGAGCTGCCCTATATGTATGGCTTCAGAAACATTTCTGTATGCTTCTTTATACATCAAGTCTTCAAGGTTACATGAATGTTTGTTTTTTTCTGACTGGGATCATCATTTTTTTTAAATGTTAAAATGCATTTACCTCATCAAGGCAACTCTTCTTCTTCTTCTTCTTCTTTTTTCTTATCTTTCTCATTCTTAGCCTGGGCTTGACTGCTTGTGACTGCATCATCATCATCATCATCATCATCCACCTCTTGGTCAGAGGCACCTCTTGGCTGTGTCTTGGATTTCTTTTTCACAACTTTCTCTGATGCTTTTTTGGCAGTGTCTTGCTGACCATCTTCTCTGGCTCCTCCTTCTTGTCACTCTCTGTTTTGGGTTTCATAGTAACTTCTTTTTCTGCATCAGATTCACACCCCAGCAACTCTTCAAGGCCTTGCAGTGGTGCCTCTTCAGAAGGACTGTCAGATTTAGGAATTTTTTTTTTTTTTTTTTACTTTTCTTTATTTCTCCTGTCTGCTCTCGGAGCCCACTCCTTCCGTCCACTCATTTTCCCCCATTCTACCTCCATGGGATCTGCCCCTAGAGTGCCTCCTCTCTCCTCCTGCACAGTAGGATCTGTCCCTCTTGGTGGTCTGGATGGAACCGGAGTGGTTTTCATCCAGGGCTGCCGAGAGGTGTTTTCTGTTTTCTCCCTAGTTTCCCCTGCCCTCTGACACAACGAGTGCTAGGATGTACATCCTGAGTGGTGGCATGCTGACGCATGCTGAGCCTTTCATGCACCGACTATGTCCCCAGCTCCGGCGAATGGAGCCGCCTCCATCCCTTCCTAATGTTGGTGCTTCCACTGGCTATTGAAGGGATGCAGAACGCAGATGCGTTCTTGGTCTCCCACCCCTGAGGGAGGAGAGCATCCATTGGGACACTCAATCCTCCCTCTCCCCTGCTGACCCCCGGCCACCCGAGTCCGTTCCTGAACCCGGGTTGCCGGCGTAGCTCGAGGTGTGGCGCCCAGTGCCTCAACCCTCAGTGCCACAGGGCCGGACTCAGATTTAGGATTTTCTGATTCACCAAACTGTTCAGCGAGTTTCTTTTTTATGTCGGACACTCTTCCACTCAAGACTTGTGTGGGACATTCTTTTTCACACCTCATGTAGTACACATACGTTGGCTTGGGTTGTGGGGCACAGATAGCCATCTTCTTGCTTGGTTTTTCATCTCCAGACTTTTTATTCGGTGATGTGACATTCTGGCCTGTTGCTGGGAGGTTGAATTGAGAAGTGCTGTGCCGTGCTGTGCCATCTTCTTGATGTTTTTGATAATCTGCTCCAAGTGTATAAAACAGAATCTGAGGAGTCTCTCAAAAAAGCTGTGCCTTCTGGCTTCAAATGCAGGGTTTATATAACACTTTGCAAGATGGACTGCCTCTAAGTAAAACCGTCATCACACCCCATCATACTATAAATGGTGACATGTGTCAGAGGCACATCTGTTGTAGCCCCCACACCCTTTTTTTAAAACATTATAAATATCACTCACATTTCATTCTTCTCCTTGATACTACACAGAGCTGAGGGGAGAACTATAGGTATGTATATTCCTTTTTTTCTGATATATTTTATTCTTTTAATTCATGATGGGGTAAACCGATTAGTTTGTGATTGCTATAGAATAATTACACACACACCATACTGCCAGCATGTTGCAATGCTATCCAGAGAAAACTGTTGAACCATCTTATTTACACGCAGGTCCCTGTTTTAGCTTATAAATGTTACATGCATATACATCAATGCATCCTTTTGGTGCAAGTTTTACACATTTTATAACTTGTTATAAAACAGAAAAAGGGTACTCATACAGACAGATGGATTTTCCTCTGGGGGAGGTCTCCAAACAGATCTGTGAAACCTCTGCACGAACAGGTTGCCTCCTAGACACTTCTTTCTGAAATTACCCTAATCAAAAAAACACACGTCCCTGCAGATATACACCCAAGCCATCAGGGGGTACATAACACTACATAAACCCTAACTTTTTTTGGGGGGTGGGTGGGGGTACGGTGGTAAAGAGGGACAGGGGTTCAAGCCAAGATGGTAGGTTGCAGGAGAAAGGGGGACAGGAGGTTTGAGCTAGCACGGTGGGGCTTGGGTTCCAGCCAGGATGGCGAGGCAGGGGTTTGTGGACTGTATGAGAAGGAGGGGCGTAGGATGATTACAAAATGGTGGGTGCAGGGGTTCGAGGAGTGTATGAGAAGGAGGGGTGCAGGACGCTTACAAAATGGTAGTGTTATGTCACTTCCAGGGCTTTCAGTGTGGGTCATTTCCTGTGCAAGTGGGTGGGACACAGGTTCGAATGTGTGCCATTTCCTACGCAAGGGGCAGAACACGGGTTTGAGCTTACGTCACTTCCGATGAAAGTGGGCGGGGCTAGCGCATTTTAGGGAGAGACTTCCGGTTTAACAAGGGACGATTCTGATTTGTCCATTTTAGGCTACGCCCACCTGTCAAATGATGTGGCATGCGCTGATTGGCTGAAATTTAACATTTGACGAGATATATGAACTTATGCTACTGGCTTAGTCCCCCCCAGGAGATTAGTCAAGAAACTGAGGAGTCGAGCTTTGGAGGAGAGAGTAGCAACATGGGTGGAAACTAACTAAAGGGGATGACACGGATAGTAGTGGTGATTGGGGAGCACTCTGAGATTAAGGTGGTAATGGGTGGGGTACCACAGGGCTCAGTCCTGGGACTCATCTTTATTATCATATTCATTTGCAATGAAGGGAAAGCAGTTCAGGGAATGATCTGCTTCTCTGTGGATGACATCAAGATCTGAGAGAGAGTGGATCACCAAGGTGGGATCTGAAAAATGGTGGAAGACCTTGACATGGTTTGATAGGTAAGGGGTGAAAGAGAAAGTGTCATAGACCTGGGGGGGGTCTACAGCATAAGTAATGCAACAAAAAGAGCAGACTGGATGGGCCATGCAGCCCTTCTCTGTCATCAGTTTCTGCATTTCTGCATAGCACGCAGTGGGTACAAGAACCTGAAAACTCAATACCTGATAAGGTGAGTGGTAATAGAGGGCGTGATGGAGGAACAAGACCTAGGGGGTGATACTATCCAGAAGCCTGAAAACTGCAGCACAGTGCAGCAGAGCAGTGTGGAAAGCAAGTAGGATGCTAGGGTACATAGGTAGTGGGAGCAGTAGTAGGAACAGAATTTTAATCCATCCCCTGTATAAGTCTCTGGTTTGTCCCCACCTGGGGTACTGTGTAAAGTTGTAGAGCCCCCATTTGTAGAAGGACTGTGATAGGGTGAAGGCTGTACAGAGAAGGCAGCCAAGATGATCCAGGGGAATGTTGGAGAAAGAATACAAAGAATGACTGAGGGACCATAATATATACATCCCCATAGTTCAGTTTCGGCAAAACATGACAGCTACTTTTGATGCATGTGGGGGGGGGGGTGTTAGGCAGGCTGTAATATACTGTAGAACCAGATTGGAGATCACTTATATTACAGTTATATTAATGTATTGTTAGTACTCTTTGTTCCTTGAAACAATTTCTTTTGCTACACAGTAATTATTTATTTGTGAGTACTTTCTGCACGCTTTTAAACAAAATGTAGGCAACTTGTTGTTCAAGATGCACTCGGAACTAGAGCTGCAGTTACGAAATGCGAACTTTGCCAATACTGTGTTTGTAGTTTTTCCCCTCTGTTTTCCCTTTGCTTGGTTAAACACAAGGGCTTTCTGTGTGACTGCCTTGGGATTGGTGTTCATGGATAAATTAGTTTTAGTTTTATCCCATGTGATAGTCTCATGCCTGTCTGCTGTAATATTGACACATAATCCGCCCGCCCCAATTCAAAGCGCAGTCTGGTCACATTTGGAGTGCTGCCAAGCCGGTGTGACGTATCTCACCTTTTGATAAGGGGACCACATCTGCAGCTGCTGTGAGCTTATCTCTTCTGTGGAGAAGAATTTGCCAGTCTAAAACAGAATCGACTGGAATAGAACCAACATCACTTGGGTCTGTAAATAATGAGAACAACTGCGGAACCAAAACTAAGCCCTGTAGTATAGTCAAGTTTGATGGCTATTATTGCTCAGAAAACAGTCTTTTGTACCCTGCTGGATACATAGTGAACCAATCCAAAACTGACTGCCCCAGACTGAAGCATTTTTGTTTGTTAATTTGTTTATGTGCCTCTGGTACAGGGCCATTTATCTTAGTCCAACCTCTCAATCCCATCACCCAGCATCCCAGGGACTTAGCCTGGACTACATTCTTCTTACACAGCTCTGCCCATGGTGGGGTCAGTAGGCCTCCTGCTACCTACCAGAGAATGGATGCAATTCATGGAAGGAGGACCTTGTTACTGGTGGGTGGCTTGTAAGGAGTGGGACCCCTCTTTGTTGTGCTGTCAGGCATTTTTCCTCCTAGTTTTTCTTCTCTGGAACGTCGGGTTCATGGTGGTATGCAAGCTCACATGCAGCCGTGGAGTGCATCAACACTGGCATCCCCCTGCCCAATAAGTCTCTCCAAGCGCACTGCCTCCTGGAGCACCCAGGTGGCAGTATTGCACCAGAGTGTGACTGCCATCCCTCCCTAATGGAAGAGAGTGTCCTGTGGGATGTGCAGTCCTCCTCCCTCCGGCCAGCCCCCTACAACCCAGGCTCATTCCTGAACCTCGATTACTGGCATCACTACACTGATGGGGCCCCAAATTCAAGGATTTTAATCTTATTAATGTAAGCACCCACCCCACTTCCCTGTCTAGGGATATTTGAGATGTTAAAGTTCTTGGGGAAGGGGGAGCACTGTACAGCCAAGAAAACACAGTCCAGAAATAAGATAGGAACAACAGTACCTGATTCTCCATGGGTGGTGATGGATGGACTCCATCGTGGTGCCCCGGACCCTCAGGGTGCTGAGCTGGAATGCAGGAGAGGTGACACAGATCTTCACCTGCCTGGCCTTGCCCACTTCACCTGAAGGCCTTTGTTGACTGCTTTCACCAGGCAGGCCTCTCAATGTCTTCCTTGGTGGGTCTCTGGTCCCTGCTGTCCTGGATGCCACCCTGGAACACAATGGATGCAAGGCTATGGTGGAAAATTCTTTTAGAGCAGCAAAACAGTTTCTTCAGGATACAAGAGGCAAATGCAAAGTTGCAAAAACAGGGGATCACATTTAATGAACAGTCAATAGAATAGACAGTTGCTCCATGGATCAATAAAACAGAACCAAGGGGTCACAATTATGTAGCTGAACGGTAGAAAGTAAACTGTACTTTGGACCCAGGGGTCCCAATTGCATAAAATATTTTGGCAGTCAGACAGTCTCAACACGGTAACTTGAGGTCAAAAAGACCACACACACAGAGAGGCAGCATTAGACTTCTGACTTCCAGCTTCACACTGTCTTACCAGGAGCTCTGACCTGCAAGGTGTGCACAGAGCACTTACTGCCCCCCTCACCCTCTATTCCTCCTGCACAAGCTTTAGATCGGATACTGCATCTTTGCAGTAATGGTTTTCCCTCCATAAACCGGAGCAGTTGAAGCCACAAATGACAAGGGCAGGAGCGAGACCTTTCAGAAACAGTCCAGCACCCGATCACTGATGCTATGCTCTTACTCCAAGCATTCCAGAGGTATTTTCCCTGGTGACCCCAGAGATTTGGCAGATCCCTGATGCAGTGATCCCAGTCCAGAATGGCCTCATTTGTGGGGCTCAGCCAAATTGCCACAAGACTATAGGACGCTGCCTGCCACTCGGCCTTCTTTCCCAATGACCAGCCCCACAGGTCTCCTTCTGCCTCCTACGGATTCACACCTCCTGAAGCTCCTCAGCATGCAGTGGCATTCATGTCCTGGTAATTTTGAGGCCAACTGCCACCTAGGTTCCAACACCATTTAGTCCTGCCACCACCAGCATGGCGCAGCTGGATCCCATCAGCCAAACCAGGCCCAACCACAAGCCTCCATCCAGCTCCAAACTGTATTCCTCCTAGGATAAGGCTTTACCCCTAGGACGCCCCTCACCTCATGGGTCTGCAAAGCTAAGCAGCATCTTACCTCTGTGGATTCTCTGGCCGGGAATTCTAGGGCTCTCCCACACACTGCAACCACCGCTCCTCCTTTTCTTTCACTGGTGGGTGTACTTATTTAAAACAAAAAAATTGCAGCAGTGGCCACATGGCCGAGCAGATGAGCACGCCTACTCTGATGACCTCCTCTTCTTTTCCTCTCAAATCTCTCCTTTTTCTGTTCAAGCTCTCCCTTTTATCCCCTTAGAGGGTTTGGCACCTAAAACATTTTTCCAATCACTGACTGATTCTACTGGTGCCAAACCTACTGCTTATTTTGGTGCTCCACGGGACTTGTAGTCCTGAATCCAATATTCTCTTTGTGCTCTGCAGTGCCAGCCAGCACAGAAAACTACTCACCAGCAAAGGAGCCACTGCTCCTTTATATTTCTGCTTAGAGTGGTAACCGTGCATGTGCATAGCATGTGGACTGCTGTCTTTAAAAAAATAAAATAATTTATTTACACTTGAGTGGTCCCGAGCCCGATCCATCCCAAAACCAGACCCAGGATCACAACTCCCCCGCACCTGACAGCATGGACCATCATCCCGGCACTCGGCCCAGCCCCAAATGGGCCAAGACACCAGGAAAGAAATGGCAACAGCCGCAAGCTACATGGGGGACACAAGGCATGACTCCCACCACAGCCCCCAGGAAAACCGTGCCATGGGGGAAAGCTCCGGAGCTGAGGGGGTTCCACATCAGGTAAGCCCACTTTGAGGGGCTTACACTGATAAGATTCCATATTGAACAAGATCAAAAGCCTTGGTCAGGTTCATGAAGACTGCACTGGTCAAGTAACCTGAGTCCTGGCCAGTACAGTTGATCTGTGAACCTGACCAAGGCAGTGTCTGTTCTTTGCCACATTCTAAATCCATGTTGACAGTCTCTAAGGAGATTACACTTGTCAATACAGTTGAAAAGCTTGGCGTAATTTATTTTTCTTGGGATTTCGTCAACATGGAGAGGCTAAAAATGGGTCTGTAGTTGTAAAGGCATGTAGTTTGCCCCCCCTCATGAATAGGAAACAAAATGGCATATTTCCATATTACTGCAAATTGTCCTGCACAAGAGGACAGGTTAGAAATCTAAGCAGGTGGTTCAGAAATCACAGGGGTGGCATACAAAACAAATTTAGGGACTACACTGTCCTTACCAGGAGCATTATCCTTACTTAGTGAATTCATAAGTTTAAAGACTTTACTAGTAGTCACAGTCCTTGGATAAAACTGTGGTTTTGAGAACTGGGCATACGTCCCCTTACCTCATACTCCCAGGATGCATCTGGAAATGAGCTGGGACAAGCTCAGTATGTATTCCCTGGTGAAGCTTTTGAAATAAATGAATGGATAAATTATTTATTTGAAAATCTTTTACCAGGTAAACCATGCAGAGAACGGCAGTCTTGTTTGCAGATGTGACTTGGATGGAGGGGTAGGGAGAGTGAGTGGGATACAGGACTAGCAAGATAAAAATGAAATGCTAATGACCCAAAAGTACAGCATACGTTGAAGAAAGAATTGTAGAGTGAAATATGGATCGGGGTTCATGTCACCAGAATCAGCTAGTTCAGGCCTGTAGGACTCTACTGTACTGGCAGAATGGGTCACACTCCAGGAGCAGTCCATGTGCTTGTAAAACTACAGCACTCAAAGAAACCCGCTCTCCAACAGGTCCAATATCTTAGTTTTATACAGGCTTCAGTATGTAAACGTACAGAATCACCCATGGCCAGAATAGTGAGTCCAGTCCGCCTGTAGGTGATTCTGTACA
Organism: Neoceratodus forsteri; assembly: GCA_016271365.2. NCBI lineage: Eukaryota > Metazoa > Chordata > Ceratodontiformes > Ceratodontidae > Neoceratodus > Neoceratodus forsteri. The sequence continues at coordinate 207,454,118 of CM028133.1, read as the reverse complement.
TTTGCACACTGATGCATAAATAAACTATGATACTGGACCCGCTGGAGTACTTGTTTCTCTGAAGGCTGTAAGTTGGTAAATCTGGCATTAAATGCATTGGCAATGTCAGCTGGACTGGAACATACAATTCCATCAATCAGCATTTTAAAAGATTTCAAAGTAGAGGGGTTTAAAAGACCTTTGATGGTGTGTCAGATTGTTTGAAGATTGGCTAGGTCGTCTGTTGGTTTTTAAAGTGCATATAATTAGGACTTTTATTTTTGATTTACAGAGGTTATAGTTTGTCAGTGCCTCTAATATTGCCAGTCACAGAGAATTTTGGTCCATTTATTGCATCTTTCACATTAAACTAGCCAGTTTAGGTGTGAGCCAGTTAGAGTCTAGTCCACTAACCTGTCTCCTTACCATAGAGTCATGCTTAATCAACTATGCAAAGGAACTCAGTAATTAAAATAGTCCATGTATAATTAATTTATATTTGTGATGCTATGTAAAAAAAAAAAAGGCCAATCAACATGTGACAGATCTTAGAGAAATGAAATGACAAAATAACAAAAATGTGCGTGCTCTGCAAACCGGTGGTTGTGTGCTGAGTCAGGGTGCCTACCCTCACTGAAAGCAGAAAAGACTGCACACAGGTTACTGAAAAGGGACCACAGCTTCAGGTTAAGTTGTTACACATTATTGCAACAGTGACAAAGGTCCATGGAATATTAAACCTCCATGCCACTACTGCCTCAATGAAATAAATTGTAGCAACTTAATTTGAAGTTGTCCATTTTTCAATAAGGTGTGCAGAGTCTCTCTTGTTTTTCTTAGAAAATGAAGGAAGACAGAAACCAACAAGTCTTCAGTTTAGCAATAAAGCATGATCAGGGGTTATGTTAGCAATCAGCCATGACAGGGTGTGGGTTATTGTCTGATAAACACATGAACCAAGGTGCAGGGCTGGCATGAAGCACTTGCACCAAGTGCCTTCTGCACTTGGGGAGTGCATTTCTCAGACAAACAGCCCACGTCCTGAAATAGCTTACTGCTCTATTTATAAAGTGGGTTCAAAGGAAACAAATTTAAAATACAACAAATGAAGAAATTTAAATGAGAAAGAAATTCAGAGCTTTTAAAAAATGTCTGTTTCTGTTACAGTAGTAGTAACATAATGTTTCATCACTCCATAGGGTTTCATTGTAGTGGACAGTAATGAGTCTGTACCAGTAGAGGGCGCCTGGATCTAATGATTGCTTAAGTTTTACTGCTGTGCTGTTCTTTGTTTTCCCTCCTCTTCTCATGTGGGTTTTATTAATTTTTTTTCAGTTATGCTCCATATAAACTCTATGTCCCCCTCCCATGTCTGACACTGAAAGCCACAGCTTTCACACAGTGCTTGGATCGTGGCTTACAGTGACTGTCCCTGAAAACACCACAATTGCTTTCTTCGCTCATGAATGATCGGCGATTTTGTTTGGTGCTGCAGGTGCTGTATCCATTTTTTTTTTTTTTTTAAAGGCAATAGAAAACATACAGCCACAGCATGTCTGGACTTGTGTGAGACAATTGGAGTCTCAGAAGGGAGAGGAGGCAGAAGCTGTAGTTGGTAGCAGCATGAGTGGGGGTGGATGGCAGTGTCAGAGCAGGCAGATGTGGGACAGAAGAGAGTGGTAGCATTTCGAGGCCATGGATCATAGGCCTGAAAAAAAGAAAATGGCCAGGAATTGTTACAAAAGTCTAGCTAGTTGTGAACAATTTTTTTTTTTCATGTGCCAGTTGTGCCGTGGGTTAGGGCAAGTAATGGGTGTTTACCTAAGTAACAAATCTTCCATAAAAAAATTTTGAAATTTTCTGGAAGGCATGCATATGTGGGCTGTGGTGCATTCTGATTGCCAGTAAAGTGCCACCCTCTGAATGATTGTTCTATAAATGCACGCATGGGGGAGGGTGGCTGTTGACCAATCAGAATGCTGCATTTTACACTACCCATTTTTTTAATGAAAGATTATCATAAGGCTGATACAATGCCTACAGACAATCAGAAAGCTCTATTCCTCATACCATTTTTAGTGGATTTTGCTTAAGTGCACACCCAATTTGTCAGGCCAAAATGTGCACTTAAGCGAAATTTGCACTTATCCGAAATTACATTGCAAATAAAGGGCTAGCATAAAAAATGATGCAAACACTAGTTTAAATCATAGAAACATAGAATTTGAATTTGACGGCAGATAAGGACCGCTTGGCCCACCCAGTCTGCCCATTTCCCTACCTACTGGATAACCTGCAGATCCTAGTTAACCAGCAGCCTACTTCTTCCTACCACCACCACCACCCAGAATTGCCTTATGACTATCCCAAGCATGCTTGAATTCCCCCACTGATTTTGACTCCACAACCTCCTACGGAAGGCCGTTCCATGCATCCACAACCCTCTCTGTGAAGAAATACTTCCTTAAATTACCTCTGAGCCGCCTCTATCTTCAAATTGTGCCTCTTGTTCTTGCACACTCTTTTTGAAAGATGCTACCCTCTTGGACTTTGTTGATTCCTTGAGGTACTTGAAAGTTTCTATCATGTCCCCCCTCTCCTTTCCTCGAGGCTATACATATTAAGCTCCTTAAGTCTCTTCATATGACTTCCGTGTAGACCCTGCACCATTTTAGTTGCCCTCCTCTGGACAGCTTCCATCCTGTCTATGTCTTTGCGGAGATTGGGTCTCCAGAACTGCACACAGTACTCCAGATGGGGTCTCACCAGCTGGCTGTACAGAGGGATAATAACTTCCTGTTTTCTACTGGTGATGCCTCTCCCTATGCATCCCAGTATCCCCCAGCCCTCCTTGCTGCCCTCTCACATTGCTTGCCCATCTTTAGGTCATCTGATATGACTACCCCCAGGTCCCTTTCCATTCTTGTTGTTGTTAGTATCTCACCCCCCATTGTGTACTCTTCCCCTGGGTTTTTGTTTCCCAGGTGCATTACCTTGCACTTCTTAGCATTGAATCTAAGCTGCCATACATTTGACCATTCCTCTAACCTTGCCAAGTCCCTTCTCATCCTTTCCACCCCACCCTGTGCATCAACTCTGTTGCAGATCTTAGTGTCATCTGCAAAGAGACATACTTTTCCTTCCAGTCCTTCTGCAATGTCGCTATAAAGACATTGAAGAGGACCGTCCTAATACTGAACCTCATGTACCCCACTAGTAACCCTCCTTTCTTCTGAGTGGACTCCATTTACTATAACCTCTGTGTCCTATTCTCCAGCCAATTCTTTACCCAGGCTGTCATCTTGGACCCACTCCCAGGCTGGCTAACTTGTATATTAATCTTTGTGTGGGACTGTGTCAAATGCCTTGTAAAGTCTAGGTAGGCTATGTCCACAGCCCTCCCTGATCTACTACTTTGGTCACCCAGTCAAAGAAATCTATCAGATCTGTCTGGCATGACCTTCCCGCCAGAATCCATGCTGCTAGGGTCCTGTGCCCTTCTGGCCTCTAGATACCGACAATTATTTCCTTTAGAAGTGATTCCATCATTTTCCCTATCACTGAGGTTAAACTAACAGGTCTATAGTTTCCTGCTTCTGCCTTGCTCCCACTTTTGTGAAGGGGAATCACATCTGCCCTCCTTCAGTCCTTGGGTACCACCCCATCCTCCCATGATTTGTTAAAAAGGGTAGTCAGTGGTGTCACTAGTTCTACCCTTAGTTCTTTTAGAATTCTGGGATGAATCCCATCAGGCCCCCTTGCTTTGTGCACCTTCATAATAGTCTTTAATGTGGTATTGCATCATTTAAAATAATCAGCACATTTAAAATGCATTTCAGTAATTTCCAGTGATTGAAAAAAGTACAGATTAAATTTACATTTTTGATAATTTGTTAAACAGTTTCCCACAAGTGAGGTCTGTAGAGGTCAAACTCTTCAGATAAAAATAAATGGGATACTTTTTTTTAACCAGACCATAGCATGTGTCATTTATACCATGACAGTGCCTTTCTGGCAAGATTATTTCTTTCAAAGAAGATTTTACTCTTTCTGTTTGATTTCACTGCTCCTATTTAACTGCAGCAGATGCCATTGTGATGTCATCAGACATTGTTCAAGTTTTTCTCCCACTGGTTAAAGGAAAACTACACCCAAAACCTGAAAAAATATATGTTGTGCAGAGTGTTTTAATTTGTATGTGAAGTTCTAGTGTTTCCTTCCCTCTGACTGGTATTAGGAGTTTTTCACAAATTAGCCTGCTAGCTTTATGCTAGTTTTATGACCCCTGGGGATCTCCATACCTGATAGTGTAATTGTATTTCTGGTTCCCACAGTGCATCTTGTCTCATGTGACTGTGATGTAAGAGAGACCCAACATTCAGCACATGCATGACAAACGAACTAAATATCTTGGAAGCTTTACAAGCTGCACAAAAATTACCAGCAGCAAAGTTTTTCAGGACAGTAAAACCTTTAGGATGAGGGTGGTCACCAAGCTGAATTCTACAGATTTTAAAATATAGCCATCTCTGTTGTTGTGAACTGATTGTAATGCAATGCTTTCTGCTGGATTTATGGGCTCTGCTACATCACCATCACATGAAACAAGTGCATTCTAGGACAAAGAAATGCAATAAACCTATTTGATATGGTGATCTCCAGGAGTCGTAAAACTACCCTTAAGCTAGCAGGCTAATTTAAGAAAAACTCCTAATACCAGTTAGAGGGAAAGAAACACTAGAACTTCACATACAAATTAAAACACTCTGCACAACATATATTTTTTCAAGTTTTGGGTGTAGTTTTCCTTTAAGAGCTCTATTGTGACCAGCCTTGAGTGGAAATAAATGCTGATGACCCAACTAAGATTTCAATTAAATTATTTCCACTGCAGGCCTATCGCAGACAAAAATAAATGCATTTGAAGACTTTTATTCTCACAGTCATTGTGCAAATATGGAATACAAGCTGACTTGTACTGAAATACTATGGGCTCGATTTTCAAAGGGTGATGTAGAGCTTGGGACGCTGGGCTTGCCCCAAGCCCTGCATCAAACCTGTTTTTTTGCGCAGCTGTGCCAAACTCCTTTGACACAACTGCACCCAATTTTAATACATCAGGCACAGTTAGGACAGTTTCCTCAGTTTACAGCAGGTTGCACAAGCCCAGTAAAAAGGGTCCCCCAAACGGCACAAATTAGACCATGGAAAAGCTGATATAACTTGCGACATTTGGCACTCAGGATTGAAAATCCTGATAGCCAGCCAAAAGAATGCCACAATCCCCGTGCGCCAAACGATTAGCACACCGGGGGCTTACGTCATTCTCAGGGCTTTGAAAATCAAACCCCACTGCATCCCATCTGCAGAAGGACTGTGACAGGATGAAGACTGTATGGAGAAGGGCAGCCAAGATGATCCAGGGGAATGGGGAGAAAGAATACAAAGAATGATGGAGGGACCTTAACATATACACCCTGCAGATAAGAAGAAAGAGAACATGATTGAAATGTACAGATATCTCCATTGGATTAACAGGGTGAAATGTAATGAACTGCTAATCCTTAATACAAACGTGAACATAAGGGGGGTGGCACTAAAACTGTCTGGGGGAAGGTGTAGAAGGGATGTCTGCAAGTACATTTTCACAGAAAGAGCGATGGACAGCCGAAATAGACTGCCAGAGGAGGTCTGCATTAAAACAGTGAGTGGATGCAGACATGGGTGGACAGGCTCAAGGGCATGACAATGACAAGAGGAAGTGGAGGGGGAAAGGTTGGAAGATGGTCACTGCGATCATTGAGAGTTAGACTGGAGAGACTGGATGGGCCCGTGGGCCTTTTTCTGCCACCACGTTTTATGGTTTCATGTTTACTATTCAACCCCCATCTCCCCATGATTCACACAGTTGTAAAGACCAAGTACACTGATGTTGTGCCCCAGACCCCTGATTTATGCTGGAAAGGGCTGCAGTTTACTAACAGACTCCAGGCAATTCAGTCCCTCACCACCCTAAAGTCCCCACAGTTCAGTTTCAACAAAACAAAAGCTGGCATTTAGTTTTGATGCATGGTGGGGGGCGCTAGGCAGGCTGTAATATAGGATCAGACTGGAGATCACTGATGTATTACTGTTATATTAATGTATTGGCATTATTCTTTGTTCCTTGAAACATTTTTTTTTTTTGGCTTTTGCTTTATAGTATGCAATTATTTATGAGTACTTTCTGCAGGTTTTTAACCAAAATGTAGGCAACTCATTGTTCAAGATGCACTCAGAACTACATCTGCAGTTGCAAAATGCAAACTTTGCCAATACTGTGTTTGTAGTTTTTTTCCACAGTTTTCTCTTAGCTTGGTAAACACGGGAGCTGTCTGCATGACTGCCTTGGTATTATTCATGGATGGATACAGCGTGATCCCATGTGATAGTCTCATGCCCGTGTGTTGTAATATCGACTCATAATGTCACAACCCAATTCACAGCAAAGCCTGGTGACATTTAGAGTGCTTTGAAGGCAGAGTGCTGTATCCCATCCGGCCTGTAAGGAGGACACATCTGCAGCTGCTGTGAGCTTGTCATCTCTCTCTGGAGAAGAATTTGCCAGTCTAGAACCCCAACAAATGGAACGGAATCAACATCAGTTGGGTCAATAAATAATGAGAATGACAACGAAACCTATACTGAACCCTGTAGAATGCTATAATAAACTCTGTTTTCTGAGAAATAACAGCCATTAAACTTGACAGTCTCTCTTGTACCCTGTTGGATACATAGTCAGTGAACCAGTCCAAATCTGCTTGCCCCAGACCAAAGCATTTTTTTATGTTAATTTGTGTATGCTCCTCTGGTACAGGCCCATTTATCCTAGTTTGACCCACCAGCCCCGTCACCCAGCATCCCAGGGACTTAGCCCAGCCTCCATTCTTCCTACACAGCTCCACCCCTGGTGGGACCAGCAGGCCCCCTGCTTCCTGCCACAGAATGGATGCGGCTCATGGAAGGAGAGCCTTGTCACTGGTGCAGGGCCTTCGAGGGGTCAGACCTCTCTTTGTTGCTCTGTCTGGCATTTTTCCTCCTGGTTTTTCTCCTCTGGGGCATTGGCTTCATGGTGGTATGCAAGCTCATATACAGCTGTGGAGTGCATCACCACTGGCACCCCCCCTGGCCAGTAAGTCTCTCCAAGTGCACTGCCTCCTGGATCACCCAGGTGGCAGTATTGCACCAGAGCATTACTGCCCCCTCCCTCCCTGGTGGAAGAGAGCATCCTGTGGGATGTGCAGCCCTTCTCCCTACAACCCAGGCTCATTCCTGAACCCAGATCACTGGCAGGCCCCAGATTCAAGGATTTTATGCTTGCTAATAAGATGCCATATTGAATAAAATCAAAAGCTTTGGCCAGGCTCATGAGGACTGCACTGATCAAGTAACTGAAGTCCTGACCATTACAGTTTACCTGTGAACCTCACCAAGGCAATCCCTCAGGAGATTATGCTTATCAATACAGTTGAAAAGCTTGGTGTCAGTTTTTCCTCTATTTTAGCCAATATGGAGAGGATAGAAATTGGTCTGTAGTTGTAAAGGCATGTAGTTTGCGCCCCCCATGAACATAAACCAAAAGGCATCTTTACATATTGCTGAAATTGAATTGTCCTGTAAAAAGCAGACTGGTTAGAAATCTAAGCAGGTGGGTCAAAAATCAAAAGGGTGATATATAAAACTTAGGGCCTACAGCATCCTTGCCCAGAGCTTTATCCTTGCTTAGTGAATTCATAAGTTTAAAGACTCAACTAGAAGTCACAGTCCTCCGATACAGCTGTGGTTTTGAGAACAGGGCATACCTCTTCTTTCCTCATACCCCCAGGATGCATCTGAAAAAGAGCTATGATAAGCTCAGTATGTCTTTTGTGGCGAAATTTTGAAATAAATTAATCCATGTAATTAGTCAACTAGTTTAGTTACTTATTTAAAAATGTTTTACCAGTTAAACCATACAGGGAATGGCAGTCTCATTTACAGATGTGACTTGGAGGGAGGGTGTGTGTGTGGGGGGGGTAACAGGACTAGCAGGATAAAAATTAAATGCTAAAAACCCAAATATACAGTATATACAGAAGTAAAACAGAGAGTGAAGTGTGGACTGGAGCTCATTTCACCAGAAAAAGGCAGTTCAGGCCTGTAGGATTCTAATGCAGCAGCAGAATAGGTCACACTCCAGGAAGAGGCCAGGTGCTTATAAAACTACAGCACTCGAACAAACAGGCACTCCAGCAGTGTAGTTTACTTAGTCTTCAGTGTGCAGATCATCCATGGGCTGATTAGTGAGTCCAGTCTGCCCGTGGGTGATTCTGTACATTTGTACACCGATTCCTAAATAAACTACAATACTGGACCTACTGGATTGCTTGTTTCTCTGTAGGCTCTAAGTTAGTAAATCTGGCATTAAATACATTGGCAATGTCAGTTGGACTGGAATGTAAAATTCCACCAATCAGCATTTTAAAAGATTTCAAAGTGGAGGGGTTTAAAAGACCTTTGATGCTATGCCAAATGTTTGAGGATTGGCTAAGTTGTCTGTTGTTTTTTAAAGTACAAATAAATAGGAACCTTTATGTAACCCCTAGATGGCGCTATCCCAGGGGCTACTACCCCTGCCTGATTTGCCACTAACAGGTTGAGGGGCCTGGATCCGATGGCGGGTGCCTCCACCCAGAGGTCAGGGTTTGCAATAGTTAAACTAACTTGGTCACAGCCCTCTGGGACACTGCAACCCCCCTTTCTTCCCACTAGTGGCCCACACAGTATATCAGAATTACCTTCACAGTATACACTTACCCCAGGACTGGTTCAGGCTTTGGGACCCCTGTAAAATAAGCAGATACAGTGCAACAATCACAGTACAATACTTTAACATAGACAAATACCTCAGGCAGTATAACTTTGCTGAAACAAGCAGCTCTGATTTATTTAGGGGGATATAACAAGGGAGGGGAAATCAGGTTAATTAGCTTATCACTTTACTCATCTACTTATGGCTCTGTGCACAGGCCTATCCCTACCAGTTACTGTCCCTGGGCACCCAAGCCCTAGTGGCTAGTCCAAACCGTGGCAGCTGGTAGGGCCCTTTCACACAGAGAAAAGAAAAATTAGTTAAACAGTCAGCAGTACAGTAATTCCATTTGGATTCAATGTGGCAATTCAACAGGGAGCGACTCTGAATTAGTACTCACGACTCCAAACAAGATAGGGTCCTTCAACGTCAGCAGGGCTACTCTTGAGCTCCACGACTCCTCACACATTTATATGGCAAACTGCAACAGGCAAAAGTCCTTTAATGGCAGCAGGATTCACTTGAGCTACACAAGCCTCCTCACACATTTATATGGTAAACAGTAACAGGCAAAAGTCCTTTAATGGCAGCAGGATTCACTTGAGCTATACAAGCCTCCTCACACATTTATATGGTAAACAGTCACAGGCAAAAGTCCTTTAATGGCAGCAGGATTCACTTGAGCTACACAAGCCTCCTCACACATTTATATGGTAAAAAGAAAGTACTATACCAGGCAGGCTGCTTCTCTATCCTGATCGCAATTACTGCACAATACCCGGGAGAACACACAGCAGATTCAGTTCCTGACAGACCGAGTGCAATTCAGCAATTTCTCCAGTCTTCTACAGGGTGAGCCTGGTTTCTACTCTTCAGATATCCTTTGATTCTCTTCACAGGACGGATTCAGTCCTAACAAGCAGTTACACAAGCTGCAGACCGAACTCTGGGCCTTACACACGCTTTCCCAACTAAAACTGCACACCTAAAAACACAGGGCTCCTTCCTCTTCACTGCCAGAGCTCAACTGAAACTCCAGCAGACAAAACCGGCACTTTCTTTGAGTTCCTCCCAGTTCTTGGCTGGATTGGCTGTCACTCACAATAGACTGCCCCTGTTGGTCCAAAAAGGCGCTGAAGTCCAAACTACATCTCCCAGAGTCACTGCCCATACAATCCTCTTGTGGCTGGCTCAGATTACGAGTCCAAGTTCTGATTCGCCCAAGGCACCATTTTAGAGCTACCTTAACCCACACTGATTGGTCCAGTTCAGCAGTTCAAAACTAGAATGGGGAACTAGGCAAACACAGTTCTGACTGCAAAGAAAGCAGGTTAGACAAACTGTATTTTCATTATTATTCTAAATGATTTCTGGCAAACAGTTACATCTTTCAGATAGGTTCCCTTTGCACTCCTAGTGACTGCAAAAATGGAGTGAATTGGCAGCAGCTCGAGTGGTACTCAAGCAGAGAAGCACACAGTCCCCCCATGCAAACTAATTATGTCTGCAAGCAGACAGCTCTTAAGAGACAGTACCAGAGGCTCTAAAAACACTCACTGATAAATGGCTTAAACGCCAAACACCATTCAGGCTTGGAGCATTCAAGCAAGCTCCTGGAAGTCTTTTGGGAACCCCCATTTGCAGGGGGGTTACATTTATATTTGGTTTACAGAGGTTACAGTCTGCCAAAGAGTCCAACATTGCCAGTGACAGAGGAGTTTGGTCCTTTTAAAAAGGACCAAGCCTTGTTGCTCTTGCATATTAAATTAGCCAGTTCAGGTGTGAGCTAATTAGTGTAGTCCACTAACCCTTCTCCTTACCATAGAATCAAGCTCATCAACTATGCAAAGGAACTCAGCAATTGAAATAGTCCAATGTAGAATTTATATTTAGAAGATCATGTAAATAAGTCCAGTCTACATTTGTCATTCGTTTCGGGTGTGTGGCTTACCTATACAGCATGGTGGGTGCTCATTAGCTGACTCCCCAAGGCACCCTGCGGTTTTAGCAGCTCAGAATGCAAAACTAACTGCAAAGGACATTAATTAAATACAATTCCAGAATCAATGCAAAAAGGGGTAATTTATGCATGAAAGTCAAAAGGGCTGGGAAAGATGCTGACAGCAACTCACTCTCCTCTCAATCCCCATGGTTTGTTACAGAGGCAGAAGTAAGTGAGTAAGTACGTTTTACCAAAAAAAAAAGCACACTGGCAAGGCATTGGATTTTGGCATAATGCATTGCTAACAGGGTGTCGGTGAAGAGGGACCACAGTATGTACACCTAGTAATGTAGTTTTCCCTTGCAAAACTGCTGCAGCTTCACTGTACTGCAGTGTGAGTCACTCATCTGCCATATAGTGGTGTCAGCAGTACAGCCCTGGGTCCACAGCAACACCAGACTTGTTAGAGAAGCTCTGGTACACCCTGCAGTTTTTAGCAACTCAGAATGCAAAAACTCACTGCAGAGGATAGTAATGAAATACAATTCCAGAATCCGTGCAAGAAGCGGTAATTTATGTCAAAAGAACTGGGAAAGGTGCTCTTTAAAGCTTTCATCCAAGGGGGCCTCCTGAAGCTCTTGTGGCAACGGATTCTAAGTAAGTGAGGCAGTTACCGCAAATGCTCAATCCCCAGATAACTGATAACTGACCTTCAAGAGGCCCCTCTCCCCTGAAGAGCAGAGAGTACAGCCAGGAGCATATGGATACAGAAGCTCTTTTAGGTATTCAGAGCTCAGATCATGCAGGGCTTTGTATGTTAACAAACCTATCTTAACGGAGAGGTGTCACCTCATAGGCAGCAGTGCAGTGTCTGCCAGACTGAAGAGATATGCTTGGAGCAAGGAATTCCAGCAATCAATCTGGCTGCATGCTCTGCACTAGCTGCAAGTGGCCTATCCGGCCTCCAGGTAGCCCAAGATAAAGAGCATTACAGTAGTCCAACCTAGATGTCATGAAGGCATGCACCAGGGACCTCAGATCATGAAATCTGAAAAAAGGCTTGATCCTGGCAATGTTACTAAGATAACAGAAAACACTACAGACCACAGCAGACACCTGATGTTCCATAGTCAGCTTGTGATCCATAATGACGTCCAGATTCTTCACCTTATCTCTGGCCATAAGCTGAATAGGCTCAAGATAACCGCCCCTGCGACCATAGGCGCCAGAACCGGGAGGGGTGGGGAGGGCACCAGCCCCACCAGTATTTATTTTGTGCACTAGAAGAGTGCACCTGCTGATTAATTTTGAACATTTTTTATTTTTCTGTGACCGTCATTGCGTGACAGTACTGAGTGCCTGGCTGGAATCTGCTCTGCTGCTGCCCTCCCTCCGCGCTGCCCCGCCAATAAACAAAACAAAAGAAACACCTCCTGCTGTGTTAAATGCCTCAGCCTCAGCCAGCAGAGTTGTAGAGTAGAGTCGTCATTATAACAACTCTACTTTACAACTCCTGAACTTAACTGTTCAAATTCAAGCAGCTCAGCTAGGCAGCCTAACACATCTCAGATTCTGTCTCATCTCCCCTTTGTTTTGGGACTTCGGGAGGAGGAGGAGGAGGAGGGCTACTTAGCACCTAGTTACTTGGCCATAAGCCACTAGCCTAAGCTGTAAGCCAGCTGACTGATCAGGCCGCGGCAGAGCAAGGGCAGCAGTGTATAAATGTGGGGTAAGTGTCTCTCTTCAGACTGATTAACCAATAAGAAGACGTTGCAACACTTGCAGCATGCTTCCACGCGAGAACATTAGTCTGGTTTGATATACTGTAGCACATCTCTTGGTCCCTGCAGCTAAGAATAAAAAAATCAGTTTTGAAAATACAGTAATCTGAGTCTCAGTGTTCTGTGGAGCCAGGCTGAACAGGGGTTGGATGCTTACAATGTAAGTAATCTCTGTCATAAAAATCATTACATTAGTAGCTTATGTTTACTATGTAGATTACGGGGGCAGATTACTTAGTTCAAAAAGATGTTAGGAAATGGGGACCTTTCTCTGTTTAAAGATTAATGCCGCTAAATGTAATTGCTGCCAGACCAGTAGCTTTTTTTATTGGGTTAGATGCAGTTGGCTGGGTAGAATAAAGCTGAGCTATGTTGATGCGTGCATTTCTGCGTTACTGGCTGGAGTGTCTGTGCAAGTCAGTTTTTAGTTTTTGTCTGTGGGCAGTCCTGTTGAGTTTGTGTGTGTGTACTGCAGTGGTAGCCTTTTGGTATTTCGGGAAGGTTGTATATTATCTATTTTGCATTTATCTATTTTTAATCATTTCTTCTTTGTACAGTGTGTATCTGTGTTTGTGGGTTGCAAGGAAAGCTTAGAGCTCCTTATTCGCAAATGAGTATGGGGCTGAGCCTCATTAGATGCTAGATAGTTAAAATGTATTCCTGTATCAGGATTATTCGGGTATGAGATAGTCAAGCAAGTAGTTTTATGCTAGCTGTTGCGTAGGAAAAAAATGCATGCTCTCGTGTGTTTCTGACAGGAGCATCAGTATAGTTCAGTCCCTATTTGTACTGCAGTTGTGGACTTTTTGACATTTTGAAATGTTATATTTTATATAATTTTTGTATCTATTTATTATTAGTCTTTATACTGTATGTGTCTGTATTTTTGGGGCTAAAGGGAAAGCTCTGAGCTCCTTGTTCGCACATTATTATATAGTGAAGTCCCACCTTTTTTCCATATTACTTTTTACTTTTTTTCCCGCTTTCCCGCATTCTCGCCCCTCCCACGGCGTGAACGCAGTGTAGTCCTCCTGCCTTTCACGCATCGGTAAAATGCTGTTCATATTTATTCCTCCGTCGTTTATGTGATATTCATGTAAGTGGATTTACAAAACCTTTTTCATCAGCAAAAATGGCACACAGCAAAATTATTTTGTCGGTTCTGTTGTTTGGTATATGAGCATTGCTCAGGCTGCTGTTAATCGGTTAAGAGCTGGACTTTGCGGGTAGTTATTCAAAAAGTGATTTGGTGTTTATTTAAAAATGCCTTTAAAGAAAACCAGGGCTTAGAAAGAAACTACTTCTTGGATGCGGTGGCTATTGCTGTCTTCAGTTTGTACTGTGGTTCGGTTAACTGTGTAATCGGCACCGGTCACTGATGCAAACAGTTAAAGTGCTGCGAAATATGGGTTCCATGACAAATAATACATATGAGTTTAGAACCAATATAACCATACCAGACAACAACTTTTTGATTTTTGTAAATCAAAAGCTTTTTGTCTGGTATAATTATATTACTTCTAAGCTAATATGTGTTATTTTTCTTGTGCCTTTAAGCCAGGGGTGTGCAAATCTCATTGCCCCCTGTCCAGGGCAAGTACATTTCATTGAAGGGCAGGTACCAAAACAGAGCTAATTTCATTGTAATTAATTGGGGCAAGTGAAAATTTAGCCACAGTCATGGCAGGGCAAGTAATGAATGTTTTGATTTGAACACCCTTGCTTTAAAGAGCATGTACCTACTGTCAGGCACCCAGCTCCCCTCAAACATATATAATAGTAGATCTGCTCTACTGTTGAGGGGCATTAAAATTACTATGCGCTTCCTTCTGGTTAAAAAGTTATAGCACCCCATATTTGCACCCCCGTAAAAACAAAGCCTTGTCTGTCACGCCTCCTTTTGTGATGTCAGAAAATGAAGGCTGCTTGTGTGTGCTCCATAGATCTATATTGGTGCCATTTGTCAATGACATGTAGTGCTATTTAGAGTTGCCACCTGGAACAATGAAAGTGACCGCTCCAGTAAACAGGGACTGTTACTTCAGCAACTGCTTTGATTTTTCTATATGGCAACTCTAAATAGTATTAAACGCCATAGACATGTCACATATATACAGGTTACTGACATGCAGCCTCAGTATTAATTTTCTGACATTACAAAAGGAGGCGTGTCAGACAAGGCTTTGTTTTTATGGGGGTGCAAATTTCGGGTGCTGCAACTTTGCAGAAGAGCACCTAGTAATTTAATGCCCTCAACAGTAGAAGATCACCATTATATGTTTGAGGAGCGGGTCTGCAGTAGGTACCTGCTCTTTAAGCCAACGCCATGAATTCAACAGTGCCATCTCTGGCTTCAGGGTTCCTCATATGCTGAGATGTAAACGCTATTTACAGGACCATGTGTTTGCGCTACATATAGCCTAGATGCATACTGAATACATTATTGTTAGCGTTTTTGCTCTGCTATCATGAGACTCCTATTTTGTAGCACTTTTTTAACTTTAACTTTTTATGTTGTATTCATATTGTTATATGCACTTAGCACTACTATCACTTTAAATTTAACACTATTTAAAGTAGCAGTGTTTGTTAGCTGGAGAAAATCATCACGTAGTTTTTGACAAAAATGTATTTCTGACATCCTTGGATTAAGGCTCAGTTTATTTTTAGTTTTCTCATATATTGCCAAAAGAGCTGCCTAATTTTGTAGTGAATGGCTCAGCCATTACAGATGACCGCCATTCACAGTTTTTAAGAATCTCCTCAGTTGAGGATACCGGCTGAATATTAGCTGTTCTAGATTCATAATGTAGGTGTATTAGGATGATGTTATCATGTGTCTGACAGTAAACAGCACAGCACTGTGCCCCCACATTTAATCCTTTTATGGTGGACCTTGCACCAGAGTCAGAAGGTTTGGTTTAGTAGGCCCCTCCTTACTGTTAACATTCTGCAATACCTTTCTCCCCCTCCCCCGGCACATGACTTTAATTTCCATCAATCAGTCTTTTATTGTTGAGCTTAAAAAAAACTTTTCACATACAATATATACAAAAATACAATAAATAAATACAGACATACAGTCATAGACAATAATAGCCACACTAAATAGTAATAACAAGATTATATACAACTTCTGTTTAGTAGAGAAATAGATGGCTGATAGCATATCATAGCTTCTTTCCCTAGGCTGGGTACTACATTAGATAAAAGTGAAAGTCTTTATGACTGATATTGATTTGCCATCATTTTCTTCTTTTTTTTAATATCAATCTCATGTTTTAAGAACTGCCTTGTTAAAATTACAGCTCATAAGTGCAATTGTTTTAACTGAACTATGTCAAATTATTTGTTTGTACTTATATGTTAATGTAATTTGTCTATAAATGCTTGTCAATTTATTGTTAAGTGTTGGATACAATTGTAAAAGTGAGTATACTCTCAACTTGCTTTCCAATAAAATTGATTGATTTTTTTTTTTGTATATTGCACTGAAATATTTTTCAGTTCTAGTTATTGCACAGGCATCTGCAGAGTGAATTAGGATAGTAGTTAATAATTAATTTCTTACAGGATATCTGGGATCTAGAAAGACTTTTAACCAGTATACACTTTCCACAGAATACCATGGGCATGTCCACAATACATGATTAAGATCCTCAATGCCCCCCTCCACACAGGTACATTGTTCCTGTTCTTTCGATAATTTATTATATCTGGTCAGAAGTATATTATTAGGGAATCTTTCAAATATGTATTTTATGAAACTCCTTTGAAGATCTGTATCTGTTAATACATCAAGATATGGTTTATAACCAAAACTGAAATTATATTTTTGAATACCATCTGGAGAAATGAGATTTTTGTATAGAACTGAAATCCTTTTGATTCCAGATATTCTGTATTTTCTTAGTCATTTTTTTAATATTTAATACTAATAGATATTCCATTTTCAACCAGTGTTTTAAAGTTTAGTAATTTATATTCCCATAGAAGTTGTATGATATTAGTGTACCAGAACTTCCTATGAATATATCCCATCACATGCCATTTTCTTTTTTCTTCTGAGCATTGAGAGGATAAATTATTGCTGGGTAAACGAGTTAGCCTTAACCAAAAACTAATTTTTTTAGAAGGTACCAGGGCATTTATGTTATTAATGCCTAGCTGTGCTCTAATGTATACAGCTGAGCATGTAGGGTCCACTCCCAGAGTTTTCCTTAATAATTTAAACATGGAGCTAGTCAGCTTATCCATTGCATTACTCTTCCAGACTTCTATGCCATATAAAAGTTGAGCAAGAGTATGTTGCCTTTATTACATTTATTAATGGTCTTATAGTTTGACCTCCATATCAAAGACTGAATCCTTCTGTGTCCTTTGCTGTTTTATTCATAGTTGCCGGAACCGGGGGTGAAAGGGGCAGTAGCCACTCCACTTTGTATTTCTATAGAAAAAGTGCCCTTTGTACCCTCATAAGTGCCCTTTTGATTCTCAGCCCCCTCAGCTTTTACCATCTTCCGGCACCCTTGCCCCCAAGTCAGTCACCCCCCGATACTTGAGTCCACCCAGTAGCACTTCGGTCTTATCTGGGTTTAACTTGAGCAAGCTAGAAACATAGAATTTGGTGGCAGATAAGGACCGCTAGGCCCACCTAGTCTGCCCATTTTCTCCACCTACTGTAACACCGTAGACTCTGCTTGATTTCTGGCTTAGGCCTCTCTTCCCTAATAAATAAGGTTCCGTTATGTCTGCCCCATGCATTCTTGAATCCCGTTACAGTTTCTGCCCCCACCACCTCAGCTGGAAGGTTGTTCCAGGCATCCACCACTCTTTCTGTCAAGAAGTACTTTCTTATGTTTTCCCTGAGTCTAACCACCCCAGCTTCATAACATGCCCCCTTGTTCTTGAACATTTTTTTTTCTGAAAAATGCTCTCCTCTTGTACCGTGTTTATACCTGTGAGGCATTTGAAAGTCTCTATCATATCCCCCCTTTCCCTTCTTTCCTTCAGGATGTACCTATTTAGGTCCTTCTGTCTGTCCTCATAGGCTCTCTGATGCAGACCCTGCACCATTTTAGTTGCCCTCTTCTGGACCACCTCTACTCTTTATTTATTTTGTTTTTGTTGACTGGGTAAGTGCACTAGACAAATCCTGCCTATTTTCAGGCACGACCCGGGGGAGGGGGATACAGATGAATGCCAACTGACCTTGAACCAGATTAAGCTGTTGGTGGTATT
This sequence comes from Neoceratodus forsteri, assembly GCA_016271365.2. Lineage (NCBI taxonomy): Eukaryota > Metazoa > Chordata > Ceratodontiformes > Ceratodontidae > Neoceratodus > Neoceratodus forsteri. The sequence goes on along the minus strand of CM028133.1, from coordinate 207,436,345 downwards.
TTTAGTGAATGAGGGAAATTTGGCCAGGGCACCGGGGAAATTCCCCTACTCTTTTCGATAAGTGCCATGGGATCTTTAACATCCACCTGAACTACCACCAATCCAGGCAGATGGGACCTTGGTTTAACGTCTCATCCGAAAGACTGATGACTATGTCCTTCCAGAGGTGTGGTCTCCAGAACTGGACACAGTACTGTAGGTGAGGTCTCACCAATGATTTATGCAGCAGTATCGCCACCTCCCTCTTTCTACTGGTGATACCCCTCCCTATGCACCCTCGCATCCCACTGGCTCTCCCTACAGCCTTTTCACACTGTTTGGCCACCTGTAAGTCATCAGATATGATTACCCCCTGTTTTTTTTTCCTGTTTGGTGGTCATCAGTACCACCCCCCTATCTTGTATTCTGCTCCTTGGTTTCTTTGCTCTAAGTGGGTGATTTTGCAATTCTTTGCATTGAAACTTAGTTGCCACACTCTTGACCACTCCTCAAGCTTTCATAGATCACTATTCATTTTTTCCATCATCCCTCGGCATTTCTACCCTATTGCAGATTTCAGTGTCATCTGCAAAAAGGCATACCTTCCCTTCCCTTCTAGCCCCTCTGCAATGTCACTAGTAAAGACATTAAGAGGACCGGTCCCAGTACTGATCCTTATGGTACCCCACTGGTCACCCTCCCTTCCTTGGAGTGAAGCATGTTTACCACCACCCTTTGACACCTATCCCCCAACCGATTCCTTACCCAGTTTACCACTTTTGAACCCACTCCCAGGTTGCCCAGTTTGTTTATTAGTCTCCTATGTGGAACTGTGTCAATGGCCTTACTGATATCTAGGAGGCCATCCAGTCATTGATCACAGAAAGGTAGTCATTTAGCATGCCTACTGCATTATTCTTGGCTTGGGAAACAAAAGGTACAGCTGAGTATCATCATCGTAACAATGCAACTGCAGACTGTGCCTTCACATCACTTCTTCCAGTGGCAGCATGTACACCACAAATAACATGGGTGGCAGAATTGACCCATGAGGGACTCCACAGGTCAGGGCAGCCAGTTCAGAGACAAAAGTCCCCCATGTAACCTGCTGCACCATTCTGGGAAAGAAGGACTTGAACCACCTCAACACAACCCCATCGAGTCCCATTAAGTCCTTGAGATGATCTATCAAAATGCCATGATCTGCGGGGTCAACTGCTGATGAGAGTTTGAGGAAAACCAGAATAGAACACTCTCCTCTATCTCTCACCAGAACAAGATCATTCTGCACCCTGACAAGCACAGTCTCCATGCTATGATGCTCTCTGAAACCAGACTAAAATGGTTCATAGACAGAGAAAGCCTTCAAGATCATCTCCAGCTGCATTGACACCCACTCTCTCATTAACATATATCAGAAGGAGAAGGTTAGAGACAGGTCTGTAGTTTTCCAAAATGTCCAGGTTCAAAGAAGGTTTCTTGAGAGACAGCCCTTTCAAAGCCATCAGAAACACACCCTCCTCAAGTGAACACCAGACACTCTGGGCAGTCACTGGACCAATAGACTCCCAAAGAAGGTTTCTTGAGATGCAGCCCTTTCAAAGTCATTGAAAACGCACCCTGCTAAAGTGAACACCAGACACTTTGAGCAGTCACTGGACCAATAGACTCCCAGCAATCCAAAAGAAGCTGGATAGGTTCAGGATCCATAGAACAGAAGGTGGGACTCCGCTTCATGACCACCTGGAGTATCTCCTCAGTTGACACAGGGTAAAATTCATCCCAAGCAGACCAAAAACCTCTCTTTGTCAATGGCTGTACCATGCTGGGCCATGATAGCTCACTTGAGACCAAGGATTGGATAGAAGATACTGTATCAAGGAAAAATTGGCCACACTCTGCACAATGCTCACATGTCAGTACTCCCCTGGACTATAGGCAGGCCAGGTGTAGCAGCCTATCCACACTGCGGAAGAGTTGAGCTGGCCTGTTGACCCCTGAAACAAAACCCATGACAGGAACTGTGCCTTTCTCAGAGTGATTGCCCCTGATACTCCTTATAATAAGCCTTCAGGGTTAGTTTATCCTCCAATGAATCTGATCTCTGCCAAGAGCAATCCAGTCTCTGCCTTTTGTTCTCAAGTCATCTGAGCTGACCATAAAACCAGGGGGACCTCTGTCGGGAGACTTGTAAGTTATATACAATAAGGTGCAAGAGTCAAGAGCTTTAGTGACTGCCGTGTTATAAGCTCCCACCGCACTTTCAACCCCCTCAGCACACACCAGCAGACATGAGCAGTTCAGTACCAACAGGAACCTGCAAGGGTCCATGTTTCTTAAAGGTCAGTAGTGCACTAACTCAATGGGGGGTTAAAATGTCCCCGGGGAGCCCTGATCGGAAAACCCACAGCATGATGGTCTGATGAACTGATCAGATCAGACTTGATATTAAAAATGTCGAACCCCAGAAGGATAACCAGGTCCAAGTAGTGTCCACATTGATGTGTGGCAGAGGTAACAATCTATGTGAAGTCCAACAGCTCCATCTGTTGAAGGAATTGCTGACCAGTCTAAAGGAAGTCCTTGTCAGCCCAGATATTGAAAGAGGATGGGACTTTCTTCATATGTACCTGACTAAACTCCACATCACAATTCCTTGGAGACACCCACATTTTTTTCACTAAACTGAAGGATTTAAAGGATGTTGTCAAGCTGAAGGATGCAGTAATGAAAGGGCACTCACAGCAGTGAAACTCCTCTCATCCCATTGAGGGATATGCCTGATTGTATGCTCTGGACTATAACCTAAGTTCTTGCTTGAATCCAGTAAACATCACGTTCTTTGGTGGGATATGCTTGGCTCTACATATGTACAAAATTCATGGTATAAACCCTGATGAAAAATCTGAAGCCACCACGGCCCATGTAGAATGTTTACACACACACACACTCTTTTATAAGAGGCCTCAGGAAAAATTCTATAACAGGTGTAACGGCCCCTTCAAACAACATGAAGTCTTGCTGTATTCTGACAAATTGCAGTGAGGTCCAACCTTCGAACTGCCCTGAAGATGAAAGAGTTAACTTTCCATGCCAGGCATGGAACGCTGAGCTCGAGCTCGGTTGAGACTCTGTCTGTTGCTGTTTGAACTCAAACCGTCAGATTCTTTACTCCTCCTCACTGGACAGTCGCTCCAGAGATTTCTCCTTTGCTCGGTTCAATTTGTCAGTTAAAGTACCATTTTTCTCGGTTTTCGACCAAATTTAAACCGTAACCTATCGGTTCAGTCTCTCTGTGGTATTTGTGAGTACTAGATAGGTTTATTTTTGTTATTATTCTGTGTGGAACTTGTAGACGTGGGATCAGTTCGGTTTGAACCGATCAGGTTGTTTTAAAATCTTTATTTCTGCTTTTAGAGTGTGGTTACCGGTACTTATCGGTTCTAAAAAAAAATGATTTTATTACGTTTTTTTCCACGACCCATAACACGGTCAGGAACCGATAAGGCTGTCTTGCCTGGCGGATTGCGGAAAAAAGGGTAAGTTTTTGTTAGGACTGGCCATGTCTGAGAAACCCAAAAGAAAAACTGGGCCCACTGGGTTTCAACACTGTAGTGTGTGTGGGGAAGTCTTTGCTAAGGCTGATCCCCACCACCTGTGTTGTGTCTGGGGTTTGACCACCTCGATTCAGACTGCCAGATTTGTAAAACTTTTCCTGCAGCTACCCTGGAAAAAGAGTTGGTAGGCTCAGGAAAGGAGGCCAAAAAAATCTGCTGACCGGATGGCCAGCCGGTTCGGTTCAACCGAACCAGAAGAATGCCCTCTGACCAGGCGAAACTTCTTGAGCAAGGAGAACCGATTCCGAGAGTCTGTTCGGTTAAGAGAACAGAAGGGATAAATCAGCTGGTGCAGATCCAAAAGTTCTTTCTCCGACCACTGATGAAATAGCCAAAGCGATAAAAATTGTTCAGTCGCTATCCCCGGTTCCGACCGAACCGGCACCATTAGGAAGGCGCTTGGTTTGGTCGGTTCCGGATTATGATTTAGAGGAATTTTATGAACCGGAGGAGGACGAAGGAGAGTATGAGGAAAATGAGTGTGATTATGAAAGTCTGGATGTGCCCATTGACCTGGACATCTCCCCAGACAGACCTTCAGGAGTGTCTCCTCCTAGGCTTTCTGAGTCCCCTTCCCATTTCATGTTTTACAAGAAAGTGGCTGAAACTCTTCAGCTCCCTATGGAAGAAGCTGTGGATGACCAGGAGGAGCCTGACTATGTTGAAATGATGGATATCCCAGAGTCCAGGAAGCTGTCTATTCCCCTTCATAAGTCTTTTGGGAAACAGACAATAAAAATTTTAAAGACTCCTAATTCTATACCTCCTGTGGATAAGAGAATGGACAAGAGGTATACTCTTTCAGGCTCAGATACGGAGTTCCTTACCCAACAATGTAGCCTTGTTGGGGTAGTGCAGGCTGCAGCCTGTGATAAGGCAAATATACCCTTGGCTTCACACCCCAGATAAGGACTCCAGGACTGATGCCATGGCAAAGAAACAGTACATGGCAGCATCCTTGGGACTCAGGCAGGCCAATTATATGGTCTATAGAGCTAGATATCAGAAATCTAGATGGGACACTGTAATGGCTTTAGCTAAACAGGTCCCTGGCCAGCTTGCCAAGGAGCTGGAGCAGGTAGCTGCAGATGGTATTGAGGCATCCAAGGTGCAATTCCATGCTGCAGTGGACTCCAATGATGTTTCATCTAGAGTCATGGCTACATCTGTGGCCCTTCGTAGGATGGCTTGGCTCAGATGTACTAGCCTGTCTCCGGATACCCAGACTAAGGCCATGGATTTTCCTGTTGTGGGTAATTCTGTGTGTTGGGAGCAGACAGAGAACTACATGAAGAAAATGGATGAGTACAGGACCACCTATAGGAGTGCTTAGGCCAAGGAAAGGCAAGTCACTCCTCAGAGGCAGCATTCCAGGGGCAGGGGCAGGCCTTTTCATAGGCCTTTCTACCAAGCCCAGGCCTCCTTCTGCTTATGCTCATAGGGGGTTCTTTAGAGGGAGAGGCAGACGGGGTACAAGCAGGCCTGTTTCCACCCCTCAGCCTAAAGCCCCTACCAAACAGGCACCCTGATGGGTTTTCCAGGGCCGATTCTCCACTACCGGTAGGGAGCAGGCTGGTTTACTTTGTCCAGGACTGGATGTCTTTAACATCAGACAAATGGGTCCTGGAAGTAGTAAGCCAGGGACTGGTTCTCAGCTTCAAAAAATTTCCAAAGATGAGAACCAGATCCTTTCCACCTGCAAATCCTTCAGAGGCACTTGCCCTAGAGGCAGAGGTCTCTTCCCTCTTGGCTCTCAGAGCTATAGAAAGGGTTCCACCCCTACACAAAGGGAAAGGATTGTACTCCAGGTACTTCCTCACCCCCAAAAAGACAGGAGAATGGCGGCCCATCCTGGATCTCAGATATTTAAACAAGCACCTTTTAAAGCCAAAGTTCAAAATGGTGACTCTGGGAATAATTCTACCCTCTCTAAGGCTAGGGACTGGCTAGTCTCCTGGACCTCAGGATGCCTATTTCCATATTCTCATCAGAAGCTTCCATCGAAAATACCTCAGGTTTGAGCTGCCCTCAGGCCACTACCAATTCAGAGCAATGCCCTTTGGCTAACCTCTGCTCCAAGGGTGTTCACAAAATGCCTGGCTGTAGTAGTTGCCTTCCTAAGAAGGAAAAGGATTTCCATCTTCCCATACCTGGATGACTGGTTCATAGTAGGCCAGTCCCCAGACCAAGTCAAGTTACACCTACAGATAACTCAGCAACTGCTTACTTCTCTAGGTTTCCTTCTGAATCTTTCAAAGTCAGTTCTAGAGCCTGTACAGCTCCTCACCTTCATAGGTGTAGAGCTAGATACAGTAAAGGCCAGAGCCTTCCTTCCCCTGGACAGGGCAAGGACCCTTATTTCACTGGCCTCTTCATTCACCCTCCAGGTGTCTCGACCAGCAAGGCATTTTCTACAGCTCCTGGGGCACATGGCTGCTTCTACAGCAGTGGTGCAGGGAGCAAGATTTCAGATGAGGGACATTCAGTTCCATTTGAGAGCCTTTTGGTCTCAGAAAAAGGATCCTCTGACCAAATTGATCCCAGTGACTCGAACCCTGATCCAGGCATTGCAGTGGTGGCAGGATCAGGACAATCTAAGATGGGGAGTTCCTTTTGTCACTCAGTCTCACTCTCTAATCCTTACTACAGATGCCTCCCTCTTGGGATGGGGAGCTCACTTGGGAGACCTGACCACCCAAGGGTTGTGGTCTCCTCAGGAATCTCTGCTTCACATCAATCTATTAGAAATCAGAGCAGTGTTTCTAGCACTTCAGGCTTTTTACAAGTCTGTCCAGAACAAAGTAGTTCACATCAAGACAGACAATACCACCACAATGTGGTATATCAACAAGCAAGGGGGCACTCGGTCTACGGCCTTGTGCACAGAAGCAATGAAGTTATGGTCTCTGGCCTATTCCCTGAACACCTCTCTTACAGCAGTACACCTCCCAGGCAAGGACAATGTCCTGGCAGATGCTCTCAGCAGGATATCTCAGGGCCATCATGAATGGTCCCTGGATCCCCTGGTTTTGAAGGTGATCTTCTCCAGATGGGGCACCCCACAGATAGATCTTTTTGCAGCCCCAGACAATCACCAACTTTCCCTCTTTTGCTGCAGGCCCCCAGTGTTGGGCTCAGCCCCTGGATGCCCTAGTTCTCAATTGGGAAGGGAAGTTCCTGTATGCCTTCCCCCCCCTTCCGTCTCCTGTTCAAGGTGTTAGTCAAAATCAGGTCTCAACCCTGCAAGGTGATTCTGATTGCTCCAGACTGGGCCAGACAGCCCTGGTACCCTCTCCTGTTGTCCTTAGCAGTTCACCTTCCCCTGTTTCTTCCCAGGAATTACAACCTGTTAACCTGTGCTCAGGGGAGGGTTTGGTATCTGAATCTCAAATCTCTGAATCTCAAGGCTTGGCTCTTGAAGAGTTAGAGTTTGCTGATTTACACCTCTCTCAGGGTGTTATGGATATCCTAAAGGCTTCTCGGAAGCCTTCCACCAGAAGCACTTACAACTCCAAATGGAAAAGATTCTCCATATGGTGCTCTGGAAGCATATTTCTCCAGAGTCTGCTGGCCTGCCCACAGTCCTTGACTATATGTTCATCTTAATAGCTTGGGACTCAGACCAGCTACACTAAGAGTGCATCTGGCAGCTGTCTGCTTTCCTTTCAGCAGGTAAGCCTTCTTCCCTTTCAGCTCATCCTGTATTCTCTAAGTTTTTCACGGGATTGCTTCATACCAATCCGCCATTCAGGGACCCTGCCCCTGTTTGGGACCTTAATGTTTCCATTGCTCAGCTTATGCAACCCCCTTTTGAGCCTTTGTCCTCAGCAGAGCTTAAGTACTTCACTTGGAAAACTGTTTTCTTGGTGGCTATCACTTCTGCCAGGCGCATAAGCAAGTTACAAGCTCTGTCAGTTGAGCCTGATTTTATCTCTTTCCATAGAGATAAGGTGGTCCTCAGGACTAACAGGAAGTTTTTACCTAAGGTGGTTTCAGACTTCCACCTTAACCGGTCTATGTCTCTTCCTGTTTTCTTCACTGACTATTCCTCCTCTGGTGAGAGGAGGCTGCACAGTTTGGATGTGAAAAGGGCCCTTAGCTACTACATAGAGCGTACCAAGGGTCACAGGTTTGACTCCTTCCAACTGTTCCTCACTTATGGTGAGGTTGGTAAGGGAAAACCTGCCACTAAGAGATCCATTGCCAGGTGGATTATCTCTTGCATTCAATTTTGCTATGAAAAACTAGGCAGGACTCCACCCTCAGGCCTGAGGGCTCACTCTACCAGAGGTACAGCTGCTTCTCTGGCTGCTGCCAGGGATATTCCTATCTTAGAGATATGTCAAACAGCTACCTGGAAAACAGTTCACATTTTTACCAAGCATTACTCTCTGGACATCCAGGCTGGGAGTGATGCTCAGTTTAGCACAGCAGTGCTTCAGAGCCTATTTCTTAGGTAGGTTCTGTCCCTCCTCCATGGAGGTACTGCTTGGTAGTCTGCAATTTGTCAGAATACAGCAAGACTTCATGTTTGAAGAAAAAAATACTCACCTTAGTAATGTTGTTTCTTCTAATGGAGTCTTGCTGTATTCTGACCTCCCCCTGCCTTCCCCTCTCAGAACCTTTGTTTTGGGATGTGGGTGGGCAGTAGCAATGTTGGCACTCAAGTGGTGCCCCACCATTTATTTATCACCCCTTTACTTTGGGTGAGTGGTTGTTGTGTTTGTTTCATTTTTTGGGTTTCCTGACTTGAGTCTTTGTTTTGGGACCAAAAAATCTGTTTATTATATTTAGTAGCCAATTGGCTAGTGCAGGTTTACAGCTTCCACACAGGACACTCGGTGAGTTTAGCTCGTAAAGATCTGATGGTTTGAGTACAAACAGCAACAGACAGAGTCTCAACCGAGCTCGAGCTCAGCGTTCCATGCCTGTCGTGGAAAGTTAACACTTTCATCTCCGGGGCAGTTCGAAGGTTGGACCTCACTGCAATTTGTTAGAATACAGCAAGACTCCATTAGAAGAAACAACGTTACTAAGGTGAGTAATTTTTTCTTCCCTTCTACCTGCACACCCACCCGCAAGTGGTGCTGCCTAAGGGATATAGGCTGGCTCCTGGCTTTGTGGCTGTAATTGACTTGGCAAGTGGCGCAATGCCTCCATCTATGTGAATCCTTATAGCAGCGAACTGCCAGGGTGCTTTCCAACGGGAAATGAAATACAGTCCCTTCCCTTGGAAACAGGTAAAACAATATACAGTTCCCTCCCCTCTTATCAGTCTAAGCATGAAATATCACACTACACAATAATACAATGGCTGCAACAATTTTCAGAAAAATAAACAGGTTTATTTTTTGGGGGGGTAAAGAGGTATGCGGTAGTGGAGACAAAGGGGAATAAAAGCATTCAATGACACAACTCTGTACTCTATGAAAATCAAGTAGGACAACACACACATTGGCATTCAGAATAAACAGTACATTGTATTCCAGAATTACCAGCCCCATTTCCACTCCCCCTCTGGTGTACCAATTAACCCCACAGTCCCTGTGAGAGCTCTCAATTTGATGTGCACACACTGAGCAGTTGCAGGCCTGTGACATGGAAAGGCTGGGTGTAGCACAGGTGAAATGGTGAGGTGCTGCTCTGCAAAGTACCAACCACACCAGGGGATGCAGTGAAAAGTTTTATTCCTGGCTGAACTTGTTGCTAAGGGCATTGCTAAGGTTGCACAGGAAACCCAGATGTAAAGTTAATTAACTGGATGAATGCATTGTCTAGTGCCATCTCCTCTGAAAACAAGCTGGGCTCCTTCAAAACTAATCTCAGGCAACACCTCCGTTCGTCCTGTGCCTATGACTGCTACTGGCCCCCCAATAGACATCCTCATTTAGCCGCTACTGGCTTGACTTGAAATGTGGACATCCTTGTCCAGTCCAGCACCCTCCACTTTCTTCTCCCTCCCCCCTCTGTTTAGCTAACCTGCTATCTTGACAGTAGATTTCGAATCCTTCTTAGCCTAATAATTTTGCCAATCTGCTTTCATTATAGTGGATCTCTAGCCTGCCTAAACAAAGTGTTTTGTTCTCTCTGTGCATAAATGTACCGATTTGACTCCTTTGTATGCATATTATTGGATATCAGGTGTCGGCAGTCGTTAAGTTAGCCTTTTATCATCTTAGGAACATTGCCAGGATCAAGCACCTTGTTCCATCCAGTGATTTGCCCCCTTTTGGTCCACGCCTTTGTGACCTCGTGCCTTGTCTATTGCAACTCCCTTTACTTAGGGCTTCCTGGGGTTGATACCCACTGCTTGCAGCTAGTGCAGAACGCTGCTGCTCATTTTCTGACTGGGGTATCCAGGAGATCTCATATTACCCCAGTGGTGCGCGATCTGCACTGGCTGCCGATTCAGTGGCAGATCACCTTTAAGGTAGGTTTGTTAAACTACAAAGCCCTACATGGTCTGGGTCCTAACTACTTGAAAGAGCTTCTGACTCCTTACACCCCCTGTGCGACAGCTCCGCTTGGCTGATGAGGGGTTGCTGGAGATTCTGAGGGTTAGTTTAAATTCATCTGGGGCTCGCGCTTTTATGTTTGCTGCCCCAACCCTCTGGAATTCTCTGCCCTGTCAGCTTTCGGGAGTGCAGGACTGTGGGGAGCTTTAAGCAGGCACTGAAAACATTTTTATGGATTAAGGCATTCCTTGATTATTATCTGTTCTGATTTTAATTATGTCTTAATTGAACTGTCTGTGACTGTGTGAAGTGCCTTGATAGTGTGAAACGCGCTCAATAAATAAAGCTATTATTATTATTATTATAATCCATCACTGTGCTTTGTAATTTTCTTTAATATTGTTCTGACTTTCTCTGACATGGAGCCTTTGTAAAGGAGTCTCTGATTTAAAGGTTTGTAATTCAGATATATTTCTAAATAAATAAAAATATAAAAAAAGTAGCTAGCTAGCTGAACAGTTAGAAAAGTATTTGTTTGGGTAAAACCCAGTACTCACGACATTCGGTGAAAAGATGCAGGCTGTTGGGGGATGTTGCCCCTTTGCAGGCAGCTTGGAAGAACAGGCAAGAAAGGCATGGATGGAGGCGATGATCCTCTTCACCCCACAGAGGGACTTGTCTTCACCCACCTCAGCTGTAGGTAGGAAGTCTTCACCCCACAGAAGGACTTGTCTTCACCCACCTCGGCTGTAGGTAGGCAGTCTTCACCCCACAGAGGGACTTGTCTTCATCCACCTCGACTGTAGGTAGGCAGCAGCAGATCAAGCAAGCAGGCAGGACCCCAGAGCAAAGGTCCTGGCAGGAAACTCAGCCTCTCTTTTTTTGTCAGGAAAATGAGGCAGTAGCTTTTGTTACATCAATCCCCACAGCAGAAAAATACTTTCCTTCAGCAGGCTTTGATATTTGGGGCACCAAATATCCCAGTTGTTACAGCTGAGGCATATCCCTGATCTCCGGGATTCACCAGGGTTGTAGTAGGGAAAGTCAACAGTCCTTTATCTGTGCAGAAGGCACAAACTGCAAGATTTTCTGTCTGACAGCAGCAGGAGCTGTCAAAAAATACTCCTTCTCCCTCAAACTCTCACAAGAAAGTCACACTGGCAAACCGTAAAACTCAGAATCTTCATGTTTGAAACTCAGCTTCTCATTGTTCCTTACAACTCACAAGCTCTTTGTCCTGATTGGAGGTACTGCAGCTACCAACAGGATTCCACGCTTTCCTCCAGCAACCTTGGCAAAGATGGCGGCCCTTGTACAGTTCTCACAAGCTCTATTTTGTTGGCTCCCCGGAGGAGCTGTGTGGCAAAATGGCCATCCCGGGCACAAGGAATTATGGGACATGTAGTCACAGACAGGTGCCATGTTGTCCCTTTACTCCATGACCCACTGGTGGCAGAGGTAGGCTCGGGGAGTTTTTAGAGAGTTTACTTTAATTTGTTTTTAGTTCCTCCCAGCCCCTTTGGCAGTCTGGTGGGGCTGGGGAGATGAATCCCCTCACGCAGTGCTTCTGCCGCTTCTTTAATGGGCGCTTGAGGTGCCAGAACAGTTTTCGGCCTTTTACTTGCTCCCTGCCCCATTGTGCAGCAGTTCGAGGAGGCAGGGAAGCAATCTGTGCTGTGCAGCTCACTGGCTGCTCCTCTATGGTGCTGGAGGTGCTGGAACAATTTATTGCCCTCCCCGGCCCTGGCTGCAGTCCAGGATCGGGCTGGAGGAGCAAGGAAGCTAGTGGTTTGCTGGCTGCACGGGGATTGGGTGCAGGAGGCGCCACAACAAAGTTATAATGCTCCTTGGCACTGGCAGTCCAGGGTTGGGCCAGGGTAGTGAGCAGAGAGAGAGCAGCAGTAACAGGAGCTCCCGGGTGGCTTCAGGAGCCCAGGTAAGCTCCCAACTTGGGAGGTAGGGGTTACACAGGGTTGAATCAGCGATCTGCAAAATGACTGAGTGTGTGGGCCAATAATGTTACAACATGACAGGCCTGGAAGCTGTGGAGGGGGATTGCCACCGTATCAGGCTGAGTGGGACAAAATGGCATTTTTGCAGGACACATTTAATGGCCAGAGGGTGTACCACCCATGTTCACTTTACTATTAGCTAGTTACTAAAGATGGGAGGTGCAGGATATCCATGGTAGAATATGTTTCAGAGTTCTCCACGAGACAGAATGCTGCTGCCTTTAATTGTCCCAGACAGTCTAGGAGTTTCACTTTCCCCCTCAAAAGTCTGGCCCTTGTTTCGATGGTAATATACCTTGGGATAAGATTTAGAAGACCTAGCTAGTGCGACCTAAATAGCATTTCTTCATACTTTGGTCCATGCTCGGTGCCAAGCTGCCCTATGGGAGGATGAGGGTGTATAAAATACACAGATACAATTGCCGTGGTGAGGCTAGCTGTCTCCCCCATGCACATTGCTGATAAGATGTAGCTTTTATTTATTTTTTTAATAGAATTCTAAGCCTTGCTTCGGATGCCTTAAGTACCAGTTGCTATGGCAACTGATCTCAAACCTGTAGTTTAAGGGTTTTGGGGGGGGGGGCAGCTGCAGTGGTATTAAACTGAGAGCTGCACAATTGGGCAAACTTGATAGACCAGTGAGCCTTTTTCTGCCAGCAATTTTGTATGTTCGTAGTGCGCACATTCATGAAGTAGTGCCCTTTGTGACTCTGAATGTAGCCACCCAGCAAACCAGCCTATGCTCAGAGCTCCCAGGTACTGCTATTGATAAACACTGCCTTTAGCACTCATCAGTCAACAGCCTGTCTCGGACTACGTGACAACATAATGAATTAGATTGATATCACCTATTGAGAAATAGCACCCTTGTCTGAAGTGCACCATTACTGTATATGGAACATTGTGGATTGTATGATGCTCATCAGAGGTACTTCTGAAGATGGATGACCATGGGTTCGACCCCTACCACACTACATTGACCACAGCAAGAGGCAATGGGTACTTGCAGGGGAGTGGGGATTTATAAAGCACTCAAAAGCCCTAGATGTGCAGACCATACAGCAAACAATGCTCTGATTCTCTGCTTTGGGATCTTTCGGTTTTCTTTTTATGTTTGCTTGCACACATGTGCAAGAAACATAGTGCCACCATATGAGAATTCGTAGGTGTGCCTCCCCCACTTCCAATGCCCTGTTGCCTTTTGCAGGCACGGCTGCACCCTGCCAATGAATGTCGGAGCTGTCTGTGACAGCTGCTCAGATGCAGTGGTGTACAGTTGAAGGCAAAAAACCGCTGCAGTCAGCTGTGATAACATGTAGGCAATTTGCATACTGCCACGTCAGCAGTATGCAAAGTGCCTACATGTCAGCACTGCACTGAATCAGCTGTCATAGACAGCTCCATCCCCCATAACAAGTAGCACGCTGGGAGCCCACCCCAGCGTCCTCATCGCCCCCACACACACACTGTATGGCTGACGGGGTGCCCAATCCCCTGTCAGCTCCGCCCCAACTTTGATGCATATCTCAGGCATTTGGGGACTTTTCACCAAATTTTCAACATGGGGTTTTGTGACCCTCCTCATGAATTCTGGCACTGTCATTTTGTTATTCAGTCCTGAAAGGTTATTTCGCTGTCACTGCGTGGAACCACCTTTTGGGACCAATTTACAAAACGACAGTGTCACAGTTAATGAGGTAGGCCCCCAAAAACCCTATGCTGAAAATTTGTTGAAAAAATTCCCAAAAATGACTGTTTTACGAGCATGTGTTGCGCAGTTCCTACACACTCTCGTAACTTCATGAATTTTGAATGTTTTTATTCCAGATTTTCAACATTGCCATTTTACCACACCTCCTTATGAGCAGTACAGCTGTCATTTTTCATATCTCACCCAAAATGTGTTTCCGTGCATGTTGCACAAAATGGCACGGTCGGTGTGCGAAATCAATGTTCAGGACAGATTAAGAAAATCACAGTGACACTGTTAATGAGAAGAGGTCTTAAAATGGCTATGTTAAAAATTTGATGACAAAAGTCCATAAAATGACTGTGTTACGAGCGAGCATTTCGCAGTTTCCATGCACCCTCGCAAGTTCATGAATTTGTAATATTTTCAGTCCAGATTTTTACCACTGGCATTTTTCCACACTTCCTTATGAACAGCACAGCTGTCATTTTTCACACCATGGCCAAAATGTGTTGTCTCACTTCCAGTGCAGAAATGCATGATCGCTGTGGGGAAATCACTGTTCTGGACAGATTAAGAAAATCACAGAGACACTGTTCATGAGCGGAGGTCCCAAAATGCTTGTGTTGACAATCTGCTGTTAAAAATCCCCAAACTAATTACATTATGGATGTGTGTTGCACAGTTTCCTACGCATGCTCGTGACTTCACCATTTTTTTTTTTTTATATTTTCACTGCAGATTTTCAACATTGCCATTTTTTACACCTCCCCATGAACAGTACAGCTGTAATTTTTCATATCCTGTTCAAAATGTGTTTTTGCACCTGTGGTGTCAAATGCCGTAGTCGCTGTGCAAAATCAGGTTTCTGTTAATAAACTGATATTGCCACTGTTCATAAGGTGGGGGTCACAAAAAACCCATGTTGAAAATCTGGAGTGAAAATACCAACGAACGCCTGAGGTGTTAGGGTTTCTGACCATAACGCCCCACCCTGTAGAGACTGACAGGCATTGGGGGTGTGAGTTGGGATTGTCACCTGTGATGCTCATACCATTCCACTCCCACCCACACCCTGCAGCCAGTGAGAGGCATCAAGGTGTGCCTTGGACTCTTCGGCCCCAGAGTTCACCCCATTCTCCTATACTGCACCCATCTCATATTTCCTGATGGAATGGGGTGAACTTAAGGGCCAAAGACCCCAAGACACACCGTGACACTTGTTGTCTGCAGGGTCGGGTGTGGTGAAATGGCGTGGCCATTATGCCTGATGACCCAAAGGCACACCCCAATGCCTGTCACTCTCTGCAGGGTGGTGGTGGGGTTGGCTTCAGTTCAATACTTCACTGCCATTCTTATTATGCAGCTCTGCATCTCCTACACTACCAATGCCAATGCCAGCAAGCAAACATTCAGCATTGACAAATGCTTGTTCTCTCCTGTTGTGAATTTATTAGGATGATGCACTTGGGTTTTGTGGATCTAGCTTCTTGAGTTGTGTTCTCACCATGGCCACTGAGCAAGAGAGACCACTCTGATCTAGCAAATCTTGCTAGAGTATAGCATCCTTTATTTGTACACAAGGGCAGTGCCAAGCTGCACAGCAGAATTCCACCAACTACTCTTTATTTTATTTTTTTGGCTCTGGCATGTCATTGGCGAATTCAAGTGCCTTCTGCCTTTGTTATGTTGAGTGCATACTATTCGATAGACAATTCAGCTTAATGTCTGTGACATTAGATGAATACAAGGTTAGTGGCTGGGGGGCTCCCTCTGCCTCCCCTACCCCTTTGGGGGGGGGTGCTTGGCACACCACCACCAAACTGTTATTTACTGATAGTGATGTTAATCTATTTCTTTTGGTGCCTAGCCTGTTTTGCTTACCACCAAGATAGTCAATGGGAACTGGCACAAATTTTGTGCTGTAGGTAAGGGGAGGGTTCTACCCAGAAGCTCATCAGGGTTTCTTAATGATCATGTTTATTGTTGGAGTGATAACTCTGTTCAGAAGGGCAGAGGAGGGGGAATGGTTCTTGTGGGGGGAGTGGGCAAAGTTTGAGACTTACAGAGTCGTGTCAAAAGAAAACTGATACTTTTGGATGTACTGCAAGTATCATCACAGGTTTCTTTAGAGTGCTGAGTAACACTAGACTAAAATCACTGTGTGGATATGTCTGTCACGCTCAAAGTGGACTATGCACTTATGTGTGGATTGCCTCTGCACAGTGGATCAGCAGCACGTAGGCAACCCTGAGTCTGAATGCCGTGCTCTGGGTGTCCTGTGGACCACTGCATGCATTCATGGAAATGACACATGTCCCTTCAACACTGATCCCCTGGCCTGTTGCACAGCCATGCCCTCGGCTGATCCAGCGGCATGTCTGGGGGCGTGTCTGCATTTCATGTTATTCACAGAGGCGCAAAGTGCCAGGTGAGGGGGCACAGGAAATGGCAGCAAGGACCATGCCATGACCATCACCTGCTCCTCCCAGATTTCACCCCCCGGCTGTGGTGGAAACAAACTGCATCCTTTACCATTCTGCCCCAGCCCTCTGGGCAGAGAGGGAGGGCAGTGGGCAGCCATTTGGACAGTCACAGTACCCAGGGTAAACTAGAGAAACCATCAAGGTAGTAAAAAATGAAAAGCTAAGGCAGAACTGGGAAATGTAGTGTGGGCAAAGCAGAGGATAAGGTCGTTTTCTGGTACATAAGGGAGACATGCAAATTTAAGGAGGGAAAAGTGAGACTGAGAAAAGGAGATGGATGGGAGGAAGTGGACAAGGGGAAGGCAGATATGCTGAATCAATATTTTTAATCTGTATTCACTAAGGAAGAGGATGATCCGTGGCTGGACTGTGCAGTAAGGCCAGAGCGGGGGAGTAACATTGTCGCATCACAGCTGAAAGGGTGCTGGGAGGCACCAAGAGCACTACAAAAGGGCAAATCAATGGGACCAGACATCATCTACCCAGGAATACTTAGGGAAATGGTGCAGGTGCTTGCAGCACCGTTAACAGAGATTTTCAACTGCTTGATAAACATTGGGATTGTCCCCAGTGATTGGAGAACAGCCCACGTTGTGCTCCTACACAAAAGTGGCAGAAAGGTCAAGCTGGGTAACTACAGACATGTCAGCCTGACATCTTTCATGGGAAATTACTGGAGGCGTTTCTAACAGAAAGGTTGGTAGACTTTCGTGAGATAAACAGTCTGTAGGAAAGTAGACAACACAGGTTCACACAGGAGATGTCATGCCAGAGGAACCTGATAGATTTTGTTGACTGGGTAACTAGAGTGGCCAATAGAGAACAGATAGTAGACATACTTTACTTGGACTTCAGTAGGACATATGGCTTAGTCTCCCCAGGAGATTAATCAAGAAACTGAGAGTTCAAGGTGTGGAGGAGCAGGTAACAACATGGGTGGAAACTAGCTAAAGGGGATGACACAGATGGTGGTGGTGGTGATAGGGGAGCACTCTGAAATTAAGGTGGTAATGGGTGGGTTACCACAGGGCTCAGTCCTGGGACTCATCAGATCTGAGAAAGAGTGGACTGCAAAGATGGAATCTGAATAATGGTGGAAGACCTTGACATGGTGTTATAGGTAAGGGGTGAAAGAGAAGGTGTCATAGACCTGGGGGGTCTACAGCATAAATAATGCAACAAAAAAGAGCAGACTGGATTGAGCTATGCAGCCCTTATCTGCTGTCAGTTTCTGCATTTCTGCGTAACACACAGTGGGTACAAGAACCTGAAAATGCAATATCTGATAAGGTGAGTGGTAATAGAAGGCACGATGGAGGAACAAGACCTAGGGGGTGATACTATCCAGAAGCCTGAAAACTGCAGCACAGTGCAGCAGAGCAGTGGTGCAAGCAAGTAGGATGCTGGGGTACATATCCGTCCCCTGTATAGGTCTCTGGTTCGTCCCCACATAGGGTACTGTGTAAGGTTGTGGAGCTCCCATCTGTAGAAGGACTGTGATAGGGTGAAGGCTGTATAGAGAAGGGCAGCCAAGACTATCCAGGGGAATGTTGGAGAAAGGATACGAAGAATGATTGAGGGACCTTTACATATACACCCTGGAGACAAGAAGGGAGAGGACATGATTGAAATGTACAGATGTCTCCATGAGATGAACAGGGTAAGATGCAGTGACCTGCTCACCCTTAGTACATGCAAACATAAGGGGGGGGGCCACTAAAGCTGGCTGGGGCAAGGTGTAGAAGGGATGTCCGCATGTACATTTTCACAGAAAGAGTGATGGACAAGTAGAGTGGACTGCCAGAGAAGTTATGCGTTAAAACAGTGAGTGGATGCAGACATGGGTGAACAGGCTCAAGGGTATGAGAATGACAAGAGGAAATGGAAGGGGGAGGGGGAAAGGGTGGAAGATTGTCACTGCGGTCACTGGAAGAATATTACGTAGGGTTGGACTGGGTAGACTGGATAGACATGACCTTTCTGCCACCACGATCTATGTTTCCATGTTTAATATTGAACCCCCATCTCCCTAAGACTCACATGGTCCCAAAGGTCCATTACACTGATGTTCTATCCCAGATACCCGATCCATGCTAGGGAGGGCTGCAGTTGTTCAGTCCAGTTAATTTTGAAGGGATAACTTCCATTGAGCAGGCTCATTTGCAAAGCATGTCTTGTACTTAAATTACAATACAGTACAATACATGATAAGTCAAGATGAATAAAGTATGTAGTAAAACTTATAATAGATGTAATGGCTAAATGAAACTAAAAAGTAAGAAAACATTGAACCATAGCAGCAGCAAGCTAATTCCAGACTCAGCCAGATACATTCAAAAAGTACATACTTAGATAAGTGCATGGTGCAACTTTTATTCACAATAAGAGTGCAGAGAGAAGTAAGGCAAAAGCTAGGATAAAGACAGGGGATTTGAATTTGTGGCACTGGCAAACATCAGGGGTAATTTTTATCAATGAGTGACTTGAACGTGTTTAGGGTTATTACATTTTGTAGTTTAAGCGTAGATTGGAGTTTGTTCCAGGCCCTGGGCAGAACATAATTCATGGCTGACTTGCCAGCTTGAGTGCAGATTTTGGGTACCTCTAGTGAGATATATACACATTTCCTTAGCACACAGGAGCTTTGTGAGCGATGTAGGATAGAAGAAATGTAGGGGGGCAACTTACTGAAGATTGCTTTTATATACCCAGGTGTATGTATGAGTAAGTCTCCTGGTTGTCGGGGAGGTCCAGTTCACCTCGTTGTACAGCATACAGTGATGAGTTCTGGCTGGAGCATTGGTAATGAAGTACATAGCCTGATGGTATAAAGTATCCTGCTTATGAAGACTGGAAATTGCATGGTTATTATATATAATATCTGTGTAGTCCAGTAGGGGCAGAAAGGTGGCTTGAACCAGCCTTATTCTTGAGTCACGAGAGAAGAGAGATTTATAGTGTATGGTGGAACGTTGTACTAACTCGATTTTCCACCACTTGAAATTCTTGTTCAGCCACAGTAACACAAATAAATGGAATGCTGTTCTGACTGTACGTGCAGAACAGCATTCCATTCCTTTAGACTTTTAAGTGCAAGACTGTTTTCAAGGCAGAAACGGAAAGCTGCCATGCGTCAGTATTCACTGTAAACAGATCTAGGATGACCGTGGTGGTTTTCAGCCATGAAACCATTGAGTTTTACAAAATCAGAAGAGCCAGGTTTGAGCTGAAAAACAGTTTACTCACAGGTTTTGGCCTCTGGATCATTTCTTTCCTTGCCAAGCGAGATGTTTGGCCGCCACTGTGTTTTTTTTTTTTTTTTCCCCTAAATCACTCCCACAGTAGAGTGGCAACCAATCAGAGTGTGCGCTGCTAATGTAAAGATGCCCCATCCCTAGCAACCACACAGCTCTGTGCCCTGGCACTGAGAGTCAGCAATTCTTTCTCCATGAGTCAAATAAATGTTAAGTATGAAAATGTTTTAAAAATAATTTGAGGGGGGCACCATACACTATGAAAAATACAGGATGGATAACTCCATGCAGAACCAGTGTGTTCTGCCACCTCAGGGTCTGATTCCCAAGGACATCTCGAGTTTTGCTCTCGAGGTCACAGTGAATCAGACCCCTCTGTGGCAGAACACACTGGTTCTGCATGATTACCCATCCAGTATTCTCTGTTTCTGAAGAAGAACCTGTCTCTGCTTCAGTTTTTTGGACAGTGTCTCGATATGGGAGGCACACGATAAATAGAAATCAAGTAAGAACCCTAAATATTTGAAGTTGTCCACAACCTCTAGCTTATCGCCTAAAAGTGTGTTGATGGGGGTAATGTTGGATTGGTTCAGACTTCCTGTAACTGACTTGAGTGGATGAAAAAAACATTACCTTAGTTTTTTTAGTATTCAACAACAATGTCGATGAAATTAGGTTATGCTGGAGCTGGTTAAAATCCATCTGGAGTGCTAAGCAGGCTTGCATGATGGTGGGTTTTGAGATATATTATTTATTTGTTACTTTTATAGTACTTTGCTGCCTTTTTACAACTTTTATTCTAAACTCACTCTCTTCTCCTTGTCTTGTGTTTTCATAATCCCCACTTGCTCTCGACTTCTTCATTTTCTCCTCCTCCTCCTTCTACTGCCCTCCCTCTCCATGTCACCCTGTCCCTCCACTGATATTTGATGAGTTTCCCTTTGTCTGTCTTCTGCCACCTCCCCCCTCCAGCTTATCCTCTACCAATAGCCTTTTCTCTCTCTCCTCAGTCTCCCTCCCTTCGGGCAGTCCACCCCGACAGAGCTGCTCCTCACCTGCCCACCACTACAGACAGTGAAGGTATGACCCAGCAACCTGTGGCACATGGCCACTGAACTGTTTGACTCTGGCACCTTTTTTGTTACTGCCTTCGGGTTTTGCCTGGCTATTTTAAATAATAAAATCAGCTTGGTTCTGATTTTAAACTGAAAGCCAGTTTTTTTTTTTTTTTTCTCTCAGCAGGGCTTTTCATTCAACTGACTGGAGCCTGCTACTCAGAGCCCTGGAACCCAATTAGCTACTAGCTCTGACACAGCAACATTTTTATTTTTCCATTGGCTTTTTTGGTTCCTTGTTGCTAATTTTACTGCATTGGGCATTCTACAAATTTCTCTTTGGGTGATATTTATATTCAAGTGCTACCTGATGTCTTTACGTGGTGTCTTCCCCACCCACCCTATCTGAACATTTACCTTTGTTCAAGAAGGCAACCAATCAGATTTATATCTACCAATTTTTCCATTAGTTTGTTACGCAAGCATGAAACCATGACCGAGAACGATTCTACTGTTGTATTAATCCATGAGTGGGCTGGTTGGAACACATGGCCAGAAGCTGAGTGCGTCCAACCAACCAATCACAGATTTATGCCACAAGTTGAACCTTGTTCTAGAATGGTTTAATACACTTATAATGTGGTATATGCAGAAAAAATGACACATAACACAAAAAAATGGTATAACACTTTTCTTAACATATTAATGCGCTTCCTACAATATATAAGTACAGTGTCATTTATTTATATTGTAATGGCCTAAATATTTTAATACTACTTTTGTGTTCAAAACACAGGAAAGCAAAGTAACACAGCTCCTTTCCTAAAGCAATCAATAAAATGTTACAACATCTGTTTTACATGCTTTTTACCAGGTATGAGAGAGAGAGAATACATTACTTCCAGGAGTTGCAAGCACTGTATTGTGGGTATGTAAATAATATGGGTAATGCAGCGTCTCTGTCATTATCTGAAAAATAAACTTCTGAACAGTAGCTCATGTGAAGAACCTGGCACCAATTCTCACATTAAGTTAAAAGATTGTACTGAATTAGTAAATGAAAAGACAATATGTATAAAACTGCTTGCTGAAAATGGTTTCATTTCTACTAATGATATTATTTTTGTGTCACCACTGTACTACATATGTGAGTAGGGATATTAATGGATAGCAAAATAAATATACAATAATGGATGGGGAAGTGTGTTTAATGAAAAATTAATGGTTGCCTGAGGTGTGAGATGCTACATAAACCACAAGGGGTTTATTAAAATATCCCACACCGAGGGCGACCATTACTTTCGAATTTTAAACACTCTTTTCCATCTTTTATTATTTATAATTGCTGGTCAGCAATTTTTTCCCACATTGAGGCTGTTTGAGACACACACATACACACACACACACACAGTATCTTTATTAGAAAAATACATTTTTGTTTGTTAGGCATCTTTTCTTTATAGCCATTTCTTTGTGCTTTGTCTTTACTTTCACTTGTTACAATGGGGCTTACCTCTGTTAAGTGCTTTGAAGCCATTGGATCCAGCGCAGTGCTCTGTTTCGGAGGCATTTCTCGGGAGATGTTGTGCTGTGCGGGTTACGGATGGCAGGATCAACCAAATAAGAGGCTTTAAACAAAACACAAGGTTTTAAAAGAAAACAAGACGGCTGGTCTGTGGCAGCTTCTCGGTAAGTGGGATGAGGAGCCGCCATGTTTGTTAATGTGTTTAGCCCACCCATGGGAAGTGGAGAGCCAATCAGGATGTAGCTCTTTTTTGATTGAAGTGGTGCATGTTTGCCATTATAACGGCAAAATTATAACTGGTTCAGCCTATGGAAAAAATTGCTGTCCAGTTATTATCTATGTATAACACTTTATCATTTGCTTCCTAGAGTATATGAGTAGAGTGTTTATTTATATTGTAATGACCTAAATACTTAGTACTTTTTTGTGTTCCAAACACAGAAAAGCAAAGTAACTCAGCCCCTTTCCTAAAGTGATCAATAAAATATGTTACGTCTGTTTTACTTGCTTTTTACCATGTATGAAAATACATTACTTCCACGACTTGCAAGCACAGCATTACGAATGTGTAAATAACATGGGTAATGCAGTAGCTCTGTCATTCTCTGAGAAATCGACTTGTGAACTGTAGGTCATGTGAAGGACCTAGAACCGATCCTGATTTGTAAGATAGGAGAAAAAGTACCATTTTAGTAATTGTGGCAGATGGAAACCAATAACTTCTTAAGCTGTTCTCACATTTATGGCCAGTTATGCTCAAAGATCGATATTTAGCCAGTGAATAGTGTCCACCCGGGTGGGTGGGAAACCATTAAAACTCTGCCATGGAACTTATTGTAGATAACTCTGGTACTACACAAACAACCATGGATATACTGTGGCATTAATCCATGGTTGCTTTGATGTCACCTGATGCTGTTTGTCTAATGTAACATAATTATTCTGTGCTAGTATTTATGCCATGTTACAAATTATATTGCCACAGCTATTCAGGCTCTCTAACCAAGGCACCTTTCACTTCTTTTCCTGCCAGTCCAGAACAAAATAGCCTTGGTATTTTATGTGCAACACTACTACTGCTGCTGCTGCTTGATAGTCTCCCAGAACTCATATTGCAGCTTACTTAGTTACTTCTCTTTAAGCTATTAGACGCCACTGTCACCCCTCTTAAATCTCACAGCAACCCCTGACTTTCTTCCACCCCCTCTCCTTGTCCTCCTTTTCTTCCTATCTTTCCTCCAATCTCTCCCCCGTCCCAGCCCAGCACCCCCTCCTCTGCTTTCTGCCCCTTCTGTAACATAACCACCTCTTCACCATATTCCCCCCCCCCATTTCACTACCTCCTACTACCACACATGGCAAATCCACTCTGGGTTACTGAACTGCTCTCATTAACATAGAAGTTATTCATTGCAAACCCCCATCACGTTCCCTAACACATGGCTATCACCTAAAGCATAAACGTTGTGCCCCCCACCTTCAGTTTTTAGTCCTCTTTCTACTTCTAGCTGGGGACATATACCCAAATCCTGGCCCTTCCCCTCCTTCCTCCCAACTGGAATTTCCTAAAGGCCTGCATGTTGTCCATATAAATGTTTGTAGTCTGCTCCCTGAAATGGATGAACTATAAGTATGGGTCACCCAGTAGTCCCTGAACATATTATGCATCTCAGAAACATGGCTGTCTTCTTGCATACCAGACAGCTAGTTGACCATCCCTGATTTTAACCTCTACGGGCAAGACTGTGGCAAAAGAGATGGTGGGGTTGCTATCTACTCCCGGAACTCCTTAATGTGCAGTATATCCCATCGGGAAGTGATCCCTAACTCACCTGAACTCCTCTTGGCCACCATCACATTTCCATCCTCAACACCCCTTTTTGTGGGTGTTTTTTATACCTCCACGAAACTTCCCCCCTCCTCCTTTGTATCATGTGTTATCTCAGTCTCTGTCCCTCCAGCTACCGACGAGCTAATCAGGGGTGTCTGTAGGCTGTTGCAATACCAGGGACACTGGCCCCAGAAACTGTTGTCATGTCAGGGGTTTGGGGGCCACAGAGGCTCCTAATCAGAGTCCAGGGGCGAAGCACGGGAAGGGGAGCTGGGGGGGGCACAGTGCCCCCTGCAGCCATTGAGGTTTTACCTGCTGTAAAGGTGAAAATCTGGGCTGTCCTGAACCTCTAACATTACAAATAGAGTTTTGAACAAAGTTTTTAATATTTGACTGACTCCCTGGGGTCTCTAGATCTTATCTGTTCTTGCATTCTGCAGCTGGCAGCAAAGCAAGACTCTTTGGGCTGACTGAGGTTGCCTGTACATTTTTCTTTCCTTTTATTATAGTTTGCTTTAGCTCACATGACCTTAAAAGAGATTTTTAGATTTGACTGGCTACCTAAGTTCCTGTTTCTGCATTTCTACAGTCTGCAGTGCAGCTGCCAGCAAAACAACGCCCTCTTCAGACAGGCAGAGGCTGCCTATATTTTATTTTTATTTTTATTTAGTTTCTCTTTGTTTCAGCCCAGCAGCCCTTAAAAGTTTTTTTTTTTCAGATTTAGTAGAAAGGAAAAGCAATGAAAGCAAGTTGATGACACCGACTCAACTGCCCTACCTCCTTCGTTGCTTAATTGAATTAGCTCTCTCTCTCGCCGCCAACTCTCCTTCTCCCACACTGACAGACTGACAGACTGACTGAATGTAATGCAGTCCACCTTGTGTAGTATTGGAGGGCAAGGCATATGATGTAAGTCTGTCACATGATGTATGACTAGTGAGAGGAGAGCACACATGGCAAGAGAGACAACAACATCACCATTGGCTGGGCCAGGCAGTTATGATTGCTTGGCCAGGACACAGGAGATGCAGTCATCATGAAGATGTGGCGGTGTTGTTGGTGAGCCCATAAAAATCTGGCTCGAGAGGAAGTGGGACATTAGAGGGAACGAGTAGCCATGGCGGTAGAGCTCAAGAGGAACTGGAGTGTCAGGCAAGTGAAAGTGACAGTTGGAGCAAGTGTCAAGGGTAGGGGAAGGAGGCAGGGCATTCAGCAGCACAATAAGGCATCAAAACAAACAGGCAGGTGGGGGGGCACAGTTGAAGTTTAAAAAAAAATGCTGCCTATACTTCCTTTAATGCAGGGCCATTTGCAGGACACCTGGGGGCACTGGCCCCTCAAGCCCCAGGTTAACGATGCCCTGGCGCTAATCCTCCTTGGTGACTTCAATCTAGACTGGCTCTCCTCCTCATCCCGCAACTCTTGTCACCAAATAGAAGTGCTAAACCTGAACCCAGTTAATCAAAGAGCCTACTTGCCTCACCCCCACTCCCAGTCACACTCCCTGCTTGACTGGGTGCTTTCGACCTGCCCCCACTGCATCTGCTCTGCTGGCATACTACCTGATGCACTCAGTGACCATTGCCCCACCTTCTGTATCAGGAAGTTTCATCATCTGCTTGACCCCCCTGCAAAATACATTCAGTATCACCCCCTCACATCCATCAATTCAAGCCTACTGCTCCAACATCTGGCCATGGCTAACTGGTCTCCAGTCCTCTCCTCGCTGTCAGTTGATGCTGCCATTACCCAGTTCACATCAATCTTCCTAAAAGTCTGGGATGCCCATACCCCTCTAAAAATTAATCAGAGTAAAATGCTGCTACCATCCCTGGATCACCCCTGATATCCTGGCTATGTGCAAATCCCAAGACCTCTCCTGGCACCATTTTAAAACTTCACAGAATCCAGCTGACCTGCTGAACTACCATTCTCTCTGCAGCAGTTGTACTAAGCATATATGGCAGGCTAAATTGGAATTTTTCAAACCTTTATTGCAATTCCCTACTAATACTCCATTTTCTTTCTGGCGCAATCTCCGTTCACTCCTACACCCCTCCTCTGAACCTTCCTCACCCACTCTCAGCATCTCAGGGTCACCAGTTTTGGATCCTAACCTGGTTGCTGAGGCCCTAAATAAGTTCTTCATAACCTGTGCCATTCTTCATGCTCCTCCTTCCCCCCTCTAACCTCTGGCTTCCAACTACCTCTGGTATCCCCCATGGAAGTCCTCCAAGCTCTTGTCTACCTTAGCCCCACTAAATCTAACCCTGACAGCTTGCACCCTAAGCTCCTTATAATCTCTGCTCCTTCTATTGTCACCCCACTAACCTACATTTTAAATCTGTCAATCTTCTCCGCTACTGTTCCCTTAGCATGGAAGTCCACTACGGTCCTCCCCCTTCTCAAAGGGGTGACCCCACTGTCCCTGGCAACTACCGCCCTATTTCACTTCTCCCCTCACTCACCAAGGTCCAAGAATCCTTAGTCCAGTCTATGCTAAACGCTTTCCTACAGGCCTCAAACACTCTTTCCCCTGTCCTATCAGGATTCAGGAAGTTTCACTCTACCACCTCCTCTCTTCTATGTTTCACAGATTCCATCCACTCTGCCATGGACCATGGTTTGATCACCTCTGCCATTCTGATTAATCTTGCAAAGGCCTTTCATGCTGTCTCCCATCCTCTTCTCCTAAATAATCTAAGTGCATTTGGCCTTTCCCCTTCCTCTGTTTCCTGGTTCAGCTCCTATTTAACTGGCTGATCCCAGTCAGTAAAAATCAGTAATGTCCTTTCTTCCTCCCTCCCTATCCTTGCAGGTGTTCCCTAGGGCTCAATTCTTGGGTCTGTTCCTTTTTCACTGTTCGTTAACAACCTCCCTTCTGTATGTACCCATGCCAAGAACCATATATATGTGGACGATACTTTCCTTTTCCTGTCCAGTCCATCAATCCCAGCCATCCAAACTCCACTACAAAATGATTTCTCAGCAGTTATCTCCAGGTTCAGCATTAATTGCTTGAAACTAAAAATGAAAACAAAATGTAGCCATGAGCTTTGGGTCCAAGCAAAAACTGGCCAGGCTACCAGCCCTACCCTCCTTGCTCTCTGATGCCAATACTCCCCTTGACAACATCCTTGCCTATAAATGCCTTGGAGTTTGGCTTGACCCCTCTCTAGACTTCTCTTCCCACTTTAGCGCACTTCGTTCCAAACTGCACCCTAAACTTGGGTTACTCTGTTACCACAAGGCTAGTCTTTCCCTCCCTGTTAGACATGACCTAGTGGTCAAATGGATGTTTCCTGCTTTTCACTACACAGATGTAGTTTACAGTGCTGCCCCGGTCACTGCCCTCACCATACCTGACATCCTCTTCCACGCTTTCTGTCGGTTTACCTTAAACTCTCCCCGTTTGACTCATCACTGTGACCTCTACTCCTCCATATCCCTCCAATCTCTTTCCCAATGATGTGTATCCCACTGTTCCACCTTCATATCTAAGTACTGGTTTGGGACACTACCACCTTACCTTGCATTTCTCCTCACCCCTCCTACCCCCTCCCCCCATAACTCACGGACAAACGGTGCCCGCTCTCTTACCCTCCTACGAGTCCACTTCTCGGTTGGCAAACTTGCTTTTTCCTATAGTCTACCTCCCCTCAGTGACAACATTCCCCCCCAACCTCCTCCACCCTCCTTTGATGCCCTTAAGCCTACTCAGACCAACCCCCACTACATCTTGCACCTGGTCTCTCCCCTAGGACTCATTCTCCTTCCTGTCGCTACCTTGCATCTTCTTACTCAAATTTGATTCGTTATGCTTACTGTAGACTCCTTTTGCCCAGCTGCTATTCTCCTATAGTTTTCCTTTTCTTTGTATATACATGTAAATATATTCATATCAACTGTATATAATACTTATTCTCTATGTAACTAACTTTCATGTACTTGTACCTGCATTTGTTCTTTTGTCACCCCCATTTTGTACACCCATCCCTGGGTCGTGCCTGGAAACGAGCTTCTGCTCATGGTGCCTTTCCCGGTTATCAAAATCTAAATAAATAAATATAGAGTACCGTGTCATCAACGAATAAGTGGATATTAAAGTTTGTGATGTTCTTCTTCAAGTTGTTAATGTAAATCAGAAAAAGCAGGGGGCCCAGAATGGAGCCCTGTGATGCACCTCTTTGAAATGGAAGTAATGAAGACAGGGTACCGTTGATTTTTATTTGCTGTTGCCTATCATCCAAATAACTGGCAAACCAGTTTGATGCAGAGGTACCAAATCCCAGTTGTCAGTAGATGGTCCACTGTATCAAAGTCCTTACTCAGATCCAGGAAGACGGCAGCTGTAACTAGTCTGTTGTCAGTGGTCTGTAAACAGTCGATTGTTAATTTGGATAATGCGGACGTTGTGCTATGAAGTGGTCTGAGCCCAGACTGTAAGGGGTTAACTAACTGGTGTTTAGCCAGGAAAACTCTGACTTGCATACTAACCAGTTTTTTCTAGTAACTTTGAGAGGATTGTTAGGATAGAAATAGTCCTATAATTATTTAGGTCGCTAGGGTCACTCGATTTTAAAGAGAGGTATTAGGTGGGCTACCTTCCAATCATGTGGAACAGTGTCCTGAGCTAATGATAGATTAAATAAGTGGGTAATCTGACCTGCAAGGAAATGGTAGCCTAGTTTTAGGAAGAAGGGATTGATATTATCCACTCTGGTGCCCTTTTTAGTGTCTAGCTTGAGTAATTGGCCTTCAACCTGTTTACAAGTGATGCCAGAGAAGGTGAAGGGAACTGCATGGTGTGACTGACTGAATAATTGGGTGCACAATGTAGCTGACTGGGAGGAATCGAAGGCAAGGCCAGCCATCCCCAAATCCTCATTGAGCTTGTCCATTATTTTGTCTTTGTCAGTTACAGGGGTGCCATGTGAGTTTATTTTATCTGGCAAGGATGGCGGTGCCTTGGTTCCTTCCACTGATTTGCAGATACCCTAGATTTTTGTTTGATTCCCATTTGCTGTTTCGAGAATATTTATGTAGTAACTCTTTTGTGTTTCTGACCAGTTTAGTGCAGGCGTTGTGGCATTCTCTAAAAGCTGTCCAGTCCGCAGGGGATTTGGACCTTCTTGTGGTTGCCCATAAAATGTCCCTTTTTATCAGTACTGTTTTGATATCTCCATTGAACCATGGGCAGGAAGCTTTCTTTAGGACCGGCCTGCCAGCTCAGCGGCAAGGCGTCCATCTGTGGCGCCTACATCCTTGGTTAGGGGATGGACTCGGGAGTCGGAGGGCCAGTCAGGGGAGAAAGATTGAGCATCCTAGGGACTGCTCTCTGGGGGGGAAGTGTCTGGTGCAGTATGGAATTCTGGGATACTGCCCGGCCAGCATCCTGTCAGCAGGGCAGGGTGGAGCACTGGCTTTATTGCCGTCCCGACCCCAGAAACATTGCAGCAAAAATGCCAGCCACTAATGATGGCCCTTGCTTTGCTGCCGCCTCCCACCAGTAGTCTGTCAAGTGGGTCCCACTCCCAGGGACTCCTCGCCTCATGGGGCAAGCCAGGTCTAGAGTACATGTTTCCTGGGAGGGCACTGCCTGGTGGCCCCACCATGGGGAGTAAGCCTGGGGGAGTGGTGAATGGAGCAAGGGACCAGAATCCCAGGGGAGTAGCTGGAGAAAAAAAAAAAGGAAGCTGTTTTTTTTTTTTTTACTCTGTGGCTGGCTATGGGGGCATGCCTGTTTATGATGCCAGTAAGGGTGGTGTTGATGATAGAGACTGCTTCTTTGATAGTAGGGGCTAAGTTAAAGTTTTGCCAATTAATGTCTCTCATGTCAGTCAAATAGTTGTTTGGATGAAACTTCCTGAAAGACCTCCTGGTAGCAAATGTACTAGCGATGACAGGTTTTAATAAATATGCAACACACACTACGATATTGTGATAGGTGAGAGCAGTGTGCAGTGCAGCTTCATGGGATATTTTATGGGGTTTGTTAGTTAACATTACATCTAATAGGGATCCTGTAAGTTGATTTTTATGGTTTGGTCTAGTGATGCTTTTAATGATCTGTGCCAGCCCCATTTTATCAAACAGGTAGTTCAGAGGATTAGATTTGGCACTGAATTAATCCAGGTTCAGGTCCCCTAAAATTAATGTCTCATTTTTGTTTTTGCTCAGGAATTAGCATAGGGAGGCCTGTAACAGCTGATTATGTTGATTGCTTTGGTGGTTGAAATGGCTTTTTGTAGTGTTAGGTTTTCAGATTCCTTTGGCTTTGAGATGGAATGCAGGACTCTGGAGGATAATATCTCAATGACATAGATGGACCCAGGGTTCCAGTTAACTCCATTTTGGGAGTATATGACTACCAAAAAGAAGGCAAAAACTTCCAGAATAAAGGGGGAGGAAGTCACTGACTTCCAAATGTAAAAAAAATAAATTGAATGACTTACAAAACTGAAGGCATGGAGGCTAAGAAATTATGGATATTTTCTAGAAGAAATTGTATTATACCACTAATATTTGTATTAACATCCATAAATTGATCATTCCTAGAATATTGGCATTCAAATTGTGGGATCTGGGAAGTATTTTGACTTCCAAAAAATTGGAATGACTTCCAGATTTTGACTTATGGAAGTATTTGACTTCCACTAAAAATAAACTGAACCCCTGGATGCCCCGCTCTGTCTGCCCAGTAAAGGGAGTAGGACAGAAGTGCTATGACTTGCTCCTTAATGGTATTTTTTAGCCATGTTTCTGTCATCACCAACATATCTGGGCTGGTGTGTGAGACTCATGCTTGCACGTCAGTTATTTTCTTTTGAATGCTACAGATATTGACCAGCATCATTTGTAGTCCTTTAGCGAAGGCACATTCTACAGGAGACTCTAGTGAGGTGCAGTGTTCCCCATTCATTGTTTTAGCTCGGTGGGCCACCACCCTATATTTTTGGCCACCACCCTATATTTTTATCCATTATTATTTTTGTTTCTTTATAAAATCCTCAGAAATATATTTTATTGACATCTTTTATTGCACTACTACTCATTTAATACCAGCACACTATATGTTACTTAAAATCTACTTATGCACATGTGCAGTGCATATAGGAGGTCCAGAAAAATAATGCACCTTTTGACCCGATCACCATTGCCACCGCCCTATATTTTCAGAGACTGGGGAACCCTGAGGTTATAGGGCCAGGGTTAAGCTCTGTTTCTTGAGCAGAGAAGAAGCATTAGTATTATTTGCTAGATGTAGATTTTCATAGTGATATTAAATAATCTTTGTTGGTTCTGCCTGGCGCATACAACCACATACCATTTCTTAATTGGCAGGAAGTGGTAGTTCACTGATGCACACAGAATTATTGAAGCTCTGATCGGTGCGGGATATCTGGATATAATAGTGAGTGCTAATGCACTAGTAGTGGTATCCCACTGGGGGTGAGAATTTAATTGGGTGATAGGATTCGTGATAAGGGAAAATGCCTGGTTAGCAGGGGTGGTTTTAGCAACTGTGAATAGGGTAAATGGGTACACTAAAAATATAATTATGGTGAGCAGTTTTGTTCGTAGAGGCTACCACTGTATTAAGGCTGAATAAGACTCTCTTAAGTTACTATTTAATATGATTACATTAATACTAACCATAAACCAACCAAATAGTGACCTCTAGTGGAGAGATGTGAGATTGGCTAAGAGACTCCTGGCAATTCAGTCACCCCAGTCCCCACAGTTCAGTTTCAACCAAAACATAAAAGCTGGCAGCTAGTTTTGATGCGGGGGGGGGGGCTAGCGAGACTGTAATATAGGGCCAGATTGGAGATCACTGATGTATTATTGTTATATTAATGTATTGTTTATTCTTTGTTCCTTAAAGCCCTTTTTTTGTTTTACACACAGTACTAACATGCTAAGATGCCAGAAGAGTTGGCCTAAAGATCTATCGAGTCTGCTGGAAAATCAGCACCCAGTCTGGACACCGTTGCTGTCTTCCCTCGTAATTCCCCCAACCTATCCCTCAACAGATTTGGACCTCCAGATCTGGCATTTCTCAACTTCACCTTTCCCTTATATCTGTCCCAGCCCCTCTTGAATCCCTCCACTGTACCCACAGCCACCAACTCCACAAGCAGTGCATTCTATGTGTTCACTACTCTCTTGGTAAAGTAACATCTCCTAGTCTCCCCCCTGAGCCAGCCTCATGGAATGCTTCCGGTGGCCCTCTCCTCCCTTAGCTGGAATACGCTATTTAAGCTCAAGATTGCTCCGGGAAGGTAAAGTCCCAAAAATGTGGAAGGTGGTGACCATCGTCCCTGTCCTCAAAAGTGGTCCCCAAGACAAATTGGGAAACTATAGACCAATCTCCCTTCTCAGTCCCCTTGGGAAAATGTAGGAAAGACTAGTCTCTACCCAGCTACAAGTCTACCTTGAGCAGCACTTTCTCATTGTTGATGTGCAGCATGGCTTTAGAAAGGGACATGGCACCGACACTGCTCTCATCCGGCTCACGGCGGACATCCTTGCCTCTATGGACCAAGGCTTCCCAACGGGTGCCCTCTTCATTGACCTATCCAAGGCCTTTGACTTGGTCAGCCATAATCTCCTATTCACCAAACTCCTGCTCCTAGGACTGGATCACCACTCACTCTCCTGGTTCGAGAGCTATCTGAGTGACCGTTCCTTAAAAGTCCACTGGAAGGGCACACAGTCTGGACTCAGACCCGTCACTGCTGGGGTGCCTCAGGGCTCAATCCTGGGCCCCCTGCTCTTCTCACTCTTCCCCAATGATATTTAGAGGAAACTGCTCCCTCAGTAAGCTCATTCTGTATGCGGATGACACTGGCATATACTGCAGTGATCCCCAACCTAGTGTCATCTCCGCAAAACTGCAGGACAGTCTCTCAACGCTTGAGGCCTAGTTCTCTACGAATTCCCTTATATTCAACGAAGATAAAACCAAAGCCATACTGTTTGGGTCTAGACACTTGGGTCTTGACAGAAGTCAGCTGCTCCAGATCAGCACCAACCAAGGAAAAAGAGCTGAGATCATGACCAACTTTAAATACCTTGGGATCCAACTTGACCTGGAGATGACCTACAGGCCCCATACTGACTCCATAACCCGGTCCATCCACCAAAAGCTTGGTCTCCTCTACCGGCTGGGGAACTCTCTATCCTTGGCTGCACACTGGGCAATTTCCTGCTGCAATCTTCTCCCCACCATTCTATATGGTGCCCCTCTACTGCAGTTCCTTCACGGTTGGAATTCAACAAACTTTCTGTACTCTATAATCGAGTGGCTCGGTTCGCCACAAACTCCTCTCCTAGGAGGCATCACTGTGAGGCACTTAAGGAACTTAAATGGCTCAATCTACGACACAAACTCGTGTACCATGTCACTTGCCTTGCCTTCAAGTTCTCTACCCTAGGTCCCCTTCCCCGTCTTAGTGGACTACTCTCCCCCAAAGAACAAACCCGAACCTTGCGATCATCTGCGAAACACCTCCTGGACATCCCTCGGGTACATTCCAACCAAGGTAAACATTCTTTCAAATTTGCTGCCTCCCACCTATGGAACTCCTTTCCAGCTAGTTTGACTGACTCTCCCACCCTTAACCAGTTCAAGTATGGACTCAAACTTCATCTTCTCAATTTCAGTCTCTGTGGCTGCAACCGTTAGCTCCCAAGTCTTGGTCTCATGCAAGCCGAACTGCTCTGAACCTCCCTTCATCCGGTCTGTATTCTTCCAAGCCTATGATGTTAATCCTCTGTTGTTGTCTAACTACCCTTCTAACTGGTGGGTAACCAGATGTCTGAATGCGAACCTGATTTCTACTCCTGTATACTGTTGCTAATGTTTATCTGTGAAACTAATGTAATCGCTGTAAATCATGCCTGAGTCTAATTGAGAACCTGATTTTCTACCCCTGTATATTGTTGTAATGTATATTTGTGTAACTTATGTTATTACTGTAAACAGTGCCTCTAAATGTCTCTTTATGTAACTAATTCCGGGTCGCCCCTGAAAAAGGGACCTCTGGTCTCAGTGGGCTTACCTGGTTACCAAAATCCAAATAAATAAATAAGCTGACCCTTTTCGTTCCGTTGAGATATTTAAAGACCTCGATCATATCCCATCTGTCCCTCCTCTCCTTCAGGGAGTACAAGTTCAGCTCCTCAAGTCTCTCCTCATAGGATCTCTCCCCAGCCCTGTATCATCCTGGTTGCTCTCCTCAAGACCCTCTCCAGATGTTCAGTGTCCTTTTGTAAGTAAGGACTGCATGCAGTACTCAACGTACGGTTGAACCAGACAGTTATACAGAGGAAGAAGCACCTTGCATCTCCTCGAGGTTATCCCCCTGGCAGTGCACCTGAGCATTTTGTTTGCTTGAACCGCAGCCCTCCTACACTGCTCAGAGTTATTCATTTTGGCATCCGTGACCACCCCAAGATCCCCCCCCCGAGACCTGTAGTTTCTTCCCTCCCAAAAAGTACTCATGACCCAAGTTCTAAAGCCCCAAGTGGAGAACCATACATTTCTTGGCATTAAACCTCAATTTCCAAGTGTGTGACCACCTCTCCAGAGTCTTCAGGTCCCCCTGTAGGGCTGTTCTACTCTCCTGCCCATCCACCACCTCCCCCAGCTTCAAGTCATCAACAAAGAGGCTCATCTCACTCCTGATACCATTCCTGATGTTCGAGATGTAAGCATTAAACAGGAGTTGGCCCAACACTGATCCTTGCGGGACCCTGCAAATGACCCTTCTTGGAGATGATACCATCCTCACCACTGCCCTCTGAGACCACCTAGTTAGCCAGTTCCCTATCCACCTAACCATCCTTTCTCCAACCCCCATTCCCTCCATCTTGTCCAGGAACCCTGGGTGTGGCACTGAGTCAAACGCCTTGCTGAAGTCTAGAAAGAGAACATCCACTGGCCTTAACAGTAAGCAGTTATTTGCAATTACTTTCTGCAGGCTTTTAATCAAAATGTGGGCAACGTGTTGTTCAAGACACACACTCAGAACTAGATCTGCAGTTATGAAATGTGAACTTTGCCAATGCTGTGTTTGTGTTTTTTCATTCAGTTTTTCACTTTGCTTGGTAAACACAAAGGCTTTCTGTGTGACTGCCTTGGGATTAGTCATTGGTGTTCACGAATGGATTTGAATTAGTCTGTTCCTGTGTGATAGCCTCATGTCTGTCTGCTGTAACATTGACACATAATGGCCCACCCCAAGTCAAAGCATAACCTAGTCACATTTGGAGTGCTGCCAAGCCAGTGTGACAAATCTCATCTTTTGGTAAGGGGGGCACATCTGCAGCTACTGTGTGCTTGTCACATCTCTGGTCAGTTCTCTGGAGAAGAACTTGCCCGTCTAAAATGGCATCAACTAGAACAGAACCAACATCAATTGGGTCAATAAATAATGAGAACAACTCTGGAACCAAAACTGAACCCTGTAGTATGCCTTAATAAACTCTGTTTTCTGAGGAATAACAGCCATCAAACTTGACAGTTTTTTGTACCTTGTTGGATATATAGTCAGTGACTAAATCCAAGGTTGACTGACCCAAATTTAAGCATTTAATTTCTTTATTTGTTTTTGTTCTCTGGTACAGGCCCATTTATACTAGCCCAACCTCCCAGCCCCATCACCCAGTATCCCAGTAACTTAGCCCAGCCTCCTAAAATAGAAAGGAGTGTGTTGTGTGGAGGAGGGCCACCCAAAAGCAGATATATTGAACAAATACTTCTGCTCAGTATTTGAGGAGGGGGATGAAAACTGGCCAAAGACTGAGAGCAAGGGTGTGTTGGGGCAGGAGGTGGACACAAGTTATTTTACAGAAGAAAGAGCGCTTAGGAAACTATTAACTTTGAAGGTGAACAAAGCAGTGGGGCTGGACGGGGTGCACCTGAGGGAACTGAAGGAGGTGCTGGCTGCACGTCTGATGACCCTTTTCAGTCTGTCATTGGAAACAGGGGAGGTGCCTGGGGACTGGAGGAGTGTTGATGTAGTCCTACTACACAAAAGTGAGAATAGAGAGGAGGCAGAGAATTACAGGCCTGTCAGCCTGACATCAGTGGTGGGCAAGATAATGGAATCGCTATTGAAGGAAAGTATTGGGGAATACCTTGTTGCCAGTGGTGTACAGGATCTGAGGCAACATGGTTTCACAGGAGGGAGGTCTTACCAGACAAACCTGATCGAGTTCCTTGATTGGGTGATCAAGGAGGGGTGGTGGATGTGGCCTATCTGGACTTCAACAAGGCCTTCAACACCGTTCTGCATTGGAGGCTGATAAGCAAGCAGAGGAGCCTAGGAGTATGGCCTAAAGTAGTAAAATAGATAGAAAGTTGGCTGAGCAAAAGGAGTCAGAGGGTGATGGTAAATGGCACCCACTCTGGAGTAGGCAAAGTAACTAATGGGGTGCTGCATGAGTCAGTACTAGGGCTAGTTCTCTTCAGTGTCTTTATTAGTGACATTACAGAAGTACTGGAAGGGAAAGTATGCATGTTCACAGATGACACAAAACTCTGCAACAGAGTGGACACACCAGAGGGTGGATAGAAAGAGGAATGATTTAAAAAAAAAAAAAGGAAGAATAGTCATAGGTTTGGAAGCTGGGTTCAATGTAAAAAAGTGCAAAATCATGCACATGGGGCACAAAAACCATGGCGCAATATACCAAATGGCAGGAGAGGTATTGACAGTTACAAGGCAGGAAAGGGACCTGGGGTGATCATTACTGATGATCTAAAGGTAACTATACAGTGTGGCAAGGCAGTGAGAAAAGCTAGCGGAATGCGTGGATGCATAGGGAGATGTATCACAAGGAGGGAGGTAATAATACACCTGTATAGATCACTGATTAGGCAACACCTTTAGTACTGTGCAAAGTTTTAGAGGCCCCATCTCTGAAAAGACATAGATAGAGTGGAGGCAGTACAAAGGAGTGCAATCATAGCGGTGCAGGCCTACATCAGAAACCATATAAGCAGAGCGAGAATTTAAATATGTACTCCTTGGAAGACAGGAAAGAATGGAGGATATGATAGAGACATTCAAGTACCTCACTGGAATAAACAAGGTACAGAAAGGGCATTTTCCATAGGAAAATATGCTTGAGGACAAAGGGGGCACAATATGAAGTTTGGGGGGGTGCTCAAGGGAAACATGAAAAAATACTTCTTCACGGAGAGAATTTACTTGGAACAACCTACCAGAGGAAGTGGTGGGGGCTAAAATGGCCACAGGATTGAAGAATGCATGGGACAGAGCTGGCCCGGTGGTGCTGAGGGTTGAGGCACTGGACGCCACACCTCGTGCTATGCCAGCGGCCTGGATTTTGGAACAAGCCCGGGTTGTCGGGGGTTCAGTGAGGGGGGCAGGGCGAGGAGTGGGATTGAACTGCCACAAGGTGACTCTTCTCTCGCGGGGAGGGATGAGGGGTTACCCCGACCATGGGCTGCCACCTGGTGGAGGATAGGTGGTGGTTCGGTCAATGGGGAGCCCAGTAACAGCCAGGGGTAGAGCAGAAGGGGCCGAGCTGGTACCTGGCATGTGTGTGCGCCTCCACGTGCACACATGACCGTGTCTGCTGGGGTCTCAGGAAGGGGAAAAAAACGGGAAGAAAAAGCAAAATTGCAAATTAAAAAAAAAAAATGCATGGGATAGATGTAAGAATCTTGGAAGCAAGAGAGGGCTGAAAACTGGAGTTCAAGTAGGGGTGTCCGGTGGCACTATAGGTAGTGAATTTTGGGTAGACTGGGTGGGCCAAGTGGTCCTTATCTGCTGACAACTTCTGTGTTGTTTTTATGTTTACATTCTTCCTATGCAGTTACCACCATGGTGGGATCAGCAGGCCCCCTCCTACCTGCCAGAGAATGGATGTGATTCATGGAGGGAGGGCCTTGTCACTGGTGCAGAGCCTGTGAGGGGTCGGACCTCTCATGTTGCTCTTTTGCACTGTACAGCATTTTCCCTTCTGGTTTTTCTCTTCTGGGACGAAGGCTTCATGGTGGTATATACAAGCTCAAATGCAGCCGTGGAGTGCATCACCGCCAGCATCCCCCTGCCCAGTAAGTCTCTCCAAGCACACTGCCTCCTGGCTCACCCAGATAGCAGTATTGCACCAGAGCGTGACTGCCATCCCTCCCTGGTGGAACAAAGTGTCCTCTGAGATGTGCAGTCCTACTCTCTCTAGCCAGCCCCCTACAACCCAGGCTCATTCCTGAACCCAGATCACTGGCATCACTACACTGACGGGCCCCAAATTCTAGGATTTTAGTCTTGTTAATAAGATGCCATACTGAAGAAAATCAAAAGCCCTGGTCAGGTTCATGAGGATGGTACCGGTCAAGTAACCCGAGTCCTGGCCAGTACAGTTGATTTGTGAACCTGACCAAGGCAATGTCTGTTCTTTGTCCCTTTCTAAATCCATGTTGGCAGTCCCCAAGGAGATTTTACTTATCAATACAGTTTAAAAGCTTGGTGTAAATTATTTTTCTTGGGTTTTAGTCAAAATGGAGAGGTTAGAAATTGGTCTGTAGTTGTAAAGGCATGTAGTTTGCTCCCCCCACCTCCACCCCATTAATCGGAACCCAAAATACATCTTTTCATATTGTTGGAAATTGTCCTGCACAAGAGGACAGGTTAGAAATCTAAGCAGGTGGTTCAGAAATCACAGGGGTGGCATAAAAAACTAATTTAGGGACTACACTGTCTTACCAGTAGCTTTTATCCTTACTTATTGAATTCATATGTTTAAAGACTTCACTAGTAGTCACAGCCTCAGATAAAACTGGTTTTGAGAACAGGGCATACCTCCCCTCCCCTCATAGCCCCAGGATGCATCTGGAAACAGGCTGGGACAAGCTCAGTATATCTTCCCTGGTGAAGCTTTTGAAATAAATGAATGGATAAATTATTTATTTGAAAACCTTTTACCAGGTAAACCATACAGAGAACGGCAGTCTTGTTTACAATTGTGACTTGGAGGAAGGGGTAACAAGATGGGGAATACAGGACTAGCAAAATAAAAACAAAATGCTAACAACCCAAAGATACAACATACATTGAAGAAAGAATTGGAGAGTGAAATATGGACTGGGGTTCAGGTCACCGGAATCAACTAGTTCAGGCCTGTAGGACTCTTCTGTACTGGTAGAATGGGTCACACTCCAGGTGCCTGTAAAACTACTGCACTCAAAGAAGCACGCTGTCCAGCAGGCCCACTATCAGTTTATGTAAGCTTCAGTATGCAAATGTACGGAATCACCCATGGGCTGACTAGTGAGTCCAGTCTGCCTGTGGATGATTTTGTACATTTGCACACCGACGCCTAAATAAACTACAATACTGGACCTACTGGAGTGCTTGTTTCTCTGTAAGACTGTAAAGGCCAGATATTAAAATCATTGCGCCTAGCACAAAACCATAGCATTGGAATAGTGCTGGATTTGCGCGAGGCAGCAATATTCAAAAGTCCTATGAGTGCCAGCACTGCATGGTAGTGCCGACGCTAATAAATAATAGTATGCAGGGGCAGGGTTAGGACAGCACCCATGAAGCCAGCAGTGCAGCATATTCAAAGGTCTAGCGCACACTCAGACATTAGCGCGACCTGTAGCATGGCGCCAAATACGCCAAGAAAAGGCTGGCTGTAATGCGGTGGTGCCCCCATGATTCCCGACCCCGGTAGCCCCCTGAATCAAAGAGGAACTGGTGGTCTAGTGGTCCCCCACCCCCTGCAGGAATCACGACCGGTAAAATAATGTGAAATCATTCTTATGTAGTCTAGTAGCCCCCACCCCATATGAATCCCAGCGGTAAAATAATGAAAATACATTTTCCCTGGTAGTCTAGTAGGCCCCCACCCTGCTGCACAAATCCTGACCCGTAAAGGTTAAGACAGTCCTTTTCCATATGCGGTAGTCTGTACAGTGCGCTCATTCATACCTCAGTCGATGGCTGGCTGTGGTGGTAAGAGGAGGGCTGAGCCGATCGCCGGCTCTATTCGTGGGGGACTATATTGATGAGTGGGGGCATCACTGCCAGGTGGGGGGAACACTAGACTACCATGGAAAATGTATGTCTTAACCTTTTACAGGGTCAGGATTCATGCAGGAGGGTGGGGGGACCACTAGACTACCAGGGAAAATGTATTGCTTAATATTTTACTGGTCAGGAGTCGTGCAGGGGGGTGGGGGGACCTCAAGACTACCAGGAAAAAATAATGTCTTAATGTTTTATGGGGTCAGGATTCATGCGGAAGGGGTGGGGGTACCAC
Organism: Neoceratodus forsteri; assembly: GCA_016271365.2. Lineage (NCBI taxonomy): Eukaryota > Metazoa > Chordata > Ceratodontiformes > Ceratodontidae > Neoceratodus > Neoceratodus forsteri. The sequence continues at coordinate 207,396,136 of CM028133.1, read as the reverse complement.
TGGACTACCAGGGAATATTATGTTTCATTATGTGGAATGGGGGTCAGGATTCATTGGGGGGAATCCATACCTCCAACTGTCCCTGAATTTGCCTCACATTTGTCCTCTGCCCCTCGTGTAATGTGTGTTGTTATGACTGAACAGTGGAGAGTGTCAGTATAACATAATGTCAAACATTAAAATTACAGATGGTATTGTAATAGACAGCTAAAGGTATATGCACTAGAACTACATGTACAGTTATACATACATACAATACAATGCTCGCATACAGTTCTGGAGTATAGAATTTGTGCAGTAGATTGATATAGGTAGAGCTAGGCTGGCCAGAGAGAGACCAGGGTGTGTGCGAGTATGTGTATATGCCAGCTATTCAAGAATGCATGGGGCAGACATAAGGCAATTCTACTGGGGGTTATGAAGAAGTAGGCTGTTGGTTAACTAGGATATGCAACTTATCTAATAGGTAGGGAAATGGGCAGACTAGGTGGGCCAAGCAGCCCTTATCTGCCATCAAAGTCTATGTTTCTGAAGTCTTCAGACAATACGTCTTATACTGATCCCCCTATTCTATCATCTTTCTGGGTGAATAGTTCCACTTTGTGAGATGTGTCCCTGATGTGGGGTCTTTGTCCCTGTTCTTGTAAGCCCTGTCCCTGATTCAGGAGGCATGGGTCTGAGAGATCTGTATGCACCAACTGTGCTCCTGCTGCTTCCAGCCTATCCTTCCATTCCGACCAACAGGGGATGCTGTGGGCACGCCTTGGCCTGCAGCATCCAGCCTGTACTTCCATTCCGACCAAAAGGTGGAGCTGTGTGCACCATGCAGTAGCACCGTGCAAACTGCATGGTAATGTATGCTAACCAACACATAATGAAATGCAAATATGCCTGTTTGCCCACGGATTACCTAAGTAGGCTTATTTGCATGGGAGCTTTGAATATCGCTCCTGTTGGCCCCGGGCTAACCAATTTGCACCGGGCTAATGTGTTAGCACTGTGCAATTGAGTTAGCCACGGGCAAACCTTACTTCAGCATAGCACAGTTCTGCAGTGTGTGGCTTACGTTGTTGTTTAGTCATACCTCTCAACTGTCCCTGATTTTACCTCAAAATATTACTCCGTCCCTCCTAAACATTGTGTTTCCATGACCAAACAGTGGGAATTGTCAGCATAAAATAATGTAAAACATTAATGTTACAGATGTGTTCTTCCTTAGAAAATGTATTTTATACCAAACCACTTATTTTACCAGCTTCCTGAGTGGATATCATCACTTTTTAGATGTGTCCCTGATTTTAAACCTCTGTCCCTGATTTTTTTTTTAAGCCTTGTCCCTGATTTATGAGTCATGGGGTTGAGAGGTGTGTTTGCAGTAGCTGTGAGACCTCTCTGTGCAGTCACAAACGATGTTCTCCACCTGCAACACTGGCTTGCTACAGAGTCTAATGAGCTGCAGTTGCAGCTTGCACATCCCTATTGCTATATTCAGTGCTGTCTTATTCCCGGGCTGTTTTTGGCCTGCACTCCCAGACCAGTTTGCCCGGCTTCCTTAGACTGCTATATTCAGCAGGATTAGCACCGGGCTATTTCCTTCTCAATATAGCTTGCTTTGTGCTCCGGGCTTATCGACACCAGGATGATCAAACTCGTCCTCCCGCATACCGCCCCTGTGTATGTGGCAGGGTTATACTGCGCCCAGCAACCCCAGCAAGTTACATCACTGACCTCCTGGCCACTTTCAAAAACCTGGCCATAGCTGGTGAGCTCTACATCCTCAGGGATTTTAACTACAACTGGTTAGAGAAAAGCTGCTCAAAACTATGTAGCAGGGTCAATGCCCTAAACCTCTCTCAGCAGATTATGGAACCCACACACCTCAACACCAAATCCCAGCACCACTCCCTCCTGGACTGGGCCCTCACAACCCACCCGCGCAGGGTCTCTAAAGCTGGCCTACTACCAGACTTAATGAGTGACCACCACCCGATATATTTAATTAGAAAAATGCACCGACCCACTAATAGCTTTCCACCCAGGTCAGTCAGTTCCCGGTCTTACAAGTCCCTCTGCCTCTCCTCACTGCTAACTGATCTCACCACTGCTAACTGGTCTTTCATCAAACTGGCGCCCACCATTGATCAAGCGTTTGACTTGTTCAGGCAGCAATTTCTTGCAGTATGGGATCTCCATGCTCCTATGAGAATCAAAAGGGTAAGGGTAGCCCACCTCCCCTGGATCTCTGCTGACATTATCTCCAGCTGTCGTGCCAGGGACCTAGCCTGGAAAAACCATAGGAAAACAGGCTCCACTGCCTCTTGGCAGCAGTACTGCACCCTCCGCAATAATTGTACCAAAGCCATAAGACAGGCTAAAAAGCATTTCTTTCGTGCAGCCCTCTCTTCCAATCTTAACCACCCTTCCAACTTCTGGAAAACTATTAAATCCCTGCTCAATCCCCCCATACAGCCCCCATCCCCTTCCCTCACTATCTAGGGCAAAAACATATCCAAGCCAAGCGCAGTTGCCTCTACTTTCAACCACTTTTTTACCAGCTGCGCTAAATCCGTACTCCCTAAAATGTCAACCTTGCTACCCATACCTGAACCCCTCGCACCCCCCTGCTCCCTTCCACACTCCTTATTCTCCTTCAAACCGGTCTCCCCACCTGAAGTTTTAGCCATCCTCACTTCCCTTGACCCCAACAAAGGGAAATGCCCACTCGGCCTGGACGCTAAACTCTTATATCTCTCCGCCCCGGCCATTTCTGTCCCCCTTGCCGACCTCCTAAACTGCTCTTTCTCCAGATGGCAAATCCCAGCAGCCTGGAAGGAGGCTCTAGTCATACCACTGCCCAAAGGAGGTAACCCAGCTGATCCAGGGAACTACAGCCCGATTTCCCTCCTCCCCACCCTGGCCAAACTACAAGAAAAGATAGCCCTCACTCAAATCACACAATTTCTTGACGCATCCTCCTTTTTCACCCCCTTCCAGTCAGGATTTAGGAAATCTCACTCCACCATAACCGTGCTCCTTAGACTCCCCAACGATATTACCTCAGGTATGGACAAAGGGTTCATCACCTTGGCCATATTCATAGACCTGGCAAAAGCTTTCAATACCATTTCCCACCCAAAGCTCATCGCCAAACTGCAAGATGCTGGCCTATCTAATCAAGCCATCAGGTGGTTCCATGCATACCTCTCTGGCAGGTCTCAATCAGTCAAGATTGGCAACCAAATATCCCCCCTGCTCCCAGTCACAATGGGGGTCCCCCAGGGATCCGTCCTAGGCCCAGTTCTCTTCTCAATTTTCCTAAATGACCTCCAGCAATCCTGCCCTAACTCAGCTATTCAAATGTATGCGGACGACACTGTCCTCTATGCCTCTGGTCCCTCAGCGGAGGCCCTAAAATCTACTCTCCAGCAGGATTTCAGTGCTGTCCAAACTTAGCTTAGCTCAAATCACCTCGTCCTAAACTCCAAAAAGACCGTATCCTTAACATTCGGCACACCGCATAGACTCTCCAGGATAGCTGAGCTGCCCTCCTTCCAAACACTGAATGGCTCCACCTTGGGCTTGCACCTCCTTTAAGTACCTGGGAGTATGGCTGGATCTTCACTTGGACTTCTCTGTCCACATAGACTCCCTTCAGAAAAAACTGCATCCGAAACTAGATGCCCTTTACCGTAACAAAGGGAGCCTAACCACCCCCATCAGGAGAGAGTTTGTACTCAAAATGATTCTCCCTATATTTGACTATGGCGACGTGGTCTATGGAGCAGCCTCTCCATCCACCCTAGCACTCTTGGACCCCCTCTTTCACTCCATCTGCTGCCTTATCCTAGAATGCCCCCCTACCAACCACCACTGTCACCTATATACCGCCTAGGCCTCCCCTCACTGCAAACCAGGTGACAGCTCCACTATTCTAATCTCGTAGCTAAGCATTGGTCAAATTCCCTCTCCTCCTACCTCAGTTTTGTTCTAACATTGTAACCCTCACCGGCATACCCCTTGTGGGGCTCTGACTCAAATCTACTTCACATCCCTTTCATGCACACCTCTAAAGACCAATCAGCTTTCAAATACAGAGTGCCCACCCTCTGGAATAACCTCCCAAGTGTAATCAGGCAGGCCACCTCCTCCCCTAGGACCATGACCACTCTCCTCCAGGCACATTTCTCTGACATCTGCAACTGTAACATTCCGGATAGAGCGGCTAAACCTAAGCATCCACTTGGCACCTAAGGGGGCACATGCTAACTTTCATACTGTATGTACAAAGTAAACAAATGTGTAATCTCTTTCTGTGCTTAATGTCTGACTGAAATAACCCTTGGACCTGTTTTTGTTTTCACCTTTGCTGAGCCTACTGTATCAAACTATGTACTTATGCATCTGTCCTATTGTAACTATGCCTACTGTACCAAATGTTATTTCTTACATTATGTATTATGTACACCCAGGTCGCATCTGGAAATAGTGTTTTTTCCCGCTCAGTTTGCTTATCTGGTAAATCTCATAAATAAATAAATGTTTGCCCACTGGGCAGTGCTAATTTAGCCCCGGGGCAAAGTTTTGAATATCTGGCCCTAAGTTGGTAAATCTGGCATTAAACTAATTGGCATTGTCAGTTGGACTGGAACATAAAATTCCATCAATCAGCATTTTAAAAGATTTCAAAGTAGAAGGGTTTAAAAGCCCTTTGATGCTGTGCCAAAATGTTTGAGGATTGGCTGGGTTGTCTGTTGGTTTTTAAAGTGCAAATAATTAGGACCTTTACTTTTGGTTTACAGATGTTACAGTCTGTCAATGCCTCTAACATTGCCAGTCACAGAGAAGTTTGGTCCATTCATTGCTTCTTTCACATTAAACTGGCCAGTTCAGGTGTGAGCCAGTTAGAGTCTAGTCCACTAACCCGTCTACTTACCATAGAGTCATGCTTAATCAACTATGCTAAGGAACTCCAAAATTAAAACAGTCCATGTATAATTTATATTTGTGATACAATGTAAAATAAGGCCAATCAACATGTGACGGATCTAGAGAAATGAACTGACAAAACAAAAAAAATGTGCACGCTCTGCAAACCGGCACAGTTGGATGCTGATCATGGTGCCTATCCTCGCTGAAACAAAACAGAAGAGACTCTGCACACAGGTTACTAAAAAGAGACCACAACTTCAAGTTAAGTTGCTATCGTTATTGCGAGAGTGACAAGGTTTGTGGAATATTAAACCTCCCGTCCTGCTGCCTCAATGTAGTAAATTATAGCAACTTAACTTGACGTAGTCTGTTTTTCAGTAACATGTGCAGTCTCTCTTGTTTTTCTTAGAGAAATAAAAGAAAGCAGAAACTAACAAGACTTCAATTTAGCAGTAAAGCGTGATCAGGGTTTATATTAAGTAAGTGATCGATCGGCCATGACTGAGTGTGGGTTATTGTCTGATAAACACAAAGGACCCAAGATGTGTAGTGTGGCATGAAGTACTTGACTTGCACCAAGTGCCGTCAGCACCTGGGGATTGCATTTCTTAAACATTGGGGCAACTGCAAACTAGGGGTCTTGGCTGCACACTCGAGCAGGCTTAGATAGACCGGGTGGTCTGTTTCTGCTGGCACATTCGTATGTTCGTATGTTAGTAAACAACCCACATCTTAAAGTGGCTTACTGCCCTTATAAAACGGATTCCAAGGAAACAAATTTAAAATACAACAACTGTAAAAGATGGACAGGTCTACAATAGACAAAGCCCATCAAGTAGAAGGACTAGAAAAACAAAATAAAAGCTGGTAATCTACCCCTCCGAGTTGCTAGGGGACTCATGCAGTAATAGCCTTTTTAACTAGAAGGAACATACAGTAGAATATAATACAATAAGCTCAACGTTATATCTGTTTAGAATAATGTTGCTAGTTATATGCAAAGCTGAACAAAAGTAACAGTGTGCTTACAGTTTAAGTGTAACTGAATATTTCTCTGCTTTTATTTATTTTACAAGGTTTCACCAGGAAGGACAACATGAGCTTAGAACAGCTTGTTTCCTGAAGTGTCCTGGGGGAAGGGGGTAAGTAGTGGGGCATGCAAAAAAATAAAATAAAATACAGCAATATGCATAAAATGAAAGAACAGTAAATGACAAAAACAAGCTAATTACATAAATCCTAGAAGTGCAGCACATAACATAGTTCATCAACCGTGTCTACAATAGAGTTAAGACTGGTGGTAACTTAGCGCAACAGCATAAGCATTGATAATACCTTAACCCTAACTGGAAAACGGGTAAGACAAGGAAGGTGTTGACCGGGACACCTTAAAGTGCTAGAAGAGGCAGGTTGATACAGGGGAGTAGGTAGTGCTAGGTTAACTATTTAAAAGGTAGTGAACGATCAGGGGAGAGGGCTTGTGGGCTGGAAGAGGGAGAGGAAAGAGAAGGGAGGATTTGAGGGGCGTATCTGGAGCAGGACCCCTTCAGGGTGCAGGGAACCCAGCAATGGGCTGGGACCCAGCCGGGATGGGAGTAAGAGGGGGGCGAAGTAGAGAAGCCGGGAGTGAGCCCACCTTTATGTTAGATAAGTATGTGTGAGAATTGCAAAATAAAGGAAGTATAAAAAAATACAGCTGAAGAAATGAAAACAAATAAGAAATTCAAAGCTTTTAAAACTGTCTGTTTTGTTAAAGTAGTCCATAGGGTTTCATTGCTCTATAGGGTTTCATTGTAGTGGACAGTAATGAGTCTGTACCACTAGAGGTACCTAGTTCTAATGATTGCTTAAGTTTACTGCACTGTGCTGTTCAGTTTCCTCTCTACCTCTTCTTCTCCTGTGGGTTTATTATTTTTTTTTTCAGTTGTGCTCCTAGAAATACTTACGCCCCACTCCCGTGTCTGGTATTGAAAGCCACAGCTTTCACACAGTGCTTCGATCGTGGCTTAGTGTCACTGTCCCTGGAAACACCACTTTCTCTTTCTCCGCTCATGATTGGTGCTTTTGTTTGATGCCATGGGCGCTGTATCAGCTTTTTTTTTTTTTTTTTTTTAAAGGCAATAGAAAACATAGGGCCACAGGGTGCCTAGACTTGTGTGAGACAATTGAAGGCTCAGAAGGGAGAAGACCCAGAAACTGTATTTGGTGGCAGCATGGGTGGGTGGGTAGCAGAGTGGGTGCGGATGCGGGACGAAACAGAATGGTAGCATCTCGGGGCTTGGATTAGGGGCCTTAAAAAAAGAAAATGCCCAGGAATTGCTACAAAAGTTTACCTAGTTGTGAACTTTTTTTTTTTTTTTAATGTACAAGCTGTGCCTTACATGTGCGGTGGGGGTGGGTATTATGTGTGATGTGTGGAAATGTTAGTTGGCTTCTATAAAATATTTTTAAAACTTTCTGGAAGACATGGATATGTGGGATGTGCTGAGTTCTGATTGCCAGTAAAGTGCCGCCCTCAGGGTTGTCACTGTATAAATCCATGCCTGGGAGTGGCTGTTGATCAATCAGAATGCTGCATTTTCCCTACCCATTTTTTAATGAAAGAGTATCATAAGGCTAATACAATGCTTACAGCCAATCGGAAAGCTTTGTTTCTCAAACCCATTTTTATAATATTCAATAACTCTAGGCTTGGATCTAGTACTAGAGCTACGTGGAATTTCTGCTGGAATTCCATGGAATTTCAGAACTTCCACAGAATTCCACTAGAAGCAGAATTTCAAATTTGGAAAGCAGAATTTGAGCTGCAGAATCATATTCCACAGTATGTGTAAACTGTGGATTCATTTTCTGCAAAATAATATTAGATTACATAATTAGCTGAATAATATTCCACAGACTACATAATCCACAGAAAATAGAAATGCTTTTTGAAATTCTGCAGGATTAAAAATTAAATTCCGAAAAGCTTTTTGGGAGCAGAATTGCCATTCTGCGTGAATGCCACAAGCAGAATTCAACATTTCACATTGCTCTATCTAATACTCGATCCAGTGTGCTATTCAGTACATCGTAAACTGGCATATGGACATGCAGGCCATCTGGAAGTTGAGAAGTTTCAGTCTGTGCCTTGTCCATCTCCGCAAGAATCCAATCCAGTATGTTCCTTTGTGATTTTATGTTTAACCTAGTTCGATTTTGCACTACTTGATGTAACTTTGCTTCACTTAAAATTATGTTATTATCATTCATTAAACATCACAACCAACTTAAGGCAGCAGTGGAGGGTAGCAGTGAAACATTTGACCTACACTTGTTGTTCTAGATTGCCTCTTATCTGACTTGTGTGATACCCTGTTTTACTGTTTTATTTAAGTTGATATAATAAAGGAGTTTTTTTTAATATGGCTCAGACCAGGCTTTCGTCACTATTCTCATCTGTTTTTGAACATTCATTGTTTAAGATCATTTTTCTTGTGACTGTAATGAACTAGCATGCGGCAGACTCAGCAGTCTGACCATACAGTACAACAGGATCCAGATACTCAAAGGTCTGCCCATGCGCAAATATTGTGCCGTGCAGCATATTGCACTTTTTTTTGCAGTTGTTTAACCAGGAGTGGCACACTGAGCTGAAAGCTTGTTTACAGGTGCAACCTGGGAGCACTGGGAAGTTAAGTGACTTGCTCAGAGTCACACAGTATGCAAGTGGGGGCTATGGGATTCACCCAGGTCTCCAGATTTGCAGCGCCTGAGCCTTAAACCGCTGCGCTATACTGCCTCTTGGTCCACAGCCTACTATATTCAGAGGCATAGTGCCTGCACAGACACCACTGAATACAGGGTGCTAAGGCCATCAAAAGCCACAGGCAAGAGCACAATGCAAACTATGCACAGCACTGAATATAGCACTGGGGCAGTGCAGTGAGCCACAGCAGGTCAGCGTTGTAGTGAGGGACTCGGGGATACCTCAGATGTACAGCATGAGTACTAGAGATGCAGCGAAGTAAAATTCCGCTTTGCAGCCACTTCGTGTTACTACTCCACAATGTGAAGTGCCCATTTTAAAGCCCCACTTCATGTTGTAATTATGACTTTGCATTGTCCATTCTGCCTTAATTCACTTTAAGGCGGAGTGAGAAGTCTACTCGCAGCCCACACACATCACATGGCTTACACTAGTGTAAGTCACATGCTTTAGGCAGGCAGGAAGTGACTCATGCTTGCAAAAGGGTTTCACTTTTGCCTTGCATTAGGAGAAAGAGGCTGTGTAGGAGAACTTGGAGCGAGAGAAGAGAAGCTGTTGGAAAAAAAAACACTTTCAATCTTTTAGTTTTTTTTTGCTATATAGGCGATTTTGTTTGAGTGTTGTCTGGATTTGTGTTTGCAGTATTTGTGTTTAGTAGTATTTGTTTTATTAATTGTTTCTGTGTGTGTGTGTGTGTGTGTTGCTGTGGTCTGGACAGTTTTACTGACCTCATAATGGAGGGTTAGAGATGCGCCAGGGGTTTGTCGACATTAGCGATGATCGGGAATGGGCATGTGCACGCATGGTGGCCGGATTCGTCTAGACTGGAGTAACATCTTAGGGGTTCCTCCTGAAGCAAGACATATAGAAGTTGGTGCTGCTGCCATGGAACCACCACCTCCTGTGGCACCACTAACCAGAGCCAGCAGCAGCACCCATGTCCCCCGAGGCAACGACTCAGCAGCAGGAAGTGAGGGAGGAGGAGGGGCCAGAGCAGCAAATGCAGCAGAAGGTTTCTGTGCGTCCGAACCCAACTGTAGAGCCACAGCCCCTGGCTCCCACACCATCTGGGGGCTCCCACCTGTGCCTGGTCCTCCCCATATCGCCTTAGTTTGGGCTTTTTTCAATACACTGCCGTGGGACAGCAGTGTAGTGAGGTGCAAGTTGTGTGGTGTTGAGGTGCGCCATGGCCCCCGAGGAAGTCACCTGGGTACAGGGGGTCAGCGCACCCATATGCATAATCATCACCGCCAACAGTGGCAGGCTGCGGTCGCCGAACAGGCCAGCAATGCACCTGTTGTCCCTACTGTTGCAGAGGGGGCAGAACCACCTGCATGTGGCGTGAAGCGGGTGAGGGCCATGGCATAACCTGCTGCTCCAGCACCTCAACCTGCAGCACCTCCTGCTGAGAGTGGCAACCCTCTTGAACTGCCTGCCACACAGGCTGATTTGGCCTGTGCTGTGAGCGCAGTGTATGCTGCAAACCACCGGCTCAACAATGTTGAGCAGCAGTTAGAACGCATAGAGGCACCAACTTCAAATCATATGGGATGCTTCATCTGCGCTGTCCCACCATAACATTGACTATTAGTTTTTAGTTTGTCCTATTGCACCCCTCTGTGTGAAAAAATATATCCCAATCTTGCCCATGATCCTTCTGCCCTCTATCTTGAAATTGTGGTCCCTTTTTCATGCACATCTTTCATTCTTGTCTTCTGGATGCATCTACCCTGTTGTTGAGTCCATTTCTGTGCTTAATAGTTTCTATCCTGCCCCACCCCCTTCCTTATGTTTTGTATGTAATGTCCTTTAATGTATCTTCTCCTGGCTTCATTCTGCTGTATACCCTTCAGCATTTTAGTTCTTCTCCTTTGTACAACCCTTTTTTGACTTCATTTTGATGTTATGGCCCTCAGTACATCCCAGTATACCCTGTCCCCCATCCCTCCATAGTTCCTTCTGGCATGTGTCTTGCATAAGTTTAGGTAATCTGATACAGGTTTTACTGTCCATTTTTGTTGTTGTTTGTCTCCTTCCCCCAATTGTGCACTGTTATGTGTATGAAAATGTTAAGTGTGTTCCATTTTTGTTTTGCATAACCTTGTTTAACTCCCCAAAATGGTGATGACCATGCTCAAAAACGGGTGAAATAAAATTAAGTACAAAGGGTTGTCCTTGCCCTCATTATATTCCAACTTAACAGAACCAGAAAGCCATAACTCCACATGAATAAATGCCAATAAAATATTTTCACAGCTAGTGCAAATGTATTTATGGCAAAAGAAGACACACAGTAATGACCCTTGCGCTTTGGCAGTTAGGCCTTCATTAGTGTGCCCCCTATTGGAGGCCTAAGCACCAGAGTGCAGTGGGCATTTGTGTGTGCCTTGTTTTGCCATCAATAGAGTTGCAGTAGCATTGAACAGTTTTTCTTGGCATGTTCATAGAGTGGTGGCCACAGCCAGGTTTGCCTTATACACTTTAGGCCAGCTACTGTGTACCAGCAGCTGTCCACATAGTGCAGTATATGCTTCTGCAGCCCTGTTATATTCCTGCTTAACAATGTCTGTTTACCCTGAAATATTTTGGTGCCTCAGTAATGTTTCCTTTCTGTCGTGGAGTGTTTGTTAAAAAGCAGGATTGAGCAGTGCGGTAATACTGTGCTAAACAGCATGTGTGCAGTACGCTGTCATGTGCACACACTGTCCAGCTCCTGGCAAACACATATGATGACTTGTTCCACTGTTTATGGTATAAAGACTAAAGATAAGAATATATAACATATATTTTATTTGTACCATCGTCAACAGTGGACCAGTCATATAATATGTTTCACAGAGAGCTCGGTGGGCAGTGTGCACCTCACAAGTGCACACATGCGGTTTAGCAATTATAGCACTGTTCCTCCTGCTTTTCAACGAACCCTACCCAACAGAAATGAAATATTGCTGAGGCACCAAAAATATTTAATGGTAAGCAGACATTATTAAGTCAGAATATAACAGGTCCAGTCCACTAGCATGCTGAAGTAACACTGTGGCCGGGTTGGATTCAGGTGGAAAGCAGTTAGCTGCAGAACTGCCACTGCGTAATGTGAGGAAGTATTTTTTCACAGAGAGGGTTGTGGATGCATGGAACAGCCTCCCTGAGGAGGTTGTGGAGTCAAGAACAGTGGGGGAATTCAAGAATGCATGGGACAGGCATAAGGCAGTCCTAGTGGGGGGTAGGACGAAGTAAGCTGTTGGTTAACTAGGATGTGCAGCTTATCTGTTAGGTAGAGAAATGGGCAGACTAGGTGTGCCAAGTGGTCCTTATCTGACGTCAAATTCTATGTTTCTATGTTTCTATGCAGGGTTTTAAAGGACAAATATACAAGGAATTGGGGGTGCATGAAACTGGAAACGCTGCTGTGTATGTGTAGAATAAGGGCTGCTGATTTTCATGATGCCAGTATTTACCTGTAAATCAGCAGTTTTTCATAGTTTCGTCAGTAATGAAAAGTTCCCCCGAATGTAAACAAAAACAGTGATAGTCTCCGATTCCGAGCCGCAGCTCAGCTCACAAAATGGCATGGACGTGCATACGCGATGATATCATTGCAGCGACTCCACTCCGCTTCTTCTGTTGAAACCTATGGGCACTGTTTTTAAAATGTTTTATATTAGCTCTGTACGTGACTCTCATCATATGTATCAATACTTAGCTTGTACATCCTTACTCCATGAACTGCTTTGGAGCAAATTTTGTCCCTTAGCCCATCTCTAGTGAGTACCCACAAAATGGCAGATGGTGCCTATAGGCGGGATGGAAGGTATTGCCATTCACGTGCACACAACAACATGCTACCGCTACCACACATGCAGGTCATGGCATGCAACAGATGAAGATCATAAGCTTGTACAAAGTGTGCGATACAACAGCTACACACAGGAAAAGCTGGGATGTAGCCCATTAAGAAATGGTGCTGTGCAACATAACACCTGTGAGATGGAAAGTGACAGTCAAAAGGGCTGCATTTTGCCAGATGAGGAACCGTGTACGTAATGAAGAGCCATCACACACAACTGCAGGACCACCAAGGTAGAGCCCATGGTACAGGACTGGGAAGGATGTACCCCATCGGGGTGGTTGTGAGTGGCCAGGGAGGGTACCTCAGAGAACCACACCACAGAGTTTTCCAAGGAGAATAACAGACACAGGACACAAGAGCATCAGAAGAAAACAATATTCTTTGTTGTGCAAAACACATCTAACAGTAAAAACGTATATACAACACTGAAATAAACAAAGGGTGTGGCAACAGACCAAACAACAGGGGAGGGGTTGGGAAGGCGGGTGTGGGGTGTACACATTTGGAAACGGGGATGGGCTAGGCTGCAGGTGGAAGTGGTGGCTTTGTATTCCTGTTAATTTACAGCAGCACGCTGTGTATTTTGGTGAGGCCTTCTTCAGACCCTCCAGCCTATGCAACATCAACTGCTGCTGCCAAATGATGCACCACAGGAGGTCATCTCAGCCCTCCTGGGCCTCCCTCTGCCTGTTGAGCCTTGGCCACTGTTCTTCAGTCACCTATGGGGAGAAAGAATATGTAGTTAAGTGACCTGTGCAAACATAGTGGACCGTATAGGTAATGCTAGCCCATATAGCTGTGGGCCCCTCCAGCACAGACAACATTATGGTATGATGGGGACATGGGTGACACAGCCACCCAATGGACTGGAGACACCCAATACCACCCATACAGCTGGACATGTGTGGCTGCTATCCATGCAAAGGAGTGTCGCTGAGTGAGCACGGGATGGACAGGCAGGCGGCACAAAGGGCCAAAGACCAAGGACGCAGTGGTTGTGGTTAGACGGGTCAAATGTGTATGATGTGTATGGGGCCACAGTCTGTGGTATATGTGGAGCACTGCGCCACCCAGGGATTGCAGAGAGCTGTGGGCCCAGGAGGCATGATCAGAGCTTGGTGACACCCTCCCATGGCAATCGCATTGCGTGGCACTTGCGCAGGCCAAGAATGGCATGGGGGAAGCATGCACTGCTGGGACACACAGGTACGGAGGTTACCACGCAGCAGCATGGCCTCCTCAATCTGGCATGTATGCAGCAGAGCAGCTAGTATGGTACTGACACTTGTATGGCACAGGTGGAGGGAACAGCACCTAGATGACAGCCGTCAGCAGGTGGCCACAGCACAGCTCAATGGCAAGAGGCACAGAGACCCACGGCTGCTGAAGGGGTCTGCATGCTACCTGTGGCACACTGGGAATCCAGTCATGGCCACGGTGAGGCACTTGGGGAGGTGACACAGGCACACACAGGTTGTACACAGCAGTAGTGGATAGGGCAAACACTGGCAAGGCAGCAGGCCATGGCAGGATGTCATGCATGTCACTGTAGTGGAGTGCTCTGTGGCAAGGTACTGAAAGCATGCCACACCACCGCCACAGCAGCAGACAAAACCGTGCTGCTGGGGGGTGAGAGTCCACTCCCGGGCTACCGGAGTTCATGATGGGGCTGCAGACCATGGGTGTGCAGTTGATATTATACCTGTTAGTGGCGTGGGAGGTGCCAGTGGTGGTGAGGTGAACCACTAGCACACCCCTTAAACAGGGCATGGTGCAGGTCTTTGCCTCCATGCGGGATAGTGGGGCCAACACCTGATGCAGAGGGTCCCACACAGGCAACACACTGTCTGCACCCATTAAGTCAGGTAAAGCTGCTGTGGGGTTAGGCCCCTTGGCTAGGGTGGCAGACCCCTGGTGTGGAGCAAGCATGACAAGGTGACCTGTACAGGATGTGGCCTGTGCCGGATGGCAGAGCCTCATTGGTGACCGGGGGATGACCCCTTGGTGGATGCCTATATGGCCATCTGGGGTCAAACACACTGGAGGTCACAAGCCCCAGGACAATGTGCTGGCAGATACTGTGCGCTGCAGCCTGCAGGGCCAATGGACACTCCCACAAGGCCCCTCTTTCCCCCAACCCATATGTGTTCCAGCAGGATGTCCCATAGTGTCCACACTGTTGTCCCCATGAAGCTGCACCACGGATGTCACACAGTGGCACTGCTACTAGGGCAACTGGCAGACGCCACACCACTCAGGGCAGCTGTCCATGCTACCATGTTGTCCATAGTGCTGTGGGACTACCACACAAACAGAAACCAGCAGCCTGGTGGCAACACCACACACACACACACACACACACACACAAGCCGGACTCCTAAGCCACTGCTGAGGTCCCAACCCAGGGCAGGTGTGCACTGTCACCATGGCCAGTGTGGGATACACGGTGTAACGCATGGTGCATGCCAGGCTGGGGGGGGGTCCAGCAGCTGAGCCAGGGACTGCCAGAGTGGCATGCAGTACCCCATCAGACATGTGGCCTGTGTGGATGGCACACTCTGAGACAAGGGCCTTTACCAGTTTGGCGCCACCGGCCCCTGCACACCCCAATGGGTACAACTGGGTGGCTTGGGCTGGGGTGCACACAGAGCACCTGCAGCACAGTGACCTGCGGCACAGTGGCCCATCCATCCGGTGCCAGACCATTGTGAAGGCGTAGCCAAGGTATGACGTGGTGGAGGTTTCTGCCACAGGTCCCCCTGAGAGGGTAGGGCACCAGATGGCACACCCTGTGCTTGGCTATGGGGAGGTAGGGTACATACCCATTTAGGCGCACCCCAGTGTACTGATGCCCTGAGGAGGAGTGCTTGTGGCAGTGTGTCCCAGGAACAGCCAGAGTGCATGGCACCCTCAGCTGGGCCACCTACCTGGAGGGCATGAGGGTCTCCACTGCAGCCCTCCCCCATCACCGAAGCAAAGGCACGCTTTGAAGGGACATCACGAGGTTCCGATTGAAACCTTCCCCCACGCTGAAAAGCCCACCGCTCATCAGCTGGGCTACCTACCTGGAGGTTGTGAGGGTCTCCATCACAGCCCTCCCCCATCGCCGAAGCAAAGGCACGCTCTGAAATGACGCCGTTTGAGGGTCCCATTGAAACCCTCCCCCACACCGAAAACCCTCTGCTCACCAGCTGGGCCACCTACCTGGAGGTCATGAGGGTCTCTACGCAGCTCTCCCCATCACCGAAGCAAAGGCACGCTCTGAAGGGACAATGCAAGGGTCCAATTGAAACCTTCCCCACGTGGAAAAGCCCACCGCTCACCAGCTGGGCCAGCTACCTGGAGGTTGTGAGGTTCTCCACCGCTGCCCTCCCCCATCACGGAAGCAAAGGCATGCTCTGAGGGGACTTCGCGAGGTTCCGATTGAAACCCTCCCCCCCATGCTGAAAAGCCCACCACTCACCAGGTACACATGGAGCCTGCCACATCCACTGCTGCTGTCTGTCAGCTGCTCAAGCTCAGGACTTTATATTCTATTAATTTCACATATACAGTAGTTAGAAGCAGTTAGTGTTTTTGTCCCCACACATGTGGAGATAGTTTTTCATCTGATGCCTGGCAGCTTGCCAGCTGTGAATTCAACCCTGCTCTGTCATGGACTTTAAGAACCTGTATGCGTTTTGGCCTCAAACCAGAGTTTGAAATAATTAATTATTTAAAGTCTGTTTCTGAGATAATTTTTTCTCTGTAGCCACGATCACCTGCCAGCAGTGACTTCAACCCCTGCTCTTATATGGACTTTAAGAACCTGTTTGTGTTTTGGCGCCAAACTAGAGTTTGAAGTAGTATTTAACTTAAAGTCTGTTATAAGCTGAACTGCATGCTGAGTGTCTGTAGCTTTTCTGAGTAGACTTAGCAAATGTAGAAACTGCTTTCTCAAGCCACAATTGCTGTAATCTTAGACGGGCGGCTCCCGTTTAAACTGCAGCTTGCAACCTAATCCCGGTTGTTACGTCCCCATATCCTGCTGCTATAAATAACACTCTCTATCTCCCTATTTCCCTGTCCACAGCTGGGCCACCTACCTGGAGGTCATGAGGGTCTCCACCGCAGCCCTCCCCATCACTGAAGCAAAGCCATGCTCTGACCGGGCGTACGAGGGTCCAATTGAAACCCTCCCCATGCTGAAAAGCCCACCGCTCACCAGGTACATACAGAGCCTGCCACATCTGCTGCTGCTGTCTCAGTTAGCTGCTCAAGCTGATCCCTGCCGGCGCTGTGCACCAGCTCCCTACTGTCCCCACCACCACCCTTGGTAGACATAGGGCTTTATGGTGACAATCACATGATTGTCTAAAACCAATCAGCCCATTTTGTCATCTGCAGCTTATACTAGGTCAATACTAGAGGGCTCCTTCCCAATGCCTTCTATTATAAAATCTCCCCTCTAGCAACATGACTCGTATCTCCTGGGCTCTAAACCATACCATCTTCATCTTAACTCTCCTCTCTCACTCCCACCCCTCTTTCTCTGAGGGCACATCCCTCTCAACGGACAACTACAGCTGCCCAAATACAAACTCCAGCAGCTATGCAACCCTGTCATGCTACCTAACAACAATTCCCCTTGTTTTTCACAGCACTAACCTTACCTCCTGCACTAGCTGCACCTTACACAGGTCTTTAGAGGACCGTGCGCCACCCCCCTCAGGCATTCACTCTCTAACTAGCCCTTATCCCTCCCTATCTCTAGCCCAACTAGTCCGCCTCGCCACCCCAGTTGTGCACACCAAATCTCCATCTAACCTATGCTTCTTTACCTCTAGCCCCAAACTGATCCAGAAAGCCGCTCTCCACCAGGCTATCCTCCTCCTTCTAATCTCAGGCAACGTACACCCTAATCCTGGCCCGATAGTTACTAGTGTTCCCAAGGGGTGTGGGCAGAGTGGCCTACTTCTAACCTCCCTTAATATCTGTAGCCTATCTAGGAATTTCACTCAGCTGCATTGTTGGATCGCCCAACATTCCCCCGACATACTGGCGTTATCTGAGACCTGGCTGTCCCACAAAATCCCAGATGCCTCTGTCACTCTTAAAGATTACTCCATCTTCAGAGCAGACAGCACAGGCAAAAGAGGGTGTGGTTGCGTCATATGTGCAAGAACCTCTCTCCAGGCCCTCCTTGTCCCCCTGCCCCCGCTGGCTCACGGTGCCCAAGCCATCACAATTAAAGCCTCCCTAGGCACCCCAGGTAAACCACTGTACATTATGGCAGTCTACATCCCACCCTCTGACCAAAAACAAGCCTTTGAATCTATTCTGGCTAGCATCTCCCATCTCCCCCCACCCCCAGCAGCGAACTGATTATTATGGGTGATTTCAATGTGAACTGGTTATCCCCTGCATCTGCCATGTTCAAAGCAGTGTCAGTGGCTCAGTAGGTAGTATACTCGCCTCTGAGGCCGGGAGATCAGAGGGCTGTGGGTTCAGTTCCCACATCTGGCACTTGGGTTAATATCCCAGTACTGACACTGTAATGCAGCATGAGAGGGGTGCTGCATTTCTGAGGTGCCGTCTTTCGGATGAGACGTTAAACCGAGGTCCCATCTGCCTGGATTGGTGGTAGTTCAGGTAGATGTTAAAAGATCCCATGGCACTTATCGAAAAGAGTAGGGGAATTTCCCCGGTGTCCTGGCCAAATTTCCCTCATTCACTAAAAATACCACCAACAGCTTAATCTGGTTCAAGGTCAGTTGGCATTCATCTGTATCCCTTCCCCCGGGTCGTGCCTGAAAATAGGCAGGATTTGTCTAGTGCACTTACCCAGTCAACAAAAGCTAAATAAAAAATAAATAAAAGTAAAAAGATGCAATACGTGCCTATGACCTTACCCAGGTTGTCCAGTCGCCTACCAGGGTCGATCCCAAATCTGGGACCTCCACCCTTATGGACCTCATTCTTATGAATAAACCCACCCACCTCACCAAAGTAAAAGTCCTCCCTGATGTCCTAAGCGACCACTCTCCTGTCTCCTGCTGCTGGTCAAATAAATCCACTCCCAGTCAATCTAAAATATCCACCCAGAGGCACCTCAAAAAAGGAGCCCTCTCTCATTTCAAACTTTATCTCTTCTCCTATGACTGGGCACCCATTCACACTGCCACGTCCGTAGACGCTGCCCTCACCTCCTTTATTAAAATTTTTAATACCGCCTGTGACATATTTGCCCCTTTCACTACACAAGTTAAAAGACAGGGATACTCTGTGGATCTCGCACACCCTATTAAAACTGATGTGACACAGACACGACCTCTGGCATAGGGCTTTGTACTCCAACTCCCCACTGACCATCAGCTATATAGAGAGGCAAGAAACAAGTGCACCTGGGCAATTCGAGTAGCTAAGTCTACCTACTACAAGCAAGCACTTACCTCCACATGGGGTGCCGGGAATAAATTCTGGAACAATGTCAAGGAGCTCTGCGAAGCCACTTCCCCATCCCCTCACAGATTCTCAATCAGGACACCCTCACCCAGGATCCTAACACCATAGCTAATGTCCTTAACAACTCCTTCTCCAATCTTAGCCACATCCTACTGCAAAACTTCTTTGACCCAATCCCAAATGGCCCCTCTAGCGCCTCCACACCTAATACATGCCCTCCCTTTCTGCTGATAATCATCTCCTGCAACGAGGCTAAACGCTACCTAACCAAGTCCACAAGTGGTTTTGTTCTTACCTCACTGGCAGGTCTCAGAGAGTTGTCACCGGAATTTATTCCTCTGACGCCTTCTCCCTGCCGTGTGGGGTACCACAGAGCTCCATTTTAGCTCCCATGTTGTTTGCAGTGTATATGCTGCCATTGGGAGAAATCATCAGGAGATACAGTTTGAGTTTTCACTGCTATGCAGATGATACTCAGATGTACCTGTCCTTTCTCCCCGATCAGAGTGATGCACTCTCTGTACTTAATAACTGCCTGGATGAGATCAGAATTTGGATGAGTTCGAGCTGGTTGAGACTTAATCCGGATAAGACTGAGGTATTGGTTTTGGATCCAGGTCGTCCTGGGGGGGGTTTGGGCGTTGGACAGCCATCGGGTTTATTACTTGGTGGCGTACCGCTCTCTACCTCTCGACAGGTGCGAAATCTGGGTGTTATTTTTGATGATGGTCTGACCCTGAAATCCCAGGTGTCAGCTGTTGTCAAATCCTCTTTTTACCATCTGAGGAATATCACCCGGGTGAAACATCTGACTCCCCGGGAGGACCTTCCAACTTTGGTCCATGCCTTTGTTACTACCCGTCTGGACTACTGCAATTCCCTCTACCTAGGGCTACCAGGGGTCGATATCCGCCGCCTTCAGCTGGTGCAGAACGCTGCAGCCAGGCTTTTGACTGGGACTCTTAGAACCAGTCACATTACGCCTGTGCTTCGCGAACTGCACTGGCTGCCTGTTCGGTGGCGGATCACCTTTAAGGTTGGTTTACTAACCTTTAAAGCCCTACACGACCAGGGACCCGGTTACCTGAAAGATCTTCTGGCTCCCTATTGCCCCTCCGTCCTCTCCGCTCCGCCAGTGAGGGATTGCTAAAGATTCCCAGGGTTCGTTTGAAGTTATCAGGATCTCGTGTCTTTGCCTTTTCGGCTCCAACCCTGTGGAATTCTCTACCTCGCTGGTTAAGAGAATGCCCGACCGTTGACAGTTTTAAAATTGCTTTAAAGACATATCTTTTTACCCTGGCTTATTCTTTATAGTTATGGTTGTTTAATGCTTGGATTTTGCTGTTCTATTTATTTTTGTACAGCGCCTTGATTTCGAAAGGCGCTTTATAAATAAACATGACTTGGCTTGAC
The DNA here is from genome assembly GCA_016271365.2 of Neoceratodus forsteri. NCBI lineage: Eukaryota > Metazoa > Chordata > Ceratodontiformes > Ceratodontidae > Neoceratodus > Neoceratodus forsteri. The sequence continues at coordinate 207,375,752 of CM028133.1, read as the reverse complement.
TAACCAAAACACTGAAGTGACCTAGACCTTAAATTCTCAGACTTACACTCGGTGAGACCCTGCCTCACCAAAATACTAAACTGCTCTCTGAGACTGGGTTGGTTTCCAACTCTCTGAAAAAGGGAATCATCACACCTATCCTAAAAAAAGGTGATCCAACTGACCCTGGTAACTGTAGGCCCAACACAATCCCCCCCCTCTCGAAAGTGCTCGAAAAAATTGTGGCTGACCAGCTCACAGAATACCTGAACAAATACAGTCTGCTGTGTCAAGAACAGCACGAGTTTAGATCAGGGCACAGCACCACCATGGCCCTCTTCGAATTCACCTCCTACTTACACGAAGCATTGGATCAAGGGTCACTAGCAGGGACAATCTTTGTAGATCCGACCAAAGCATTTGACACCGTCAGTCATGCACTTCTTATCCACTCGCTCCCCTCCCTCCATCTTGCCCCTGTTTGTATGGCGATCCTTTCTTATCAGTACCTTCCTCCTTCTGTATAGTATTAACTATCTCCCATGTTAGGCGATTATTTTTTAAGGTTATTACTAACTTGTACTGCAACAATTCTTTTTTTTTTTTTTTTTGCCATTCACACTTTATTGAAAATTTTTTGGTTACAGGAATACATCCATCAGCACAGTAAATGGAGAAGAAATGACATCAGACATTGAATATAAGTCGTTCCGGATGTATTCCACCCACCACACCCCACCTCTCCCCAATTCACCCTCCCACAAACCCCCTCCCCCAGCACAGCACACATATTAACATCTTTTGACTTATTATTACAGTTGTCATACTTGGTCTGGTAAAGAATAAAGTGAATATAGGGGACCCCAGATCCGTTGAACTTGAGCAGATTGTTCTGAAGACTAGCAACAGTCCTTTCCGTTCTAAGGTTGGCCAGGAGTTCTTGTAACCATTCGCCATATGTGATATCTAATGTGTCCTTCCAGTGCCTTAAAACCACGTTTTTAACAGAAGCGGATATCAGACAAATATGATACCTCCTGTTTCGGACACCAATAGCGGCAACGTCCCCTAAGACGCATATCTCCGCCATAAATAGGTTGTCCAGCCCCAAAAGAGGATCCAGTTTCTGCTTAATTCTGTCCCAAAGTGAAACTATTTTGGGGCAATACCAGAAAATATGAAGTAGGTCCCCAGTATCCTGTTGGCATCTGTAACAGGTAGAAGAGGACACAATACCTAGTCTAGTTAATTTTAAAGGGGAGTAATAAATGTTATGCAATAATTTAAATTGCATTAGTCTAAGTCTGTCTTGCAACAGAAATTTATGGCACGATTTCCAGATGCATGCCCAATCGAAATTGTGCTCTGGAAGGAGCTGAGACCAGTAATGCTTCGGAGCCAGATTTAGGGGGTGTATCCAACTAAGTAGTATACTATAGATGGCAGAAACTGCGTGAGCTTTCCCAACCAGTGGCTCCAGTGTACCGCAGAAATCGGGGGCTGCGCCCGTAAGGGGGATCATGCCCAGTTTATTAACCAACAAGTGTCGAAATTGAAAGACCTTAAATACATTAACCTGTGGGATTTGAAATTTGTTCAAAATATCAGTTGAGGTTAACCATTTTCCCTCTGCCGATTAATAAGTCTTTGATCAAAACCTCCCCTAACAGTGGTAGCCAGTTGCCCCGATGGGTTTGCCATCTATTAGGAGGTTGGAGTTGCCTATTAATGGTTGAGATGGATCTTTATTATGACAATATTTTAAAAAGGTACATAATTGCGCATGGACTTTAATGGATATCTCAATAAGGGAGTTACGAAGAGATGTGGGTAGAGAGTTTGGCGTACAATACAACAAGGCCCTGGGTGTGAGCCCTGAATCAACTATACGAGATATCTCCAATGTTAACCATAAGGGGACATAATTGCTAGTTTCATGACAATCGATCAATGTTAACCACCTAAGATATTTGTTAACATGACTGGCCCATAATACAGACCAATATGAGGAAGTCTCAGGCCTCCAGTCAATTTGGGAGCGACTAATTTGTGGTAAGCCAGTCTGGGTTTCTTGTAGCTCCAAATGAAGCCGGTAATTATGCCGTGGACTTTTTAAACCACTTTAGTGGGAGCCAAATATTTAACATATTTATAGGATAGAATAGACGGGGAAAACATTCATTTTACTAAATTAACTTTTCCCAAATTGACAATGGAAGCAGCGCCATCTTTAAGATCAACCTCAATACCATACAATAATGAGTCTAGGTTTAACTGAACCAAGCGGGTAGGGGATCTTGTTAAAGTAAGGCCTAAATATTTAATTGCATCAGCATTCCAGGCAAGCTCAAAAGAGGTAATATGTACGTACGTTTTATAATTCAAGGGAAAAAACACAATTTTTCCAGTATTGAGCTTATAATTAGCAACAGCACTAAAATTCTGGATTATTTCAAGTAGAGCAGGAATAGAGGAGGACGGGCGGGAAATCTGCAACAGTAGGTCATCTGTGTATGGAAGTCATGGTTTTGTGTGTACCATGTTTCTGTGACTGCCACAATATCCAGCTATTCCTCCTCCATCAAGGCCACTAATTCAGGAAGCTTGTTACCCAGACTACGGGCATTGGTACTTATTGGTCTCCATTTTTTGATGGCTTTACCTTCTGTTGCAGCATCCCCCACTGACCGTTCTACCTCGGTCTTTTTCTCATTTAGTACCCTGTTTTGTTGGGAGAGGCTGGGATTTTTCTGCTGCTTGTCAGTGTCTCCCCCTTTGACTCGTTTAAAAGCTTGCCAATGAAGCATTTAAACCGATTGCTGAAAAGACTTGTTCCCTTCCTGGACAGATGCAGACCATCCTGCCAGTATAGGCTGGTGTCCCTCCAGGTGGAACCCCAGTCCCCAATGAAGCCAAACCCCTGTGCTCCACACCATTTTTTCAACCATTCATTAAACTGCATGGTGCTAATTACCCTCGCCTCCCCCATGCCATTGACAGGCAGCACCTTTGAGAAGGATACTGTGTGTGCTACTTGTCTTAGGCCCCTCCCCAACTCTGCAATGTCCTCCTGCACTGCTCTAATCTCATGATGAGCCAAGTCATTTGTCCCTAGGTGGACAATTACGTCCAGCTCAGATTCCCTTGCAGCTGTTCTCATGATCCTGAGGATGCTTCCTGTCCCTCAAGCCATGGCACCAGGCAGGCACCTTACTTCAGTTTTCCCAGCTCCTCCCAGTTCTATACCCCTAATAATTGGAGTCCCCACCAGGAGCTGCCTTTCCTGTGATGTCCTCTGCCTCCTTCCTGTGGGCCTCCCTTGTGACAGTTGTCATCAGTCTTCTTTATGGTGCATCCATAGGGAGCTATGCTCCCCAGAATGTGTATGGATTGTGAGGAACAATTGACTGGGTGTGCCTCTGTTCCACCATCCTCACCTCCCTGAGCCCACTGTGGTCCAACTGCTGTGCTTTCTTTGCAACCTCTGAGGTAGTGGTGGTGGTGCTAGTGCTCCCTGGATGGGGGAGGTTCCCTTCCTACTGTCCAGTGTGGTCTGGGGGATGGTTTCCTTACTACTGTCCAGTGTGGCCTGAAGACGGGCAACTTCCTCCCTCAGGGCAGAGAGTTGTCTGCAAATAGGGCAGCATCTCAGCCTCCAGAAAGACTCCCGGAAGACTGCTTCCCCACAGCCATTACATTGCACTACTCCCCACATGTTTATCTACTTTTTTTTTGTTTGTGTGTGTGTGTGTGTGTGTGTGTGTGTGTGTGCGTGTGCGCGCGTGTGTGTGTGATTGGTTATATAGAAATATATATATTATACAATGTGTATGCTTATATTGTCAGTGCAGTGTGCTAGAGAGAGATATGACAGTGATATGCACCTTGCACTCTTGAGGAAATGATGTCAGAACCTCAGGTATAAAGGAACTACTTCCAGGGGTGGGTGGGGTGAGGGTGGGAAGGGTTGGGCCTAAACTGTGCCCTCACAAAACAATCAGCTAAAAGCTCTCACCCACCGCTGCATGAGTGCCTTCCTGTCAGCAAGATACCCTACACAACAATTTGACAGAGAAAATACCCTGCTAATCAAACAGAGAAAAATCCAGACATCCAAGTCAGACACAGGTAAACCTCTCCAGCCCCAAAACAGCCTGGTGGTTTGTGAGCCACAAAGGAAAATCAAATATGCAGTTATTTCAGCCCTTCTGAAGATGCTGACAAGATAAGCAGTTTTGAAAACCCCCTTCCTGAATTAAAAACTAAAATAATTAAACACAAAGCAATACCACTGTAAAAGTAAGGAAAACTTCTCTCAGATGTAAGCAAGAGAGAGAGATTAGTTACAGATATCTAGTCCAATATAGTAAATCCCACGCAGCTTCTCAGTTGTTTCAAAGCACACCCAGTACACAACTTGGAAGAAGATGGACTTCTGTCTGAAACAGGATCACACCAGTAGTTTATAGTAATTGATCAATGCTGATCAGTGCTGAAATGGTCAAGCTAGAACAACTGGCTCATTGAAACATTGCTGCGATGGGGTTGTGGGCGGCCGGTAGGGTGTGAGCAGCCAGGGACGGAGTGGGTATCCACTGTCACCTGTGTGGAGATAGTGGAGCTTAGTGTCTTGTTCAGGCTCATATTGCCCCTAACCCTGTGTACCACACCCATGGCACCTATGGCTTACCCACCCTTGCCCCCGATTTGTCAGTCCTACATGCACACTCATCCACTACATGTCCTATGGGGATGTCCCCACTCTCGAATCGATGGCACAGTGCTGACTGGTACCATATGAATGAATTGTGTGCTCCACCAGGGTGCATGGCACAGACATTGATGATGCGCCCTCTGGCATCACACACCACCTGGCAGTTGACACTGGCATAACCCTTCCGATTCCTATAGGTGGCCCCTTTGGGGCCAAGTGGCATGCGAATGGCCACATGGGTGCAGTCTATCGCCCCTAGCACGCCAGGCATACGTGCTACCCTGTGGAACTCCTGTATGTTTGCTGTGCACTCCGCCGTGGTGCTGGGGAAATGGATGTACTCTGCAGCATGTGGCAGCAGTGCGCTGAGAAATTGGGTAAGGATGCGTGACATGGCCGACTGTGTTATGCCTGTGGTGTCCCCTGTTGGTCTCTGGAAGGTACCCATGGCGAGCAAGCACATGAGGGTGCCTGCATCACATCACTGCACAGCTCACAGAACTGCCTCAGTATTGCCTTGTTCAGGCGGTACTGGCCCACAATCTCGACATCTGAGTAGAGCTCAAAGCTGATGCGGGCTCGGTACTGCCTGTTGGGGGCGTACCACCGACGGGCCCTTCCACGGCCACGTCCCCCTGCAGCATGCCTTCTCACCCCCCTCATTACGGCTTCCATGTGGAAGCTGGCACTATCCATGTCCCTGGCTTGTGTCCCCCAGCTGTTGTTGCTCTGTTCCCCCCGCTGTCCTGACTGCTACCTCCACTGCACCGGGTACACCTACTGGCCTCTGCACTCTGTGGCCCCACACACCTTCCCTTGCCCCTATTCTGTCCTCTGCTCTCCCGGGCCTGCCCTCTTTCTCCCTCTGGCCTTCTCTCTCCCTGCCTCATGTGGCTTCCCTGTAGCATTCTTGTGCCTCTTCCTTGATCCTTTTTATTGTGGCTCATTTCCGCTATGGTGCAACTTCTGCCTGATCCACTGTTGCGCATTGCGCAAGTCTTTGAATATCACACTGCGCACTTTATGCATGGTTCCACCCCCTTCAGTTGCGCATGCCTTTATTAGCATTGTGCTGTTGCTCAGCATGTTTTCAGTGGTGCAACTGCCTCCTGCTGAATATCGCAGAATGGTGCATTTTCAGACTTGCGCAGGCGCAACCCTATTGCGCATTGCACAACCCTTTTAAATATCCCACCCAATATGTATAAAACTGCTTGCTGAAAATTGTTTCATTTCTACTAATGATATTATTTTTGTGTCACCACTATACTACATCTGTGAGTAGGGATATTAATAGATAGCAAAATAAATATACAATAATGGATGGGGCAGTGTGCTTAATGAAAAATTAATGGTTGCCCGAGGTGTGGGATGCTACATAAACCCCAAGAGGTTTATTAAAGCATCCCACACCGAGGGCAACCATTACTTTTGAATTTTAAACATACTTTCCCATGTTTTATTATTTATAATTGCTGGTCAGCAATTTTTTCCCACATTGATGCTGTTTGTCTGTGACACACACACACACACACACACACACACACACACACACACACACACACACACAGTATCTTTTTTTAGAAAAATAAATTTTTGTTTGTTAGGCATCTTTTTTTTACAGCCATTTCTTTGTGCTTTCTTTGTTTTTACTTTCACTTGCTACAACAGGGCTTACCTCTGTTAAGTGCTTTGAAGCCATTGGATCCAGCGCAGTGCTCTGTTAAGGAGGCATTTCTTGGGAGATGTTGTGCTGTGCGGGTTACAGATGGCAGGATCAACCAAATAAGAGGCTTTATACAAAACACAAGGTTTTAAAAGAAAACAGGACAGCTGGTCTGTGGCAGCTCCTCGGTAAGTGGGATGAGGAGCCGCCATGTTTGTTAATGTGTTTAGCCCACCCATGGGAAGTGGAGAGCCAATCAGGATGTAGCTCTTTTTTGATTGAAGTGGCGCGTGTTTGCCATTATAACCCGCAGGTTATAACGGCAAAATTATAACTGGTTCAGCCTATGGAAAAAATTGCTATCCAGTTATTATCTATGTATAGCACTATATAATTTGCTTCCTAGAGTATATGAGTAGAGTGTTTATTTATATTGTAATGACCTAAATACTTAGTACTTTTTTGTGTTCCAAACACAGAAAAGCAAAGTAACACAGCCCCTTTCCTAAAGTAATCAATAAAATATGTTACATCTGTTTTACTTGCTTTTTACCATGTATGAAAATACATTACTTCCACAGCTTGCAAGCACAGCATTACAAATGTGTAAATAACATGGGTAATGCAGAAGCTCTGACATTCTCTGAGAAATCAACTTCTGAACAGTAGGTCATGTGAAGGACCTAGCACCGATCCTGACTTGTAAGTTAGGAGAAAAAGTACTATTTTAGTAATTGTGGCAGATTTTATTTATTTTTTTATTTATCAAGTCTAGGATTACAAATACCTTTGATCCCTGGCTCTTTTACAAAGGTTCCACGTCAGAGAAATACAAATTATGGGGAACATCAATACAGGCATTACAACAATGTGGACATTGCAAACAGAGTACAAATTAATACAGTTCGAGGGTAGCATTGTAACAAGGCAGCCAGCGGCATTTGTCAGAGAAAATAGACAACAGATAAGAAGTGCCAGAGTCATAGGAGAGGAAGGGGGGATGGAGACCAATAACTTCTTAAGTTGTTCTCACATTTATGGCCAGTTACGCTCAAAGATCAATATTTAGCCAGTGAATAGTGTCCACCCTGGTGGGTGGAAGGGAAACCATTAAAACTCTGCCATGGAACTTATTATGGATAACTCTGGTAACCATGGAGGCAAGCCATACAAAAACAAGGATACTAGACTTTAGAAGGCCTGACTTTAGCAAAATGGGTGAATAACTGAGGAATGCACTACCAAATGGCCAAAAAGGAGGGGTGGAAGAACAATGGAGAAAAAACAAAACTGCTATCATAGAGGCAACAAGCCTTTGTGTGGGACAAATAAAGAAAAAAAGTGGAGTAAAAAAACACTGTGGTTCTCAAAAGAGGTAGCAGGGAAGGTTAAGGAGAAAAAGGCTGCATTCAGAAAGTATAAGGAATCACAGAAGGAGCACGACAGGGAACTGTATCAATTAAAGCAGAAAGAAGTGGGGAAGGCAGTCAAAATAGCAAAGGCCCAAACTGAGGAAAAAATAGCCAACTCAGTTAAGAAGGGGGATAAAACTTTTTATAGGTACATTAGGGAGCATAGAAAGGTTAAGGGAGGAATAGCGAAGATTAATAAAGGAGAGGGGAGGTGGGCAGAGGGAGACAGTGAAAAGGCAGAGATACTGAGTGAATACTTTTGCTCAGTATTCACAAAAGAAGAGGAGGAGGAGGAGTTAACTAAACCAGACAGTAGAAGCACTCTGGGTAGGGGGTTGACACCAGTCCATTTACAGAAGAGAGTCATGAAAGAACTCCTAAAACTCAAGGTGAACAAAGCAACTGGGCCTGACGGGATTCACCCCAGAATCCTAAAAGAACTAAGGGAGGACCTCGTGACACCACTAACCACACTTTTTAACAAATCATGGGAGGATAGGGTAGTATCTGAGGACTGGAGGAGGGCAGATCTGATTCCCCTTCACAAAAGTGGGAGCAAGGCAGAAGCAGGAAACTACAGACCTGTTAGTTTGACCTCAGTGGTAGGGAAAATGATGGAATCACTTCTGAAATAAAGAATTGTTGAGTACCTAGAGGACAGCGGGGCACAGGACCCAAAGCAGTATGGATTTACAGCAGGAAGGTCATGTCAGATGCATCTAATTGATTTCTTTGACTGGGTGACCAAAGTAATAGACCAGGGAGGGGCTGTGGATATGGCCTACCCAGATTTTAGTAAGACATTTGACACAGTCCCACACGAAAGACTAATAATCAAGTTAGCCAGCCTAGGAGTGGGTTCCAGGGTGGTAGCCTGGGTAGCAACCTGGCTACACAACAGGACACAGAAGGTAATAGTGAATGGAACACATTCCAAAGAAAGGGGAGTTACTAGTGGAGTACCTCAGGGCTCAGTACTGGGTCCAGTCCTCTTTAACATCTTTATAGGTGACATTGCAGAGGGTCTGGAGGGAAAGGTATGCCTCTTTGCAGATGACACAATGGAAACAAAAACCCAGGAGAAGAGTACACAATAGCAGGGGAGGTACTAACAACAACAAAAATGGAAAGGGACTTGGGGTAGTCATATCAAATGACTTAAAGGTGGGTAAGCAATGCAAGAAGTCAGTAAGGAGAGCCAGGGGGATACTGGGATGCATAGGAAGGGGCATCACAAGTAGAAAAAGGGAAGTGGTTATCCCTCTGTACAGACAGTTGGTGAGACCCCATCTGGAATACTGTGTGCAGTTTTGAGACCCCATCTACGTGTAACCCCTAGATGGCGCTATCCCAGGGGCTACTACCCTGCCTGATTTGCCACTAACAGGTTGAGGGGCCTGGATCCAATGGCGGGTGCCTCCACCCAGAGGTCAGGGTTTGCAATAGTTAAACTAACTTGGTCACAGCCCTCTGGGACACTGCAACCCCCTTTCTTCCCACTAGTGGCCCACACAATATATCAAATTACCTTCACAGTATACACTTACCCCCAGGTCTGGTTCCGCACTGGGACCTCCTGTGAAATGAGATACAGTGCAACAATCACAGTACAGTACTTTAACATAGACAAATACCTCAGGCAGTATAACTTTGCTGAAACAAGCAGCTTTGATTTATTTAGGGGATATAACAAGGACAGGGGAAATCAGGTTAATTAGCTTATCACTCTAATAATCTACTTATGGCTCTGTGCACAGGCCTATCCCTATCAGTTACTGTCCCTGGGTACCCAAGCCCTAGTGGCTAGTCCAAACCGTGGCAGCTGGTAGGGCCCTTTCACACAGAGAAAAGGAGAATTAAACAGTCAGCAGTACAGTAATTCCATTTGGATTTAATGTGGCAATTCAACAGGGAGCGACCCTGAATTAGTACTCACGACCTCCAAATAAGATAGGGTCCTTCAATGTCAGCAGGGCTCACTTGAGGACACAAGCCTCTTCACACATCCATATAAAAGAAAGCACTATACCAGGCAGGCTGCATCTGTATCCCGATCGCATTACTACACAATACCGGGAGAACACACAGCAGATTCAGTTCCTGACAGACCGATTGCAATTTTCAGCAATTCCTCCAGTCTTCTACAGGGTGAGCCTGGTTTCTACCTTCAGAGATCCTTTGATTCTTTTCACAGGACAGATTCAGTCCTAACAAGCTGTTACACAAGCTGCAGACCGAACTCTGGGCCTTACACACGTTTTTGACTAAAACTGCACACTGAAAAGCACAGGGCTTCTTCCTTCTTCACTGCCAAAGCTCAACTGAAACTCCAACCGACAAAACGGGCACTTCCTTTGAGTTCCTCCCAGTTCTTGACTGGATTGGCTGTCTCACAATAGACTGCTGCTGTTGGTCCAAAAGGCACTGAAGTCTAAACTACATCTCCCAGAGTCACTGCCCATACAATCCTCTTGTGGCTGGCTCAGATTATGAGTCCAAGTTCTGATTTGTCCAAGGCACCATTTAGAGCTAGCATACCCCACACTGATTGGTCCAGTTCAGCAGTTCAAAACTAGAATGGGGAACTAGCAGACACAGTTCTGACTGCAAAGAAAGCAGGTTAGACAAACTGTAATTTCATTATTACTCTAAATAATTTCTGGCAAACAGTTACATCTTTCAGATAGGTTCCCTTTGCACTCCTAGTGACTGCAAAATGGAGTGAATTGGCAGTAGCTTGAGTGGTACTCAATCAAAGAAACACACAGTCCCCATACAAATTAATTATGTCTGCAAGCAGACAGCTCTTAAAGAGACAGTACCAGAGGTTCTAAAACACTCACTGATAAATGGCTTAAATGCCAAACACCATTCAGGCTTGGAGCATTCAAGCAAGCTCCTGGAAGTCTTTGGGAACCCCCATTTGCAGGGGGTTACACCTTCCTGGCCTTGGGAAAGCTTGACGTCCGCCAAGCAAGTACCCTAAGTTTCAACTGCAACCATATACATTTGCATTAGGCTCGCATATGTAATCATCAGTCAATATATCATTTTACCAAGAACACATTTCTGAAACATTGCAGTACGTCACTCTTTACACAGTATTACATACAATTGTACCATAACTCAAGTTATTACCTCTTGTACATGAAACTTGAAGAGAGGCCCTTCCTATCAGTTACCTTGGGGCTGGATGGGCAAGGGCACCATACTTAGAGGGCAACACAAGTAACTTGAGTTAGCACTGACGCCAGTTTGGGCAATGAGCTCGGGACACATACACTCCTTTATGGACAACATTGAGAGGCAAGTCCACGGGCCTCCCAAGTGAATCATAACTGAGGTGCACCACAGGCTTTACAGCTCGACCAGTCTTTCTAGGGGAACTGTTATAGTCTCTGCACTCTGAGCCTCATTTTCAGCATTGTCCTCACTTGTCAGGAGTCTCCATGGGGGTAGAGAGGCTAGAACTTGGGGCACTTTCAGCTCCAGGAGTTACAGTTTCTGAGTCCACAACATTTGGCTCTGCATGGAGAGCTTCTCGGACACTGGCAGTGGACTGTCAGGGCACTCAAAATACTCTTCTTGTTCGGGTGTATCACCAGTCTGCCCCAATCTATCATTTTCCTCCCTGAAAGCTCAAACAGTTCAACCATGCACAATGATTCCATTTCATCTGATCTGATGCTTTGCACTTCACTTTCTGGGAGCATTGGCTCCAGGGATGAAGCTGGGGGCTTAGACAGTCCAGAAGGCCCAGCTTTGTCTCCAGTATTGACTAGGGATTGCCCCAAACAATTGACTCAGTTCGTAAGAAGGATAGTATTCAAAGTCACTCTCACTTTCTTCCGATATGGACTGACAGTCATGCTCAACTGGGACTTGTGGAGGAACACTTTAACTTTGCTTCTGTAGGTGCAGACTTTCTTGGTCTTTTCTTAGCAGCAGCTCTAGTCACTGGTCCAGAGGGGCATCTTCTAGGGCTCAGACTCAATTAAGATTTGTCCAATGGGCAGTAAATGATTTCTATGCATTGTTTTACATCTTTTGAATTATTCTCAGGCCTTACTTTGTACACTGGCAGATCATCTAGTTTGCCCACTACAATGTGAGGGAGATGGTGCCATCTGTCAGCAATCTTGTGCTTGCCATGCAGTCCCAGATTTCTTAGCAATACCCGATCTCCTCCTGGAGTTCCTGTGCTTTCACCTTTTATCATACCTTTCTTTGTTGGCCAGATTTCTTTTGGCAGCCATGGTTTGAGCCAGTTGGTACGCATGAGTTAGCTGGGCCTTTAACTTTGCACATACTGTAAATAGTTGTCAGCTTGAACCCCATCAGGAGAGACCCCAAACACACATCTACTGGTAGTCGAGCTTCTCTTCCAAACATCAGGCGGTAGGGGAGAATCCAGTGGCATCACTTTTGGTGCAGTTATAAGCATGTACCAGGGTGCTAATTTGTTGGCTCCATCTAGGCTTGTCCTTTGGGTGCAGGGTGCCTAGCATATCTAGCAAAGTAGCGTTGAAACGCTCAGGCTGTGGGTCCCCTTGGGGGTGGTAAGGAGTGGTTCTGGACTTTCGCACTCCCCACAGAGAAAGCATCTCTTTGATCAGACGACTCTCAAAGTCTCTCCCTTGATCAGAATGGATTCTTTGTGGAGCCCCATAGTGAACAAAAAAGTTTTCTACAAGTACTTTGGCCACAGTGGATGCTTTCTGGTCTTTGGTGGGGAAAGCTTGGGCATATCTCGTGAATGGTCAGTGACCACCAGCACATTACTGATATTTCTTTGATCTGACTCCAAAACTCAGAAAAATCAATACAGACCAGCTCCATGGGTGCACTGGTGGTGATGTTAACAAGGGGCAGCCCTCTGGGGCAAAGCTTTCCTCTGTAAGCAGCGACTACAAGTTCGAATGTGTTGCTCCACATCAGCCCCATCTTAGGGCCAATAGAATCTGGATCTCACCAAGTCAAGTGTTCTGTCTATACCAAGGTGCCCTACTGTGGTTGTGCAAGGACCTCAGTACTGAGTCTCGAAGGCAGTGGGCAGCACTAGTTGTTGTTTGTTTACTTGTCCCCTCTGTCTACTGTTTCTCTGTACAACAGTTTATTGATCAGTTTCAACTTAGGACCTTCTTTGTATAACAGTGCAGTTCTCAAATCAGTGGAGCGTAATTTGGACACATCTTTCCTGCATAGAGGGCTTCTAAAGCTGCTTTGATCATGGGATCGCGGATTGAGCCCCGCCTATACTGTCATTGTCCAGCTGAGGCAGTGCACCAATGTCTATTGCAGAAAAGTGGCAATAAGCAACAGGTATGCAATTCTCAGAGGCTCCCAAGCAATCACTATGCAGTCCACTGCGTCCTGTGGACATTTGTTCCTCCCGTCAAACTTCGGCAGAGTGCCCGAAATGTCAGGTTCTGCCAATCGACCCAATCATTCTGGGGAACAGGCCTCGGGAGAGAGCATCAGCATCTATGTGGTTCAGACCTGCTCGGTATTCGAGAGCATAGTCATATGTAGATAATGCAGAAAGCCACCTATGGCCAGTGGCATCCAACTTAGCTGAGGTCTGCACATAGGTCAAAGGATTATTGTCAGTTTTACTAGTATTTTTAGCCCCATACAAGTACTCATGGAATTGGTCAACAATAGCCCACTTCAAAGCTAGGAACTCTAACTTATGTACAGGATAGTTCTTTTCGGATGGGTCAGGCTTCTACTGGCAAGGCCACTTGGTCTCAGGCCATTCTCGTGTTTTGGTACAACACAGCCCCCAACCCTTGTAAGCTAGCATCAGTGTGCAGGACGTAAGGTTTTCTTGGATCGGCATAGGCCAGCACTGGAGCATGGGTAAGTTGATATATGATCTCATGAAAAGCAGTCTCACAATCAGGAGTCCAGCGGGCCCCAAATACTTCACTGATGAAAATACACTCTTTCAGTCTTGAGGGCGCTGACTTTTGGTATTTTTGTGGGTTGGGGATACCCTTGAGTAAGGTTAAGTAAAGGGCGGATCACTCTTGAATAGTCCTTGATGAAGCGCCGATAATAACCACAGAATCCCAGGAATCTTTGCAGTTCTTTAGATTTTGGGCTGTGGCCAGGTGGTCAAGGCCTCAACTTTACTTGGGTCGGTCTCTATTCCTCGGTGGATACTATGTGTCCCACATACTTTACTGATGTTTGAAAGAATTGACACTTATCAATGGACAGTTTAAGCCAAAGTCCTCCAGTCGGTCCAATACCTTAAATAATCTGCTCTCATGTTCCTCCAGTGAGCTGCCAAACACAATAACATCATCTAGGTATACCAGGCACTCTAGTAAGTTCATGTCCCCACTGCACGCCCATCAATCGTTGAAAAGTGGCTGGGGCACCTGAAATCCTTGAGGCATCCTCATGAATTCATAGAAGCCAAGCGGACAGATAAAGGCCGTCTTCTCACGGTCCCCTGGAACTATCGGATCTGGTAGTACCCACTGCGGAGATCCAGCACAGAGAACCACTTGCTCCCGTTTAGGCAGTCCAAAGCATCCTGAATGCGGGCATTGTGTACTGATCAGGGATAGTCCGCCGGTTTAAGGTGCGATAATCCACACACATCCTTACTGTTCCATTCTTTTTCTCACTACCACAATGGGGAAGCATAAGGGCTTCTGGATTCTTGTATTACACCAGCAGCTAACATCTCTTGCAGATGCCGTCTCACATCATCTATGTCAGCAGGTGCCAGGCGTCGAGACCTCTCACGAAATGGTCTTTGTCATGCAGCCGGATATTGTGCTCAGCTCCTTGCACGATCCTACATCCCATTCCTTTAAAGAAAACACCTGGTCTCTCTGGGCAAGCTTCTCACTGATCCTCACTTTCCATTCAGCTGGCAGCGGGAGTCGCCGAATCAAACAAGTCAGGCGTTACTCTGTCATTCTTCCTTGAACTCTTGCTGCTGGTAGCACTGCAGTGTCTGCACAATGCACATTAGCCAGGATGCAACCTCTGTTTACCTCGAATGTCTCTTTCAGACACATTATGAACTTGGACCATTACCCTTCTGGCATAAGCATGGGCTCTAGCGGGCAAAATACTAGGCTTGACCAGCAGTCCCTCTGGCAATTTTCCATCGCCTGGTGCATCCAACATTAATATTTTATTCTTAACATCCTTTCTGATACGGACCTCTCCTGTAAGGTACACTGGGCATTTGGCGCCAGGATCAGAGACTCAGGATCCTTCTTCCATACAATTTCGACCGGTTCCTCTGGTTCTGTTTTTCAGCATCTCTCTGTGCCTCATAGGCCTTCTTAATTAAAGCTGAACTCTTAAAGCTCTACTAGTCTTTGACCCCTGTTTTCATAACACAACTGTGCCAGCCTTCCGAACATATGAGCATTTGTTCCAATCAACAAAGGACACCATCATACAGTCCAGTGGGGGACACACTAAGGCTAGGGTCTCTACTTGTTCGGCCACTCCAGCCACGTGAGGGGAAAGACAGCCAAATTCGATATATTCCGGAATAGGGTAGGCCTTCTCACTTAACCCGCACATGCAGTCCTTCTAATGGTTGTAAGGGACATCTGACAAATGCTTCTGATACCAACCTGGAAACATAATTGTCACTTGGGAGCCACTGTCTAATACAGCTCTTGTAGACACTCCATTCACCTTTACAGTGGTCTCCATGGAGGGACCCACTATTCTGGACCAGTCTGGAGAGGCGGTAGTGGGGGCCTGGGCAACTGACCTTGCCACAAAAGGACGTGAATTAGCATTTTGGTGCCCTCACTGGGATCATGTCGTCACCTCTTAACCACTGATTTTCTTCCGAAGCTCTCCTTGTAGCCTATATGCAACTTTGTCAGTGTCTTTTGGGGACTGGCATTCCCTTTCATGTGCCCATCTTTCCCACAATTATAGCAAAACATACTTTCTGGAGTTTGAGCTGGCCAAGGCGCCACACTGGGAGCCAGGGCGGGGTATTACTAACTGGAAACCTTGGTGCCATCTCTGTCTGCGGCGTGATAAGCCTTTGGAGACATCTCGCAGTTCTCCACTTCATGGTCAAGGAATTGAGTTTGGAGCTGTTATCAGCAGGAGATACATGGGTGGGTACCCCCCACCCCATAGCAGATGCAGTCGGATATAGGTCAGGGCCTGACTTGCAGGGCGTGGCTTTCATAAAGGGACTGTTTTTAATTCCGGATCTCTCTCAACAGTTCGCCCATTGTGGCATATCTTTTCCTTGTTAGAGCACTCATTGACTGTCAACCTCTGCCCTTGAACTTCACTTGATGGGTCACCCTCAGTCACTGGGTCGTAGCCAGCTGTTGGTGCAGGTACCTCCCAAGGTCGCCTTTTCTCAACTCCTCGAATTTCTCTCATTAACTCATCATAGGAGGGTGGGATTCAGTCGATTTGCCAGGCGAACTGAAGCAACAGCAGTTCTGAGAAGGGGCAGACTTAAGGATTCTGTCCAGTCTGGTTCGGTCCAGTTCAATCGCTGGCAAACTACCCTTTCTGAGGCATTCTTGCAACAATTTTTCCAGCCGAGAGACATACACGGACAACAACTCCCTTGGTACTGTTGTGCATTTCTTACTCTCCACCATGGGTCCTCATCAGAATCTGGGCTCCCATACACATTCTCAAGGCCTCAAGATAGGCCTGTGCAGTCGCTTCAGGGTTACCGGGGTCTGCTTAGCACGGATGGTAGCCAGGGCAGGACCTCTGAGGCTCTCACTAACCCCTCTTCGCTGGCCCGAGCATTGCCATTCTAGCACTTGGGGGCAACATAGTCTATCCAGGTCTCTCTCAGTCATCCTCCCCTGGGGGGTGGGAGGGTGCCAGAGAAGATCCTCAACCTTCGTAAGAGTCGTGACTAATGGCAGGTGCAGAAATAGGAGTCTGCATTGGTTCAGCCACCATTACGGGCACTGGAGCAGGAGAGGGTGTTGGGGAGGAACACCCCAGGTGGCAAGAATAGTTTCTTCAAGTCCTCACAGTTTTCCCCTCTCCAGCAACCATTCAGCAAATTTCTCCTCAAAAGTTTCAGATAGTGGTGGGGCTGATTCCCCCAGGTCTTTACTGTCCTTAGTTATCACTCCAAGCAGTGAGGCTCCTCTGGGGTAATGGTCTGTGGCACTTTGGAGCTATCTATGGGATCCTTAAACTCTACTAGGGCCAGGAAAGTGTGGGTGAGCAGATTAGCTGCCGACCCACCACCACAGGGTTTTGTAAACCTTCCACCTTGGAAAGTACTCCCTGCACAGTGTCCGTATTGATACCCAGGGGGATGTCCAGGATAAGCATAGCATTTTGGGGGTCGATCTCCTCCCCAGTACACCACTCCACCAGCCGTGCACAGCCACTCTGTCGGGTACCCATTTTTTTCTTAACAGTGGTTCAGTAAATATGGCCACTAGAGGACACACAATCCCAGCGGTGAGCCTCCAAAAATTAACCCTAGATGGCGCTATCCCAGGGGCTACTACCCCTGCCTGATTTGCCACTAACAGGTTGAGGGGCCTGGATCCAATGGCGGGTGCCTCCACCCAGAGGTCAGGGTTTGCAATAGTTAAACTAATCTGGTCACAGCCCTCTGGGACACTGCAACCCCCTTTCTTCCCACTAGTGGCCCACACAATATATCAGAATTACCTTCACAGTATACACTTACCCCAGGTCTGGTTCCGCACTGGGACCTCCTGTGAAATGAGATACAGTGCAACAATCACAGTACAGTACTTTAACATAGACAAATACCTCAGGCAGTATAACTTTGCTGAAACAAGCAGCTTTGATTTATTTAGGGGATATAACAAGGACA
The DNA here is from genome assembly GCA_016271365.2 of Neoceratodus forsteri. Lineage (NCBI taxonomy): Eukaryota > Metazoa > Chordata > Ceratodontiformes > Ceratodontidae > Neoceratodus > Neoceratodus forsteri. The sequence goes on along the minus strand of CM028133.1, from coordinate 207,358,143 downwards.
GGGGAAATCAGGTTAATTAGCTTATCACTCTAATAATCTATCTATGGCTCTGTGCACAGGCCTATCCCTATCAGTTACTGTCCCTGGGTACCCAAGCCCTAGTGGCTAGTCCAAACCGTGGCAGCTGGTAGGGGCCCTTTCACACAGAGAAAAGGAGAATTAAACAGTCAGCAGTACAGTAATTCCATTTGGATTTAATGTGGCAATTCAACAGGAGCGACCTGAATTAGTACTCACGACCTCCAAATAAGATAGGGTCCTTCAATGTCAGCAGGGCTCACTTGAGGTACACAAGCCTCTTCACACATCCATATAAAGAAAGCACTATACCAGGCAGGCTGCATCTGTATCCCGATCGCAATTACTACACAATACCCGGAGAACACACATAGATTCAGTTCCTGACAGACCGATTGCAATTTTCAGCAATCCTCCAGTCTTCTACAGGGTGAGCCTGGTTTCTACTCTTCAGAGAATCCTTGATTCTTTTCACAGGACGGATTCAGTCCTAACAAGCTGTTTCACAAGCTGCAGACCGGAACTCTGGGCTTACACACGTTTTGACTAAAACTGCACACTGAAAAGCACAGGGCCCTTCCTTCTTCACTGCCAAAGCTCAACTGAAACTCCAACCGACAAAACTGGGCACTTCCTTTGAGTTCCTCCCAGTTCTTGACTGGATTGGCTGTCACTCACAATAGACTGCTGCTGTTGGTCCAAAAAGGCACTGAAGTCTAAACTACATCTCCCAGAGTCACTGCCCATACAATCCTCTTGTGGCTGGCTCAGATTATGAGTCCAAGTTCTGATTTGTCCAAGGCACCATTTTAGAGCTAGCATACCCCACACTGATTGGTCCAGTTCAGCAGTTCAAAACTAGAATGGGGAACTAGCAGACACAGTTCTGACTGCAAAGAAAGCAGGTTAGACAAACTGTAATTTCATTATTACTCTAAATAATTTCTGGCAAACAGTTACATCTTTCAGATAGGTTCCCTTTGCACTCCTAGTGACTGCAAAATGGAGGAATTGCAGTAGCTTGAGTGGTACTCAATCAAAGAAACACACAGTCCCCCATACAAACTAATTATGTCTGCAAGCAGACAGCTCTTAAAGAGACAGTACCAGAGGTTCTAAAAACACTCACTGATAAATGGCTTAAATGCCAAACACCATTCAGGCTTGGAGCATTCAAGCAAGCTCCTGGAAGTCTTTTGGGAACCCCCATTTGCAGGGGGGTTACATACGCAAGGACATAGACAGGATGGAAGCAGTCCAGAGGAGGGCAACTAAAATGATGCAGGGTCTGCATCAGAAACCATATCAAGAGAGACTGAGAGAGCTTAATATGTATACCCTTGATGAAAGGAGGGACGGGGGGGACATGATAGAAACTTTCAAGTACCTCAAGGGAATCGAGCAAAGTCCAGGAGGATAGCATATTTCAGAAGAAGATGTGTAAGACCAAGGGGGCACAGTTTAATGATAGAGGGGGGGACAGCTCAGGGGTAATGTGAGGAATTTTTTTTTCATGGAGAGAGTGGTGGATGCATGGAACCACCTTCCTGGGGAGGTTGTTGGGTCTAAAACAGTGGGGGAATTCAAACATGCATGGGACAGACATAAGGCAATTGTAGTGGGGGGTTGCAGGAAGTAGGCTGTTGGTTAACTAGAATCTGCAGCTTATCCAATAGGAAGAGAAATGGGCAGACTGGTTGGGCCAAGTGGTCCTTATCTGCCATCAAAGTCTATGTTTCTGTGGGACTGCACAAGCAACCATGGATCTACTGTGCATTAATCCATGGTTGCTTTGAGGTCACCTGATGCTGTTTGTCTAATGTAACATAGTTATTCTGTGCTTGTATTTATGCCATGTTACAAATTCTATTGCCACATCTATTCAGGTTCTCTAACCAAGGCACCTTTCACTTCCTTTCCTGCCAGTCCAGAACAAAATATCCTTGGTATTTTAGGTGCAACACTACTGCTGCTGCTGCTTGATAGTCTCCCAGTACTCATATTGCAGCTTACTTAGTTACTTCTCTTTAAGCCATTAGACACCACTGTCACCCCTCTTAACTCTCACAGCAACCCCATGGCAACCCCTGACTTTCTTCAACCCCCCTCCTTGTCCTCCTTTTCTTCCTACCTATCTTTCCTCCAATTTCTCCCCTGTCCTAACCCAGCACCCCCTCCTCTGCTTTCTGCCCCCTCTGTAACATAACCACCTCTCCACCGTATACCCCCCCATTTCACTACCTCCTACTACCACACATGGCAAATCCACTCTGGTTTACTCAACTGCTCTCATTAACATAGAAGTTATTCGTTGTCTGCATGCTTGCACACCCCCATCACGTTCCCCAACATATGGCTATCACCTAAAGCATGAACGTCATGCCTCCCACCTTCAGTTTGTCTATGACACGCTCCAAAATGCAGTGGCATGCAGTTGAAAGGGGGAGCTACGCTTCAGTGAGCAGAGATAAGAAGCATAGCTCCCTCCCCGACACGCAGGCGCGCGCCCCACAGTGATGTGTGGCCGACGGGTGCCCAATCCCCGCCGGCTGAGCGCTGCGCCTCCCCGCCCCCAGTAGGTGCCACGCTGGGAACCCACCCCAGCGTGGCAATCAGTCCATAGGCGGCAGGGGTGCCCAATCCCCGTTAGCTGAATGGCCCCCAGCGTCCTTGTGCCACACTGGGAGCCCACCCCAGCATGGCAAACGGTCCCACCACGTCTTTTTTTTTTTTATTTTGAACCTAAAAAACGAAAACGGTCCCACGGAGCGTCTCCCCACCCCCCCCACAACCCGCACTCCATCCACTGTGCACCCAGCCTCCCACGCCCTCCCCACCCCATACTTACCTCTGACTCGTGGACGATCTTCGTGGACCGGGAACACGCCTGCACTTTTCAAAGCCGACCGCGAACTGAGGAAATGGTGGTAAGCTGTATAATGGCCTAGATAAAGGGGTTTCAACTTTATTTGCATATCTCAGGCATTTATAGAATTTTGCACAAATTTTCAACATAGGGTTTTGGGACACCTTCTCCTGATTGATGTCATTAAACAGAGCAGAGCATGCCCGAAGGGTGATTTCGCCAGCAGTGACTGCAAAACTCACCCTCTCGGCCCGAATACCCGCCATGACAGTGAAATTATTCAGAAGGGGTCCCAAAAACCCCGTGTTGAAAATTTGGTGCAAAAATTCCAAGAAATGACTGTTTTATGAGCGTGCGTTGTGCAGTTCCTACGCAGGCTCGTAAGTCAGAAATTTTCAATATTTTCACTCCAGATTTTCAACATTGCCATTTTACCACACCTCCTTATGAGCAGTACAGCTGTCATTTTTCACATCCTGCCCAAAACGTGTTTCCGCCCATGTAGCGCACAATGGCGCAGTCGGTGTGCAAACTCAGTGTATGGGACACATTAACAAAATCACAGTGACACTGTTCATGAGCAGAGGTCTTAAAATGGCTATGTTGAAAATTTGGTGAAAAAATTCCTAAAAATGACTGTTTTACGATGCGTTGCGACAGTTCCTACGCACGCTCGTAAGTTCTCAAATTTTCAATATTTGCACTCCAATGACTTCCAAATACCTAAACAGCACATAGAAGCAAGCAACATTCGGCATTGACAAATGCTTGTTATAGTTTGGTCTAGTGATGCTTTTAATGATCTGTGCCAGCCCCATTTTATCAAACAGGTACTTTAGAGAATTAGATTTGGCACTGAATTAATCCAGGTTCAGGTCCCCTAAAATTAATGTCTCATTTTTGTTTTTGCTCAGGAATTAGTGTAGGGAGGCATGTAACAGCTGATTATGTTGATTGCTTTGGTGGTTGAAATGGCTTTTTGTAGTGCTAGGCTTTCAAATTCCTTTGGCTTTGAGGTGGAATGCAGGACTCTAGGATAATATCTCAATGACATAGATGGACCCAGGGCTCCAGTTAACTCCATTTTGGGAGTATATGACTACCAAAAATAAGGCAAAAACTTCCAGAATAAAGGGGGAGGAAGTCACTGACTTCCAAATGTAAAAAAATAAATTGAATGACTTCCAAAACTGAAGGCATGGAGGCTAAGAAATTATGGATTTTTTCTAGAAGAAATTGTATTTTACCACTAATATTTGTATTAACATCCATAAATTGATCATTCCTAGAATATTGGCATTCAAATTGTGGGATCTGGGAAGTATTTTGACTTCCAAAAAATTGGAATGACTTCCAGATTTTGACTTATGGAAGTATTTGACTTCCACTAAAAATAAATTAACTGAACCCCTGGATGCCACCCCAGCTCTGTCTGCCCGGTAAAGGGAGTAGGACAGAAGTGCTATGACTTGATCCTTAATGGTATTTTTTAGCCATGTTTCTGTCATCACCAACATATCTGGGCTGGTGTGTGAGACCCATGCTTGCACGTCAGTTATTTTCTTTTGAATGCTACAGATATTGACCAGCATCATTTCTAGTCTTTAGCGAAGGCACATTCTACAGGAGACTCCAGTGAGGTGCAGTGTTCCCCATTCATTGTTTTAGCGCGGTGGGCCACCACCCTATATTTTTTGCCACCACCCTATATTTTTATCCATTATTATTTTTGTTTTTTTATAAAATCCTCAAAAATATCTTTTATTGCACTACTACTCATTTAATACCAGCACACTATATATTACTTAAAATCTACTTATGCACATGTGCAGTGCATATAGGACGTCCAGAAAAATAACGCACCTTTTGACCTGATCACCATTGCCACCGCCCTATGTTTTCAGAGAGTGGGGAACCCTGAGGTTATAGGGCCAGGGTTAAGCTCTGTTTCCTGAGCAGAGAAGAAGCATTAGTATTATTTGCTAGATGTAGATTTTCATAGTGATATTAAATAATCTTCTTTGTTGGTCCTGCCTGGCGCATACAACCATATACCATTTCTTAATTGGCAGGAAGTGGTAGTTCACTGATGCACACAGAATTATTGAAGCTCTGATCGGTGCGGGATATCTGGATATAATAGTGAGTGCTAATGCACTAGTAGTGGTATCCCACTGTGGGTGAGAATTTAATTGGGTGATAGGATTCGTGATAAGGGAAAATGCCTGGTTAGCAGGGGTGGTTTTAGCAACTGTGAATAGGGTAAATAGGTACAGTAAAAATATAATTATGGTGAGCAGTTTTGTTCATAGAGGCTACCACTGTATTAAGGCTAAATAAGACTCTCTTAAGCTACTATTTAATATGATTACATTAACACTAACCATAAACCAACCAAATAGTGACCTCTAGTGGAGAGATGTGAGACTGGCTAAGAGACTCCTGGCAATTCAGTCACCCCAGTCCCCACAGTTCAGTTTCAGCAAAACATAAAAGCTGGCAGCTAGTTTTGATGCATGGGGGGGGAGGAGGGGCTAGGCAGACTGTAATATAGGGCCAGATTGGAGATCACTGATGTATTACTGTTATATTAATGTATTTTTATTATTCTTTGTTCCTTAAAGCCCTTTTTTTGTTTTACATGCAGTACTAACATGCTAAGATGCCAGAAGAGTTGGCCTAAAGATCTATCGAGTCTGCTGGAAAATCAGCACCCAGTCTGGACACCGTTGCTGTCTTCCCTCGTAATTCCCCCAACCCATCCCTCAACAGAGTTGGACCTCCAGATCTGGCATTTCTCAGCTTTACCTTTCCCTTATATCTATCCCAGCCCCTCTTGAATCCCTCGACTGTACCCACAGCCACCAACTCCACAGGCAGTGCGTTTCATGTGTTCACTACTCTCTTGGTAAAGTAACATCTCCTAGTCTCCCCCCTGAGCCAGCCTCATGGAATGCTCCTGGTGGCCCCCTCCTCCCTTAGCTGGAATACCCTATTTAAGTTCTAGATTGCTCCGGGAAGGTAAAGTCCCAAAAATGTAGAAGGTGGCGACCATCATCCCTGTCCTCAAAAGTGGTCCCCGAGACAAGTTGGGAAACTATAGACCAATCTCCCTTCTTAGTCCCCTTGGGAAAAGTCAGGAAAGACTAGTCTGTACCCAGCTACAAGTCTACCTTGAGCAGCACTTTCTCATTGCTGATGTGCAGCATGGCTTTAGATAGGGACATGGCACCGACACTGCCCTCATCTGGCTCATGGTGGGACATCCTTGCCTCTATGAACCAAGGCTTCCCAACAGGCACCCTCTTCATTGACCTATCCAAGGCCTTTGACTTGGTCAGCCATAATCTCCTACTCACCAAACTCCTGCTCCTAGGACTGGATCACCACTCACTCTCTTGGTTCGAGAGCTATCTGAGTGACCGTTCCCTAAAAGTCCACTGGAAGGGCACACAGTCTGGACTCAGACCCGTCACTGCTGGGGTGCCTCAGGGCTCAGTCCTGGGCCCCCTGCTCTTCTCACTCTTCCTCAATGATATTGAGGGGAAACTGCTCCCTCAGTAAGCTCATTCTGTATGCGGATGACACTGTCATATACTGCAGTGACCCCCAACCTAGTGTCATCTCCGCAAAACTGCAGGACAGTCTCTCAACGCTTGAGGCTTAGTTCTCTACGAATTCCCCTTATACTCAATGAAGATAAAACCAAATCCATACTGTTTGGGTCTAGACACTTGGGCCTTGACAGAAGTCCGCTGCTCCAGATCAGCACCAACCAAGGAAAAAGAGCTGAGATCATGACCAGCTTTAAATACCTTGGGATCCATCTTGACCAGGAGATGACCTACAGGCCCCATACTGACTCCATAACCCGGTCCATCCACCAAAAGCTTGGTCTCCTCTACCGGCTGGGGAACTCTCTATCCTTGGCTGCACACTGGGCAATTTCCTGCTGCAATCTTCTCCCCACCATTCTATATGGTGCCCCTCTACTGCAGTTCCTTCACGAGTTGGAATTCAACAAACTTTCTGTACTCTATAATCGAGTGGCTCGGTTCGCCACAAACTCCTCTCCTAGGAGGCATCACTGTGAGGCACTTAAGGGACTTAAATGGCCCACTCTACGACACAAACTCGTGTACCATGTCACTTGCCTTGCCTTCAAGTTCTCTACCCTAGGTCCCCCTCCCCATCTTAGTGGACTACTCTTCACCCAAAGAACAAACCCGAACCTTGCGATCATCTACGAAACACCTCCTGGACATCCCTCGGATACGTTCCAACCAAGGCAAACGTTCTTTCAAATTTGCTACCTCCCACCTATGGAACTCCTTTCCAGCTAGTTTGACTGACTCTCCCACCCTTAACCAGTTCAAGTACGGACTCAAACTTTATCTTCTCAATCTCAGTCTCTGTGGCTGCAACCGTTAGCTCCCAAGTCTTGGTCTCATGCCAGCCGAACTGCTCTGAACCTCCCTTCATCCGGTCTGTATTCTTCCAAACCTATGATGTTAATCCTCTGTTGTTGTCTAACAACCCTTCTAACTGGTGGGTAACCAGATGTCTGAATGTGAACCTGATTTCTGCTCCTGTATACTGTTGCTAATGTTTATCTGTGAAACTAATGTAATCGCTGTAAATCATGCCTGAGTCTAATTGAGAACCTGATTTTCTACCCCTATATATTGTTGTAATGTATATTTGTGTAACTTATGTAATTACTGTAAATAATGCCTCTAAATGTCTCTTTATGTAACTAATTCCGTGTCGCCCCTGAAAAAGGGACCTCTGGTCTTAGTGGGCTTACCCGGTTACCAAAATCCAAATAAATAAATACGCTGACCCTCTTCATTCCCTTTAGATATTTAAAGACCTCGATCATATCCCATCTGTCCCTCCTCTCCTGTCCTTCAAGGAGTACAAGTTCAGCTCCTCAAGTCTCTCCTCATAGGATCTCTCTCCCCAGCCCTGTGTCATCCTGGTTGCTCTCCTCAAGACCCTCTCCAGATGTTCAATGTCCTTTTGTAAGTAAGGACTGCACACAGTACTCAAAGTACAGTTGAACCAGACAGTTATACAGAGGAAGAAGCACCTCGCATCTCCTCGAGGTTATCCCCCTGGCAGTGCACCTGAGCATTTTGTTTGCTTGAACCGCAGCCCTCCTGCACTGCTCAGAGTTATTCATTTTGTCATCCATGACCACCCCAATATCCCCCCCCCGAGACCTGTAGTTTCTTCCCTCCCAAAAAGTACTCATGACCCAAGTTCTAAAGCCCCAAGTGGAGAACCATACATTTCTTGGCATTAAACCTCAATTTCCAAGTGTGTGACCACCTCTCCAGAGTCTTCAGGTCCCCCTGTAGGGCTGTTCTACTCTCCTGCCCATCCACCACCTCTCCCAGCTTCAAGTCATCAACAAAGAGGCTCATCTCACTCCTGATACCATTCCTGATGTTAGAGATGTAAGCATTAAACAGGAGTTGGCCCAACACTGATCCTTGCGGGACCCTGCAAATGACCCGACTTGGAGATGATACCTTCCTCACCACTACCCTCTGAGACCACCTAGTTAGCCAGTTCCCTATCCACCTAACCATCCTTTCTCCCACCCCCATTCCCTCCATCTTGTCCAGGAACCCTGGGCGTGGCACCGAGTCAAACTCCTTGCTGAAGTCTAGAAAGAGAACATCCACTGGCCTTAACAGTAAGCAATTATTTGCGATTACTTTCTTCAGGCTTTTAATCAAAATGTGGGCAACGTGTTGTTCAAGACACACACTCAGAACTAGATCTGCAGTTATGAAATGTGAACTTTGCCAATACTGTGTTTGTGGTTTTTCATTCAGTTTTTCGCTTTGCTTGGTAAACACAAAGGCTTTCTGTGTGACTGCCTTGGGATTAGTCATTGGTATTCACGAATGGATTTGAATTAGTCTGTTCCCGTGTGATAGTCTCATGTCTGTCTGCTGTAACATTGACACATAATGGCCCACCCCAAGTCAAAGCATAGCCTAGTCACATTTGGAGTGCTGCCAAGCCAGTGTGACAAATCTCATCTTTTTGTAAGGGGGGGCACATCTGCAGCTACTGCGTGCTGGTCACATCTTTGGTCAGTTCTCTGGAGAAGAACTTGCCCGTCTAAAATGGCATCAACTAGAACAGAACCAACATCAATTGGGTCAATAAATAATGAGAACAACTCTGGAACCAAAACTGAACCCTGTAGTATGCCTTAATAAACTCTATTTTCTGAGGAATAACAGCCATCAAACTTGACAGTCTTTTGTACCTTGTTGGATATATGGTCAGTGACTAAATCCAAGGTTGACTGCCCCAAATTTAAGCATTTAATTTCTTTATTTGTTTTTGTTCTCTGGTACAGGCCCAACCACCCAGACCCATCACACAGCATCCCAGTAACTTAGCCCAGCCTCCTAAAATAGAAAGGAGTGGGTTGTGTGGAGGAGGGCCACCCAAAAGCAGATGTATTGAACAAATACTTCAGCTCAGTATTTGAGGAGGGGGATGAAAACTGGCCAAAGACTGAGAGCAAGGGTGTGTTGGGGCAGGAGGTGGACACAAGTTATTTTACAGAAGAAAGAGTGCTTAGGAAACTATTAACGTTGAAGGTGAACAAAGCAGTGGGGCTGGATGGGGTGCACCTGAGGATACTGAGGGAACTGAAGGAGGTGCTGGCTGCACCTCTGATGACCCTTTTCAGTCTGCCATTGAAAACAGGGGAGGTGCCTGGGGACTGGAGGAGTGTGGGTGTAGTCCTACTACACAAAAGTGAGAATAGAGAGGAGGCAGAGAATTACAGGCCTGTCAGCCTGATATCAGTGGTGGGCAAGATAATGGAATCGCTATTGAAGGAAAGGATTGGGGAATACCTTGTTGCTGGTGTTGTACAGGATCTGAGGCAACATGGTTTCACAGGAGGGAGGTCTTACCAGACAAACCTGATCGAGTTCCTTGATTGAGTGACCAAGGAGGTGGATCAAGGAGGGGTGGTGGATGTGGCCTATCTGGATTTCAGCAAGGCCTTCAACACCGTTCTGCATTGGAGGCTGATAAGCAAGCGGAGGAGCCTAGGAGTATGGCCTAAAGTAGTAAAATAGATAGAAAGTTGGCTGAGCAAAAGGAGTCAGGGGGTGGTGGTAAATGGCACCCACTCTGGAGTAGGCAAAGTGACTAATGGGGTGCTGCATGAGTCAGTACTAGTGCTAGTCCTCTTCAGTGTCTTTATTAGTGACATTACAGAAGTACTGGAAGGGAAAGTATGCATGTTCACAGATGACACAAAACTCTGCAACAGAGTGGACACACCAGAGGGTGGATAGAAAGAGGAATGATTTAAAAAAAAAAAAGGAAGAATAGTCATGGGTTTGGCAGCTGGGTTCAATGTAAAAAAGTGCAAAATCATGCACATGGGGCACAAAAACCATGGCGCAATATACCAAATGGCAGGAGAGGTATTGACAGTCACAAGGCAGGAAAGGGACCTGGGGTGATCATTACTGATGACCTAAAGGTAACTATACAGTGTGGCAAGGCAGTGAGAAAAGCTAGCGGAATGCGTGGATGCATAGGGAGAGATATCACAAGGAGGGAGGTAATAATACACCTGTATTAGGCAACACCTTTAGTACTGTGCAAAGTTTTAGAGGCCCCATCTCCGAAAAGACATAGATAGAGTGGAGGCAGTACAAAGGAGTGCAATCAGAATGGTGCAGGGCCTACATCAGAAGCCATATGAGCAGAGGCTCGAGAATTTAAATATGTACTCCTTGGAAGACAGGAAAGAATGGGGGGGATATGATAGAGACATTCAAGTACCTCACTGGAATAAACAAGGTACAGAAAGGGAGCATTTTCATAGGAAAATATGCTTGAGGACAAAGGGGGCACAATATGAAGTTTGGGGGGGTGCTCAAGGGAAACATGAGAAAATACTTCTTCACGGAGAGAATTTGCTTGGAACAACCTACCAGAGGAAGTGGTGGGGGCTAAAATGGCGACAGGATTGAAGAATGCATAGGACAGAACTGGCCCGGTGGTACTGAGGGTTGAGGCACTGGACGCCACACCTCGTGCTATGCCAGCGGCCTGGATTTGGGAACAAGCCCGGGTTGTCGGGAGTTCGGTGAGGTGGGCAGGGCAAGGAGTGTGATTGAACTGCCACAAGGCGACTCTCCTCTCCTGGGGAGGGATGAGGGGTTACCCCGACCCTGGGCTGCCACCAGGTGGAGGATAGGTGGTGGTTCGGTCAACAGGGAGCCCAGTAACAGCCAGGGGTAGAGCGGAAGGGGCCAAGCTGGTACCTGGCATGTGTGTGCGCCTCCATGTGCACGCATGACCGTGTCTGCTGGGGTCTCAGGAAAGGGGAGAAAACCGGGAAGAAAAAGCAAAAATTGCAAATTAAAAAAAAAAAAAAAAGAATGCATGGGATAGATGCAACGGAATCTTGGAAGCAAGAGAGGGCTGAAAGCTGGAGTTCAAGTAGGGGTGTCAGGTGGCACTATAGGTAGTGAATTTTGGGTAGGCTGGGTGGGCCAAGTGGTCCTTATCTGCTGACAACTTCTGTGTTGTTCTTTATGTTTACATTCTTCCTACGCAGTTACCACAATGGTGGGATCAGCAGGCCCCCTCCTACCTGCCAGAGGATGGATGTGATTCATGGAGGGAGGGCCTTGTCACTGGTGCAGAGCCTGTGAGGGGTCGGACCTCTCATGTTGCTCTTTTGCCCTGTACAGCATTTTCCCTTCTGGTTTTTCTCCTCTGGGATGCCGGCTTCATGGTGGTATATACAAGCTCAAATGCAGCCGTGGAGTGCATCACCACCGGCATCCCCCTGCCCAGTAAGTCTCTCCAAGCACACTGCCTCCTGGCTCACCCAGGTAGCAGTATTGCACCAGAGCATGACTGCCCTCCCTCCCTGGTGGAACAGAGTGTCCTCTGAGATGTGCAGTCCTACTCTCTCTAGCCAGCCCCCTACAACCCAGGCTCATTCCTGAACCCAGATCACTGGCATCACTACACTGACGGGCCCCAAATTCAAGGATTTTAGTCTTGTTAATAAGATGCCATACTGAAGAAAATCAAAAGCCCTGGTCAGGTTCATGAGGACGGCACCGGTCAAGTAACCCGAGTCCTGGCCAGTACAGTTGATTTGTGAACCTGACCAAGGCAATGTCTGTTCTTTGCCCCTTTCTAAATCCATGTTGGCAGTCCTCAAGGAGATTTTACTTATCAACACAGTTTAAAAGCTTGGTGTAAATTATTTTTCTTGGGTTTTAGTCAAAATGGAGAGGTTAGAAATTGGTCTGTAGTCGTAAAGGCATGTAGTTTGCTCCCCCCACCTCCCACCCCCATTAATCGGAACCAAAAATATATCTTTTCATATTGTTGGAAATTGTCCTGTACAAGAGGACAGGTTAGAAATCTAAGCAGGTGGTTCAGAAATCACAGGGGTGGCATAAAAAAACTAATTTAGGGACTACACTGTCTTACCAGTAGCTTTTATCCTTACTTATTGAATTCATATGTTTAAAGACTTCAGTAGTAGTCACAGCCTCAGATAAAACTGGTTTTGAGATCAGGGCATACCTCCCTTCCCCTCATAGCCCCAGGATGCATCTGGAAACAGTTTAGGACAAGCTCAGTATATCTTCCCTGGTGAAGATTTTGAAATAAATGAACGGATAAATTATTTATTTGAAAACCTTTTACCAGGTAAACCATACAGAGAATGGCAGTCTTGTTTACAGATGTGACTTGAAGGGAGGGGTAACAAGATGGGGAATACAGGACTAGCAAAATAAAATCAAAATGCTAACAACCCAAAGATACAACATACATTGAAGAAATAACTGGAGAGTGAAATATGGACTGGGGTTCATGTCACCGGAATCAACTAGTTCAGGCCTGTAGGACTCTTCTGTATTGGTAGAATGGGTCACACTCCAGGAACAGTCCAGGTGCTTGTAAAACTACTGCACTCAAACAAAGAAACACGCTGTCCAGCAGGCCCACTATCAGTTCATGTAAGCTTCAGTATGCAAATGTACGGAATCACCCATGGGCTGAAGAGTGAGTCCAGTCTGCCTGTGGATGATTTTGTACATTTGTACACCGATGCCTAAATAAACTACAATACTGGACCTACTAGAGTGCTTGTTTCTCTGTAAGACTGTAAGGGCCAGATATTAAAACCATTGCGCCTAGCACAAAACCATAGCATTGGAATAGTGCTGGATTTGTGAGAGGGCTGCAATATTCAAAAGCTCTGTTAGCGCCAGCACTGTGCGGTAGCGCCGACGTTAATAAATAATAGTATGCAGGGGCAGGGTTAGGACAGCACCCATGAAGCCAGCAGTGCAGCATATTCAAAGGTCTAGCGCCACACTCAGACATTAGCGCGACCTGTAGCATGGCGCCAAATACCGCCAAGAAAAGGCTGGCTGTAATGCGGTGGTGCCCCCCCCATGATTCCCGACCCCCGGTAGCCCCCTGAATCAAAGAAGGAACTGGTGGTCTAGTGGTCCCCCAACCCCCCCTGCAGGAATCACGACCGGTAAAATAATGTGAAATCATTCTATTAGTCTAGTAGCCCCCACCCCATATGAATCCCAGCTGGTAAAATAGTGGAAATACATTTTCCTGGTAGTTCAGTAGTCCCTCACCCCGCTGCACAAATCCTGACCCCGTAAAAGGTTAAGATAGTCCTTTTCCAATGTACGGTAGTTTGTACAGTAGCGCTCATTCATACCTCAGTCGACGGCTGGCCGTGGTGGTAAGAGGAGGGCTGAGCCGATCGCCGGCTCTATTCGTGGGGGACTATATTGATGAGTGGGGGCATCACTGCCAGGTGGGGGGAACACTAGACTACCATGGAAAATGTATGTCTTAACCTTTTACAGGGTCAGGATTCATGCAGGAGGGTGGGGGGACCACTAGACTACCAGGGAAAATGTATTGCTTAATATTTTACTGGTCAGGAGTCGCGTGGGGGGTGGGGACCTCAAGACTACTAGGAAAAAAATAATGTCTTAATGTTTTATGGGGTCAGGATTCATGTGGAAGGGGTGGGGTACCACTGGACTACTAGGAATATTATGTTTCATTATGTGGAATGGGGTCAGATTCATTGGGGGAATCCATACTCCAACTGCCCTGAATTTCCTCACATTTGTACTCTGCCCTCTGTAATGTGTGTTGTTATGACTGAACAGTGGAGAGTGTCAGTATAACATAATGTCAAACATTAAAATTACAGATGGTATTGTAATAGACAGCTAAAGGTATATGCACTAGAACTACATGTACAGTTATACATACATACATACAATACAATGCTCTCATACAATTCTGGAGTATAGAATTTGTGCAGTAGATTGATATAGGTAGAGCTAGGCTGGCCAGAGAGAGACCAGGGTGTGTGCGAGTATGTGTATATGCCAGCTATTCAAGAATGCATGGGGCAGACATAAGGCAATTCTACTGGGGGTCATGAAGAAGTAGGCTGTTGGTTAACTAGGATATGCAACTTATCCAATAAGTAGGGAAATGGGCAGACTAGGTGGGCCAAGCAGCCCTTATCTGCCATCAAAGTCTATGTTTCTGTAGTCTTCAGACAATACGTCTTATACTGATCCCCCTATTCTATCATCTTTCTGGGTGAATAGTTCCACTTTGTGAGATGTGTCCCTGATGTGGGGTCTTTGTCCCTGTTCTTGTAAGCCCTGTCCCTGATTCAGGAGGCATGGGTCTGGGAGGTCTGTATGCACCAACTGTGCTCCTGCTGCTTCCAGCCTATCCTTCCATTCCGACCAACAGGGGATGCTGTGGGCACACCTTGGCCTGCAGCATCCAGCCTGTACTTCCATTCCGACCAAAAGGTGGAGCTGTGTGCACCATGCAGTAGCACCGGGCAAACTGCATAGTAATGTATGCTAAGCAACACATAATGAAATGCAAATGTGCCTGTTTGCCCACGGATTACCTAAGTAGGCTTATTTGCATGGGAGCTTTGAATATTGCTCCTGTTTGCCCCGGGCTAACCAGTTTGCACCGGGCTAATGTGTTAGCACTGTGCAATTGAGTTAGCCCCAGGCAAACCTTACTTCAGCATAGCACAGTTCTGCAGTGTGTGGCTTACGTTGTTGTTTACAGTCATACCTCTCAACTGTCCCTGATTTTACCTCAAAATATTACTCCGTCCCTCCTAAACATTGTGTTTCCATGACCAAACAGTAGGAATTGTCAGCATAAAATAATGTAAAACATTAATGTTAAAGATGTGTTCTTCCTTAGAAAATGTATTGTATACTAAACCACTTATTCTACCAGCTTCCTGAGTGGATATCATCACTTTTTAAGATGTGTCCCTGATTTTAAACCTCTGTCCCTGATTTTTTTTTAAGCCTTGTCCCTGATTAATGAGGCAGGGAGTTGAGAGGTGTGTTTGCAGTAGCTGTGAGACCTCTCTGTGCAGTCACACACGATGTTCTCCACCTGCAACACTGGCTTGCTACAGAGTCTAATGAGCTGCAGTTGCAGTTTGCACATCCCTGTTGCTATATTCAGTGCTGTCTTATTCCCGGGCTGTTTTTGGCCTGCACTCCCAGACCAGTTTGCCCGGCTTCCTTAGACTGCTATATTCAGCAGGATTAGCACCGGGCTATTTCCTTCTCAATATAGCTTGCTTTGTGCTCCGGGCTTATCGACACCAGGATGATCAAACTCGTCCTGCCGCATACTGCCACTGTGTATGTGGCATTGTTATACTGCGCCCCCGCAACTCCAGCAAGTTACATCACTGACCTCCTGGCCACTTTCAAAAACCTGGCCATAGCTGGTGAGCTCTACATCCTCAGGGATTTTAACTACAACTGGTTAGAGAAAAGCTGCTCAAAACTATGTAGCAGGGTCAATGCCCTAAACCTCTCTCAGCAGATTATGGAACCCACACACCTCAACACCAAATCCCAGCACCACTCCCTCCTGGACTGGGCCCTCACAACCCACCAGCACAGGGTCTCTAAAGCTGGCCTACTACCAGACTTAATGAGTGACCACCACCCGATATATTTAATCAGAAAAGTGCACCGACCCACTAATAGCTTTCCACCCAGGTCAGTCAGCTCCCGGTCTTACAAGTCCCTCTGCCTCTCATCACTGCCAACTGATCTCGCCTCTGCTGACTGGTCTTTCAACAAACTGGCGCCCACCATTGATCAAGCGTTTGACTTGTTCAGGCAGCAGTTTCTTGCAGTATGGGATCTCCATGCTCCTATGAGAATCAAAAGGGTAAGGGTAGCCCACCTCCCCTGGATCTCTGCTGACATTATCTCCAGCTGTCGTGCCAGGGACCTAGCCTGGAAAAACCATAGGAAAACAGGCTCCACTGCCTCTTGGCAGCAGTACTGCACCCTCCGCAATAATTGTACCAAAGCCATAAGACAGGCTAAAAACATTTCTTTGTGCAGCCCCTCTTCCAATCTTAACCACCCTTCCAACTTCTGGAAAACTATTAAATCCCTGCTCAATCCCCCCATACAGCCCCCATCCCCTTCCCTCACTATCTAGGGCAAAAACATATCCAAGCCAAGCGCAGTTGCCTCTACTTTCAACCACTTTTTTACCAGCTGCGCTAAATCCGTACTCCCTAAAATGTCAACCTTGCTACCCATACCTAAACCCCTCGCACCCCACCGCTCCCCTCCACACTCCTTATTCTCCTTCAAACCGGTCTCCCTGCCTGAAGTTTTAGCCATCCTCACTTCCCTTGACCCCAACAAAGGGAAATGCCCACTCGGCCTGGACGCTAAACTCTTATATCTTTCCGCCCTGGCCATTTCCGTCCCCCTTGCCGACCTCCTAAACCGCTCTATCTCCACAGGGCAAATCACAGCAGCCTGGAAGGAGGCTCTTGTCATACCACTGCCCAAAGGAGGTAACCCAGCTGATCCAGGGAACTACCGCCCGATTTCCCTCCTCCCCACCCTGGCCAAACTACAAGAAAAGATGGCCCTTGCTCAAATCACACAATTTCTTGGTGCATCCTCTTTTTTCACCCCCTTCCAGTCAGGATTTAGGAAATCTCACTCCACCATAACCGCGCTCCTTAGGCTCCCCAATGATATTACCTCCGGTATGGACAAAGGGTTCATCACCTCGGCCATATTCATAGACCTGACAAAAGCTTTCGATACCGTTTCCCACCCAAAGCTCATCGCCAAACTGCAAGATGCTGGCCTATCTGAGCAAGCCATCAGGTGGTTCCATGCATACCTCTCTGGCAGGTCTCAATCAGTCAAGATTGGCAACCAAATATCCCTCCCCTGCTCCCAGTCACAATGGGGGTCCCCCAGGGCTCCGTCCTAGCCCCAATTCTCTTCTCAATTTTCCTAAACGACCTCCCGCAATCCTGCCCTAACTCAGCTATTCAAATGTATGCGGACGACACCGTCCTGTATGCCTCCGGTCCCTCAGCGGAGGCCCTAAAATCTACTCTCCAGCAGGATTTCAGTGCCGTCCAAACTTGGCTTAGCTCAAATCAACTCATCCTAAACTCCAAAAAGACCGTATCCTTAACATTCGGCACACTACATAGACTCTCCAGGATAGCTGAGCTGCCTTCTTTCCAAACACTGGACGGCTCCACCTTAGAAGCTTGCACCTCCTTTAAGTACCTGGGAGTATGGCTGGATCTTCACTTGGACTTCTCTGTCCACATAGACTCCCTTCAGAAAAAATTGCACCCGAAACTAGGTGCCCTTTACCATAACAAAGGGAGCCTAACCACCCCCGTCAGGAGAGTGCTTGTACTCAAAATGATTCTCCCTATATTTGACTATGGCGATGTGGTCTACGGAGCAGCCTCTCCATCCACCCTAGCACTCTTGTACCCCCTCTTTCACTCCATCTGCCGCCTTATCCTAGAATGCCCCCCTACCACCCACCACTGTCACCTATATACCGCCTAGGCCTCCCCTCGCTGCAAACCAGGTGACAGCTCCACTGTTCTAATATCATAGCTAAGCACTGGTCAAATTCCTTCCCCTCCTACCTCAGTTCTGCTCTAACATCGTAACCCTCACCGGCATACCCCTTGCAGGGCTCTGACTCTAATCTGCTTCACATCCCTTTCATGCACACCTCTAAAGGCCAATCAGCTTTCAAATACAGAATGCCCACCCTCTGGAATAACCTCCCAAGTGTAATCAGGCAGGCCACCTCCTCCCCTAGGACCATGACCACTCTCCTTCAGGCACATTTCTCTGACACCTGCAACTGTAACATTCCGGATAGAGCAGCTAAACCTAAGCATCCACTTGGCACCTAAGGGGGCACATGCTAACTTTCATACTGTATGTACTAAGTAAACAAATGTGTAATCTCTTTTCTATGTGCTTAATGTCCTGACTGAAATCACCCTTGGACCTGTTTTTGTTTTCACCTTTGCTGAGCCTACTGTATCAAGCTATGTACTTATGCATCTGTCCTATTGTAACTATGCCTACTGTACCAAATGTTATTTCTTACATTATGTATTATGTACACCCAGGTCGCATCTGGAAATAGTGTTTTTTCCCGCTCAGTATGCTTATCTGGTAAATCTCGTAAATAAATAACTAAATAAGTTTGCCCACTGGGCAGTGCTAATTTAGCCCCAGGGCAAAGTTTTGAATATCTGGCCCTAAGTTGATAAATCTGGCATTAAGTTAATTGGCAGTGTCAGTTGGACTGGAACATAAAATTCTATCAATCA
This sequence comes from Neoceratodus forsteri, assembly GCA_016271365.2. NCBI lineage: Eukaryota > Metazoa > Chordata > Ceratodontiformes > Ceratodontidae > Neoceratodus > Neoceratodus forsteri. The sequence goes on along the minus strand of CM028133.1, from coordinate 207,339,487 downwards.
GCATTTTAAAAGATTTCAAAGTAGAAGGGTTTAAAAGCCGTTTGATGCTGTGCCAAAATGTTTGAGGATTGGCTAGGTTGTCTGTTGGTTTTTAAAGTGCAAATAATTAGGACCTTTACTTTTGGTTTACAGATGTTACAGTCTGTCAATGCCTCTAACATTGCCAGTCACAGAGAAGTTTGGTCCATTCATTGCTTCTTTCACATTAAACTAGCCAGTTCAGGTGTGAGCTAGTTAGAGTCTAGTCCACTAACCCGTCTCCTTACCATAGAGTCATGCTTAATCAACTATGCTAAGGAACTCCAAAATTAAAACAGTCCATGTATAATTTATATTTGTGATACAATGTAAAATAAGTCCAATCAACATGTGACAGATCTTAGAGAAATGAACTGACAAAACAAAAAAAAATGTGCACGCTCTGCAAACCGGCACAGTTGGATGCTGATTATGGTGCCTATCCTCGCTGAAACAAAACAGAAGAGACTCTGCACACAGGTTACTAAAAAGAGACCACAACTTCAAGTTAAGTTGCTATACGTTATTGCGAGAGTGACAAGGTTTGTGGAATATTAAACCTCCACGTCACTGCTGCCTCAATGTAGTAAATTATAGCAACTTAACTTGACGTTGTAGTCTATTTTTCAGTAACATGTGCAGTCTCTCTTGTTTTTCTTAGAGAAATAAAAGAAAGCAGAAACTAACAAGACTTCAATTTAGCAGTAAAGCGTGATCAGGGTTTATATTAAGTAAGTGATCGATCGGCCATGACAGAGTGTGGGTTATTGTCTGATAAACACACAGGACCCAAGATGCGTAGTGTGGCACGAAGTACTTGCACCAAGTACCATCAGCACCTGGGGATTGCATTTCTCAAACAAACATTGGGGCAACTGCAAACTAGGGGTGTTGGCTGCACACTCGAGCAGGCTTAGATAGACCGGGTGGTCTGTTTCTGCTGGCACATTCGTATGTTCATATGTTCGTAAGCAACCCAGATCCCAAAGTGGCTTACTGCTCTTATAAAATGGATTCCAAGAAAACAAATTTAAAATACAACAACTGTAAAAGATGTACAGGTCTACAATAGACAAAGCCCATCAAGTAGAAGGACTAGAAAAACAAAATAGAAGCTGGTAATCTACCCCTCAGAGTTGCTAGGGGACTCATGCAGTAATAACCTTTTTAACTAGACGGAACATACAGTAAAATATAATACAATAAGCACAAAGTTATATCTGTTTAGAATAATGTTGCTAGTTATATGCAAAACTGAACAAAAGTAACAGTGTGCTTACAGTTTAAGTGTAACTGAATATTTCTCTGCTTTTATTTATTTATTTATTTTGCAAGGTTTCACCAGGAAAGACAACATGAGCTGAGAACAGCTCGTTTCCTGAAGCGTCCTGGGGGAAGGGGATATGTAGTGGGGCGTGCAAAAAAAAACAAAACAAAACAGCAATATACATAAAATGCAACAACAGTAAATGACAAAAACAAGCTAATTACATAAATCCTAGAAGTGCAGCACATAACATAGTCCATCAACCGTGGCTACAATAGAGTTAAGACTAGTGGTAAGTTAGCGCAACAGCATAAGCATTGATAATACCTTAACCCTAACTGGAAAACAGGTAAGACAAGGAAGGTGTTGACCAGGACACCTTAAAGTGCTAGAAGAGGCAGGTTGATACAGGGGAGTAGGTAGTGCTAGGTTACCTGTTTAAATGGTAGTGAACGATCAGGGGAGAGGGCTTGTGGGCTGGAAGGGGGAGAGGAAAGAGAAGGGATGATTTGAGGGGAGTATCTGGAGCAGGACCCCTTCAGGGTGCAGGGAACCCAGCAAGGGGCTGGGACCCAGCCGGGATGGGAGTAAGAGGGGGGAGAAGTAGAGAAGCTGGGAGTGAGCCCACCTTTATGTTAGATAAGTATGTATGAGAATTGCAAAATAAAGGAAGTATAAAAAAATACAGCTGAAGAAATGAAAACAAATAAGAAATTCAAAGCTTTTAAAAACTGTCTGTTTTTGTTAAAGTAGTCCATAGGGTTTCATTGCTCTATAGGGTTTCATTGTAGTGGACAGTAATGAGTCTGTACCACTAGAGGGTGCCTGGTTCTAATGATTGCTTAAGTTTTGCCACTGTGCTGTTCAGTTTCCCTCTCTACCTTTTCTTCTCCTGTGGGTTTTATTATTTTTTTTCAGTTGTGCTCCCTAGAAATACTTCGCCCCACTCCCGTGTCTGGTATTGAAAGCCACAGCTTTCACACAGTGCTTCGATCGTGGCTTAGTGTCACTGTCCCTGGAAACACCACTTTCTCTTTCTCCGCTCATGATTGGTGCTTTTGTTTGATACCATGGGCGCTGTATCAGCTTTTTATTTATTTATTTATTTATTTATTTATTTTTAAAGGCAATAGAAAACATAGGGCCACAGGGTGCCTAGACTTGTGTGAGACAATTGAAGGCTCAGAAGGGAGAAGACCCAGAAACTGTATTTGGTGGCAGCATGGGTGGGTGGGTAGCAGAGTGGGTGCGGATGCGGGACAAAACAGAATGGTAGCATCTCGGGGCTGTGGATTAGGGGCCTTAAAAAAAGAAAATGCCCAGGAATTGCTACAAAAGTTTACCTAGTTGTGAACTTGTTTTTTTTTTTATGTACAAGCTGTGCCTTACATGTGCGGTGGGGGTGGGTATTATGTGTGATGTGTGGAAATGTTAGTTGGCTTCTATAAAATATTTTTAAAACTTTCTGGAAGACATGGATATGTGGGATGTGCTGAGTTCTGATTGCCAGTAAAGTGCCGCCCTCAGGGTTGTCACTGTATATAAATCCATGCCTGGGAGTGGCTGTTGATCAATCAGAATGCTGCATTTTCCCTACCCATTTTTTAATGAGAGTATCATAATACATACAATGCTTACAGCCAATCAGAAAGCTTTATTTCTCAAACCCATTTTTATAATATTCAATAACTCTAGGCTTGGATCTAGTACTAGAGCTACGTGGAATTTCTGCTGGAATTCCATGGAATTTCAGAACTTCCACAGAATTCCACTAGAAGCAGAATTTCAAAATTTGGAAAGCAGAATTTGAGCTGCAGAATCATATTTCACAGTATATGTAAACCGTGGATTCATTTTCTGCAAAATAATATATTACATTATTACCTGAATAATATTCCACAGACTACATAATCCACAGAAAATAGAAATGCATTTTGAAATTCTGCAGGATTAAAAATGAAATTCCGAATAGCTTTTTGGGAGCAGAATTGCCATTCTGCATGAATGCCACTAGCAGAATTCAACATTCCACATTGCTCTATCTAATACTCGATCCAGTGTGCTATTCAGTACATCGTAAACTGGCATATGGACATGCAGGCCATCTGGAAGTTGAGAAGTTTCAGTCTGTGCCTTATCCCTCTCCGCAAGAATCCAATCCAGTGTGTTCCTTTGTGATTTTATGTTTAACCTAGTTCGATTTTGCACTACTTGATGTAAATTTGCTTCACTTAAAATTATGTTATCATTCATTAAACATCACAACCAACTTAAGGCAGCAGTGGAGGGTAGCAGTGAAACATTTGACCTATACTTGTTGTTCTAGATTGCCTCTTATCTGACTTGTGTGATACCCTGCTTTACTGTTTTATTTAAGTTGAAATAATAGAGTTTTTTTTTAATATGGCTCAGACCAGGCTTTCGCCACTATTCTCATCTGTTTTTGAACATTCATTGTTTGAGATCATTTTTCTTGTGACTGTAATGAACTAGCATGCGGCAGACTCAGCAGTCTGACCATACAATACAACAGGATCCAGATACTCAAAGGTCTGCCCATGCGCAAATATTGTGCCGTGCAGCATATTGCACTTTTTTTTTTTTGCAGTTGTTTAACCAGGAGTGGCACACTGAGCTGAAAGCTTGTTTACAGGTGCAACCTGGGAGCACTGGGAAGTTAAGTGACTTGCTCAGAGTCACACAGTATGCAAGTGGGGGCTATGGGATTCACCCAGGTCTCCAGATTTGCAGCGCCTGAGCCTTAAACCGCTGCGCTATACTGCCTCTTGGTCCACAGCCTACTATATTCAGAGGCATAGTGCCTGCACAGACACCACTGAATACAGGGTGCTAAGGCCATCAAAAGCCACAGGCAAGAGCACAATGCAAACTATGCACAGCACTGAATATAGCACTGGGGCAGTGCAGTGAGCCACAGCAGGTCAGCGCTGCAGTGAGGGACTCGGGATACCTCAGATGTACAGCATGAGTACTAGAGATGCAGCGAAGTAAAATTCCGCTTTGCAGCCACTTCGTGTTACTACTCCACAATGTGAAGTGCCCATTTTAAAGCCCCACTTCATGTTGTAATTATGACTTTGCATTGTCCATTCTGCCTTAATTCACTTTAAGGCGGAGTGAGAAGTCTACTCGCAGCCTACACACATCACATGGCTTACACTAGTGTAAAAAAACAAAGACAAGGCGCTGCGTCAGCATGTGGTCTAAAAGCAAAACAAAATGGTTATATTAAATGCACGCTGAAAATAGAAAATAGAGTTAAAAATCTACGTTTCGACCTTAGGTCTTCTTCAGGAAATATCTAAAAGAGAAAAAAAAACAAGTTAGTGTAGAGGAGAGGTAAAATGAGAGAGATATATATGTGGAGAAAGAAGAAGGGGGAAAGGGAGAAGAAGTGATAAATGGTAAGATTAAGAGAGAATCTGTGAAACAAAAAGGTGACGATGGGAAAGATAAAACATAATGGAAGAGAAAGAGCTGGGAAATTCCCAGGTACAGACTGATTAACAGGGCCTTGTAAGAAGGCTGAAAGGTGACAAATGTGTGAGAAGGAGACAGAAATGGAGACATATGGTGAAAATGAAAAATAAATCAGTACAAAAACAAATTGACTTTAGGGAAAAAAAGGGGAGGCTGAAAGATGTTAGTGGAAAATAAGTCTGTCATTTAAACCAGAGGGCTGCTGGGAGCCAAGGCGGATGATCAGATTGGCTTCCATGTTTTTTCTATGTTTTTCTTACACTAGTGTAAGTCACATGCTTTAGGCAGGCAGGAAGTGACTCATGCTTGGAAGAGAGTTTCACTTTCGCCTTGCATTAGGAGAAAGAGGCTGTGTAGGAGAACTTGGAGCAAGAGAAGAGAAGCTGTTGGAAAAAAAAAATACTTTCAATCTTTTAGGTTTTTTTTTGCTATATAGGCGATTTTGTTTGAGTGTTGTCTGGATTTGTGTTTGCAGTATTTGTGTTTAGTAGTATTTGTTTTATTAATTGTTTCTGTGTGTGTGTGTGTTGCTGTGGTCTGAACAGTTTTACTGACCCCATAATGGAGGGTTAGAGATGCGCCAGGGGGTTTATTCGACATGGCAATGATCGGGTGGGCGTGTGCACGCATGGTGGCCGGATTCGTCTGGACTGGAGTAACATCTTGGGGGTTCCTCCTGAAGCAAGACATATTGAAGTTGGTGCTGCTGCCATGGAACCACCACCTCCTGTGGCACCACTGACCAGAGCCAGCAGTAGTACCCATATCCCCCAAGGCAACGGCTCAGCAGCAGGAAGTGAGAGAGGAGGAGGGGCCACAGCAGCAAATGCAGCAGAAGGTTTCTGTGCTTCCGGACCCAACTGTAGAGCCACAGCCCCTGGCTCCCACACCATCTGGGGGCCCCCACCTGTGCCTGGTCCTCCCCATATCGCCTTAGTTTGTTTTTTTTATGATACACTGCCATGGGACAGCAGTGTAGTGAGGTGCAAGTTGTGTGGTGTTGAGGTGCGCCGTGGCCCCCGAGGAAGTCACCTGGGTACAGGGGTCAGCGCACCCATATGCATAATCATCACTGCCAACAGTGGCAGGCTGCAGTTGCCGAACAGGCCAGCAATGCACCTGTTGTCCCTACTGTTGCAGAGGGGGCAGAACCACCTGCATGTGGCGTGAAGCGGGTGAGGGCCATGGCATAACCTGCTGCTCCACCACCACCACCTCAACCTGCAGCACCTCCTGCTGAGAGTGGCAACCCTCTTGAACTACCTGCCACACAGGCTGATTTGGCTGTGCTGTGGAGCGCAGTGTATGCTGCAAACCACCGGCTCAACAATGTTGAGCAGCAGTTAGAACGCATAGAGGGGCACCAACTTCAAATCATGGGGATGCTTCATCTGCCGCTGTCCCACCATAACATTGACTATTAGTTTTTTAGTTTGTCCTGGCTTGCACCCCCCTCTGTGTGAAAAAATATATCCCAATCTTGCCCATGATCCTTCTGCCCTCTATCTTGAAATTGTGGTCCCTTTTTCATGCACATCTTTCATTCTTGTCTTCTGGATGCATCTACCCTGTTGTTGAGTCCATTTCTGTGCTTAATAGTTTCTATCCTGCCCCACCCCCTTCCTTATGTTTTGTATGTAATGTCCTTTAATGTATCTTCTCCTGGCTTCATTCTGCTGTATACCCTTCAGCATTTTAGTTCCTCTCCTTTGTACAGCCCTTTTTTGACTTCATTTTGATGTTATGGCCCCCAGTACATCCCAGTATACTCTGTCCCCCATCCCTCCATAGTTCCTTCTGGCATGTGTCTTGCATAAGTTTAGGGTAATCTGATACAGGTTTTACTGTCCATTTTTGTTGTTGTTTGTCTCCCTCCCCCAATTGTGCACTGTTATGTGTATGAAAATGTTAAGTGTGTTCCATTTTTGTTTTGCATAACCTTGTTTAACTCCCCAAAATGGTGATGACCATGCTCAAAAACAGGTGAAATAAAATTAAGTACAAAGGGTTGTCCTTGCCCTCATTATATTCCAACTTAACAGAACCAGAGAGCCATAACTCCACATGAATAAATGGCAATAAAATATTTTCACTGCTAGTGCAAATGTATTTATGGCAAAAGAAGACGCACAGTAATGACCCTTGCGCTTTGGCAGTTAGGCCTTCATTAGTGTGCCCCCTATTGGAGGCCTAAGCACCAGAATGCAGTGGGCATTTGTGTGTGCCTTGTTTTGCCATCAATAGAGTTGCAGTAGCATTGAACAGTTTTTCTTGGCATGTATTCATATAGAGTGGTGGCTTTGTGGGTTTGCCTTGCACTTTTGGAGCCAGCTACTGTGTACCAGCAGCTGTCCACATAGTGCAGTATGCTTCTTGCGGCCCTGTTATATTCCTGCTTAACAATGTCTGTTTACCCTGAAATATTTTGGTGCCTCAGTAATGTTTCCTTTCTGTCGTGGAGTGTTTGTTAAAAAGCAGGATTGAGCAGTGCTGATAATACACAATACTAAACAGCATGTGTGCAGTACGCTGTCATGTGCACACACTGTCCAGCTCCTCGCAAACACATATGATGACTTGTTCCACTGTTTTATGGTATAAAGACTAAAGATAAGAATATATAACATATATTTTATTTGTACCATCGTCAACAGTGGACCAAGTCATATAATATGTTTACAGAGAGCTCGGTGGGCAGTGTGCACCTCACAGTGCACACATGCTGTTTAGCAGATTATAGCACTGTTCACTCCTGCTTTTCAACGAACCCTACCCAACAGAAATGAAATATTGCTGAGGCACCAAAAATATTTAATGGTAAGCAGACATTATTAAGTCAGAATATAACAGGTCCAGTCCACTAGCATGCTGAAGTAACACTGTGGCCGGGTTGGATTCAGGTGGAAAGCAGTTAGCTGCAGAACTGCCACTGCGTAATGTGAGTATTTTTCACAGAGAGGGTTGTGGATGCATGGAACAGCCTCCCTGAGGAGGTTGTGGAGTCAATAACAGTGGGGGAATTCAAGAATGCATGGGACAGGCATAAGGCAGTCCTAGTGGGGCGTAGGAGGAAGTAAGCTGTTGGTTAACTAGGATGTGCAGCTTATCTGTTAGGTAGAGAAATGGGCAGACTAGGTGTGCCAAGTGGTCCTTATCTGACGTCAAATTCTATGTTTCTATGTTTCTATGCAGGGTTTTAAAGGACAAATATACAAGGAATTAGAGGGGTGCATGAAACTGGAAACGCTGCTGTGTATGTGTAGAATAAGGGCTACTGATTTTCATGATGCCAGTATTTACCTGTAAATCAGCAAATTTTCATGGTTTCGTCAGTAATGAAAAGTTCCCCCGAATGTAAACAAAAACAGTGATAGTCTCCGATTCCGAGCTGCAGCTCGGCTCACAAAATGGCGTGGACGTGCATACGCGATGATATCATTGCAGCGACTCCACTCCGCTTCTTCTGTTGAAACCTATGGGCACTGTTTTTAAAATGTTTTATATTAGCTCTGTACGTGGCTCTCATCATATGTATCAATACTTAGCTTGTACATCCTTACTCCATGAACTGCTTTGCGGAGCAAATTTTGTCCACTTCGCCCATCTCTAGTGAGTACCCACAAAATGGCAGATGGTGCCTATAGACGGGATGGAAGGCATTGCCATTCACGTGCACACAACAACATACTTTGCTACCACCCATGCAGGTCATGGCATGCAACAGATGAAGATCATAGCTTGTACAAAGTGTACGATACAACAGCTACACACAGGAAAAGCTGGGATGTAGCCCATTAAGAAATGGTGCTGTGCAACATAACACCTGTGAGATGGAAAGTGACAGTCAAAAGGGCTGCATTTTGCCAGATGAGGAACCTTGTACGTAATGGAGAGCCATCACACACAACTGCAGGACCAGCAAGGTAGAGCCCATGGTACAGGACTGGGAAGGATGTACCCCATCGGGGTGGTTGTGAGTGGCCAGGGAGGGTACCTCAGAGAACCACACCACAGAGATTTCCAAGGAGAATAACAGACACAGGACACAAGAGCATCAGAAGAAAACAATATTTCTTTGTGCAAAACACATCTAACAGTAAAACGATATACAACACTGAAATAAACAAAGGGGTGGCAACAGACCAAACAACAGGGAGGGTTGGGAAGGTGGGTGTGGGTGTACATTTGGAAACGGGGATGGGCTAGGCTGCAGGTGGAAGTGGTGGCTTTGTGTTCCTGTTAATCTACAGCAGCATGCTGTGTATTTTGGTGAGGCCTTCTTCAGACCCTCCAGCCTATGCAACATCAACTGCTGCTGCCAAATGATGCACCACAGGAGGTCATCTCAGCCCTCCTGGGCCTCCCTCTGCCTGTTGAGCCTTGGCCACTGTTCTTCAGTCACCTATGGGGAGAAAGAATATGTAGTTAAGTGACCTGTGCAAACATAGTGGACCGTATAGGTAATGCTAGCCCATATAGCTGTGGGCCCCTCCAGCACAGACAACATTATGGTATGATGGGGACATGGGTGACACAGCCACCCAATGGACTGGAGACACCCAATACCACCCATACAGCTGGACATGTGTGGCTGCTATCCATGCAAAGGAGTGTCGCTGAGTGAGCACGGGATGGACAGGCAGGCGGCACAAAGGGCCAAAGACCAAGGACGCAGTGGTTGTGGTTAGACGGGTCAAATGTGTATGATGTGTATGGGGCCACAGTCTGTGGTATATGTGGAGCACTGCGCCACCCAGGGATTGCAGGGAGCTGTGGGCCCAGGAGGCATGATCAGAGCTTGGTGACACCCTCCCATGGCAATCCGCATGGTGGCACTTATGAGCCAAGAATGGCATGGGGAAGCATGCACTGCTGGGACACACAGGTACGGAGGTTACCACGCAGCATGGCCTCCTCAATCTGGCATGTATGCAGCAGAGCAGCTAGTATGGTACTGACACTTGTACGGCACAGGTGGAGGGAACAGCACCTAGATGACAGCCGTCAGCAGGTGGACACAGCACAGCTCAATGGCAAGAGGCACAGAGACCCACGGCTGCTGAAGGGGTCTGCATGCTACCCGTGGCACACTGGGAGGCCAGTCATGGCCAAGGTGAGGTACTTGGGGAGGTGACACAGGCACACACAGGTTGTACACAGCAGTGGTGGATAGGGCAAACACTGGCAAGGCAGCAGGCCATGGCAGGATGTCATGCATGTCACTGTAGTGGAGTGCTCTGTGGCAAGGTACTGAAAGCATGCCACACCACCGCCACAGCAGCAGACAAAACCGTGCTGCTGGGGGTGAGAGTCCACTCCCGGGCTACGGAGTTCATGATGGGGCTGCAGACCATGGGTGTGCAGTTGATATTATACCTGTTAGTGGCGTGGGAGGTGCCAGTGGTGGTGAGGTGAACCACTAGCACAGCCCCCTTAAACAGGGCATGGTGCAGGTCTTTGCCTCCATGCTGGGGATAGTGGGGCCAACACCTGATGCAGAGGGTCCCACACAGGCAACACACTGTCTGCACCCATTAAGTCAGGTAAAGCTGCTGTGGGGTTAGGCCCCTTGGCTAGGGTGGCAGACCCCCTGGTGTGGCAGCAAGCATGACAAGGTGACCTGTACAGGATGTGGCCTGTGCCTGATGGCAGAGCCTCATTGGTGACCGGGGGATGACCCCTTGGTGGATGCCTATATGGCCATCTGGGGTCAAACACACTGGAGGTCACAAGCCCCAGGACAATGTGCTGGCAGATACTGTGCGCTGCAGCCTGCAGGGCCAATGGACACTCCCACAAGGCCCCTCTTTCCCCCAACCCATATGTGTTCCAGCAGGATGTCCCATAGTGTCCACACTGTTGTCCCCACGAAGCTGCACCACGGATGTCACACAGTGGCACTGCTACTAGGGCAACTGGCAGACGCCACACCACTCAGGGCAGCTGTCCATGCTACCATGTTGTCCATAGTGCTGTGGGACTACCACACAAACAGAAACCAGCAGCCTGGTGGCAACACCATACACACACACACACACACACACACGACCGGGACTCCTAAGCCACTGCTGAGGTCCGAACCCAGGGCAGGTGTGCACTGTCACCATGGCCAGTGTGGGATACAGGGTGTAACACATGGTGCATGCCAGGCTGGGGGGGGGGGTCCAGCAGCTCAGCCAGGGACTGCCAGAGTGGCATGCAGTACCCCATCAGACATGTGGCCTGTGTGGATGGCACACTCTGAGACAAGGGCCTTTACCAGTTTGGCGCCACTGGCCCCTGCACACCCCAATGGGTACAACTGGGTGGCTTGAGCTGGGGTGCACACAGAGCACCTGCAGCACAGTGACCTACAGCACAGCGGCCCCATCCATCCGGTGCCAGACCATTGTGAAGGCGTAGCCAAGGTATGACGTGGTGGAGGTTTCTGCCACAGGCCCCCCTGAGAGGGTAGGGCACCAGAGGGCACATCCTGTGCTTGGCCACGGGGAGGTGGGGTACATACCCATTTGGCGCACCCCAGTGTACTGATGCCCTGAGGAGGTGCTTGTGGCAGTGTGTCCCAGGAACAGCCAGAGTGCATGGCACCCTCAGCTGGGCCACCTACCTGGAGGTCATGAGGGTCTCCACCGCAGCCTTCCCCCATCACTGAAGCAAAGGCACGCTTTGAAGGGACGTCACGAGGATCCGCTTGAAACCCTCCCCCACGCTGAAAATCCCACTGCTCATCAGCTGAGCTACCTACCTGGAGGTTGTGAGGGTCTCCATCGCAGCCCTCCCCCATCACCAAAGCAAAGGCACGCTCTGAAGGGACGTCACGAGGGTCCGATTGAAACCCTCCCCCACGCCGAAAAACCCTCTGCTCACCAGCTGGGCCACCTACCTGGAGGTCATGAGGGTCTCTACCGCAGCCTCCCCATCACCGAAGCAAAGGCACGCTCTGAAGGGACAATGCAAGGGTCCAATTGAAACCTTCCCCCACGTGGAAAAGCCCACCGCTCACCAGCTGGGCCAGCTACCTGGAGGTTGTGAGGTTCTCCACCGCTGCCCTCCCCCATCACGGAAGCAAAGGCATGCTCTGAGGGGACATCGCGAGGGTCCGATTGAAACCTTCCCCCCCATGCTGAAAAGCCCACCACTCACCAGGTACACATGGAGCCTGCCACATCCACTGCTGCTGTCTGTCAGCTGCTCAAGCTCAGGACTTTATATTCTATTAATTTCACATATACAGTAGTTAGAAGCAGTTAGTGTTTTTTTGTCCCCACACATGTGGAGATAGTTTTTTCATCTGATGCCACAACGCTTGCCAGCTGTGAATTCAACCCTGCTCTGTCATGGACTTTAAGAACCTGTATGCGTTTTGGCCCCAAACCAGAGTTTGAAATAATTAATTATTTAAAGTCTGTTTCTGAGATAATTTTTTCTCTGTAGCCACGATCACCTGCCAGCAGTGACTTCAACCCCTACTCTTATATGGACTTTAAGAACCTGTTTGTGTTTTGGCGCCAAACTAGAGTTTGAAGTAGTATTTAACTTAAAGTCTGTTATAAGCTGAACTGCATGCTGAGTGTCTGTAGCTTTTCTGAGTAGACTTAGCAAATGTAGAAACTGCTTTCTCAAGCCACAATTGCTGTAATCTTAGACGGGCGGCTCCCGTTTAAACTGCGGCTTGCAACCTAATCCTGGTTGTTACGTCCCCATATCCTGCTGCTATAAATAACACTCTCTATCTCCCTATTTCCCTGTCCACAGCTGGGCCACCTACCTGGAGGTCATGAGGGTCTCCACCGCAGCCCTCCCCCATCACTGAAGCAAAGCCATGCTCTGACGGGACGTTGCGAGGGTCCAATTGAAACCCTCCCCCCACGCTGAAAAGCCCACCGCTCACCAGGTACATACAGAGCCTACCACATCTGCTGCTGCTGTCTCAGTTAGCTGCTCAAGCTGATCCCTGCTGGCGCTGTGCGCCAGCTCCCTACTGTCCCCACCACCACCCTTGGTAGACATAGGGCTTTATAGTGACAATCACATGATTGTCGAAAACCAATCAGCCCATTTTGTCATCTGCAGCTTATACTAGGTCAATGCTAGAGGGCTCCTTCCCAATGCCTTCTATTATAAAATCCCCCCTCTAGCAACATGACTCGTATCTCCTGGGCTCTAAACCATACCATCTTCATCTTAACTCTCCTCTCTCACTCCCACCCCTCTTTCCCTGAGGGCACATCCCCTCTCAACGGACCACTACAGCTGCCCAAATACGCACTCCAGCATCTATGCAACCCTGTCATGCTACCTAACAACAATTCCCCTTATTTTTCACAGCACTAACCTTACCTCCTGCACTAGCTGCACCTTACACAGGTCTTTAGAGGACCGTGCGCCACCCCCCTCAGGCATTCACTCTCTAACTAGCCCTTATCTCTCCCTATCTCTAGCCCAACTAGTCCGCACCATCGCCACCCCAGTTGTGCACACCAAATCTCCATCTAACCTACGCTTCTTTACCTCTAGCCCCAAACTGATCCAGAAAGCCGCTCTCCACCAGGCTATCCTCCTCCTCCTTCTAATCTCAGGCAACGTACACCTTAATCCTGGCCCGATAGCTACTAGTGTTTCCAAGAGGTGTGGGCAGAGTGGCCTACTTCTAACCTCCCTTAATATCTGTAGCCTACCTAGGAATTTCACTTAGCTGCATTGTTGGATCGCCCAACATTCCCCCAACATACTGGCATTATCTGAGACCTGGCTGTCCCACAAAATCCCAGATACCTCTGTCACTCTTAAAGATTACTCCATCTTCAGAGCAGACAGCACAGGCAAAAGAGGGGGTGGTTGCGTCATATATACAAGAACCTCTCTCCAGGCCCTCCTTGTCCCCCTGCCCCCGCTGGCTCACGGTGCCCAAGCCATCACAATTAAAGCCTCCCTAGGCACCCCAGGTAAACCACTGTACATTATGGCAGTCTACATCCCACCCTCTGACCAAAAACAAGCCTTTGAATCTATTCTGGCTAGCATCTCCCATCTCCCCCCCCCCCAGCAGTGAACTGATTATTATGGGTGATTTCAATGTGAACTGGTTATCCCCTGCATCTGCCATGTTCAAAGATGCAATACGTGCCTATGACCTTACCCAGGTTGTCCAGTCGCCTACCAGGGTCGATCCCAAATCTGGGACCTCCACCCTTATGGACCTCATTCTTATGAATAAACCCACCCACCTCACCAAAGTAAAAATCCTCCCTGATGTCCTAAGTGACCACTCTCCTGTCTCCTGCTGCTGGTCAAATAAATCCACTCCCAGTCAATCTAAAATATCCACCCAGAGGCACCTCAAAAAAGGAGCCCTCTCTCATCTCAAACTTTATCTCTTCTCCTATGACTGGGCACCCATTCACACTGCCACGTCCGTAGACGCTGCCCTCACCTCCTTTATTAAAATTTTTAATACCGCCTGTGACATATTTGCCCCTTTCACTACACAAGTTAAAAGACAGGGATACTCTGTGGATCTCGCACACCCTATTAAAACTGATGCGACACAGACACGACCTCTGGCATAGGGCTTTGTACTCACAACTCCCCACTGACCATCAGCTATATAGAGAGGCAAGAAACAAGTGCACCTGGGCAATTCGAGTAGCTAAGTCTACCTACTACAAGCAAGCACTTACCTCCACATGGGGTGCCGGGAATAAATTCTGGAACAATGTCAAGGAGCTCTGCGGGAAAGCCACTTCCCCATCCCCCTCACAGATTCTCAATCAGGACACCCTCACCCAGGATCCTAACACCATAGCTAATGTCCTTAACAACTCCTTCTCCAATCTTAGCCACATCCTACTGCAAAACTTCTTTGACCCAATCCCAAATGGCCCCTCTAGCGCCTCCACACCTAATACATGCCCTCCCTTTCTGCTGAGAATCATGTCCTGCAACGAGGCTAAACGCTACCTAACCAAGTCCAGAAGTGGTTTTGTTCTTACCTCACTGGCAGGTCTCAGAGAGTTGTCACCGGAATTTATTCCTCTGACGCCTTCTCCCTGCCGTGTGGGGTACCACAGGGCTCCATTTAGCTCCCATGTTGTTTGCAGTGTATATGCTGCCATTGGGAGAAATCATCAGGAGATACAGTTTGAGTTTTCACTGCTATGCAGATGATACTCAGCTGTACCTGTCCTTTCTCCCCGATCAGAGTGATGCACTCTCTGTACTTAATAACTGCCTGGATGAGATCAGAATTTGGATGAGTTTGAGCTGGTTGAGACTTAATCCGGATAAGACTGAGGTATTGGTTGTGGATCCAGGTCGTCCTGGGGGGGGGGTTGGGTGTTGGACAGCCATCGGGTTTATTACTTGGTGGCGTACCGCTCTCTACCTCTCGACAGGTGCGAAATCTGGGTGTTATTTTTGATGATGGTCTGACCCTGAAATCCCAGGTGTCAGCTGTTGTCAAATCCTCTTTTTACCATCTGAGGAATATCGCCCGGGTGAAACATCTGATTCCCCGGGAGGACCTTCCAACTTTGGTCCATGCCTTTGTTACTACCCGTCTGGACTACTGCAATTCCCTCTACCTAGGGCTACCAGGGGTCGATATCCGCCGCCTTCAGCTGGTGCAGAACGCTGCAGCCAGGCTTTTGACTGGGACTCTTAGAACCAGTCACATTACGCCTGTGCTTCGCGAACTGCACTGGCTGCCTGTTCGGTGGCGGATCACCTTTAAGGTTGGTTTACTAACCTTTAAAGCCCTTCACGACCAGGGACCCGGTTACCTGAAAGATCTTCTGGCTCCCTATTGCCCCCTCCATCCTCTCCGCTCCGCCAGTGAGGGATTGCTAGAGATTCCCAGGGTTCATTTGAAGTTATCGGGATCTCGTGCCTTTGCCTTTTTGGCTCCAACCCTGTGGAATTCTCTACCTCGCTGGTTAAGAGAATGCCCGACCATTTCACAGTTTTAAAATTGCTTTATCTTTTTACCCTGGCTTATTCTTTATAGTTATGGTTGTTTAATGCTTGGATTTTGCTGTTCTATTTATTTTTGTACAGTGCCTTGATTTTGAAAGGCGCTTTATAAATAAACATGACTTGACTTGACTAACCAAAACACTGAGCAACTCGCGTTTCACCAGTGACTCCCTAGACCTTAAAATTCTCAGACTTACACTCGATGAGACCCTGCCTCACCAAAATACTAAACTGCTCTCTGAGACTGGGTTGGTTTCCAACTCTCTGAAAAAGGGAATCATCACACCTATCCTAAAAAAAGGTGATCCAACTGACCCTGGTAACTGTAGGCCCATCACAATCCTCCCCCCCTCTCGAAAGTGCTCGAAAAAATTGTGGCTGACCAGCTCACAGAATACCTGAACAAATACAGTCTGCTGTGTCAAGAACAGCACGGGTTTAGATCAGGGCACAGCACCACCATGGCCCTCTTCGAATTCACCTCCTACTTACACGAAGCATTGGATCAAGGGTCACTAGCAGGGACAATCTTTGTAGATCCAACCAAAGCATTTGACACTGTCAGTCATGCACTTCTTATCCACTTGCTCCCCTCCCTCCATCTTGCCCCTGTTTGTATGGCGATCCTGTCTTATCAGTACCTTTCTCCTTCTGTATAGTATTAACTATTTCCCATGTTAGGCGATTATTTTTTAAGGTTATTACTAACTTGTACTGCAACAATTCTTTTTTTTTTTTGCCATTCACACTTTATTGAAAATTTTTTGGTTACAGGAATACATCCATCAGCACAGTAAATGGAGAAGAAATGACATCAGACATTGAATATAAGTCGTTCCGGATGTATTCCACCCACCACACCCCCCCACCTCTCCCCAATTCACCCTCCCACAAACCCCCCTCCCCCCAGCACAGCACACATATTACACATCTTTTGACTTATTATTACAGTTGTCATACTTGGTCTGGTAAAGAATAAAGTGAATATAGGGGACCCCAGATCCGGTTGAACTTGAGCAGATTGTTCTGAAGACTAGCAACAGTCCTTTCTGTTCTAAGGTTGGCCAGGAGTTCTTGTAACCATTCGCCATATGTGATATCTAATGTGTCCTTCCAGTGCCTTAAAACCACTTTTTTAACAGAAGCGGATATTAGACAAATATGATACCTCCTGTTTCAGACACCAATAGCGGCAACGTCCCCTAAGACGCGTATCTCCGCCGTAAATAGATTGTCCAGCCCCAAAAGAGGATCCAGTTTCTGCTTAATTCTGTCCCAAAGTGAAACTATTTTGGAGCAATACCAGAAAATATGAATAGGTCCCCAGTATCCTGTTGGCATCTGTAACAGGTAGAAGAGGACACAATACCTAGTCTAGTTAATTTTAAAGGGGAGTAATAAATGTTATGCAATAATTTAAATTGCATTAGTCTAAGTCTGTCTTGCAACAGAAATGTATGGCACGATTTCCAGATGCATGCCCAATCGAAATTGTGCTCTGGAAGGAGCTGAAACCAGTCCTACTTCGGAGCCAGATTTAGGGGGTGTATCCAACTAAGTAGTATACTATAGATGTCAGAAACTGCATGAGCTTTCCCAACCAGTGGCTCCAGTGTACCGCAGAAATCGGGGGCTGCGCCCGTAAGGGGGATCATGCCCAGTTTATTAACCAAGTGTCGAAATTGAAAGACCTTAAATACATTAACCTGTGGGATTTGAAATTTGTTCAAAATATGAGTTGAGGTTAACCATTTTCCCTCTGCCGATAATAAGTCTTTGATCAAAACCTCCCCTAACAGTGGTAGCCAGTTGCCCCTGATGGGTTTGCCATCTATTAGGAGGTTGGAGTTGCCTATTAATGGTTGAGATGGATCTTTATTATGACAATATTTTAAAAAGGTACATAATTGCGCATGGACTTTAATGGATATCTCAATAGGGGAGTTACGAAGAGATGTGGGTAGAGAGTTTGCGACAATACAATAAGGCCCTGGGCGTGAGCCTGAATCAACTATACGAGATATCTCCAATGTTAACCATAAGGGGACATAATTGCTAGTTTCATGACAATCGATCAATGTTAACCACCTAAGATATTTGTTAACATGACTGGCCCAGTAATACAGACCAATATGAGGAAGTCTCAGGCCTCCAGTCAATTTGGGAGCGACTAATTTGTGGTAAGCCAGTCTGGGTTTCTTGTAGCTCCAAATGAAGCCGGTAATTATGCCGTGGACTTTTTTAAACCACTTTAGTGGGAGCCAAATATTTAACATATTTATAGGATAGAACAGACGGGGGAAAACATTCATTTTTACTAAATTAACTTTTCCCCAAATTGACAATGGAAGCAGCGCCCATCTTTTAAGATCAACCTCAATACCATACAATAATGAGTCTAGGTTTAACTGAACCAAGCGGGTAGGGGATCTTGTTAAAGTAAGGCCTAAATATTTAATTGCATCAGCATTCCAGGCAAGCCCAAAAGAGGTAATATCATGTGCGTACGTTTTATAATTCAAGGGAAAAAACACCATTTTTCCAGTATTGAGCTTATAATTAGCAACAGCACTAAAATTCTGGATAATTTCAAGTAGAGCAGGAATAGAGGACGACGGGTGGGAAATCTGCAACAGTAGGTCATCTATGTACGCAAGTACTTTAAAGGTGTGCCCCCAAACCTGGATACCCTGTATCTCTTGTTCTTGTATAATCTGCCTGATAAGAGGTTCAATGTATAAATTAAAAAGGAGCGGGGATAGTGGGCAGCCTTGTCTGGTGCCAACAAAAAGTTTAAAGGAGTCCGAAATTACCCCATTACAAGCAATTCTTGCGGTTGGGAAATTATAAATAGAATTGACCCAGGAACAAAACTGTTGGGGAAAGCCAAAAGTTGCTCATAACCATAGATAGGTATTTCCAATAAACCCTATCAAAGGCCTTCTCAGCGTCCAGTGAAACCAATACCATAGGATGATCCATTTCCTTGGAGGCTGAGAAGATGTGTGTCAAAACCCTCAAATGATCAGTTGAGGATCTTCCCTTCATAAATCCCACCTGTTCAGCCCCTATTAGTCTGGGAAGGACCCCATTAATCCGATCTGCTAGTAGTTTGGTGAGGATTTTAATATCCTGGTTAAGAAGTGAGATGGGTCTGTAACTAGACACTGAATCCCGGGGTTTATCTGGCTTGGGCAGGAGTACAATTAAGGCCTCAAGCAGGGAAACATCAGTAGTGGTTCCGCTTAAAATACATTGAAACAGTCTCAACAATGAGGGGATTAACTCTTTAGAGAAGATTTTATAAAAATTGGCAGAGAAACCATCAGGACCTGGTGTTTTATTAGAGGGGAGAGACTTAATAACCCGGTCTATTTCACTCTCTGTGATAGGTACCGTAAGCTGGGCCTGATTAAGCTTGTTCAAGGAGGGCAGGTTCAGCCCACTTAAAAAGGATCTTATCCTCCCTTCAGACGGTGGGTCGCTCATGGCTCCATAAATCTCCTCAAAGTACTTTCTGAATTCCCCCAGGATATCCTTAGGAGTAGTTTTAATTTGAGCCATCTTCCAAGGAACGGATGGCCGACACTAATCTGGTAGAATCTAATTGCTTTACCCACCTAGCTAATAGTCGGCCAGCTTTTTCCCCTTGATCCGTATATACTGCCCCTGTTTTGATGATCGCCCACCCGGCCTGCTCACCTAGAATCCTGAGATATGAATCACGTAACAGAGTTAGCTCCTGCCTATAGTCATCTGACGAGAAGGCCGAGAGCCCGGATTCTTTTTCTCGAATCTGGACGAGTAACTCCGAGATACATTTCAGCTTCTCCTTCTTTCTCCGGGAGGCAAGCCCTATCAGGATCCCACGCAAGCAGGCCTTGAGCGCCCCCCACTCCATATCTGGCCAACTGGTGGAGTTCTGGTTAAAAGAGGTGAATTCCGTTATCTGAGAGGAGATAAACTTAACCATTTTGGGGTCCTTTAATAACTGATTATTAATTTTCCATCTACCCCCTGATTTAGGCAAAGATGGGAAAGCGATTAAGCATGTTACTATAGAGTGGTCCGACGGTGGCCCAGGGGATATGCCCGCATTCAAAACGCCCGGTAAGAGAGTGTTTGAAATTAAGACATAATCAATTCTGGACATGGTAGTATGCACCTGGGAGGTAAAAGTAAATTCTCGGACATTCAGGTGGAGGATCCTCCACACATCGCAGAGGCCCATTTGGTCCATCATCTCTCTAACCGCTCTTTGGGCAGGAGATAGTCCCTTCCTGACAAAACCAGATGTATCAGTAGCCGGATCCATTACCAGATTTAAATCCCCTCCTATTAAAATAGGTAGATTAAGACAAGGTGAGAGTACTTCCATAATCTGAACAAAAAATCCTGGGGTATCAACATTGGGGCCATAGATTGATCCCAAGACAATCTCCAAAGTGTGCAATGTGCCCCTAATAAAAATGTATCTCCCTAGGTTATCTTGGAGTATTTGAATCGGTTTGAAAGGAACTGACCTACGAATCATGACCATCACCCCTCTGCTTTGGGTATTACCTTCCGAGGCGAATGCCTGACTTATTTGGAGCCTCCTTAGCTGGTTACTCTCACTATTAAGTAGGTGGGTCTCCTGCAGGAACATAACATCAGCTTTCACATACTCTAGGTGTTTTAAGGTCCTGTATTGCTTCGATTTATGGCGAAGACCATTAACATTCCAACTCACAAAGTTAATATTCCTTGCCATTTTTTAGAAACTTAGTGGCTTTAAAATAACTAATGTCTTTATAACCAGTCCCATCTTCATTTACCAGTACTGTTACGTATGCTGTGCAACCCCCCCTAATTTTCAACTTCCCAGAACCAAAATTCCACACACAACAATAACTAGCCCCTAAACCCCTTTTCCCCTCCACCCTCATCCCTCCCGATCTACCAATGATCATGTTTGCAGTTCACCGAAGTTTACCACTTCCACCCCTTCCACCCAACCTCCCTAAATCAGCTATGCCCTACCCCATATTATACAGAGTCATGGGAGATACTACTAATTAATCCCCTTATCGAGAAAATATTCCTGTTAGAATGACACTTAGTGAAGGAGGGGGAAAGAGAGATTCCCACTGATTTAGCCCTCGTACATCAGCATATACAAAACCCAAAAGAATGCTTTAACAACCTTAACAACGCTGCTGAGCTTTTAAAACTCGGCTCAAGCATTAACAGAACAGTTTTTCTATTGCTTGCTAAGAAAACATTTCCCAATATTTCAAAACTTAAAACAGGCACCCCCAAAAAGCAGTACTACTTAAACAAAAAGCTTTAGCATCTTGCAAGGGAAATGGGATATAAAACATGGGCTTTCATTGTAGTGCATTGTACTCAAGTTATGATAACAGAGCCAGATCAATATCTGTAGGAGTGTTCATGGCGATCTAACGGTCTCTGGCTCCACCTAGCGGAAAAAAGTTGCACCGCTTCTCCACACAACAGCCCGCATCAACTTAGAAACTCAGACGTCCTTTTCACTGAAATACAGAGCGCCATGTCAAAAAAGGAGAGGCGAAAAGAAAATGGGAAAACCTTGGATCTAGGAAACTGTCCACCGGTAAGGAAGGTGGGGGAGCCAACTTGACCAGAACAACCTAGTTTCCCCCATGCGGATAAAAGTGAAAAGGAAAATAGGAGTCAAGCATGGGTAAAGGTCCAGATAAGAGCTGATTACGTGGGAAACTGAACCGGCATCATACTTATTGTTTAATGAAGCACGGTACTCCTCTGAAACAACTTTTACAGACATACTCTTGTTTCATTGCTGTGGTATACTGAGGGTCATCGGCTTCAGCATAGTTCAGGGCACTTTAAACAGATTAAGAAAAGCAAGTTTAAGGGCTTCTGACGCGGATTCGTAGCTCTCATAACCGCGCCAAGATCCAGCTACCAGCACCTGAAAACAAGCGGGATACCCCATCCTGAACTTAATATCTGCTGCAATTAGTTTAGTAATAATCGTGTGATAGGTCGCCCTTTTCTGCCGTATTGACAGTGGCAGATTCTGCACCACTCTCAGTGTGGCACCTCCCAACGCAACTCCTTTAAATCTTTATTTTGAGTAGAAAATGCGCATGCCCAGGTAGTTTAGAAAGCGGAGGATAAAGGTGTGGAGGGCTCCAGCTGGAGGTGAAGCTCTTAGGGCTCTTAGGGCTCTTTCTATTGTATAGGCATGCCCAAAGGGTGAGGGATCGGCAATCTTTTCCACTAATCTCTGCGCAAACTTGATGGGATCACCCCCTTCTTCTTTCTCAGGGAGGCCAATGATTACAACGTTGTTGCGGCGGCTACGACCTTCCAGGTCTTCGACCTTGCCTTCCAGCTTAGAGATGCGTTGTCTCATGATAGCTAAGTCTGGTTCCATTTTCTCGTTCTTTCGCTCCACCGATCGTATACGGGCTTCATTGTCTGAGGTCCGTAGCGTTAAATCCTCCAGGGTGCGCGTTATACTTTTGACTTCTCCTGCAAGCTCTTTCATTTCAACCTTAAAAGGTTGAAATTCCTTGAGAAAACTGGCTAAGGTGAGCGGTTCTGAATCGTCTGTATCCGCGGTCGGAGTTTGGGCTTGCTGTGTGACCGAGGCCCTAGATTTTTCCGGGGCCTTCTCCGGAGTAACCGGTGGCAAGTGCCTTGGTAAGGCTTTTCTCATTTCAGCTTCCATCAGATGCGACCAGCCGGGAGGAGTCTTCTCCCAAAACACAGGTAGAGTAGTAGAGATGTCCAAAATTGTGGAAAACTACTTTATAATACGTAAATGTGGGTCGGGTGGTCCGAGCTCCAGGAAGAAGCAGCTAACTCGCGCTCTGCATCACGTGATCCCCTGCAACAATTCTTGATGTTAACCTTGTTGTGTTATTTCTCCAGTTGTCATTTTGAGATGTGATTAGTTTATAGTTATTTATCTCTGACTCCCTATGTTGTTTTTTGTAACCTATTGCTTGACTGCTTGCCTTGCCTTACTACCTTTGAGCATGAGCTGTACCTCCCACCTGTTGGAGCCTGTGGCTCCTGTTTGTTACCTCGACTCTGTATTATGTTTCCTGTATGCTATGTAACTCTCCCAGGTTGCACCTGAAAATAGGCACTTGGTTGTCTAGTGTGCTTACCTGGTTAATAAAAGCAAATAAATAAAAATAAATAAATAAGCAATCTCCTGGTTCAATAACAGTCTCTCTGACCGGACTCAACAGGTCAAAATCAACACCACCCTATCTGCCAAGCTACCTGTTCGCTCAGGAGTCCCCCAAGGGTCAATCTTAGGCCCCCTACTTTTCACTCTCTTTCTTAACTCCCTCCCCCAGGCCTGCAGTGCTAAACTATTACTCTACGCCAATGATGCCGTTGTATATTGGAAACACTCAAATCCAATCTCCCTTCAAAATACCCTGAAAAGCTGCTTTCGAGAACTTGAATCCTGGTTTACTGATCACAGGTTACTATTTAACTACAACAAGACCAAATCTATGATCTTTGCTCACTGCCAACACCCCAGTAGTAATGCCCAACTAACTATCTCTAATCTACAGGGCATCCAAATGGAACAGGTCACAAACTTTAAGTATCTGGGCATTACACTGGACACGTCCCTCACCTACCACTCACATATTAAACACCTCTCCACCTCTGCCAACATACAGCTTGGGATTCTTTACAGGCACAAGCACTGCCTCCCCCTCTCAGGCACTTAGACTAGCTGTTACCTGCTCAGTCCTATCTGTTGTCGATTATGGGATTGCAGTTTATGGCACAGCTGATAACACAGCCCTAAACAGCATCAGATTAGCTCTCAACAAAGCCTGCCAATTGGTCACTAATGCAGAAAGATTAACCCACACATGTGAGCTCTATAATCAAGCAGACTGGCTGACCTTTGAAGGGAGACTAATGTACCACACCTGCCTCCAAGCAAAAAAGATCCTGATGAAACTTTCACCTTCGGGTCTTCACCCCCTCATCCAACCAACCCCACATAGGAGCACCCTTCGACATCTGGCTAACACCACACTCCTAATCCCCCACTGTAGGACTTCACTAGGGCAAAGGTCTTTCAGGTATTGAGCGCCACTTTGGATTAATCAACTCCCTTCCTCCATCTCGCAAGCTCCCAGCCTTAGCCTATTTAAAAAAGAAAGCCTCAAGCGATTTCTCCTGGACTCTGAGACTTGTGGCTGCTTCAACCTCTCCTCCCACACTAGGCTGAAGTCAGAAAAACAATGCCTCCCTCAACTCCCTACCAGGCCATCACAGCTCTTGGTATCTTAAGTACAACCCCTCGGCCAAATGCTAGCATCTGAAGCTAGCAACCAATCCCCCCTCACCACAGTGACCCTGGGTCCCTATACAACCCTAGTGAAACCGTGAGAAACTAACCTAGCAAGCTAATTACTCTGTACTGATCAACCATGTTATATTTGTCTTAATTGTATTGTTTGCCTAGTAAGCAATGTACAATTTGTCCCTAAGTGTTGTTTCTGTTTGTATTGACATGGAGACTTTGCAAAGGAGTCTTCAACTCAAAGGATTGTAATTCCGAAATTTCAATAAATAAATAAAACCCAGGCCCCTTGGCAGGGTCTGGTGCTGTGTGGCAGTGTAGGGTCCCAACGGCTGAGCCCCAGGACCTTGGGGGGGGCACCATCACTACCGCTACATGACCAGACACCAGGGGTGGGCATACAGGCAGGTGTCATGGCAGCATGTGTGGCAGGAGCAGGGATTATGCCCCCGTGCTGCAGTCACAGCCCTGTGTGCCATAGACGGCGGCACTGTGCACCATGGGGGCATGCAGCATAGTATGGGACACCACATCATTGTTATGGGCTGTGCCAACAGTGTACCTTTGGAGACATCAACAGGAAGACATACTTTTGTGCCCACTGTTGGCCTGAAGATCTGGAGTGGACCCCTTCTCAGCCCAGTGACTGTTTGGGTGATGGCCCACACTTGTCTGTCCTTGACATCTGGCTACCTGTCCTAGTTCCATGATCTGTAGAGGTGATGAAATGTGAGGAGGTGACTATCTTAAAGTGTAGTATTGTGCCCTACACCTGGCCCACTAACACTGGGTATGCCACTGTGACCGGGAGAACACACGACCCATGGTGGGTGCCAGCCAAGGTGGTCGCGGCCCCCCCATGGCAGTTGCTCCTTATTTCCCATGGGATAATGTCAGCCAGCAGGTGTCCGCCCCCCCCGTGGACCCCTGTGACATGAGTATGATGCGGCAGCTAGCTATGGCAGGTGAACACCACATCCATGCTGTGTGCGCTGTTGGAGACAGGGTGCATCCAGTGACACACAGTGCTGGCCGCATGTCCCATAGTTGCAACAATGCAGGCCATCAGTGGGTTGGGATTGTCCCAAACACATGGTGCCCCGCAGGTATCACATGGGAACAGGACCCTCCTAGTACATACATGTCTGATGCAGTGTCGTTTTATGGTGTGTCTGCAGGCAGATGTCCTGATGGTAGAGAATTGGGCATGCAACAGTGTAGAGTACACTACCATGAGCTGTGAACAGTGTCATATAACAGTAAACAGCAGACATATGATGTCCTATAGCACTTCACACACAGTGCAGCACAGAAATGCACAGCACCTCAGCAACACCCCATGGTGGCATCCTGGCCCTGACATGAAGCTCCTGACCAGGTCAGGCCCATCCCATGCCCAAACACACATGTCCCACACCCCACACATCACCTACCTAGCTATAGGATGGTTTCATTGCCAAACATAACCCGGTATTGGTGAAGTTGTGCCTGTTCCCTCCATACCAGATCACTGTATCAGTGGTGGCACTGATCCCCCGGTGCCCACCGTGCTCATATATCACGTGAGGTACCGACCCACAGAGGCTCACAACTCATAGCAGGGCTTGTTTACCCCTGCTGTTTCCTAGGAGGGCTGGGTCTCCCACTTCATGACAAGGTCCACCAGATTGGCCATTTTTTTTTTTTTTTATGTCTACTTGACGCTGGCCCCTTAGATCTCTCTCTCAGGCGTGGATTTCTGGGCTACTGCTTTCTCCCGCTTAGCCAAGGTCCTCCGACCTGACTTCAACCCAGGATGCTCTCTCCCCCTTACTCTGACCCAACCAATCTCCTGGCTCTTAGCCCCCTGATGCATGGCTACCACTCCTCCAGTGCTCTATCTAGGACCTAGTAGGTGGCCAGAGGGGAGGTGAGAGCCGGAAGCTGGTTGGAAGGGTCCGGCGTTGAGTGTGGGTGCTGCAAGGTAAATCCTGCCGTCACCTGTCTGGGTGCCAGGGAATTTCATTTTTTCCTTTGGGGGTACAGATGTGCAATGATGCCCTGCACGTGACGGGCATGCTCCAGCACCCATGCACACGGCATCTGCCAACACCCCCATCCTCTGCAAGAGCATGCCGCAAGTGTGCTGCTCCCAGTCTCCACCAGGAGCCACTGCTACTGTGGCGTACGCTATCCACCCACTCCCAGGAGAGATGAGCAGTCCTCTGGAAGCTCAATTGTATCCTGCCCTTGCTGACCTCCCCCCCAGTGACCGGAGATTGTTCCCAAACCCGGGTTGCCGGCATGGCGCGAAGTGCGTCGTCCAGCACCTCAACCCTCAGCACCACCTTGCCAGCTACAGATTGGCCATCTTGACCTCAGGCCAGCACTGGTTGCACTGGAGGACCAGCCATTGTCTGGAGGACACCATCGTGCAGCTGCTGTTAGACTGAGGAGGTCTTGTGTGCATGCTGTTTGCTGGTTGTGGAGGACTGTGCAGTTTGCACAGTGTTATAGGTGGATGGTGCTGCACAGTTGCCTTTTGTACACAATGAACCTTGCAGACCACATACATGTGATGGGGTCATGCATGTATGACCTGCACTTGACCTACGCAACCTCGCACAAGGATGCAGCGCTGTGCTGAGATGTGCATAGATCGATGCTGGCTAATGACATCATAGATATCATGGTAACACTCCTGTGCAGCACTAATGGTCTGCAGGGCATGGAACATTGCGCTAGTGCAAAATCAGTTTGTGCGGTGGGTTACAGTCTAATATTAAGCCAAGCTATGCAGAAAAGCTCATTGGCCCATCCATGGGCAAAAGGCCACATTTCTGTTTCATTCCGGCATTTTCTGCATACGTAACCAAGGCTGATTGCACCCAGGCTATTTCAGGGTACACGTGCACCACCTACACAGCACAATAGAACTGCAACCCAAAACACTAGAACTGCAGCCTAGCCGAGCCAGCCAGGAGGATCTATTCAAAGCCACAGGTAACTCTACGGCATGGCAACAGCAGCCATAGGCTGCATTACCTGTAAAAAAAAAAAAAAAAAAAAAACCCTATATCGGGGACACAGCAGGAACACTGTTAAGATGCACTCAGACTGCGAATATTGTAGGACTGTTGTGTACAATGCGTTGCACTGGGTCATGCAGGTCCCCATACCTCTCAACCTCTTGCCTTATAAATCAGGGACAAAGAGCCAAACTCGGGGTCCACATCTTACAAATAGGTCACATTCAAGGCCACTGTTTTTTGTTTTTTACCTAAAAATCCGGAAAAAGCCCAGAATTAGGGCTGCCCGAAGACTGGTAAAAATAAAGATTTCATGGAATCTAGCATTTTATATCAGATCAGTAAATCTATAGAACTTGTGTTTTTCTTTTAATTCCTTCCTGTACTATTTTCAGTTTGCTTTATTTAATGCTGTGTGTATTAAGCCTTCTTTAATTCTGATTATTCATGCAAATACTAAAAGAATGATAGCAGAATGCCGGTAAAATCCAGAAATTAGAGTAACAATCACTGGTGCATTTCCGGAATCTGAAGTCTTTAAAATGGAATTTCATTGTTTTAATCACTGTAAATCAGTGGCATTGGTCATATTCACTCAGAAGGCAGATGCAGCAAGGCAATACTGTGACATTAAGTGTCTGCAGAGGAACAAGTCGGTGACTTAAATGTTTGACATTATGTTGTGCTGACAATCCCCACTGTTCATCACATCACATATGTTATGGGGGACAGTGGGGTATAAGGAACAGTGGAAAATTCTAAGGCAAACTCTGAGACGTTCCTGAAATTCAGGGATACTTCAGAGGTATGTAGGTCTCCACCTGTATTGCGTGATAGTTCATAGTACTGATGATCCTCACTGTTCTGTCACAGCAGCACTGGGTGGTGGGGGAACAGGCGACAGTTTGGAGGCACAACCAGGGCCATTCCTGAACAGCCAGGGCTATGTACAGCAAAGCTGTATGGGGGTGTGTATGGGGTGGGGAGGCCTCTGCATTGTACAGTGTGACACTGGCACACCTGCTATGGTCCCTGCAATGCATGGGCTTGTGACAGCAGACAGCATGCCGCTGCACAGCACCATAGAGGTCTGTGGGCCATCCCCACATCCATACATCCATACATGTTATGTGCCACACAGGATGGGTTCTGACAGCCATGTGTCTGGCAGATCACCAACAGTAGACGTAAGGATGATGGACTTCCAAATGTCACACAAGGGGCCGGGGGGGTTGTAGTGGTAAGCCACAATACTGTGTATGCCCCGTGGACCACACCACATGGCTTGTCATGGCGCACTGGTCCTGCACACTCAGATGTGTTGTGCTGTGTCATGGGATGCTGCTGTAGTACACAAGTATGCCACAGTATGAGCTGTGCCCAGCCCTGGAGGTCTAGCTGGTAGCCACACATGCAAGTGTATCACAGCTCCCCTTCCCACAGGGGAATTCACCTCCCAGAATCAGAACCACACCAAGCCATACACACATTGGGGCTGTTGTCCACACCCATCAGATCACCACACATGTGACGTTGCTGACTGTGAACCAGATTCATTCCATTCTGGGTGCTGCAGGCAGCCAGTCTAAGGGTGTGTCTGCCCTCCACACCTGTACTGTTGTTGGTTGACAACATGCCATGTGTATTCCCCGGTTGGGGGGGGCATGACAATTCTGAACCTTGCACAGGTCATCCTGGGCTACAACCTCTGCCCCAGCCATTGGCCACTAGCCCAGAAGTAGTGAGCCGATGTCTGCCCACATTTGTCACACTCTCCCATTCACCTATGTCATACCACTTCCTCTGGCAGGTCCCATGGATGACAGTGAGAGGCATAGTGCCTACCGCTTCAATGAAGATGAACTGCATGCACTGGTGCAGGCCTACAAGACCAGGGAGGAGATCCCATCCTGCAGCCGTAGCATTGATGCCTGTGTCCGGAAGGCCTGGGAGGAGATAAGGGATGGGGTTAATGCCATTGGTGCCACACAGTGGAGGCAGTATGTGTTTCTGGGACCTGTGCTACCACACTAAGGAAAGCCTTCGGACTCTGCACCAGAAGCAACGTGCCACTGGTGGAGGCCCATGAACATCAGAGGCCGCATGGTCCATAGAGCCAACGGTGGAGGCTGTGGCATCAGTGCTATGGCCAGTGGAGATGACGGGTGCCAATGGCAGGTTTGTGTCCCAGGTACCAGCCACCCAGCTAAGTATGTACCTGCCTGTAGCCACACATTATGTGCATGGGCTACATGTGCAGTTTCCAACCACTGTTGGGGCATGGTGTCACCATGGTATTGGTGCTCAGTGTGGGGCCATCATTGCCCTAGCCCCACCATCACACAATAACCCACTGTAGGCCTGCCATGGGGCCCACACTATGGCGTATCACACAGACATCCCAGTGGATGTTAACCACACACCAAGTACCATTGGGGTGTGCCTGTGCCCATAGGATGTGTGCACACTTCTTCTCTGTGATGCTATGGGTGCTGGGGCATGCTGCCATATGTGTAGGTCTTAGTGGTGTGCTGTTTTTGCACAGTGTATGGTGGTGTGCACATGCGTGGTGTGCATGCACCATGGTCAGGGAGCACTATCATGCTCACACTGCCCCTCCCGATTACCTGTGTGGCTGATGTAGGTGTGGGGGTGGTGTTCCTGTTTTCACCACATGCCTGCAAACTGGGGCATGCATGCCATCCCACCCTGCATGGCATGGTGCGTACTGCATGCTACACTGATGCCTCTCTCTTTTTTCTACAGTACAGGCCATAGCATCAAACGTGGTGGAGGAAGAAGCTGGACCATGCCTTTGTATGTAGCTGCTGCCACCCAGCCAGCCATACCACTCTGAGGACTACTGTGAGGAGGCCCTGAATTACATCATGACGAAACATCTGTCAACAGCTTGGGGCTGGCAGCACTGGCCTCACAACTGGACAGTCAGTCCCTTACAACCAGTCCTCCCTCCACTAACATGGTCCAGCCGCAGGCGCCCTGACACATGCGTAATATACACGCAGGACCCTACCACTGCCGTCTTTAGGACACAGGTAGATGGACCTGTTGCCACCTCCTGAACCGCATCTGCTGCCACCAACACCGCTACCCACGCCAATTGAGCACCTCCCTGGGAGGGTTTTGTTTTCCTGTCTGCATTCCTGTTGCCCTGCATCTATCTTGCCAGGTCAGACACAGCCACCGCAGCTCAGCCGCCTCCCCCACCACCCCGGTCCTGGTGCACCTGAGACCTCACAACACCCACAGGTACAGCCACTCTCTGTCTCCCTGGTGGTTGTTGACAGCAGTGTGAAGACTTGAAAGCCAGGCAACTGCTGCACACTGCCGTAGAGTCACAGTTCACTGCACACTGGGAACTTACACATCCTTGGCATGTCATGCATGATGACATGACCTGCCTCTGCCACCTGCTGCATGAGGACCTGCAAAGGGCAGAGCAGCACACAGAGGCACATGAGGCTCAGTTCCTCAGTGCCCTACAGAACATGTTTGGGGACTTCAGTAGGGCGGTGCGTGAGGTTGCGCCTGCGGTGGCAGACACTGTAAGGACTATTTGTAGTCCCAGCCTCTCCATTACACTGAGCCCCAGTACTCAGTGGACACCATGGCATATGACAATGCCACAGGGTGGAAGAATGAACAATGGCAGCATATGTGGGACACCATGTCCCACAGGCACTCCCTGTACACCAGGATGCAACCTGTCCCTCACTGGGTCCAGCACCCCGCAGAGCTGCAAGCTGGCCAAGGTGATACTGTTGTCTTCGCCATGGACCATCCCACCCACACAAAGTGGTCTGCACTGGCATATGGTCTGGACCTGAGGTAACACACCTCCCCCACCCCCCCAGCATGTTCCCACCATCTTCCCTACCCCACATCCGGTACAAGGGTCACCCCCTGCCCATTGTACTGTTGTGTGCCTGGCTATGCGTGCAGCCCACACTCCTTCTGAGGACTGGTATACCTAGTGACCCTATGACACACACACCACGTGGTAGCTCTGACCAGGCACCCACATATGCCAGGCCCCTATTACTGTTCAGTAGTACCTAGCACCCACACCAGCCCCCACACCCACCACTCCTATGTGCAGATTGGCATCCCAGCCCACTATCCCCCCAGAACACCCTCATCTGTGTGACATTTATGGCCCTCCACCACCCCCAGCTTTGAGGCATGCCTATGTTTGGTAGACACCCCTGCTTGTCCATGCCCATGTTTCACCACATGCCTTGTTTCCACCTCTACTGCACCCTCTGTTGTGTGTACATTTTGTGTTCTGTTACCGTGTGCTCTGTGTGATGACAGTACAGTTGTGTACCGTGCAGCTGTGTCCCATGTGGTTTCTACTCACCTGCTAGTACCAAAGGTGTTATGGATGATGCAGACTCTGTACTTTTGGGCCGTCCTGGCCATGGAGTGGGGTCTTATCTCTCAAGCTGCTCTAGGGCACCAGCAGAGTGATCCAGGCACTGAAAGTGCATCTTCAGCATGCCAAAGATACACTTAATAATGTTGCATATGGCAGTGTGTGCTACATTGTACCTGTTGTCTGCCACTGATGACAGACAGAGGATAGGTGTGAGGAGACAGGGGTGCAAGGGATAGTCACTTTCCCCATAAGGGAAAGAGCACATACGTTAGCATCTGTTGACGATTGAGGTACCTGTGGTACCATGATAGTCACATCTTGTGCACCTGTCCACCCTGCACTTCCAACAGCGACGCATGTCTGTGCTTTGCTACAGCTTCACTCCCCCAAGTGGGTGTTTGTGTGGGGAGCCTGATGTGTGTGCTCACCAACAAGGTATCCACTGGGTACGCCCCTGCCTTCAAATCTTTGGCACTGGGTGAAATTATGTCAAATGAAGAAGTTGTGGGTGCTGCCAAGGCACCTTGCCAAACATTGTTGATATGCCCTGTTGCATTGCACACCACCTGGCTGTTGATAGAGTGGTAATCTTTCCTATAGAGGTAGGCATTCATGTCATCACCAGTGGATGCCCAGATGGCTGCATGGATGTAGTTACTGACACAGAGTACTGCTGGTATGAGCACAACCCAATGGAACTGCTGCATTGCTGCTGTATGCTCCACTGGGGTGCTGGGGAATACAGTGAACTCACCAGCATGTGACAGTAATGCAACAAGAAATTGGACCAGCAGGCGTGAGGAGGTGGACTGCGAGACATGGGTAGTGTCCCCCACCAGTGTCTGGAATGCCCCATGGCTAGAAAGCACATGGCAGCCATCATTTTCAGCTCATCTGGCATGGCGTGGCTGTACTGGATATCACCATGCAGTTGCTCATGCAGGAGCCCACAGAGCTGCCTCTGCTTGTCCCTGTTGAGCCGGTACCAGCCAATAAGCTGGTCATCTGAGAGGCAGTCAAAGATGACTCATGACAGGTATGATCTGTGTGCAGCATATTGCCATTGTGGCCTATGTATGGGCCCAGGGTTGGCATCTGCCCTCTCATCCTCCTGTATGGCTTCCTGCAGCATGTGGAGGAGGTGTGCTCCCACAACTGCCCAACTGCCATTTTGATTACTGGCTGCAGTGTCCCCACCTGCCTCTGGGGTTTGCCCTGCTTTAAGTCCGCCTTATTTATAGGCAATAACTGTGCAGCGCAAAGTGGCCTGCACTAACTCTGTTGTGCAGCACTACCACGCTGTGCCAGTATGCATGGCCCCACCCCTCTCTTTGCATACCACCTACATTACCTTTCATGGTGCATACTAACCTGTTTAACGTGCAGTCTGTCCCCCTTTAAATATGGTGATGTGGTACAATCCTGGGGCTAACCATGTGCAATCACTTTGCACGCTGTGCAAACTTTTGAATATTAGGCCCCAGGTGTACAAAAACAGCACAGAACACTGATGAAGACCTGGTTTGAAGCCAATTAAAAGGAGCACTCTTTTTATTTTTTTAATATAAAAAAAGTATTAAAGGAGGCTCAAAATTGGGAAAGTGCTAAAACAAGTCAGGAGGTAAGTTGCAATCTAAAACAGAATAAGAAAAGTATAAGTTAAAATGTTCACTGCTATCATACACTGCTGCTTTAAATTCATATCATCTGTAATGATGGTTTTGCCCTGAATCAGTTGTGTGTTTCAATTAACGTTATTTTTTTTTTTTTTTTTTTTGGCCAGAAAAGATGCACTAAATTGAGACTTGTTTCCAGGTGCATCCTGGGAGCACAGGGAAGTTAAGTGACTTGCTCATGGTTACACAGTACACAAGTGATGGCTGGGAAATGTAAACCCAGCTCCCCAGGTTTGCAGTTTAGTGTTCTTAACCACTATGTACTGCCTCCCACACTTGTTGATATGCACACGCCACATTTAACTTTTTTTTTTTTTACCTTATCTCAAATTATCTGAATTGCTAGCCATTCATATATATATTGCCAAGAGTGGACTTGAGATCAAATTTAACTACATTTTTTTTTTAATTTAAAACATGACTCTATCACCTTTTCTTTCCTAAGAAGTGGCAAAGGTGGTGAAAGAAAAAAAAAAAAGGTGACTGTCAGATAGTAAAATGAAACACAGAGGGAGGAGGACAAGAAGGTATACCCCGTAAAGCATAGGGAAGCAGGTAAGGTGGTAAGGGGAGCAAAGGCACAGAGGAAAGGATAGCCAAAGGGGTCACAAAGGAAGATAAGACTTTCTTTATACATAAGTGAGAAGAGGAAAGCAAAGCAAGGGCTAGTGAAGAATAGAAAGGCGGGGACTGCATAGAAGAGGACCAAGAAAAACCTGATGTCCTAAACAGGTACTTCTGCTCAGTCTTCATAGCATGCAAGGGGGGGAGAGGGCCCCCAGAGAGTGGCAGGAACAGGGGAGGGTGGACATGGGTCCATTTTCAGAGGAACGAGTCCAGAAGGAAGTTGCAGCTCTGAAGGTGGACAGAGATTTGGTACTGAACAGGATATACCCAAGAGTTCTTAAAGAACTTTGGCAGGTGCTAGCTGACACACTGACAGCCTTGTTCAACAGCTGACTGGAAACAGCCTTGGTTCTGGAGGACTGGAGAAGAGCTGATGTGGTCCCTCTTCACAAGCTTGGCTGCAGGGAGGAGAATAGCTATAAGCCAGTCAGTCTTACCTCAGAAGTGGTAAAATAAATGGAAACCCTGCTAAATGGAAGACTGGTAGAGTATCTTGAATCCAGAGTGTTGCAAGACCACAGGCTGCATGGATTCATGGGGGATGGTGATGCCAAATGAATATGACAGATTTCTTGGACTGGGTGACCAGGGAAACAGATCAGGTAAAGGCAGTGGACATGTACTACCTGGACTTTAGCAAAGCTTTTGACACTGCACCACACAGGAGGCTGATAAGAAACTGAGCAGCCTAGGGGTGGGACCTAAAGAGATGAATTGGGTAAGAAACTGGTTAATGGATATAAGACACAGAGTGATGGTAAACGACATTCACTGTAATGATGGGACAGTGACCAACGGGGTGCAACAGTGCTCAGTTCCGAGACTGGTCGTATTTAATGTCTTCATAAGTGACACTGTAGAAGAACTGAAAGGGAAGATATGCCTTTTTCCAGATGATGCAAACATCTGCAATAGGGTGGGTACCCAGGATGGGGTGGAGAGAATGCACAGGGGTCTTGGGAAACTTGAGGAGTGTTCAAGAGCATGCAATTGGGAATCATGGACAAAATAATGTACCTAGGGCACAGCAACACAGGTGCTGAGTAAAGGATGGTGGGGGACGTACTGACAGTTACTAAACGGGAAAGGATCCTAACAGTTATCATATCTAATGACCTCAAAGTGGCAGGGCAGTGTGACAAAACAGAGGGTTGGCTAGTCAGATGCTGAGATACATAGGGGGGAGGAGTATCTGTAGCAGAAGGAGGGAGGTGGCATTACCACTGTATCACTCGCTGGTGAGACCCTTCCTGGAGTATTGTGTCCAGTTTTTGAAGGATGCACCCCAGAAATGACTTGGACAAGATAAAGATAGTCCAGAGGAGGTCAACTAAAACGGTGCAGGGGATGCTGTGGATGTCCTATGAGGAGTGACTAAGGGGTCTTAACATGTCTACCCTACAAGATAGGAGGGCAAGAGTTGAAATGATAGAGACCTGCAAGTACCTAACAGATAGACAGGGTGCAGGAGGGGAGTCTCTTTCAAATGAGGAAAAGTGCCAAGATCGGGGGCATGCAATGGAACTGGAGGAGGGGTAGTTTGAGAGATTTGAGAAAATGTTTGTTCACTAAAAGGGTGGTAGGTGCCTGGAACAGACTGCCAACAGATGTGGTGGGGGGCTTCAAGCATGTGTGAGATAGACATACTGTAGAGATATATCAGAAAATGGAGAGGGAGGAGGGAGAGTGACTGGATACTACATAGGGTCTGTGGAGACGGATAAGACTGGAAACATCTGGGAGACTGGGGTGGGCCAAGTGGTCATTTTCTGCTTATAATTTCTATTTCTGTGTTTCTACTTTTTACCCACTCTCTCCTAACAACAATGCAAGTAGGTATAATTATTTCATTATCAAAAATGTTGCCTTTCAGTTGGGCAATCCTGGGAAAATACTGTGTGTGTGTGTGTGTGTGTGTGTGTGTGTGTGTACATGCATGCACATATTATATATTTATATACCAAATATATTTATATTACAGTGGCACAGTAGTGCCATTATAGTTGGGGGTGAGTGGAGTGCTCAATGTTAAACCCAATTTTTGCACCTTAATAACTGTGCCATTTGATGGAATTGCATGTGCAGTCAGGGTGGCAAAGTCTCAAGACATGAAAAGTTTCATGCCAGCATCTTTTGCTGTTTCTAAGATCTGGAATGCTGATTTTTGGAAAAGCGATTTTTTTTCCATAGACTTAATATGGGTATTTTATTTTTTTTTCTTTCTCCCAACCACAGCCTAGACAGTATAGATTTTTTTCACAAAGCTTTCAGTGTAGAAGTGACCTGTACTGATGTAAGTTTGGCTGTTGGGTAACCATCTGATATGGTAAAAAAGCACTGACCATGAGGGCTAATTTTTTATGATTTACTTGTGAGAAAAAAATACAGATCATGACAGCCACCTTAATTTTTTTTCTTACCAAAAAAAATTGAAAATATATAAAAATTATGTATTTTCAGACAACTAACACCTGAAACTAAGTACATGGGACCCATTTAGGTGGCTTCTGGTGTTAGTTTTTTGAAAATATGCCTGGAAATATTGTGTCTGAGAACCCAAAAATCCTGGCTACCCAACTTAGCGAGAGGAGCTGCTCACCTTTGTTCTCAGTATGAGAACAGTGGGACTTTCTTGAATTGTGAAGCTGCAGATGGAGTGGTGCTGCCTCCTTGAGTGGCAGCAGTGAGCCAGCAGTCTGTCCCAGCTGTTGAGTTATCTGTCTGTCTATTGATCTATCTATCTAGCTGTCTATTTGTGTGAGAGACAAAGAGCCTTAAAGCACCGTAGTATATCTGTTTCTAGCTATAGAAACATAGAATTGGATGGCAGATAAGAACCGCTTGGCCCATCCAGTCTGCCTTTTTCTCCCTACCTACATTATTATTTATAAAAATGTTAAATTTTCTCTATTTGTGATGTGAGAAAAGGTTGCTAGCTTTGGAGTCTGGATTTTACTGTTTGGTACTGACGTACAATGGTGTTTTATCCTGGCTCAAGTTTCATCCTCTTGTGAGAGAAGAGGTGCTGGATTTTCAAAACATTTAGACTGGCACACGCCCTGGATGCACTGACGATACGGCACAATGGGCTTGTAGCAATCTAGTGGGATTTTTGATCCCATGTGGAAATAGCCACAAGTTAGACCAACATTTTGTGGTCTAGCTTGTGACAATCTAAGTTCAGTTTACAGATGCACCAGTTGTTTAGTAAGCTACCGTCGAATTGTGGAAACTGTCGCAACTGCACCCGAGATTGTAAAATCATGTGCAGTTCCAGTGAGCGGGTTTGGTGCACTGCATCATTAAATGTATCTCAATAAATAAGTAAACCAACGAGACCTCATAATTCTTGTATTGATAAGAATACTTTGCTTGATTTAATTTTGACAACCACCCCTCACAAGTATGTTGCCTCAGTATTTGATCCTGATGTTAGTGATCACTGCTACATAGCTTGCATAAGACATAGTATGAAGGTAAAATCACCATTACAAACTTTGCTCAGCATTTTAACTTTTGTAGTGAACAAGTTTTTTTTGCATGACCTTTATGATGCTGACTGGCTCCTTATTTAAAGCTACCCTAATATTATGACATCATGGACATTTTGTAAATTAATTTTCTTGGATATTAATAAACATGCACCTATGGTTAGTAAAAGAAAGAAAAGTAAAATATCTCCATGGATTACTAATCATTTAATAAACTTGATAAGGGACAAGGATTGATCCTGGCATAGAGTAAGGCAGACTAAAATGGAGAGCGATAAGCTGGCATATAGAGTTTAAAAAAATCTTTATACTAGGGAGATTAGAAAGGCTAAATCTGATTCAGCAGCTTGTTGGGATTCACTGCATAACAGAAGATTACAACACTGGTACTTGGTTTTATACCATTTCGTTCTTGGTAAATTTCCCAACTTTCTTTTGAACTCAGCGAATATTAAACAGAAAAGTAAGCATAGTTTGAGGTCAAATGGCTTAACAAAATTCAAAATTCTTAGTAGGACAATATACTTTTATCTGCTTCAGTGTTCAAAACATGGGATGAATTGAAATGAAAACTGAAACTGGGTACAATTGTCTCTTATATCACATTTTAAATTGCTTAAAACAAATTTTTTACATAAACCACGTGCATGTTATGGATGATATCCAGCTTTTTTAATTAATTCATACATAACTTTAACCCTGTGTATTAATTGTCTTTGTTGTACTACTCAACATCTTTGTTCATTGTAGTATGTATTGTGTGATGTTTATATGTATTTGGATGCAATTGAAAAAAGAGAGTTCCTCTCAACTTGCTATCCAATAAAAATTGATTGAAAACCTAGGTGTGGTGGCACAGGGCTGGATGCAAACCCTGCACCACCCTTTGAAAATCCAGCCCAAGGACATAAGTAAATAGTTTTGGACTGTCTGACCTTTAATTCATGAACTAGTCCTGTTTCTGTGCACCACAAACTGTTTGCTTGGATTCTCCTTTTTATTCCATTTTATTTATCAGTTGGGATTGTTGGGGTGTGTGGTGTGGTTTATTTAGCTGCTTGATTTAAGGTTAGGTGTGTGTTTGTACAGGTATGTGTGTATGCTTTAATTCTGTTTATTCAGGTGAGAAGTTGGGGTCTTTGAGAGCTGTGCAGACAGTGTGTCTGTGGTTGTGTGTGTGGTGATTTAGATTGTGTGTGTTATTTTACCTTTGTTTTATTATATTTATTAAAGTACAAATAAACATGGAATTAAGGGGATGAATTTAAATCAGAAACACTCCCATGTAAATTTACAATAAGGGATGCAAATTTTCATGCTGCTATTATTTACCTGTAAAATAATGATTTATCTTGGTTTCAGCAGTAATTTAAAGTTCCCCTGAATGTAAACACAATTGCCAATTCTCACTGGTCCCAAGCCGTAGCTCAGCTCACAAAATGGCAAGATGTGCATACGCGATGACATCATTGTGGCAAATCCGCTCCATATCTTCTATTGAAAGCTATTAGCACTGTTTTTAAATGTTGTATATTAGCACAATATGTATATATCAGCATATGTATACATATTGTGCCAATATACAACATTTAAAAACAATGCCAATAGGTTTCAACAGAAGAAGTGGAGCAAGTCTCTGATGATGTCATCATATATACTAACATAGCATTGTAAACTATGATCAGCTCGAATTGGCAAGAATCGGCGGTTGTTGTTTACGTTCGGGGGAACTTTAAATTACTGCCGAAACCAGGGTAAATCATTATTTTACAGGTAAATAATAGCAGCATGAAAATCATTATCCCTTATTGTAAATTTACATGGGAGTGTTTACGATTTGATTCATCCCCCTAATTCCCTATTTATTTGTCCTTTAAGAGTTGTTTGAAGGATTGTAGGTTTGTCATTAACTGAATATGTGTAGAGGCTTTTATGTACAGAGATGCACTTGCTCCGGTGACCACCTGTGTTCATTTCATCCATTCATTTGGGGTCCCACTGGTTCTCCCAGCAGAGGATTTGAGCCACTGCCGGGAACTAGGGATCCTACGAAGGAGGAGCTCTCACCGCAGTGGAAGCCCCAGATATGGTTTTCAGGGGGGCAGGATTGGGGTGGTGAGGACCAGGAGACAACTGGGGAGGATATGGAATCAGGGCTGAGAACTGTCACACCTGGTTCCCCTCCCCAGGGCCCTGACAAATTTCACTGAGCTGAAAGTAGTCTGTCTGGCTTGCATTGCTAATACCCTTCAAGTTCTTCTCTGCAACACGAGGTTGCTTAGGAACAAGATTGCAGTAATTGGGAGATTCACTGTTGATTACTCAACTGACCTCGTTTGCATCACAGAAACCTGGTTGGGCAATAATGCTGGCCCTGTGCTGGGGACATCTGTCCTTTCTGGTTTTTCTGTAGTACATTTCCCAAGGTGGGATTGCGGGGAGGGGAGGGAGCGGGCATCTGTTTTAGAGCCACCCTGGAACTCACTGCACTCCCAGTGAGAACATTTGGATCTTTTTTTTTTTAAAATACTAATATTGTATTGGTTTTCATAGAGAAAACCAATGCAGCACTTATATCTCATCCTGGAAACAGTGACGGAACAATACACATACAACTGCAGTGAGATGAGTGGCAGTGTATCCCCAGGCAGTTGCTAGAATCTGGAGTACTAAACTAATATATAGTGTATGGTCAAACATTGTTAGGGATGGAAATCCATCCCTCCAAAAATGTCATGAGACACTAGCTACGTTAGCTAGTTTGTTATGCTGCACTAGCTACGTAGCTAGTGCAGCAGAACAACTTAGAATGCGGTTATGCATGCATGTACTGGCAATCTCTGATCCTCGGGAAACAGCCACGGCAGTGAGAGCTGTCCAGGGAGGTGAGCGGCAATAACAAAAAAAAAAAGTAAGGACACCAATTGCCTTTTTGAGTGATCATACACTATAAAAGACAGTGTATGATCACTCATATATGCAAGGATATTTTTAAACGCTCAAGGTTTCCTTGATAACTAGACCTCTCACACTGCACTCTTGAGGTCTCTGGTTACCACGGAAAACCTCTTGAGTGAAAAATATTCTTGTTGTGTATGAGCGATCATACACTCTCCTCTGTTTTATACATACAAGCCTTAAATCAGAATTGCATCACCTGTGGAACTGTAGCCCAAGAGCACGTGGCAATTGATCCGACATAAGTGTCCATAAAGTCTCCTGCAAATTGCCATGGCCTATATAGAGCTGTTGGGTGCCACATATATATTTCGTCATTTTGCCATTGTGGTGAAATTTATATTGCCACTAATTAAAATATCAGCACAAGATTAACACAATTCAGCACTGCTAAAACTGAAA
The DNA here is from genome assembly GCA_016271365.2 of Neoceratodus forsteri. Taxonomy (NCBI): domain Eukaryota; kingdom Metazoa; phylum Chordata; order Ceratodontiformes; family Ceratodontidae; genus Neoceratodus; species Neoceratodus forsteri. The sequence continues at coordinate 207,298,834 of CM028133.1, read as the reverse complement.
ATATGCCTACAGTGTGTGGTGGGAGACAGTACCCCCCATATCAATAAACAAAATTCTTAGCAAACTTTCATTAACAGAATAATCTGTAACTGAGGAAAGCAGTTAAAGCTGCAAGGCAGAAAGAAAACAGATTGAATAGCCACTTCAATAAAGTGAAAGTGCATGTGGACGCATCAGAATAAACTTCAAGTGCCATCCTCTCCTTTATTGAGATCATGTTGTGTTGTGTCCCTGGTATGATGCGTTTCCAAGTTGGTTGCTCATTTACCAGCAGCAAGGGTATCTGTGAAGATGTAAACTTCATCTTGGTGCACCAGACGACGTTTTATGGGGAACAAAATGGCATGGGGGATATTGAGTTCTACAGATTTCACCTGAGCACTGTCAAATGTTTTTCTCCGTTGTCTGGTTGCATAGGAGATTTTCACCAAGTTGAGAATCTGGTCCTGTGTTCACGTGCTATCTGTGACTACCGTTAGGGCTCTAGAGGCTTCTTCAGGTATTCTGCTACGAATGCGCACTCCATATGCATTCACTATGTGGCAGTTCAATAAATTTCCCTGGCCCTCATATTGTTCTTTCAGCCAGTCCTTAATAAAAAGCACAGGAGAATCACCTTCAGTCCCTTCTGGAAGGCTGATAAGATGGAGGTTTGCACTCTGAATATGGTTTTCCAAAAGTTCAAGCCTATTATTTATGTGCTGTCTCCCTTTGCCCTGCCCAGAGTCCCTAACTTACATTTATTTGTGTGGCGCTTCAGCTCATCCACATCTCTTTTAGGTGTTCCACGTGGGTCTCCATTACCATGAGTCTTCCCGATAAGCCATCCAGCTTACTGTTCATTGAGGAGATGGAAGACAGTAACATTTTCCGCCATCTCCTTTATGCAGTCTGGGCTGTGATGATTGTGTGGTAGGCCTCGTTGCCACCAGCTTTTCTGGATCTTTCAAGTTACCCCAGCTTGGTTAGCTTTTTAGGGTTGCCCATGTCGTTGATGACTGAGTCAGCTACAGTTTGGTGAGTCTTAAAATGCACAAAATGTGAGTTAATATGCTAAAATATATGTTTGATAACAGCTTCCAAGCAGAACTGCAAAACTCGCATCTGTGCTGCTCAGGCTCCACAGCTCTCCCTCAAACATTCAGATCCTTTGAATGTGTGATGGCCAGATGTGTTTTTTAGGTGTTAATGACAGAATCATTCTCATCTACCAGCCTTCAGGTGGTGGGAATGTTTTCCTGCAGGAGCTGATGGATTTCATCACCAAACAGGTGTTGGATGCCCCCAGGTTATTGGTGCTAGAGGATTTCAGTGTCTGGGTCAATGATGAATCCTCGCAGTTTGGACATGAGCTCCTCCAGTTGATGTCCTCTCTGGGACTGACACAGGCAGTTGCCTCTGAAACACATCAACATAGCCACACACAGGATCTGATTTTCTCACTGGGACTTGACATTGGTGCAATCAAGGTTGATCCTGTCACATCATGCAGTTGAGTTTTGGTGTGGGGTCCCCTGTTCTATTAGCCCCATGTGGAGATTATCGGATGCTGTCCTAAACATAAATTGGAGCCTCACAAACTCCAGAAGGCACTGAATATTTTGGGCATGCTACTAGCTTATGCACAAGGTCCAGAGGCAGTCATGGAATGCTATAATATGGCAATCATGGCTGCCCTGGACTTTATTGCACCCTTCCACATTCACCTCTCGATCTCCCGCCATGGCTCACCATGGTACTGTGCTGACCTGTGGCTGTTGAAGACTAAGGAGCATAGGTTGAAGCGCTCCAGGAGAAGATCCAAATCTGTGGAAGACAGATTGGTATTGAGACTTCTTTATGCTGAATAGCAATGGGTAACAGACCTGAAAAATACAGAAATTCTGTCACAGTCAGTTGCTGCAGTGAAGAATCACCCAGCCAGCTCTTTCATACTGTGGACAGATGGTTACATCCTCCCTGTCTGCAATCCATGGGAGCTATTTCTACAGAAAGGTGTGAGGAGTTTGGGTGTTTTTTTTGCTGACAAGGTGTCAGACATTAGATCAGGTATTTCTTCTAGCTGCCTGGCTTGGACTGGAGGTGGTTATACTGTACCTATGGTGACATAGATCTGCCAGTCTGGGATGTTTTTTGACTGGTGTCTGAGGCTTAAGGCCTTCGAGTGGTTTTCAGTTTGCATCCCACCAACTGTGAACTGGATCCGGGTCCAATGTGGATGATCTTCAGCTGCACTGAGTTCCTAGGTCCAGTTTTCGCAGAGTTTGTGAACGGGTCCTTGAGACAGGGTGTCTTTCCTCATTCTTGAAAAGGGCCATGGTTAGGCCCCTTCTAAAAAAGCCATCTCTTGACCCTGAGATTCCAGCAAATTACAGGCTGGTCTCTAACCTTCCCTTTTTAGGGGAGGTTATTGAGAAGGTGGTGGTTGAGCAACTGATAGACCGCTTGAAGTGTCTTTCAATCTATGAACCTCTCCAGTCTGGTTTTCTGCTTTGGCACAGCACTGAGACAGCTCTTGTCAGGACGACTCATGTTCTTATAAAGCAAACTTGTTTTAAGATCCAGAGAAGGTATGGGTCTGAATGACAATATTGATTTAGCAGTCTTTTTTTTATAAAGGAGTAAAGTTTACACCTATATATGAATTGTAAATAAAAGGTAACATATAGGATAAGTTGTATGATATTTTAAATCATTCTGAATCTAGCTAATATTGAGGCAAGTTTTAGCTGTGATTGATAAATTGATTTCAGTCTATATAACACAGTAGTTCCTTTGTATAGAATGACTTTAGGGAAACAAATGCCTTAATACGTGGTAATGAAAAAATGCTCTTTTTAAGTGGTACCATTTAGAGACAATACGTGTTATTAGCAACTATGGCAACCAATACTAGTCATTCTGATGTGGATTAAGTAACAGTGACCTCTGCTATAAAAATCAGTTATAGAAGCGTAATGTTTTAATTAAGTATGCACAATTATTTAGATAAGCATGTGTGTGTATGCAGCACTATTTAAGGATGTTATTATGTTTGCCACACATCTCTGATGAAGCTTGGTGGGTAACCCAGTGAAACGTAATACTTTTCAAGTCTGTCTGCTGCCATTACGTCTGTGAGCCAGCTTATATACACTTTTTCACTTTGCTAACAAAGCACTTTAAATGCGACCTGACTGGATGCTGGCCTTTTTTTGCTTTATTTGAATGTTTTCAGTCAATAGCACCAGTCAGTTCTCAGTGTGGTTTCCTTTGAACTTACACAACTCACGATCTTCTAGCGAGGGACCAAGGGCAACGTACAATCTTGGTGCTCTTAGACCTATCATCTGCATTTTTTACATGATGGATCATGGGGTGTTGTCGGATCGTCTTAGGAAATATGTGGGCATCAGTGGTGCATTCTTGTGCTGGTTTGTTTTTTACTTGACCAGGAGGATGCAGCAGGTGGCTCTGGGGAATTTTATCTTAGTATCATCTGTGTTGTCCTAAACTGTTCCTCAAGGTTCGATTCTCACCCCCATTTTATTCTCCATATATATGCTGCGATAAGAGGAAATCATGAGACAGTACAATGTGGGGTTTCACTGCTACACAGAAGATACTCAGTTGTACCTGTCTTGTGCCCCTGATGATACATCTGCATCTACGGTGCTGAGCCATTGTTTGACTGAGATTAATGACTGGATGGCCTCAAATTGGTTAGGTCTTAACCCGGGCAAAACAGAGATCATGGTTATCGAACCTGGTCACCGGCGCCTTTCTGTTGCAGGGGATATGGCTCTCCCTGTATTGGGTGGCCACTCCCTCTCAGCAGTTAGTGCAGTTAGGGATTTGGGAGTAATTTTTGGATGACAAATTTACATTTAAGCAGCAGGGGCCTGACAGTCAAAAGTCTGCGTGGGTGCTAACGGTTCTTTGCCTGTGCAAACCAGGGTTTGCACTGGATCCCCATATTCAAAAGGGGCTTTTGCATGGGCAAAGAAGGGTTAGTGCCTACACAAAACATAATGTATGTGGGCAGGGAAGGGCATGGCCATGAATAGCCACACTACCCCATATTTAGTAGCTTTGCACCGCACAGAAGGGTTTGGCACGGTTCTTTTTCACAGCATAAATATCACCTAAAAAAAACTCTGACATATTCCAAGCAAACCTAGCAGCTGTTGGAGGTAATGCAGCCACCAGCCTTGGGGAAGGGGGGAGCACACCCACCCTCTGTGGTCCCTGACACTGGCCTTTTAATCATCACCCCTATTATACAAATACACTTGCTGGTAGATGTGGTCCTTCCCTCTCTTCAATCGCCAGCTCATACTGTAGTTTACCTAAATCCCTGGTGGAAGTGGTCCCCCTGATCACCAGCCCGCACTGTGGTTTGTCTAAATCCCTGGTGGTGGTGTTCCCACCCCGATCACCGGCCCATACTGTAGTTTACCTAAATCCCTGCTGGTTGTGGTCCCCTCCTCTGATCACCAGTCTATACTGTAGTTTACCTGAATCCCCAGTGTTAGTGGTCCCCCCGATCACCAGCCCATATAGTTGTTTGCCTAAATCCCTGGTGGTAGTGGTGCCCCCCAATCGCCAGCCCATACTATGGTTTACCTAAATCCCCAGTGGTAGTGATCCCCCCCTCATATTGCCAGCCCACTCTGTAGTTTACCTAAATCCTTGGTGTTAGTGCTCCCCTGATTGCCAGACCATACTGTAGTTTAACTAAATCCCTGGTGGTGATAGTCCCCCCCCCCAACTGATCACTAGCCTGTAGAACACCAGAAAACCCTCCTTGGTATCCTGTGGTTCTCCCTCCCACACCTCAGCACCAAACATCCCCCAGTCACCTTATCATCCCCCTTGGTGCTGTGGGTGCATACGGTGACTGGTGCAGCCCTTCTCATGCCTCCTCAGCCAGTTATAGGACAGGGTGACATCACTGTGGGGCCTGTGCTTATGTAGCCACAGATACAAATCTGTGTGATGGTAGCACATCAGTGCTACTGCACTTCTGTCAACTGGAAACAGTTGTATGTTGTTTTGTTTTACCTGATGTTGCTTGTATGGCTGTCTGTAGTTGCTTGTGTGGTCTTGTCCTTTTGCTGCTGAAGGGGTGGATAGTTAGGGTTGGACACCCTAACCCCATATTTCCCTACTTTTGTGACATCATATTGAACTCTAGCTAGTGCATTAACACAGGTTCTTGCAAATAATTCCCTTGCTTTTTGAGATAGTGGAACAATATCCTCATTCACACAGGTCCCTTTGGGACCTACATGAAAAGATACAGATAAGCAGGGCCCTGTGGGACCTGTATCAATGGAAGACTCAGTCCATCTATGAAAGAGCAGGACCCTATGGGCCCTGCACTTCCATGCAGCAATGGATGTCAAGAATTCATGGGGTCATCTGGTGGGCTGTGAAAGTGCAGGGACCTCTGGGCCCTTTGCTTCCATGTGGCCACATATACAAAGGCCCAGGGCAAAGAGTGCATCTCCCAGTCAAAGCACAGGACCCTCTGGCACCCACGTGTGCAGAGAAGCAGGGCCTTATTCCCAGAGAAGAGTTTCTTCGCTATATGGTATTTCAGCCCTTGCAGGCAACCCTGCATCTTCCCTTCCCAGGCTGAGGGGTGGTGTCCCTTGACAGTATCATCCCCCCCCAAGCCTTAGGCCCATCCAGCTGGCTCACTGAGCTCACCCCCAAACATGGCTCACTGGCACAGGATCACGAAACACTATCAGCTGGGGTAAAGGCTAGCACTAAACGCAACATTTCTTAATGTATATTATTTGTTTTAAGTTTGACCCCAGATTTTCAAGCTAGTCATTTTATGACTCTCCCTCATAAACATGACACACGGTATTTATAGAATAATGGCCAAAACATAATTTTGTACCACAGGTGCAGAATCATGTCTGGTCCTGAATTTGAAAATCAACCCATCACATTTATGAAGTGGTATGAACAAATGGCTATGTTGAAAGTTTGGAGTCAAAATATTGACAATTGGTGAAGTTATGAGTGAACATTGAAAAATGTCAATGTTCACTCATAATTTGGTCATTTAACTAAATATTTACACCAAATTTTCAACATAGTCTTCTCATAGCCCCACCTCATGAACCCAGTAGGTGAAAATGTTCACGTCCTGCCCAGCATGTGATTTAATGGAACAATTGCAAAATTCCCTTTTGGGGTAGATTTGAAAAATTTCACCTTTCTTGTTCATGAGGTAGGGTTCCAAAAAGACCATGTTGAAAGTTTGGAGGGAAAAATATTGAAAATTAGTGATGTTATGAGTGAGGATGAAATGTTTCAACGTTCACTACATGGTCTCTTTTTACGCCAAATTTTCAACATACTCTTCTTAAAACCACACCTCATGAACCTGGTAGATGAAAATTTTCAGATCTTACTCAAAATGTCACAGAGCAACAGCAAGATCACCTTTCAGCATTGATTTGAAAAATTTCACCTGCTTTGTTCCCAAACAGGCCATGTTAAAAGTTTGATGGAAAAATATTGAAAATCAGCACAGTCATGAGTGAACACTGAAATATTTAAATGTTCACTCATAACAGCTTTCTTATGATCCCCCCATGAACCCAAGAGGTGAGAAATTTTCAGTTGTCACCTGAAAGAATGGATTTAAAAAAAAAATCACTTACCCTTTTCATGAGATGGGGTCCCAAAAAGGCCATGTTGAAAATTTGTTGTAGAAATATTGAAAAATAACAAAACTATACAAATTCAAAATGCACTGAAGTACATAAAACAGACTTACCTTGTTTTCTCACATCACAGTAGCTGGTTCCAGCACCAACACATCTTTTAGATTGAAGAGTGGATCTACACCGTGGGACACCTTCATGTGAGTGAGGGGGTGTGGGGTGGTGTGTGCTGACTGGAGGGGTGGTGTGGTGGGGTCAGATCAGCAAGAGACTGTTTTCTACTCAACAGGAACTTTAAAAAAGATCTAATGATGGTTTTCTTTATTTACAGGGGGATATAAGCAGACACTGAGATTGGGCACCCCAGTGTTGGTCTAATCTTTAGTAGCACTGGGGTGGGCACTCTTGTGCCACCTCATATTTCTTTTATTGCGGGTACCCTGGAGGGGAGCAGGGAGAAAGAAGCAGTACTGGGGGTGGGCATCCCAATATGTTGTTATATAATACTTGTATATATTGGGAAGTGGGGTGAGTAACCTGAGTGGGTAGAAAGCAGTAGTACTGGGGGTGGCACCCTGGTCTGCTTGATGGATTGATGGATGGATAGATGCATCACTTCTTTTGTCTTAAAATTTTGTTTACAATGCTGTGGACCTAGTTGAAAATGAGTTTTACTCAATTGAGTTAATCCCTATTCATATGAAATTTATTTGAATAAAAATACTTTACTACTATATATGTAGCTGCAGAAATCAAGAAAGGTCTGTTGCTCTCACAGAGAATGCAGGTGAACAGCTCCTCTCACAAAGCTGGGCTGGCAGGATTTTTGGGTGCCCAGGAACCTTATTTTCAGGCCCATTTTCAAAAAACTAACAGAATCTAGCTGAAAAAACAAGATGGCAGCCTTCATGAATGATAAATCCCTCACAAACATTTTTTATCATTTGTATCAAAGGCTTATCCAGAAACCTCAATAAGCATGCTCAGAAAAAAACTTAAAAGACTTATAACTCTGGTGCTGTTTAATATTTTTTCACAAAACCTTGAAAGGCACTAACTCAGCACAGGCTGCTTCTACACTGAAAGTTTCATGATAAAATTTCTTACCATCTAGGCTGCAGGTAATAACAACAAAGTGTATTAAGTATGGAAAAAATGCACTTCATTAAAATTGATGTTCCATATATAGAAAACTGCACAAGATGCATCACAAAACTTCATGTCTTGAGACCTACCAGCCAGATGGTGCATGCCAAATTTTAGGGTATTTCTTCTAATGCTACCAAAGTTATTAGGGTGTAAAATCTGGGTTTAAACGAAACATCTTACTCTAACTAACTGGTGCTACCGTGCCAATGTAAGAAATATATATATAGATAGATATTCATTGCTCTAAACTTCGTTAATGCATCAGGGTTAAAGCAAAAAAAGTAGGGAAATGAGGCATTAGGGTTTCCAACCCTTACACCTCCAACCCTACACCCAACCTTACCACCCCACCCCCACCATCCACAGACCAACAGATGTTGGGGTGTGCCTTGAGGTTGTCGGCCCTAATGCTCACCCCATTCCATGTGTAAGGAAGCTAACATGGTACAGCATAAGAGAATGGGGTGAGCATTGGGGTCAATAACCTCAAGGCACAGCCCGACACCTGTTGGTCTCTGGAAGGTGGGGATGGGGTGGTAGGAGTTGGGGGGATGTTAGAGTTGGAAACATTTCCCTACTTTTATTGCTTTAACTCTAATTGATGCATTAATAACATTTTTTGTAATGAATGTCCTTAATTTTTGAGAAAGTGTATCTTACCCTTATACAGCACTCCTATAAGCCTATAGTGTGTTGTGGATGCTGGCCCTCCAGGCTACAGAAATTTCAAAGTGACCCTTGTGCTACAAATGGCACAATATCACAGTAACCATAAGGACATTGGGAAAAATTCCACCGCAGTTATAATCAAGGCCTAGCAACCTTCATCGTTGTGTAGTATACTATGTTTAGCAAAAAATCCATATCTCGAAGCATTTTTGAGATATAGCTGCTGAAAGCACTGTGCCCATCACAATTTTATCCTATGGGAAATTTCTAAATTTTGGAATGTTATAAGTATGGAAGCGATGTAACTTATCACCAAACCAGAAAAAGTCACATCTGAGGGGCAACCCCTTTGTACCCTACAAATTTCAGCCTGAAAGTCCTAACCGTTTCTTTGCAGTGAAGTGACAAAGAAACAGTAAACTTTAAATATCTTTTTTCATGAGGTGTGAAAATCCTTTTTTGCAATGCGAAAAAGTATTTTGACACCTTGAGAAGAAGGAATTTGTCTGGTGAAAAAGGATTAAGGGCAGGGCCATCCGGTCCCACAACTCCTAATCCTTTTTTGCTATACAAAAAAGGATTTTTACACCTTGCGAAAAGGGAATTTGCTGATGAAAAGGGATTTTGACAGCTCACGAAAAGGGATTAAATTTTATAATCCCGTTTCATGAGCTGTCAAAATCCCATTTTGTCAGCTGATTCCCTTTCACAACTAATCAAAATCCTTTTTCACATCGCAAAAAATGATTAGGAGTTGTGGGACCAGATTGCCCTGCTGGCCAACCCTTTTCGTGATGAAAAGGTAGTTCATCTGATGAAAAAGATTACCAACAGGGCTATCTGGTCCCAGATGCTCTAATCCTTTTTTTGTAATATGAAAAAGGATTCTGAAACCTTGTGAAAAGGGAATTGGCTGATGAAATGGGATTTTGACAACTCAAGAAAAGAATGGGAGTTGTGAAACCAAATGGCCCTGCTGGTAATCCTGTTTCGCTGGATAAAATTCCCTTTTTGTGAGGTGACAAAATCCTTTTTTGCATTGCAAAAAAGGATCGGAAGCGGGGTCATGAAAAAGGATTTTTAAATTAAAAAATAAGATTTCTGAATCCACATAAAACTAAGGCAAAGGCACAGAACAGTAAAGGATATCCACATGAACAAAATACACACTTGGATGTCTCCAGAAGACATCCCTGGGCAACGTTATAATGTTTTGTTTGGGCTTAAAAAAACAAAACAAGATGGTAGCTGATGAAAATGGATTTTTTTTTAGACAAAAACAGATTCTAAGGATTCCTTTTCATGAGATGTCGCAATCTCTTTTCATGAGGCCTAAATCCCCTTTTCGTACCATGCAGCTAGTTAAAAGACTGAACAGAGCGTGCTCAGAACCTGAAATTTCAAAATGTAATAACTTTGGAATGGATTCATAATTTTTCACCAAATTAATGCTGCTATGTTCTTTGGGGTAAGTACTTTCTATCCTGAAAATTTCACACCAGAATTCCAAATGGTGTGGCTGCAGCACAATGATGAAAAAAAAACAGACAAAAAGGATGAATTTTAGCATTGTTTCACTACACGCATCACAAAATCTGCAAGTCTGATCAAAACAAAACTTGTTACATCAAGGGATCTACCCCACGGAACAGCGCATACCACATTTCATGCAAATCCGTTGAACAGTTGCAAAGTTATTAATGTGCAACATTTGAGGTTTAACATTAAACTGCCTACTTAACCCTAATTATAGTGGCACTACCATGCCACTATGAAATTATATATATATATATATATATATATATATATATATATATATATATATATAATATATACTCACATATATATATGGTTATATTATGAGATTCCAATATCCAAAAGCCTGATGCTGACAATCCCAATCAAATATATACAGACAACTCTGGGTCGCCATACCATGGGGAATGTGGCTGCCAGGAGGTCCACCATGCTGTCGGGATTCTGTCCATCAGGATTCCAGCACCAGGATCATCAGCATCTGGCTTTTGTGTGTCAGGAGATATATATTCATTGCAAAAAAACTACATTAATGCATCAGTAAAGGTTTTTATTAAAGCATCAAAAGCTGAGAAATTCGACATTAGGGTTACCAACCCTACCACCCCACCCTACCCCCACTCTTCACACAACAAAAGGCATCAGGATGTGCCTTGGGGTCATTGGGTCTAACTCTCACCCCATTCCATGTGTAAACAAGATGAGATGGTACAGTATAGGAGAATGGGTTTAGAGGCCCAACGACCCCAAGGCACACCATGATGCCTGTTGACGGTTGGAGGGTGGGCGGGTGAGATAGTAGCGTTGGTAACCCTAATATTGAATTTCCCAGCTTTTGACACTTTAATAAAAACCCTAACTGATGCATTAATGTAGTTTTTTGCAATGAATTTGCCTTCTTTTTGAGATAGTATAATAGTATGTGTGTGTGTAGAATAAATTCAATGGGTGCACATAACTTGGGCATTTTCAAGATTGTTTTCACCAAATTTTTAACATGGCCTTTTGGGGACCCCATATCATGAACACTGGCACTGTCATTTTGTTAGTCTGTCCTGAAAGCTGATTTTGCAAAGCAGCCTCGCCATTCTGTGCAACGGGTGCGAAAGCATGTTTCAATCAGGATATCAAAAACGAGAGCTCTATACTGTTCAGGAGGAGGTGTGAAAAATGACAATGTTGAAAATCTGGAGTAAAAATATGAAAAATTGTCGCAGTTACGCACGTGTGTAGAACCTGTGCAATGCACGCTTGTAATGCGGCCATTTTTTGGAATTATTTCACCAAATTTTCAACATGGGCTTTTTGAGACCTCCCCTCATGAACACTGGCACTGTAATTTTGTTACTCTGCCCCTAAAGTTGATTTCACACAGCAACTGTGCCACAGATGTGAAAACACATTTTGGGCAGGATGTGAAAAGTGATAGCTGTGCTGTTCATGAGGAGGTGTGAAAAAATGGCAGTGTTGAAAATCTGGAGTGAAAATATAAAAAAATCGACAAAGTTACGAGTGTGTGTAGAAACTGCGCAATGCATGCACATAACATAGTAATTTTTTTTACTTTTTGCACCAAATGAACAACATGGGGTTCTTGGAACCACACCTCATGAACACCGTCACTGTCATCTTGTTAATTGGTCCCAAAAGATGATTTCTTGCAGTGACTGCAAGATCACCTTTCTGGACCAGTTAATGAGATGATAGTGTCCGTCTTCATGAGGTGGGGTCTCAAGAACCCCGTGTTGAAAATTTGGGGCCAAATTTCCTAAAAATGGCTGAGATATCAATATAAGTTGAATACCCCTTTGACAGCCATCATATGACTTACCTTGATTCCTTCAGTTTGTGATTTTCCATTGAAGGATGCAGATGTGTCCCGGTCCAGAGAAGATCACAGCCACTGACCTCGGATGTAAGTATGGAGTAATTAAAGGGGTGGTGGGTGTGCAGAGGGAGGGTGGGGATAGAAATGGGGGGACATGGGGAGATGACAAGGGACCATTTTTTCTTTTTCCAGGTTTAATAATAAAAAAAGACATTGAGGGACTGTTTTTTTGTTTTACAGCTACATAATACATTTGGGGACACTGGGTGTGGGTTACCCAGTGTCCCACACTGTTGGGGGAGGGGTCTACTGTTGACACAGGGATTGGGCATCCCGCTGTTGGCAAACATAATGGGGGACCACAGCAACACTGCTGGGGGAGGACATACTGGGAACACTGGGAGTGGGCTCCCCAGTGTCCCACAATTAAATTGTGGATTTCTCTATGTAACTGGGGACACTAGGAGTGGGCTACCCACTGTCCCACACTGTGAGGGGGAAGCTACTACCAACACCGGGATTGGGCAACCTGCTGTCAGCAGTGATTCAAATAATTTATAATACTATTCCTCAGCCCCCTTCCCCTTGTGACACATGAAAGGGGAAAATCAAATAATTATTAAGTAAACACTTGGTGTTTACCTAATCAGGATCCAAGGAATCCAATTCTGGGGTCTGTTTGCCCCACAAATGAGCCTCGGCTATTGCCTGGAAATCCCCCCATACTGTCACATGGGCAAGGTAGTGTCAGGATTCTGCTGCAATTTGTGGCACACACTACCACCCAAAAAACATATTTCAGGACCACATGCCCCAAAAATATTGACAGGAGTGTGTTTCTTGGCCCTCGATTAGGTAAACACAACTGTTAGTGTTTACCTAGATGCGGTATTTTTTAAAATATTTAAGTTTTCCACCATCACTAACTGAAAATAAGATGGTGGAAAACGGAACTAAAAACTAGGGCTGTGCAAATACCATTTCCTGAATATTCAGCCAAATAATTCAGTATTCAGGTATATAATTTGCTTTAATGGAGAATTGCTGTATAACTCCTTAAAATTGCTTCAGGAAGGGGAGGATGAGAGGTAATGGCACTTTGGCTTGTACACTGGTGCCAGAGGCTGTCTTTTGCTGCTGGTGCTTCGAGAGGAAGATAAAGAGGTCATGCTACTTTGGCTTGTACATTGGTGCCAGAAGCTGTCTTCTGCTACTGGTGCTTCAGGAGGAGGATGAAGAGGTTATGGCACTTCGCCCTGTACAGTGGTGCCAAAGGCTGTCTTCTGCCACTAGTGCTTCAGGAGGAGAATGTAGAGGTCATGGCACTTTGCCCTGTACAGTGGTGCCAGAAGATGTCTTCTGATGCTGATACCTCAGGAGAAGAATGCAGAGGAAAGGAGTTCATCTTAGGCATGCAGTTTCCCATAGGATAACACTGGAAGTGTAAGACTCAATAACTTGTCAATATTTGAAATTAAGTAACAATCTATATATGGTCAGAAAGGTCACAGTGGCCACTACCAGAATGCCATATGCAAGAGCCTTAAATAATTGTGGCCATGAAGAAAAGCAAGTAAACCATAATTAAGCCTATAGAATAACACTGTAACTTCAACAGGCCATAAGTCTGGCAATATTTGGAGCTAAGTAACAATCTATATAGGGTCTGAAAGGTCTCAGTTGCCACTACAAGAACACCATATGCCAGAGTCTTAAATAATTGTGACCATTAAGAAAAGCAAGCAATAAGACATAATTAAGCCCATAAGATAACACTGTAACTTCAACAGGTCAACATACAAATTCACATCTTACCTTCAGAGCTGAGAGGTACAGCTGTGAGGATGGCACTCAAGTGTGACGCCCATTCAGCCTATGATGTGCTACCCCAAAAAGGTATTTTTAATTGGATGCTACCTGTGAGGGAGACATAATGAAATGCAGTGCTTTTCCAAAATGGCCTACACACATCCAGACAGTCTCTCTGTTCTGTTTTAATAAGCCCCCACCCCACACCCCAAAACAGAAAGAAACCAATTATCAGATTAAATACTTTTGCTGTTTATACCCAATGTGTTACCAAGAGTTCATTGCCCTGGTGGTAAAATACCTGTATACCCCCCAAAAAAACAGGAGAAAAACATGATTAGAGATACAGTTCAATCACAATTTACCCCCCCCAAAAAAAAACACAAACAGAAATAAAAGCATTAAAAGATTGCATATTTCACTTACTGTTGCTGGTAGTACACAATTCCTTCATTGAAGATGAGAAGCATCAGACTCTGGCTTTGGCGGTCATCAGTAATATATTCCAGATTTCTTCGGAATCATTAATGTCATCATCAGCAACAGCAGCATCAACAACTTATTGCAGCAAAACAGTGGTACAAGCCATTCATAGTTAGGCAACCGGAATATTTCAGGCATGGGGAAATACTTGAGACTGGTGATGCCACACTGGTAACCGGAATATTTCAGGCATGTGAAATACTTGAGACTGGTGATGCCACACTTGTAACCAGAATGGGAGGCAGTATAGTGCAGTGGTTTAAGGCTCTGAGCTGCAAACCTGGAGACCTGAGGTTGAATCCCACATCCCCCCACTTGGATACTGTGTGACCCTGAGCAAGTCACTTAACTTCCTTGTGCTCCCAGATCACACCTGTAAACAAGTTTTCAGCCTAGTGATGCCATACTGGTAACTGGAATATTTCAGTCATGTGAAATGCTGGAGACCGGAGATGCCATACTGGTAACTGGAATATTTCAGGCATGGGAAATACTTGAGAATGGTGATGACATACAGATAACTGGAACATTTCAATCATGTGAAATACTTGAGATGTGATGCTATACTGGTAACCAGAATATTATAGTCATGTGAAATACTTGAGACTGGTGATGCCACACTGGTAACTGCCATATTTCAGACATGGGAAACACGAGACTAGAGATACGACACTAACTGCCATACTTTATGCATATCAAATACTTGAGACTGGTGATGCCACACTGGTAACTGGCACCTGGAAAGCTGTTAAAGGGATGAATGGAATATGGGCACCAGCAACACAGTGGATGAGTGATATAGCAACACCAATGGAGGATTTTTTGTTAGGAACAGCAGTCGATAGGTGGGTGGCAGTTTTAGGCACTGGGAACTGCAGGGCATGCTCTTTCAAAAGAATAAACCATGGCAGTGGAAGTTATAAAGAAAAAGGGTGCTGGCCACAGATTTGTGTTAGTATGACTATGAACATGATGAACATGTTTGACTAAATGTTAACATATTGTGCTTATTTGTTAACAGAACAATGATGATTAACACAGAATGGATTATGTATGGGTCAGTGCTACAACACACAAATTTATCCAGTACAAGATGATTATGTAAATGCAATTGTTAGTGGCCATACATTTACCCAAGATGAGGTTGATTTATTTTTATAACCACAAGTTGTTCCACATGTGCTGGGTCAAGTGAGGATTGGTGAGATTCCACCACATCCCCAGCAGTGCTGAACATTCGTTCAGACGGTACGCTGGTAGGGGGTGCAACATATATATTTAAGGGCCAACTGTGCCAGGTGTGGAGATGCTTTCATCCTTTTGATCCAGTACTCCACTGGATTTATAGAGAATGACTCCAGAGGCTCATTGAAATAACTGTTCAGCAGATTGGGTGCCGACTGTGGCTGCTGTTCTGTTCTCTTCCACTGCTCAGCCTGTAGTGATGAGCTGAGTTCAGCCCAACAGTCACCCTTCTTCTCAAGGTTTTCCATACTGCTTTCAGTATATGATTCTGAGACTGAACTCATCTATAGAGTTATCTGCTGGTATCATCAATCCAAGCATGCAGAAACTAAGTTCTGAGCACATCTGCTTCTGAAAGTCTGTAACCCTGTGAGTGGACATTACAAGGTGTAGTACCTCACACTTGAAACATGGATCCAACATAGTGGCAAATATGTGTTTTTTATTGGAACAGAGATCAGAAAATCTAACTTCTAGTTCTATTGTGAGATTTTCCACAAGGGATATCACTGTTCCTGGTGTCTGGTTTGGATCTTTCTCAGCATTTTCACTGAATCTCCTCATGGCTTTTTTCAGGATTTGTACAGCAGGAATTACCTGACTTAGCAGTGCAGAATCCGAGCTAAGGTCACGAGTACTCCTTTCAAATGGGGCTAAAACCTTTACCAAGCCCTCAATCACAGCCCAGTCCCGATGTCCGAGAAGCCTCCAGAAGCCTTTACAGCATGTAGTAGGTGGAATTCCACTTGATCTGTACATCCTGGATGAGATGATGCTGCGGCATTTGGAGATGCTCTTGTAGCTGATGCAGATGGTTTGTGGCTTTCACAGAGTGATGGAAGTGGCTGCATATGCTTCTGGCTACTTTGTGTGATCTGTCTCCACTGTGTTTACCAAAGCCTTTGTCACCACCAAATTTAGTGTATGAGCAAAGCAGCGTATCCCCTCAAAATTGCCATCTCTAAGTGCTTTTATCATATTTGTGGCATTGTCTGTGACCACAAACCCTACCTTCCAATTGTTGCTATCAGTCCATGAGCTCAACATCTCTTGCAGGAATGACAGTATGTTTATAGCCCGGTGATCCTTTTCTATAACACTGACATTTAGCAAAGCAGACCTGCAGGGAAAGGGGGAAGAGACAGAACCAGCACCAGTACCACCATCACCACCAGTGAATACCACATTTGCAACACACCAGATTGCTGTCAGTGACATACATGCATAATTTGAATTCATGCTGGTCCATATGTCAGCTGTGCAGTGGAAAACCCCACCAACAGCCTGTGCTAGTAGTCTGGCAACTTCTTTTCTCAAATCATGGTAAATGTTGGGTATTACAGTACATGAAAATGTGGTTGATGATGGTATATTATACCTGGGGTGCAGATGCTGCAGCAGCCTATGGAAACCTGTGTTTTCCACAATGGAAAATGGCTGCAGATCCAAGGCCATCATCTCACCAATTAAACCGGTGATCTGCTGTGCTGTTGGGTGTGATGCCTGGTATTTGGTGCGGGCATGGAAGGCTTGCATGATGGGTGTAGTCAAAGCGGTACCACATCGCATTGACTTTGACTTTGAACCCATGGTGGAGGGTGTTACAGTAATAGATGATTGAGCAGAAGAAGGCAGAATGGGTGATGCTTCTGTATGTGGATGTGCTACAAGTGGTGTAGGGGGAGTTGAGCACACTGTCTGTCTCAGTAATAGAATCGCAATCAATACTTTGTGCATCTGCTGGACCAGTACTAGAAGAGGGGCTGACAGGCACATGTTGTGGAGGGGAAGGAACAGTTGTGGATCTTTGAAGCGCACTGAGATGATTTCATTTGGAGATGGTTCATCATTGATGTTGTTGTGAGATCTGAACGGTTTTTACCACGACTTATAGTACAATCGCACACTGAACATACTGCCTTTGTTGGATCATCTTTCACAACACTAAAGTACAGCCACACCACACTTTTCCCTGCACTGACAGTGGAAGTACTGACCCAAATAGGGTGACCATGGCCATGTTTTGCCCCTTTCCTCTTGTCAGACCTGGGTGCAGTGGATGCAGTTGTCTGCTCATTTCTTTCTCTGCAACAGTTGTAGTTATAGAACTACTTTGTGTATGAGATGGAGTTGAATTTCGCACAACTCTTTGAAAGGAAAGGGTGAACTGTTTCATTATTTTAGGAGGAGGAAGAGGGTGACTCTAACTGACCTGCTTGCCATGATGAGCAGCACTGCATTTTTTGGCAGCTGCACGTTCACGCTTCTCACACAGATATGCCGCATATTCAGCCTCATCACTAAATTTGCTTAGGTGGGTATCACTGTCAGATGAAGTACTGAGCAAGTGTTGTGGCTCTGGTAAATATTCAGAACCAGATGAATGCTCTTCTTCGGAATCCTCCACATCAGCAAAAGGAATTGTGGTGAGAGGAAACTTATGAGGCTGAGCAACAGTAAGTTTTGGCAACACAATTGGTGCAGTCATTGTAACAGTCTCATGGTCAGTACTAGTCACAGTACCTATGGTCATGGGCACAGTTGGCAAGGTAGTAGCATTGTCGACAGTAGTCCTGGTGCCAGAATTACTATTAGGAGTAACAGTCGAAGAAATTGGCATCATATTACATCTAGTTGTAATACTGGCTGCAGTAGTCATGGTGACAGCAGAACACTCAGAACTACTAATGGAGGCAAAGGTTGTGGTGACAGTGGCTGTACAAGGAGCACAAATAACAGTGGACACTGTTATGGCAGTGGTGTTGTCAACAGTACACAAAGGATTTGCTGTGGTTGCTGAAATTATGGCATTGGTCGTGGTGGGGAGGAGCACACTGATAGACGATGTTCCCTATATGGGGGAGGTTGTGTGAATAGCACTACCACTGGCAGTGGGGGTGGGTTCTTGTTCTTGTATGACTGGAGATGTCGGCTCTAAAGCCCTCCTACTTTTATAAAATGATGGTGCTGCAAATGCAGTACTATTAGTAGTAGTGGTAATGGTAGCAGTTGTAGTTATAGTAGTACTAGTACTACCCCAGTCCTACTGACACCAGATCCTGAAGGCTTATCAGGAGAGAAAACTATTTTAGAGCGGCAACTACGAACAGACCTTCTCTCACCCTGTTCCTCACTGCTTACGACTGATGGTGAAGATGGCTTGCTTGGGCTGGACCATGCACATTTACAGGACTGACGAGACATGGTGTGTAACTTACTGTGTATTTTATTTGTGATTAGTGTTTTTGTTTATGTTGGTGCTTCTTGCAGAAAACAATACCCACACTGCTCAAGTAGCAACTAATAAAGACAAGCTGATACTAGAGAGAGATGGAGTCAGCAAACAGCTTCTTACTTGCATGGTGTCAGTTGCGCAGGCATACAGTACAGTAATTCAAGCTTTGAAGGTGTTCCAAACAACTTACAACACACAGAACCTGGTGAATCATGCCTGAAACACACAGAAATACTGAAGCAGTTCACAGAAAATTTATGAGTACACACTCACAGCAGTGCAGACACAGGGGGTGAAGACACTCAGAAAGGAAAAAAACTCACATGCACAGGAGGCCACTCAGGTGCAGTGAGTTGTGGAGGGAGGAGTCACTTGCGATACCCTCCTTACTGAGTTGTACAGGGAACTGAGCCAAGAACCAGACCACAGACAGCAACAATTCAATGAGCCAATCCTGACCCAATGAGAAAAAAAATACAATCCTGTATTAATCACAAAAAGAAAATGCATGCAGACAGCTGTGCATGCACTTGTAGGACACAGATTACAAGGACAACAATACAGTGCACACACAGACGATGTATGCGCTGCGGTGAGCTGCAGTGCAGACAAGAGGGAGTCGGATGACAATCGCACCTCACTTATGGAGGGAACTGAGCTCAGAACCTGATGACAGCAAAATATCAATTTGCTTCACAAGAGAAATAGAAAATGCCACAGGAGCTGTGTGTGGATTTGGAATAACAAGCTAAGCAAGCACAGCAGAGAGGATGGGGCAGTCAGCAAAAACTTGAACCACTCACTGTTACTGAGCCCAGTAACAGTTACTCACTACATGCAAAAGCCAAGCTGGACGTTGTTGACAAAAAAAAAATTCTAATAAGAAATAATAGCCCAGAAAGGTTCTAAAGCAAAGGTTCTAAAGCAAATGATCAAATCACACTGCTTCAGCTGAGCTGTGAAACTGTAAGCAGTGGGGGAGGGGAGTCAGCATGCAGCAACACACACAGATTCACTCACACACAAACTCTTTTTCCTTGAAACTGAGCTCAGTTTCAAGGATGAAAAGCAAAACTGCAGTCAGATGCAGTCACAAGATGATCAGATGTCAAAACTAGAGTACACACAAAATGTTTTTTAAATGGTTATAAAAGTCACAAGTGGTAAATTAAACAGAGCTAGCTCGCTCAGAAATCAGCTACACACTCGGAGTGAGGAGATAACATGGTGTTCCTGGCTGTGAGCTCCACAAACAGCCTCTGATTGGCCAGTGAAGCTCTGTGAGATTTTGAAATCTCACCCACCGAATGGTACATCCCGAATAGTAGCCAAATAGTAACTTTTCAGAGCATCCATCCAAATATTTGGCAAGGCTACTGTTCGTGGTATTCAGGAAATAATATTCGGACCATGCACAACCCTACTGAAAACTGAAATTGCAATCCTTAAAGTGTGAATGGTAAATGGCTTTTACCATTCAAACATTTACTGTTCAAACGGTAAATGGCATTTACCTTTTGAAAATTTACTGTTGAAAATTTGGTCTAAAAATTGTAAAATGACCAAGTTATGAATGAACACTGACATATTTCAATGTTTACCCATAACTTTGTTAATTTTCAACATTTTGACTCCAACCTTTCAACATAGCCATTTTTTCACACCACCTCATAAACATGCCATGTGACATTTCTCAAAATTCTGAACAAGAAAGGTTTTTATACCTTTGGTGCAAAATGATGTTTCAGTCAGTATTCTGCAAATGCCCCATGTCATGCTTATCAGGGGAAGTCATAAAATAACTATCTTGAAAATCTGGGGTCAAAATGTCAAATTTTGTATTTATTAAGAAACATTGTTTATAGTGCCAGCCTTTACCCCAGTGGATAGTGCTTTATGATCCTTTGCCAATGAACTGAGTTCACTGGTGAGCTCAGTGAACTAGCTGGAAGGACTGAGGATGGGGGGACAGCACTGTCATGCAACAGCACCCCAAGCCTGGAAATGGAAGGTGCAAATTTGCTCATATGAACCCACGTATCATATAGTAAAGACAACTCTTCACCTGGCATAGGCTCTGCACGTCTGCACCTGTGGCTGCCATAGGACCCTGTACTTTAGCTGACAGATGGACTCTTTGCCCTGGGCATCTGCATCTGTGGCCACACGGGAGCGCAGGATCCAGACATCCCTGTGCCTGTCATGCATTTATCACAAAAATCATAATAATTCAAAAATAATATATTTTAAAACCAAAACATCTGAAGGCACACCCTTGGCACACACCTCATCATCCTTGAAAATACCGGCTGCAAACTTAATTCTGTGTGTGCTGTACATGAGAGCAAAAAATCCCATGTTATCCTATGTGGAAAAAAGTTCCTTTTTGCATTTTTGACCACTTTACATCTCCAAAACCATAAAAGCTGACATCATGAGTCTTTCCACATATTGTGACACTGACAACATGACAGCGCATACCGATTTGTGGGTTATATGGTTGTAAAATAACAAAGTTATTAAGGTGCAAAAATTGAGATTTAACATTGAAAAGCTGTACCAACCATAATTATAAGGGCGCTATTGCACCCATATAAAATATATATACCTTTGCAAAGAAACTGCGTTAAAGCACCAGTTAGAATTCGATGTAATGCCACAAAAGTAGGGAAATGTGTCCTTAGCGTTTCCAACCTTATCTCCTCCCCCAAAAGCAGCAAAAGGAGAAGACCACACTAATAACCTCAGACAGCATTATCAGGTAGGACAAACATACAGCTCCTTTCAGGTGACACAAATGCAGTAGCACTGATGTGTGCTACCTTCATGGATTTGTATCTGCAACATGCTCATCACAAGACATACACAATCATTTGTCACAGCATATAGAAATACATAATACTAAAATCACAACACTGCTTCTCTGTGCAAAAGCACAGACACCTGCAGATGCATATATAAATCCACGATACACAGATTACAAGAGTTCTTTTGTCTGCAGAACTACTCGCACATATGGGGCTATCACTTCTGTAGCTTCAGATACTCATGCACACTGAAAGACATACACACATGTGACAGACCTGTGCTTCTGCAGCCACAGGTGTAAGACATGCACACTGACTTCTGGCTGCAGAAATGCAGGCACCATAAAATCCATGATACAAAATTGCAACAGTACTTCTGTCTGCAGAAGTGCAGGCCCCTAAGGGCCTGTGTCTCTTCAGCTACAAGTGTAAGAGATGCACACCAATTTCTGGCTTCAGAAAAGCAGACTCCTGTGGGGCTTGCAGTTATGCAAATGAGAGTAATGTCGCAATGTGGGCATAACGGTTTCTGCAGCTGATCTAGAAATTTTTTAAAGGGGTAGCAGTTTTTAGTTAGGTAGATGCATACAGAAAAGTATGCACTAACAGACCATGCTATCAAGTGAGGTACCTCATACAGCTTGCATGAATGCTTCTGAGTATAGAGGCACAGGACCCACAAGGTCTCCTGTCTACAGAAGGGCAGGCCCCCATGGGATCTGTGCTTCTGCAGCCACACATACTCATGCACATAGTATGACATACAAACACAGGTGCAGCTGCATAAGCACAAGCCCCTGTGTGGCCTCTGCTTATGTAACTGCAGGTACAAATCCACAAAGGTAGCATATCAGTGCTACCGCATTTGTGTCATCTGGAAACAGCTGTATGTTGTTTGTCTTACCTGATGATGACTGTCTGTGGTTGATTGTGTGATTTTGTCCTTTTGCTGCTTTGGGGGAGGAGTTTGGGTTGCAACTGTATCATCATTCACACAGGCCCCAAAGGGAAGACTCTGTCCACCTATGGAAGTGTAGGGCCCTGCGGGACCTGCAGTTTCATGCAGCGACAGATGTCAAGAATTCATGGGGCTGTCTGATGGACTGCGAAAGCACAGGGATGTCTGGATCCTGCGCTCCCGTGTGGCCACAGATGCAGATGCCCAGGGCAAAGAGTCCATCTGTCAGCTAAAGTACAGGGTCCTATGGCAGCCACAGGTGCAGACGTGCAGAGCCTATGCCAGGTGAAGAGTTGTCTTTACTATATGATACGTGGGTTCATATGAGCAAATTTGCACCTTCCATTTCCAGGCTTGGGGTGCTGTTGCATGACAGTGCTGTCCCCCATCCTCAGTCCTTCCAGCTAGTTCACTGAGCTCACCAGTGAACTCAGTTCATTGGCAAAGGATCATAAAGCACTATCCACTGGGGTAAAGGCTGGCACTATAAACAATGTTTTTAATAAATACAAAATTTGACATTTTGACCCCAGATTTTCAAGATAGTTATTTTATGACTTCCCGATAAGCATGACATGGGGAATTTGCAGAATACTGACTGAAACATCATTTTGCACCAAAGGTGTAAAACCTTTCTTGTTCAGAATTTTGAGAAATGTCACATGGCATGTTTATGAGGTGGTGTGAAAAAATGGCTATGTTGAAAGTTTGGAGTCAAAATGTTGAAAATTAACAAAGTTATGGGTAAACATTGAAATATGTCAGTGTTCATTCATAACTTGGTCATTTTACAATTTTTAGACCAAATTTTCAACATAGCCTTCTTATGACCTCACCTCATAAACCTGCTAGGTGCAAATCTTTATATACTGCTCAACAGGTGATTCCACACAGCGATTGCAAAATCACCTTTCAGTAGATATTTGAAACATTTCAACTGCCTTGTTCATGAGGTGTAATCCCAAAAAGCCCATGTTGAATGTCTGGTGGACATATTGAAAATTAGTGAAATTATGAGTGAACATTGAAATATTTCACCGTTCACTCATAACTTGGTAATTTTACCATATTGTTAACCAAATTTTCAACATAGCTTTATGACCTCACCTCATGAAACTAGTAGGAGAAAATTTCAAATCTCGACCAAAAGGTGATTTTTGCACAGTGACTGTGAAATCACCTTTTGGGACGCATTTGAAAAATCTCACCTCCCTTGTTCATGTGGTGGGGTCCCAAAAAGGCTATGTTGAAAATTTAGTGTAAAAATATAAAACATGACAGTTATAAGTAATCCTTCAAACTGTATTGCAATACATTAAATCTGACATCTTATTTTCTCATGTTGCAGTGACCGGTTCCAAAACAACACATCCTTTATGATCGGAGAGTGGATCTACGATGTGGGACAGTTTTAGGTGGGTGAGGATGTCTGTGAGGTGGTGGGTGCTGAGTTAGGGGTCAGGGTGGGGTGGTGTTTTGGGGTCATATAAGTGATGAACCTTTTCATTATTACAGATTTTATCATTAAAAAGATCAACAAAGGATGTTTTCTTCATTTCAGTTGACCTAAAGGACACTGGGGATTGGGCACCCACTGTTGGGATGCTGTTCGGTGGCACAGTTGGTGGGAACTCTGGTGCTGCCACCATGTATTTAGGATATAAAAAGCAACAGTGGGAAGGGGGGGTGGGTGTCCTGGAGCAGAGGGGGTTCAGTTTACACACCCAGGTTTGACAAATGTATCAGCACCCTTTTTCTCTGTATAGAGGTATTGAGACCCCAGATTTTCCATCTCTCCACTTTAAGCATCATTCCTTCTACCAGTTGGATCTCCACTCTAGTTTCCCTACTGTAGGACCCACACCGCTAGTAAACATAAAGAAGAAAACTAGTCAGCAATAGTATTATAACAGTAAACAGCACCATTCCCTCTCTCTGTTCTGAAATCACTGCCTCTGTAGCCTGTTGGTGTAGCCAGCTAGAGATGCCCCACTACCTGGCCCTTCCTGTCCCCAAAACCACATCATTTTCCATAGAAACTCAATGCAGTCAAACACCCATAGCAGTGCCTCTCAAGAAGCAGCATGGAGTGGCAAACATAATAGTTATAGAAATCCCCTATAAATCTGCTAGAACTCCTACAGAGGCAGGAAGACCAAAAATGCAATACCTCTAATAGACAACTCAAGGACCCCTCTCCTGAAATCAACTGCAAATGGAAGTGGGATGCACATATTCAACGGTGCCCCAGCTTGCATCCTACAAAACTCCTCTACTAGTCAGGAGTTTGTGAGCATCATCCTCAGGGTTTAGCCCTATGAAAGTGAAACAAATGTGATTTTATAGTCATGTCAGCCTGTGGGGCCATTGTGCTCCATATCCTCAGTGCTGTCTTGCTGCATCTTTGGGGCTCTATACCCTACCCCTGTCCGCTGTCGAGCTTCAGTTTCATCTGACTTGCTGGATTTTTATCACTTCTGGATTGCTACAACTCTGACTGTACAGCATGGCCTCTGCGTTGATCTTTCTTGGGCAGTCCTCCTCACACCAGTCATTCCCTGGGTCTCAATCCGCTAGGCCTCAGTGATATCAGGTCCAGCATCCTTACCAGCAACATCCATGCCTTCCTTGGGGAGGTGAAGATGGGGAACCCCCCTGCTACGAAGATTCTCAAAAGTGCCAGCATTCCCAAAGTACATTGCAGACCCTTCTCACTAGTTGGTTCCTGCACCCTGTTGAATATGTTTCACTAGTCAGTGATGTGTTTTGGGAAGTCTGGGTGCAGTGCCAGTTTGTGTCCTTGTCAGATGACCCCTCATTTCTCCCACACCTTTTCAGGATTAGGAACTCTCAGTACTGTACTGGTCATTTCTGCCATGGGATCTAATGGGCATAATCAATCTGTACTAGGGATTTCCAGGAGCAGTCCAGCACATTAAGGATCATCCCGTGCAAAAACTTCACACACAGTCCCCTGCCACTCCCTTAGGCAGTCCAAATAATCAGAGATTATTTCTCCTGCTGCACATCTGAAAATCATTGAGTTTTAGTAAAAGCTATATCCTCCCATTCTGCTGAAGCTGGCAGCATGTCTCTAGCTGTGGCTTCACAATTCAAGAAAGTCCCACTGTTCTCATACAGAGAACACATATAAACAGCCCCTCTGGCTAACCTAGGCTCTCAGGATTTTTGGGTGCCCAGAACATTATTTCCAGGGCAGTTTTCAAAAAACAAACTAGAATCTAGCTAAATAGATCCCATTCACCTAGGGTCAGGTGTTTTGTATTTTGAAAATACGTAATTTTTAGTTGAAAAAACAAAAACAAAACAAGATGGTGGTCGTCGTGATCAGTATTTCTTTCTGATGATAAGTAAATATGCAAAATAAGCCCCTACGATCAATGTTTTTTTTTTTTTTTATCATTTGTATTAGAGCATTATCAAAAAACCCTACTGAGGACGCTCAGAAAAATTAAAAATCCTTATAAGTCTGGAACCATTTAATATTGTTTCATAAAACCTTTGAAAGGCACTACCTCAGCACAGGCCACTTCTACCCTGGAAGTTTTGTGAAAACAATTCTGTACTGTCTGAGCTGTACATGACAGCAACAACAACAGCAACAACAAAAAAACTACATTAAATATAAGAAAAAATAATTTAATAACAAATCAGTGTTGTAGTCTCATAAACTACGCAAGATGCCATCTCAGAACCTTTCACATCTTGAGACACTACCAGCCAGATCATGCTTGCAAACTTTTGGGCTATTTCATTGAATATTGCCAAAGTTAAGGGGCAAAGATTGAGGTTAACATTAAACACCTTACCCAACCCTAACTATACAGGCACCCAACCCAAACTAAACTGGTGCTGCTGCACCAGTGTATTATAGATATGCACTTCCTTGGATCAAACTAACCCATAAGTTCCATAGTTTAACTCCTATATACCAGTACAGTTATCAGAAAATAATAAAATATATGCTACTCATGTTTGCACTTCTAGCTCTGGTACCAGTCGACAAAGGAAAGTTTTTTTCCACTGTCGATTGGTGCCGGAGCTAGAAGCACAAACGTGCACTGTATATCTTTCATTATTGTCTGATAACTGCACTGTCACATAGGAGTTCCCTATGGCTCAGCCCATCAGCTGCATCATCAAAGGGCTTGCCACAGGGGACTCTGGAATAGTAATGGCAGACAGAGCGTCACAGGACCAACCAGATAAATTACAAATAAAAGCTTCCTAAGATATTTAAAAAAATTACCGGCAGTGGGATTTACCGAATCTGGACCTATAGGTCCCATGTAATTTGCCAGGAGAATGCTGACAGTTCCCCTTTAACTATTGAACCTTTAAACTGATTTTCACCAAAATTGCAAACAAATTATCCCCAGGACAGAGACTGTGCCTACTAAATGTTACAGTCCTAGGGGCTAAATGCTGTAATAAATGTTGACACAAATACTAGCTCAATGCTAACACACCTGGAGCTCGGGGTCTAGTTCTGGAGATCGCACCTACTCAAGGACTTAGATGGGATAGGGAGGGTTCAGAGAAGGGCAACCAAGATGGTGCACAGTATGCTTGGGAAGCCATATGAGCATAGGTGTAGGGAATTGGATCTGTACCCATTGGAGACCAGAAGGGAGAAGGGGAACATGATTGAAACTTTAAAGTATGTGAAGGGGATCAATAAGATGAAGGAGGGAGCTTATTTAAAAGGAAGGAGGGGGCTAAAGCTAGAGGGCATAGCCTAAGATTGGATGGAGAAAGATATAGAGGCAATGTGAGGGGACGATTCTTTATGGAGATGGTAGTGGAGGCCTGGAACAAACTACCAGAAGAGGTGTTGGGGGCTAAAATGGTGGAGGTATTCAAGAGGGCATGGGATAGACATATGGGGTTGGTAAGTGGGGGAAAGGGAGGGCCCAAGGAATAGGAAATGAATGGGGGAGGAGCAGACTTGATGGGCCATTGGAGTCATTTTTCTGCCGTCGATTTCTGTGATTCTGTGAGTCTAACATACTGTACTTGCTGTGCCTGTACGATCTATACATATTTATATGTGTATATCTATATAGATTCATGCAATAGATGTGGACACAGAAGCCATTGTATAAATCCATTTATTTTCACATATGTTGTATACATTTTCGAACCCCAAATTTATACAACATATGTTGTATAAATGCTGTCAATCAAAATCCCCCTGCCAGCACTACTTCTCTTTATATACAGTCTTGTTAGAACCACAGCCCCCACAAAAATACACCTGCACTCCATCAACTCTTGCTTCTTCACCATCAACCATATGCTGCTGAAATGAAATGCCCACAATGTAGAAAAAGTACAGAAAAAGAACAGTGTCTTTTTAACCAAACCTTCAACCACACGCAACATATCCCCCCACTGTACTAAAAATAGATCCCACTTGTCTGCCACTCCAGATGCCTTCACCAATTCTGCCTCCCACACCACACAAAACCCATCAACACAAAGCATACCTTCCTTGTGCATGCTTTTTTTTTTTTTTACTTTTTTCAGCCGTTTCTATCTCACTATTTGATCACCAATCTTGCTTGTTCCCACCAGTCTCTTGCACTGTGGCACTAAAATCTATCCTGCTGTCTCCATGGCTGCCCAATCACTCACCATCACATATGCTCATTGCCTTTGAAAAAAAGAACATTGGGACCCAAACAAACACGCTCTTTTCTCTGCTCTGCATCTCTTGGCAAACAGGACAACTGCAAAAAGAGAAATATCTCCTTTCCCTGCCAAGTTGCACAATACAAGTTGTGCTGCTTGCATGATCGTGGTCCTGTTTATTTCCTGACTGATGCTTACTTGCTCACTCCCATAAAAACATATACTAAAAAGGGCAGGATCAACCAGATAAATAAACTAAGTGATTTAAAAAAAAACTCAAATGCCAAAACTATGGCAGCCAGCATTAGCTCTCGCAAGCACAAAACAGACACCATGTTTTTTAACTCTTATCACCTACCCACCCACACAGAGTTAACAGTCAATAAAATGGTACGCTGTAAACATAGGAATATGCAGTCCCTAGCAATCATGTCAGAGTCCCTAGCACCCTGCTCTATAAGCAGCTGTTAAAATCAAATAAAAATGGCAAAATCTTTAAACAAACAGGATATTTGAATGCTGTTAATTGTAAACTACTGTGGTATATGTATCAAATATACAATAACCTGACTCAAAATAGGCAATTTATCATCACTTGTGAGTGGGCAGGACTTTCATATCTCACTCATGGCACTCTCGCTTGTGAGTTATGGTCTTGCCCCCTTATACTTGGAGATAAATTGCATACTTTTTTGCAGTTAATCTTTTTATTGGCATTGTTTAATACACATATGTAAGTACAGAAGGATGCATATATTATCAAGTATATACTGTATATTAAACTTTGATGGTATGTTAAATTTGCTTCATGTTCAGATCAGGTAACTATATCGGTGGTAGGAGACATTGTTTGCTATGGTACCACCTGTACTCTGATGGATGAAAATACGAGTATGCCAAGAATAATATTTAACTAACAAAATAAGATTGAAATTAACAAAAAACCCTCAAGAGTAAAACATCAGGAAAACTTCATACCAGTGTGGTTAGAATTACCTATAGTGAATGAGCTATGTACTATTTTGTTTTCCATTAAGTAGCTTGTTCAGTACATTCTGTTCCTCCTCCTGTCATCCGATGCCCATCATGGGGACCAGGAATTGCAGATAAGGAAGCCAACATATGTATTATATGTGGAGAGTGTCCGTGGTCAAGTGAGATAGATGGTTCAAAGTGGCTGTCTTGGTAAGGCTGGCTATTAACTCTTGGTGGGAGGGTATTTCAGAGGAGTGCCACCTGCACAGCAGCTGTCTTTTGGCCTGCATACTAAGCAGAGGTAACCATCTGTGGTCACTGGTGAGATGTGTAAGGTTGTTTGTTGTAGCCCTAAAATGAGGAGGTGAGCTGAGCAAGGGATTACACAGTGGAGTACCCTTGAGGCTAATCCACACACCTCACCCCAAAAGAATTGTATGAGTGGACATGAGTAGGCCACCTCCTGCTGCCTCATACCTCCAACAGTTGTCATTTGGCAGTAGATTCACGTTACGCAAAATAGAGGGGATCCGCTACTACACGTGTATGATTTTATTTTGGATGAGCCTGCTATGTGGATCCTTAAAAGCTGAGTGAGACAGGAGCTAACATAAATTCTAATCCTGTTCTGCAATGCAAGGGTTTAGTATCTTATCCCAGTTTGTTTGGATTATAGGGATTGATTGAGAATATTATCCCTAATTGTGCTGTATATGGCACCTGCCACCACTTCTTCTGATTGATCCAGTGTGTGATATTAGACAGTGGAGTAGGCTGATTAAGCTCGATATGGATGATATCTTGTACTCTACTTTGCACTTGCAGAAAATGCATATTTTGAGTCAGCCCTTTCCATATTTCCATAGATATGTGTTTACATGTATCTAATATTAGTTGCTGGGAACTACAGTGCACTGTAGGTTAAGAACTTCTGTTTTCGTAAGGTGATACTCTAAAATAATATTTACAGGACTAATCTGGCCAGCTTTGTCTTTCTAAGTGTTTGTTTTCTTTCTTATCCATTTCCTGTTTTAAGTATCCTGGAGAAAAGTAATTCAAATATTTGTGTATCTCAAGGTGTACCTTAATGTTTTCATCAGTGATTCATGCTGTGAATAGCAGATTTAGCTATTTGATAAAAGTAGTTGGCAGACCTTGACAGAGACATGAAGAAACACCTGGATCAGTTCCAGCATGAAATGTATGTGACGCTAACAAAAGTTATCAGCATCATGCCAGTAACTTTCTTTTATCCTTGAAAATCAAAGCTTTGTGAATATGGAAATTGCACTACATGATGCCCTTCATAACACCAAGGGGACATTTTACTGAAATAAGTATTTCATCACATTTCCTTGGATCAATATGAGAAAAATATATATCCATTGCATTACACTTGGGAAACGAAGTAAACTTTTTTTTTTAACAAAAAACACAAATGCCAGATTTAATACTCAACAGACTCCTTAATGGGGGAAAGATGGGTGTTACGAACCCAACCTAAACAAAAATATTCAAAACATGGAAAAGTGATACCATATGATGAACACTTATCACATCAAAGGGGTGGCTCTTCTTGTTGCATTTATTTATTGATTGATTAATTTAAAATTTGATAACCAGGAAAGGCACACTGAATTGAGGCTCATTTCTAGGTGTGACCAGGGGCAGGGAGGGAAGGAGAAAATGGAATTACAATACAATGACTGTATATAGAATACACAGAGTACTTGGGCATACTGTAAAAGCAAACACTAAAAAACTCTCCATACAATGTCTATGGCTATACTGAGACTTACCACAAAAGTGGTTCACAACATCGTCAAAATGATTTGAACAATGCCACATTTTTTGTGGACACCAGTAACTGCTTCTAGGTGAGAAACAGCCCTCTATCTAAACACTCTGACTGTTTGCAGCACACATTGCATACCTCAATTTGTACATCCTTGTACCTCCATTGACATTATTTGCAGAGTTATGTGTTTATTTATTTATTTAAAAATATTTATTCACAGGATAAGTTCCATGAGAAACTAGTCTTGTCTGCAGAATGTCTCATGGTAGGTAATACAGTACGAAGACATACAACATAACACATAAAATCATTCAATCAGGCAGCAAAAGAATTGCAACAAAGCTGATTATTTAACATGCCAAGTTTTACAGTATTTAAAGGACAACATGCTGGTACTGTACAATGTCTTAGTTGCGATACTAAACTGTTTCAAGCATAGGGTGCTTCAAAGGAATTATTTGCTCTGGCGTAAGCAGATGACACTTTAGGTAACTGATAACAACAGTGTTAAACATCTTACAAGGCATACCTATGAGAAGGTACACCTGTTCGATCAGCAACATTTGAAGAAGTTTGGTTATTTATGGCTTTGTAAACCAAAAAAAAACAATGGTGGAGAAATGTTATTTGGTTTTGCCATCTGGGTTATATATCCAGTTGCACTGTCTGTATAATTTATTAGCTTTCTTTGCAGCATCAATTAGAAGCAACAGTAGGATTAGTTGATGCATTGTAAGAAGTTGGTGCAAGTGATATCTGAGCACTGAGGCACAACATGGGGTGTGTGTGTTATGCTGGCATAATGTCACCCCTCAGGTTCTATTGTAATGGATTCTGTATAAATAGAAATAGATTTTTGTCTGTAGATTTTTCTTTTGATTAGTTACAGACCGTGATGTTGTGTTAAGATAAAACATCATGACTGGGACTGCCTCTAGACCAACCAGCTTTCAAAACTTTCTCTGTCAGTTTTAAAAGTAAGGATCTAAGGTATCCTCTTGTGGTAGATCTCCCTTAGCCATATATTTGGATTTTGCCAAAGTCAGAATTTTTGAAAATTTTATGAATGTTTTGCAAAACCTAACTGCAGTTTCTGCCCAGCTCTAGTACTAAATAATCTGGACAATAAATCTACAGAATGACTCCAATACCTCATTATCCTGTTTGAAAAAATCCTGGCATAAAATTGCTTTGATCCACATTTTTACAGCATCTCTACAATTAAGCAATAAGGCACAGCAGGGAGTGCGTTATGGTGGAATAACAGCCCACCAACTGAGAAAGTCCATTATCCCACCCTGATATACCCCCTGGAGTGCCTTATTGTGATTATGAAATGACTCTTTTAAAGAAAAAAGGGTATTTTATTTTTTAACTAATTTTTAACTTCTAATTTAAGGGGGAAAACCTAAATAATTTTAAATAAAAATGTTACAAGAAAAAAAAAATTATCCAAATTAGACACAGAGTTGCTTCTGCTGTGCCAGTAGGTGGCGGTAATGCTGCATATGTTTGGCTCAAGTAAGGGAAAAGGGAGGGCAGGTAGCAGCTTCGGATATTCACATATCATCTGGGCAAAGGAGGCCATGTTCACTGGCTGTCGGTAAGACTGGGGCACAACCATATCATTAGGTGTTGTGGGCAGAACAGGCTGTTGAAATAAAAGTTCATACTAGGAGTCTGCAGTTGGATTGGGAGGAGGGGTGGGTAACTAAGATCTAGTAATACAGTCAGCCTGTTTGTTTTTTTTAAATCTCAACTGTGCGAACAAGTGGCTGAGTGAGTGGGTGATGGTGGAGCGGTAGTGGGAGCAGACTGCAAGCTGGAGAAGCAAATTTTAGCTGCGTTCTGTGGCTAAGGTAAATTAAAGTATTTGTTTTATAGCAGTCATTTTTAAGAGGAGGACCCCATACGATGTGTCCCAGTGTAATCCGAGGCTAACCGGGAATGCTGCAGGTACCACCACATTACGTGTGGGCATTTTGCGGAGGATTTTTATGTTGACTCTGCCAAGTCCAGATTGTGTTGGGGCTACTTTCAGACTGGTTTTTGTGCTGGGATAACAGCCTGGCTGAAAGTACCTCTCAGCCAATCAGGATTTGACATTCATATTTGCCATTTCATAATATCTATTAAAGTCCTGATAATAGATACTGCACCCAGAAATGGAAACATTATCCTGAAAACTTAATCTGGAGTTGATATACCCCAGAGAAGTGTATCTGCTAGATAGTCAAGCTATCCTCCAGAAGGTGAATGGAAAGGTTAAGGCACGATCCAAGTAACTCGAATCCTGAGTATTAAAAGCCCTAAAAATGAACAAAATAAACCTTTCAGCAAAAAATAAAACATTTTGATCTGCTGCAAAACAAACTCATGGTTTTTAGAGTTGCTAGTGGTGGTGGAAGTTAGTTATACCGATATAGTGGTTGGGGTTTATGAGGTAATAGCAGCACCAGGGTGTTGATAAACACTGAGGATGTAGGTAAGGTAGGGTTGTTATCAACTGAAACCCCGACCACTATATCCTTAGAGCTATTATACTGAAAAATGACAAGGTTTAAAACAAAGAATGGAATTTTTTGTCGGCTTTATTTCATTTGTCAAAATTGTATTTTGCCCTCAAAATGAAATTGAAACAATATTTTATTGAACATTTTCAGTGTAAATGTTGTTAGTGTTTTATTTTTTAATATATGCATATGTTTCTGTTTTGCTTGTTTGTTATATATTCTGGGTCCTCCTTACAAATGGACATTTGGGGGCTGGTTCACTGGTGCAAGCAGTAGTGCTACCTCTTGCAACACTGATGACCCACATTCGGGAATGATCATGGAGCATCAGCTGAGGGGAGGAGGAGGATGAAGTGTCGCATGGACAGCTCTACGCTGGGAGTGGGTGAGCTATGGCACTCAATGAAAGTCTAACTCCTAGCGGTGGCTCGGTGTTGGTGAGTCAGAGACCATGAAACACAAGGTGACTGGAGAGGCAGACATCGTTCTGTCAGGCATGGGAGCATGACTAACATCACCAGGGTGTCATTGCACATCCTCTCTGGGGAACTGCAAACAGATAACCCGCTAGCTGGGCAGATGATGCTGCTCCATACCACTATGTCCACAACTGGATCCTGACCTCTTGGGCCCTACCATCCCTCCGGCCTTTATCTCCACCTGCTGGGAATTTGATTGATGCACGCGAGTGCCGAGCAGCTGGCTTGTCTACATTTTACTTAAAAATAGTAAGCTATTTGAAAAATTGGATGAAAGGAGTTACTAATTTGGAGGGATGTAAGTGTCAGTGGAGTTGAAAAGCTGAAACTGTGCTGTTACCTCACTCTCTCTTTCTCACTCTCTCACCCCCTCTTTCCTTCTCTCTCTTTCTGTCTCTCTCTCTACCCCCCTTTCTCCCTCACTCTTGCTCTCTCTCCCCCTCTCTCACTCCCTCTCTCTCTCTCTCTCCCTTTCTCTTTCACCCTCTCTCACACTCTTTCTCTCTTTCTCTCTCTGTTTCTCCTCTCTCTCTCTCTCTCTCTCTCGTTGAAATGCTGAAACTGTGCTCTCTCTCTCACTCCCTTTCTCCCACTCTTTCACTCTCTCTCCTTCACTCTCTTGGCCTTTCTGTCCTTCTGTCTCTCTCACACTGTCACTCTGTCCCTGTCTGTCTCGTTCCCTCTCTCATAGTCACTCTCTTTGTCTCTAGCACTCTTTTCCTTGCTCTCATTCTCTCGCTCACTCTTTTCCTCTCTCCCTTACCTTCTCTCTCACTCTCTCAAGTGCTACAGAACATCTTGCAAAACCTGAAATGTTTGGTGGTTTCTCACACACAATGCTGAAGTGCTGAACACAGAACAGCATTGTCACAGCTTTTCAGCTACATCTGTATAATCACAGCATGATACGAAATTGGGATGGAGGGATTTTGGCTGCTGGAAGGAAGGTTGGTGGGTCTGGTTGTCGCCATAAGGGCACTCTTTGCCACACTGGCCAAACAGGCCATTTCCTGGAGGAAGGGGAGTACAGCAGAATGGCATGTCTGTGAGTCTGTAGGAAAGTTAAAAATGTTTTTTGAGAATTTGATGGTGAGTGGCATTGGCTGAGATTTACATATGAACATACAAAATGCCAGCAGAAACAGGCCTCCCGGTGTATCGATTCTGCTCGATTGTGCAGCTAGCCCCTCAACTTGCAGCTGCCCCATCCTCCCCTCCTCATAACAACCCCCTCCACTCTGTCCCACCCCCTCTTAAATCCTCCCACTGTTCTACATGATACCACTTCCTCAGGCAGAGTATTCCACTTGTCTACCACCCTTTTCATGAACACGTGGCTCCTGATTTCCCTTCTGAATCTCCCCCCGATCTCAGCCAATGCCCTCTTGTGTCCCTCCCCCTTCTGATCTGAAAATTCCCTTCTGTATTAGTCTTGTTTATTCCCTTTAAGTATTTAAGGGTTTTAATCATAACCCTCCTATCCCTCCTCTCTTCCAGGGAATACATGTTCAGCTCTCCCAGCCTCTCCTCAAAGGATTTTCCCCTCCAGTCTCTGGATCGACTTTGTTGCCCTACGCTGCGCCCCCTCCAGCAATCTGATGTTCTTCTTCAGGAATGAACACCAGTACTGCATGCAGTATTCCAGGTGTGGCCTAACCAGTGACCTGTACAGGGGAAGGATCACCTCTCTGTTCCTGGAGGAGATTCCCCTCACTGTGCACCCCAGCATCTTATTTGCCTTTGCAGCCACCTTCCTGCACTGAGCTGAGTGGTTAATACTCCCCATTATAAGTACCCATAGATCCTTTTCTGCGACGGTGCTTTCCAACTGTACCCCTCCCAGCTCATATTTCCTCCCCTGGTTCCTTGCTCCGAAGTGCAGAATCTTGCACTTCCTGGCATTGAACCCCAACTACCATGTTTCTGACCACTTCTGTAGTTTGGTAAATTGTAAACATTTTTCTGTTTAGGGTGGGAGGGAGGCCACATGCATATAGAAACACAGAATTTGTCAGCAGGTAAGGACCGCTTGGCCCATCCAATCTGCTCATTTTGTCCCTGCCTATACTGTTACCACAGTCCCTACCTGATCTCAAGACTACTTCCCCTCTGTCTGTAAGAAAAACCTAGTTAGTTCTCTCTGTTGGCAGAAAACATAGAAAACTGGTAATGTGATAATATTAATGATAACGGGAGTGTTTAGAGAGAGTTGTAAATTATCTACTGGATGCACTGTAATGAAAATTAGAAAAAAGGAAACTGCCTTTCTTCAAATATGTATGTGGTTTTTAAAAGTGCTGCATCATAATGAATGAAAATGGTAATTGCTGTCAATTTACAAACTGTATAGTGATATTTTTACTATGTCATTTAGATACTAACTATGACTATATTATTGTATTGTCTGACCTTATGGAAAATTTGCACTTAACATGATTAGAAGTTTGCTACACTTCTAGTGCCCAAAGATGAGCAACCTCTCTTTTATATTTGAGATTACTGGCTACACTACATTCCGCGGGCTATGAAGGTAACCAGACCCGAACCGCGTTACATCCAGTTTCATCCTGTGCATACGATTAGCTAAGTGCAATACACCACTAAGCACCTTATCTGTGCTACATTTTTACTATGGTCTAACAAAGGTAAATATATGCTGAAATGTACTGTATGACTTATAATTATTCTTTTTTGAAATAAGATTTCGTGACGTGTTTATATGTATATTGTGTTTTTTTTTTATTAATTTTAATATAACTGTAAAGTAATGACACTTTGTCAATCAAATAAATTTGAACTGAACTACTCCCCCACACTTTAATACAAAGATTCCTTTGTGCCTATCTTATGCATGCTTGAAGCCCACTACTGTTTATACCCCCACCACCTCCACTGGAAGACTGTTCTAAGCATCCACCACTCTTTCAGTGAAGTACATCTTCACATTCCTGCTAAATTCCTCCCTCCACCTTCATTGCATGCCCCCTTGTTCTCTTGTGCCTTCTGTTTTGAAAAATACCCCTATCCTGTACCTGATTTATCCACTAGAGGTACTTATAGGTCTCTGTAATGTCCCCCCCCTTTAGGGTGCACATATTGATATCCCTCAGTGTCTCCTCATAGGGCTTATGATGCAGCCCCAGCACCATTTTAGTTGCCCTCCTCTGGACAAGCTCCACTCTGTCTCTGTCCTTCCTGAGATGTGGGCTCCAGAACTGGACACAGCACTGCATGCGGGAGTTTCACCAATGATAAATATAGTCGTAACACCACTTCTTTCCTTGTACTGATGATTCCCCTCCCTATGCACCCCAGCATCCCGCTGACCATGCCTACTGCCTTGTCGCATTGCCTCACCACCTTAAGGTGATCAGATATGATAACCACAAGGTTCTATTCCAGTTTAATGACAGTCAATACCTCTTCCCCTATTTTATATACCGCACCTGGGTTTCTGTGCTCTAGGTGCATGATTTTACACTTGTTGCATTGAAACCCAGCTGCCATACCCTCGACCACTATTTGAGTTTTCTCAGCTCTCTGATCATTCTCTCCACCCCCTCTGGAGTATCTACCCTATTGCAGATTTTGGTGTCATGCAAAGTGGCATACCTTAATTTCCAGCTCTTCTGCAGTATCATCTATGAAGACATTGAAGAGGACCGGTCCCAGTACTGAGCCTGAGGTGCCCCACTAGTCCCTGTTCCCTCATTAGATTCCATTTACCACCACCCTCTATCACTTATCCATCAACCAGTTCTGTACCCAGTTTACCACCTTGTGTTCCACCCCCAAACTGGTCAGTTTCCTTATAAATCTCCAGTGTGGTACAGTGTCAAATGCCTTGCTAAAGTCTAAGTAGGCCATGTCGACTGCCCCACCCTGTTCTATTTCCCTGGTCACCCAGTTGAAGAAGTTGATCAGGTTCATCTGACATCACCCCCCCAATGAATCCGTGCTGCCTCAAGTCTTGTAACTGCTGGCGTTAAGATACTCCACTAGTATTTCTTTTAATAGTGTATCCATTAGGTTTCCTACCTGTAATCACCAGCCATCTTTCTGCTGACACTTTATAAAGAGGGACTGCATGTACCCTCCTCCAGTTCTCTGGAACCACTTCTGTTTCCAGTGAGTTGTTGAATAGGACTGTCAGATGTGCAGTCCGAACCTCCCTGAGCTACCACAGTTCCTAGGTTGTACCCTGTCTGGCCCCATAACCTTATCAACTTTCAGATTCACAAGTCCTCTCAGGACTACTTCTGTGAGTGGAACTGTGTCCACCTCCCTTCCAGCAGTGTTCCTGCTGCTTCTGTGTTGTCCGTCCCCCTCTCCCTCCATTTTGAAGACTGACCTGAAGCATCTATTCTTTCCTGGGATATATAGTATAGGCAGTATACAGTATAGGCTTCCTGGAGTGTCTCAGGAGTCTAAGACACTCCTGCCTTACAATGTCATGGGTCACTGTGGATGTAGTAATAGCTGCCCCTGCCTTGTGGGCTCGACAAGGCTGAGATGCCTGGATCATTGAATCTCATTATTGTGGGTTCATATTTAAAGTTAAGATAGAAAAAAGTGCAGTGCCTAACCCAGAGAAAGGTTAAAGTGGGACTTGTGTATTTATGGTACAACCCCAGGGATACAGTGCCTAACCACACTAGGTTATCCCTCCCTTGAACCCACACACTACAGTGGCAGTTCCACAAAGCATGCACTTATGTCTGTAAGCAATAAGATGTACAGCTAGAAATCAGAAACAAAAAACAAGGGCTTTAGGGTTCAGACTTTAGGCCCTATGTAGGGGAAAAGGGGGCTAACAGCAATGAGGTAGAGTGCAGTATAATATTCTGGCTGGTCTTCGGTGCTGTTCTAGGCCCAGCATACTTCCATATAGGCTACTCTTTAGTGCACTCCAGCCAAACAGTGTTTTCTGGGCTGTTCTTTGGTGCCCTTTCAAACTCAGCCCTTAAGCCATACCCGCTCTCACACCACATATGTACAGTTTCTGTATTTAAGTCCACCTGTACTGGGGGTGTTACACTGTTTCCTACTGGTACCAGCATTAACCCTGAACGTAAGAAGTCCTATGAGGAAAGACTGAGGAATCTCAATATGTACACCATAGAATAGAGGAGGGAAAGGGGGGACATTAGATAGACATCTATGAATACCTCATGGGGGTGAATGAGGTATGAAAGGGAAGTACTTCTCGGAGGAGAAAGTGCACAAGAACAGGAGGCTATATGCAATGAAAGGTGGTAAATTTAGGAGACCAGATCCACTGACATTCCTTGATGTAGTTCCCTGGTCACTCAAAGAAATCTATTAGATTCATCTGCCACCCCACCGCAAGAATCCATGCTGCATTTGTCCTGTAACCTGTTGGATTCAAGATATTCCATTAGCCTTTCCTTTAGCGAAAGGAAGGGAAAGAAGGAAAAGGGTAAAGGAAGGAGGCAGAAGGGGACAGGCTAAGTTCAGTAGTAATAAAGGTAAAGCAGGTAAACAACATGGGAGTGGTGCAGTCATTTGGGTCACATTCTAGAGACTGAGGTGCTGCCACATTTACATGCACCTCTCTGGGTTGAGGGCAGAGATCGCTGGACTCCGACCTGAACTGGCAAGAATGCAGAAGAGCTTTTGCCCCACCCAACGGCCAACTGTCTCCTGCCACTGCCTCACAGAATGTCTAGATAGAGGAGGGACAGCTGGACATTGGTGGGCTCCTGGAGGGTGGGGGGTGGCTGATAGTGTACACACTCCTAAGGCTTTGTTACTACAAACTTCCTTTGTCAAATAGGCAGATAGGACAGCTGGGAGGAGGCACCTGGCATGGTGGCAAGGGAGGCTATGGAGGTCCTCAGAAGGCGAGACCACACAGTGGGAAGAAGAGGCCCCCAGGCAAGCAGGAAACGGCTGCCGGTGGGGGATTATATTGTGAGGGGGATAGACTTAAGAACAGAAAGAAGAGGGGAGAGGGAGGTAAATTGCTAACCTGGTGCTTTGGCTTGGAGGGATAGAGAGTGGATTCTGAGGATCGCCAGGGCTGCAGGTCATGAGAGGGAACTGAATGTCATTGTCCACCCAGGGACTAATGACTTGGTGAGGAATGGAGCGAGGAAGTGCAATGTAAGTTCAGGGAACTGGGAAAGGGTCTGAAGCAGGTAGCACACATAGTGATGTTCACTGAAGTACTACCTATGTACAGGTGAGGGTTGGATAAGACACTGCTCACCAGGAACTTCATAAGTTGGTTGAAGGCGTGGTGCAGGGGGGGTTGGCTTCATTGGGGACTGGGGTCCAACCTGAAAGGATATGAGCCTTTACAGAGGTGACAGCCTGCATCCTTCTGGGAAGGAAGGCTGTATTACCAAAGGGGGCATACACTGCCCCCCACAGGTTGAAGGAGGGAGAGAGGACCCAAAAGGGGAAAAAACAGGGAAGGAGCACAAGATGATGGGATTGTAAACAAGGTAGAGGACAAGGGGGTAAGAACAAAAGAGGCAGAGAGGTGCAGAGGAGGCAAGAAACACAGCAAGGAGGGAAAATGGAGTCGGGAAGTTATGGGGAGCAGCAAAGTCAGAAAGGGGTGAGCGTAGGCAGGGACTGAGAAAGTTTTGGAGAATCATGTGTGCTAATACAGTCTTGGAAATAAAATTCTGGACCTGGAGGCAATCACTGTGCAGTTGGACCTGGGTCTGGTGACCATAACTGAGTCATGGTGTACTGAAAATTGCTACTGGGACATGGCCATAGACAGGGTTTACATTAATTTCCCCACCACTGATGTGATACTCACCAGCCTATAGTCGCTAGCCTCCTCCCTGCTACTGCTCTTATAGAATGGGACTACATCTGCTTTCCTCCAGGCCTCTGGAACTATTTCTGTTTACAGTGAGTTGTTGAATAAAGCTATCAGTGGCGCAGCAAGCACCTCCCTGAGTTCCTTTAACACACTTAAGTGATGTTCAGTCCCATGGCCTTGTGCACTTTCAGATTTGCAAGTCACTTCAAAACTCTTTCCTCTGAAAATGGACTTATGTCCACCTCCACTCCCCCATACATGCTGCTCCTT
This sequence comes from Neoceratodus forsteri, assembly GCA_016271365.2. Lineage (NCBI taxonomy): Eukaryota > Metazoa > Chordata > Ceratodontiformes > Ceratodontidae > Neoceratodus > Neoceratodus forsteri. The sequence goes on along the minus strand of CM028133.1, from coordinate 207,257,955 downwards.
GGTAGTCCACCCCCTCCCTCCACTGTGAAAACTGTTCCAGATGTCTGCCTTTTTCTGAACCTACTCTGCAGTCACCCTCTGCTGTCCTCCATATTCTCACTATCCCTCTCCTTGCCTTCCTCTTCTCGCTTGCATACCCGAAGAAAGTCTTGTTCCCTTTTGCTACCCCTTTGGCTATCATTTCCTCTGCTTGTGCTTTTGCTTCCCTGACTACCTTATCTTCTTCCCTCTGCTTTATGTTGTACACCTCCCTGTCCTCACCACTCTGCATTTCTTTGTATTTCATGTATGCCACCCTTTTTCCTTCACCTTCATGGCCAGTTCCCTAGAGTGCCATAAAGGTCTTTTTTATGGCTTTGTGCAGAGCCTACAGCAATCTTGCTTTAGCTAGAAAAATGGCATACTGTGGAACACAATTTTAGACTTTTCAGTGTATCCTTCCGTAAGTGAAAATCACTATGGCAGTTAAAAAAATACTCCCTTCTTTCTGTTTAGAATGTTGGACACAGAACTCCGAGCTGCTTTTCTCTGAGAGCAAATGTGCACACATTCCAAACAAATCTAAATATCTTTAAAAGTATTCAAGGTGCACAAAAACAACCAGTGTGAAAGTTGTTCAGGACAAAAATACCTTTCACATGAGGGTAAGCACTAATATATTTTGTAAAACATGATCTTCCAAACAACATCCTTTTTTTTCTCTCTCTGCATGAACACAGTAGGAGTCATGCCAAACAAATGTAAATATCATAGAATGTATACAAGCTACCAATACATGACCAACATGAGTTATTCAGGACAAAATGACCTTTCAAATGAGGGTAGTCACTAATCTGAATTCATTAGATTTTTGTAAATATAGGTATTCAAAAGGTGAAAATTGTGAAGAAAAATGAAAATTCGGGTAATCAGGTGGTCATAGTTTAAAAAAATATAATTAGTGCAGCTTCATGAATAGGCTCATTGGAAAGGTATTTTTGTCCTGTACAAGTTTCATATAATTTTGTTATGTGTAACTTGTATACTTTTAGAGATATTTACATTTGTTTGGCATAACTCCTATTGCACTTCTAAAAAGCCTAATTTTTATGTTTCCTTGCTCCTGCACAAGGAACATCTTGGGACAGAATGACATTTGAGGGGTGTGTCAGGGATGAATCCAATTCAGAGCACTCTGTAATGGGCTCATCCCTCACAGACCAATGAGAACGCAACCAGAGTGTGGCAGTAGTTCAGAATTTCAAAGCTGGAAGCATTTTCTAGTTGAAAGAAATGAAGCACACCAATGAGAGAGCGCTTCATTTCTTTCATTTGCATAGTGCTTCCAGCCCCCACCCTCCATTCTCTATCCTGATGGCATCCAATGAAACCCTCCCACTTCTTCCCTCTGCGTGCTGTCTGTGTCGTACCCTCCATTCCCCCACCGAACCCGGCATTCAGTTTAACCCTCCTGCTCCCTCCCTCTGGATGCTGTCCACCCCACACCTTCCATTCCCCATCCTGCCCTGATAACATACGCAGCTGGGTTTTCATCATGAGCAGTCAAACCTTGCTGCTTCTGCTCTGATCTCAGCTCTCTCCCCTTTTTTTCCAAGCCTGTTAAAAAAAAAAAAAAAAAAAAAAAGGAACAGAAAGAAAAACAAACTGAGAAAAGGACAGCAGTGTATGTGCCTGCCGTATCCAGTTGGTCCATGTTGTCAGGGCAATGATCTCTTCTCCAATCAGGAGACTGGAGGAGCTGACTACTATGTCGGTGCCTTGTTGCCAGCCTACACTTCTGCAACCTCATACATGCGGCATGAACCTTGCTTTGCAGAGCAAGCAGCAGGGCAGGAGTTAAATTTGTCGATGTCTGACTGAAACAGGTCAGACTAGGTACTCATTCAGTTGCAGTAATCCATTGGTGGTCTTCACATTGTGGTTTGGACTTTAGCTGGGTTTGGGGCTTGGAGAGAGTCAGAGTCGGACCCAGTGGGCAGAGGTGCTAGAGGCATGACCGTGCTATGCAGGATGACTGTGGTGGAGTTCAGCTACACCCTTGGCTGTGACTGATGGACCACTTTTCTATCTCATTTCCTAGCTACCAAAACTTCAGTTGTGCAACAGTTAATGCTTTTCTCTTTGCTTTTCTTCTTTATCCCCCTACAATAGGTTAGCCACCTAACGTAGCTCTTTACTATCCCTACTAAACTTCCTACTAGTTCTTTCTTTTTATTCTTTTTCCATTTCCATCCATTGGAATGATGCCAAACACATAGAAAGGTGTTGTGTAAAGTGCATTAGTGCATTTTGTGTACAAAAAGCATGAAGGCTATTTTCAATAGGAATAAATACAGTTAATAACACCTTTTAAAATAAAAAGGATTCAGAAGCCATTTTAAATAATAATAATTTCATGATTAGTACAGTTATAAGAAATCCTTAAGATTCACACTATAAACCTGTTACTGTATAAAGTTCTATGTATGAGGCTGAACAAAAGAATGCAATATGCTTTATAAAAGTGCTTCGTCACTGTGGATCAGAGAGATAGGAGAGTCACTATCTGTGGAGATATACACTATACCTTTAACTGAACCAGGAAATCCCCTGAAACAAAACTCCCCTTGGTTCTGAAACAACATGCCCAGATATGTAAATAGAAAGGGTTGTCAGGTGAACCCACCAAAAGATATGAAACCTCTTCACTGAGTTCACTTCAGTTCAGTCCAGTTGAGTTCATTCTTGAGACTGAAGGAGAGAGGTGCTACTGTAGACAAGCTGTTGAATGCAGATGAGAATGGTCTTAGAAGCTCTAAAATCCAGGACTGTATTATGTGAGAAACTACTGATGTTAAGTAGTGATTTTCTTTGCAATTTTTTTGTTTTTGTTTATTAATTTTCTAACTTTTGAAAAATAAATATCACACCATGGTCTGTTTTAAACTTGTGAATTTGCCTCATCTGAAGTTTATTCTCACATGCTGTGACAAACATGGTGCTAGAAGTGGGATAGTACTGGTTGTCCAGAGAAACAAGGGGGGAAACCAGTACCCAGATACCAGCCCTGATATCCAGACATGGTGGCAAAGAGCAGGATGGCATACCTACAGGATCCTGTGGAAGACAAGGTTCTGGAGGAGGAGGGGCTTCCAGGTATGAATACCAGAACCTAGGTGAGGAGGACCTTAGGGGAATTACTAACCAAACTGGAGTTCGACGGGAGGTGGACCAATGCCAGAGAGAGGTGGAGCACTGCTGCTAGATGCCTACTCACCTATTCTCTGTTCTCTTCTGGCTACTCTGACCACTGTCTATTCTGTGCCTCCTCACCTACTCTCTATTCCCTACTGGCTACTCTGACCATTATCTGATTTAGTACTCTCTGTTTTGCTTTGTCAGATTTTATTGCTATGCCCATTACTATCGTTTATACCTTCCTTAATCATTTCATTCTTATTATTTATTATGGTATGTCCACCTTCTGGCTAAATAAAGATTCATTGATGGAGGGTTCCTAACTGGAGAATTTCATGGCAGAAGCAGAGGACCAGGATCCATGGGTTCTAGAGGAGGAGGACCCCCTGATGGAACCTTTACCACCAGTCACTTTTGAGATCCCATTGTTGCCCATTTTTCTGGGCTGCAGCTACTTGGAGGATGACAAGATGAAGGCCCCAGGTAAGACTGTTTCAGGACATTTGCATACTGAGGTGAAGACTACAAGCAGCAGGGAAGACACCATGGTGGCTGAAGGGACTTTCCCATGTTTTGAACCCCCGGTGATATGGGATGAAATGTATGAAACACGTGATGTTTAAAATGAATATAGGTTTTAAGGCTGGTGCTGAGTACAGTCAGTTGAGGGTACCAGAACGGTGTAAGGGTTGAAAGGAAACCTCTGGTATGTTACAAATAAGGGTTGAAAGGAAACCCGAAAGGTTTTGGGAGTTAGGAACTGGCTGGTTGATGTTCAGCATGAGAAGGTTCCTTGTCTACCAGAAAATATATGAAAGGGAAATGGATAAATGAAATGTATGAAATGATTACAAGAAATGTGTAATATAAAAGAAATGTCTGTACTATATGATATAAAATGAGGAACCTAGGGTCATGGAGGATCTAGGTATGGGGTGGAACATATGATTGGGCCCCTGAGTGGAAACAGTGTGTTAGAATGGGGTTAGAGCTGGGTACAACTCGCCCTGGAGAAAGTTGTGGTATAGGCCTGTACTGCTGCCTTGATAGTTAGATGGAGGAAGCTAGAAATCAGCCTAATAACTGCTGTGTATTACTTCCTCTTTTTAATGTACTGATGAAAGTATGATAGTGGGTGCAAAAGGCTGAAATGATGCTAAGTGATGGGTTCTGAAATGATGCCAAGCGATGAGTGCTGAAACAATGCCAAGTGATGGGTGCCTGATGTTACATATGAAATGCCTGAGTTGTAGTAACCAGAGTGAAATAGGGGTAGACAGTCACTAAAGACTGAAGTCCTCTGATAGCATAGATGGGTACTGTGCTGAACTGTATGATAGCCCCAGAGTAATGTTGTGAATGTATTGTCAAATTGCAGTAACTTGGTATGGTGAACAATACTAAAAATAGCTGAATTAAGGGACCTTGTGTTGAAGCTCTCATAGTGGGTGAGAGAAAGTTTCAACCAACCCCCATTCTACCATTTTGGCAGAATGTTTGACTAAGAGGGGGTTCTTGAAAAACCATTATAGTTTTGAGAACTGTTTTTTTCTTAAGGAGGGAGGTGGAGTTAGGCTACACCCTTGGCTGTGACTGATGGACATGTAAATAGAAAGGGATCAATCAGGCGACCCCACCAAAAGTTATAAAACCTCTTCACTGAATTCACTTCAGTTCAGTCCAGTTGAGCTCAGTCTTGAAAGTGAAGGAGAGAGGTGCTACTGTAGACAAGCTGTTGAATGCAGATGAGAAGGGTCTTAGGAACTCTAAGATCCAGGACTGTATTATGTGAGAAACTACTGATGTTAAGTAGTGATTTTCTTTGCAATTTTTTTGTTTTCATTTATTATTTTTCTAACTTTTGAAAAATAAATATCATACTGTGGTGTGTTTTTAAACCTGTAAATTTGCCTCGTCTGAAATTTATTCCCACATGCTGTGACAGTTATGGAGAAGAGGAGCTGTATAGCCTGTGACAGGTCAGTGAAGTGCAGTATTAGTGCCTCCAAGCTGAACTTGTCATCCATTAACAGTGGCTGTGACTGGGACACTCCAGTCCTGCCTGTTTACATTACAATGGGTGCAGAGCGCCAAGCTTACTGCACAGTACCTTGTTTTATTCTGACCTGGACTCACCGGTTTCTGTTCCTCTTCATGGTAGATCTGCCTTTTCCTTGGCCTAGAAATAGCTTTATGGTACACCAGCTGTTCTTCCAAATCAAAGCAAACTCTGTCTCATTGCCAGAATCACCTATCCCTCTTCTAATGATATGACTGCTTACATTTGTTAGAGGTCAGTCCAACCCCATTCCCCAGTTGTCCAGTTTTGTTTATTTTTAATAAAATTAAAAAAGGGAACCCTCATCTGATACAGAAATTGATTGGGGATGTATTTTTAATTTTATTCAGTGACCGTTTGGAACTGGTGGGAATGTTTGAGACACATGGTGGTGTATTTCTAAAGTGCTACCCAGTAATTGATATTGCAGTGTCATTTGCATATAATGGGGGGGGGGAGCTGAGACTCTGCTTATAGACAGGACCCCCATAGTTCTGAAGTGAGCCCCAGTAACAGATATAGCAGTACTATTTTTTTTATAATGGGTTCTGCACCTATAGACAGGTCCCCAGCAACTGATATAGCAGTACTATTTACTTATAATGGTATGGGAAGGGGGATGAGCTAGGATATGCTATCCCACCCCCACCCTCTACCTGATCAGGGTAAAAATCTCTCCCACTCCCTCCCTCTGCATGTTCTCCTGTTCCTACTGTCTACCTCAGTCCCCCACTGCAAGATATGATACGGGGGTGCCCACCTCCAGTGCTGCCAAAGAACAGACTGACACTGGGGTGCAATATCTCCAGAGTCGGACCCTTGGGACTCACCTTTTGAAAACCTGAAAAAAAAGTCCATTGAAGTCTTCTGCTCCCCCAACACCCTCCAGCCCCCTGCACTCAAACTGCCCTTTCAGCACCCACCACCCTGCAAGCCCCCTGCCCTTCACTTACCTATCCAATGAACTCCTCCATTGATTGGACCATCCTGCTGCTTCAAACACCAACTGTGAACTGACTGAAAACAAGGAAAGTTCGATTAATGGCTTGTTAATGGGTTTCAACTTTTACTCATAACGTTGCCATTTTTAAAAACATTTTTGCCCCAAACTTTCAACATGGCCATTTTTGTGTCCCACTTCATGAACCACATGAATCCCCCTAACATATGTTTTCGTAGTCACTCTGTAAAATCATGTTTCAGACAGGATTTCAAAAACTGCACCTCCCTGATTCATTAGGCAGTGTTTCAGAAAGACTATATTGAAAATTTGGGATCTAAACGTCTTAAAGCAACAAAGATTTCTTTACTAAAATGCTTGCTGCAAACCACTATGCCACTTAAGTGAAATACTAGACCACCTTGTTTATTTCTTGTCATGTCTAATTTAACAGCAGATCCTGACGCTGACCAGATAGGGGGAAGAAGCAAGACAGAGAAGAACACAATGCTCACACACAGAAAATGCAAATTGCACAGAACCCAGTAATGTTTGGTTGTAAGGCCAATATCCTCCAGGATAGCCCATGCCCTAATGCATTTCCTATGGGGTTCTTTTGCAGTTTTATTCCCACACAGAAGGAAGACCTGGTGCACAAACAAGGCTGTCTGTAGAACTTTTAGGCATCTATGCTGCAGCACTGATTTTTCTTTTATTATGTCCTCTTTGGCAACTTCAAGTATTAAAATGCATTAAATATACAGTTTACTAAATCTGGACCTTGGGATAACTCTTGAATGACTCCCAAATAAGTTGTAAGCAATTCCCTTTACGGGATGTCAAGACGTGTGCAAAAGGTCATATCATTTTTTTCATATTTGTTTTTTTTACGAATTTCCAAAATACAAGTGTGGAGAAATACAAAAGTATGCACAAGTAACCTTACTGATTACCTAAGATTGAACAAAATCGAATTTTTATAAATTATGTTGTTTCCAAGGGTTTCTGTATCACCCCCTTTTTTTGCTAGCTGCACAATTGCCCCCCTCTTTGATTGGTTCCTGCATTTACTGTACCTTCCACAGAAATAGGCTAATTGATTTCTAACTAGAACCCTTGTATTTAGAAAGCCAAAAAGAATAATATAAACAAGCATTTGTCAATGCCAAATGTTGGTTGCTTGTTAAACATTTTTTACTTTGCAATTATGAGCCCAAATTTTGAAGATTTAAACTCCTGCCCGGAAGGTGATTTGGTGCTGCGACTACAAAATCATCTTTCATGATGAAAAAAAAAAAATTTTGGCCAGGATCTAAAAAATGACAGCTGTCACATTCATGGGGTGTTGTGAAGAAATGGGTCAAAATATTTAAAATTGCCAAAGTTACAAGGCTGCATTCACATATTTCAACACAGGTTCATAACTTTGTTGTTTGTGAATATTTTTACTCAAAATTTACAACATAGCCTTCTTATGATCCTACCTCATATATAAGTGCAGAGAAAATGTCAACTCCTGCCCAAAAGGTGATTTCAAGCAGCAACTGCAAAATCACCTTTCAAGGTGCAAAGAAACATTTTGACCAGGATCTGAACAAGCATTTGTCAATACCGAATGCTTCTTTCCATGGTGTATGTGATGATGTCCGTGTCAAACATGTCTGGTAATCAACAAAAGGGAACCTTGGTAACAGGGCTGGGGTTAAGGCTGAAGAGCAATTAGTATCTATGGTAGTATAGTAGGTAGGGACCTTACAGCAGACTACAGTAGGTGGGCCAGGAGATCCTTTTTTATGTTTCCTTGTGTGCATGCACAAGAAACATATTACGTCAGCTAGCTTGTAGTAGCGAGTTGTGGAAGTGCGGCGGTGTTGTAGCCAGTGCCAGCAGTCCATTGTGGGGCTGGTCTCTGTGGCGCCAAGAGAGGAGCAGGCTGTCCATGACTGCAGTATTGTAGCATGCCAACAACTTGAAAGAAACTTGGTGCTGCAATCAGAGAGTGCCCCATCATTAACAATTGGCTGTTTTTGCTGCTGGGGTAGTCCCTGATTGCAGCAGCAAATTACAGCTTGCCTTGTCTGGTGTCCCCTTTCAGTAAACATGGCGGTGACTTTGCCATCCACCTCTCGCAGTCCCCACAGAAGCCAACAGACAGCCGCCGCCTCTCACAGTCCCCATGAAAGTCGACAGGAGTGCCCAATCCCCCTGTCAGCATGCTCCCTCCCTAGTTCATTTGCTGACGGGGTAGCCCACTCTCCATCGGCATAATGTCCCTGCATTTGTTTTTAATTTCACTTGGTGGTGTCTATCGCCATCCACCTCGCACAGTCCCATAGTTTCATGGGGTGCCCAATCCCCATTGGCATGCCCTCCTAAATTAATTTGCCGATGGAGGAGCCCAGTTCCCATCGATGTAATGCCCACCCATTTGTTGTGTGCCGCCGGGGGTGCCCAATCCCTGTCAGCTACAGCCCCTCCAAGAAACACTTAGGTGGCATGCTGGGAGCCTACCCCAGCATACCAAACCACCTGTAAATAAAGAAAACCTTCCTGCTTTTTTTTTAACTTGTAAAATTAAAAAAGGTCCCATATTGAGTCGGGTGCCCCCTCCCCAAATCCGCACCTACCCTCTGTGCACCCCAGATCCCCCCACCCCATATTTACCTCATGAGCCCAGCATGATGATCTTCAGTGGACCGGGAACATGTCTGCATTCTTCAAAGCCGACCGTGAACTAAAGAAATGCCGATAAGTTGTATAATGGCATAAATGTTTTTTTTTTTCAACTTATGTGGTTATTTCAGCTATTTTCATGAATTTTGCACCAGATTTTCAACATGTGGTTCTTGGGACCCCATCTCATGACTTCAGTGACTGTCATCTGGTTATTTGGTCCCAAAAGGTGATATTGCAGTCACTGCGCGGATTCGCCTTTCAAGACACCAAGTAACCAAATGGCAGTGTCACTGTTCATGAGGTGGGCTCCCAAAAACCTATGTTGCAAATTTGGTGAAAAAATTCACAAAAATGACTGTGTTATGAGCGTGCATTGCGCAGTTTCTACGCACACTTGTAACTTCACAAATTTGTAATATTTTCACTCCAGATTTTCAACATTGACATGTTTTCACACCTCCTTATGAACAGTACAGCTGTCATTTTTCACATCCTGGCCAAAATGTGTTTCTCACTTCTGGTGCAGAATTGCATGGTCACTGTGGAAAATCGGTGTTTGGGACAGATTTAAAAAATCACAGTGACACTGTTCATGAGTGGAGGTCCTAAAATGCCTAAGTTAAAAATTTGGTGACAAACGTCCATAAAATGACTATGTTATGAGCAGGAATTGCAAAGTTTCCATGCACACTCGTAACTTTGAGACTTTATAGTATTTTCACTCAAAGTTGTCAACATTGTCAATTTTGCACACTTCCTTATGAACAGTACAGCTGTCATTTTTCATATCCTGCCCGATCTGTGTTTTCGCACATCTGGCACAGAATGGCATAGTCACTGTGGGAAATCAGTGTTCAGGACAGATTAACAAAATCACAGTACCACTGTTTATGAGCAGAGGTCCCAATTGCTTTCATGAGGTGTGGGTCACAAAAAGGCCATGTTGAAAATTTGTGGTGCAAATACCAACAAACTCCCGGGGTATTAGGGTTTCTAACCATAATATCCCACCCTGTACAGACTGACAGGTATCAGGGGTGTGCCTTTGGACTGCCAGCTGTAATGCTTATGCGTTCCACCCCCCACCCTGAAGCCAGTAACAGGCATTGAGGTGTGCCTTGGACCCTTCGGCCCCAGGAGTTCACCCCATTCTCCTATACTGCATCCATTTCAGCATATGTCCTATGAAATGGGTGACTGTGAAGCTGAACACCCCAAGGCACACCTCAACACTTGTTGGTGTCTGCAGGATAGGGTGAGGTGAAATGCCGTGAGCGTTATGAGCAACGACCCAAAGGCACACCCCAGTGCCTGTCCATCTCTGCAGCGTGGAGGTGGGGTTGGCGTGAGTTAAATACTTCACTGCCTTTCCTATTCTGCATCTAACTCTTGCATGTCCAATGCTAATATCAGCAAGTAAACATTCAGCATTTGACAAATGCTTGTTGTTTTCATGTAATTGTCCTTGGTAAACGAGGTGAAATCTGAATTGGTATGCTGAGCAGGGTACATGAATGCTAGGACTAATAAAGAGAAAAAGTATGAGTACCATCTTGTACTCCTCCTGCATTGGAAGATGTATTCCCCTGCACCTTGTTTATCCCTTGAGGTACCAGAATGTTTCTGTCATGTCTCTTCTGTCCCTTCTCTCCTCCAGTGGGTGCATGTTGAGGTCCCATAATGTGTCCTCACAAGTTTTGTGGGGCAAGCCCTGTACCATGTTAGTCACCCTTTTCTGGACCGTGTTCAGCCTGTTTATGTCCTTTTGAAGGTGCAGCCTCCAGAACTGCACACAGTACTTTGTGTGAGACCTAACCAGGGTTTTCTATAATGGCATCACCACCTCCCTGCTTGTGCTGGTGATACCCCTGCCTATGCATGCCAGAAAGCCAGTGGCCCTCCCCGCTGCCTTTGAATTCAGCTTTGACATTTTCAGGTGAACTGAAATAACTTCTCAGGTCCCTTTGTTCCTTGGTGACTGCCAGCAACTCCCCTCCCATCCTGTAGCTCTCCCCAGGGTTTTCTATGGCCCAGGTGCATAATATTGCTGTTCTTTGAATGAAACCTCAGTTGCCACTCCTCACACCATTTCTGAAGCCTGCCTAATTCTTTTCTCATTTTCTCTACACCTTCCGGAGTATCCGCAATGTTATAGATCTTGGTGTCATCTGCAAATAGGAAGATCTTTTGTTCCATCCCCTCTTCAATGTCACTAATGAAGACATTTAATAGGACTGGGTCAAAGACTGGTCCCTGCGGTACCCTGCTAGTCAACTCCTGTCCCCAGATTGTACCTCATTTTCCACCACCTTGTATCTGTCTGTTAGCCAGTTCCTAACCCAGTTCACTATCTTATGTCCTATGCCCAAACTACCCATCTTGTTAATAAGTCATTCACTGGCACCCCCCCCATTTACTTTCTTCATCACCCAGTCAAATAAATCTTATCAGAATCATATGATATGACCTACTTGCTGTGAATCCATGCTACCTAGAGTCCTGGGCACCGATGGTTTGTAAATGTTTCACTATCCTTTCTTTAAGCAGTGCATGCATAATCTTCCCCACTACTGATGTGAGGCTGACTGGCCTATAGTTCCCTGCCTCCTCCCTACTGCCAGATTTGTGTAGAGGGACCACATGTGCCCTCCTCCAATTCTCTGGCAGCACTCCTGGGTTGAGTGACTCTGTAAACATGGCTGCCAGAGGTTGAAACATAGAAATTGTCAGCAGTGAGCTGGCCCGGTGCCACTGAGGGTTGAGGTGCTGGATGCCACACCTTGCGCCATGCCGGGGACTGGGGTTCAGGAATAAACTTGGGTCGCTCGGGGTTGAGCCAGGGTGAGGAATGATCGAGCATCCACTGACAGCTGTCCTTCTTTGAGGGAGGGGGGGACAGTGTAGCGGACTGTAGATTGACACCCAGTGGTGGCTGGGTGTCATCACAGGCGTGCTGCCCAGAATGGGAAGGGCCCATGTCCAAGGTGTTAGACTGCCTCCATGGAGGTGGAGTCAGTCACCCCACCCATTGCATGTTCTTGGGCTGTGGGGTGTAAAACTGAAGGAAAGAGGTGGAGCTGGCAGACTCCATGATGGCTGGCTGTGCCCGTGCCAACCCCTGGCAATCTGGATGTTGGCTTTCAGGGGTGGGGGGAGGCCAGCACCCCTCACCACCGGACCTTCTGCGGGGGTAGCCCATGGGGGAAGGCTGGGTGGGATGGGTGTGGGGAAGCCTGGTCAGAGAGACAAGTTCCCTCCAACGGAGGGACCAGAGCCACCTGCCTGCTCAGAAGAGGAGCAGAAAAAAGTGTGTGTGTGTGTGTGTGTGTAAAAAAAAAAAAAAAATTGTCAGCAGGTAAGGACTGCTAGGCCCATTCAGTCTGACTGTAAGCTGTGTGCTTGACTACGGCTTCTGACCCTCCCTCAGCTGTACCTCTGTGGTTCTCCCATGCCTGTCCCATGCATGTTTAACTCCCTCCACAGTACTCACTCCTACCATCTCCTGCAGCAGACCATTCCATGTGTCCACCACTCTCTGTGTGAAGAAAAACATCCTTATATTCCCTCTTAGCTTGCCACCTTCCAATTTCATGTCCTGCCACCTCATTCTTGTATTCCTCCTGTACTGGAATATGTCTTCCCCCTGCATCTTGTTTATACCCTTGAGGTACTTGAATGTCTCTATCATGTATCCTCTCTACCTCCTCTCCTCCAGCGAGTTCATATTGTGGTCTCTTAATCTCTGCTAGTTTGTTTTGTGGTGCAAGCCCTGTACCATATTAGTCGCCCTTCTCTGGACCGTCTCCAGCTTGTTCATGCCCTTTTGAAGGTGCGACCTCCAGAACTGCACAAAGTACTCCATGTGAGGCCTGACCAGGGTTTTATATAACTACATCACTACCTCCTTCTTTCTGCTGGTGATCCCCCAGCTTATGCACCGCAGCATGCCACCGGCCCTTCCCACAGCCTTTGTAGTCTGCTTTGACATTTTCAAGTCAAGTGAAATTATAACTCCCAGGTCCCTTTGTTCCTTGGTGACTGTCAACAACTGCCCACCCCCCCATCCTGTAGCTCTCCCCAGGGTTTCTATGACCCTGGTGCATAATTCTGCACTTCTTTGATTAAAACCTCTGTTGCCGCTCCTCAGACCATTTCTCAAGCCTGCCTAGGTCCTTTCTCATGTTCTCTACCCCTTCCAAAGTATCCATCCTGTTGCAGATCTTGGTGTCATTTGCAAACAGACAAACCTTTCATTACAGCCCCTCTGCAATGTCACTAATGAAGGCAGTCACCAGAACTGTCCCAAGCACTGATTTCTGCGGTACTCCGCTGGTCACCCCCCTCTCCCCAGATTGTACCCTATTTACCACCACCCTCTGTCTTCTGTCTGTTAGCCAGTTCCTAACCCAGTTCACCACCTTGTCTACCATGCCCAGATGACCAATCTTGTTAACAAGCCTCTTATGTGAGATGGTGTTGAAGACCTTGCTGAAATTGAGGTAGGTGATGTCTAGGCTCCCGCCTCGATTAACTTCCTTCATCATCCAGTCAAAGAAATCTATCAGATTCGTCTGACACAACCTACCCACTGTTACACCTGAACAGGGTTTTATATAACGGCATCACTACCTCCCTCCTTCTGCTAGTGACACCCCTGCCTATACACCCCTTGTAATTTTTTCACATTTTGACCCCAAATTTTCAACATAGTCTTCTTATCACTGTACCTCATAAACCCCATAAGTGAAAATTAATCTGTGGCAAAACGCCATTCCATGCCATAGGTGTGGAAAGTCATTTTGGGCAGGATGTGTGAAATGACAGCTGTACTCTACGTGAGGTTGCGTAAAGAAATGGCTAGGTTGAAATTTTGGAGTCAAAATATAAAAAATTGGCAAAGTTACACATGTGCATAGGAAACTTTCAACGAGTGCAGGAAACTCTGTCATTTGTTGGTATTTTTGCTCCAGATTTTCAACCTGAGCCTTTTGGGACCCCTTCCCATGATCAGTTGTGCTATCATTTTGTTACTCAATTCTGAAAGGTGGTTTTGCACAGCGACTGTGCCATTCCATGCCACAGGTGCAAGAACATGTTTTCAGCAGGAAGTGAGAAACAACAGCTGTACTGTTGATAAGGTAGTGTGGAAAAATGGCTATGTTGAAAATCTGGAGTAATAATATTAAAAATTGACCAAGTTACACCCATGCATAGGAAAATTTAAATGAGCACATGTAACTTGGATGTTTGTTGGTATTTTTGCTCCAGATTTTCAACAAGGGCTTTTTGGAACCCCACCTCATTAACAGTGGCATGATCATTTCAGTACTGTATCCTGAAAGGTGATTTTATGTAGTGACTGTTCCATTCTGTGCCCAGGTACAAAAATACATTTTGGGCAGGATGTGAAAAATGACAGCTATACTGTTTATAAGGCGGTGTGAAACAATGGCTATGTTGAAAATTTGGAGTAAAAATATTGAAAATAAACAAAGTTACAATGAGCACATGTAACTCAACCATTTTTTGGTATTTTTGCACCAAATTTTCAACATGGGCTTTTTGGGGCCCCACCTCATGAACAGTGGCACTGTTGTTTCATTAATTGGTCCCAAAAGGTGATTCTGTGCAGCAACTGAGAAATCACCTTTTGGGACCGAGTAACAAAATGACAGTGACAGTGTTCATGAGGTGGGTTCCCAAGAACCCCATATTGAAAATTTGGTGCAAAAATCTCAAAAAATGGCTGGGGTATCAACATAAGTTGAAACCGCCTTTGACAGCCATTGTACACTTACAGCACTTACCTTTCAGTTCATGGTTCGGCTTTGAAGAGTGCAGACATGTCCCAGTCCACAGAGACTATCACAGCTGCTGATCTCCAGAGGTAAGTATGGGGTAAGGGGGGGGTGCAGGGAGGTAGGTGCACAGAGGGAGGGTCAGGATGGGGAGGGGAGGGGAGATGGTGAGGGACTGTTTTCTTTTGTACAGGGTTTTAAAAAATAATAGACATCGGGGGAGGGTTTTCTTTTTTATATGGACAGGAATCTTTCAGGACACTGGGGGTGGGCTCCCCAGTGTTTGACAGTGGTGGTTGGGGTACTAAAGAATGGGGACACTGGGAGTGGGCTCCCCAGTGTCCCATACTGTTGGGAGAGTTCTTCCACAGCTGACATGGAGATTGGGCCCTCTGATGTCACAAAGATAAGTGGAGGGACTGTGATGGCAGTGGCATCTGACACCAGGAATGGGCATCCTGATGTCAGATTGTATTAATGAAATATTATTTGGGGACAGTGTGAGGGGGCCCCCCACTGTCCCACAGTGTTGGGGCAGGGGATACATGACTGGGTGGTGGTGCCACTAGACACTAGGGATGAAGGACAATGGGCTTTCTGAGGTTGGGGGGCACTAGACCCCAGGGATAAACAAGGTGGGGAGGGAAGGATTAAGCTGGGCTGCAGTTGCATCCAGCCCCACTAGCGAGATCGCGCTTAAGTAAAATTGCCTTCAGGCACTGGAAAATTCCAGCCCATGTGGAGCTTAGGCTGTAGTCTACTCCACATGGGTGGGAGAAGAGGAGCAAAAGGGAGTCAGCGGGAGGAGGCATGGGAGGAAAGCTCCTTCTCCTACTTTCCAGAACCCCCTCTCCATGCCTTGCACTGCTGCTGGAGGCCTTACTAAATAGTAGCTCCTTGCTGCACCTGCTCCAGACCCTTCCACCTCTGCCAGCCTCCTTAAGCCCGGTAGAGCATACATACATTGAAAATCCTGCTGCTGTAGTGGCCTCCAGCGGCAGTGCAAGGCATGGAGAGGGGGAGAGAGAGTGGACAGGGCAGCAGAAGCTGTGAAAAGTGCAGCCACAAAAACCTCCATGGTGGGATGTTTCAGAGCAAGGAGGCAGCAGCAGCAGAACAGTGGGTGCAGAAAGACATGGACAACTGATCCAGCAAATGTAGGGGTATCAGGCTGTGGCATGTGTTTAATTTTTCTGTGAGGGAGTGCAAGTGAGAGATCAGTTTGCCAGCTGGATGGCTTATGCATTATGCAAATGAAAGAAATGAAGCACTCTCATTGGTGCGCTTCATTTCTTTCAACTAGAGAATGGCTTACAGCTGTGAAACTAGACACCAGAGATGAAGGACAATGGGCTTTCTGAGGTTGGATATGACACCAAGGGCCTTTGCATTGTCCACCTGAATATCAGGAGCCTGCTTCATAACATGGCTGAACTCGAGGCGTGGGTTGTGCAACATAAACCAAATATCCTTTGCCTATCTGAAACTTGGCTAAAACCCTCCACCCCGAACCCCTCTGCTCTCTACCAAATTACAAGCTAATCCGACAAGATAGGCCCTCATCAAAGCATGGAGGTGGTGTTGCCATCTTCTACAAACCTCACTTGTTAATATCCCATAATGCCCAGCCTACCCTATCTTGCTGTGAAGCGATCTACACAACCTTACAGCTTGGCTCAAAGAAACTCCACTTGGTCTGCGCCTATAACCCTCCGGCTGGCGGTAGAACGGGTCTTGAAGAACTCCTATCCCAAGTGGCAAATACCATTGGCCGAAATTAAGTCCTCATACTGGGGGACCTGAACCTAAACTGGACTAGTAAATCTAACCAGTCCTTTCAAACCATGGTACAAGGCCGAAACCTTCACCAACTAATCACAGACCCTGCCAGGATCATGGCCCCCCCCCTTGGGCTAGTACTCTTATCGACTGGGTCCTCACAAACCGCCCGGATAGTATAGCATGTGCAGGTATCCTTGCTGACTCAATAAGTGATCACTCCCCAATCTACTGCATCTGGCGCTCCACCAGTAAACTATCTCCACCTCCAAAACTCATCACCTTCTGAAACCTGGCAAACTTTAACCAAACAAAATTTATACAAGATCTCTCATTGACTGACTGGTCACCCATCTACACCTCAGCTAATGCCCAGTTGGCATTAGACCATTTCCTTGCCTGGTTTCGTGTGCTCCAAGACACCCATGCTCCCTTTGTTACTCGTCGGATTCGTGGAACTCCGACGAAGTGGCTTATCAAAGACCTACTCACCCAGATTAGGGCCAGGGACAAAATGTGGCGACATTTCAAAACCACTGGGCTCCAGGCCAATTATAACAACTACCGATCCCAGAGAAACACATGCAAAAGACAAATTCAATTAGCCAACAGCTCTTTCTGTAAAGATCTGCTAACAAAAGCCACGGGGGACTCTAAGAAATTTTGGTCAACAATAAAAACCCTTCTTGGAGCTAATCAAATGGCCCATACAAGTGACATGCTGATAAATGGCATACATTGCAATAATCCAGTGACTATAGCAAACTCATTTAACCACCATTTCTCTGATCTTACCAGTTACCAAGTCTCTTTCCCTTGTGCACACTCTACTTCCCCACACGGTGATGAAAAACCCCTACTCACACATCCTCCTTTTAGGTTCCGGAGTATTGCAAGAACTGAAGTGCTAAAACTGCTTCTCTCCGTTCCAGACAGTACCAGCTCAGAGCCCGACAGTCTGGAATCCAGGCTTCTAAAAATCACTGCCCCGCTCATAGCCTCTCTCCTAACCAAAATCTTCAACCTATCTCTATGTCATGGTACAGTCCCTAACATCTGGAAAATAGCTAAGGTCATACCCATTCCTAAAAAGGGTGATCCTAAAGAAATCATGAATTACCGTCCTATAGCAATCCTCTCTCTGCTTAGCAAAATTCTGGAAAAACTGGTGGCCACCCAAACCTTAGAATATCTTCAGAAGTATAACCTTCTCTCTTGCTCCCAGCATGGTTTCCGTAAGGGCCACAGCACTTCCACCACCGTCCTCAAACTCACAAACGACATCTTTGCTTCTATGGACTCGGGGCCTCCTGACAGGTGCAGTTTTCATTGACTTAACGAAGGCATTGGACCTGGTTAACCATACCCTTCTTCTTGCTAAACTACGCTCCCTCGGTTTCTCTACCGATGTAGTGGCCTGGTTCAAAAGCTATCTGTCCGAAAGAAAACAGGCTGTAGTTTTCAATCAGCCATATCTGACCTTTCATCTATACATGTTGGAGTGCCCCAGGGCTCCATACTTGGCCCTTTGCTATTCTCAATCTTCATTAATGACATCCCGTTGCTTGCTCCTACCTGTTCATCTTTGCTTTATGCAGACGACCTAGTCATCTACCATAGCGCAAGAAATATCACAGACCTAAACCAGCCTCTTGCCTCGGACTTCTCAAGTATTCAGTCTTGGCTAACAGAGAACAAACTCATTGTCAACATTAGTAAGACGCACTCTATGCTCTTTGGTTCACCTGCCAGACTTAAAGCAAACCAAAATGCCCTCAAAATCTTTTGTGCAGATGGCTCCCTACTGGTTAGTACCAGATCCTTCAAATATTTGGGTATTACTCTGGATGAATCCCTTGATTTTGACCTACACATAACTAACACCTGTAAATCTGTCAACGCTAAGTTAGGAGGTGCCTACCGCACTAGCTATGCCCTTACCCCATCAGCTAGACTAGCTGTGGCTCAAGGTTTTCTGCTCCCAGCCTTGGCATATGGATTAGTCACGTACCTATCTGTATCTAAATCCTCCCTCCACAAATGGGACACCACCTATAACAACATCTGCCATTATGCCTCTGCATCCCCACATTACAAACACCATTGCCAACTCTATTCTGATTAAATTGGCCTAGCCCCTCTGCCCATCGACTCCAGTCCTTTGGCTCACTGATTGACTGCATTGCCAGATCTGGCCTCCCACTATCACTTGCCTGTCTGCTTCACTTACAACCTCTCTCCTATGGGCTCTGATCTGCTGACCTAGCCCCTTTTCACATCCCCAGATGTAAAACTAATATGAGTGCATGCGCTTTCGCATACATGTCTCCAAAGTACTGGAACTCTATACCTCAAACCGTTCGTGGAGCACCTACCCATGCTAGTTTTAAAAAACGTCACTAGGACCATCTGCGTACAACTAGCCCATGCACTTGCTTTCATCTGCCATAGACCATTCTTCTCCCTGCCCTCTCTCTTCCCTAGGTAATCTACCTCTCTGACGCCACTTCCCCGCCTCTCTAAATAACCTCCTCACATGTCTTCTTCTCACATCTTTTACCCGTTTCCCCCTGCTCCTTCCACTCTCCCTTCTTCTCCTTCTTTTCATTTAACTACAGATTTTTGGCACTTATTGTATTCTGCTCTGTGTAAAACCTCTCTTGCAATGCCTGTTTCACGTTGTTTTGACTCTTGTTACTTGACCTAAATGTATTTGGTCTGCTTCATACTGAAAATTTGTCTCTACAGCTCAAGTGTGATTGTTTATTGATTCAATGTTTTCTCTACACCATAAGTTTGATTGAATTTTGATTTTCCCTCCTCACTGTGTTACATATCTCATGTGCTGCGTTCACATGTATGCTCGTTTTGTATTTCAAACTGTCTTTCTCCCAGGTCGTGCCTGAAAATAGGCATTTCTGTGCCTAGTACACCCACCCGGTTATCAAAAGCAAATAAATAAATAAATAAATTAAACTCGGATTAGTGTCACAGTCTGGTTGCGTTCTCATTGGTCTGTGAGGGCCAAGCCCACTGTATAGTGCTTTGCATTGGACTAGTCCCTGACACACCTCTGAAATGTCATTCTACCGCAAGATATTTCTTGCACACGCACAAGGAAGCATAAAAATGACAGTTGCCACATTCATGAGGTGCTGTGAAGAAATGACTATGTTGAAAATTTGGGGTCAAAATATTGAAACTTGCCAAAGTTACGAGCCTGCGTTCACATATTTCAATGCAGGCTCATAACTTTGTGATTTATTATGCCAGCCTACTCTTGCCCTGTGCGCACACACAGACATGCTGGGGCCAAGAATAACATTTATATGTGATTTCTGTGACTGAAACATTTCTCTTTGGTCCCCAGTAGTGTCTGTGTGTCTGTCTGTCTCTCTCTCTCTCTCTGTCTGTCTCTCTCTCTCTCTCTCTCGATGGTGGTACAAGTCAAAGATTTATTTTGCCAGCCTGCTCTTGTCCTGTACACATATACAGCAACATTGGTGCCAAGAATAAACTTTATTTGAGATTTCTGTAACTATAAAATTTTTCTTTGGCCCCCAATATTCTCTTTCTTTCTCTTTCTCTTTCTCCTCTGGATGGTGGCACAAGTCAAAGACTTCTTTTGTCTGCGTGCTCTTGCCCTATGTACACACACAGCCACACTGGGGCCAACAATAAACTTTATTAGTGATTTCTATAACTGTAGCATTTCTCTTTGGCCCCCAATAGCCTCTCTCTCATTCTCATTCTCTCTCTCTCTCTCTCTTTCTCCTCTGGGTGGTGGCACAAGTCAAATATTTATTTTGCCAGCCTGCTCCTGCTCTGTGCACACACACAGCCAAACTTGGGCCAAGAATAAACTTTATTTGTGATTTATGTTACTATAAAATTTCTCTGTGGCCCCCAGTAGTCTCTCTCTCTCTTTCTTTTTCTCCTCTGGATGGTGGCACAAGTCAAAGACTTATTTTTCCTGTCTGCTTTTGCCCTGTGTATACACACAGCCACACTATGGCCAAGAATGAATGTTATAATCACAAAAATTACAAATAACATTTCTCTTTGGCCCCCAATAATCTCTATCTCTTTTTTCCTCCTCTGGATAGTGGGATAAGTCAATGACTTATTTTGCCAGCCTGCTCTTGCACTGTGTATACACATAGCCACACTGGGGCCAAGAATAACATTTATTTGTGATTTATGTGGCTATAACATATCTCTCTGGCCCCCAATAGTCTCTCTCTCTCTCTCTCTTTTATTAATTGCTGTAGGAGCGGAGGCAGGGGCATAAGAAACAAGGCCATCATTTTTTGTATGCTAATTTTTGAAGATCCCTGGGGGTGGGGACGTGCAATGATGCTAGCATCTGCCTCGCCCTCCTTCCATGAGGCACTGGCAGCGCTAATACCACCAGCCTCCACCAGAGGTGCACAATGCACCAGACACTGTCCCCCCCCCACCAAGAGAAGGAGAGCAGTCCCTGGGACACTCAATCCTACTGCCCCTGACTGGCCCTCCAGCTCTAAAGTCCATCTCCGAACCTGGGATGTAGGTGCAGCAAGCAGATGCTTGTATGTTGCCATGATGAGTTGGTAATTTTTTTACATTTTGACCCCAAATGTTTAACATAGTCTTCTTATCACCATACCTCATAAACTCCATTGGTGAAAATGTCTTAATTCGTGGCAAAACGCCATTCCTTGCCACAGATGCGGAAAGTCATATTGGGCAGAATGTGAGAAATGACAGCTGTGGTGTTCATGAGGTGGTGTGGAAAAATGGCTATGTTGAAAATTGGGAGTGAAAATGAGAAATTGACAAAGTTACGCGCATGCATAGGAAAATGTCAATGAGTGCGTGTAGCTCTGACGTTTTTTTGGTACTTTTGCTCCAAATTTTCAACATGGCATTTTTAGGACTCCACCTCATGAACAGTAGCACTGCCATTTCATTACTCAGCCCCGAAGGGTGATTTCCTGCAAGGATCACGCCATTCTGTTCCACAGGTTCGCAAACACATTTCGGGCAGGATGTGAGAAATGACAGCTGTACTGCTCATGAGGTGGTATGAAAAAATCTGTATGTTGACAATTTGGAGTGAAAATATTATGAATTTATAAAGTTTTGTGCCTGCATAGAAACTGCAAAACACACGCTCGTAATGCAGCCATTTTTGGGAATTTTTTCACAAAATTTTCAACATGGGCTTTTTAGGACCCCACCACATGAACAATGGCACTGTCATTTCATTACTCAGTCCCAAAAGGTGATTCCTCACAGGGACCATGAAATCACCTTTTGTGACTGAGTAACAAAATGACAGTGCCAGTGTTCATGTGGTGTGGTCCAAAAAAGCCCATGTTGAAAATTTGGTGCAAAAAGACCTAAAAATGGCAGAGATGTCAATGTAAGTTCAAAACATCATTGACTGCCATTATACAGCACTTACCTTGATTCTTCAGTTTGCTGTTAGGCTTTGAAGAGTGCAGACATGTCCTGGTCCACTGAAGATGCTAGCCCCTGAGCTCCGGAGGTAAGTATTGGGTAAAGGGGGTGCAGGTAGGTGGGTGTGCAGAGAGAGGGTCAGGTTGGGGGAGCGGGATGGGGAGAAGATGAGGGACTGTTTTCTTCTTTACAGGTTTAGTTTAAAAAAAATACATTGGGGAATGTATTCTTTTTTTTTTCCAGTGATAAAATTTTTTGGGGGACACTGGGAGTGGACTCCCTAGTGTGCCAGAGTGTTGGTGATGGGGGAGTAACATAACTATAGTACAGGGGGAAATTGCTGACTTGGGGATTGGGCACCCCAATGTCAGACAGTGCTGGGGGGATTGCAGACATGGGGGTTGAGCACCCCAATGTCAGACAGTGCTGGGGGAATTGCCGACATGGGGATTGGGCACCCCGATGTCAGACAGTACTAGAGAGGATCGCTGACATGGGGATTGGGCACCCTGATGTTGGACACTATGGGGGAAGGGGGGATCACCGACATGAGGACTGGGCACCCCATGTGGGCTGAATGGTCATGCAAATGAAAGGACTGAAGCCCTCATGGATTAGAGCGGCTTCAGTCCTTTGAAGTGCATGACCATTCAGCCCACCCAGCAGAGAGTTGTGTCAGGACCAGAGCTAGTCCTCATTGGGGTAGACTACTGAGCTCCTGATTCTATGAACTGCAATGGGCTCAGCAGCAACACCCCCTGAAATCCCATATTACAACAATACGTTGGTTTGTGCAAGTACAAACCAACATAAGAAAGATTTTTGTTTTCTTTAGAATGGCTATGTAAATAGTGTTAAATCAACTGTGCTGAGGTTCACACTATGGCCTCTTGTTCACAAAGCTGGAATGGGTTGACGGTGATGGAGGGTGCTGGCTCAGGAAGCAAAGAAAGGAAGAGTTAGGCTAGGGGGATGGGCAGGCTTTAGGGTCTATTTCAGGATGAAGGGATGGGGAAGGGGGCATTTTCTATGTTTCTATGCTTGAAGAAGCTGCCTGCGATTCTGCCTTACCATTGTGCTGCCATAGTTCTCCGGCATAGTTTCCAGTGATTCTGTTTATGCAGCTCTTCCAGTCCATTGGCCGCATAAACATACCCACTTCCTGGCACACTACTTTTCCTTTCCGCAACTGCAGAAATGAAGGCTGCCATGTGAAACATGGTGGTGCTGACTTAAACTGCGCATGCATGACTATCGTGCATACGTAGTTATGTCAGTACTGCCATGTTGTGTATGACTGACTCCAGGGCAAACTGCACATGTGCGAGTATCACGCATGTGCAGTACTGTAATCACTGCAGTATTACTTATGGCTGACTCTGGTGCAATGAGCACCACATATTCTTTTCAATGCTCTTGCCACTTCTAAAATCTCTCCACAGCCATATTGGCTCTGACCAGACTTTGTTTCATCCTGCTTTTGTTCACTTTCTTCATGCAGAAGCTGGTTATCTTCCCTATTTTTTTCCACTTTTCCCTCTACCCCTCCTTGCAATCCTGCCCTGCTAGGCTGCCTCTGAGGCAGTCTCCTAGTTCCTTAAAATTCACCCTCCTAAAGTTCAGGACCCTGGTCTTTGTGTGGTTTGTGTCTGTACACATCTTAATGTTGAACCACATTGCACAGTTATCACTGATCTCCAGGGAACAGCCACTGTGACATCTGCAATGCTGTCTCTGTTAGTATGCACCAGGTCCAGTATTGCCCATCCCTAGTGGACTAGCTGACTAGCAACCTGAGATACACCCCCTGCAGGGAGTCAAGAATGGTCTTGCTTCTAGCTGAAACTGCAATTGGAAGGCTCCAATACACATCTGGCAGATTGAAGTCCCCAACTAGCAGCACCTTCACATTTTTTGCCATCCTGCTGATGGTTTCCCCTAGTGCTTTAACTCCTCCCCTTATGCTGGAAGTCTGTATATCACCCAAGTACAAATAGTGACCCCAGCTCCACTCTCCAGAGTGACACACAGTACCTCCAGCCCTTCCTTTACCTCTAGGTTTATTTGCACTTCCACAGCCTTGATACTCTCCCTTACGTACAGAGCAACCTCCTCCTCCCCTCCCTATCTCTTCTGAACTGAGAGTTGCCTGGTATGTCATGTCCCAGTCATGATTTTCAGTGCTCCATGAGTCAGATATGGCCACCAGATCTAGGTCCACCTCCACTATGATGACCTTCAAGTCTGGAATTTTATTTCCAAGACTTCTTGCTTTGGTGCACATGTCTCTCCAAATCTTTCTCTCTCTCTCCCTGGATGAAACCCCTTTCTGACTGTGCTGCTGCACAGAACTCCCCTTGCTTCCCCTCTTCCCTCCTTCCTCTCCCTGTTTTTCATCTCCTCTCCATCTCTCATTCTGCCTTTTGTTCTTACCTTGTCTACATCCCCCTTCATCTTGCACCACTGCCCTGTTTTTTTTTAACCCCTCAGGTCCTCCCTCCCTGTTGCTTCATCCTGTGGGGGAGGGGCAGTTTATGCCTCCCTTGGCAAAACAGCCTCCCCCTCAGCTAATTTAAATGCTCATACAAGTAATATTTAAACTTCCCACTGAGGACTGTGGTTCCCTTACCAGAAGGATGCAGGCTGTCACCTCTGTAAAGGCCCATATCCTTTCAGGTTGGACCTCAGTCCTTATTTATTTATTTATTTATTTATTTGCTTTTGTTAACCAGGTAAGCATGCTAGACAACCAAGTGCCTATTTTCAGGTGTGACCCGGGAGAGTTACAGAGCACACAGGTAACAAGATACACATTAAGTAAACAGAATACAATGTAAGTGAATTATAGTCAGGAGCTGCAGGCTCTACAAGGGTGAGAGGTACAGATCAGACTCAAGCAAGGCTAGGCAGGCAGACAAGTTATAGTATGCAACACTACGTAATATATGATAATACAAAGACAGGGAGAAAAAAGAAAATGACAATATATAGTAAGCACACAATAAGGGGAGGCAGTGAGAACTATACTGGTGGAGGGTATAGATGTAATTGCAGCAGCTGCCCTCCCCCCACAGGGGCAGGAGGGGTAGAGGGTACGCCTGGCCTAGGTGGAGCATAGGCAGGCTGCAGAAGTCTTGAGAAAGCACCAGAGGGATGCTTTAAAGCAGTGGTGGGAGGGCGAGGCACGCACTAGTGCGGGAAGGGAGTTCCACATTTTAGGCGCGTGGACTAAGAAGGCCCGGTGACCAGTGAGGGTGCGTGTCCTCGGAACAAGTTGGGCCTGAGAAGCACAAGATCTGAGATGGTAGGTTGGGGGTGGGGGGATTAGGGGGGGGCAAGTACCGAGGGGGTGGCAGTCTGGACTATGTTGTCAACAAAGTTGCTTAGGACGAATGTGTCGTGATTTTCGGGGGAGCCACTCCAGACGTGAGTAAAGCTCACATCGATGCATTATGCGAGGGGCAGAGAGAGCGAAGCGGCATATGTTGTTGTATGCAGTGTCCCATTTTGTGAGTTGAGCTTTGGAGACCGAGGCAAAGGCAACAAGCCCATTGCATAGTGTAGGGAGGAGTATCCCCCTAGCTATGGCTAGCCGGGCAGCATGGGTGAGGCAGTCCTTGGCTCTGTAGACAAGGCTGAGCTTGCCATTAGAGGCATTACACATGTTCCTGATGTGTGTAGTGAGATCGAGTTGGGGATCTAGGGTGACCCCTAGATATTTGTCCGAGTCAGAGACTGGCAGTAAGTCACCATTTGCCCCATGGATTTCTAGGGGAGCAGGGCAGGAAGAGATGAGAGTCCCCGACCCGAACAGCATGGTATGGGTCTTCTTTAAGTTGACAATGAGCTTATGGTCCTTAAGCCAATTTTGGATATTCTCGAAGTCGGTGTTTAGCCAAGAGTTGATAGTGTTGATTTCACGGGAACTGGCCAGGACTACAAGGTCGTCCGCATATAAGATTGGCACACCATGGGTAATTGCAGAGGGCAATCCATTGATGTATAGAGAGAACAGTAGAGGACCCAGGATGGATCCCTGGGGGACCCAACAGCTAACTGGGGATAAAGCTGAGTTGGTGTAGTTGTAGCAGGTGAATTGCTGTCTACCCGCAAGGTAGTTTGAGAACCATTCGAGGGCACGGTAAGAGAGACCAAGGGAGTGCAACATGGTGTGGAGGAGGGAGTGATCCACTCGGTCGAAGGCCTTGGAAAGATCAACGGAGATGGCCTCCATCAGGAAACCTAGATCAGTAGCGGATCTGATCTCGGAGGTGACCACAGCTAGTGCTGTCGACATGCTGTGCCCTTTTCTAATGACGTGTTGGGCCGGGGAGAGAACGGAGTATCCTTTGAGGTAGTGGAAAAGTTGGGAAGCAACAGCCTTTTCGAGGAGCTTGCTGGTGGCTGACAGTATAGCAATGGGGTGATAGTCTGACATCGGGGTGCCCAATCCCCATGTCAGCAATTCCCCCCTGTACTATAGTTATGTGACTTGCGGCTCTTGGCTCCACACTCAACTTTAGCTGCTCTCCAAGATACTGTGTGGCTTGTGGCTACTGACTCTAACTTCTTCCTCTGTGTCCCAAGTGCCACTGGCCAGGGGCCAAAGCAGGCAATCAACCCCACCCAGCCCTGACTGACTCTCACTCCCTTGCCGCCCACTCCTTTGACTGGAACTCCCCCTCCTACCTAAACTGCTGGGCTTTATCCACACACACACACACCCATGGTGACCTCCTAACCCATGGGAGGCTCCACCCAAGTGCTGAGAAGAATTGCCCTTTTTTCTTCTGGGCCAAATTAGGCCACAAAAACCAAGGGAGGGCTGAATCCCACTCTAAACACCCACTCAGAAGTCATCTCAGACACCAAATCCAAAAAACAATGACCTAATGCCTCATCCGTATGCAGCACAGGCTTTAATGCTGAAGAATTGCCATCCACCATCAGTTGCATGTGGACTTCACTTCATGGGTTCCATGCTCACTCACAGCGGGGGGATGGGAGGCAGGCAGCAAGAGGCAAGCTGAGGGAAAATAGAAATCACTTGAGTTGCTGGACTCAGCCCAGCCCCTCACCGTCCGATAAGGCCATTCAATACAAACAAAATTATTAATATAAAATAGCACACTTGCCTCACTTCTCCTTTTTATGATTGGAGTATTCTGACACTGAAACGCAAATCCCGACACTCAGGATCCTGAGACCAGCCGACCAACAGAGCTGTGTGCCCAACTGTTGGAATCACGACAGTGGAGCCGAACAGGAAGAGACTTCCCAACAATGGAGCCAACAAGGGAATCCCAACAGTGGAAATTCACACCATCCCTGAGTCACATTAGACTCTGAGGATATATATTTAGAAACCGGGGGGTGTGGGGGGGGGGCAAAGCCCCCTGTATAAACATGAGGAAACTGGTGCTGGCTGTGGGAGTGCTTCTGTCAGGGTTTTGGGGTCGGGCTGTCAACATTGTCAGTATGCTGTCTGTCGAGATGGAGTACTCAGTCTTTTGGGTGTCGGGATTGTGCTTGTGAGCCTTTCATCGTAGATCCTTTGTGATAAAGCCAGGCTGGTTATAAATTCATATTGTTTTGTTGGCACCAACCGTCTAACTCATTCGGTCCCGGCCAAGTCCTGATTCCCGACTTATGAGAATTAATCCCTCACAGGCACACATGGCACAACTAGTTGGCTGCTCTGCACTCACACTCCACATAGTACCAGCTGTGCCTCCAGTCACACAGGTACAGCTACTGTAGCTGCTCACTGGGTTGGAGGATTTCTGTAGGACATTCCCTAGATTGCAGATCTATATTTCACATGAACAAAAAGTACCAACTTCAAGATGAGAACAAAGCTATCACTGCCAGGTTATTAAGTTACTAATCCTTCATGGAGAAGACATTTAAACATGCACTACTGCTTAGCCACATTAAATAAGTTAGTTAAATAAATAAGTCCATTATTCTGCTCTAACCTGGAAAAATACATAGTAAAAGCTGGACCCCACTGAAAATGAGAAAGTGCCTCTCACTTGGGCTATCCTGGGTAAATGCATTATAAAAATGGGTAAAAGGAGGACCCCACTGAAAAAAAAAAAAGATCTTGCATCTCTGCTGTCCTGTCCTGGGTAAATACTGTGTAAAGACTGGGTCAAACAGAACCCCAGTGCAAACAAGATATCATAACTCAGCTGGGCTATCCTGTGTAAATATACTGTAAAACTGTAAAAGCAGGACCCTACAGCAGAACCCTACTGAAAAACAGATGTTACATGTAAGGAAAAATACATTGTAAAAGCATCCAGATCACCCATCTTGTAGCTGTCTGGTATATTCTTAGTGGTCTAGTGGTCCCTCCAATAACGGTATCTGACCCCCCTCCTGACCCATCCTCTCAGGCACCTTGCCAGCCCTGGTCACATAATGTAAACTACTGCAACAGTGATAACTGGCACAGCCTTCTGCTCACCACCTCAACTGGTTTCTATCTGATGGTCTTGGAGCAATCACAAGTATTGTACAAACACTTGCTTCTACTGTACTCATCATCACTGACAATCAGATGGTGGCAGACCAAGGTGGTGAGCAGAGGGCTGTGCAGATCATTGTCACTATTTCTGTACTTCGGCTTAGGTGACCTGAGTGGGGGTGTGTGGGGAGAAGGATCCTGAGTCGGTGGGTTGACAGAGGATCACATGTCCTTATAGGGGGATATTCAAGACAGCTGCAGGACAGTCAATTGAGGGTGCAGGAACCACTTCACCACCCGAAATATTTGAGACAGCTACTAGACAGGTGATCAGGGGGTACAGGCAGGAGCAGCATTGGGCTCATGCGAAACATGTGGCCTCTTGGGGCACCAGAACAAACTGGGCGCATGAGCCTGTGGTTCCCCAGTCCCCTGAATGTGTCTGTGTTTTTTTTCTTTTTTCCCCCTCATGGACCTGGGTGAAAGTTGTCTTTTTGGGAGTAAAGACTGCTGCGCCTCCACCACCCCAGGGCTGTATTATCCCATACACGTCATTGCCATGTCCTTCCCTCAGCCCTGGAGTTTGCTGCTGCTAGAGGAATGGAGGGAAGCATGGCCCCTTTAAGGGAAAAACAGGCAGGCACCCCGTGGCACTGGCGTGGAGGGGGGTGATTGCCAGGGAGATGGAGCAAGCAGGAAAAGACCACTAGTTTGAATGGTGTTGGCAGCAGCAAGTCCATGGTTTTATGGCTGGCAGGGTCTGTGAGAACGGATCAAGGTGGCAGTGTTGGGGGTCAGACAACTCTCCTGCACAAGATGGAATGGCTCGGGTCTCTCCTGCTTGAGATGGAATGGCTGCCAGCCTGTCTCCTACTAGGTGGTGCAAGGAGCCCAGAAGAAGCATGGCATGCATGTCTCCAGTCCACTCTGCCAGGATCTGAGATCAGGCAGGAATGAAGAATGCAGCAGCACAGGTTAGCATTTCATTTTTGTAATGTGGAAAGATCTTGCCTTAAAAATACCTACCTGAGTTACTATATATCAGAAGCCAGCTAGTCCTGGGGTTCACTGGCTGTTCCTACTGTTAATAGAATTGGGCTGTTCAGAACTGCTCACTACAGTATACCATTTTCACACATAACTACGGCATCTAAGAGAATACAGAAGATTTACGGCAAGTTGTTTTGCCTTGCCTCCAACTCCCCCTCATTAACTCACCACTGTGACCTATAATCTTCCCTTTCCCTCCAGCCACTCACACAGAAGCGCTCCTCTCACCGCTCCACCTTCATCGCTAAATTCTGGTTTGGATCTCTCCTGTCCTACCTTGCCTCTCTCCTTACTCCTGCTACTCCCTTGCCCTGCAACTCATGAGCTAGCTGTGCCTGCACCTTTTCCCTCCCTCATGTCCACACCTCAGCTGGAAAACTCTTTCTCCTATAGATTTCCTTCTCTCTGGAATAGCCTTCCCTCCCAAATCCATCTCTGTCCCTACTTTCCTGCTCTTAAGTACTTGTTCAGGCCAACCCCTATTACATCTTGCATCTGTTCTCCTTTCTAGACCTCACTTACTTCAGCTTACTGTTCCCCACTTCTCTTACTGTGATGCCATTCTATATATCTATGTAAATATTAGTTTGTATTTATTATAATTTCCACTTTTGTAAATAGCAACTGTGCTGTTCAGTTGGATGTATTTATTAAAATTCCAATTTTATAAATAGAAGTTGTGAGGTATAGTTCTGTGTAAATTTAGTTTACGTGTACTATCATCTGCACTCTGTAAATAGCATTTGTGTTGTATAGTTCTGTATGTTGCTATTCCTCTATTGTTCTTGCCTTACTGTTGTACCCACTCCCACTGGGTTGCATGTGGAAATGAGCTTCTGTTCATGGTGCTTTTCCCAGTTATCAACTTTTAAATAACTAAAAAATAAAGTTGTGATGATGACATACTGTATACTTCATAAACTTTTTTAGAGACAGGGAAACTGGATAATGCAACACACCTTTCAAAATGGCAGTCAGGAGTGGATCTGGGATTTTTGTAGATCGGAGACCACTGACTGCTGTTGTGTGAAGGTCAGAAACAGCAGTGGGAATTGTAAGGGAGGAATGTGCTGGAATGCAGTTCTGCTATTAAAATAAAAAGCCTCATTCTGTTCTAGGAAAAAAGAATGGATTACTGCTGTGTGGGCAGGAAAAAAAACTAAATGTAATGAATTTTAAAGATAATATAGCCCTCCATTGCATACACCTACTCTAAATATGATGTAAAAAGGCAAATTATTATTAGTGTGACCTCATAACTGCCAGTAATTTTTAAATGTAATTTGTTTAGCTAGGATAGCCAAGCTAAGATACAATATCTCATTTTCAGCTGAGCCCTATATTTGCCCATTATTATAATTTAGTGAACTGAAGCACAGAGAGGTTAAGTGACTTGCTCAGGGTCACACAGCAAGTAAGTAGTTCTGGTACAATTTGAACTGTGGTTTCTTAGTTCTAAAACCTGTGCTCTAGATTTTATTTTCTGCACAGAAGTTCAGGGCCCTGTGAGGATTGTTTTCCCTATTCCCACCACTGGATAAAAATGGATAGAAGTAGTGTTTCACCTCTAGGTCACTTGTTCAAAAGTGATCCAGGTTGTGACAACAATGCATAAAGGATGACAACTGCTTTAAATTGTGTTGCTCCACTTCACTGTGGCCCACTGAAAGAGGCAGAAAGAAATCGAGGATGTATGAAGTCTGCCTGTTACACTGTTTTTATGCATAAAGCATAAAGTAATATTGCACTGCAGGATACATGCTAATGCAGCATTCATTTTTTTATTTCTGTTTTGGCCTTAAGAATGTTATGCAGTAGGTTGTTTTCTATACAAGGCACAGCTCTTGCAGGACTTCATTATACCCAGTCCTTACAAGGACTTTGATGCTCATCCATACCTAAAAATGTTTAATTAGTTTATAACCTGGTGGTGCTTTTTGTCAAAACTTTTATTTTCAGTGAACACTTTGTTTCTGAGTTGTACTGTGTGTTAGTCATCATTCTTTGACTTAACCAGTCATGTCAATCCATGCATTTCCTTGTGCTGTATTTTAGCCACTGGGTTAATGGTCATATTCAGTGATGGTATTTAATCAACCTGTCATTGCAGACTGTATAGAAGTACTGTAATTATTTTTACTGACAAGACGAGAGGGAAGGTGCGAGCCACAACAGGTAAATAGGCCAGGCTCTTGTTGGGTGGTGCTGCAGTTTTATGTGATAAGGGTGATTCCTCCATATCGCCGATCACAAACTACAAGTAAAAAAGCACCCGCTGTCACAAGGATGAGCAGAATAACAGCAACGTTTGCTAACTTTTCCTTCCTGTGCACACAAGCCCCTCACACCGCCCATCTAAGGATTATTAACTCCAGGGGGAGCAGATTTAAAGGAATCATAAAAAAAAAATCACAATCTTATCCTGTAGCCAAACCTGAGAGTCGAACCCAGGTCCATCTGTTTTAGCAGCTGTGACTCTAGCCACTATGCAAAACAACCAGCTCAGAAGGGCTTGGCAAAACAAATGCTAATATCTCATTCCAGTGAGTGCAGCTCACTGCTACACTCGCTGTAATGTATTAAATGGTGTTCTTTCCCACATGTTCTCTCATTACAAGCAGTGTTATTGAGTGGCTCAAATTGAGTCACTCAATAATACTAGCTCACATCACTGTACACTGGTGCTGCCCATGCTCAAACTACATATGGAATATGGCTAAGTAAAAGAGGCTTAAAGCACGCTTGGGTTTCTTCTTTAGAAATAGGACCCTCTTTTCTCTCGAGACCTGCAAAAGACTTGTCCAAGCAACATTCCTTCCCTTGTTTGACTACGGAGACATTATCTTTATCTCCTCCCCAACCTTGAGCCTATCTAAACTGGATGTACTCTATCACCGTGCTCTTCGCTTCATTACTAACTCTGCGTACAGGACCCACCACTGTGATCTTTATGCAGCAGTTGGGTGGACCTCTCTTGCCACCAGACACCTCCTGCATGCTGGCATTTGGGCCCTCAAATTACTACTCCACAAACTGCCTGTCTGTTTAACGTCTCTCATACACATCTCGCATAGCGCCTACCCCCTAAGGAAATCTGACCTTAACCTACTAGATGTTCCCAGGACACGTACTACAGCTGGCCAAAAAGCTGTCTCATACGCCCTTCCAAACATTTGGAACCAACTACAAGCCATACTGAAGCTAACCAGCATCGTATCAATTAACTCCTACAAAACACTAGCTATCTCTAAATTAAAAGACATATGTAGGTGCTACTAGGCCCCCAACGCCAAGTCAACTTCCTAGGTATCAACTGGCCCTCTACTTATTAAGCTGAAATGTGCTGCATAATTTAGGGCATGGTTAAAGCTGGAATGTACTGCATATATAGCATAAGGACTTCTATTGTGTATACCTCTTGTATTATATATTTTTTCTTTGTTGCTCTACATTTTATATCTCCTGTCTATGTAATTGTGAACTGTATGTGTATATGCTTCAGAACCTCCTTGTGAATGAGCTTGCTCAACGGAGTCTTTCCTGCAATAAACTTGAACTTGAATTTGCATTGTGTGTGTGTGTGTTCAAATACTGACTACTATTGCTCAGAAATCTGTCTCTCCATGTCTGTCTGGAGGAGACATCTGGGAACTAATGCCTCTCTACAACAGGGAGAGAGTTGCATGTGTCTGAGTCAATCAAAAGTGGCTGGCAGCTCTGAGTGATCAGTGCAAAGAACAGCAGCTCAACCCAGTATGAGTGAGATGAGAATGGCACTGGCAATAAAAACAGACCCTTCAGCTATGGATGACGCAGTGGGGAAGGGCTGAGGAATCTAGGGAGGGGAGCTTGCTGTGCTTTGGGAGGGTTGGAAGCCATGTGCTGGAGCAGGTGGCTAGGCTATGAGGCGGGTGGTTCGGGCACCATACTGGACTGCGGGGACACTGGGAAGGGGGCTAAGGTGCAACGTGTACTGGGCATGGGGATGGGGTAACAAGGTGGAAAATTCTGTTTCAGATGATCCCCAAAAAATACCAGAAAGCACCAAATTTATAAGTGTTTCTGGGGGCCTACATGGCCCCCAGACTCCCTGCCTATAGTTTACATTTTCAATCCTTTTTTAGCCCCTCATCTACATCTCTACTGGGGGCACCACAGGTTTGTTTGCTTGGGGTGCCATCACGCCTAACACTGGCCCTGGATACAGGAACCAATACACCACCAGGAATATTTCAGATGGCTACAAGACAGGCAAATAGGATGGTGGGGGGACCACTAGACCACAAGGAATATGTCAGACGGCTACAGAATGGGGGGGGTGCATGCACACATGTAAATGGGCCATAGCACCTTCCATGCCCAAAGGGGTCATTCACATTTTAGGGCTAAATATGGTCCACAGAAACCCTGCCATTATCCCATTTGATTGGGAATAACTTGGCAAAGAGAAGAGTTGGAGGAAGGGGAGGTGGAGGCGTTATTAGTTCAATTAAGGTCCAATAGGGGGAGAAAGGTGAGGTTGGGAGTGGTTTACAGACCACCCAATCAGGATGAGGAGAGGGACAGGGAACTGAGCTCACAAATACTGCAAGCTGTGGGCAAAGGAGCGGTGGTAATTGTGGGGGACTTCAACCTACTCAAGGTGGACTGGAGCATAGCATCCACAACATGTGCTAGGAGTCAGGTGATCCTGAAGGGACTGCAGAGTGGGTTCCTGATTCTGGGTGTCACAGAACCATCAAGAGCTGAGGCAGTTCTTGATCTGATGCTCACAAATGGGGAGCATGTATAGGAAATAATGGTCAGGGAGCCACTGGGTGGAAGTGACCATTGCACAGTGTGGTTCCAGTTGGATAAGAGCCAGGAAAGCATCCCAACTAAGGCCAAAATCTTGGATTTCAGGAGGGCTGACTTCAGAAAAATGGGTGAAGTGCTAAGGAGCCACCTGGTGGGCATCAGAGCAGATATGGGGGTGGACCAAAGGTGGTCCATCATTAAGGAAGGAATACTGGTTGCCACAGATGAGTGCGTTAGTCTTAGGGGGAAGAACAAAAGGGCCAAAACGCCGAGCTGGTCCAGTTCTGGGCTTGCCCAAGCAGTAAGGAAAAAGAGGTTGGCCTATAGAAAATTCAGGAGGACAAAGAGAGAGGTGGGTAGGGAACATTACCTAAAGTTGCCTATTGAGGCAAGTAAGGCAGTCTGTCAAGCAAAGGCACAGAAGGAGCTGCAGATAGCTGAAAGAATTAAGAAGGGCGAGAAAGCTTTCTTTCACTATATAAGTGAGAAAAGGGACAAGAAAGAAGGAATTGTTAGGCTTAAGAAAAGGGAGGAATGGATGGAGGAGAATGGTGGAAAAAGCAGAGATACCAAATTAATACTTCTGTTCTGTCTTCACCAGGGAGAAGGATGGACCAGCATCTTCAGGAGGGAAAAGAGGAGGAGGGGGGAGGGGAACACAGATGTAGTGATGGTGGAGGAGGAGGATAGAGTGGGGGGGCTGCTGGCACTGAAAGTGGACATATCACCAGGCCCGGACAGAGTACATCCAAGGGTACTAAAGGAACTGGCTGAGAGCTGTCAGGGCCACTGGAAGACCTATTTAATTGCTCACTAGAGTCAGACGTGGTACTGCAGGACTGGAGAACAGCACATGTAGTGCCCCTCCACAAAAGTGGTCCTAAGGATGACCCAGGGAATTACAGATCAGTCAGTCTGACCTCCATTGTGGGCAAGCTCATGGAGACCATACTAAAGGAAAGATTGGTAGAATATCTAGAGGAGCATGATCTCCAAGATGCGAGGCAGCATGGGTTCATGGGGGGTGGGAGATTGTGTCAAACAAATCTGATTGACTTCTTTGACTGTGTCAGTAAGACAGTAGACAGGGGCCAAGCAGTAGACATCCTCTATCTTGATTTCAGCAAGGCCTTTGACTCTGTGTCCCATAAAGGATTAATCAGGAAGTTGGTGGATCTCAGGGTTGGGGAAAAGATTGCTAGATGGGTGGAAAACTGGCTGAGGAACAGAACTCAGAGGGTGGTTGTAGGGGGAGAGTTATCTGGTAACAGAGAGGTAACCAGTGGGGTCCCGCAGTGCTTGGTGCTGGGGCTGGTGTTGTTCAGTGTTTTTATCAGTGACATTGGTGATGGCATTAAGGGCAAAATGTGCCTATTTGCAGATGACACCAAGTTCTGTGAGAGAGAGAGAGAGAGAGAGAGAGAGACACAGCTGAAGGGATACAGGACCTACTGGATGATCAGGAAAGCTGGGGAGGTGGTTCAAGATCTGGCAGTTTGGCTTCAATGCCAAGAAATACAAAGTTATGCATATTTGAGCCAAGAATTCCAGGACAGAATACTACCTGGGTGGAGTCCGAATATTTGCATCGGAGGAGAAGGGCCTGGGAGTGATGATCACTAGTGACCTGAAGCACTCCATGCAGTGCAAGAAAGCAGCAGCAAAGGCAAACAAGATGCTGGGATGCATATCTAGGGGGATCAGTAGTAGGAGAGAGGAGGTTATATTGCCCTTATACTGGTCCCTGGTAAGGCCTCATCTAGAGTATGGAGTTCAGTACTGGTGCCCACACCTCAAAAAGGACATTAACCTGCTGAAGAAGGTCCAGAGGAAGGCTACAAAAATGATAGTGGGTCAGCAGGGTAAGGCATATGAGGAGCGGTTGAGGACACTGAACATGTACTCCCTGGAAGACAGGAGAAAGAGTGAGGGGACATGACTGGGACCTTCAAGCACTTGAAAGGGATAAATAAGATGGCTAAGGAGAGTCTCTTTAAGCTGAGTGGCAACCATAACACGACGGGGCACAGTCTTATGCTGGAGGGTGGGAGGTTTATGAGCGAGGCCAGGAAGCACTTCTTCACAGAGAGGGTGGTGTACACTTGGAATGCGCTGCCAGAAGAGGTGATGTCATTGAAGACGGTGGGCAGCTTTAAGAGAGGTTGGGATAGGAATGTGGGAAGGTAAGGAGGATGGGAGGAGGGCAGGGATGGTAGCTGAAGCTGTGGACCCTGCAGTACGAACAGACTTGATAGACCAAATGGCCTTCTTCTGCAGGCTTCTTCGTATGTTCGTGTGTATTGCCCTCCTGTCAGCCATATTCAGTCTGGGCCTCTGTCAGAATAGTGAATAGTCACTATGCACTGTACCGACATGGCCCCATATTTAGACAGTTTGCATACTCCAGTTGCAGTGAGCTAATTTTCTGAATGTAGACACAAAAGCCCATTAAAGAGCAGGTGGGGTCAGCATTATTTGTAGCCTATCTATATTGAGTAAGTAATCCAAACTGTGTTTCAGAATATATTCCCAATGCCAAAACTGAAAAAATTAACAAAATCAAACAATTACCCTATATACTTGTAGATTAACCAATCCGCATATAAGCTAACCTCCCCCCCTCAAAGTGCTTCCCAAATCAAGAAAAATCACAGGACCCATGTATAAGCCAAGGGCATTTTTATTAATGCTAAGTAAGTGCAAACCAGTGCAAAACAGTTCTGAAAAATCTAGTGCTACATCAAACAGCATAGTAAAAAATCAATAGGTACATTAATAAAGCCACAACAGTAGTTCATACAATATTGTCATCGTAACTGCCTGCATTTCAAGTCATCGTCCTCTTCTTTGAGTGCCTCCGATTCATTATCTGAAATGCCCAATGCATGCATATTCTCTGCAAGGTATTCCTCAGTGACCATGTCTGAGATCATAATATCCAGTTCCTCGTCCTCATCTGCTGCTCCTTCTGTCTCCTCGTTGTCCTCCTCATACAGTGCATCATCCTGTGTGCCATCCATTTTGTTACTGATCCCACACTTTAAAAATGACTTTATCACCATTTCTTCTGGGATCAATTCCCAAGTCTCCACAATCCATTCTCATATAACATCCAGCTCGGGTTTCTTTAAATTGCCTGCTTTCATCACCCCCCCGGCACCAGAACACATCCAGTCGCTCCACTTCCTTCTCACCCAGTCCTTGAATGTCTTGTTCAAACAGATGTCCAATGGCTGTAGGACTGATGACAGACCACCAGGTATGACACACAAATTGGTTTTGATTTTTTTTAGCATATTTTTGGCCTGGATCAGTGAGATGTGCCCTAAACATATCCCACACCAAACGTGAGCGCTTAGAGCGCAGAGCCCCAGGTCATGTGTGCCAGACTTTCTGCAGCCACAGTTGAATAAGGGACTCATCTAGCCCTTTGGATGTGGATAGACTAGCACACCCACTGGAAAAGTTATTTTTTTTGGCAGGGTCTTTCTTTTCAACACTACAAGGGTTTTAACTTTGTTCCATCTGCTAGACAGGACAGAACAACCATAGAGGGTGCTTTTTCATGTCCAATGGTGTGAATCAGAACAGTCTTGCTACCAAGTGGATTGACTGTTCAGTTGGATGGCAAATCAAAAGTCATGGGTAGTTCCTCCATGTTACTGATTTGTTTGAGGTCATAGTAGTGTTGGGTTCTCATTTTTAAGATGAACCACTGAAAGCTATCCACTTTTGACTCAGGATCTGGTGGAAGCTTTTGGGATATTTTTGTTCACTGCTGCAGTGTCAGCCCATGGTGTTCCCTGAACCTGGAACACCACCCGGCAGATGCTAGGAAGGACTCTGCACCAGTACTGCAGTACTTTGGATCCTTTGCCATGTGTAGTGCCCTCATCCGTATTGCCAGGCATGTTACAATGTAGCCACTCTCACGGCACTGTAATACCCAACTGTTCAAGTTAGCCTCCACAAGCTAAAGGCTGCATAGTCACCATGGCATGCTCATTTTGATTTGGGCATTTCGCTCAATGCCTGCTTCTGTTTTCTCTACTCCCTCACATGTTTTTCATTGATAAGGTACTGCCGAGTGGCAACAGAGTTATTAGTTGCCTCGGCACACTCAATGAGATGCAGCTTGAATGCTGCATCGTAGGAGCTTTGCTTCCATTTTACACTCATTGTGCCAAACTGTAAGTACTGCATTGGGACCTTGCTTTATAGTGCTGAACTGGGCTTTACAGAAACCAACACGGACTCGCTCACTAATTAATTGGCATGACCTGTGTATAAGCCGAAATACCAAAAATGCAGATCAGGTTTTGGTACAAAAACCTTGGCTTACACACGATTATATACGGTATAGAAAATGCCCCCAGATAAAGGCATCACCTGACACTGAAATGTAAGGACTGTGAGCTGGGAACTCATTCCAGTGTGGCTAGGTAGCAACGGTGTAGTCTCTGAAGCAATGAAAGCAATGGTGATTTTGTGAACTTTTTCAGTTTTGGAATATACAATTTCTCATGCTGGTGAAAGTTTTTCCTGTCTCCTGAACTGAGATACCTGTAAGCTGCTTGCATTTAATAAACTCTTTCTGATAATTAACTTTTGGTTCAGTGCCTATCTGTGATGCATTGGGAATATATTCTGAAACACAGTTTGAATTACTTACTTAATACAGATAGGCTACAAGGAGTGCTGACCCACCCTGCTCTTTAATGGGCCTGTGTGTCTACGCGGTGAATTATACCAGGGTAAGTGCACCCTCCAGCTTGTGATGCTTATTTTTGTCCTTTGAGCTACTGCTTCTTCTGTTTCATCTAATAGTCTGAATATTGCCCCCCCCCCAGCAGGCTGTGTACAAACTAAGGAACCGTACATGGCCAGCTGTGAATATGGGGGCCTGGGCCTATACTCCTTAGCCCAGTGGAACTCAAAGCCCATGAAACAGTGACTCATAGGGGTAAGAAATGCCATCCTATAACCTGAAGATACTGTTTTTCTAACTTGCAACAGCATGAAAGCACATGTTTGGCATTGACTCATGATTGTTTGTTTGTTTGGGCAGCAACACATACATAGCATTACCATGTCAGCCAAATGCTTCATTTAATATAAACAGAAAAGTATCACATACGTAGATATGTAGGAGACAGTATGACAAGTTAAAGCAGAGCAGTGCATTAAACTCCAGGGTCTGTGCTATCACAAGTGCATAATTAGGCACCATCATAGGACAGGTATCAGCAAAGTGTAATCCCAGTTTAATATCATAGTTACTCTATCTTACTGTTTACATGTTTGATTATAGTACTAAATAGAGGAAACTCTGGATAAAAGAAAACCAAACTGAAGCTTCACCCTCATCCACTTTTCAACCCCTCACCCACCAGCACCTTTGGAGCTTAC
This sequence comes from Neoceratodus forsteri, assembly GCA_016271365.2. Taxonomy (NCBI): domain Eukaryota; kingdom Metazoa; phylum Chordata; order Ceratodontiformes; family Ceratodontidae; genus Neoceratodus; species Neoceratodus forsteri. The sequence goes on along the minus strand of CM028133.1, from coordinate 207,218,353 downwards.
AGTGCCTTGCAAGTCAAAGAGGGACAATAGCCATCAGACACAGGCACCAATAACACTAGCACTTTATAATCAATCAAGCTGTATGTCCAAATAAACTCCTTACAAATGCAAATAAAGTGTAACCACCCACATTTTTCCACAGGATTGTCAATACAAAAACTGAACAGAGGGTTACATGATCTTTACCTACCTTAGTAGGGAAAGTTACTTTAACTTAGCAAACAGATTTACTAAAAAAAATTAGACTGCCTGTTTTACTTAATTGGAGAATCATCACAGTATCTGTCTGCCTGTCCCAACCCAGTGACCCCACTGCCACAAGCTGAAACCTGATCTCAAATCATCTTGTGCTCCAGTAAAGTCTGTGAAGCAATTCAGCAAAGAAGTTATAAAACAAAGTTCCTTTACACCTCTGCTTCAAAGACAGTTCAGTTGCTGATTTAAGACTGCTGTCTAAACAACTACATAAAAAAAAACTCGCACCCTTGCCAATAAGGAATTGTTTAGATAAAAAATATATAAAAAGAGGGTTATGTGTGTCCTTTAAGACTAAAACAAGCTGTCTGTGTTGTTTACACTGAGCGTATCCACTGATTGTAATTTGAGCTGGCATGAGAATGCTACTTGTAGGAAAGTCAGAACAGGCAACTTCCAAGTGCACCCACCTCTACTAAATCACCACTTCACACTCTTGCTTGAGAAAACTGTGCTGCAAAAAAACTCTCTCCCTTAGAAAGGCAAAGGACATCAAGTACTTACTGTTTAAATAGTTTATTCTTTGTAGATATAAAATCTTCCAAGTAATGAGAGTAAAAAAGTGAGCACAGCACATACATGACATCCACAAATCACAAAAGCACACCAAACTAACACTGAATCACAGAACCCTTAACAAGTTTGTTGATAATTACTTGCGGTCCATTGTACAGACAACCCACGCTTATATCCCAGACACTATGGATATCTTAAACACCATTCAGAACATAGAAATGGATCCTGAATGGGTGTTTGCTACATTGGATACACAGTCATTACATCCCTCCATGCCACATGATGAGGGGCTGGCTGCACTAAAGCTTTTTCTGGATATGAGATCAGATGAAGGCAAGTCCACCTATTGAGCTTTTATTGGATTTAGCACAATTGATATTAAAATTGAACATGTTTACTTTCAAGGGAAAATACTATCTACAAATAAGGGGCACTATTATGGGGTGTCTTTTGCCCCAGCTTCTGGCTTGTTGTGAAAATCTGTTTATCAGGGACTCTTCCACAAATCCACACTTTTTTTGTGTGGATTTGTGGAGGTGTTTTATTGATGACGTTTTTATTATTTGGACAGGTACAGTAAAATAAATTGAATGTTTGTACAGTTTTTGGAAGACACAAACCAAGCTTTAAAATTCAAACTGAATGTGGGCTTAAACACAATAGATTTTTTGGACATAACACCGTAGAAGGGCGAGGGAGGTGACACACTGTCCGACCTATATGTGAAGAACACTGATCAAAAAATGTCATTATTGACTGACATTTGTCACCCATCCCATGTCAAGAGAGCTATACCAAAGGGTCAGTTGTTTAGGGTTAAAAAAACTTGCAGTAATCCTGTGCAATATAAAGAAAGGGAATGGCAGATGGTTCAACAATTCATGGTCCTTGGGTACAGACAAGTAAGCATTAATGCCTGATGAAGGAGACTTCTTGGGAATTAATGCATGGTTTGAGGGGGTGGTTGTTCGGCCTAGTGCCTACAACCACCCAACCATGCATTAATTCCCCAGTAGAAGCCTCCTTCAGAGGTGATTAATGTGCTTGTAACATGGGAACCACAATGTCAGTAGTGTTTAAAATTTCATTACGTGTGGCTAGAAACTTATTACAAAGCCAAGATATTGCTTAACTAACCATTGCATGTGAGCTCTTTTCACTGAAACTATCCCTATGTCAATGTATGGGCGGGCATGTGCACATTCACTTCTCCATATCTATTTATATTGTGACCACAGTTTTCACAGAGTTTTTGGTGTGCTGTTTTTGAATGCAGGACACATAGACATTAGTGAACATTTAACTCTGGCTACTTATGGAGTGCTGTGTTCCCTCGTTTCCTTCGTTTTCTGTGTTTATTCTCCAATGCATTGTGGGTGAACTATGAATATTTGCATATTGATATCTACAAATATTCATATTCTCTTCACAATGCATTACTGGCTTTGCATATTTACTGTTTTTCCTGCCTCTGACTGCCAGCCAGGTTTTCAGCTCTGCTGGGCATGCTCCAAAAAACTGTTCTAACAAAATAGCATTTTCAATTTTATCTACAGGGTTTGCTTCAAACCGATTTGAGATATTGGTAGTGTTATGCAGAACTTTGTTAACATGGATTCTGATATTGCTCACTTCTCCCTTGTGTTACTCTATGCTTGAGGTTCACTCACCGATACATTTGCAGCATACTATAGAACCTGCACACAGCACACACAGAGTTCCTAAGCACACTCCCACTTCCTAGCACTGATTATTGTGTTGGAGCGGGCAGTACTGGGGAATTAATCCCTGCTCTAACTTTAGTCACCTGCTGTGTTTCCTCCAGTCCCTCTCCGTTATTCTGGCTTGCTGATTCTTGCCATGTTACAAGATGTATTAGAGACAGCAGTACAACAGGTAGGTGATATGCAGAGACAGGATCTTTTAACTTATAAGTATAAAGAAAAAGACATGTCTGAATTCCCTAGATTAGTAATGACATACACGCAAGCAGTTTCAGCCTTAAGGGAAATAGTGAATAAAAGATGGATGATTTTATACAGCGATTCAAAATTACAGCATATTCTTCCTGAGAAACTAGATGTCATGTATAGAAAAGCATCAAGCATTAGAAGCAAGATAATAAGGAGTCGTTATCAGCTTCAGACACCCAAAAAAAAATTTCTGGAATGTCTCAAGTGTCAACAGACAATGTGGTCAGTGCATGTATTGCACATACATTACACAGGGACATGACATTGAACATCCAATGGGGAAAAATAACATTTTCTGTAATGCTTTGATAAACTGTAGTACAGAAGGAGTGGTTTACATTTTAAAGTGCAAATGTGGGGCATTTTATATAGGTCGCACTATCAGGCAGTTCAAAAGGTGTATAGGTGAACATGCTAGGGCTTGGAGAGATGGGAACCCTAAATATGCTATTGGAAGGCATATACAAGGAAAAATTAAAACAAATAACATATGATACAATTTTTTGGGGACAGAAAAAGTACAAAGAATAAGTAGAGGAGGTGACTGGGAAAGCAATGTCAATTCCAGAGAAGTAGTGAGAATTTATAAAACTTAGGCTTGCTTTCTACCAGGATTAAATGATTTTATTGAAGTAAAACATTTATGATAAATAGTAATATGATCTCTTCACTACTACGGTATTTCAGAAAGTATAGTTCCATTGTTCCTGTTTATTGCATTTGTCAGCCTGCTTGTCATAACTCTTGTACCTATTTTTCTTTCTCTCCCCCCTTCCCCTGCATTCCCCTATCATCCTGCTGTATTTCTATTTAGTAAAATGAAATATTGTTAGAGCATCGAAATAGCAATGTTGTAGAATACTGTAGTGTGTTATATTTATTGCAAGCTAATAATATTAGTGTGTTTGATGGTTTCAGTGGTTCCCCACCTGTGTTTTTTTTTTTTTGCATCTGCACCATATGATGTATACTTTCAAAAATATGCTGTGGGTATGGGTATTGTTGTAATAAGATTAGGCTGGTCAACAACTACAGCAAATATTTACTATAGTCAATTTGTATCCTCTAAATGACAGGTTAGAAGGTGACCAACAGGACAGAGGTACTTTTATTAGATCTTTTGGAACCTCTTTACCCGACCTAATTTTGTGGAATGGGGATCCTACCTGCTGGGTTACTCAATACATAACGTCTAGGTCAGAAAGTGACCACTTACCAGTAGTTTTATCAGGATTATTTGCTGAAGAAAATGGTGTAAGACAAGAAATATTAACAGAGAACCATATTATTGAAATTAAGAACAATAAAAGACTCAAATGGAAAGCCTTGTTGAAAACAAAGTATATCAAATACTGTACTAGGAGGTAGTACAGGAGTTTTACAAGGGCCTTTATAGTAAGTCTAAACAGGAAATTATGAATTACCTGGTAGAGCTTCTGGATGAAATACGAAGTGTCACAGGGTGCCCCTGTGAAGGGTTGAAGGCCCTAAATAATATTTATAAAATTGGGAGGGGTACCTGAAAGCCCCGTTTTTTATTGCCCTAAAGGTGCTGTCACGATGCCTATTGTTCCACAGTTAGGCTGTTTAGTTTTGATTGGTGGCTATTTCTAAGCCCATTAAAGTAAAAGAGGCAACTGTTATTTAGTGACATTGTTTAAATAATGATATGACTAAAATGAATAAATAATGAAAGGATAGTTGTTAATTTAATGTTAAATCCTTTTGGGGCAGTATAGCTGAATCTAGCTATAAGTTTGAAGCTTAAATCCCCCCCCCCAGTAGCTGTAAATGTTTTTGTGTTTTTTTCCCTTTTTGCTTGGTGAACGATCGCACAGACAGGTTTAGGCATAATATTCCTTCTTGGTATCTAGTTGCGACTGCGATCCTCAATTTCGGTTGTTGCTACTAAATGTTATTTTATTAGGCCCTTTTCTTTGAGGTGAGAGAGAGGATTGTCAGGCAAGGAAAAGTGGTTTCAACTTAGTGCGTTGGGTGTGTGGCGTTGTTCAGTATGTATTTGGAGAATTTAGGTAACGAAGAGTTTCGAGTAAGGGACTGAGTTAGTTTTCGATAGTGATGTGTTTGGCACGGGTGCAGAGGGGATGAATAGAATATATTGTAACTGCTAATTATAGCTCGTGTTGTTCTGGGGTGTATTGTAAGCCCCTCCGTAATAGGGAATGGAAGGACGTTACATTACAAAAGAAGCCTTATAGTGTCCTTCGGTGTTTCAGTGTGCTTGTTTAGGTTTAAAGTAGTAGGTATTCTTTTGGGGGGGGGTTCCTTGCTTGTTCTGTGCCCTTCTCCCATGTTGAGGGTGTCTTTTGCTGAGTTGAGTGGCTATTTGGAGCCATTCTGTTTGTTCTGGCGATTGCCCCCTTTTGTTTCGAATTTTCCTAGTGCTCCTTTTGTTTCAGATCTGCCTAATAACCCCTTTTTTGTTGTTGTGGTGGCAAGAGAATTGTGTGAGTGGGACTCTATGAGAGTGAAGGCGCTTGTATTGCACTATGTTCTGTTAGAGGGTGTCTTTAAATAAAATTAAGTGAATAAAACAAAATAAAGAAGTGGGATTTGAAAAGGCATATTAATGCCTATTTTAGTGGTGACATAGTTGTAGTGTTTTTGTATTTTCTGGTATAAGGTGTTCTCGGCTTTGCCTTGTTAAAATAAGCCATTGAGTTCCTTTTCGATAGTGCGAACATTCACACTATCGTAGTCATTTATCTTTAAATTTCCCCTATAATGTTCTGTAGTAGTTAAAGCATACTTATTTTGAACTTTACAAACCTTCCAGAGATGAAGTGGGGAAGTTTGGTGTTGTGTCTGGGACTTCTTGGGGACGAGGTTTTTTTGTGGTATTTGTGAAGCCCCAAGTTCAGTTCCTGCCAGCATCTTTGTTCTTTTAAGAGTCGGCCAGCCACAATCACTTCCTTATATCAAGTATTGGAAGGGGAGGTGCTTTCAGTCACTAGAAATAATGTTTAAAATGCTCTTAAAAAGAGTTTAATCTGTTTGTATGCCTATAAATATTCTGTTACAGCAATTAAAAGGGGCATTATGTTTATAAATAAAATAAACACTGTGTAAGTAAAGATTTAAAGTGCATAGCAAAATACTGGGGTGGAGTTAAACAATCACATGACCCCCTTTTGGGTATGAATGTTTGGTGTGAGAGGGAGATTTTGCTGGCTGTGGGTCTGGAGGCGTACTTCGGGAAGCTGTTGAAAGTGCTCTGTGGAGTTTCGATGAACTGTGCTATTTACTGTTCCGAATGGAAGATTTAAAATGCCAGATTATTTTGTCTGCTGTGCTATTTACTGCTCCGAATGGAAGATTTAAAATGCCAGATTATTTTGTCTGCTGTGCTATTTACTACTCCGAATGGAAGATTTAAAATACCAGATTATTCTGTCTGCTGTGCTATTTTCTGCACTGAATGGAAGAATAAGATGTTAAAATACAGTGCCATGCTGAAAATATCCTGTTGTAAACGACGTCTGAAAAAGAATTAATTAAAACTGAAACTTTTACAAGAATTGGTGATGCATGTTTCTATATGACTGCCCACATGTACCTTCGCCCTATCACATTTGTACAAAGAGTCTAATAACGAGACAAAGGATCAGAGAGAGTATACATGGTTTGACAAAGAATTCCAGACCCAAAAGAAGAGATTAACAGCCAAAATTAGAGAAACAAGACGTGAAAGAGAAAAAGAGAAATATGATCAGTTGAGACAAGAAAGAATAAAATATAAAAAATTGTTGACTAAAAAAATCACAATATACTAAAGGGAATTGGGCAAAAATGTTAGAGACAGTTAAAGGAGATACTAAGGGATCTGGGACACGAGCGGCAATGGGCACCAATAATTATAAAAATATGAGTGCTACTTATATACAGGAATCAACTTGGGTGGACTATTTCTCGAAGTTATTTAGCTATGACAACGCCCCTAATAGTGACAAAGGTATTATGGAACTAGGAAGACAGGTCTGTATCCTATGAGCAGATTTTTTTTGTCATGTCATATTTTCTGCCCCTTTTTCCCTGGACAGCCCCCATCTGACCCCCCCCCAGCCCCACCACCTGAAATTACTGGGACTTATCTTACGGTCAGCCCAGGAGCAGTGCCTGCAGGGAGTCAGTTGCCATCCTGCCGCCAGCGAAGATTTTCTCTTCCATTTTACTCCCAGGGGCCCCAGGAGTGGGTACACATGTGTGTAGAGGCACACATTAGTCCCACGGTCCTGGTAACAGCCCCTTTCCTCCCATTCCATCGGCCTAGCGCCTGGCTCCTTGTCCTGTGCTGTCCCTAGCCTCCACCAAATGGCAGCCATTAGCTGGAAGCAGCCCCTACACCTCCCCAGAGAGGAGAGCTTGCCTGTCGGCAGCTCCATCCAGCTCCACCCTCCCCTCCCTTTGCCAACCTCTGAGAGCCCGGGCTCATTCCTTAACCTGGGTCACCGGTGTGCCGCAAGGTAAGGCATCCAGCACCTTAGCCCTCAGCACCACTGGACTGGCCCCTTAGAGCAGATGTTTATCTAGCTATACAAAGGTTGAAATCTAGTAATGCCCCAGGACCAGATCAGATAATAGCAGAAGTCTATATGTTAAATGCTACATGGTGATCTCATCTGTTTTGTGTACTATTTAATCAATGTATAAGAGACTTGGTTTTCCTGGAAACTTGGAAAGGTGCGATCATAGTACCTATACATAAACAAGCATTTGTCAATGCCGAATGTTTGCTTGCTGGTATTAGCATAGGAAATGCTGGAGTTAGACAGGTACAGAGTAGGAATTGCAGTGAAGTATTCTACTTCACACCAACCCCACCTCCAGCCTGCAGAGATGGACAGGCATTGGGGCATGCATTTGGGTTGTCGCCCATAACGTTCATGCCATTTCACCCTGACCTTATCCTGCAGACACTGACAGGAGTTGAAGTGTGCCTTGGGGTGTCCGGCTTTACAGTCACCCAACTCCATAAGGACATATGCTTAAATGGGTGCAATTAAGAATGGGGTGAACTGTGGGGCCGAAGAGTCCAAGGCACAGCTCTATGCCTGTCAGTGGCTGCAGGGTGGGGGGTGGGGTTGGAATGACATGAGCATTACAGTCAGCAATCCAAAGGCACACCCATGATGCCTGTCAGTCTGTACAGGTTGGGACGTTATGGTTAGAAACTGTAATGCCCCGGGCATGTGTTGGTATTTGCAGTACAAATTTTCAACATGGGCATTTTGTGGCCCCCACCTCATAAAAGCATTTGGGACCTCTTCTCATTAACAACAGCACTCTGATTTTGTCAATGTGTCCCGAAATTTGAGTTTCTACAGTGACCGTGCCATTGTGCGCTAGATGTACGAAAACACAGATAGGGCAGGATGTGAAGAATGACAGCTGTACCATTCATAGGGAGGTGTGAAGAGATGGCAATGTTGAAATTCTGTATTGAAAGTATTAAAAATGCTCACACTTCTGAGCATACATGGAAACTGCACAACGCATGCACATAACACAGTCATTTAGTAGAATTATTTCACCAAATTTTCAACATAGGCATTTTGTGACCTCTGTTCTTGAGCACTGTCACTATGATTTTCTTAATCTGTCCTGAACATTGATTTCCCACAGCAACCGCGGTATTCTGTGCCAGATGTGAAACGCATATTTTGGGCAGGATGTGAAAAATGACAACTGTACTGTTCATAAGGAGGTCTGAAAAATGGCAATGTTGAAAATCTGGAGTGGAAATGCTACAAATGTGCGAAGTTACAAGGGTGCGTGGAAACTGCATCATGTATGATTGTAACACAGTCATTTTATGGACATTTGTCACCAAATTTTCAACAAAGGCATTTTAGGACCTCTGTTCATGAACAGAGTCACTGTGATTTTTCATATGAACATACGAATCTGCCAGCAGAACACACCAATCGGTCTATGTAAGTTTGCCCGACTGTGCAGCTAGCACCCTAGATTGCAGCTGCCCTAGCCTCTTCCCCCTCAGTTCCTCCCCCGCTTGTCCCAGCCCCTGCCCCTGCCCCTGCCCCTGAATCTTCATCTTGCTTTATCCCACTCCTCCTAAAGCTATTGACTTTCCCATGTTACCACCTCCTGTGGTAGCGCATTCAACTAGACACCATCGTCTCAGAAAAGTAGTGCCTCCTCATTTCCCTCTTGAAACGTGCCCCTTTCAAACTTAGTCCATGCCCACTCATCTCTCTTCCACTCCTCAGTTTAAACATCCCTTCAGTGCTAAGTTTAGTTACTTCCTCAGGTATTTAAATGCTTCAATCATATCCCTCCTATCCCTCCTCTCCTCCAGTGTGTACATGTTCAGGTCCTTAAGCCTAACTTTATATTTTTTTCCTTCCATCCTCTTTAACATTTTTGTTGCCCTCCTTTGCATCCCCTCCAGTAATTTTATATCTCTCCTCAGGTATGGCCTCCAGTATTGCACATAGTACTCTAGGTGCAGTCTGACCAATGATCTGTAGAGAGGTAGGATCACATCCCTGTGTCTAGATGAGAACCCCCTTGCGATGCACCCCAGCATCCTGGTTGCCTTTGCTGCTGCTCTCGTGCAGTGGGCTGAGTTGTTCATGCTCCCAGTTACCAACGCTTCTAGATCTTTCTCCTCCTCTCTGATCCCCAACCAGTAGTCCCTCTTCTGGTTCTTAGCCCTGAAGTGTATCACCTTACACTTCTTTGCATTGAATCCTAGCTGTCACTCCACCAACCATGTCTTTAGTTTGGTTAGGTCCCCCTGCAGTTTTCCTCGTCTGTCCTCTTCGTCCACCCGCGCCCCGAAGTTGGGATAATGTGCGAACAGACTAACTCTGCTCCCCACTCCATATGTTATATCAGAGATAAAGAACCAAATAGCACCGGGTCCAGCACTGACCCCTGCAGCACCCTGCTTGTCACAGCTCCGGGTGCCAAGAGCTCCCCCACCACCACCACCCTCTGCACCCTCCCCTATAACCATTTCTCTATCCATTTAGTCAGCTTTTTCCCCACCCCCACTGCCTTCAGCTTCCCCCCCCAGTCTCCTGTGAGGCACTGTATCAAAGGCCTTAATGAAGTCCAAGTACAGGACATGTACCGCATGGCCCCTGTCCAACTCCCTTGTCACCCAGTCACAATACTCTGTTAGGTTAGTTTGACAAGACCTCCCTGAGACAAACCCATGTTGCCACCCATCTTGGAGGCCATTACTGTCTAGGAATGCCACCAGCCTCTCCTTCAGTATCGGCTCCTTAAGCTTACCCACTATGGATGTGCGACTTACCAGATGATAATTTCCTGGCTCCACCCTAGGCCCACTCTTGTGTGTGGGCACCACATGGGCCACCCTCCAGTCCTGGGGCACACACCTCGTTTCCAGGGAGGTGTTGAACAGATCTGCCAGCGGCTCAGCCAACAGCACCACCAGCTCCCTGTGCACCCTGGGGTGGATGGCATTGGGACTTGGTGCCTTGTCCACCCTTATTGCCCTCAGCCCCTCTAACACCCTACTTCCTGTGATCACTTTGTCCATCTCCTCCTCACCCCTCCTTCCCCACCTCCCCAGCCCAGTGGGCCATCCCTCTCCTTAGTGAAAATGGAGCAGAAGTACTCATTTAGAATTTCCACTTGCTCAGTCCCCTTTTCCAGCCAATCCCCTCCCTACTTTATTCTCACAATATGTTCCTTGCACTTCCTCTTTTCCCTGACATACCTAAAAAAGTCTTTTTCCCCTCTTTTTATGCCCTGTGTGGAACTTAATTGCCTGGAGGCCTTAGCTTTTTTTCACCTTCCTGGCAACCTCCCTTGACCAGCTGCCGAAAGCCTCCTTATCCTCTGCCTTTCCTGTTCTCCTGTACTTCCGGTATGCAGCCATCTTTGCCCTCGCCCCTTGCAGCACTTCCTTGTTCAGCCAGCATGGTTTCTTGCCTCTGCTCTTCTTACTCCTGGACCTGGTGCAGGCTACTGTGGCATCTGTTAGCCCAGTCTTTATGACTCCCCACTTTTGTTCTGCATCCATCCCCGGCCTTATATCCTGGAGTCTTCCTTGCAGTATTGCTCCCATCCCCCCCAAAGTCCACTCTAATAAAGTCCACCACTTTAGTGCCCATGCCTCCTGTCTCCCTGCCCAGCGTGACAACAAGCCACATTGTTTGGTGGTCGCAACCTGCTAGTGGGTCCTCCACCTTTACCTCCCTCACCACCTCCCCATTTACCAGTACTAGGTCCAGAGTGCTACCAAGCCTTGTAGGCTCACTTACCAATTGCGTCACATGACAGTCCTGGAATGCATCAAGAAGCACCTTCTCCCTGGTACTGCTAGTGACTGGGTGCTCCAGTCAACCCGTGGTAGGTTAAAATCCCCCACTATCACCACATTCTCCCCTTCTACACACGCTCCTTATCTGCTCTGCCAACTCCCCATCCAGTTCCCTGTATTGGGCTGGTGGTTTGTACACCACTCTCAGCATCAGCTTTCTGTCCTTGGAGTCCAGGAGCTGCAACCAAAGCGCCTTTTTCCTCTTCTTGTCTTCCTCATCCCTTATGCATTTAATCCCTTCCCTCACATAGAGTACAACCCCCCCCTTCCCAACTCCCCGGTCCCTACTGTATATCCTGTATTCCGGGATTGCCAAGCCCCAATCATGGTACTCTGTGGCCCAAGTCTCTGTCACTGCAGCAATGTCCACCTTCCCCTCTGAAAGGGGCACCTAAAGTTCTGCAATTTTGTTCCCCAGGCTTCTAGCATTGAGAGAGACCACCTTCCACCCATACCCCTCCTTCTTACTCTTCTCCTCCTTGGCCTGGGCCCCTCCTCCCGGTAGTCCACACCCTTTCTCCTCCTTATTCTTACCGGGTGGTGGTACCTTTCATATTATACTCAGACCACTCTGTCTACCGCCTCCCAGGGTTACTACGCTTCTGCTTTTACCTATATCTACGGGGTGATCTCATTAGACTCCCCTGTCCGGACCTTTCTACTAACCTAAGTCTTTTGCACCCCACCCCCACTAGTTTAAATCCACCTTAGTAGAGTTATACCTCTCTAATCCTGCCTTTAATACTCCCCTCTCGTTCCTGCTCAAGTGTACCCTGTCCCCTGCATGCAAGTCACTATTTCCCAGACCCTACCTCAGCTAGTCACTAACTCATAGTGTTTGGTGTGGCACCGATCCCTCTGCCTCTCATTGAACTCCTCAATCCTACCCTTCCTCTCCATGCTTGCACATTGTATTGGGAGTAACTACAAGAATGCCACCGACTCCCCAACCCCCTCACACTGCTTGCCCAACTACTCGAATCTCCCCCTCACTACTTCCACAGTCTCCACCGCCAAGTCGTTTATACCCAAATGCAACAGTACACGAGGTTTCTTTCTCCCCCTTACTGCACACTTGAGCAGTGCCTGCCCTGCCCCTCCTGCAGTCAACCTGGGGATAGCTTCAATCCAAATATAGCTGTGCCTTCCCCCCTTCCACCCTATCTCACCCCTTTCAGTATACATTCCCCTAGAATGAGTATCCCCGTCCTTTAGCCACTTTTCCTTCTAATGCCCCTTCCACCACCCCAGTATTTGATCTTCCCTGCCCCTTACCCCACCAGCTGCACCTTCTGTGACTTCTGTATCTGTACCCCCACTTCCACCTCACCCCTTTTCTCTGCCTTATTCCTCCTGTCCCCATTGAACCCCTTCCCAGCCTGACTGCTTCCTGCTGGGCTTCCCATGTTGATGTCCCCTCCTCCTCTGCTGATTTCCAACCACTCTTCTATCCCCGCTGTTGCCGATTTAAAGCCCCATTATCTTCTACCCCGATAGTGATGCCCCTCCCATCCTTCCCATAGTCTTCTCTCATCCAGTCACCACCTCCTCCTTCCTTACTAGCCCACCTTCTACCCTTTCGTCCTCGCTATGTCATCCCCAAGCTGTGGTCATCCCTCTCATACCCCGCTTGTCCTCCCCCCTTCAGAATGTTCCTGCTCACCCCCTCTCTCCCATAGCACAGGCTCAAAACTATTCCTAGTCAATACCCCTCCTACATCTCTTCCCCTATCGGTTCTCCCCTCCTACTTGTTCCCCTCCATGCCACCCCTGGTCCCTTCCTATCCGCAGCCATCTGTTCTCTCCCATGGTACTCCTCGTGGTCTCTTCCTCCCCCAACAGGAGGCCCCCCTCGCCTCAGGCACCCCCTCCCTTGTCCTCCCTTTTCTGCTAGTGCCGCTGATACTGATGTCAGTTTCAGTCCCTAGTTGTTCTTCCTCTGTCCCCCTTGCCATCCCCTATCCCCCCCAGGATGCCTACCATACTCATCTGCCCTGCCACTTAGACTTCTCCCTAACCTCCACAGTTCCTCCCTCAAACTAGCCAGTCATCTACAGACCATACACCCCCTATCCTCCAAGCCCAGTCCAAGATCATGGCAGACCCACACCCTGTAAACCCCACCATGCTTCCAAAGATGCCCACCCTATTGACATGTGGCACCTGCCCCATTTTGGCTCCCATCTTATGTGACGGGCTCTTACTCCCAGGTTCTGTACCCTACAACAATTGTTAGGCCCCTATTTGCTCAAATTGCTGTCCCCCCCCCACACTAGTCCTCCTACTGGCCCCTTGCCGACAGGGGTAATTCACTCTCATATCTCATCCATTAGATACTGTATTACTGTAGCAATCCTAAAGCCTCCTTGTCCATTTTTCAACCCTCGGCTACCATACTTTTTGTTCTCGGCTCTCATATAGTTTCACTTCGCCCAGTTAGAAATCCTATTGCACTCCAAGTATTACTCAGCTCAGTTAGAGAAATAAGCAGAACAAATCAATATGTACTATTACAACACTCATAACAGTATAGCTCAGTACTTAGCTCAGTTAGAGAAATAAACAAAACTAAATCTGTATTATTACAGCACTCCTCAAAGTATTCAGTCATTGCTTTGTCTCCGCCCCAGAGTCCCTGCTGTAATATAGGACTACAGAGGACCCTGGGCAGGAGGGTGGGCAACTCTAAAGTCATGGCACAGCTTCGTTGAGCTCGCTCACTCCACCTCTCTCACTTGCTCATTCTGTTTCTCACAGTACTGCAGGCTGCCCTTTTGTACTGGGCTCCTGCCTGGGTTGGCACCTTTTTCTGCCCACAAAGAAATCTGCAGCAGTCCCGAAAAAGCTCCACTGAGCTTGCTCACTCCCCCTCTCTCACTCGCTCATTCTGTTTCTCCCAGTGCTGCAGGCTGCCCTTTTGTGCTGGGCTCCTGCCTGCGTTGGCACTTTTTTCTGCCCACAAAGATATCCACAGCAGTCTCAACAGAGCTCATTTGAGCTCGTTCACTCCCCCTCTCTCACTCGCTCGATCTTAATCTGTCCCAAACACCGATTTGCCACAGCGACCGTGAGATTCTGCACCAGAAGTGCAAAACACATTTTGGCCAGGATGTGAAAAATAACAGCTGTGCTGTTCATAAGGAGTTGTGGAAAAATACCAGTGTTGAAAATCTGGCGTGAAAATATTACAAATTTGCGGAGTTGCAAGGGTGCGTGGAAACAGTGCAACACACGCTTGTAACGCAGTCATTTTATGGACTTTCATCACCAAATTTTCAACATAGGCATTTTAGGACCTCTGCTCATGAACAGTATCACTGTCATTTTCTTAATCTGTCCCGAACACTGATTTCCCACAGCAACCGCGGTATTCTGCGCTGGAAGGGCTAAAACCCATTTTGGCTAGAATGTGAAAAATGACAGCTGTACTGTTCATAAGGAGGTGTGAAAAAATACCACTGCTGAAAATCTGGCATGAAAATATTACAAATTTGCGGAGTTACAAGGGTGCATGGAAACTGTGCAACACACATTTGTAACACAGTATTTTTTGGGATTTTGTTCACCAAATTTGCAACACCAGCCTTTTGAGAGCCCACCTCATGAACAGTGGCACTGTTGTTTCATTAATCCATCCAGAAAGGTGATTCCACACAGTGACCGCAAAATCACCTTTTGGGACCGAATAGCGCAATGACAGTGACTGAATTCATGAGGAGGAATCCCAATAACCCCATGTTGAAAATTTGGTGCCAAAGTTCCCCAAAATGCCTGAGATATGCACCAAAGCTGAAAAAAAAAACTATTTATGCCATTATATGGCTTACTGGCATTTCTTCAGTTCGTGGTCAGCTTTGAAGAGTGCAGACGTGTTCCAGGTCCACCAAGATCATTATACTGGTCTGGAGTTACATGGGCGAGGTGTGTGGAGGTGGAGGCGTAGAGGGTGGTGCGGTTTGGGGGAGGGCCACCAAAATCTATGAGGGATCGCCTTCTGCTTTACAGGTGTTAAAACAAAAAAAAACACTGCCTGACAGTTTTTTCTTTCAGGGATATTGTACGCTGGGTGGACTCCAGCATGCCACCCTGAAGTATTTGGGAAGGTGCGCTGTAGCAAGTTAGGCACCCCGTTGGCACATACCAGTGGGGGGAAGCTGAGGGATTGGACACCCTCTCGACACACAGTAAACTGGGGGAACATTATGCTGATGAAGAGTGGTCTCCCCATCAGCAAATTGAACTGGGGGACTGAAGCCAATGGGGATTGGGGCCCCGGTCGGTAAAGAAAGACTGTTGGGGGGCGCATGCTGCCGAGGGGGACTGGACACCCCCTCGGCACACAACAAAAGGGTGAGGGGGTTACAGTGTGCCAATGGGCTCCCCCATTGGCAAATGTACTGGGTCATGGCAGCATACGGACTGCAACGTACCACACACCCCGCTTCTCTCCTAAGCTGCCACATAATGTTTCTTGTGCATGTGTGCAAGCAAACATAAAAAGGAAATGTTATGGACCCACAGAGGTATAGGCCTTTTAGTCTATTAGATGTAAGTTTAAAAATATTCTCAAAAATTGTATTGGAAACATTAAAGATAGAAATTGAACAAACTGGGGGTATAAGTAAGGCCCAGGCAGGTTTCAGGGAAAACTATAGTGCTTTAGACATCTGCTTTGTCTTCAGTCATTTGACTGAAAAGTACACTGCATTAAGAAAACAAAAATTGTATGTGTTGTACATCGACTTTAGAGCGACTTTTGACACAGTAAATAGGACTATTTTGTGGACTATTATGGGAAAGGGAGGAATTAGTCCTGGCTTAATATCAATAATCAAGACCTTATACATGGATACATGGGTGGAAATATGAATAGGATATAGAGGCAAATTATCAAAAACAATAACTATTAATAAAGGGGTGCGGCAGGGGTGTGTAATGGTGCCTACTCATTTCTCATTATATGTAAATGGTTTATTAGAGAAAAAGGGGAAATCAGAAACAGATTCTCCCAAAATAATGAAAGAGAAAGGTGGGATGTTGGCCTTTGCTGATGATATTGT
Source organism: Neoceratodus forsteri (assembly GCA_016271365.2). Classification (NCBI taxonomy): domain Eukaryota; kingdom Metazoa; phylum Chordata; order Ceratodontiformes; family Ceratodontidae; genus Neoceratodus; species Neoceratodus forsteri. Next base: position 207,202,211 of record CM028133.1, on the reverse strand, counting down.
TCTACTGGCACTGACCAAATCAGGCTTACAGAGAAAGATCACTATATTGCATAGGCTTGCAAATTCACTTGAGCTAGACGTAAATTTAACTAAAACACAAATTTCAATATTTGGAAAAGGTAATAAAAATGGCTTGTTTGCTTATAATGGAGAAAAACTAACAGTAGTCAAAGCCTATCAGTATTTGGGCTTAACATATACAGTAAATGGAAAACTGACAGAACATAAAGAGAAAATAATGGACAAATTAAAAAAGAAAGCAAATGCTCTTGGAAGATTTAATTATGTGTATGGGGGAATTAACAATTAAGCCCATGATAGAAGTAATTAAAATGAAATATCATGCCCGCTTAACATATGGGTTGGAAATATGGGATAGTGAAAACAGGCAAAAATTGATGAGCTCGATATATAAGGTTATAAGAAGAATGTTATGAGTGGGGTACTCTTTTTCTGCCAGCTACATAAGAGCTGAATTGGGACTTGATAATGTTAACCTATTGTTAGATGCTAGAAAGATCAATTTCTGGCTGAGGTTAACCAGATTGACATAAGAGAGATTATCGAGTTTGTGCTTACAGGAAAAAGAACGTTGGCATGAAGGAAGGTATTTTGATTCATCTTGGTATAAATGGATTAGAACTGCTTTAGCAAAATATAAATTAATGCATTTGCTGGATTCTCATAAACAATAAATTTCCCTGAGCAAGCAATATTCCTGTACATAGTAAGAAAAAAAAAAATTAGAGATTATTGGGAAGAGGTAGATGAGCAGAATATAAGAGCTAGCAGATATTCTAAGTGGTATGCAAACAATATGCAGAACTTTAGGTAACAAAAATACTTGGATATACTAGTATATCCCAAGATTAGGGCAAATTTTACAAGTTTTAAGTCTGAGATGCAAAAGGAAATGTACTGTTGGCCAGATATGATAAAACTAGGCAAACCTTGCCTAATTGTGGTTGTGGATATGGTGAGGAAGAAGAATTATTACATGTCCTTTGGACATGCAGTAGGTGTAATTTGCAACAAACTTATTTCCAAAAAACTGTCTTTCGATATTCTAAACTGGAAGACATAGGATTGGACAGAAAAACACTGACAGAAATTATTTTTCATATGCAGTATGAATTTACAATTAAAACTTGAGTAACTATTAAGTATTACTAAAATTAAAAAGAAATATGTGAAATGATATAATAAAAGGGTTGCTCTGGATGAATCTGTAGGTGAAGGAGAAATGTGGACTTTAAAGGATAAAGAATGCAATTAGGCATGATGGGCTGGATATTCAAACTGCGCCATTCATAGGCGCAAGCCCTTGAGCTGCGCAAAATAGTTGCGCAGGGGCTTGTCCTGGCTTATATTCGCTGAGTTGCGCTTATTGAGCAACTCCTGAATATCACCCCAGCCACAGCCACTGTGCATGGTGTAGTGAACCTGCGCCACCGCAGTTGACAGAGTGGAGCATTCAACTTGCGGTGGTGCAAGTACCATTGCGCCATGCGCAAAATCACGATATTCAAAAGGTGACATGCAAATGGGGCTATAATTCATGCAAGGTGCAGGGGGGGCCATTTGCATGTGATTATGTCCCCATTTGAATGCCATTAGCATGTAGGTGCGCCGATCCCCGAGGACTTGCGCCTGGCGCCCTGCTAGGCAACAGCCGTCGGGGACCGACGCCCCTTGCAGCCCGATCGCGGGCATAGTGTACTCCCCCCCCACCAGCCCGATCGCGGGCATCAATGTGGCTCCCCACCCTCCTCCCGTACATATCCCTGGTGGTCCAGTGGACCAAAATGCCCGATCGTGGGCGGTATATAATACTCCAACCCCTCCCGTACACATCCCTGGTGGTCCAGTGAGCGAAATGCCCAATCGCTGGGTGGTATGTGTGATAAAACCACCCTCCTAACATAGCCCTGGTGGTAGTGTCTCCCACCCTACCCACTCCATCTAAGCCCCACCACCTCGCCTCCCCGCAGCCGGGCGGTGGCGGCATCCCACTACCTGCCGCTTCAACATTCCGCCACTGCCGATGATTGCCAGACTGACAGGAGCAAGAGCCACTGGGCGCAGTTTATCAGAAGATGATAGTCCAGATTTGTGAATGACATCTCCAATCTGACTGTCATACGGAGGCTGCACACCCATTGGCTCTTGCTCTGCACCACTGGGCGTGGCAGGCCCTACCGGCAGTCGATCTGGCGGGCGGCAGGCGGTGGGATGCCGCCGCGCCGGGGAGCGGGTGGTGGGGCTTCGTGGGTGGGTAGGGTGGGGGACACTAGCCACCAGGGCTATGTTCGGGGTGGTTTTATCACACATACCGCCCGCGATCAGGCATTTCGGGTCCACTGGACCACCAGGATGTGCGGGAGGGGTGGAATTATTATACATACCACTGATCGGCATTTCGTCCACTGACCACCAGGATGTGAACGGGAGGGGGGTGGGAATTATTATACATACCGCCCGCTATCGGGCATTTCGTCCACTGGATCACCAGGGATGTGAACAGGAGGAGGGGTGGTAGCTACATTGATGCCCGCGATCGGGCTGGTGGGGGGGAGTACACTATGCCCGCGATCGGGCTGGGGGGGGGCACAGGGACTGGGTTGGGGGCCAGCCACAGGTGGCAGCTGCTGTGTTGCGCCCTGCAATACAGCAGCTCACCTGTGGGTGGCCCTCGACTTAAGCCTTTTTTTTTTTTGGCTCAAAGTCCTGCAGGCACAGGTTGGGGGTTGCGCCTGCACAACTCTGCACAGCCCGGCTGAATATCGGGCTGTGCAGTTTATGCATAGTTCCTCCCCCTCCAGTTCAGCATGCATTCAGTTGCATTGCGCTGTTGCTCAGCATGTTTTCTGTGGCCTAACTGCCTCCTGCTGAATATCGCAGAATGGAGCAAGTTTGGACTTGCGCAGGCACAACCCTATTGCGCATGGCTCAACCCTTTTGAATATCTGGCCCGATGTCTACTAATTGTTAAGGACTAAAGCACTTTGTGCCAGGGAAAGAGATGTGCAATAACTTATGAGCTTTTGGATGGTGTTAAGGATGGAGATAAATGTTCTATTTTTGCAATTCATATTGTATGTGTTCCCTTGCTATGCAAAGGGATATTTTTAACAATTTTTAATGATTTTACTGTTGAGATTGTAATAACCTTGTGTTGAACAATAAGCAAACAAACAAGCAATAAGATTACTTAATAACAAGTTCTAAAAAATTGATTTCAAGTAAATGGAGATTGCCACTGTAGGCTAAATAAATTACTTTTGAAATTTTCTGGGACCCAGTATGGATTTAAAGAGCCAAGGAATTTGAATATATCTGGACATAAAGAAAACAAGACTGAATTGAGGAAAAAAAAACTAAAGATACTACGGATGAACAATATCCAAATAAATACTGGAACAGTTATTTAAATATACAATGTAGCTTTAAATTGTTATAGATTATGTTGATACAATTCATGTGTTTAGGCATTGTAGGTTAGGGGATATAGGATACTGGGTTTTTAAAATCTTATTAGTAAGAGTTCATGAAATTTTCACCAATTTCTCATGCATGTTTTGTAATTAATTTAATTGGTATGTGCATAAATGTGTTTTGTTTCATGCAGAGTATATACCTCTGATGAGACCATGCTGTGATGTGGTGAAATGCAAAGTTCTTTTCCAACATTAGTTCGGTGTGCTTTTGTGATTTGTGGACTGTCATGTGTGCTCTGCTCTCTTTTTTACTCATGTTACTTGAAAGATTTTATATCTACAAAGAATAAGCTATTTGAACTGCAAGTACTCGATGTCCTTTGCCTTTCTAAGGGAGTGAGGTTTTTGGAGCAGAGTCTTCTCAAACAGGAGTGTAAAGTGATTTGGTTATGTTGAAGGAGCACCACCTCAAGCACTTTCAGTAAATAGTGGAGCGCCAGTTCTGCATTTCTACTACATATAGGAAAGGAACTCTGTCTTTCGCCCCTCCATCCAGTGTAGTGATTTCAGATAGTGGAAGGATCGTGGTTCATGTCCAACATGTGTTTCAGTGGGAGTCTGAAGTGCCCTTTTTCCCAAGTAACAGCAAGGTGTCTGCAGGGCTCCATCCACTGCAGCTATAAAAGGAGGAATCAACTAAAATCAGCTAATTAAACATAAAAAATGAAAAGCTTCATTTCATCTCAGGAAAAGTTTTAAGGAGTTGATTAGATTGGGCTGGATTAAATAAATAAGGAAAAAAACATACAGTATCATCCACCACCAGCCAGTCTGGATATTCAAAATAAGAGAAGTATTACAAACAGCTGGTGCATGCATATTTTTAGAGGCCAACCAAGGGTGGGAAGGAGTCTCATTTACAGGACAGGTAATAGCAGTAGTAGTAAAGTAGTAGCTTTATTTTATGTTTGGTGCCCTTCGCCAGAGGTCCAGGGTACCTTACATAAAGTGCAAGGGCAGTATAAATAAATACCATTAAATAAACAATATAAGTGAATCATATCTATAACTTCAGCAACAACTAAAACAAATAAGTTAACTGGGATATCAGCTTGATAGAGAAGATAATTTGTTCCCAAAAGCTTGATTAAACAAAACAGCCTTAAGACCCCTCATAAAGGCCTCCACTAAGGGGGCATCCCTCAGGAGCAAATTCCAAATGACTAGGCAAGCTGCCTCAAAGGCCTGATCCCTGAGGTTTTTAGCCTAGTCCTGGGTACCACAAGGAGGCCCACCTCAGTGGAGCTGAGAGAGCATGAAGACATTTAAGGGTGCTCAAGATCTACCAGATATCCCGGGGCCCAACCCTTGCAGGGTCTTATAAGTTAGCATGCCAGTTTTAAAGGAGATATACCACTTTACCAGTAGCTAGTGCAGTTCATGCAGTGCCGGGGAGGCATGGCACATCCTAGAATGACCGGTCAACAGCCCAGCAGTTGTGATGTGCAAAACCTGCAGGCACCACGGTGTACCTCCACTGACCCCAAGGTACAGAGCATTGTAATAGTCAAGCCTCAACATCACAAACATGTGTACCAGCATTGCCAGGTCTCTGGTGGATTAAGGATTTATGTTCCTTAGAGGGAAAAATTCACTCCAGACTACTGCTGACACCAGAGCCTCAAATGTCAGCCCCTCATCCAGAATGACCCCCAGGTTTTTCAACTTAGTGGCCATCAAAAGTCTAGAGGTAGTGAGTCAAAGTCCCATCTCCCTCTTAGTAGATGCCATTCTCCCCCTTTGACCCAACTTGACTACTGATACTTCAGTCTTGTCAGGGTTAATCTTAACTAGTTTGATGACATCCAGTGTTGGATCTCAGTCAAGCATTTACTCAGCATATCAGCTGCACCCAGCATCCTGAGTGCAAACAACAGATAGAGCTGGGTGTCATCTGCATAACATTGAAACCCAAGTCCATACTTTGTAATAATCCCCCCAGTGGCAGCATGTACACTGTAAAAAACATGGGCAAAAGGACTGAGCCCTGGGGTACGCTGCAGGGTGCAACACTGGGTGGTGAAGAGAAGTTTCCCGAAACCACTCCCTGTGTCCTGTCCCCGAGGTACTACTCAAACCAGCAGATTACTTTGTCAGTAAGCCCTTCATGCTCCCTAGGCTGACCCAATAACAGCCGATGGTTGACAATATCAAAAACTGAGGAGAGATCAAGGAGGATGACTGCTCTTTCTTTCACCCTGAGCAGGTCATTATGCGACCTGACCTGTGTGGTCACCATGTTATGCTTGGACCTAAACCCAGATTGGAGAGGCTCATAGGTGTCAAAGGCTGTGAAGTGTGCCTCAAGCTGCTGCACAACCACCTTCCCAATAACCTTACCCAAAAAGGGCAGGTTAGCGATCAGTCAGTAATTTGCCAGGCTGTCTGTGTCCCAAGATGTTTTTCAGAAGAGGGCTCACTAGTGCATTGTTCAGTGAAGCTGGGAAGACCCCCCTCTCATGAGGAGCACCAGACAATCTCAATGAATACTGGGCCTATCTGCCTGTCATCACTCACTAGTAGTTTTGTTGGACCTTTATTCAGTTCACAAAATGTTGGCTGCAGCTCAAAGATCACCCCACTCACCTCTTCCATTTTCACTGTCCTAAACCCTCCCCATGACCACTGAATGATTCTGGGATGCATAGGCTCAACTCTGCTGGGTTGAAACAGCCCACTTGAAGAGATCCTGGCCCAAACAGAGGATATTCTGTTTGAAGAGAACTGAGCAAAGTCCTTGTATTTTGCAGGTGAAAAAACCCTCATGTACTCCAGACAGACTGGATGAGGTAGCCTGTCCAAAATCTGAAAAAGCTGAGCTGGTTGATTTTTCCTAGCTGCAGCCTCCATAGGTGTCTGCCTTTTTTTGAGTGATTGTCCTTTCATAGTCACCGTAGTGAATACTCAAAGCCAGTCTGTCCTCCTGGGCCCTGGATCTCCTCCAACATTACTCCAGTCTCTGCCTCCTTGTCTTCATCTCCATCAGTTTGCTGTCGTACCATGGTGAGACATGGTGTGAAACCAGTAGGCATACACGAGTTGGTGCCATGAGATCAAAAGCAGCCCTGATGGCCCTATTATAGTCCTCCACAGTTTCCTCCTGTCCCATGGCATATGCTGCCAACACACCCAAGATATCCAACACTGCCAATGAGTCCTTCTGGCAGTAGCCCACATAAAGGGTGGTCCTGGATCATCTTCACAGGGTGTGGACTACAGGAGGGCCCTGATGGAGAACCTGATAATACAGTGATCCAACCAACTGAATGGATCATTCTCAAGATCCTCAACCTCGAGCCCCAGGGAAAATACCAAGTTCAAGATGTGGCCATGTTGATGGGTCACAGAATTAACAACTTGTGTGAGGTCCAGGAATTCCATAGTTTGAAGTAAATCTTGACCAAAATGTGAGAGTTTGTCATTAACCCAAGCATTGGAATCACCCAGAATAACCCATCTAGGTTACTCCAACAACTTATCAGGGCAAAATCCACGATTTCCTGCAGAATATCCTCCTTGTGCCCTGGAGGCTAGGATACAAGAAGGATTATGCAGCCTGCACCTGGATCCCCATGCACAGCCATGCCTTCACATGACAAGGTAGCTCCCACTGGGTGCACCATCAAGTTCAGATCAGATCTAAAACAGATGGCCAGTCCCCGCCCCCCAGAATTCTTCTCCAGGCAGTGCACTACCAAGAATCTGGCTGGGGTGGTTGACTCCAGTACCGGACCAGCATCATCACCAAGCCAAGTCTCAATGATGCATGCCAGATTGACAGAGAATCAGAAATGAAGTCCGTTATAACAGAGGTCTTATTCCTCATCGATCTGGCATTGCATAACACCACCAAAAGAGGACAAGCAGAGGTGGCAGGACCCTCAGCTACCCACCCACTGAGTCCTGTAGGATCCATGAACATGGGAACTAAACATGTCTGACCTCTCTCCAATACCCATTTTGCTCCTCTCAGGGACAATGAGATTTTAATAAGCAGAAAACATAGACCCCCAGCCCCAGGCTAGTACAGGGGCTAGTGTGAACAGTAAAAACAAACTAAAGCAAACACATATCCCCAACAGCTGCACAAAAAGTTATCTGTTGACAAGGAGACAACATTTACAAGATATGAGGATGTATTACTCCTTTAAGAGAAAGTCATTGGAGAAGTCACGGCTGATATGGATCAACAAGATACTCAGACTTGACAATATTGGGCAACCTGTCCTTGTTAAGGTGGCAGACACTAAAGGAAAAAGAAATATAAAAAGTGAAGTCTCTGTAAACCTGTCATTAAAATGAATGACAGTTTTAGGATGTGATTTACGGAACAAAAAAAATAATTTGGGGTACAGTCCTTAAAGTATTTTTGTATTTGTCTAATTTGGATTGGTGGCAGTAAGAACTCCCTTCCAACTAACTTTAAGAACAACAGGAACCTGGGAAATAGATTCCTAAATCAGAGACTGATCTATACATCCCATGATGCTTTTCATTGTGGAAGTGTATATGATTTTGCATTTCTTATCTGCATATGTCTAGAAATGTTGTATGGGGTGGAGATTTAAATTTTGGCACTAATTCTTATGGCAGTGTCACCTTAGGTTAAAAAAAAAAAGTATACTGTATTGATAATGCCTTGAAACGTACACTGAACATAGCAGGTTTGTCAAATGTTTACAGGGCACTCATCCACAAGGGAGTGAGACAATTTTTGAGAAGTATTTGGCAACACATACTGTATTATTTGTTTGCCTCATTCACCTTTTTATGATATGGTTGTTCCTTAATTTCTTGCAGAGTCACCAATTATCTGTTGTTAGGAGGAACTCTGCCTTTCCACTGACTCCTTTCATCAATCTAGACAGACGTGGACATTAAACATGTTCTCACTTACTGCTCCAGACCTAATTCCAAAAGTTCATCATTTATAGTTGGCCATGCAATCAGTACTTTGTTTTTATGAAGACCCTTTTTTTATGGTAGAAAGGTACTAAAACAGACCTTGAGAAACTTTTCAAGTCATACAGAAACACAGAATTTGACGGCAGATAAGGACTGCATGGCCTATCGAGTCTGCCCATTTCCCTACCTGATGGATAAGCTGCAGATGCTAGTTAATCAACAGCTTACTTCCTCCTACCCACCACTAGAATTGCCTTATGCCTGTCCCATGCATTCTTGAATTCCCCCACTGTTCCTGACTTCACAACCTCCTCAGGAAGGCTGTTCCATGCATCCATAACCCTCTCTGTGGAAAAATTACTTTCTAACATTACCTCTGAGCCATCCCCCCTCTATCTTCAAATTGTGCCCCCCTTGTTCTTGCGCATCCCTGCTTCTGAAAGATACTATCCTCTTGTACTTTGTTAATTCCCTTGAGATACTTGAAAGTTTCATCATGTCCCCCTCTCCTCCTTTCCTCAAGGGTACACATATTAAGCTGCTTTAGTCTCTCCTCGTATGTCTTCTGGTGCAGACCCTGCACCATTTAGGTTGCCCTCCTCTGAACAGCCTCCACTCTGTCTATGTCTTTGTGGAGATGGGGTCTCCAGAATTGCATGCAATACTCCAGATGGGGTCTCACTAACTGTCTGTACAGAGGTATAACAACTTCCTGTTTTCTACTGTTGATGCCTTTCCCTATGCATCCCAGTATCCCCCAGCCCTCCTTACTGCCTTTTCACATTGCTCGCCCACCTTTAGGTCATCTGATTTAATTACTCCTAAGTCTTTCTTGATTTTTGTTGTTATTAACTCACACCCCCATTGTGTACGTTTTCCCTGGGTATTTGTTTCCCAGATGCATTACCTTGCACTTCTTTGCATTGAATCTGAACTGCCACATATTTGACCAGTCCTCCAACCTTGCCAAGTCCCTTTTCATTCTGTCCACCCCACCTTGTGTATCAACCCTGTTGTAGATTTTTGTGTCATCTGTAAAGAGACATACCTTTCCTTCCAGGTGCTCTCCAATGTCACATATAAAGACATTAAAGAGGACCGGTCCCAGTACCGAACCCTGCGGTACCCTGCTAGTTACCCTCCTTTCTTCACTGTGGACTCCGTTTACTATTACCCTTTGTGTCCTGTTGTCCAGCTGTTTTTTTTTATCCAGACTACCACCTTGGGATCCACTCCAAGGCTGGCTAACTTGTATATTAATCTTTTATGTGAGACTGTGTCAAATGCCTTGCTTAAATCTAGGTAGGCCATATCCACAGCCCCTCCCTGGTCTACTACTTTGGTCACCCAGTCAAAGAAATCTATTAGGTTCATCTGGTATGACCTTCCTGCTGTGAAACCATGCTGTCTTGGGTCCTGTGCCCAACTGACCTCTAGGTACTCAACAATTTTTTCCTTCAGAAGTAATTCCATTATTTTCCCTAGCACTGAAGTCAAACTAACTGGTCTGTAGTTTCCTGCCTCAGCCCTGCTCCCACGTTTGTGAAGTGGAATCACATTTGTCCTCCTCCAGTCCTCAGGTGCCACCCCATCCTCCCATGATTTGTTAAAGAGAGTAGTTAGTGGTGTTACTAGTTCTACCCTTAGTTCTTTTAGAATTCTTGGGTGAATCCCATCAGGCCCCATTGCTTTGTCCACCCTCAGTTTCAAGAGTTCTTTCAAAACCCATTCTTCTATGAATGGACTGGTATCGACCCCCTATTCAGAGTTTCTCTCTTGTTTGGTTTAGGTATCTTCCCCTCCTCTTCCGTTGTGAATACTGAGCAGAAATATTCGTTCAGAAAAGAAACAAACACATGAGAAACAAAAGCAGAGGGAGAAGTATTTTGCATATTTGGCACTTGGAGACCATTTATATAGACTATTAACCAAAGATGCAGAAGGGATTAGAGGTTATCATAGCCTTATTTCAATACTGTGGCAGCAAATGTGTTCTATGCAATGAGACAGAGCTGCTTCTATAGCAACTGAACATAAATTTGGGACCCAAAAATCACCTTATTGTATTCCTTTCACCATTTGTGAAGGACTGGATTCCACATAAGGTAATTTCCTCTTTATGTGACATCATGAATAATCTGGTTAAAAATCCAAAAGATCTAACAGACATTGTGACTTGAACATTTGTGATCAAATTTCGATATGGGGAATACACTACAGGTACCCTACTCCTTTCCTCTCTTCCTTTCCAGCTCCTTCTCTGTTTAATCTGTATATTAAATCCCTGTGTGTCCCTACTACTGGACCAGAAATTCCAGAAGTTGTATCTAATTTAAAGAATGTTTCCTTATGTGGTTGTGATGGGTTGCCTAATGAATTTTTATAAAGTATTTAAAGACTGGATCTCAGATTTCTTTGCTAATTTTCTTTCAGCATATTTTATACAATGGAATATCTATATGTATAAGAAAGGGTATAGGGCAAACCTTAAAAATTGGCACCCTATCAGCCAACTCAACTCAGATTTTAAGATCCTTTACAAATTACTGTGCAATAGATTGGTCAAAATGGTAGCCCGTGACATAGGCGACTATGATCGGGCACTTTTAAAAATGGAGACTCAGTCGTGGCTCATGTTGACAGGGCTACCTACCAGGCAGGGTGACCGGATGGGGGGTTCACGCATATAGCAACAGGATGTCACTACATGTACACACGCATGGGGGGGAGTAAGCATGCTGAGCAATGGGCGGAAGGGGAGGGAGGGTTTGTGAGGCATGGTGCCGTGGTAGGCTGCCAAGCTGGCACCATGGTGTGGGTGGCTGGCGGGCTTGGGTTCTGAGGGTGCTGGGTTCAGGTTCAGGTGCACGTACATTTTGTTGTTCCCAGCCCCAATTTTTTTTAAGGGTTTGCTCCCCCCCCCGACATGCACCCCCCCCTGTAGTTGAGAATCCTTTAGTAGGGGGGTGTTGGGGGACACAGCCCCCTGCATAACAAAGAAAATCCTAAGTCCTCGGTGCCCTTTTGCTGTGCACCGGGTCTGTACATCGCCAAAATTGATTTTCGGTGATGTACACTTGCCCTAATGGCGATCGCCTTTCCGCAGTCACCATTATGAAATGGAACTGCCAAAATTTCACATCATAGAACCTGCACAAACTGGATTTGTTCTTGCTTGTACAATCCATGATAACTTGTTTCTTTCAGGAGATGTGATAGAATTGGGCAATAAGAATGTCATGCATGGGTTTGCACTGTTGCTAGATCAGCAGAAAGCATCTAATAGGGTGTCCCTACCTACTCAGTGTGTCCACTGGATACAGTATCTCTATCAAGAGGCCACTGTGACTCCTTTGGGTGGGTGCTTAGGCCTTGCAATTCCACATCAAGTAGGAATTCAACAGGGCTCTCCCATAAGCCCCCTCCTTTATTCTTTTCTTGGAACCCTGTTATTAGGAAGATTTTCTATGAACCACAAATCATTTGTTTAACTTAACCATTGTCTGGGCATCACCTCAAAATTCTTGCTTATCGATGACATCTGCTTATTTACATTAGATGAGGCATTGGGGCATATAACCATACAGTTTTTTTCTGCATTCTCTACAGTCTAGTTCTCAGATAAACATAGCTAGGAATACAGATATTCGCATTGGACAGACACCTCATGGAATCACATCTGTAGCTGGTATTCCAATTTCTGAGACCCCCATTAAGATACTGGGAGTGTTTTGGGCAATGGAGATTTACTGTCCCTCAACTAGGTGTCCAGATTAGAGGTTTGTTCCATTAAAGTGAACACATGGAAAACCTCAAAATTCTCTAAGCCCGAAAGAATACATATCATAAAACAATCCCTCTTGCCCATTCTGACATGTTTAAGGTATGTTTTCCCTACTCCATTAAACTTGAAATCTAGGATTTTCAGCCCTTTTTTCCAAATGCTCTAAGGCAGACACCTGAACCCTGTTAAAAGGGACATCACTTACAGTATTTACCATTGACTTCAGGAGGCTTTAACATGACTAATAGCATAGTGTTTCTCCTTTCAGTACTTTTTCACACCACAGCAAAGGTAGGTCTGTTAGATATCATAGAAACATAGAAGCATAGAAACATAGACTTTGACGGCAGATAAGAACCGCTTGGCCCATCTAGTCTGCCCATTTCCCTACCTACAGGATAGGCCGTAGATCCTAGTTAACCAACAGCCTATTTCTTCCTACCCCCCACAAGAATTGCCTTATGTCTGTCCCATGCATTCTTGAATTCTCCCACAGTTTTAGACCCCACAACCTCCTCAGGAAGGCTGTTCCATGCATCCACTACCCTCTCTGTGAAATAATACTTCCTCACATTGCCCCTGAACCGCCCTCCTTCTATCTTTAAATTGTGTCCCCTTGTTCTTGCAAGTCTCTTTTTCTGAAAGATGCTACCCTCTTGGACTTTGTTGATTCCACTGAGGTACTTAAAAGTTTCTATCATGTCCCCCCTCTCCCTTCTTTCCTCAAGGGTATACATATTAAGCTCCTTTAGTCTCTCCTCATACGGCTTCTCTTGCAGACCCTGCATCATTTTAGTTGCTCTCCTCTGGACTACCTCTATCCTGTCTATGTCCTTGCGGAGATGGGGTCTCCAGAACTGGACACAGTACTCCAGATGGGGTCTCACCAACTGTCTGTACAGAGGGATAACAACTTCCTGTTTTCTGCTGCTGATGCCTCTCCTATACATCCCAGTATACCCCAGCCTCCCTACTGCCTTCTCACATTGCTTGCTAACCTTAAGGTCATCTGATATGATTACCCCAGGTCCCTTTCCTTTTTGTTGTTGTTACTACCTCCCACCCATTGTGTATTCTTCCCTGGGTTCTTGTTTCCCAGATGCATTATTTTGCACTTCTTTGCATTGAATCCTAGCTGCCATACTTCGACCATTCCTCCAACCTTGCCAAGTCCCTTTTCATCCTTTCCACGTCTCCTTGTGTATCAACCCTGTTGCAGATCTTTGTGTCATCTGCAAAAAGGCATACTTTTCCTTCCAGTCCCTCTGCAATGTCACTGATGAAGACATTAAAAAGGACTGGACCTAATACTGAACCCTGCGGTACCCCACTAGTAACCCTCTTTCTTCAGAGTGGACTCCATTTACAATTACCTTCTGTGTCCTGTTGTGCAGCCAATGTTTTACCCAGGCTACCACCCTGGGACCCACTCCCAGGCTGGTTAATTTGACTATTAATCTTTTGTGTGGGACTGTGTCAAATGCCTTGCTAAAGTCTAAGTAGGCCATGTCCACAGCCCCTCCCTGGTCTACTACTTTGGTCACCCAGTCAAAGAAATCTATTAGATTCGTCTGACATGATCTTCCCGCTGTGAATCCATGCTGCCTTGGGTCCTGTGCTCCACTGGCCTCTAGGTACTCAACTATTCTTTCCTTCAGAAGTGACTCCATCACTTTCCCTACCACAGAGGTCAGACTGACAGGTCTGTAGTTTCCAGTCTCTGTCTTCGTCCCACTTTTGTGAAGGGGAATCACATCCGCCTTCCTCCAGTCCTCGGGTATCACACCATCCTCCCATGATTTATTAAAAAGAGTAGCCAGTGGTTTCACTAGTTCCTCCCTTAATTCTTTTAGAATTCTGGGGTGAATTCCATCAGAACCCAATGCTTTGTCCACCTTCAGTTTTAGGAGTTCTTGCAGAACCCTTTCTTCTGTGAAAGGACTGGGATCGACCCCCCTATCAAGAGTGCTTCTGTTAATTGGATTAGGCACTTCCCCCTCCTCTTTTGTGAATACTGAGCAGAAATATTCATTCAGTATCCCTGCTTTTTCACTGTCCCCCTCTGCCCACCCACCGTTCATTCTATTCAGCCTCACTATCCCTCCCTTTGTCTTTCTACGCTCGCTGATGTACCTATAAAAGGTTTTATCCCCCTTCTTAACTGAGTTGGCTATCTTTTCCTCAGTTTGGGCCTTTGCTATTCTGACTTCCCTCCCTGCTTCCTTCTGCCTTAACTGGTACAGCTCTCTGTCCTGCTCCTTCTGTGTTTCCTTATACTTCGGAATGCTATCTTTTCTTCCTGACTTTCACAGCCACCTCTTTTGAGAACCATAGTGGCTTTTTCTTTCATTTTGATTTGTTTATTTGCTTCACACAAAGGCTTGTTGCCTCTGTGATGGCAGTTTGATGATTCCCCATTGTTGCTCCACACCTCCTTCTAGCCTGTTTGCTAGTGCTTTTCTGAGGCACTCTCCCATCTTGCCAAAGTCAGCTCTCCTAAAGTCCAGTACCCTCACTTTTGTATGGCTTGACTCTGTAGCTGAGTTTACGTGAACCACACTGTTTGATGGTCACTTGTCCCCAGATGGCAACCCACTTCTAGATCTGAGATCCTCTCACTGCCCCATTTGAGAGTACGAGGTCTAAGATTGCTCCCTCACGAGTGGGTTCCGAAACTAGCTGTCTAATGCCTGCCACCTGTAGGGCATCAAGATTGGCCCTGCTCTTGGATGTGGCTGCAGCAAATGTGCTCCAGTTAACATCTGGCATATTCAGGTCTCCCATCAATAGTATGTCCCCTTTCTCTGCCATTCTAAGAATGCCTTCTATCATATCCTTGTCCATTCCCTCCCCCTGACATGGGGTCTGTACACAACCCCTGTGCGGATTGTGGTGCCCTTTCCAGTCTCCAAGGTGACCCACAGTGCCTCCTCTCCTCCCTGTTTACTCTCTTGTTCAGTTGCTTTTATCTCTTCCTTTACATAGAGAGCTACTCCTCCCCCTCTTCTCCCCTGTCTGTCTCTCCTGTAGGTTATGTACCCTGGTATGTTAATATCCCAGTCATGGTTCTCTGTGTACCATGTTTCTGTGACTGCTACTATATCCAGGCATCCTCTTCCATCAAGGCCACCAGCTCAGGAGCTTGTTGCCCAGACTACAGGCATTGGTACTATTACAATCCATTTCCTGATGGCCTTACTCCCTTTGCCCCATCCTGTCCTTCTTGCCTTTGTCACTTTCTCCATTTACCCTGCCTTCTCCCTATCGACACCTCTATGTTGGTGTTTGCCGACTTACTACTGTGATTATTTGGGGCTAGGATTTCCTGCTCTTTCCAGTGCCTCCCCTTGGCTAGTTTAAAAGCTTGCCAATGAAGCATTTAAACTATCACCTAGGATCCTGGTTCCCCTCCCGGACAGATGCAGCCCATCATGCCAGTATAGGCTTGCATCACTCCAGGTGGACCCCCAGTCCCCAATGAAGCCAAATCCCTGAGCTCCACACCAGTTTTTCAACCACTGATTGAATCCCATGGTGTGGAACACCCTAGCCTCTCCTATGCCATAGATGGGCAGCACCTCCGAGAAGGTTACCGTGTGCTACTTGACTAAGGCCCTTCCCCAATTCCACAAACTCTTCCTGCACTTCTCTAATCCCTTTCTTAGCCAGGTCATTTGTCCCTAGGTGGACAATGACATCCAGCTCCCTCCCTCCCCTGTGCAGCTGCTCTGGCAATCCTGAGGATTCGCTCCCTGTCCCTCCAAGCCATGG
Organism: Neoceratodus forsteri; assembly: GCA_016271365.2. Taxonomy (NCBI): domain Eukaryota; kingdom Metazoa; phylum Chordata; order Ceratodontiformes; family Ceratodontidae; genus Neoceratodus; species Neoceratodus forsteri. The sequence continues at coordinate 207,186,254 of CM028133.1, read as the reverse complement.
CTCCAGGCAGGCACCTTACCTCCCTCTCCCCTTCCTCCCCCAGTTCTACCTTCCTAACAATATCACAGAACCTTGGCATGCCTGGATGTGGAGCAATCTTTATCCTTTCTTTCTCAAATAGTCTGACTTGGCTCCCAGGGTAACCAAAAGGATGTCAGTTCCTAATGATGTCCTGCCTACTTCAAAGAAACTGAAGCAATGGAGAATATGTAAACATCTGTTATTGACTTGTATAGACTTTGCAGTAGTTGTATGATACTGTCATGTCTGCTATTTATGTGCGGACCCCAGAACTGAAATGTTGTCAGTCCTTTAAGATCTGTTTGGTAACTGCACAGCTTATTGATAAAGGATGTCTCATCATACATGGGACAGCTTATGGATTTGCACGCATGGGTGATCAGGAATAAATGGTAATCATAAACACAAACATTTGGAGGAGAGTTTTTGGCTAAGACTAGAATGTGTGAACCTAATTGAGAATCAGGAACATTTCTTCCTAGACTGTAGTGTTATAAAAGGTTTCTGGTCTTTCTTAGCATCTAAAGGGAAACTCTCTTGGTTATCCAGACTTATATGTGTGAACCTCATTTTGGGAGATTTCCCTACCCTTTGCCAAAAATATAACAATAGTACACGCACTGTGATTTTTGCTTTTCTGAAGTTCATTCTGTGTCAGGCAAGATGCCAATATGTGTTACAACAGCTGCAGGTTACCTGCCTTTGCACTGCACGTAATCAGCACTACTCAGCATTAAGCCGTCAGAACAAAAGCTTCCACATGATTTATTTTGTACCAGGATTTAAGGTTTAGACTTGCACCAGGATGGGGCAGGTTTTGGGTCCTTTTTTTTTTTTTGCTATGTATTTTGGCTTTTGTTTTACAAGATGTAATTTAGTTTTTCTTTGCATTATCTCACTTGTGCTGTAACATGTTTTTATATGTTGTGATTTTCTTCTAATTTGGTCTATTTATATTTCCAACAAAGTTCCACTACTGTTATTCGATAAATGCCATGGGATCTTTTACTTCCACCTGGACAGTGACCAGAGGTGGGCAGAAGGGAATTAAAACAAAAGAATTAAAGTACGTTACCATTCACTGTGAACAACTCACTGCTGTCCACCGTGTTAATTCCGTGGAGGTACTTGAACATCTCAATCATATCACCCCTCTTTCTTGTGTTCTCCAGCGTGCACATGTTTAGATCCTACAATTACTTCTCTTAGGACCTACCTTGTAGCCCCTGTGTCATTTTGGTGGCTTGTCTCTGCACCACCTCCACATTGTCACTGTTATTTCTCAAGTGTTGGCTCCAAATTTGCACACAGTACTCCAAGTGAAGGTGAACCAGAGTTTTATAAAGGGGCTGTATTTCCTTTCTCATTCTGCTTGTGAGCCCTCTCCCTATGCACCCCAGCATCTGATCTGATTTGCCCACAGTCCTACTATGTTGTGCTGATGCCTTCCTGTTCTCCATTATTAACACCATCAGGTCCCTTTTCCCTCTTGTGCGCTCCACTACCAGCCATTCATTCTATACTTTGTTTTTGGGGTTCTTGACCCTTATGTGCATTACCTTGCACTTGTTCAGGTTGAAGCTCGGCTGCCACACTCTTGACCACCTTTCCAGATTTTCCACATCTTTCTGCATCCCCTCATCAATGTCCACTCTGCTGCTTTAAGATGTAAAGAACTAAATCAAAAAATAATGCAATGTAACTCTATTAGGTAGCTGTTCCTGGACTCTATGAGAATTAATGGGACATAACACAAACAAACTAAAAGAATTAAAATATTGTAACCCATGGAGTGTATTTACACAGTTTTAGCCATGTTAGAAGTAAGAAGGTTACAAAGGAGAGATTAGACCCCATACTATCAGGAACTGACAGTTGTTTGATAACTGGGGGGGGGGGGAGGACTGCAGAGGAATCTTATTATAGAGTTAAGTAAAAATGCACAACAGGGTGTATGTAATGCTAGGGTAATGTCATACCTCAGGTGGTTAGGCATGAGGCTGCAGGCCGAGTGCATCCAGCACCCAAGAAGTGGCATTACTCCACACAGACGCACACCCTGTAGTGCATTATTGCTTTTATACAATTACTTGCTTTTATATATATATATATATATAAAGTCTTTGCAAAAAAAAATATTAATGCACCAGTTAGGTTAACAATGCCACAAAAGGAGGGAAATGTGGCATTAGGGTTTCCAACCCTAATGCCCCACCCCCATCCCCCAAGCAGCAACAGGAAATAACATTAGTGCTTTGGGTCTCTGGAGTCTTGGTGAATCAGTGGTGGGGCCTTCCTTGGGGGTTTCAGCCATTCTGCTCCCCTTCCCTCCAGATTATAGCCTCCAATCTGAAGCACAAGGTAAAGCTCCAAGCCACTGCCTCATAATGATATACACTTCAAAGGTAGGGAAGTAATGTCTCCCCACAGGTTGCCAACACAGTTTGTGTGATGTTGTTTGCTCATGGAAGGGGGTGGGCATTAGGGTTGACAACCCCCAAGGAAGACCCACTACTGATTTGCCAAGACTCCAGAGTTCCAAACCCCTAATGTTTTTTTCCTTTTGCTGCTTGGAGGATGGGGGTGGGGCATTAGGGTTGGAAACCCTAATGCCACATTTCCCTAATTTTGTGGCATTGTTTTATTTATTTATTTATGAGTTTAACCAGGAGAGCATACTGAGTGGGGTACCGCTCAATTCCAGATGCATCCTGGGGGAAGGGGGATTGGGAACAGAAGTTGACAAGAGTATTACAGAGGCAGCAGAATAACATTTCATACATTACAACACTTGCAATTGTTCAGAGAGCATAATTACAGTAATGACAAACTTGCAATAGTTATACTACATTCAATACAGGAGCTGCAGCTGCTCCTTGGCTGAGTGTGATGATGGACTTTGGGGGGTGTACTAGTGGAGTTATGGGTGGCACTAAGGCCATGGGTCCAATATAATGGAGACATGGCTGGTAGGGGTCCGCAGCGTGGCCCATGTGTATGGGCACATACAGGTCAGGACCCATTAGAGAGGCCAGGCGAGGAGATAGAGCATGTCCCGGGAGAATGGGATTACTTGCTAGAGTTAGGTGCATACACAGCTGGTGGAGAAGTGGGCATTGAGGAGGAAGTTGAGATGCTGAGAGTTTGAGGTATGTCTAATGTCTGTAGGCAAAACATTCCAAAGTTTGGGCATATGGTATTTGAAAGCGGCTTGTCTTTTGGATTGGCCCATAAATGGGACATGAAAGAGCCTGGAATCGGCGCTCCTGAGGGAGTAGGCTGGCAGTGGCTGGATTGAGAGGGCGTAGTTCGAGATATGACGGAAGGGACTGAGTCCAGTATTTAGCTATAGCCGTAGTGCAGTGGACCTGCCAGCGGGCCTGGAGTGAGGGCAGGGCTAGGGAGCTGTAGAGGATGCAGTGGTGAGTCTTATGTGGACATTCCAGGATGAAGCAACACAAGGAATGGAATAGTGTGTCCAGACTTGCTAGGGAGGAGGGTGGAGCATAGCCATAGATACGTCACCATAGTCAAGTAAAGGGAAAATCATCTTTTGAACAATTTCCTTTCGGGACGATGTGAGGATGCAGTCCTTGTTGCGATATAAGGCACCAAGTCTGGGTTGTAGTTTCTTGTGAATAGAGTCAATGTGTGTGGAGAAATCAAGGTGCTGGTCGAGACAGACCCCTAGATATCGGAAGGAGGTGCATGCCAGTAGGGGGGTCCCGTCCAAGGTTTGGTATGTAGGGCGAGAGGCTAGACGGAAGAGTCTTGCCTGTGAGCCGAATGTTAGCAAGACAATTTTCTTCATGTTTAGGATCAATTGGTTGGAGCGGAACCAATGTTGGACAGTGTTGAAGTCCAAGTTACCCTAACTGGTGCAATAACAAAGTTTTTTTTTCAAAGAATTTCTTTTCTTTTTGTGATAGTGGAATCATATCCTCATTCATACAGGTTCTTATGGGATCTGATACCCTGTGCCAAGGGAAGACTCCATCTGCCTATAGAAGTGCAGGGCCATTGTGGGCTTTGCACTTCAGTGAAGTGATGGATGTAACGAATTCATGGGGCTGTCTGGTGGGCTGCAGAAGCACAGTACTCTGGTCTTTCTGCTTCAGTGTGACCTCAGATACAGATACACAGGGCAAAGAGTGCTTCTGTCAGCAGGGGTGCAGAGGTCCAGGGCTCTGTGCCAGGAGGACAGTTGCCTTTACTATATAGTACCCAGGCCTGTGCAGACAGCCATGAATGTTTCATTCCCTGACTGGCTTGTGTTGTATAACAGCACTATTCCCCCACCCTCACCCCATGTTTCTATGTTTGTTTTACAATCCACTTCCCCCTCCCCAGGACACATTAGGAACAAGTTTTTTTGCTCACTATGTCATTCCTGGTGAAATGTTTGAAATAGATTAATTAATCAATTACTTAATAAAGTCAAAAACCCCATTGAAATGCAATGAACTACAGTACACTTACCTTAGTTTCTCATATTGCAGTCAGTGGTTCCAGCAGCAAAATGTATCTTCAATCAGAGTGTAGATCTTCATCCTGTGAGCTGTTCAGATGAATGAGGGTGTTTGGAGGTGTACTGGGCTGTGGGTGCTGAGTGGGAGGTGTGGGGGGTCAGATCAGTGAGGGACCGTTTTCTTTTTTGCAGGTTTACAAAAAAAAATATCGAAGGACAGTTTCTTTATTTTAGACAGGGATGGTGATTGGAGGGTGCGGGGTGCCTGTAGACATCAAGTAAAAGATAAATCCATTCCCGTGACAGTGATCAGAGGGTGGGGCTGCCACTAGATACCAGGGAAAGATAAATCTATTACGGGGATGGTGATTGGAGGGTGGGGACTGCCATTAGACACCAGGAACAGATAAATCCATTATGGGGATGGTGATTGAATGGTGGGGGTGCCACTAGACACCAGGGAAAGATAAATCAATTTTGTGGTCAGTGATTGGAGGTTGGGGGTGCCACTAGACACCAGGTAATGATAAATCTATTATGGGGGGGGTAAGTCCAGCCCGGTGGCACAGAGGGTTGAGACACTGGATGCCACACCTTATGACATCCTAGTGACCCGGGTTCAGAAATGAGCCTGGGTCATCAGAGGTTGACTTGGGGGGAGGGAGAGGATGTGAGTGATTGCAGACTGGCAGCTCTCCACCTCGGAAGGGAGTATCTCACTTCCTTGGAGCATGGCGGCCCCCTGATGGAAGCCGGAGTGAAGGCTTCATTCTGAGGAGTGCCGGCGTTAGGCCGAGGGAGGGTGGAAGATGCTGGTACTGGAGCTGCAGTGTGCACATGCACCTTCATATGCATGGATCATCACTTCCGGGTCTCTGAGTTAGGACACTTAGAGGAGAAAATGGAGGGAAAACAGGGGCCACCAGAGGATGACACCTCCAGGCCAGGCTCTGGGGTGCACAGGGTGCTACAAGCCCCTGAAAGACCCTAAGTTCCAGTAGGTTGGCTGATGACCAGGGGACCTGCTGCAGGAGGATAAATACAATTGAAAAAAAAATCTATTATCGGGATGGGGATCAGAGGGTGGGGACACCAGGAAAAGATAATATAAGCATGGGGATGGCAATTGGGAGGGGTGCCACTAGACACCAGAGAAATATATAAATCCATTATGAGGATGGTGATTTGAGGGTGGGGATGCCACTAGACACCAGGGAATGATTACTGTATTATGGGGTCAGCGAATGGAGGATGGGGATGGTTCTAGACATCAGGGAATGATTACTGTATTATGGGGTTGGTGAATGGAGGGTACGGAGTGCCACTAGACACTGGGAAAGATAACATAAACATGGGGATGGCAATTGGGGGGCACCATTAGACACCAGGGAAACAGTGACTCACTGCTCTCACCTCAGCCTGTAGCACAAGTTACAGCTGTGGCTATGGAATTCAAGAAAGTCCCACTGTTCTCATACAGAGAACACAGGTGAATGGCTCCTTTCACTAAACTGGGCACCTTGGATTTTGGATTGCCAGAAAATGTATTTCTGGCAACTTTGAAAAAACAGGCATCAGAATCTAGTTAAATGGGTCCCATTTAGCTAGGTTCAGGTGTTTTTTTTTTTTACATACATAATTTGTATGTACTTTTACTGCTTGTAAGTTTAAACAGTCAAAAGAAAATGACATCCATCTCAACTGTTTTTTTCCCCCATGACAAGTAAATCATGCAAATAACCACTCGCGATATGTTTTTTTATACCTTTCATGATAGTTGTTTTTTTTTTACCTTTTGTGATCGTTTTTTTTTTTTTTTTTACCAGTTGCACTGGAACGTTAAGTCAAAAATCTTTATAACTTTCAGCCAGCCCTGTGGCACTGTGGTGTGAGGTGCTGGATGTCACACCTCACACCATGCTGGTGACCTGAGTTCGGGAGAGAGCTCGCGTTGCCATGTATCAGCTGGGGGAGGGCGAGGAGCTGGACTGAGCTGCTGACAGGCAGCTCTCTTTTCCCGGGGAGGTATCTGGAGTCTCCCGGGCTCCTGATTGCCACCGAGTGAAGGCTTGCTGGTAGGACCAAACGCAACGTGAGACTCGGTATAGGCTGGGTTGGGGCAAGGGTCTGTTATGGGGTGCGTGCTTGCCTCCTTTGGACATGCACTTTTGTGATCTGGGGTCCTGGGTTAGGTGGGAGAAAAAAGTAATAAATATTTGCCTCCTCATTGCTGAGTAAGGCAGGAGGTGGCAATGGAGAGCACAAAGTATTATGAAAATAAATTGTTATAACTTTAAAATGGTATAATATTTTTTTTATCAGACCTTCCACACTTGGCATGGGCTCCTTTAACCCTGAAAATTTCATGAAAAAATTCCACACCATGTAGGCTGTAAGTGACAGCATAAAATACAAATATAGTGTATGATGGAATGTTGTTACTGATAAAAATCGGTACCTTTCAAAACATTGTTATGCTGTAGTAGCTATGTCATTGTAGCTGTTATGCTGCACTAGCTACGTAGCCACTACAGCACTACAATATTGAACGTACTAGTGCATGCGCCTTACACGTCCAGGAAATGGCTGTGCCGAAAAGGTGATCGAAGGAAAGTGGCACTGAGAGAAAAAAAAAAAGTAGGACTAATTACTTTTACTGCTTGTTGGGGCATCCTACATTATAAAAAGCAATGGCTAGTTACCTTTTGGTAACAAGCCGTGTTAGTTCATCTCGAGGTTACCACTGGCGACCCAACCTCTCGAGCTGCGCTCTCGAGGTTAATGCAGTTGCCATGGCAACCTCTTGATGAACTAACCAGCTTGTTACCGATAGGTAACTATTCATTATCCTCTGTGTTAAGCATAGGAAAACCAAACATGTTTTTTTTCCATTTTTGGTGCTCTGTATCTCAAAAACTGAACAAGTTTTTGTCACGAAACATTTCACATCTTGAGACTCTGGTAGCCTGACCACACAGGCCAAACTTTAGTTTATTTCATTGAAGAAAGCAAAAGTTATTAAGGTGCAAAATTTAAATGGGCTACTCAACTGTAACTATAGGGCACGGCAGCACTCTTATAATATATATATATATATATATATATATACACACACACACACACACACACACACACACACACACACACACACACACATATATGTTCTAAGTTTTTTGCATCGGTAAATGTTCAGTTAAAAAAGTTCTGTTCTTCCTCTTTTGGCCAGTAGTTGGTGCTGTATCTGTCTCATGGTCTTTCGCTGTTACCCACTCACCACGTCTCTCTTTCTTTTTCTGTTTCTGTCCTATGTTTCTTGTTTCTCTCTGAGTTTAATTTACCCAGTCCCACTGCCTGCCATGAGATGGGATGAACACTTCTGAAATTTACAGAGAGACAAAGGAGCCAACTGGAGCAGAGTGAGTAGTGAAGACCAAGACTTCTGGTAATTTACAAGTGATCAGTAAGTTGCGCGGTCCCACTACATATGTTTTAAGCACAGTGGGGGCTACACACTATTGTGGGCTAGGTATGCATGAGACACAAGTACTAGGACTGCGTTGCTCTACACCTAGGGACAGGTGCAGGGGGCGCAGTATGCACAACCATCCACCTCCATAGGGCACCTGTCCGCAGCCCTCCCCAGCATGCAGCTGTGCAGTAACAGTTCAAGGAACACAGGTGGGCATCCAATCAGATGCCCATCCAAGGTCACAGACTGGATCCCCTGCTCCATGCAAGCAGATGATTCTGGGGAGGTGCAGGACCAGAAAATGTACAAAGTATGGGCAAGTGCCTGAATGGCTGTCCCCAGCCCTCCCTGTCAGCATGATGGGCTGGGGCAGCACAGGGGGGATTCCCTGTCCTGCCGCAGCTGGTTGGTTTCATTGGGAGGTGCACGCAAAATATACAGCAGGGTCCCCACTGCTGTATCCTATGCCCCCCCTCACCAGGCATTCCATGTCTTTGTGATGGTGCCAAGTCTGGACACCCCCCCAGACATGCCCCTGGACTGGCCATGTGTGTAGTTGAGAGACTGGCTGAGGATCAAGTGCACAAGGGGTGCACAGCCCTTCTGTGAATGCTGCCAGCAGTCTGCTTCACCCCCAGTTCATGGCACTCAGATTTAGGGTTGCCTAAATGCTGTGGATGCACAGCATGCAGCAACCTGCAGTTCTGCGCATAGACCACAGTATTAGTACTTTTTAACCATATTGATAGTTTAAAAAGAAAATGAAACCTCTGCTCTGAGTGGCTTTTTAGAGAAGCGTGCAGCCAAGCACATGCATCTCATAACTGTAAATGAAAGAGAGAGAGTTGTGAAACTGCATACAACATGCTTTAGAAAAAATGTTGCAGTTTGGGTTCTGGATAGTTGGGCTCTGTATTTGGGGAAGGGGAGCTAAGGAGCAAGGGATTTTGAGAAGCCCATGATAGTTTCAAAATGTAGGGGAGGCAGTGTTTTTTTTGTGTTTCTGAGGCCAAGCTGGTGGTGAACCTTCATACAGTGATGTTGTAATGGGATAACATCACTATTGAAGGACAGCATCAACCAATCAAAAGCCAGAAACTGTTCTTACTGTTGTATAATAGACAGCAAAAGCCTGCTGCCAAATGGTCCTTGTTGAAGATGTGATGAACTGCTTGCTCACTTGCAACATATGTTTGGGGGTTAGCCACTCCTATCCCATATCTGATCTGACTTCCAAAACAAATATAATATTTTAAGAGGCGTAACAGTCCCACTCCCTCCTCTTGTGTTAATCAATCAAGATAAATTTATATTTATTGGTTAGGCAAACTGAGGAGACACCCCACTTTTACAGTGACAACCAAACATGAAACAGTACAAACAGCAATACATTATACTGTAAGTTCAGAGCATACACACTAACATATTAATCATCATCTGTAACAGTCACAGTGGCTGTACAGTAAATGTGATATCAAAGCTTTAAAATCAGAGATGGACAACATAATTTTCAATTTTGCAGTTTGTATCCAGGTGTGAGGAACAGAATGAATTCATGACGAAGTATCCATTTCACTATGACTTCTAGAGAGGAAATGTGAAACTATATCATGTGTATGCAATCTAAGGTCACTGTCTTTTATATACACATCGGTCAAGTAAGACGGGACTAAGCCGCATAAGATTATGTACAGAAATGTGTACCAATTCAGTAGCCTTCTGGATGTTAATGAAAGCCACTAAATGTGGAATTTAACACACAGTGCTGAGTCTGCCAAGGTAGGCCACTAATGAATCACAATGAACTGTGATACAGAGGGTCTAGAGAGTTCCAAAGGGTAGTAGAAGCATTTTTGTAGACACTATTACCGTAACCTGTTTCTATTCTCTCTTCCCATCCAAGGTCCTCAAGAGAATGGTCTCTGACCAACTTGTCAAATACCTGGAAAAATTAATTGCCCAGTGTGTACAGCAGCATGACTTTCAGGAAGCTACACAGCACCAACACAGTGCTGTTGGAATGCACTAACTATGTTCATGAAGCCTTGACAACAGTGACCACGTTGGAGCTATATAGTTTTTGACCTGGTCAAGCATAAGCTCCTGCTTAACAAACTCCTTGGCCTGGGTTTGTCACAGAACACAGTTGACTGGTTCCATAACTATCTCACCAATTGCTCCCAGCATGTGAAGATTGATAAATCCTTGTCTGACACTAAGGGAGTATCTGTTGGTGTCGCCCAGGGCTTCATCTTGTGCCCATTCCTATTTGGCCTCTTCATAAGCCAACTGCCCTATGACTGTCAGATAGCCAAGGTACTACTCTATGCCAATGATGCTGTAATATATTCCAAAAACGACTTTGACAGCCTCACTGCCACTCTCCAAAGTAACTACAGGTCACTTGAAAGCTGCTTCTTCAATAACAAACTGGTCCTCAATTACAAAAAAAATGAAGATCATGCTCTTCTCTTGCCTCCCACAGAAGAGGAAAGTTCCACCCTTTTTAATTCAAAATGGGCAGGGACAAAACATTGAACAGGTGCAGACCTTCAAATACCTTGGAGTATCTTAGTGTGACACTTTATCTTTTGCCCCAGTGCTGACAGTCAGTCTGGTGGCCATAGTTAATAGAAGACTGGGTACCCTGTACTGTAACTGGAACAATCTCACTGGGAATGCTAGATACCTTATTGTGGGCACCTCCATTCTGTCACTTATAGATTATGGCCTCCTTGTCTACACAGCTGCCTGTGACATGGTGCTAGACAGAGTATAGCTGATCTGTAATAAGGTATGCCATTTTGCACTTGGTGCAGATAACCACACTCATAGTTGTACCCTTTACACACTCACTAACTGGCTACTTTTACCTTGCAGGATAAAGCTCCACTCCTGTTCGCTAGCCAAAAAAGGTGCTCCTGGGCCCAACACTCTCTGCTTTAACAAATTGCAGCTGTACCATCTTGAACCAGTACAACACTAGGAATATGGCCAGGAATGTCCTTAAGCCTCCTTTCCAGAGTACTCAACTGGGCAAGCAGTCAGTTGCAGTCAGAGCCACTAATTGGTTAACTGCTTGATATTCTGCTAAATCTCCCCAAGATTAATTAAAGAGGTCTTTGTAGTTTGTCCTTGCAGGCCAATGCAACTGTGACCATTAACCTGCTTTGTTCAGTTTTTCTCTATACATATTCTGTAACTTTCTATACAATGATCTACATGGATTTTTTCAAAGCTGTATGTAATTATTCTGGCTTAAGTTCTCTGAGTCTGACTCTGCTGCATTTCCACTAGAATGACTTATTGTATTTGTAATGTTTTTTATGACTATGTAGTTGACATGGAACCTTTGTAAATGAGCACTTGTGCTCAAAGTTAATCTATAAAGTTTTCAATTAATAAATGCGTAAACTAAAAACCTAGCTTGGAAAGGAAAAGCTGTTTTCTAACAAAGGTACTAAAGGTGGCCCTATTTCAATAAAAAAGAATAATAGTTTCTTTAGCTTGCTCAACAAATCAGACTATGGCTTATAAATTCTAGAATATTATCTAAAAAGATAACCAAATATTTATACATGTCTACTGATGTCAAGTCCACTCCATTATTGGCAGTGACTATCAAATCCATTACATTGTTTTAATTAGATTTGCTAAATAGCACCCATTTTTTGTTTACATTGAGAAATGTTTATCTTAGGCTGAACGTCATCTTTAACAAACCTCTATAGACATCAGCAATATGGCTTCTTTCAGAGGCACTAGGACTTCAGAGGCTCCTGTTAGCAAACTGGAAATCTGGGAGATTTCCCATCCTGGGAGAATGGTTTAACCATATGAGCATAGTGGCTAATAATGAAAGAATCTGCTACTCTCTTTTGGATAAACCAGAAGTCTTCAAATGTATTTGGAATTACTTCCTAAATCTGTACAAAACCACTTAGTATAATTAACCTTTTTCTTAAAATACTTGATCCCTTGTCCAAAGACACTATGCTTTATTACAATTTTAAATATTTTAGTTGCACAAATTTGCTGATTTCAGTATTTGCCTTAAGGTAAGGATAACCAGTTCATACTTTTATGGTTTACAGTTTTATTAAACATTTGTGCCTTGTTCTTATGTTTCAGCATTAAGTTTGTAGCATTTTAATTGGAAAACAATAAATATTTAATAAAAACAGCAGTGCCCAATCAGGCCCCCCAAGGGCCAGGAAGTACAGAAAACAGCACCAGGAGATCCTGGTGACCTGACGTCAGCATGAAGCTCTGACATGATACCAAAGAGGGGTTGACCAGGCACCAGAACTAAGAAGTTGCTCCAGGTCAGGCCTCAAAAGACCCAAACCTGGCACTGACACCAGAACCAGACCCAGCATCCAGCACCAGCAACCCAGCAAGCACTGAAGTGACTGGCAGTGGAACCTGCCTGTCCCACTAAGTGACGCAAGGTGGGGGTGAGGCCAGTGAGACAGGAGTCAGTGGCACAGTCACCAGCAAGGGCAGAAGGCTTTTGCTGGAGTCAAACACTCTGCCTGTCTTGACAGCCCTGCCAGTGGTCCAGTGCCACTAATCCCAAAGGGCCAGGGACTGGGTCTACAAGGAGAGACACCAAACCTTATGCTGCACCCACTGCTCCAAGGAGCTGCCCAGAGGTGGAACTGCCTACCAGGGTCCCCACTTAAGGACAGAGGGGGGACTCCTGACCTGAGTCCTCAACACCCCAGAACCAAAGCCCCCCAGTGACATAAACTACACCAACAAGGGCACAATGTCCCAGGAGACTGAGAGTCTCATGGTAGACCTACCAAGCGCGGGACCTCAAGTGGTACTGCTTCTTTCTCCTCTGAAAGGAAGAAGAAGAACTCAAGACTGAGCATCACCAAGAACCCTACCGAAGTCAAGAACAGGCCCACCCACTTGTGCATCAAAGGACTGTCCTTCCTACTGAGCACAGGACCATCCATGGTCAGAACCCTTCCCCAATGGGAAAGTGGACTGGACATGGCCCCACTGCTGTAGCAGCCTGTCTGAAGGCTCCCTACTTTCATCCTGCATACCCATTGAGTGTAGACTCGGTAGGGCTGAGAGAAAACCTAACAGAAATATTTACATAAAGTCACTAAAACTGATACAAAAAATAGCAAGCTCTAGCTTTACAAACTAAAACAGCAAGAACTGAAAGCGGCTGTCATATAGATGTGAAGTTCTGAGTCCTGGAGGGTGTGACATCATCACTGAAGTGCACCTGATGGTGGGAAAAAAGGAACCAAGGTGGCTGGGGGTTGCTGCCGAAGTAAGCCTAGTGTCACAAGCTACTCTCATGGTGCCAGGCATGTGGCTCTGAAAATGGCCACTGGATACAAAAATGGTAATCCACATGGCAGCACCATAGCATGATGACAGGAACAATTCATGTGACATGCTGATCATGATTAATGTAACAGTTCAAAAGACAGAACTGTAAGGCAGTATGAATCTGGAGCAATCACATTGCAGTATTTAATGAAGCAAAAAGTGCTGTATATAATAACTGCATTACTATAGCACCATGACCTGATTGTGGTTCTTATACAGTTGTCTTTGTTCATTATTGTTTTTCCTTTGTCAGAGAAAAGAGGTTAAAGGGGTGTCATGGTGTGAGCTGGGGAAGCCATTGTCACCATTATTATGGATCATCATAGACAGATTTTCAAGTGGATAAGACAGAATATACCTGACACGAAGCAGCACTACAATATGTGGCATGTTGCCAAGAGTGAGTGAGTGATGTGGGAGCTTCCCCATGGACCTGGGACATCCAGGCAAGAGAAAACAGTAGCTAGAAAGGACTTGGGTCAGATATTTCAGTCAGGCCAAAGCATTCTAGCCAAGAGGACCTTAGTGCAAATAAGGCTAAATATTTTGTATTTGTAACAGAAAGAAAAAAAAAACCTGACAGTTACTTTAATCTTATTGGAAACATGTATTGCTCTTATCTGTCACCATCATGGCGTAGCTGACTGAGTTATCATGCCTCAGCCTATGCGGCATTGTTTACCAGAAACATGTCTTATTTTTTCGTCTGCTAGAGAATACCTACTTATTTTTCTTTTGCCTATAGCAATTTACTTGCATATTTTTTCCTTTATCTACTGGAAATCACCAGGTAGAAAATGCCTTGTTAACTCATTCAGGCCTAGATACGTCTGTAGGTGGCGTCTGAAAGCATAGCCACTCAGGACAATAACGCCTGTAGAAGTACTCAACTGACTTTCACTCAGGCCTAGAAACGTCTGAGGAAGTCAACAGTTTTTACCTAACTATTAAACAAACCGAATTGCTTAGAATTGATTGCATAGCACCGTTAGAAAGGTAATTTTGCTCTGACCAATTTTGCTGCTGATACTTTGTGTCTATCATGTATACTTTAGGAGTTATTCATATTTGTTTAAGGTAAGGTGTGCATGGCTAACATCGGTCTCTCAAGCCTCACATAAGCACCTTGAATAAATCTGAAAAAAAAACCCAGTTGTTTGGAATTTCAGCTACTATAAAATAAAAACTAAATGGATTACAACTGATTGCATAGCACCATTAGAAAGGTTATTTTGTGCTGAATAATTTTGCCACTGATACTTTGTGTCTACCATATATACTTTAGGAGTTATTCGCATTTGTTTAAGGTATGGTGTGCATGGCTGACATTTGTCTCTCATGCGTCACCTAAGCACCTTGAAAAAAATCAGTTGTTTGGAATTTCAGCTAGTATAAAATAAAAACTAAATTGATTACAACTGATTGCATAGCACCATTGGAAAGGTAACGTTGTGCTGAACAACTTTGCCACTCATACTTTGTGTGTAGCACTTACGGTTCAAGAGGTATTCACATTTGTTTGTGGCATGCTGATTATGGCTTGATTTTGCTTAGAAAGGTCCAGGATGCAGTGCTAGGAGTATGTAGGGCACAAGTGGTGGAAGTCTCAAAGAGCTCCTGTGGTGTGAATGAGTTAAACTTAGCCCAATGACATTACTTGGGGGGGAAAAAAATAAGTCAGTTTCTAGTACCACTTGCCGGAACATACAAGACCATTTTTCGTCATACCCACTAATGGTAATTTCTATGTTTCCACTTTGGGCAAGTCCCAGGCTGGAAAAAAACTCTGAGACAACACTTACAGGTATGATGATCTCCCTGTCAGCACCATGATGCTCTGGGGGCAAGCTCTAGAAACATGGCCACCATGTGAGTTAGTCTCAGCAGGTCTCAGCTGGACATTGCTGATGGGTCACAGACAGAGGAATTGGTAAGAAAATGATCAGCTGTGAGCTTATGGCATTTTTCAGCTGTCTCATGCAGAAAAGACTAACGATCATAGGCTACAGGCCAAGAAAGATCGCTTTTGGAGAGAATATTTGCTTTGTTTAGGCTTAGCCAAGATAACTGCTTTATGATAGCAATACTAGATTATAATGTGCACATGGGATGATTATTTTTACTTACTGCTGTTAGGAATATGAGACAGCCATTTTTGCTTATTGTTTATTGTTACTACACGAAATACAAACTATCCTATGCTATATGTTATTTTTCGATAAGAATTGCTTGTAGTTTGGTAGCATTGGAATAAAAACCTTGGATCTGTCCCCAGAACTCCTCAGATTGTCTTTGTAAATATAGGAATAGATGACACATTTGTATCCTAAGAACCATGGCTTTGGCATTGGTTCTGATACTGGTTTGGACCCAAATTCTAGGTACTGTCTGGTATTGGTTCTGACCTGGTTACAAAATGCCACCAGGAACAGGTTTTCATACAATCTAAAAGTTAATCTGGAGGATCCAGGGTCAATTGGAAGGATCGGTCTTAGTGCAGGGGTCCAGCATCCTGAAAAAGATCTGAGTAAGACTTGTGTGGTTTAGACATATACCATTAATACAGCAATAAAACTCACTGTTCTTATATGCCTTTTATTCAACCTACCTGTAGTCAGTCCTGCCCAGGTGCAACTGCAGTGTTGAACCATTTTTCCTTATTTGCAGTCCTCACCAGAGTCTAACTGCAGTATTAAACTATTTGCCCTTCTTCTCTTCCCTGCAGTCTCCTCCCCCGGGTGTAACTGGTATGTTTACCTATTTATCTTTATTCCCTCACCTGCAGCCCCCAAGAGCAACTGTGCTGTTAAATTGCTTGCTTTAATTTGTTTCCCTGCAGTGCAGTTTTTGTACTTGGTTGTCTAAATTGCATTTTATAGTTTCACTGCACTCTAGTCCCTCTCCCTCAATCTTTTGGTATGTTTACTAACTTTGATTTGAGTGGGTTGTTTCTTGTTTTTGAAATGAATATTGTGATAAGTGTCAATGCATACAGTTAAGAGAATTGTGGTTGTGTTCTTAAACTTACTTTTGTTGCTGTTCTGTTTGACTGTCTATCCTTGAGCAAACTGTATGTAATTTTTAAACTGCATTTTTATGTTGATTGTGCGCATGCGCAAGAAACATGTTGTGGCAGGTTTCTGCAGAAGCAGGTTGTGGAGGCGTGGCACTGTTGTGCCTAATGCCCCCACAGCCTGCAAAGGCTTGTCCCCTGTCCCCCAATGCCGTGGCACGCTGCTGCTGACACTAGTTCAGCCAGCAGTGCCACAGCTTTAAAACAAATTAGCCGCTGCAATCAGGGGCCCCTTCGTCATTGCAGCGTCAGCCATCCGCTGCAATGAGGGAGCGACCCGTCATTGCAGGGCGGGATGTAGCATCTGTGGTAGTGTTTGTGAACATGGCGGCAGCTTGCTGCCGTATTCACAAACAATATGTACCTCCAATGTTTATTTTGCAGACGGGGAGCCCACCCCGCCGGCAGAAAGGAATCCCCCTTTGATGTTGTTTGCCGACAGGAGTGCCCAGTCCCGCCGCAGAAATAAACTCTTTTGTTGTTTGCTGATGGGGTGCCCAATCCCGTTGGCAGAAAGAATCCCCTTTGTTGTTTGCTGATGGGGGTGCCCAATCCCCATCGGCAGAAATAAATCCCCTTTTGTTGTTTGCCGGCAGGGTGCCCAATCCCCGTCGGCTGTCTCCCAGACTCCGGTGGCATGCTGGGGCCCACCCCAGCATGCCCCATGCCCCAAAATGTGGAAAGCGTCCCGCAACGCTTTCTTGTACCTGAAAGAAAGGAACGGTCCCCGAGTCTCCCCGCACCCCCACAACCCACACCCACCCACTGTGCAGCCAGCCTCCCCACTCCCCTCACCCCATACTTACTCCGGAGCACGGCGATGATCTTCGCTGGACCGGACCACGCCTGCACTCTTCAAAGCCGACCGCGAACTGAGGAAATGCCGTAAGCTGTATAATGTAATGAATAGGGTTTTTTCAACTTTAGTGCATATCTCTGGCATTTTTAGGAATTTTTTCACCAAATTTTCAACATGGGGTTTTTGGGACCCCTCCTCATGAATTCTTGAACTGTCATGGCGTTAATCGGCCCGGAAAGGTGGTTTCGCGGTCACTGTGCAGAATCACCCTTCGGGGCTGATTAAAGAAATGACAGTGCCAGTGTTCATGAGGTGGGCTCTCAAAAAGCCTATGTTGCAAATTTGGTGGAAAAAATCCAAAAAATGACTGTTTTACGAGTGTGCGTTGCATAGTTGCTATGTACGCTCGTAACTTCGCGAATGTACAATATTTTCATGCCAGATTTTCAACATTGGCATTTTGTCACACCTCCTTGTGAGCAGTACAGCTGTCATTGTTCACATCCTGGCTGAAATGTGTTTTCGCACTTCCGGCGCAGAATAGCGCGGTCGCTGTGGGAAATCAGTGTTCAGGACAGTTTAAGAAAATGACAGTGACACTGTTCATGAGTAGAGGTCCTAAAATGCCTATGTTGAAAATTTGGTAATGATACTCCTTAAAATGACTGTGTTATGAGCATGCATTGTGTAGTTGGCAGGCACGCTCGTAACTTCGCGAATTTCTAATATTTTCAATCCAGATTTGCAACATTGCCATTTTCCCAGACCTTCTTATGAACAGTACAGCTGCCATTTTTCCCATCCTGGTCAAAATGTGTTTTTGCACTTCCGGCACAGAATAGAGCGGTCGCTGTGGGAAATCACTGTTCGGGACAGATTAAGAAAATTACAATGGTACTGTTCATGAGCAGAGGTCCTAAAATGGCTATGTTGAAAATTTGGTGATGATAGCCCATCAATGGACTGTTACAAGTGTGCGTTGCGCACTTTCCACGCACCCTTGTAACTTCGTAGATTTGTAATATTGTCACACCACATTTCCAACAGTGCCATTTTTTCACACCTCCTTATAAGCAGTACAGCTGTCATTTTTCACATCCTGACCGAAACGTGTTTTCACAGTTCCGGCGCAGAATAACATGGTCACTGTGGGAAATCAGTGCTCGGGACAGATTAAGAAAATGACAGTGGTACTGTTCATGAGCAGAGGTCCAAAAATCCCTATGTTGAAAATTTGGTGACGAAACTCCATAACATGACTGTGTTACAAGCATGCGTTGAACTGTTTCCACGCAACCTTGTAACTTCGCAAATTAGTAATACTGTCACGCCACATTTTCAACAATGGCATTTTTTCAACTCCTTATGAACACTGCAGCTGTCATTTTTCACATCCTGGCTACAATATGTTTTTATACTCCTGCGGACAATAGCACTGTCACTGTGGGAAATCAATGTTTGGGACAGATTAAGATTGACTGAGTGAGAGGGGGGAGTGACCGAGCTCAACTGAGCTCTGTCAAGACTGCTGCGGATTTGTTTGTGGCAGACAAAGGCCCCAACACAAGAGCCCAGAACAAAAGGGCAGCCTGCAGCACTGGGAGAAACGGAACGAGAGCGAGTGAGGGAGGGGGAGGAGCGACCACTGGCAAGGTCAGGACTGCTGCAGATTTCTTTTGTGGGCAGAAAAGGCATCGATACAGGAATAGGGGCCCAGTAAAAAGCCAGCCTGCAGCAGTGGGAGAAACAGTACGAGTGAATGAGACAAGGGGACTTAGTGAGCTCAACGGAGCTCTGTCAGAGCTGCTGGGATTTCTTTGTTGGCAGAAAAAGGCGCCAATCCAGGCAGGAGCCCCATATAAAAGGGCAGCTTGCAGCGCCAGGACAAACAGAATGAGTGATGAGAGCTCTGTTGGGACAGCTGCAGATTTCTTTGTGGGCAGACAAAGTTGCCAACACAGCCAGGAACTCCATGCAAAAGCGCAGTCTGCGGCGCCAAGAGAAACAGAATGAGTGAGTGACAGAGCAATAGTGAGTGAGCTCAACGGGGGTCTAGTGTGACTGCTGCAGATTTCTTTGTGGGCAGAAAATGCGGCAACGCAGGCAGAAGCCCAGTACAAAAGGCCAGCTTGCAGCGCTGGCAGAAACGGAATGCGAGAGTGACAGAGGGGGAGTGAGCGATCTCAGTGGAGCTGTGTCGGGACTGCTTCAGATTTCCTTCTGGCCAGAAAAGGCCACCAATGCAGGCAGGAGCCCAGTACAAAAGGGTAGCCTGCAGTGCCAGGAGACACAGAATGACCACGTGAGGGAGGGGGAGTCAATGAGCTCAACGGGGCTTTGTTGGGACTGCTGCAGATTTGTTTGTGGGCAGAAAAAGGCAGCAATGCATGCAGGGGCCCAGTACAGAAGGGCAGCCTGCAGTGGCACGAAAACCAGAATGAGCGAGTGAGTGAGCTCAACAGGGCTGTATTGTAACTGCTGCAAAGTTCTTTGTGGGCATAAGAAGGCAGCAAAGCAGGCAGGAGCCCAGTAGAAAAGGGCAGCCTGCAGTGCTGACACAACAGAATGAGCGAGTGAGAGAAGCAGAGTGAGCAAGCTCAACGGAACTCTGTTGGGACTGCCATAACATGACTGTGTTACAAGCGTGCGTTGAACTGTTTCCATGCACCCTTCTAATTTCGCAAATCTGTAATACTGTCACGCCACATTTTCAACAGTGGCATTTTTTCACAACTCCTTATGAACACTACAGCTGTCATTTTGCACATCCTGGCTAAAATATGTTTCTGCACTCCTGCCGCACAATAGCACAGTCACTCTGGGAAATCAGTGTTTGGGACAGATTAAGATCGACCGAGTGAGAGGGGGGAGTGGCCGAGCTCAACTGAGCTCTGTCGGGACTGCTGTGGATTTGTTTGTGGGCAGGCAAAGGCCCCAACACAAGAGCCCAGTACAAAAGGGCAGCCTGCAGCACTGGAAGAAACAGAATGAGAGAGCGAGTGAGGGAGAGGGAGTGAGCGAACTCACCAAAGCGCTGTCAGGACTGCTGCAGATTTCTTTATGGGCAGAAAAAGGCGTCAATACAGGCAGGGGCCCAGTACAAAAGAGCAGCCTGCAGCGGTAGGACAAACAGTGCGAGCGAGTGAGACAAGGGAACTTAATGAGCTCAACGGAGCTCTGTCAGGGCTGCTGGGATTGCTTTGTGGGCAGAAAAAGGGGCCAATGCAGACAGGAACCCCGTACAAAAGGGCAGCTTGCAGCACCAGGACAAACAGAATGAGCGATGAGAGAGGGAGACTGAGCGACCTCAACGCAGCTCTGTCAGGACAGCTGTGGATTTCTTTGTGGACAGACAAAGGTGCCAATGCAGCCTGGAGCCCCATACAAAAGCGCAGTCTGTGGCGCCAAGACAAACCGAACGAGCGAGTGACAGAGCTATACTGAGTGAGCTCAATGGAGCTGTAGTGTAACTGCTGCAGATTTCTTTGTGGGCAGAAAATGCGGCAACGCAGATAGGAGCCAAGTACAAAAGGCCAGCTTGCAGCGCCGGCAGAAATGGAATGCAAGAGTGACAGACGGGCAGTGAGCGAGCTCAGTGGAGCTTTGTCAGGACTGCTTCAGATTTCTTTCTGGCCAGAAAAAGCCGCCACTGCAGGAAGGAGCCCAGTACAAAAGGGCAGCGCCAGGAGACACAGAATGAGCAAGTGAGGGAGGGGAGTCAGTGAGCTCAATGAGGCTTTGTTGGGACTGCTGCAGATTTGTTTATGGGCAGAAAAAGGCAGCAATGCATGCAGGGGCCCAGTACAAAAGGGCAGCCTGCAGTGGCACGAAAACCAGAATGAGCGAGTGAGTGAGCTCAACAGGGCTGTATTGTAACTGCTACAAATTTCTTTATGGGCATAAGAAGGCAGCAACGCAGGCAGGAGCCCAGTAGAAAAGGGCAGCCTGCAGCGCCGGCAGAACAGAATGAGCGAGTGAGAGAAGGGGAGTGAGCGAGCTCAATGGAGCTTTGTCAGGACTGCTGCAGATTTCTTTGTGGGCAGAAAAAGGCACCAACACAGACAGGAGCCCAATACAAAAGGGCAGCCTGCAGCGCCAGGAGAACCAGAATAAGTGAGTGAGACAGGCGGACTGAGCAACCTCAACGGACTTCTGCCGGGACAGCTGTGGATTTCTTCTTGCGTAGAAAAAGCCACCAACACAGGTAGGAGCCCAGTACAAAAAGGCAGCCTGCAGTGCCAGGAGACACAGAATGAGTGAGTGACACAGGGGGAGTGAGCCACCTCAGTGGAGCTCTCTCGGGACAGCTGCGTATTCCTTCCTTGGCAGAACAAGGTGCCAACGCATGCACCAGCCCAGTATAAAAGAGCAGCCTGCAGCACTGGGACTAACAGACTGAGCCACTGACAGAGGCGCACTGCGCGAGCTCAACAGACCAACGCAATCAACATTCGGCATTGAAAAATGTTTGTTAGCTTTATTACATTCCCCCCCCAACCCCAACCTTCCATATTGAAACTGTTGTGTTTGGCTGCGTAATTAATCATTTTAAACTGCAAATTGTGTGCTATAGTGTCTTAGTTAAGTTGTCTCTGTTTACTGTAATCCATTCTTCCTCCCCTTGATCAGAATTGGTATGGTTGCCCATCTGCGTTTCACTCAGTTGTGTGTATTTTTTACCTACATTTTTGTACTACTTTATCCCATATTGAGTTTTGAACCTAAGTGTGGGTGCTTTTGGGATGAATTTTATTTTTGTTCGTTTTCTGTATTTAGGAAACGTGTGCACCTTCTTATTACCTTTTATCAATACTGCAGCCCTCCCATTGTTGAGTTGCATACACTTTTTTCCAGTTACTCCTCCCCCCACCAATTGTTGCTATAGTATTTAAGTTTCTGCTTTTGGCCAAACTGTAATGTTTTGAGTCATTTACACTTATTAGTGTAACCCCCATTTCAGGACCCTCTGAACTGTGTAGCATTTTCTTTACTTTACTCACCCACTAACAGGTTACAAACTCCTCATACTAAATCAAATTCAATTCCATTAGGTCTAGGTCACTTAATTTATTTATTAAATCCTGGCCTTTACTGCAATAAAGGGGGAACTAGGTAAGCACATGAACAGGAGAAAACTAAATATAACAGAGTCAGAGGACTCTACTAAACATTACAGTAGACCCACAAGTTCCCATCCCCCTGACCTGAGACCTCAGACCAAGTTATAGGGATTCCACAAACTATTATCACACCTGCCAAGGGGTAAAATTTGGAAGCAGTGTAGCACAGTGGTTTAAGGCTCTGAGCTGCAAATCTGGTGACATCCAGCAGACCAGACCTGGGTTTGAATCCCACAGCCTCCACTTGCATACTGTGTGACCCTGAGCAACTCACTTAACTTCCCTATGCTCCCAGGTCACTTCTGTAAAAGAGCTTTCAGCTTAGTGTGCTACTCCTGGTTAAATAACTAAATAAAAAAAAAAAATTATAAAACACACAATGCAGGACCACTGATAGTTCACCCAGTTTCTACATCACATGAAAATCAGTTTTAAAATATGGCAAGGCAAGAACTGAATTAAAAAACAAACAGGCAGGACTGAGTAAACACTTCATAAGAGAAATCTGGGAAGATTTATACAAATCACAAATATATTATTAAACAATGAAAAGTCAGTAAAAAAATTGAAATGGTTGAACTTTTAGATTTAAGATTTACTATTAAACAACAGTTGAAATTTCAGAAGATCTCATCTTCCCAAACCGAAAGAAAAGTCAATGACTCACTGATCTCCACTTCGCAAACAGAATGAAAAGCTAGATGTCTCACCCAAGTAAGGGTTTCACTATACCGCCTTGAAGGCGAACAGAAAAGAAAGCACCTCTAGATATGTCAGAACTGGCAGTTAAAATACAGTGCCTTAACCTGTTCAGGAATAAAGTCAAGACTGTCTTCATTCAGGTTTGCATTAGGTACTGATGCAGCAGTACTGCAGTGCCAGTATCCAAAAAGGAACTACTGTACATTGGCTTATAGAAAAGACAGGGAGTGGGGTTGATTCCATTGCACCATATTCAGATTACTTAGCCTGTTACTGAACATACAGGAGTGTTATCATAGACTGTCACCTATTTTTTAACTCTGAACATATTGGGGTGTGAGATCTCATTTGTATGGGGGTACTGGACAGATATTTTTACATTATGCTAATATTGTAGCGATTTGTGGAAATGTAGGAATGTTAGCCCTCTGATTTTACACACATACAGTACTTAATATTTACTTTTAGTTACCCTATCTTGGGGAGGGTGGCAGTTATATTTCATTGTGGTTCTATCCAGAATCCTTGGAAATGTTACTACGCAGATATCAGTAAGGTTAAATAGTGTCACATTTTTGCTCTGTAGGTATTAGGATACATGATCCCTTTTACTTGGGATTTCATGACAGGTTGAATTCCTTTGGGGAACAATTGCAGTGACTGATGTAAATGAAGGTTCATTAGGAGTGTGTGTGTGTGTGTGTGTGTATCTCCTTAAAGCTACTTATCCCCCCCCACATTATGGGGATGTGGGGTGGGGTAGGTTGTCTTGTTTGTTTTAAGAGGAAATAAATTAAATGTTTATCTCTTTTTCAGATTCCCTAGACACTTCTGGTACATCAAGATGTTAAACACTGAAAATGTATTGACATCAGTACATATCAGGCTACACGGTCTTAATTCCTTGGTGGTCCTCGACAAGAGTTTTTTGTTTGACACTAACACTGTCAATTTATATTTAAATTATCACTTATAAAGTCCTGTCACTACATTAGAGGTTTTTGAAGTTTATGGGACATGATATCTAGCTGGGGAGTGTAGCTGGGTGATAGGTCCAGCTAAGTTTCACACATCATACAGTGTGCACTGACGTTTTTAAGACAGCTTTACTGGTAATTTCTTGTCTATAATGCATACATTGAAACTTCTTGGAGTCCTAAGGAAATCTTAGTATGTCTTTAATCTGGATGGGGTTGTTTTTCAGTAAACACATCCTTATACACACTGTGACACTCATAGATTTAAGAGTCTTGTGCTCCAGCAGTGTTATCCTATGTCAATTAAATTTATATGCAGTAGGATTCTTTGTATGTGTTTTGCACCAAGCGCCTTTGACTCTGGGACACTCCTAGATGAAGGTAACATGGTACAGTCAGACCTGGTTTATCCATGCCTCATTAGTCCGTATGTCTGACTTTCTGAATGAGACACAATGCAAATGGATTTTTTTCTCATGTTAATTACCTCTTTAACACATAAAACTGAGAATCCGAATCCGTTTGCATTTGTCTTTAACTAGTCTAATTAATTCCTATTCACTGTGACCTACTTAATCCATTTTTTCTTGTGCTTTGGAGGCAGTGCGAACAGGTTTGTAACAGACTGTTAATCACAAACTCTCTTAATCCCCTCTTAATCCCCTCCAGCGTGTTACCTCAGCGGAGACCAACACTTCCAATAACTGCATTAGTGTACTCTCTTGTTCTGCTGGTTCCGCCGTTTTAAGTAAAGTAAAGACATGTTTTAATTAAATTAATTTGTGAGTACAACAGATTTTAAACATTTCCCCTCACCAGCTGCTTACCCTGCCAGAATATGCCCAACCCGATTGTTCGGCTACCCGGCTAGCAGTCAGTGAAGTGAGCCTCTCGATCTGTTCTGTTTTTCTCCGCTCCCTGCCCCGGTGTGGTCATGGCTCCATTTCTCACATTTTCCCCAAGTCCCGTTCTGACCATGTTCTCTAAGCATACCTGGAAAAAACAAATGTTTACATTCCCCCGATTGTTCTTGTAGAATATCCCCAAATCCATCGTTCGGCTACACAGCTATCAGTCAGCGATGTGAGCCTCTCGATCTGTTCTGTTTTATTCCACTCCCTGCCCTGGTGTGGTCACGGCTCCATTTTTCACATTTTCCCCATTGGCATTTTGAAATTTCTCCTCCCTCAATCTGTTCTGTTTTTCCTCCGCTCCCTGCCCCACAAACCATTCTAAAAAAAGATTTAAATGTAAATGTATGAGTTAACCTTTTACTGGATTTAATGACAGCACATGGAAGGGAAAAGGGTATTCTGCCTCTTCAAACCACTTTACAAGTCTCATTCTGACCATGTTCTGAAAGCATGTAGCAATGTGAGCCCCTCGATCTGTTCATGACAAACATTGACATTTTGAGACTTCTCCTGTGCTGCAATTGACAATGGCTACCTCAATCTTAATTCAGATCAGGCTAATTTTATTATTGCCTGCGTGTTGCTTAACTGAACTGACTGAAGCAAAGTTATGTACAGTACCCATATGTTTTGCACTGTATTTAAAAGTGATTTTTTTAAAGTATTGTAATAAATCATTGAAAAAAATAATCATTTGGTCAATGTCTGGTTACTACGTAGATTTTTATTACATAAACATTTGGGCTAACACAAATGCTTACGGATTAACCAGGTCTGACTGTACTGTTAAACTTCTCTGACATCATCATCTGTATTTTTTAAATGAGTATTTTAAACTACTTTTTTTTCTGTTTTTTTTTTGCATGATCTAGCAGTTAAAAGTATTGTTTTTTCTAAATAACTGCCATTACGCTTCTGAAGAAGGACTGGTTGGTCCGAAAGCTAATTCACTTTGTTCTTGTTGTTAAATCTATGTTGGTCCATTAAAAGGTATCAAATCATTTGCTTCTGGATCAGAAAAGACATTAATAAATTTAAAAAATGTAATGTTGAATAAAAAAGTTTTAACATCTATTACTGAGGCAGTTACTGTTTTTTCACTCACCCCCTACCCCCAACATATTTAAAAGGAAAACAGATAAGTTTAGACAAGCTGTTAGACAAAACAATAGTATCTGTGGGCCTGTTAAGTGATCCTTTGATACACTTTGAATACAGCCCACAAGACAGCCACTTGCCTGCATGAAGTAACAATCCTACCTATAGGTGTTAAGACATTGGGAAGCCAGAAATGAGTATAGTAACACAGGATGCCCGAAGAGCAAATAGCTTATGGTGACAGGATTTTCCCCTGATTGCAGCATCTTATGAACCAGAAGCAGAGAACTGGTTCTTGGAAAGGCAACTGCTATTATTGGTAGTCCATCTTAGGGACTCATACTCATTGACTTCAATTAGAGCCAGGTTGCTTTCACTCTGCATTTAGCAGGCGGGGTTAATTGTGGTTTTACAGAACATGGACAAAACCCCATATCTATGTGGCAATGGTGGGAGAATATAGACTGCTCTAAAAACGACTTCCTACTTTTCCTTATTTTGTTTCTTTTTCCTACTTTTAACTGCTTTCTCACCTTAGAGTTGTCCATATCACGGGACATAACTGGGTGAGGGGTGTACATGATGAGGCAGAATACAGAAGCTGATAGATTAGCAAAGGAGATTTGCTCGAAAGAATTGATCACCGCTGTTGCCTATATTGCAATGTCCACCTGCCCATGCCAACATTCTTAATGGCCATAAGGATGATGGTATGGTGCAGTCAACCCCCACACCTGAAGACCCCTATGATAAAGATGACCATCTCCATAACCTTTGAAGTCATCTGCAACAGCCAGTCCTGGCATCAATGCCTCCACCTAGGTCTGCACATTATCTGACAGAGACAGCCCCAGAGGTCAGAGACGACTGGATCTGGAAGGACACAAGCAAGATCCCGCCTACTAACATGATGGAACCTTAATCACAAAAGAACATCTAGGTATAAGGGACTTACCTGGTTTGGTTGATGACATTGCAGCTTTACTGGGCAATTGGTGGCAAATTAAATACAGGGACATCCAAATCACTGTATAGAATTGTATTCCTTGTATCCATAACAATCTAAGCAATCCAGCGAGCCTTGACTAGGTCAGGGACCCCTCAATTTCTTGAACCTAAACAGTGGTTCGGAAATCCTCCATGAGCTACAGCTCAGCTGATACTGCAAGGGATCCAGCGAGTCTTGACTATGCCTGGAACCCCTCAATTTATTGAACCTAAACAGTGGTTCAGAAATCCTCCATGAGCTGCAGATCAGCTGGTACTGCAAGATATCCAGCGAGCCTTGACTAGGCCAGGGACCCCTCAATTTCTTGAACCTAAACAGTGGTTCAGAAATCCCCTATGAGCTACAGCTCAGCTGATACTGCAAGGTACTAGCCCTGACTTTTGGATTTGGTACCAGTGGAAGCTGATTTCCAAGTGGCCCACACTATCTCCTGCTGAACACATCTCTAACTACTGTATCTCTCTCTGTCTCTCTAGTTGAATTAATGTGCCAGGGTTTGATAATTTGTTTAATCCTTACAGTCATTTTAAGTTCTAAGTTGATATTAGAAGTGAATTTTGATACTTTTCTTTTTTTTTTTTACTTTTCCATTAGCAGATTATATCTTCTCACCACTAGAGGGCTATATCTCTGGTAGCAGTGACATTTTCTGTGTCTACTCTACTATTAGCAGGTTATATGCAGCTGCAACTAGGAGCTCCTATCCTATCTGGCACATCACACATTTTGTTCCCCAGATTTTATCATCACAGTGCTCCTTCCTCTGTGGGCTTTCCTTTTCCTCTCTCTCTGTCTCTCTCGCTCTCTCTCTCCCCTCCCCACAAACTAGATAAGCCTGCCATCCACTCTCACCTTCTAACCACTTGCTTCTAGCCCCAATCTACCTACAGGGGTTAAACGCAGACCCTCTCCCACCATCTGTAAACACACCTAGGGAATTCTTCCCTGCTGTGGCCCACAGTATGTTCCTCCTTAGAACTCTTTCTATTTTTATCAGTTCTGATACTGGCCCCCTCTATGGGACAGGACCACACAAAATGCTTGCCAATATACAAATATGACTCCATCAAGGACGCATTGCAGAATATGAGGAGGACATTAATTCTCCACCTCCAGACTGTAGTGCCACAATATCACCACCTGTATAACACAAAAACCACAAATGCACAGCTGTCATTAACACAGCACATCATATCCCCTACTACATGGGTCTATATGAGCAATGAACATGCTGGCTATCCCTTCCCTTCACCTGATAGTGATGTACCCCTAACCTACCCATGTACCATGCCAGAAAAATCACATCACATTACACAACCGCAGGCCCTAACATATCTAAAATGGCAAGCTATAAGGCTCACATGGCTGGTCCTACTGATCTCAGGTAATACTCATCCCAACCCAGGACCAATAACATACACTGCAGCAGTTCATAAGAAACAGAATGGACTAACAATAGCATTAATAAATATCTGCAGCCTGCTAGCAAAAATGGACACTCTCCAAGTCTGGGTCCAGCAGCACCAGCCCAACATTCTTGCGATATTAGAGACCTGGCTATCACCTAGGATGCCAGACTCTGCTATACAACTCATTGGGTATGTTGCATTCAGACTAGACACTCAGTAAAAGAGGAGGTGGTTGTATTATGTATGTTAAAGACCACATTCAGGGCTAAATGCTTAACCCATATGACACCAAATGTGGGGCTCAACTGATGGCCATAAAAGTAATACTTGGTAAGAACGGGAAAACGCTAACAATAGTCTCAGCCTATATCCCTCCCAAGGAACAAGCAAATGGTTTCAATTCTCTCATCAACTACCTCTCTGAAGGGGGACCAAACATGGAGCTGATGATGGTCGGAGACTTTACTATCAACTGGTCCTCCGCTGAAGCTGTGCACTACAAGGACTCATTAGCCACTCTCAACCTTGTGCAATTGGTAGACTCCCCCACTCAGTATAACAGCAGAACAGACACAGGGTCAATACTTGACTGGGTGATCACAAATCGGCCAGAAAGAATATCTTCCATCATGGTTCTCCCTGACTCCCTCAGTAACCACTCCCCGGTAATCTGTAAATGGTCAAATAAGGCCCCAAAGGCACCGGCCAGGACTATTACTACTAGATTTCTGAGGAAAGGCAAGTTGGGAGCTCTAAGAGCACACCTCAGCCTCCAAGATTGGAGCTCTATTGGCTGGCCCAGTGGCGCTGAGGGCTGGGGTGCTGGATGCCTTACCTCGCTCCACGAGGGCAACCCATGTTTGGGAACAAGTACGGGTCATTGGGGGTCAGCAGGGGTGGAGAAGGATGGAGCACCCAATGGCTGCTCTTCTTCTCTCGGGGGGGACCTGCAAGCTCCCACCACAATACCACCACCTAGGGGAGCTTGGGTGGAAGGTGCAGTAAAGGGAGTAGCAGGAATGAACGTCAGACACCAGCAGGGGGCTTGAGCGGAAAGCACGTCTTGGTGCATCTCCTGGCTCCTTGAACCCCATTGCATGCTGGCATCTAGGGGGGTGGGGAAAAAAAAGAAAAAATGGAGATCGCAAAGTAGCGCCAGTAGACTGATCTCGGGGGATGGCACTCGGAGGCTCCGGTAAGTCCAGAGCAAGGCGCACACTCAAATCATGGTCAGAGGGAGATCTGGGGTCTGCTCCTCCACCCCACTGGGGGGTAATCTGGCATCTAGGGTCTAAAGAGTGGGGCTCCCATATGCAAGGATGATCCAGAGAAGGTTCTGAGGCAGGTCCACATTGAGATCCTGAAGAATGGGGTCACTGTGAGATAGGAGGATAAACACAGAGGGAAAAAAAAAGATCGGAGCTCTATTGACCACAAAACAGATGTCAACACTGCCCTATAATGCTTTATAAGCAAATTCAATGAAATGTGTAATATCTACATCCCCTACACCAAAAGAAGGATCCGTGACTAGGACATCCCCTGGATCATAGCACAGCTACTAGCCCTCATGAAAAATAGAGATGACTTGTGGTACAAAGCAAGAAACTCTGGTACCCAGACAGACTACCAGAACTATAGAGCTGCATGGAATAAATGCACCTGGGCTATTTGCAAGTCCAAAAACACTCACTTTAAAAATGAGCAGACAAACTCATGGGGTGACAGTAGACGGTTCTGAGAGAACATCAAGTCCCTAACCGGTAAACCTAATAAAACTCCCCCCACCTTCCTGAACATTGAGGTCCAACCTACACAGGATCACAGTCGCATAGCAAATGTCTTCAACAAAGCTTTTGCTGACCTCAGTGGAGTGTTGCCCCCTAGCTTCCTTCAACACCAATCAGATACATGCACTGAACGAAACCTGGGGACCCAATCAAACTCCCATCTGCCTTTCTACTTCAGAGCTATCACCTTTATGGAAGCAAAAAAGTACATCCTAAAAGCTCTAGGTAATTCCAGAACTAGCTCTGATCAACTTGACCTAAAACTAGTTAGGCTCACCCCGGACATAACTTTCAAACCCCTCACCAAAATCTTAAATCTCTCCTTGGTATAAGGCGAACTTCCACGGATCTGGAAGGTGGCAGTGGTTACCCCTGTTTATAAAAGTGGTGACAGGGCCAACTCTACAAATTACCACCCAATATCTATCCTTCCTTCACTCTCCAAGGCCCAGGAGTGAATCGTAAGTGATCAACTGATGGAATATCTAGACAAGTATCATTTACAATGTCAGCAACAACATGGATTTTGAAAACAACACAGTACCACAACCACTCTAGTGGAGTTTACCAGCTTTATCCATAATGCGCTAGACAGAGGGCTTTTGGTGGGGGCAACATATATTGATCTCACCAAGGCCTTCGACACCATCAATCACAATCTGCTTCTGGATCAGCTCTCCAATACCAGCCTGTCCCCTGCAATAGTAGCATGGTTCAGAAGCTACCCCTCTGAGAGGGTCCAAAAAGTGAAAATACTGGACACCTTCTCCAACAACCTTAGTGTTAACACAGGCATTCCTCAAGGCTCTATCCTTTATTTCTTTCTTTCTTTCTTTCTAGGAAGTACCTTTGAGCCAAAGGCAGTTTTATAGAGGTTCCACGTCATAGTAATACATAGGCATAACATCATTTACAATGGTTACACATACATAAGCAGACACAAGGATGTTCCATTCCTAGAAAGACATGAGTACATCAGGTTAAAGAGGTGACATAATTACAATAACAGGGATTACATAAGTAAAAATATACAGACACATAATTTAAAGCAGGCTAGGTTGGCAGATTGTTAAGTGAACAACTTGAGAATCTACAGGATATAGAGCGAATCAGGTAGGGAACAGAGGATGATATAGTCTGTAAAATAATTAACTAATACTAAACACAAGGAGGTGAGAGCTTGATGGGCAGCAGTTCTTTTGTCTTAAGTGCTAAAGAGTGTAGTCATAAAGGAGGGCTAGACTCACTGGGGAAGTGCTGAGGCTGGAACCTGGAGCGTTAGTTAGCAAGAAGAGAGGAGAAGGCAAGGCTACAGGTTAGAATAAGGAGAGCAGGAAAGAGAAGGGAAGAGTGTGGGGGAGTTCAGGTCCCACAGTCACAGTTCCTGTCTGTGGCGAGGGCCACTTGGAGTTTATCTTTAAAGGGGCCTGTTTTGTCTCTGTGATGCTTAGGTCAAGCGCATTAAGCCAAAGTGGTGCCCGGTATTCGTAGGACCGTTGGCTTGTGTGGGTCTACGGAAAGGGATGCAGGGGGCTGAGTTGTTTGTACCCCTAGTGCATCTAATGGAATTAGGTTGGCTAAGGAGGCTATGCAGGCCTGGGGTGGTAAGTCCTAGCATAGACTTCTTGGTGAGCATGCATACTCGATACTGGAGGTGACTGTTAAGGTTGAGCCATTTTGTTTGAGCATACAACTCACAGGTGTGAGTGAGATGGGGTACACCTAGGACTAAAAGACATGCTTTTAGTGTTGTTTTGATATGTTTCAAAGCAGTTTGGGAGGCAGCCCCATAAACTGCTAGACCATAGTCTATCACTGAGATGACGGAGCTATTTATGACAGTTCTGAGTGCCTCAGAAGTCAGGCCTTTTTGGTGTCTGTACAGTAATCCTAGTTTTGCAATTGATGACTTTGCGACTGCATTTATGTGTTGGTTAAATGAGAGGGTGCAGTCCAGTGTCAATCCTATGTATTTAAATGTTTGAACCATCTCTAGGGAAGTATTCTGACTGATGTGAATGCAAAGTTGGTGAGTGTGTTGTTTGCTATGTGATGATGTGAATAACATAGTCTTTGTTTTTTTATAATTGAGGAGCAGTTTTGATTGAAGGAACCAGTGCTCAGCTGCAGTGAAATTAGCCTGTATTTGCGTTTCCAGTATGTAGAGGTCAGAATTACATGAATATAGGACTGCATCGTCTGCATAGAGTAGTAGCTGGTCATTTACCGATTGAGAGAAGTTGTTTAAGAACAGGTTGAACAGTAGAGGGCCAAGGATAGAGCCTTGAGGAATGCCTGTGTTAACACTAAGGTTGTTGGAGAAGGTGTCCAGGATTTTCACGGTTTGGACCCTCCCAGAGAGGTAGCCTCTGAACCATGCCACTGTTGCAAGGGAGAGGCTGGTATTGGAGAGCTGATCCAGGAGCAGATTGTGATTGACGGTGTTGAAGGCCTTGGTGAGATCAATATATGTTGCCCCCACCAAGAGCCCTCTGTCTAGCGCATTATGGATAAAGCTGGTAAACTCCACTAGAGTGGTTGTGGTACTGTGTTGTTTTCAAAATCCGTGTTGTTGCTGACATTGTAAATGATACTTGTCTAGATATTCCATCAGTTGGTTTCTTACAATTCACTCCAGGGCCTTGGAGAATGGAGAAGGATAGATATTGGGTGGTAATTTGTAGAGTTGGCCCTGTCACCACTTTTGCAAACCGGTGTAACCATTGCCACCTTCCAGATCCGTGAGAGTTTGCCTGATACAAAGGAGAGATTTAAAATTTTGGTGAGGAGTTTGACAGTTATGTTCAGGGTGAGCCTAAGTAGTTTTAGGTCAAGTTGATCAGAGCTAGTTTTGGAATTACCTAGCGCTTTTAGGATGTACTTTTTTGCTTCCATGAAGGTGATAACTCTGAAGTAGAAAGGCAGATGGGAGTTTTATTGGGTCCCTGGGTTTTGTTCAGTGCAAGTATCTGATTGGTTTTGAAGGAAGCTAGGGGCAACACTCCACTGAGGTCAGTAAAAGCTTTGTTGAAGACATTTGCTATGCGACTGTGATCCTGCGTAGGTTGGCCCTCAGTGTTCAGGAAGGTGGGGGGGAGTTTTATTAGGTTTACCAGTTAGGGACTTGGTGTTCTCCCAGAACTGTCTCTCTGGCCCTCTACTATTCAGCCTGTTCTTAAACAACCTCCTTCAATCTGTAAACGACCAGCAACTACTGTATGCCGATGATACGGTCCTATATTCATGTAATTCTGACCGCAACATACTGGAAAAGCAAATGCAGACTAATTTCACTGCGGCTGAGCACTGGTTCCTTCGATCAAAACTGCTCCTCAATTATAAAAAAAACTAAGACTATGTTATTCGCATCATCACATAACAAACACCACACTCACCAACTTTGCATTCGTAACAATCAGAATGCTTCCTTGGAGATGGTTCAAACATTTAAATACATAGGAATGACACTGGACCACACCCTCTCATTAACCAACACATAGATACAGTCGCAAAGTCATCCAATGCAAAACTAGGATTACTGTACAGACACCGAAAAGGCTTGACTTCTGAGGCACTCAGAACTGCTGTAAATAGCTCAGTCCTCTCAGTGATGGACTGTGGTCAAGCAGTGTATGGGACTGCCTCCCAAACTGCTTTGAAACATATCAAAACAGCGCTAAACAAAGCGTGTCATTTAGTCCTAGGTGTACTCCATCTCATTCACACCTGCAAGTTGTACACTCAAACAAGATGGCTTAACCTTGACAGTCACTTCCAGTACCAAGTATGCATGCTCGCCAGGAAGTCTATGCTAGGAC
The DNA here is from genome assembly GCA_016271365.2 of Neoceratodus forsteri. Taxonomy (NCBI): domain Eukaryota; kingdom Metazoa; phylum Chordata; order Ceratodontiformes; family Ceratodontidae; genus Neoceratodus; species Neoceratodus forsteri. The sequence goes on along the minus strand of CM028133.1, from coordinate 207,152,229 downwards.
TTACCACCCCAGGCCTGCAAAGCCTCCTTAGCTGACCTAATTCCATCAGATGCACTAGGGGTACAAACAACTCAGCCCTCTGCGTCCCTTTCCATAGAATCACACAAGGCCAATGGTCCTACAAATACCGGGCACCACTTTGGCATAATGCGCATGATCTAGGCATCACAAAAGAGGACAAAATAGGCCCCTTTAAAGATAAAATCTGAGTGGCCCTCGCCACAAACAGGAACTGTGACTGTGAGACCTGAGCTCCCCCACACACTTCCCTCCTCTTTCTTGCTACCCTCATTCTAACCTGCACCCTTGCCTTCTCCTCTCTTCTTGCTAACTAACACTCCCCTAGTAGGCTCCAGGTCCCAGCCTCAGTACTCCCCCCAGTGAGTCTAGCCCTCCTTTATGACTACACTCTTTAGCACTTAAGACAAAAGAACTGCCACCCATCAAGTTCTCACCTCCTTGCATTTAGTATTAGTTAATTATTTTACAGACTATATCATCCTCTTTTCCCTACCTGACTCACTCTACATCCTGTAGATTCTCAAGTTGTTCACTTAACAACCTGTCAACCTAGCCTACTTTAAATTACGTGTCTGTATAGTTTTACTTATGTAATCCCTGTTATTGTAATTATGTAACCTCTGTAACCTGATGAACTCATGTCTTTCTAGGCATGGAACCTCCTTGTATCTGCTTATGTACTTGTAACCACTGTAAATGATGTTATGCCCATGTATTACTACGACGTGGAACCTCTATAAAAGCGCCTTTGGCTCAAAGGTACTTCCTAGATATAAATAAATAAAACATACAGCAGAAGAAATCCAGTTACATATGCCTGCCTCTGGACTTTGAGACAGACTATGTATGGACTTTATAAGACTTCTACCAGCAGCCACCACCATCATCAACCATTGTTTAAAGACACTTAGCCCAGACAACAGTGTAACCTGCATCATTAAAAAACAGAAACACGCAGACATTTTAATCATCCTTGAACTATTAACTCTCTTCTTGAGAATATTCAGACTGCAGGTGAAACTGAACTTCGTAACTACCAACTGCATAATAAGGACCAGCACTCCTCTACCTGCACTCTACATGTCAGAGCTCTGGTGATCTGGAATTCCAACTTCGGAAAGAAACTGTCTCTCCAACCAATATACTAACCACTTGACAGTCATCCAGAAGATTTTAATTCAAGGACAGCAGCAATAATACATAATGGACTTGATTACTATTGTGCAGTTGGAACCAATGCTAAAATGTAAAAAAGTTTATTTGAAATTGTACCTGCTGTGACTTCTGTTCTGCTTCTCGCAAAGCAGATGTGAGGGACTTCAGCTCCAGATGTCCCCCCCGCTGAATATCAATGCTAATCCTCCAGTTTAATCTGCTTGATCATCTGGATCTGCATAGCACCTATAGCCAAAAGGTGATATGGAATAAATTGAAGCAGAGGGATACTCTTTTAGAGTTTTTAAAGTCTACAATACAAGTGGAATCGCACAATACCAGGGCACCATCCGAAATCGGCCTGTTCCAGCAGTCTTGTGTGAACAAAGCGAGGGCAGTGATGTGGAAGGGGATGGATCCTTCACTATAAAGTCTAAGTGTCTGTTTCAAGAACTAAACAAGATAAGTGGCACAATGCCTAAACTGAAGAAAGCAGCCAGTGACAATACTAAAGGACTGCTAGAGATTGCCCAGTGGACTGCCAACATAGAAAAAGGTCTTATGGAGACTTCAGAGACAGTGGATATTCAGTACCTAATTAAAAGGGAGAGGGAATTAACGACAACCAAGAGTTAGGGTCCAGAAGACATAATCTTAGACTATACAGATTGCCTGAGGATAAGGGACCAGACAAATGGAAGCTTTCCTCAAGTCATTTCTCAGAGAGATCCTGGACTTCCCAGCTGAGAACTCTATAAATGTTATAAGAGCACACAGGTCTCTTGCCAATACGCCTGTGGACCATAGAGCCAATCCTTGCTCAAGTCACCATGAAATTCAGAGGTTGTAGAACCAAAACCCAAGTATTACAAGCTACATGGTCAAAGAAAGAAATAGTGTTTGTTGACAAGAGAATCTACCTTGATCAAGACTTTACCCCACTGACATAGCAGAAGAGGTGCACCTTGTTGTCTAATAAAAAATACTTGGCTACCAAAGGCACAAAAATGCATCAATTAGCACCAGCCCAGATAAAAATCTTCCATCCTGATGGTCCGATGTTCTTCCATAGACTCAAGGATGCCAAACCAGCACTGCAACAGTTGGATACCCCACCCGACTTGTACACCTGCCCTGAGGACCCTCCAGCCCCTGGATCAAAGTGACCCAGCTGGCAAAGAGAAACCGTACCTCTACCCAGCAGAACAGTTCTTCCCTGCTTCCAGAAGAAGATCACTGACCCAGCTCTTCAAAGGCTTGAAAACTTGACTTAAAGAGGAACTCACAATGAGGCAATGGTTCGTTAAATGGTGTGGTTCTGTTTTTTGGTGGTGGCTTCTTGTGGCTTACTTACTGCATAGACGCCATCTTGAACATGGAAACAAGTCTTCTGAAGGGACTTAATGTTTATAAATGTTCAAGTATTTGGTTATAATGGGTAATTTTGATGTTTGTTTTTCTCATTGGGCGAAAAGGCAGAAATCGGGGTTAAGCAAGTAAGCACCATAGCACCATAGCTGGGGGGGTGGTGGTGGCGGTTGAGCAGGAAGCTAATGCTCAAAACTCATCCTTGCAGAGGTCACACTACTCTATCCTTCCACTTCTCTGTCCTGTCTGATGTTTTGGTTACCCTTCAATCACGATATTGTAGGACACTTTCAATCCCAGCTATCTGCTCGCGTGATGGAAAGGGGGAAGAGGACTACAATTTGCCTGTGATGCCAACACTAAGGCCTGTTGGAACATAAACCCTCATGCCTCCTACTGATCCCTGAGACTGCAGAGTTTTCAGGTATGTTGTTGGTCAGCATAGCCTAGTCATCCCTAAACTTGCCCACAGTTAAGAAAACTACTGCATTTTTAATTACTGGATGAGATTCAGTTCTAGGTGTATGTTTACAGTCTAGACCGAGGGATAGAAACATAGAAACATAGACTTTGGCAGATAAGGACTGCTTGGCTCATCTAGTCTGCCCATTTCCTTACGTATTGGATAAGCTGCAGATCCTAGTTAACCAACAGCCTACTTCCTCCTACCCCCTACTTGAATTGCTTTGTGTCTGCCCCATGCCTTTTTGAATTCCACCATTTTTGACCCCATGACCTCCTCAGGAAGGCTGTTCCATGTATCCACCACCTTCTCCATGAAAAAATGCTTCTTCACGTTGCCCCAGAGCCATCCACCCCTCTATCTTCAAATTGTATCCCCTTGTTCCTGCACATCTCTTTTTCTGAAAGATGCTACCCTCCTGGACTTTGTTGATTCCCTTGAGGTACTTAAATCTTTCTATCATCAGAAAAGCTAATATTCTTAAGGTGGAAGCTATCTCTAACTGAAAGCTGGAAAGGTGAAATACTGAACTTAAAGACAGTCTTGCTCACATCAGAGGGAGGTGTACCTTACTTTACATTTTACACATATTATTGTTCTTTAGAATGAAGGGGCTAGCAATACTGCTTTGAGATAGTGAGTTTAAACCCAGAAGGATTGAAATACTGTTTCTTTCCTTGTGCACAGCTGACTTGTTTTGGGGCTGATTGCTTTCAGAGCACAAATCACCAGGCTATACTGAGGCCTGTCTACAACCCCCGTGCAGATTGTGGTGCCATTTTCTGTCTCCAGGGTGATCTATAGTGCCTACTCTCCTCCCTGTTTAGTTCTGTTGTTTTGATCCCTTCCCTTACATAGAGAGCTACTCCTCTTTTTCCCTTCCTGTCCCTCCTGTAGATTGTGCACCCTGGTATGTTAACATCCCAGACATGGTTCTCTGTGTACCATGTTTCTGTGACTGCCACGATATTCAGACATCCCTCTCCCATCGAGGCCACTAGTTCAGGGAGCTTGTTATCCAGATTATGGGCATTGTTACTCATCACCCTGCATTTTTTGAGGGCCTTACCCCTTTTAGGGAGAAATTTGATTCTAAAGTGTTGGGGGGAAACTCAGTTTGCAGGTTCATGGCTAGATGGCATACTATAGTCTCCCAAACACTCAGTAAGGTTCCATGGGCTGTGGACCATCCCTGGGAAACTGGTTCTTTTGTGGTTCATATATTTAATCTCTAGTCTGGGGTAGGGACTGGCCTACAATGAGCTAAGTTGGTGTTAACAACCTGTGGCATGGCAGGTGAGCTCCGGGGATGGATGAAATTGTATCCCCTTGAGCGGAGATGATTCCAGCAGGACAACTCGGGGGTTTGATGGTAAGCTCCCAGTGGACAGGGAAGGTATGAACATAAGTCACATTCCCTAGTTGCCAGTGGATGGGGGGGGGTGCTCGCCCTAGTGATATATTGCTGTCCATTGAAGTCCACGTACATAGATACATAGATACATAGACAGTGTCAGCAGATAAGGGCCTATGGCCCACCCAGTCTGCCCATTTGAGCTTGTAAGTTCAGTTTATGTTTTCCTAGAAGTCTGTTCATAGAATCTGGGGAAGGGGAAGGGATGATCTATCCCAGTTTGCAAAGGAGGTGGCAGCTGTGGTGGTAAACACTGCAGCTTGTTCAAACATAATGTCAAGTGGCTATAGGGACTCAAAGTGCAGCACCATGGAAATCCATGCAACAAGTCTTTCACAGTGTCATAACATGGCGGAAGCTAACTCGTTCATCAGATTAGTTACAAGATCCATACCTGAACATGGATAGTCTATGAGTGGAGAGAAGCTATGACCACTGGCCAGACAAAACCACACAGCAATCTGCCATACTGTAGTTCAGTAGTGACCTGGGCCTGTTAGTAACCTGAGGTGCAGTGAAGAGGGCTCCCAAACATAGCAAGGTCAGTCCTTCTGTGAAGAGGGCATGGGCATGAAATATGGCTTACAGTTTGTTTCCCCGGATGGTCTATTAACAAGTGGCCCTGGCAAAATTTTCATCCAGTCAATGGCCGGGAATGCCAAGAAATGGCACCACAATCTGCATGGGGGTTGTGTACAGACCCCTATCTCAGGGGGAGGAAATGGACAAGGAAATGATAGAAGGCATCCTTAAAATGGTAGAAAAAGGGGAGATATTGTTGATGGGGGACCTGAATATGCCAGATGTTAACTGGAGTACCTTTGCTGCAGGCACATCCAAATGCAGGGTCATTCCTGATGCCCAACAGGGAGCATGCCTCAGACAGCTAGTGTTGGAACCCACTTGGGAGGAAGCAATCTTAGACCTGGTACTCTCAAATGGGGAAGAAGAAAGGATCTCAGATTTAGGAGTGGTAGCCATCTGGGAACTAGTGACCACCAAACAGTGTGGTTCACAATAAACACAGCCATAGAATCAAGCCATACGAAAACAAGAGTATTGGACTTTGGAGCCTGACTTTGGGAAAATGAGAGAGTGCCTCAGAAAAGCACTAGAAAATGGGCAAGAAGGAGGGGTGGAGGAACAATGGGGAATAATCAAAACAGTCATCGCAGAGGCAAAAAGCCTTTGTGTGAAGCAAATCAACAAAACAAAATGAAGGAAAAAACCACTATGGTTCTCAAAAGAGGTGGAAGGGAAGGTTAAGGAGAAAAGGATAGCATTCAGAAAATACAAGGAAACATGGAAGGAGCAGGACAGAGAACTGTATCAGTTAAAGCAGAATGAAGCAGGGAAGGCAGTCAGAATAGCAAAGGTACAAACTAAGGAAAAGAAAGCCAACTCTGTTAAGAAGGGGTATAAAACCTTTTATAGGTACATTAAGGAGTGAAGAAAGACCAAGGAAGGGACACAGAGACTTAATAAAGGGGAGAGAACGTGGGCAGAGGGTGACAGTGAAAAAGCAGGAATACTGAACAAATATTTCTTCTCAGTATTCACAATGGAAGAGGAGGGGGAGGTACCTAAACCAAACAAGAGAAACACTCTGAATAGGGGGTCATTACCGGTCCATTCACAGATGAAAGGGTTTTGAAAGAACTCTTGAAACTGAGGGTGGACAAAGCAATGGGGCCTGATGGGATTCACATATGAATTCCAAAACAACTAAGGGTAGAACTAGTAACGCCGTTGACTACTCTCTTTAACAAATCATGTGAGGATGGGGTGGTACCTGAGGACTGGAGGAGGGCAAATGTGATTCCACTTCACAAAAGTGGGAGCAAGGCGGAGGCAGAAAACTACAGACCAGTTAGTTTGACCTCAGTGGTAGGGAAAATTATGGAATCACTTCTGAAGGAAAGAATTGTTGAGTACCTAGAGGCCAGTGGGGCACAGCACCCAAGGCAGCATGGTTTCACAGCAGGAAGGTCATGTCAGATGAACCTAATAGATTTCTTTGACTGGATGACCAAAGTAGTAGACCAGGGAGGGGCTGTGGATATGGTCTACCTAGATTTTAGCAAGGCATTTGACACAGTCTCACACAAAAAGATTAATATACAAGTTAGCCAGCCTTGGAGTGGGTCCCAAGGTGGTAGCCTGGATAAAAAACTGGCTGGACAACAGGACGCAAAGGGTAATAGTAAACGGAGTCCACTGTGAAGAAAGGAAGGTAACCAGCAGGGTACCGCTGGGGTTGGTACTGCGACCAGTCCTCTTTAATGTCTTAATAAGTGACATTGGAGAGCACCTGGAAGGACCTGTGTTTGACTCAGCTGCTTGATTTTTCTCTGTTGTTTAGCACAGCGTATTTTCTCTGTTATATTGTTGTGCAGGTTGTCTTGCTGACAGGATGGTCAACACTCATCTTAGTGGTGGGTCAGAGCTTTTAGCTGATTGTTTTGATTGGGCACAGACTGGGTCCAAATCCCCCCTTCCCCTCCCCCCACCCCGGTGCCATTTCTGTTATATGAGGGGTTCTGACATCATTTCCTCAAGAGGGCAAGGTGCATACCACTGTCATATCCTTACCAGCTCGCTGCACTGACAATATAAGCGTACACATTTTATCTATTTATATATAACAAAGCAATGATAGAAAAAAAAACTTATACAGGATAAACTGGAAGGTAGAGAGACATGTGGAGAGTAATGCAATGCACTGGCTGTGGGGCAGCAGTCTTCCGGGAGTCTTTCTGGAGCCTGAGATGCTGCCCCTATTTGTAGACAACTCTCTGTTCTGAGGAAGGAGGTTGCCCGTCTTTAGGCCACACTGGACAGTAGTAGGGGATCCTCCCTCACCCAGGGAGCACTGGGGTCACCAACACTGCCTCAGAGATTGCCAAGAAAGTGCAGTGGTTGGACCACAGTGGGCTCAGGGAGGGTGAAGGTGGTGGAACAGAGGCACACCCAGTCAGTTGTACCACTCCACAATCCATACACCATTCTGGTGGAGCATAGTTCCCCTATGGATGCAACTGCAGAGGAGACTAAGGAGGTTGTGGACAGCTGTCACAAGGGAGGCCCACAGGAAGGAGGCAGAGGACACCACAGGGAAAGGAAGCAGCTCCTGAAGGGGGACTCAAGTTATTAGGGGGATAGAACTGGGGGAAGCAGGGAAAACTGAAGTAAGATGCCTGCCTGGCATCATGGCTTGGAGGGACAGGAAGAGCATCCTCGGGATCATGAGAACAGCTGTACGGGAGACAGAGCTGGACATTACTGTCCACCTAGGGATGAATGACTTGGCTCAACATGAGATTAGAGCAGTGCAGGAGGAGTTTGTGGAGTTGGGGAGGGGCCTTAGGCAAGTAGAACACACAGTATCATTCTCAGAGATGCTACCTTTCTGTGGTAAGGGTGAGGTGAGGGTACTCCGCACCATGCAATTCAATGAATGGTTGAAAAACTGGTACAGAGCACAGGGGTTTTGCTTCATTGGGGACCGGGGTTCCACCTGGAGGGATATCAACCTATACTGGCAGGATGGTCTGCATCTGTCCAGGAAGGGAACAAGTCTTCTGGGCAATTGGTTTAAATGCTTCATTGGCAAGCTTTTAAACTAGTCAAGGAGGGAGGCACTGATAAGCATCAGGGAATTCCCAGCCTCCCCCTACAAAACAGGTACCAAATGAGGTAAAGATCAAGGTAGAAAGGCCAGTAGGGAGCAGGACAGGGTTAAATGGAGAAAGCAAAGTCAATAAGGACAGGGATGGTGCTACAAGAGGTAAGGCCATCAAAAAATGGAGAATAATGGTTACCAATGCCCATAGTCTGGTTAATAAGCTTCCGGAACTAGTGGCCTTGATGGAAGAGGAACATTTGAATATTGTGGCAGTCACAGAAAGATGATACACAGAGAACCATGACTGGGATGTAAACATACCAGGATACACTATCTACAGGAGGGACAGGGAGGTTAAAAGAGGAGGAGGAGAAGTAGCTCTCTACATAAGGGAAGGAATCAAAGCAACAGAACAAAAGGGTAAAAGGGGAGGAGAGGAAGCATTGTGGATCACTTTGGAGACGGGCAAGGCACCACAATCTGCACAGGGGTTGTATATAGTACCCCATCTCAGGGGTAGGAAATGGACAAGGAAATGACAGAAAGTATCCTTAGAATGGCAGAAAAAGGGGAGATATTGTTGATGGGGGATCTGAATATGCCAGATATTAACTGGAGTGCATTTGCAGCAGCCATTTCCAAGAGTGGGGTCATTCTATATGCCCTACAGGGGGCATGCCTTAGACAACTAGTATTGGAACCCACTTGAGTGGGAGCAATCTTTGACCTGGTACTCTCAAATGGAGATGGAGAGAGGACCACAGATTTAGAAGTGGGTAGCCATCTGGGAACTAGCAACCATCGAACAGTATGGTTCACGATAAACACAGCAGTAGAGTCAAACCATACAAAGGCAAAGGTACTGGACGTTAAGAGGGCTGACTTAGCCAAAATGGGGGAAAACCTAAGGAAAGCACCAGCAAATGGGCAGGAAGGAGGGGTGGAAGAACAATGGGGAATAATCAAAACTGCCATCACAGAGGCAATAAGCCTTTGTGTGAATAAACAAAACAAAACAATGTAAAAAACCACTATGGTTCTCAAAGGAGGTGGCAAGGAAAGTTAGGGAGAAAAGAAAGCATTCAGGAAGTACAAGGAATCACAGAAGGAGCAGGACAGAGAACTGTATCAGTTAAAGCAAAAGGAAGCAGGGAAGGCAGTCAGAACAGCAAAGGACCAAACCGAGGAAAAGATAGCCAACTCAGTTAAGAAGGGGGATAACACCTTTTATAGGTATATCAGGGAGCAAAGGAAGACTAAGAGAGGGATAGTGAGGCTTAATAAAGGGAAGGGTGGGTGGTCAGAGGGTGACTGAAAAGGCAGAGATACCAAACAAATATTTTTGCTCAGTAGTCACAAATGAAGAGGGGGGAGGTACCTAAACCAAACAATAGAAACACACTGGATATGGGGGGTTGATACCAGCTCATTCACAGAAGAAAGAGTGCTGAAAGAACTCTTAAAACTGAAGGTGGACAAGGCAATGGGGCCTGATGAAATTCATCCCAGAAGTCTAAAAGAACTAAGGGTAGAACTAGTGACACCACTGACTACCTTCTTTTAACAAATCATGGGAGGATGGGTGGTACCTGAGGACTGGAGGAAGGCAGATGTTATTTCACTTCACAAAAGTGGGAGCAGGGCAGAAGCAGGAAACTACAGACCTGTTAGTTTAACCTCAGTGATAGGGAAATCGATGGAATCACTTCTGAAGGAAAGAATTGTTGAGTGCCTAGAGGCCAGAGGGGCACAGGACCCAAGACAGCATGGATTCACAGCATGAAGGTCATGTCAGATGCATCTAATTGACTTCTTTGACTGGGTGACCAAAGTAGCAGCTCAGGGAGAGGCTGTGGACATGGCCTACCTGGACTTTAGCAAGGCATTGACACAGTCCCACACAAAAGATTAATATACAAGTTAGCCAGCCTTGGAGTGGGTCCCAAGATGGTAGCCTAGGTAAAAAAATGGCTGGAGAACAGGACACAGAGGGTAATAGTAAATGGAGTCCACTCTGAAGAAAGGGGGGTTACTAATGGGGTACTGCAGGGGGTCAGTACCAGGACCGGTCCTCTTCAATGTCTTTATAAGTGATATTGTAGAGGGACTGGAAGGAAAAGTATGTCTCTTTGCAGACAACACAAAGATCTGCAACAGAGTTGATACACAAGGTGGGGTGGAAAGGATGAGAAGGGACATGGCAAGGCTGGAGGAATGGTCAAATGTGTGGCAGCTCAGATTCAATGCTAAGAAGTGCAAAGTAATGCACCTGGGAAACAAAAACCCAGGAGAAGAATTCACAATGGGGGGTGAGATACTAACAACAACAAAAATGGAAAGGGACCTATGGTAGTCATATCAGATGACCTAAAGGTGGGCAAGCAATGTGAGAGGGCAGTAAGGAGGGCAGGGGGGATACTGGGATGCATAGGGAGAGGCATGTGAGGGAATTTTTATATATCCTAAAGCTATATTTGCTATTAAATGCCTTGAAGCTATGCTTGCTTTGAAAGCCATGCTGTAACAAAGTCATAATGAATGTAGTAGAAATTTCTGAGTTCATGTTTTCTTTTTTTAAGGGTTATAGAATTTGTACTAAGGTTACTTGAGGTACATTTGTAAAAACAGAAAAATAGATAAAACTGAGCAGAACTGGTTGTACCACCTAAATAATGGGCTTGGGCAAAATATAAAAATAACAGCACGTAGTGGCATTGAAGCAAGCTATACGTTGCTATGGTGTGAGTAAACTCATTGTCTCTCTCGGGTCAGCTTGACGCAGGCATATGTATCAAGCAGTGTTGGGAAAGAAATGGAATAAGTAGTGGAAAAGTACCTCATACATAAACTTGTTTTTCTTTTTTCTGTTACATTGCTGAAAACTTGTTATGCTGTCTTATGATTGGCTTATACTGAAATGTTGGTATTTTCAAGATAAGAAGTGCAAAATCTAGCTTATAAAAGCTGCTGTAAATTGTAATCGGAGAACTTCTCCGTTGTAGAAATCCCATGCATGTGTGTTTGATCAAATAAAGCGACATTAAGACAAAACCCAGTGGTGTGGTTTTGGCCCCGTGACGACGGGAGTGGTTGCTCAGGTAATACTTACAGTGAGAGAATTTGCGATCACAGGCATCACCAGTAGAAAACTGGAAGTTGTTATCCCTTCGTACAGACAGCTGGTGAGACCCCATCTGGAGTACTGCATGCAGTTCTGGAGACCCAATTTCTGCAAAAACATAGTCAGGATGAAGGCAGTCCAGAGGAGGGCAACTAAAATGATGCAGGATCTGCACCAGAAGACGTATGAAGAGAGCCTTAAGGAGCATACCCTCTAGGAAAGGAGGGAGAGGGGGGACATGACAGAAGCTTTGAAGTACCTCAAGGGAATCAGCAAAGTCCAAGAGGGTAGCATCTTTCAGAAAAAGAGGTGTGCAAGAACAAGGGGGCACAATTTGAAGATAGAGGGGGGGATGGCTCAGAGGTAATGTGAGGAAGTATTTTTTCATGGAGAGGGTTGTGGATGCATGGAACAGCCTTCCTGAGGAGGTTGTGGAGTCAAAAACAGTGATGGAATTCAAGACTGCATGGGACAGTCATAAGGCAGTTCTGGGGGGTGCGGGTAGGAGGAAGTAGGCTGGTGGTTAACTAGGATCTGCAGCTTATCCATTAGGTAGAGAAATGGGCAGACTGGGTGGGCCAAGCGGTCCTTATCTGCCATCAAATTCTATGTTTCTATGTATCATGTCCCCCCTGTCCCTCCTTTCCTCGAGGGTATACATATTAAGCTCCTTTAGTCTCTCTTCATATGGCTTCTGGTGCAGACCCTGCACCATTTTAGTTTCCCTCCTGTGGACTGTCTCCATCCTGTCTAAGTCCTTGAAGAGATGGGGTCTCCAGAACTGCATGCAGTATTCTAGATGGGGTCTCACCAACTGTCTGTACAGCTGGATAACAACTTCCTATTTTCTACTGGTGATGCCTCTCCCTATGCATCCCAGTGCCCCACCCCAGCCCTCCTTACTGGCTTCTCACATTGCGTGCCTACCTTTAGGTCATCTGATATGACTACCACAGGTCCCTTTCCATTTTTGTTGTTTTTAGTACCTCTCCCCATTGTGTACTCTTCTCCTGGGTTTTTGTTTCCCAGGTGCATTAGTTTGCACTTCTTTGCATTGAATCTAAGCTGATATACTTTTGCCCATTCCTCCAACCTTGCCAAGTCCCTTCTCATCATTTCCACCCCCCTTTGTGTATCAACCCTGTTGCAGATCTTTGTGTCATCTGCAAAGAGGCATACTTTCCCTCCCAGTCTCTCTGCAATGTCACCTGTAAAGACATTAAAGTACTGAACCCTGTGGTACCTCACTAGTAACCCCCCTTTCTTTGGAGTGGACTCCATTTACTATCACCCTCTGCATCCTGTTGTCCAGCCAACGTTTTACCCAGGCTACAACCCTGGGTCCCACTCCCAGGCTGGTTAACTTGTTTATTAATCTTTTGTGTGGGATTATGTCAAATGCCTTGCTAAAGTCTAGGTAGTCCATGTCCACAGCCCCTCCCTGGTCTACTACTTTGGTCACCCAGTCAAAGAAATCAATTAGATTCATCTGACATGTCCTTCCCGCTGTGCATCCATGCTGTTTTGGGTCCTGTGCTCCACTGGCCTCTAGGTACTCAACAATTCTTTTCTTCAGAAGTGATTCCATAATTTTTCCTACCACTGAGGTCAAACTAACATGTCTGTAGTTCCTGCCTCTGTTTTACAGGCAGACTGAATGGGCCTAGCAGTCCTTATCTGCTGACGATTTCTATGTTTCCCACTTTTGTGAAAGGGAATCACATCCACACTCCTCCAGTCCTCAGGTACCACCCCATCCTCCCAAGATTTGTTAAAAAGGGTAGTCAGTGGTGTCATTAGTTCTCCCCTTAGTTCTTTTAGAATTCTTGGGTGAATCCCATCAGGCCCCATTTCTTGCCCACCTTCAGTTTTAGGAGTTCTTTATCGACCCTTTCTTCTGTGAAAGGACTGGTATTGAACCCCTTATCAGGAGTGCTTCTATTGTTTGGTTTAGGTACCTCCCCTTCCTCTTCTTTTGTGAATACTGAGCAGAAGTATTCATTCAGTATCCCTGCTTTTTCACTGTCACCCTCTGCCCACTCCCTCCCCTTTATTAAACCTCACTATCCCCTCCTTTGGTCTTTCTTCACTTTATAATGTGTTTTTTTTCCTTTGTTTTGTTTTGTTGATTTGCTTCACACAAAGGCTTGTTGCCTCTTTGATGGTTGTTTTGATTTTCCCCATTGTTCCTCCACCCCTCCTTCTTGCCCATTTGCTAGTGCTTTTTTGAGGCACTCTCCCATTTTCCCAAAGTCAGTCCTCTTAAAGTCCAGTACCCTTGCTTTTGTATGGCTTGACTCTACAGCTGTGTTTGTGAACCATACTGTTTGGTGGTCGCTTGTTCCAAATGGCTACCCATCTTTCTGTCCCCTTTTGAGAGTACCAGGTGTAGGATTGCTCCCTGCTGAGTGGGTTCCAACACTAGCTGTCTGAGACATGCCCCCTGTAGGGCATTGAAAGCGACCCTGCTCTTGGATGTGGCTTTAGCAAAGGTGCTCCAGTTAACATGTGGCATATTCAGGTCCACCATCAACAATATCTCCCCTTTCTCTTCCATTCTAAGGATACCTTTCATCATTTCTTTGTCCATTGCCTCCCCCTGAAATGGGGGTCTGTATACAACCCCCATGCAGATTGTGGTGCCATTTTCTTTTTTGCAATTAAGTATTCTTTATTATTATTTTCATACTTACAAACAGATAGTATCAAATGTCAGTACCTTTACAAGAAAGGAGTTGAAGTCCCCCAATGGGGACTTCCCCTCTAAGAACGTATAATAACATTCACAGGTAATAGGTGCTGAGAGAAAAAAAAAAGAAAAAGACAACAAAACACACCTTCCCCCCCCCCGCATGCACCTCCCATAAATTTAGAACAGAATCTGTGGTCTGGTCCAATTACAAGGACATCTTGTAACAATATAGTAGTTACCGGTTGTTCACCCATCCACACCAAGGAGAAATAGTTACTGATGGGAGGACAACTATTAGTATCTGAATTTATCTTTTAACTCTTTAGAGAAAACTTGCCATGAATCTTGAAATCTGGCCCAAGAGTTAATGGCATTTGACACACTCCTCACTGCATTTAAGGCAATAAGGAATTCTGACCACCACTCTGTTATGGATGGGTTCCAAGAGTCCTTCCAATGCCTTAAGATTATAAGTTTAGTAACCAAACATACCATGGCAATCTGAGTCCTAAGTGTAAGCAAAGGAACCTTAGAGCAGTGCCCTGATAAGCAAATTTCCTCAGTGAAGTAAGTAGAAAGAGGAAAGTATTTTAAAATGTGATCTTTAAACAGGTTCCAAAAACTCTGGATCTTAGAACATGTCCATAATTTATGGTATAATGAAGCCAGGGAAGAGCCACATTCCGGACACTCTGGTGAAAGTAGTTTCCCCATCCTAAATAACTTAAGAGGGGTATAATAAAGGTTATGTAAGACATTGAATTGGATATTCTTTAATCTATCCTGTTTAATCAACTTAAAGTTATTCAACCATATAGACTGCCATTGGCCATCTGTTAGCTGGGTTTGTAAAGTGTATTTCCAATAATAAGCGACATGAGCATATCTTTGCCATTGGCTGTTAACTAGTGCTTTATATAATTTTGAGACAGGTTTGTCGTTTGTGACTAATTCTAAATAGGGACCTATAAAACCTGTAGTCTATCTACCCAGGCAGCCTTCCCCGGGAAGTTTCTTAAGCAATGTTGCACTTGTGCAACATAAAATATGTTTGGGTAATAAGCTCCACTTCATTTGTAGCTGAGATAAGAAGGGCGGGAGCGAGGCCAATAAGAACTGTCTAAGACTGATCGATGATGGTATTGGTAAAGCCCTAGGACTGAACGTAAGGTTGCCTATTTTTAAATTGGGATTATTAAAAAGCGGCTGGGAAATATCTTTCCTAATGCTAAGTTGGTAATGGTTACATAATTGGTGGAATGCCCTAATGCTCCAACCAATCAGGGAATCCTGAAGGGTAGGTGGAACTTCTTTTCAAGGGCAAAATAGTAAGCTTTGCAGAGACACCTGTTCCTTTTTGGCCTGCTCCAACTCCAGCTGCAGCCAAATAGGATTATGAGGGGCCACAGGAAAGGAGGGGAGCCACTGTAAAAACCTGGTTGCATGAATTGCTAAATAATATAGAAAGAAGTCGGGTAGCTGCAACCCACCTCTTCTTATTGGGCCAGCAAGTTTCCAGTAGGCCCTGTGTGGGGGTCTCCTGTTCCATATGAAATCCGAACAAAGCCTATGGATTAATTTAAAAGTGCTTTGAGGGAGAAAAATGCCCAGTTTATTCAGGGGATAGAAAATCTTAGGTAAAATCGTCATTTTTAAGACATTGGATCTACCCCAGAAAGACAAGGGAAGCTTTCTCCATCTCATCAAATCTTCTTTGATGATTTTTAGTAAGGGGTCTGTATTTAAATCTTTTAATTTACTTGATTCTAAAGATAGCTTTATACCCAAGAAAGTTACCGAATGTTTTTCCCATTGCAAGCCTAAATCAGCTATCTGTTTCTTGCTTATCAGAGCTGACAAGGGATAGACCATAGTTTTATTCTTATTTAATTTATACCCCGATATCTCCCCAAACTCAGAGATGATTTGAAGGGCATGGGAGAGAGAGAACAAACCCCATTACTTAAATGTAGCAGCATATCATCTGCAAAAAGAGAAAGCTTACACTCTTGAGGGCCCACTCTAAACCCCTCAATCGAACTCTCCTGCTTAATTACCCTCAACAGGGGTTCAACACATAAATTAAATAGTAAGAGGGATAAAGGGCAACCTTGTCGAGTACCATTTTTGAGAGGAAAGGGATCCGACAAGTGGTTATTACATAATAGTCTAGCTGAGGGGCACTGATAGAGGATAACAATTTTACTAATAAAGCACGCAGGGAGGCCATAGTGGGGGAGCACTGCCAAAAGATAGGGCAATGCTGCCCAGTCAAAAGCTTTTTCTGCATCCAGAGACACCAATACTGCCTGAAGCTGGGGATCCCTGGATGCAGAAATCAAATGGCCTAGTTTCCGAAAATGGTCGGAAGAGGACCTACCAGACACAAACCCCACCTGCTCCATCCCGAGTAGGGATGACCATGCTCTACCTAGTCAAGAGGCTAAGATTTTTGCATATATTTTAATATCCACATTAATCAAAGAGATAGGTCGATAATTACCTATCTGCGTAGGATCTTTCCCTGGCTTGGGGATCAACATAATTCTAGCTTCAAATAAGGTGGGATCTGTCACCTAACATGAGTCCCAATAGCCATACAATTGATGAAGTAAGGGAATCAACTGAACTTTGAAAATCTTATAGAATGATCCTGTATAACCATCAGGGCCAGGGGCTTTATCAGATTTCAAGGAGACTATAGCCTCTTCGATTTCATTTTGAGTTATAGGTTCCATTAGAAACATAGAAACATAGACTTTGACGGCAGATAAGGACCTCTTGGCCCATCTGGTCTGCCCATTTCCCTACCTACAGGATAGGCCGCAGATCTTAGTTAACCAACAGCCTATGTCTTCCTACCCCCCACAATAATTGCCTTATGTCTGTCCCATGCATTCTTGAATTCTTCCACAGTTTTAGACCCCACAACCTCCTCATGAAGGCTGTTCCATGCATCCACTACCCTCTCTGTGAAATAATACTTCCTCACATTGCCCTTGAACACCCTCCTTCTATCTTTAAATTGTGTCCCCTTGTTCTTGCAAGTCTCTTTTTCTGAAAGATGCTACCCTCTTGGACTTTGTTGATTCCACTGAGGTACTTAAAAGTTTCTATCATGTCCCCCCTCCCTTCTTTCCTCGAGGGTATACATATTAAGCTCCTTTAGTCTCTCCTCATACGGCTTCTCTTGCAGACCCTGCACCATTTTAGTTGCCTTCCTCTGGACTACCTCTATCCTGTCTATGTCCTTGCGGAGATGGAGTCTCCAGAACTGGACACAAGTACTCAGATGGGGTCTCACCAACTGTCTGTACAGAGGGATAACAACTTCCTGTTTTCTGCTGCTGATGCCTCTCCTATACATCCCAGTATACCCCAGCCCTCTCTACTGCCTTCTCACATTGCTTGCTAACCTTAAGGTCATCTGATATGATTACCCCCAGGTCCCTTTCCTTTTTTGTTGTTGTTACTACCTCCCCACCCATTGTGTATTCTTCCCCTGGGTTCTTGTTTCCCAGGTGCATTATTTTGCAGTTCTTTGCATTGAATCCTAGCTGCCATACTTCTGACCATTCCTCCAACCTTGCCAAGCCCCTTTTCATCCTTTCCACGCCTCCTTCTGTATCAACCCTGTTGCAGATCTTTGTGTCATCTGCAAAAAGGCATACTTTTCCTTCCAGTCCCTCTGCAATGTCACGGATGAAGACATTAAAAAGGACTGGACCCAATACTGAACCCTCACGGTACCCCACTAGTAACCCCTCTTTCTTCAGAGTGGACTCCATTTACAATTACCTTCTGTGTCCTGTTGTGCAGCCAATGTTTTACCAGGCCACCACCCTGGGACCCACTCCCAGGCTGGTTAATTTGACTATTAATCTTTGTGTGGGACTGTGTCAAATGCCTTGCTAAAGTCTAAGTAGGCCATGTCCACAGCCCCTCCCTGGTCTACTACTTTGGTCACCCAGTCAAAGAAATCTATTAGATTCGTCTGACACGACCTTCCGCTGTGAACCCATGCTGCCTTAGGGTCCTGTGCTCCACTGGCCTCTAGGTACTCAACTATTCTTTCCTTCAAGTGACTCCATCACTTTCCCTACCACAGAGAGGTCAGACTGACAGGTCTGTAGTTTCCTGCCTCTGTCTTGGTCCCACTTTGTGAAGGGGAATCACATCCGCCTTCCTCCAGTCCTCGGGTACCACACCATCCTCCCATGATTTATTAAAAAGAGTAGCCAGTGGTTTCACTAGTTCCTCCTTAATTCTTTTTAGAATTCTGGGGTGAATTCCATCAGGACCCATTGCTTTGTCCACTTTCAGTTTTAGGAGTTCTTGCAGAACCCTTTCTTCTGTGAAAGGACTGGGATCAACCCCTATCAAGAGTGCTTCTGTTAATTGGATTAGGCACGCCCCTCCTCTTTTGTGAATACTGAGCAGAAATATTCATTCAGTATCCCTGCTTTTCACTGTCCCTCTGCCCACCCACCGCTCATTCTATTCAGCCTCACTATCCTCCCTTTGTCTTTCTATGCTCGCTGATGTACCTATAAAGGTTTTATCCCCTTCTTAACTGAGTTGGCTATCTTTTCCTCAGTTTGGGCCTTTGCTATTCTGACTTCCTTCCCTGCTTCCTTCTGCCTTAACTGGT
Source organism: Neoceratodus forsteri (assembly GCA_016271365.2). Taxonomy (NCBI): domain Eukaryota; kingdom Metazoa; phylum Chordata; order Ceratodontiformes; family Ceratodontidae; genus Neoceratodus; species Neoceratodus forsteri. Next base: position 207,133,719 of record CM028133.1, on the reverse strand, counting down.
ACAGCTCTGTCCTGCTCCTTCTGTGTTTCCTTATACTTCCGAAATGCTATCTTTTCTTCCTGACTTTCAGACCACCTCTTTTGAGAACCATAGTGGCTTTTTCTTTGTTTTGATTTGTTTATTTGCTTCACACAAAGGCTTGTTGCCTCTGTGATGGCAGTTTGATGATTCCCATTGTTGCTCCACACCTCCTTCTAGTCTGTTTGCTAGTGCTTTTCTGAGGCACTCTCCCATCTTGCCAAAGTCATCCCTCTAAAGTCCAGTACCCTCACTTTGTATGGCTTGACTCTGTAGCTGAGTTTAACGTGAACCACACTGTTTGATGGTCACTTGTGCCCAGATGGCAACCTACTTCTAGATCTGAGATCCTCTCACTGCCCCCGTTTGAGAGTACGAGATCTAAGATTGCTCCCTCATGAGTGGGTTCCGAAACTAGCTGTCTAATGCCTGACACCTGTAGGGCATTAAGAATGGCCCTGCTCTTGGATGTGGCTGCAGCAAATGTGCTCCAGTTAACATCTGGCATATTCAGGTCTCCCATCAACAGTATCTCCCCTTTCTCTGCCATTCTAAGAATGCCTTCTATCATATCCTTGTCCATTCCTTCCCCTGACATGGGGGTCTGTACACAACCCCTGTGCGGATTGTGGTGCCCTTTTCTGTCTCCAAGGTGACCCACAGTGCCTCCTCTCCTCCCTGTTTACTCTTTTGTTCAGTTGCTTTTATCCCTTCCTTTACATAGAGAGCTACTCCTCCCCCTCTTCTCCCCTGTCTGTCTCTCCTGTAGGTTATGTACCCTGGTATGTTAACATCCCAGTCATGGTTCTCTGTGTACCATGTTTCTGTGACTGCTATGATATCAAGGCCACCAGCTCAGGGAGCTTGTTGCCCAGACTACAGGCATTGGTACTCATTACCCTCCATTTCCTGATGGCCTTACTCCCTTTTGCCCCATCCCTGTCCTTCTTGCCTTTGTCACTTTCTCCATTTACCCCTGCCCTTCTCCCTATCGACACCTCTATGTTGGTGTTTGCCGCATTTACTACCATGATTATTTGGGGGGGGCTAGGATTTCCCTGCTCCTTTCCAGTGCCTCCCCCCTTGGCTAGTTTAAAAGCTTGCCAATGAAGCATTTAAACCTATCACCTAGGATCCTAGTTCCCCTGCCGGACAGATGCAGCCCATCATGCTAGTATAGGCTTGCATCACTCCAGGTGGACCCCCAGTCCCCAATGAAGCCAAATCCCTAAGCTCCACACCAGGTTTTTCAACCACTGATTGAATCCATGGTGTGGAACACCTAACCTCTCCTATGCCATAGATGGGCAGCACCTCCGAGAAGGTTACCATGCGTGCTACTTGACTAAGGCCCCTCCCCAATTCCACAAACTCTTCCTGCACTTCTCTAATCCCTTTCTTAGCCAGGTCATTTGTCCCTAGGTGGACAATGACATCCAGCTCCCTCCCCTGTGCAGCTGCTCTGGCAATCCTGAGGATTAGCTCCCTGTCCTTCCAAGCCATGGCACCAGGCAGGCACCTTACCTCCCTCTCCCCTTCCTCCCCCAGTTCTACCTTCCTAACAATGGAGTCCCTCACCAGGAGTTGTTTCCTTCCCCTGCAGGGTCCCCTGCCACCCTCCTGTGGGTCTCCTTTGTGGAGGTTCCCAACATCCTCCTTGGTCTCCACTGTGGGTGCCTCCATAGAGGAACCACACTTTGCCAGAATGGCATAGGGAATTGTGAGAGGTACAACTGAGGGATGTGCCTCTGTTCCACCACCCTCACCCTCCCTGAGCCCACTGTGGTTCAACCGCTCCTCTTTCTTGGCAACCTCTGAGGCAACGGCAGTGGCACTGGTGGTCCCTGGATGGAAGAGGAGGTCCCACAAATCCTGACCAACTCAGCCTAGAGATGAGCAACCTCCTCCCTCAGCCCAGAGAGGTGCCTGCAGATAGGACAACACCGCGTCCTCCAGAACATCTCCCCGAAGACTGCTGCTCCACATCCACTGCAACCCACCACTCCAATCATGTCTTATTTCTGGCCCCTTAACTGTTTGCAATCTTTATTCTTTCCTCTGTTTTTTTTTCTCTCTCTCCTTACTTTCTGCCTGTGTGCCCTTTAAGCTCCTGATTGTCCTGTTCTGAGACAAGAATATCCTATATTTCTCAGTAGACCACTTACTTGCTCAGAGGCAGACCTCCAGCAGCTATTAATGTTTGTTGAGCCTCGCCAGATAGCTTGGGGAGTTGAGCATTATGAAGGAACGTTGAAGTTAAATGGGATTTGGGGATCATTTACTGAGGGGAGTGAATAGAGCTGTTGGTAATATTCTCTAAAGAAGAAGAGCATCCTCTGAGGGTCAGGCACTAAGGAGCCAGTATCTGGCTGTTTAATAGCTACTATCCATTTGGCAGACGACTACTGTTTCAGCTGCCATGCTAGATATTTACTCACCTTGCTACCCTGCCCAATATAAGTTGCCTACACCTGGGAGGTTATCCTATCTGTTTTGTCTAAGGGTATATTGTGATCTCAGGTGATCTAATTCTAGTGTCTTGTCCGTAGAAAGAGCCTCAATTCCTTTAGACTCTAGTATATGGATTTTTTCCAGGCATTGATTGCTTTGAAATTGTTTTTTTCTCTTAGATACCATAGCAATTCAAATTAGTTTGCACTGCCATGTGGCCTTGAGAGCCGCCCATACCTTATCAACTTCAGGAATAGAATTAATATTTTCCCTAATCATACTAAAAAGAAATGTGCTGAAACAAAGAACAATTTGGTTATCTCTCAAAAGGGTGTCATTCAAGGACCATGAGTAAGGTCTAAGAGAAGGGTCTGGGATGGTAATATGAACCGATATAGGTGCGTGATCAGAAATCACCCTGCGTAAATTTCAGAATCTATGAGTCCTGTGCTTAATTGTTGACCAATGAATACGAGAATAACTTTTGTGCACAGGTGGAAAAAAAGAAAAAATCTTTGGTAGAGGGATATAGGAGCCTCCATGGGTCTGTTAATCCTATTTTAACTCCTGCAATGCCCATTGTGCTGGGGAGAAACCAAAACCTGTATGATAAGTTCTATCTAAATCGTTTACCTGAGCCAGATTCCAATCGCCCCCTAATAAAAGAGGCATATGACCATATGAAGCCAGGATTGAAGATAACCCAGTAAAAAAAGAAGGGGATTCTTGGTTAGGACCATATATAGATCCCAATAGGATGTTTGTGTTACCTAATTTACCCTGTACCAAAATGTATCTACCCTCAGGATCTCTTACAATGTGTGTGGGTGTGAAATGAATCCCTTTGGCTATCAGTACAGCCACACCTCTTTTCCAGGAATTGTAACCAGCCCCAAATGCCTGACCTGCCCAGTTTTTCTTTAAATAATGTACCTGGTCCGTAGTTAAATGGGTCGCTTGCAAAAGTACAATAGATGGGTTGAATCTACTCAAATGATTCAAAATTACACACTTCTTAGAGTTATCTCTGCCTCCCTTAATGTTCCATGAGCATATTTTAAGCATATTTGCCATTATCCGATTGATATGCTCTACCGATCTCTAGGACCCTTATTTTGTAGTGCATGCTTTCAATCCCCCCCAAGAACAAAATCTAAACTAACCCCTGCAATTACTTTTAACAATGTCAAAAACCTAACTATATACATCTCGCTACCCCAGGCCTTAGGCCTTCTCCTCCTGTCCTGGTCCATAATGCCCCAATGAGGAGGTGAGTTAAGTTCATCCACAATAAGGAAAACATTTAATTTTAATTAGTATTAATGTATACCAGCCCCCGCATAAATTTAGCAAATAGGCATAAGCAAGAAGCAAATAACTGAGAAGCATTTCTTCCCCCTTCCCTCCCAATACTGTAGCCAAGAGTAATTCACATACTAAAGGAGTTCACACAGCCGTCAATACCCTCTGCTGTTAAAATACTGTCTCCCTTCTGCTCTCATAGTCCCCTCTTTTAATATGCAAAGGGAGGTCCCAATCGTTCCCTTATGGTCTGGTTCACTAATTAATATTCAAGTTCGTGTAACAGCTGAACCAACCGATAGGCGCTGTAATAAGAAAAAAGAACATAGAACACTGAGAGTCTCCAGTATTAACAGTCTATGTTACATGAAGTAAAAGAAAATTTGGATTGAGGTGCCATCCAGTGGTAAAAACTGTCTATTACCACAACTAAAAATACCGGGCAGAACTCTTGCCACAAACAAATCATATTTAAACCCCATCGGTAAGGAAGCAGGATAAAAGCCTTCAAGACTGATATTTCTGTTGGATCAGTCGTAATACAACATCTCCATTAGCAGAGAGACTGTCTCCAGAACCAAGGCATCCCATTCAAACTTAAGCCTCACAGTTGACAGATATCCGAATCAAAGTCACTTCGGGAATAAATCCGGGTAAACTTTCCTCAGGATTTTTAATGCCTCTTCAGCTGAATCATATGTCTTAGCTCCATCTGATAGTGTGACCTCTAACCTGGCCAGGTATAACATTCAGTGGCGGATCCACGCAGCCCATAACTTTAAAGTAATTGGGCAATAAGCGGCCCACATTTGCCTTGTTTTGTACGTTAACTCTTGTACAATCTCTAGCTTTTTGCCCTCCCAGAGGATTGCAGCCAATTTTCTGGCTTCCTTGATAATGAAATCTCTGTCCAGAAAGTTTAATAATTTAAATATAATCGGCCTTGGAGAGTCTGATATGGTAGGCATGGGCCAGAGGAATCGGTGTGCCCTTTGTATTATGCACTCCAGCCCATTGGGAGACTGCCCCACTATTTTTTTCAACATCTTCTGGAGAAAGGCTATAGTATTTGGACCCTCTTCCCCTTCCAGCAGGCAAAGCAGAACGAGATTATTTTGCCGGCTCCTACCCTCCAAATTATCTATGCGGTCTTCTAATTTGGAAACGGCATGTTTTAGGGCCACCATTTCAGGCTGGATCTTCCCTGAGCCCTCTTCAATGAGCCGACCCTGACTTCACTGTCTGCTACCTGTCGGGAGAGTTGAGCTATCGCTGGTTTTATATCTGCCACCTCTTCTATTAATTTGAATAGAGCCTCCTTGATGGTAGTTAGCTCCATACAGATATGAGCAGAAGTCGGCTCCGGTAGATCATGCTGCAGGGAAGAGCTGCGACGTGGTCGCTTGGCATCAGGCTCCTCTGTTTGGTCCATCGTGGCCTGTTGTTCACCACTATGGAGAGGTAAGATTGTCTCCATTTTTCCGTTTATTTGAATCTTAGCATGTCGCAGGATCTCTGTAGGGTTCTACGAAGTTAGTCACAAACAGTTAAGGCTGATTAATTGGTGTGCGAGATGGAATTCTTGGTGAAACTGCTGTGGATAGATGGAGCTCACCAGAATGTGTCCTACTCCTCTCTAAGCATCACGTGACCCCGTGGTGCCATTTTCTGTCTCCAGGGTGACCCATAGTGCCTCCTCTCCTCCCTGGTTACCCTTTACTTCTGTTGTTTTGATCCCTTCTCTTATGTAGAGAGCTACTCCTCCTCTTCCTCCTCCTCTTTTTCCCTCCCTGTCCCTCCTGTAGACTGTGCACCCTGGTATGTTAACATCCCAGTCATGGTTCACTGTGTGCCACGTTTCTGTGACTGCCATGATATTCAGACATCCCTCTCCCATCAAGGCCACTAGTTCAGAGAGCTTGTTACCCAGATTATGGGCATTGGTACTCATCACCCTGCATTTTTTGATGGCCTTACCCCTTTTAGGGAGAAATTTGATTCTGAAGTGTTGGGGGGAAACTCAGTTTGCAGGTTCAAGGCTAGATGGCATAATATGGTCTCCCTAACATTCAGGAACATAATTGTAAGGTTCCCTGGCTGTGGACCATCCCTGGGAAACTGGTTATTTTGTGGTTCATATATTTAATCTCGATTTTGGGGTAGGGACTGGCCTATAATGAGCTAAGGTGGCTTTAACAACCTGTGGCATAGCAGGTGAGCTCTGGGGATGGATGAAATGGTATCCCCTTGAGGGGAGATGATTCCAGCAGGACAACTCATGGGGTTTGATGGTAAGCCCCCAGCGGACAGGGAAGGTATGAACATAAGTCACATTTTCTAGTTGCCAGTGGATGGGAGGGTGCTCGCCCTAGTGATATATTGCTATCCATTGGAGTCCATGTATCATAGAATCTGGGGAAGGGGGAGGGATGATCTACCCCAGTTTACAAAGCAGGTGGCAGTTGTGGTAAACACTGCAACTTGTTCAAACATAATGTCAAGTGGCTATAGGGACTCAAAGTGCAGCACCATGGAAACCCATGCAACAAGTCTTTCACAGTGTCATAACATGGTGGAAGCTAACTCGTTCATCAGGTTAGTTACAAGACCCACACCTGAACATGGATAGTCTATAAGTGGAGAGAAGCTATGACCACTGGCCAGATAAAACCACACAGCAATCTGCTATACTGTAGTTCAGTAGTGACCTGGGCCTGTTAGTAACCTGAGGTGCAGTGAAGAGGGCTCTCAAACATAGCAAGGGCAGTCCCTCTGTGAAGAGGGGGTGGGCATGAAATATGGTTTATAGTTTGTTTCCCCGGGTGGTCTATTAAGTGGTCCTGGCAAAATTTACATCCAGTCAATGGCCAGGAATGCCAGGAAATGGCACCACAATCCACATAGGGGTTGTGTACAGACACCCATCTCAGGGGGAGGAAATGGACAAGGAAATGATAGAAGGCATCCTTAAAATTGCAGAAAAAGGGGAGATATCATTGATGGGGGACCTGAATATGCCAGATGTTAACTGGAGTACCTTTGCTGCAGGCACATCCAATTGCAGGGTCATTCTTGATGCCCTACAGGGGGCATGCCTCAGACAGCTAGTGTTGGAACCCACTTGGGAGGAAGCAGTCTTAGACCTGGTACTCTCAAATGGGGAAGGAGAAAGGATCTCAGATTTAGAAGTGGGTAGCCGTCTGGGAACAAGTGACCACCAAACAATGTGGTTCACAATAAACACAGCCATAGAATCAAGCCAAACAAAAACAAGAGTATTGGACTTTGGGAAGGCTGACTTGGGGAAAATGAGAGAGTGCCTCAGAAAAGCAGGAGCAAATGGGTAAGAAGGAGGGGTAGAGGAACAATGGGGAATAATCAAAACAGCCATCGCAGAGGCAACAAGCCTTTGTGTGAAGCAAATCAACAAAACAAACTGAAGGAAAAAAACACTATGGTTCTCAAAAGAGGTGGAAGGGAAGGTTAAGGAGAAAAGGATAGCATTCAGGAAATACAAGGAAACACAGAAGTAGCAGGACAGAGAACTTTATCAGTTAAAGCAGAAGGAGGCAGGGAAGGCAGTCAGAATATCAAAGGCACAAACTAAGGAAAAGAAAACCAACTCTGTTAAGAAGGGGTATAACACTTTTTATAGGTACATTAGGGAGTGAAGAAATACCAAGGGAGGGATACAGAGACTTAATAAAGGGAAGGGAATGTGGGAAGAGGGTGATAGTGAAAAAGCAGGAGTACTGAACAAATATTTCTGCTTAGTATTCACAATGGAAGAGGAGGGGGAGGTACCTTATCCAAACAAGAGAAATACTCTGAATAGGGGGGTCAATACCAGTCCATTCACAGAAGAAAGGGTTTTGAAAGAACTCTTGAAACTGAGGGTGGACAAAGCAATGGGGCCTGATGGGATTCACCCATGAATTCTAAAACAGCTGAACAACTGAGAGTAGAACTAGTAACGCCATTGACTACTCTCTTAAACAAACCATGGGAAGATGGGGTGGTACCTGAGGACTGGAGGAGGGCAAATGTGATTCCACTTCACAAAAGTGGGAGCAGGGCAGAGGCAGAAAACTACAGACCATTTAGTTTGACCTCAGTGGTAGGGAAAATGATGGAATCACTTCTGAAGGAAACAATTGTTGAGTACCTAGAGGCCAGTGGAGCACAAGACCCAAGGCAGCATGGGTTCACAGCAGGAAAGTCATGTCAGATGAATCTAATAGATTTCTTTGACTGGGTGACCAAAGTAGTAGACCAGAGAGGGGCTGTGGATATGGCCTACCTAGATTTTAGCAAGGCATTTGACACAGTCTCACAGAAAAGATTAATATACAAGTTAGCCAGCCTCAGAGTGGGTCCCAAGGTGGTAGCCTGGATAAAAAACTGCCTAGACAACAGGACCCAAAGGGTAATAGTAAATGGAGTCCACTGTGAAGAAAGGAGGGTAACCAGCAGGGTACCCCAGGGGTCGGTACTGGGACCAGTCCTCTTTAATGTCTTAATAAGTGACATTGGAGAGCACCTAGAAGGAAAAGTATGTCTCTTTGCAGATGACACAAAGATCTGCAACAGGGTTGATACACAAGATGGGGTGGAAAGGATGAAAAGGGACTTGGCAAGGTTGAAGGAATGGTCAAATATATGGCAGCTCAGATTCAATGCAAAGAAGTGCAAGGTAATGCATCTGGGAAACAAAATCCCAGGGGAAGAGTAGACAATGTGGTTGAGATAATAACAACAACACAAATTGAAAGAGACCTAGGAGTAATTATATCAGATGACCTAAAGGTGGGCAAGCAATGTGAGAAGACAATAAGTAGGGCTGGGGGGATACTGGGATGCATAGGGAGAGGCATCAACAGTAGAAAACAGGAAGTTGATATCCCTCTGTACAGACTGTTGGTAAGACCCCATCTGGAGTACTGCGTGCAATTCTGGAGACCCCATCTTCACAAAGACATAGACAGAGTGGAGGCTGTTCAGAGGAGGGCAACCAAAATGGTGCAGGGTTTGCACTAGAAGACATGTGAGGAGAGACTAAAGCAGCTTAATATGTATACTGTTGCGGAAAGGAGGGAGAGGGGGGACATGATAGAAACTTTCAAATATCTCAAGGGAATTAACAAAGTACAAGAGGGTAGCATCTTTCAGAAGACGAGATGTGCAAGAACAAGGGGGCACAATTTGAAAATAGAGGGGGGGGGAAGCTCAGAGGTAATGTTAGAAGGTATTTTTTCACAGAGAGGGTTGTGGATGCATGAAACAGCTTTCCTGAGGAGGTTGTGGAGTCAGAAACAGTGGGAGAATTCAAGAATGCATGGGACAGACATAAGGCAATTCTAGTGGGGCTTAGGAGGAAATAAGCTGTTGATTAACTAGAATCTGCAGCTTATCCATCAGGTAGGGAAATGGGCAGACTAGGTGGGCCAAGTGGTCCTTATCTGCCATCAAATTCGATGCTTCTGTGTTTCTGTGTTTCAGTCACAGAGGGTGATGGGATTGCAGCACTTTCCCTGATAGAGAAACAGTATTTGGGGACATTTGCAGCTCATCAAGTCCAGAGAGGGAGGTGCTCTGAACCAGGCTACAAGGGCATTAACAAGATCTGAGTGGTTCAGGTAGTCTATTTATGGTAAGAGTCACCTTAGAGGACCCCAGGGCTAACAGCATTAGCACTGAGATGGGGGAGAGGGGTGCCAGGCTAGTACAGGCTTTGTTAGCAACTACTTCAGTTAGAAGATGAACCTCAAAGTGTTATACCGAGCATTAGCAGAATGTAACATAAGAAAAAGCTTTGACTGAGGCTGAATGCATCCCCCACAGTAAGGTGCAAATGTTTTTTGGAGGGGGGGAAGGAAAAGAGAGAGAAGTTAATCTCATACACATTTCTGACCCTCAGTAATGAGGAATTGCAAGGCACATAGCATCCGAATTGCAACATGGGAGGTGGAGGTAGCTCATAAGTGCAGGTTTGGCACAAGACCCCCTGAAAATGGGTCTCACCCATTCTTCCATAAAACATCTATATGGAGATCTGGGTGTATTTTATGCTTGGAGAAGTGTCTGGAAAAATGTATTAATAGTTTATCCTGTTTGCATGTTTTATGTTTGCACAGTTGATTGGCATGGGTAAAAATGATGAGACTGCATAACGTTTTAAACACGTAAGTCAGCCAAGAGTACAGTAATCACATAGAATGTACAGGGTTTGAATAACCCTATAAAACAAACTAGAGTACTCAATGTACTTTAAAGGAGAATGCTGAAGTGGTTTTCTTACAAGAAGCCCACTTGACTCAAGATGTGCCCATTAAATTAAAAAGATCTTGGGTAGGCCAGGTCTATGATGCTTCACACCAGGCTCATCCACATGGGGGGGTGAACTTTTTTCACAAACACTGCCCCTTGGAGGTAAAGGAGATTCACTAGACCCTTTGGGCAGATTCCTGATGCTCAGGGGCATTTATTGGACAGTTCCCTGCTCTCTATTTAATATTTACACCTTGAATCAGGAAAAAGAAAATGTCCAGCTTCTAAAACAAGTTCTGCTGAAATTTCTGCCTCCACCAAATTCGTTATTTATCGTAGGTGGAGACTTTAACTTGGTCCTTAACCCCAGCTTGGACAAATCATGCACTAACTCACCATCTAGAAGCCCTGCCATGAAGTGTTTGGTGGTCTGACTAAAATGTTAGGGTTGCGGGAGGTATGGTGGTTCCTAAACCCAAAAGTCAGAGACGACACATGCTGGTCAGCACCGCATCTGGCGAACTCAAGATGTGATCTGTTTTTTTTTTGTCTTGGTGGAGTGGGTATATGCTTTCAACTTCTCATAAATACTCCGGAGAATGATATCTGATCATGGGTATGTTTGTATGTCTTTTTCTTTGTCTTCCATCCTAAAAAAACTTCACATGGTGACTAAATGTCTCCTTTCTTAACAGGGAGGAGTACAAAACAATGGTTAAAGACTGTCTCAGGAAATACCTGGCCACCCATACCAGAATGCCACAGATGCAGTTTGGTTGGATGGTTTTGAAAAAGTTGTGATGGGTAGGACTATCATCTAGGTTGCAGAAATTAAAAAAGCCAGACTAAAGGAATAATGAGACCTAGAGGAGAACATTTTTAATCTTGAGGCAGAACATAAAATAGTCCTCGATAAAGAGGTAAGGAAGAAACTGGAGGAACACAGGAATTAAATTACTAGATGAAAAAATTGAAGGGGCTCTCCAATATTCTAGACAAAGATATTACGAAGCAGGAAAATCAGTCTGGGAGGCTGTTGGCCTGGCAGCTTCATAAGGAAGCCACCAACTGATTAATCTTACAGATATGAAAGGACCACATATCCACACAATATGACTCTGATCCGCTGAAGATCTCAAAACACCTTCTGGCATTTTAGTAGAAACTGTACTGTAATGACCAGATTAATAACTTTCCAGAAAAGCTACAACACTTTTTCAACAATGTGACACTCACGAAATTATCTCAAGCACAGATGGAAGGGTTAGATGCCCCAGTAACACAGGGAAAGGTTGCTGGTCTACTTATGAATCTTAAGGGCATGAAAGCACCAGGTACTGATGGACTTTCTGCAGAATTCTGCAAAACCTATTATCACATCTCTTTTTCTCACCTTGCAGCCACAGTCCTGCTATACATCCAGCCACTGCTCCTTCCTTCACCGCTGACCCTGAAGCTGATGTGCCCAGCTGGCATATGCAGCTACAACCATTGAGAGGGCCCCCCCTTAAGCCCCCATGCCAGGCGAGGATCCAATACCAGTACATCCTTTCAAGCATCATCGGCTAGTGAAGCTATCGGCTATCAAGCTGGCACACACTATGCTGTCATTTACCCTTTTTCTCCTTAATGGGAGCACGGACTTGCAATGATGTCCTTGCACAACATGCCGATATCTGCTGTGCTCCCACCCCCGCTTAGCACCCTCGCAACTGCAGTTCCTCTGAGCATTCCCAGGGACTGCCGGAGCGTGGCGTGCACTCACCCCTTTACCCAGAACTAGGAGAGCTGCCGTCAGACGCTTGATCCTAGTCCTTCCCTACCGACCCTTGATAACCTGGGCTCATTCCCGAACCCTGGTCGTGGGTGTGGAGCGAGAAGTGGCATCCAGCATCGCAACCCTCAGTGCCACCGGGTTGGCCTAACTCCCTATTTGGGTAGGATCTTTTGGGTGGTGCAGGAGGATGAAGGAGCTCCTCTGTCTTGGCGGTATATCCAAATATCCATCATCCATAAACTTGGTAAAAACCACACATTATGTGGATCCTACTGCCCCATTTCTTTATAAAATATAGATCAACAAATGTTCACCTCAGTTCTGGCTGGTAGGCTTCAGGCCTGTGTGGGATTCCTAGTTCACCTGTATCAGGTGGGCTTCATTGCCAGGAGATTGATACATGACAATATACATTGCCTGCTGAATTTAATCACCTGGCAACAAAGAACAAAAGATCCAGTACTAGTTGTATTCATGGATGCAAAAAAAGGCATTTGGCTGGGTGAACTGGGGGTTCCTTCGTAAAATGTTAGAAGTAACGGGATTGGGGCCAAAGTTTAGAGATCGTGTAACAGCAATCTACTCTTCCCCCCAGGCCACCATCAGGGTGAATGAAATAACAACTTCAAGGGTTCACCTTCAGAGGGACACTAAGCAGGGCTGTCCCCTATCCCCACTGCTCTTCACATTGACTATATAACTATTAGCAGTAGCCATCAGGAAGAATTAAGCTATTAGAGAAATTACAGCAGGAGAAACCACTCACAAGATCTTTTTATATGCAGATGCCACCCTTTTCTTCCTCACTTCTCTACAGACTTCAGTGCCCGCACTGTTGGGCGAACTTCAGATGCTGAGGATGCTCTATCACAGAATAGCGAGATTTGCCAACTCAACAAGACCAATTGACCATCACTGCACAGTGTTAGAATCCCTAAACTGGCCATCACCTGAGGGCAGGCTGACCTTCCCCTCCCTATGCCTAGCCTACAAACTAAAGCTGGATGACACTCTCCTCTCCCCCAGCCTACAAAATCTGCTGCAACCTAAACAGTGTGTAGAATGTTAAGATCATTGGAACTCCAATTGCTTCAGGAGCCTAGAATTGGAACCTCCATTGGAGCTAGATCATTTTCTTCCTTCATCTCTGCCCTGAGGAATGGGCTCCCAAGTAGCATCCAAGCATCTGCCTCCCTAAGGGCTTTCAAGAAGGAGCTCAAATCCCATCTGCTGAAATCCAACCAAGGCCTCAACCTGTGAGATTTATGAATTATATAAGTTATAGCTCTGTAAATTGTGTCTCTTATCATGTTAAGAAACATGATGACTAATGCTGTAATCCTCAGTATGATGTGCCTATTGCTTCTCTTTAATTGTATAATGGATTTGTTACTGCCTTATGTCTCTTTGTAATTAACCCCGGGTCACCCCTGAAAAAGGGACCATCTGGTCTCAGTGGGCCTTCCCCATTACCAACATTTAATAAATAAATAAACTAGATGAGTTTGGGCAGGTCTCTGGACATGAGGTCAATTTGGATAAATCAGAAGCTGTTAGGTTAGGTGGGTCCCTTCCCAGAGATTGCTTAACTAACTTCCCCTTTAAATGGGTCAACAACAACATGGTCAGAAATCTAGGGTCAAAATATCATTTCATATCCCCTATTTGTTGAAGTTGAACTATAATAAACTTTGGGCTGAAGTGCAATCAGTCCTGGCTAGATGGGAAGTCCTACCGCTAACTCTGGCTGGTAGGATAGCAATTTTCAAAATGAATATCCTTCCAAGGTTCCTTTTTCTCTTCCTGCTCCTACCCATCCAAATCTCAGAAACATTATGGAAATTAATAAATAAATCTATGATAAAATTCATTTGGAAGAAAGGCAGAAACAGAACCACAGCAAGGGTGTTGTCCTGCCCTAGAGAGAAAGGGGGACTGACCATGCCAGATCTGAAACTATATTACTGCACTGCGCAACTGGCACCTGTAGTGACATGGATTAAACAAAGTAGAGAATCAGGTTGGTGGGAAATGGAGTCAAGAAAACTAGGAATCATCCCTCTTTTCACGCTCATACATGCTACCCTCACCCCAGAAGTCTGAAAGAAGTGGCGAATCCTTGGACTAGGCACGCACTAAAAATCATAGTCAAGGCATGAACACTTACATACATGCCAAATGAAGTAGGACCTCTCACCTCTATAATTGGAGACCTTCATTTCCTGCCTATTAAGACAGACCCAGGATTCCATACATGGAGCAGCTAGCTCTGATCAGATATTGTTCTGTGATTCACAGTAAGATAATTGTGCCCCTTAGTGACCTCCAAACAAAATATGGCCTCACCTGATCAAACTTTCACAGATACCTCCAGATGGTATGCCCTCCACTCAGTGAAACTTTTATAGCGAGCACATTGATGCCGACAACACCGACAGTTCACTGTAAAAGTACACCCGGGACCACGGCACTATTTTACCAGGTCCTGCACCCCCTCCCTGAATCAACTCCAACTTGGAGTTGGGTTTGGGGAGCAAAGCCCCCCACCCCCGATGAACAGAAGCTGTTTCTCCTGATGGATTTATGTCAACCGCAAATTGTGGTCAACATAAATCTGTTGATGTAATGTTGGTCGGCAAAAAATTTGTCAAACCGGCATCATAGAGAACCTCCAGATTAGGCATTACATACAAATGAACCAATTGGTTCCAAAAGTAGACAGAGATTTGACTCCACTAGAAATATTTTTTTTATTGGTCTGCTATGCTCTAAGGCACTAAGTGTTCAATCTCTGAGGCTTACAAAGCCCTTTTAGGGCCAAATAGCCAGATATTAGATAACCTCAGGAGTAAATGGGAAGCAAGAGCAGGTATCTCTATTTCAGAAGAGAGCTGGAGGAAGACATGTGGGGGGGAGCAGGGTCAGCGCTTCCCCCAGCTGGCATGAATTTAAAGTGAAATGCATGCCCAGGTTTTTCCCTACCCCTATGATCACCAGACACTTTGCAGTGGAGAATTCTGCTCTGTGTTGGAAGGGTTGTGGCCAGGCGGAGTCTCGCCACCACATATTTTGGGCCTGCCCAAAATTAGAGGACTTTTGGTCCAAAGTACACGTGGGAGCTCTCCACATTATGGGAAACTCCAGTTCCACTGGACTTTAAATATTTGGTTCTGGGCCTGGAGATCCCTGATGTGTGTAGATCTCTGCAGCAAGGACTGCTTAGAATCATGTATCTTGTGGCCCAAAAGGAGATCACAGTAAAATGTTTGGGGACTGATCCTCCCTCCTATACATCCTGGGTTATTAGTATAGATAACATAGAACAAATGGAAAATTTAACACCTAAGCTCAGAATACGTGAGAATAAACACAACGACCTATGGGCCAGGTGGAAGACCAGAGAGCATTTGAGGGGGATAGAGATGACAGAGGAGGATTACATAGAATAGGGTGGCTGATGTCAGACAAAGCACTAAGGGGGGGTCAGTGGTGATATAAATGGGGCCCCTGACAAGATTAACTTATAAGGCTAAGAGTTATCATACATTCTTATAACAGCAGTGCTATGTTATGTTATACAGATTTCCTTTTACTTGTTACTGGTTTTGACACAGTGGCCACAGTTGGCCAAAGTGCACTTTATAGTTCCTGTTTTGATGAGAGAAGGCAGAGAAAAAATTAATGACAATCACATTTTTAGACAGTACATTGATATTATAGTATATTATTGATGCATGAATATCAATATCAACATAGCAGAGCACTTAATGTTTAAAAACAATCCATACAAACACATAACATACTTCAAGACATAATGCACAGATCAATATAAAATTCTATATATTGTTCAGTTAAATCAACTCAATAATAAAATAGCAATCAGTTCATTTTTCAATCTTTAGCTTAGATCAATTGCCTGATTAAATAAGTATATTTTTAATCCTTTTTTAAAGGTTTCCACTGAGGGTGCCTCCCTTAGATGTCTCAGCAAGGAGTTTCATAGGGTTGGTGTGGCAACTGGGAATGCACACTCCCCAGAGTGCTGCTACCTGGCCCTGGGAACCACAAGGAGGCAACCCTCAGTGGAACAGGGAGGCCAAGATGGGCAATGAGGAACCAGGAGATCTTGCAGGTAGGCTGCAGGGTTTTATAGGTCAATAATCCTACCTTGAAGGCAATCCTCCACCCTTCTGGCAGCCAGTGCAGTTCGTATAGGACAGGCGTGACATGGTCAAGTCTCGACACACCAGCCAACAGCCTTGCTGCCATGTTCTTCACCAGCTGCAGTTGGTGGACACTGCCTCTAGATAGCCCCAGGTACAGGTCATTGCAGTAGTCCAGCCTGGATGTGACAAAGGCATGCACCATGGTGGTCAGGTCCTCAGTTGGTATCAAGGTTTGGATCCGGGCAATATTTCCTCAGATAGTAAAAAATGCTTTTGATGATGGCTGACACCTGTACATCAAGTGTCAAGCTGTCATCAAGGACCATGCCCAGATCCTTAACCTGAATGGAGGGGACTAGGGTAATTCCCCTCCCAGAACTAGCCCAGGGGAATCTCCAATTCCCTCTGTGTCCCAACGATGGCCTGGATCCACCACTAGTACATCCATCTTGTCGGGGTTAAGTCATAGCCAGTTGTGAGTCATCCAGTTCCGGATCGCCTCCAGGCAGGTGTTAACACCAAGGTTGCCATCTGGTTTTTAGGTGCACAGGACAGGTATAGCTGGGTATCATCAGTGTAACAATGGAAACCCAGCCCATACTGCCTGATAATGTCTCTCAATGGCACAATGTACGCTGTGAACAGCAAGAGTGACAGGACCGACCCCTAGGAACTACACAGCATAGCGGCATCGGGCTAGATGAGGCTAACCCCGTCACCCTTTGCACTCAATCTGTGATGAAGGATCTAAACCAGCTGATGACAGTTCCATTTACTCCACACCAGTTCTGCAGTCAATCCAGCAGCACCTCATGGTCCATGGTGTCAAATGTGGCCAAGAGATTGAGGAGGACTAAGATGGTACACTCTCCCTTGTCTCTCGCCATTAGGAGAACATTTGGCACCTTCACCAGGGCAGTCTTCGTGCTGTGCCTGGATCTAAACCCAGACTGGAAACACGCATGAGTGGCAGAGGAGGCAAGACATGTCTTGAGCTGGATGGCCACCAGTTTCTCTAAAACCTTCCCTAAAAATGGAAGGTTTGAGACTGGTCTGTAATTGTTGAGACACTCCAGGTCCACTGAGGGTTTCTTCAATAGTGGTCTAACCAAGGCCTCTTTCAGTGCCATAGGAAAGACCCCACTCTCAGGGGTGCTCCAGACAATCCTAACAACCACAGATCCTATCAGGTCCACACATCCAACCAAGAGTCAGGTTGGGCCTGGGTCAAGATCACAATATGTTGGTCTCAGCCTCAAAACTATGTCAGCCACCTCCTCCACTCAAACTGGATAAAACTCAGCCTCATGTCAAATCCCACAAGCCTTTTGGGTGACAGTGGAAGAGATCTCGGTCCTGATAGAGGACACTCTGTTGGCAAAGAACAGAGCAAACTCTTCACACCTTGTGCTTGAACGTGCTCCTCCCGCTCGGAGACAAGCCAGATGTAATAGTCCATCCACTGTTCGGAATAGCTGAGCTCATCTGTTCCTTACCGTAGCAATCTCTTTTGACAAAAATCTGCCTTTTGTCAGGAGATTACCCCTTGATAGTTACCATAATGTGACCTCAGGGCCAATTTTTCCTCCATCAATTTGAATCTCCTCCAGCGCCGCTCCAACCTCTGACCCATTATCTTTAACTCCCTAAGTTCCCCATCAAACCAGGGGGGCCTTTGGCAAGTAGATGAAGGTCAGACACAAATAGGTGTGATTGAGTCAAATGCTGCACTGACAGGCCTTTTATTGGCTGCCACTGCTTCCTCCAGCCCGGTTGCACACACAGTCTCCACACTCCATAGGTCCAGCACCTCATGTAGTCCTGTTGGGAACATTACCTGCAAAGAGCGGGACTGGACCATCCTCACAGAGAATTTACCCTCAGGGGGCACTCCAAATGTGAATCCCACAGTGCTATGATCTGACCAAATGACCAGATCAATTTTGAGGTCATCAACCCCAAGACCCAGAGTGAACACCAGGTCCAATGTGTGACCTGCGAGTGGGTCGCTTTACGATCTGCTACCTTATTCAGTTTAGTGGGCAAATCCTTTATTATATATGGGTGTTGTGTTAGTGCAGTATTACTACTGTATGTTAGTTTATAATTATATTGTGAATATAATGCCATAATAATTTGTTCTAATCATAATTGTAACATTATTATAATGGTTAATTGTGATTCTTATGGTGATCACAATAATTATTATAATGCCTTTCATCATAGATGCTATATTATATTACAGTGCATAATATATGCTGTAATAACCTTATACTCAAATATTCTGAAAATGTTTTAAAATTTAAATTTACAGGTCCAGTATCACAAATGTACTACTTCATACCTGAAATATTCTTGCTTTGACACCTTGGGCCAAATCACTAATTTTTCACAGCTGAAATAAAAGGAGCACTCCTTTTAATATGTCTCAGACCAGGTTTTCATTACTGTTCCCAGCTGTTTTTGAACACCTATGGTCTGCTGTCAAGGCACAGGTCAGGAAGCATAGGAAAACCAGGATCAGTTTTAAAATTCGCAAATAGTGTTTTATTTTTTCCAATAACAGTAAAATAAAAATGTTTTTTTTTCAGTAGTAACTATTTATAAAGGCAGTACAAACACAGAAAAACAAAGTCCTTCATCTGAGAGTATCTCTTAATTGCAAGTTTCAGCCTCTCAGTCTCCCTCTCCTTGTCTCCCTAGTAAAACTATTGCTACTTTTTTTTATAACAAGCCTTTGCCAGGGTACTCGTTAACATAGTGCTTCTCACAGAATGTTCTTGTCAGTTTACAGAATGTTCTTGCCGTTTCATCCCTTGCAGTTGCAGCAAAACAGTACGTGGTGTCCCAGAACTGACCTCTTGTTCACAGCTCTGCAAATGGCTTAAAAACTGCATCTCCAGTTAATCCCTTGAGTTCCAAATAGCTTTTTGCAATCATTTCAACAGTATATATAGTTTTAAACAAAGGTATCCCAGTATCAGTGTCATTTCCACATAAAGATTCACATATATTTTTTTTATAAATGCAGATATACAACAGGGAAGAAAATACAGAACAGCAAGGGAAGGCAGAGAGATGGTGAGAGATGGAGAATTGCAAAATCGCTGGAGTGATCAGTTCTTAGATCTCACAACAAAATGTGGTTGCTCAACCAGACAGAGAAGAGACAGAAAAAGACAGGACAGAGCAGACCATTGCATTGAAACTCTTTCTGCACAACAAATAGGGCAGGGCCTTATTCAACTCTGTCACGTACCTCCCTCTTTAAGAGGGAACCTGTTTCACAAAAGTCCACCCCAGTGTGCCCAAAGCAATCCTGGAAAAAAGAAAACCTTCCCGTAAAGTGTTTTTTTTTAATCACCTGTAAAAATGAAAATGGTCCCTCCCTCAACCCGCACCCACCCTCTGCACATCCCACTTCCCTGCACCCCCCTCACCCCATACTTATCTTCGGTGCCCGGCGCAATGCTCTTCAGTGGAGCGAGAACACGTCTGCACTCTTCAAAGCCGACTGCGAACTGAAGAAATGCCGGTAAGCTGTGTAATGGCATGAATGGGGGATATCGTGGCCATATTTTTGACTTTTGGCTCCAAAGTTTCAACGTGAGGTTCTTGGGATCCCACCTCATAAACTCAGTCACTGCCATGTCATTATTCAGTCCTGAAAGGTGACTTTGTGGTCACTGCGCAGAATCACCTTTTGGGGCGGATTAATGAAACAACAGTATCACTGTTCATAAAGTGGGCTCCCAAAAAGCCTATGTTGCAAATTTGGTGAAAAACTTCCAAAAAATGACTGTGTTATGAGCGGGCACTGCGCAGTTTCCATGCACACTTGTATGTTTGAGAATTTTTAATATTTTCACTTCAGATTTTCAACATTGCCATGTTTTCACATCGCCTTATGAACAGTACAGCTGTCATTTTTTCACATTCTGCCCAAAATGTGTTTTCACACATCTGGTGCACAATGGCTCGGTTGCTGTGGGAAAGCAATGTTTGGGACAGATTAAGACAATCATAGTGACACTGCTCATGAGCAGAGGTCCCAAAATGCCTATGTTGAAAATTTAGTGAAAGAATTCCACAAAATTACTGTGTTACGAGAGTGTATTGCGCAGTTTCCAGGCACATTCGTAACTTCGAGAATTTTTAATATTTTCACTCCAGATTTTCAACATTGCCATTTCTTCACATCTCCTTATGAATGGTACAGCTGACATTTTTCATATCCTGCTCAAAATGTGTTTTCGCACATTTGGCACAGAATGGCACGGTAGCTGTGGGAAATCAACATTTGGGACAGATTAATAAAATCACAGTGCCACTGTTCATGAGTGGAGGTCCCAAATGCTTTCATGAGGTGGGGTCAAAAAAATCCCATGTTGAATATTTGGATTGCAAATACCAACAAACACCTGGGGCATTAGGGTTTCTAACCATAACGTCCCACCCTGTAGAGACTAACAGGCATCAGGGGTGTGCCCTTGGATTGTCGGCTGTAATGCTCACGCCATTCCACCCCCACCCCCACCCTGCAGCCAGTGACAGGCATCAAGGTGCGCCTTGGATCCTTTGGCCCCGAAGTTCACCCCATTCTCCTATACTGCACCCATCTCAACATATTTTCTTATGGAATAGGGTGAGCATAAGGCCCAATGACCCCAAGGCACAACGCAACACTTGTCAGAGTCTACAGGGTAGGGTGAGGTGAAATGGCATGAGCATTATGGCTAATGACCCAAAGGCACACCTCAATGCCTATCAGTCTCTGCAGAGTGGGGAGGATTTGGCATCAGTTACGTACTTCACTGCCATTCCTGTTATGCTTCTCTCTAACTCCTGCACTACCAATGCCAATGCCAGCAACACAACATTCGGCATTGACAAATGCTTGTTCTATAAGACTTGCTTGTAGTTTGGTAGTATTGGAATTAAACCATTGGATCTGTCACCAGAATACATCAGACTGTCTTTGTACATATAGGAATAGATGATGCATTTGTGTCCTAAGAACCCTGGCTTCTGCATCAGTTTTGGTTCTGATACTAGTTCTGACCTAAATTCTAGGTTGTGACCGGTATCGTCATTATTTCCCTATGTATTATTTCTCCTCTAATTGTATCACCTGTTATTGAGCAGCAGTTTTCTTCCACATATTTACACCCAGGAGATTCATAATTAGATGGTGAACATTATAGAATTGTTTTATTACATATCGTTTCTTCATTTGTATACAGTATTATTATGTAATATCGCTGATAGTGTCATCGTTATTTTTTTTTGTTATTGTCACTGACGTGTTTATCTGTCACTTGGAATGTGCCAGTGTGGTACAGAATGTGCAACTCTGATTTTTTCAGTGGTGACTGAAATACACTCGACATAACAAATGTGCATACTATGATTTACGGTATGTAATGCAATTGCAGTCTACATGAAGTAATATGTTTGGTCATGAACAGTAGTTTGTTTCATCACATAACTGAACATCATTGCATTACAGGTGTTGCAAAGAAGATTCTGTCACTAGGTCTACAGCAGGATAGTATGGATGTCACACTTTGGAAATCGTCCATTGTGAATCACTTGTACTGGTCAGCCATGTCCTATAGTAATGACAATGGTGACATGAGCATTGCTAAATGGCATAGTTTAGTAAACCACATAGTCAATGTGCATGAGAATCACATTGAACTATTTCCAAGATGTCTTCGTGGATTTCATGCTCCAGAAAACTGAAAAAAGTAGTGGCTGAAACCAGATAAGATTTTTTTTTTATCCCCACGATGGATATTGTTTCTTACCTTTGATGTGTGATGTCAATCTTTACGTTGTCAGTATTTCCCTCATGTATCACATGGAATGTGTAATACGGGTAGAGAAAAACAGTGCAAAAATCAGTTCAGCTCAATTGTCAAAATGTTCAGCAACAGTCACAAAAATAGAAGGATTCTGATGGAGCCAGGCCTTCTGTTGGATATGTAACAGGTTAAAAAAACGAGATTTTACTGCTAATCAGGGCTCTGCAGGAGGAGGATGATTTTTCATGGTCTGAAAAGAAGCTGCAGGAGCCAGCTCTATTTTCTTGGGACTACTTGAAGGTATTTAGTAAGGAAAGGTGACAGGCATATTGATGATGGTGGTGAGGGATGTGTGGTTGCAGTGACTGCACACATCATTTGATACTTCTTTGTATCTGATCAACTGTACTGATGTATTGTATGCTTATCTTTCAATATAATTGTACATTCAAAGTCAACTGTTAAACTGGAATCAGTGTTGACAAATTCAGTCTTGCTGAAGGATATGAAAAAATCTGTCACTGATTATCAGACATTGGGCTTAGAGGTATTCCATAGCTGTATTTTGCACTTTGCTCCAAAACATACTTCAGTCTCAAACCTTGGCATGTACAGCAGGTAGATGTGACTGTGACACACATTGTTATGTTATAATGTCATAGTGTCAGCAATTGCAGTAAACAAAAACTGTGCTATGGTGTTTATTGTAACCATTGTATATACGGAATTCCATTCCTGTAATATGATTCTTGTGCTGTATTATAGCCGTCTTCTTTGGTTGCGTTGCAGTAATGATGTCTTTGTCAATTGTTTGGCAATTGATTGTGTTACTATATATGTATGACCTTTTTTTTAGAACTAAGTTGCACAAATACCTTATGTGCAAGTTACTCTACCATCTTGTGCTGTTTTGCCATCTAGTTGAACTGTTGGTATAGACATGATGCAGTCCAAGTAATCTGATTGCTGTTCTATCCTGTAGGAACTATTGTTGCTATTGATAGTCAGTCATCCTTGTGATCATCATGTTTCACTAGTTACAATCATAAGCAAAAGGGCTGTAACTAAATGGTAACAAATAATGGGAACTTCATAGGTGTAGACGTTGTCAGGTGGGAAGCAATATGTAGTGCACTGTCCCCATTATGAATGTTACATCAAAGAGAACACATCTGTACAACTGTATTCTTGTCATTTATATATCTTTCATGGTACAGGTTGATGCTAGCAAGACTGCACTGCAATGAGAACAGTGACAGGGAACAGTCATGCACAAAGGCAGGGTTGCCTCAGTTCATAGTACAGTACCCTAAATTCAACAAAGGAGGATACACTATTCACAAGCAACTGACAAAGTCCACTTACAGTCAGTAAAGAGAAATAATGGGAATGGAGTCATACTTACATGATCAATGCAGTTTCATAAATTCCCACTGTACAGAAATCTAGCTAAAACAGTACATTTGACTGTTACCATATGAACAACGCCCCAGAATTGTGCAATTCCGTGACTGTGCAAATTTCCACAGAATTTGCATCATGTTGCAGAATATATGTAGGGATGCAGAATTAATTGTTCTTGGTGGATTTTCATTCAGATATACCTGTTTTCCATTGTGTCCATCTGTCTTCCCAATCTCGTTCATCCTGAATCCCCTCTTCTAAGCTCAGCATGTGATGTCATTGAAGACATCACATCATACTGTGACCAATGACAGAACTGCATTCTGACACAGAAATGAATATATCAGGGTCTCTCAACTGGAGAGGCCAGCCTCCCTCAGGATGCACCAACCTGTTGCAGGAGAGACTGAAGCAAGTCTGAGTTTTATATATTTTATGTGAGGAGCTGAGGAAAACTGAAAGAGGATACTTGAAGGTGATTTACAAATCCATGACCATTACCATTTGGGTCATGCAGCATTATTTTGTCTAATGTCATGTAATATTGTCTATTGAGCTGCTGTGTAATGGTGATCACCCTGTATGTCCTGCTCTTTATAGCGTGCTGTGACCCACGGTAATCCATCCTCTTGGTGAATGTAAAAAACATAAACAAATACAGTACATAGATACATGCATGCATACATACATAAATAGATACATTTAAAAACTATAACTGTTACGAGGAATTTGGGGAGTTTAGTGACTGCATTTGTAAGCAGGTTTTCAGTCCAACACTGAAAGTAATGTGTATATTTTGGGGGGAGGGACACTGACTCTTGATCACTCCATACTGAGCATGACAGATGACTTGTCAGTATAACATGTAATACATTTCTTCATGTATTCTCTCTGCTGTGACTACCTGTTGTGCATTCAAACAACTGATTTTGGGATTTGGTATACAACCTGTCATAAACAAAACAAAACTACTCTCTCTAGTCTTCTAGCATCACCTGACTCATGGCACATGTTGTATATGGAATCCATATTGGACAGGCTGCTATCTCATGTATTACCACCTCTCCTTTCCCCTCAGCTGTCCATATTTGAGAGTTCAGTTCCCTGTTCTTTCCCACTTCATGGTTGTGCAGTTGGATCTGTAAACCACCACCCACCTCACCTTTCCCCTTCTCTCCTAAAATAACTGACTCACAATGACTTCACCCTCTCCTCATCCCACTCATCACTCATGCATGTTATGCTCTCCCATTTATAAACCACCATTCTTCATTCCATACTGCCCAGTCCCTCCTATAGAATTAGTATCAAGGGATAGATACTTACCAGTCATGGTTCTGTATGGCCCATGTGTCAGTGAGTGCTGCAATGTCCCCTACCCCCTCTGCTAATAACTGTATTTTTTTCTATAGACATTTTATCCTCCTGGGAGACAGTGAGGATCCCCCATCTGCTGGCCCTGCCACTGTGTCCCATCATCCGCAATCTCCCAGCCTTACCTGGTGGCATATATCTCCATGGATCACACCCTCTGGTGGGGTCAGGAGGGGGAGGTTCCCCCCAATGCCTGAATGTAGTCAGGCTGCATGTTCATCCAGGACATGGTGGGTAGGGGTGTGGTAAGTGGGCATCATACATCCCCAGCTGTGCCTGTTTTCCACTTTAGTTTTTCTCCCAGGTGCTCCAGGTCATGGGGTGTGGCGAGTATTGGTGCATGGAGACCCACTTCCTCATCTACCCTCCCACAATGAGATGTCAGCATCACCTGCCTACTCAGACACCTATCCTCAACTAGGTGTCAGCATAGGCAGGTATAGCCACACCACCCAAATCAGTCCTGCTCCCAGATCTCCCTCCACCTGATCCCCTGCATTCCAAGCTCATTCCTGAACACTGGTCACCAGCGTGATGCAAAGTAATATGATTGTCAGTGCCTCAGCTTTCCACACCACTAGACTGCTGCAGATAGCTTCTTATTGGATCGGGTTTTCCACCACCAGTTCCATATACAGATGAATCCTTCCTACCTGCACTGTTTCCACAGCCAGTCATTGAGTTCCAATATCCTTTTGTTTGTAACAGCGCTGGCCCTTGATGATGGTAATACCTCTGATAAACTCAGTGATCTTGTTTTCTCCTTGTATGTCCTCTGTAATGCCTGAATGTATCTTGCACTTCTCCACCTCCTCCCCAGCTAGGTGGCTGGGTCCCATGTGTACAACTATGTTTGGTTGTACACATGGGTACAACTATGTTTGGTTTCTTTCCACCACGCTGTACAGTTTCCTAGATTATTGGTCACAGCATCTCTGTTGTCATCAATGGCATGTAAACAACATTCCTTTTCTTTCAACATTTCAGTTCTGTACCTGCTACCTGATGGTCAGTAGTATTGAAGTATGATCATCTAATTCCCTGCATTACCAATTGTTGCTAAGATTCAGTGTATGTACTAATAAAAATTGTACTCAATCACATATTGTATCCTTTTTATGAATTTAAAAGTGAGACTGTCACTGTAGACCCAGAAAATATCATCAAACCTCCCCGGTGTATTCATAGTTGGAAACATCACCATACTTGCACCATCACAACCTCCTTCAAAGAGATGGGGCCATATAGTGTACTACCTGACAGCCAGCATGTGTATGTTGGAAACAGCTATTTGCAAGGTACGTGGGGCGACTGGTAGTTAATATGCTGGCAGGTCAGGTATGTGAGAGTATACATGCGATTGTATAGTGATGAAACTATGCTGGAATATATATGCGTGTGTGTGGTTGTGGTGTGGTAGCAGTGGGATACTCAGGACAAATGACAGACATATGCTAATATTGCTGAGGTGCTAAAGGTCTGCCTTACTTACCATACACTATAAGTAAAGAGGCATTACTGTTACATTAGTATAAGAAAATACCACTACAGTGATGGAAATATGAACTTTTACCTTTATTGAAAAAAGTTATGAATGTCAGATAGGAATGAAAAGCACAAGGATAGTACTTCAGAAACAATTTTGAAAGATATGTGATATAACTTATGACCACAAAACCTATGGAACACAAAAAGAGTGACTGAACTTTGTTACAATGTGAAAAGATCACATCTTAGGTTCTTTGCATGATATGCTGGACAAAGACAGTAAGAACAAGTAGAAGTAATAAAATAAGTTTATTATGATACTCACACCATAACAAGTGAAGCAAAACAATCACAAGGGATCTGATTTCCCATCATTCCTCGAGTATGGTCTCTTTCTCTCCAAGGAGCTGATGTGCATGCAATTATATATGACTAATAAGTGTACAGTTACAGATACGATAAACATACAGCATTGGATAAAGCATGTAAATAAGGTGGTTCCCTTGTGCAATTACATAGGAAATGAAGTAAGAATCTCTGAACAATGGAAACTCATATTCAGCGGGAATATGTGTTATCTGTTCTTATTTCCAGACAGTCTGGAAATATATGCAACATAATCAAAAGAGTACACCATGTGTCACAATAGTGGAAAACTACAGAATATGAGTGATTATGAGTATAGCAGAATATAGGGCAGAAACATAGCATATAGGTAAATGCATTAAATACAAATATAAGCAAAGCAAATATAATAAAGAATATTAAAATAAGTAATAAAACAAGTTAAACATTATAAGACTGTGGTAAGGCTCTCATACTTGTAAGTGTATAAGGTTATGGTTATATGTGGGCCAGTTGGTGGTATATAACCCACGCATAACAACTTCTTTAGTCAAAAGTGAAAGAATGATGCTGGCCACTGGGATACATGTTATTACCACAAAGCCATTATGACATGCAAATCAGGTTTTGTTTACAATGATACATATCTTGTCAAAATGATGTTCCACTTACTTAAAACAACAACTTTCATCAACACACAACAGCAATTGGTACATACAGTATATGAGGGTTCACACTAGTGATAATTAGTAATGATGCAGAAATCCAAAACAACTGTTAATTGTGTAATATAATATGACACAACTGGAATATAACGTTTAGATAAAAATCACAACAAAACAACTGTTTATTGTGTAATATAATATGACACAACCGGAATATGTTTTTATTAGTTATCACACTTTGTTAGAGTGAGCTTCCCCCAAGCCATGGAAAAAATTTTGAGCCTCCTTCAAATTTGGAAATAATCTTGAACCTCCCCATGGAAAAAATATCATAAGGAAACTGTGACATTGTACTTCATCCTGGTGGGCTTTACTGTACTTTGCACAGTGCACCAGCAATAAAGTAAGACTAATAAAGCTGACTGAGTATATTCTCTTTTTGTTCAGCTTATTATTCTCCCCCCAACCCCACACCACAGGTTATCATTGTCACTTCACTTTTCTGACTCTTGGACCCTTGCTGCTCTGTTTCCTCTCTGAACAACCAACCTAGCACCCTTCATCTCTGTCTCCCCTCTTATCCTGCTATTAAGCAACTTCCTGTATCCTTATCCTAGGTCACACCTGAAAACAAGGGTTGGCTCAATATGCCTTTCCCAGTCACTAATTTACATATAAATAAACACCTACTGCAGGAACAAGCCTTGACTCAGTGTGCCTTTCCCAGTGACCAGTTTACATATAAGCTACTAAGTATTCCTTTCTCGGTCATCAATTTACATATAAATACACACCTAGAAACAGGATTTGACTCAGTTGGCCTTTCCTGATCACCAGTTTGTGCATGAGTAAGCTACCTGCTATTATCCATATTTAGTTTGATTCATCCCTTCACACAAAACATTCAAAACTTTATATTATACATTCTCAGACTTGACTGGGCCTCCCCTAAAACTGTTTGGGGCCTCCCTTGGGAGGCTGGCCTCATTATTTGAGAACCACTGGTTTAGATCAAATCACAGCAAAACGAGTGATTCCCTCTAGGGTTTGCATGAAAGCCATGACCATGGATGTGCTTTGAGTGTATATTTGTCCATGCTGCCTGTATGCCTGTAGTCAGACACATTTGTAGGAAGGAATACACCCATCAGCGTAGGAGAGCCTCAACAACACAACCCAGACATGTACACCATGGGTACAAATAAGAAACAACAAACAAGGAATGGTCAATACTGCACAGATAAAATCTAGACTAATCAAAACCCAGTATAACACCCTCTTTCTACAGGAAAAGTTGTTCTGTGCATCACACATGATGATAGTGGCACTCTATTCTTTTGTTCAAGACAACCTCAGGTCCAACATACAGATTGGAGGTAGGCAATGTATTACTAACATCTATAAGAAAAAAAACATTAATGAACATGTAGCATGTCATCTTTACATAATAAGTTATCTTAGAAGTATTTGGCAGACATAATGAAGTACATGGAACCATATCATGAGACCATAATTCATAATAACTCAACTGTGAGATACGACAGGTGGTGTGTTATGTTGGGATAAGGGGCTTACTTGCTGGAGCTCAAGGACAAGGGTAAGCCAAGTGCTTCTTGCACCTGAGAAGGATCAGTAGCCCACCACAAAAAAAGCCAAGTAGAATGGCTGACTGTGATTATGGAATGTGCCGCTCTTTAAAAATATTTCAAGATGCTTTGAGGCATGCTGTTGTCTGTGGACAACAAATGGGGTGAAAGTAACTCTTGCATAATCAGGAGACATCAACCTTTCTATATATTTCATCACAATGAGCAGCACACTCAATGGTGCATTGCACTGTTGATCAGTTTTGTATGTAAGGGATTATACAACAGCATGGTTTGTATGAATGTTGATTTTGCATTAAAGCAGTCTTCCACTGGGTATGGTGGCTGCAGTTGATCAGCATTTAGATTAAGTAATGATGCATGAGAGAGAGTTGGGTGCACTATGTATACCCCATGGTCCAGGATCGTAAGAAGACATAAGTGCCTTATTGATTCTATGAAATGGAACCATAGCAAACTTAAAAAATATAACAATGTAAAACTTTTAAAAGGCACAAGAAAGTATTATGAAATGATGATAAAAAATGTAAATTACACAATGGGGTAAGAAAATCCTGTAACCTCACTGGTCAAAACAGATCACATGACTGTAATAAATCCTCCAGTATACCCACTGTAAAAGTTTTATATCACTATAAAACCAAAAAACAAGTTGAACATTGTATAATAGCAATATATCATGACAGAGAGTGGGTATATGGGTGGATTTATCACTTCTGGTGTGGTTAAGTCACTCGGCTGCGCCTCGTGACTGAACCACACCAGGTGTGGTAAATCCACCAATATACCCACTCTCTGTCATGGTATACTGCTTAAGTACTCCCTCAACAGATGTTTTCCTTCTGTGAGTCATCTGAATTTCTACACATTCGATACATTGTTTGATGTTTACAATGGAGCACAAGAATTCAGAGGTCTTCATTATTCTAGTAGTGAAAGGCCCCGCCACCGCCACATACGGACACATGCAATGGTAGCACATAATACATGAATTCAAAATACTTCTTAGTTCCTGTGGCATACAACCTTCATCAGTGTTTTACAGACATGACACCAAGAAACAGTAACTGAGGATACTGTTTGCTGCCAGTGTTTCACTGAAAAATGAAAAATTACATGGTCTTGCATTGAATTTCAATATTACATGATGTCTCTCTGGTATAAACACATGAAAATCTTACCAAGGGAGCCACACACTGGAAACTGATCTGTCAATGAAAAGCAACAGGCCTCGCATGCTGTCAAGCCTATGGCATAAACAGGTAACATATAACTCTTGGAATTAAGCGTATTAAATATGTTTTATCATCTCAAGCCTCATTAGTATCAACTGTAGCTCATATTTTAATGATATTACAGGTCTGTATATGTGCAAGTCACTGCTTGTACTGTGGAGAAACCATGGTTGAACAACATAGATGATTTTAAATTACAAGTTGCAACACTAAACATGACATTCATTGCATCTGTAATGACACTATGTACTTTACTGATGACACATGTGCATAAGCCTGCTGAGGAATTCAGTGTGTCAGTCAGGAGGGTGGATGATGCACTGCAACAGGCACTGCTGAAGCTATTGGACAGACAATTTGCATCCACCACATATCGGAGAATTAATGCACAGTACCATTGGAATTATTTCACTGCTTAAAAAGTAGTTAACACTGCCGGCCCAGTGGTGCTGAGAGTTGAGGTGCTGGACACTACACCTCATGCCATGCCGGCGACCCAGGTTCAGGAATGACCTTGGGCCACTGGGGGTTGGCAGGGGCAAGAGAGAATTGAGTGTCCAAAGGACTGCTCTCCTCTCTTGGGGGCGAGGGGGGGTTCAGTCTATCACTTCCGATGTGACCTCTGTTGGACAATGGGGATAGCTCATTGTGGAGACCATAATGGGGGCATGGGAGCATTGGTAGGTGTCCTGTAGGCAGGTGTGGGAGTGCACCTGTCACGCGCTGGATGTCATTGCATGTTTGTGCTCCCATGACCAAGACAAGCATGAAAATCCCTGCCACCTAGGTAGGTGAAGGTCTGCCTACCCAGCTCACCCATGCTCACCATCAGGACTCTCCCATCCAGTCTCTGAGTCCTTCAATCCCACAGTGGCAACTGAATCCTATAGATAGAGAACCAGCAGGAGTTATGGTAGCCCTTACTGTTGGGGCGGGCTCAGAACTGGGTAGTCTGTCACTGTGGATGAGCCAGGATGATGTCAAAGGACAGGGGAGGTGCTAGACAGAATGGGAATGTGGGATGGATCTAGGTAGTGCTGGAGAGAGACCTAAGGAACCAGCGTTAGGAGGTGTAAAAAGAATATACAAAAAAAAAAAATTAATACTAACATCTATTGATTGACTGTACACTAAAAAAGGAAAAGAGACTGAGAAGTCAACCTACTGAGTACAGCTAAGTGAGGAGGGTAACGGATCAGAAGAATGTGAGCTATTACACATGGCATTATAATGTTACAAAATGAAAGCAATACCAATATAATAATCAATTAATGTTTTTATTAAATACTTACTTATGTGTGTATGCAGTACCCTCTGCTTTATCTTTATATTCCTGGTGGAATTGATAGTATGCTGTCTCCAGAACCCACTCATTCAAACAGACTCCCTCAAACCCAGGATGCTGAGTGACACATTTCACCTGTTCCACATCTGATCTGGTATGGTGTACACCCATGAGAGCTGTTATTTCACTGATTTTGCAGCAACAACAACTGACAACATTGTCAATAATAATGCATCAGTCATGTGTATACTTAAAAATAAGATGTAAAACAATTAGTAAATAACGATAATTTCACATATTTGTAGTTCACAAGCTCTAGTATTAATGGATGACAAACATTAATACAACTCATAATGGCAACAATTAGCATTGTTGAAAGAGCAAAGGTAATGGGTGCAGACAGTGAAGGAGTTCCAGTATCAAAAATGATGATGTAGTTGTATGAGGAACATTGATTTTGCCAACTCATGTGATACACGGTCACCTGTGTCACACAGTTGGAAACAAAGTCAGACTGCTGCAAAGGATAGTGGCTGCACACTGGTGCAGCAATAAGCACTGCCACGTGTGTGCACTTTCACAAATGTGCCATCTTATCACTGAGTTTTGTTACCATGAAAACTGAAAAACCACAGTAAAGACACAATAAATATGTAATCTACCCAGAACCATGAATGGCGGTGTAGTTCCCCCTTGAGTTGCCGGCTTGTAGAATCACTATTATGGTGACAAGTACAATACAAAACTGGAAAGTAATGTCAATGAAAGGCAGGTTAACAGGGCTTGGGGGAGAAGTATGAAGGAGTATACAGCCAGAGCAGGGATAAAAAAAAAACAATATCCAATATGCAAATGCTATGTTGAACTACACATACACTGCACACCCATTTGCATGGTGAGCCATCTGACAAAGTCATACTTCAGTAACTATTGGTTTGAATAAGTGACTTGTGTGGCTCATATGTTTATTTTTTTTTGGGGGGGGAGTGGGCACCTTCCCAGGCCCACATGTAACTCCACTCCTTCTGGCTACACTCCGTTGTCCCCTGTACCAAGTGGACTCTTCACACATTGACAGTACCTGCTTCAAGGATCAAGACAGTGTGTGTCTGTGTTGTATGCCAGTGGAACTCTGAAGGCTTTGGAATTCATGTCTTCCATATTACTATCCTATGTTTGTCAGTGTTGGCGGGCATTCTACGACTTGAATAATGTATAGCTGTGGATTCTTTTATTCCATGGTAAATAATCACACAACGTGTTGAATGTGTAAAAAGGCAGATGACTGACAGGTGAAAAACATTTGGGGAGGGACTATGTAATATTATTTAACATAATTTTTGTTATAGTTTTGTGTTTTTTTAAAACTTCCAGAGTGCTTCTTTTTGAAACGTTGCCTGTGGGTCCATTTTATATAAGCAATAAGGCAATTCAGGGACATTAGTTGTACTAGGTTTATCACTTATCAGGGCTGGAGGTACTAAGTTTCACATTGTGCCTTACAACACCCCGGGCCATGAGGTAAACCTTGCACAACCAATGCCCTGTTGTGCTGTATTGATTATGTAATCAGATGGCAGGTACAAGAAAAAATGCAAAACAGTATAGCAAAGGAAACAGTACTGTCAAAAAAAAAATCTTATTTACAGTTACCAGGGTTGGCTTACCAATCAGTATTTCCAAGTCGATGCTGATTGGTATATTGAGATGCCGCCATGTAATTTTCACCTTCATCACTTAGTTCAATTGCTTCAGGCTCAAATCGGTAAGGTATTATACTGAAATTACACAAGTAGCTAGCAACTTCCTCCACACTGTGCTCACTGTCTTCATCTTCAGTAGGTATGTTGTCATTGGTTGTATCACTGTATATTTCAGGAACAGTATCTGATGAACCTTCAACTTGATACATTTCTGTGAAAAAAAAGCGAAATTATTTCTTAATTATACTGAGACACAGTTGTCTTGAATGTGATGGGTTTTATAGCAGGGTGGTAAAGAAGTGTGAAAACAGACTAATCTGAAATTATGTGGTTAGAGTATGTGTTGGTACAGAGTAGACACCACATTTTGAGAAGTTTGAGGTTCCTTGTTAGCAGAAAATAAGACATACAAGTAGGATGAGGGAAGCAAGTTGAAAACCTGCCTTTCACAATTGGGGTGAGTAATGATTGACACAAAGTCATCACAGCTTAGCCATGATTTTTATATATTTATTTTCCAATATACAGTTGTGTATATGAATCTCAACCTATGGGGGATGTTCACAACATCTATTCCACTTGCACCAAGAATCCACAACCTGCAAACTCACAACCTGGTATCTAGTAGCAACCATTGCAGTCAAATGAACTGTCCATACACTATTCATATCTTCCATGGCTTCAACTGGTGCCACACTCCTTAAAGTATCCAGGCATGTAGATACTGTTGTCCCTGGTGTGTAGTTACACATCAGTTCATCTACTCACATGACACTTCAGTTGTACTGTTGTCACTGGTTGTCAAGAGGCACAACCTACCCAGAACTACCACTAATCTGTATTTGTGAAGATACCCTAGTGTACAGAGGAATCACCCACCATCCGGTTTCCAGACACTTTATGGTTGTTGCTTCTATGGTGAGTAGTGACCCACCACAACTACAACGATAAACAGACACTGCATTTGTACTGTTTCCCTGTTGAGTACTCCTTCTCCATAAGTAGAACACCCGTTGCACTGACACTTCCATGCCCAACTGATTAGTGGTCCATCATGCCACATTGACTGCAGTAAGCACACAAGATAGGCAAACCCCACCTCCAACACTTCTGAATGAGTTATCATTCCTAGTCCATGATATGACTAGGGACACTGACATCATCTGACCTCCTCCACCAGCTGCTGTGTGGGTTGTCACTGATCTCACTTACTTACCATCATGCATCACAGTACTGCAGAAATCAACCCTGTTGTAGGGCCAATGATGCAACATTTCAATGGGAAAACATGTTTAAAAACAAGAAAAAAGTAGCATTGCTGTCAGAAGCCTCCCCCACACCACTCCCATACATGCTGGCAAGCATGACCATAGCCATGGTGTCTGGTGGCTCCAAGAAATCACCCCCAAGTCATCTATCCAGGTGACCGTATCTGTACAGCAGGTGCCCAGTAGATACTCCATCATATTGATGACCCACTGGGGTGAGATTCGCCATGGGCTGGTGATTTGTGGCTACCCCAACTGATGGTCTCTACATCAACTGACCATCACCATAACAATGGTCTCTATAGTCTTCACCCCACCCCTGGATCACCCCTCCGAGAGGTCATCATGTTACCCATAGTATTGGGATGCGCACACACCCTGCACCTCCCACCTACCCAACCATCCCCAATACAAGCCCTGTAATCAAATAACAAACCAGCCCCCACCACCCATGCAAATCAGAAAACACAACAGCACACATTAGCAGCCAACTGTTCCCCCATCACCCCAACATCGCCAAATGCAGAACCCACAGCAATATAAATACATTGCAACTCACATGCAAAAAAAAAATTACATACTGTAAATTGGAAAAAAAAAAATTGGACAGCAGTCAGGAGAAATATTAGAAGGCTGCTATAAAATCTGAAGTCAACAAAAAATAATGTATCATTGATAACTCATGCAAAACTATCATATGGAAGACATTATTTTTACGTTTGCTGTGTGTGTATGCGTAGCAAATATTTTATTAGGAGAGTGGCTTTTGAGGGGTATGACACTGTCAGTTCAGTGCAGAGGGGTCTGCAAGGGGCTCATCAGTGTCACACAAGTCATTAGCCAGGCTGATCACAACAGTATTTTGAATTGCTGGGTGTAAACTTTGTGTATGTCAAAGGAAAGAGCCAACCCAATTATAGGTCAACTCTTTCATTTTACCTATGCTACCCAGCAGGCACTGCTGAGGAATCACACTCTGTAACAAAGAAAACCATCCACTGATGTCTGTTGCTGCTGCTTCATAACTGTCCCCACCCACCCAACCTCCCTCTTCACACCTACCACCCCACAGCCCCCACAAACATGACACTGACACTTGGGGTGCCCAATCCCCAGAGCTACCATCTGAAATAAAGAAAACCATCCATCATAGTTTTGTGTGTGTGTATATATATATATATATATATATATATATATATATATATACATATATATATATATATATACATATATAGTATACAGTAGTGACTACTACATAGTTAGGTTGAGTAGCACTTTTAAGGTTAAAGGGTCAAATTTTGCACCTTAATAAATTTGCCACCATTCAACAGATTTGCCTGAAATTTGGTATACACAACTGGGCATGATAGATCTTGGGATATGCCAAGTTTTGTACCAGTCGGATATACAGCTGCAGAGCTATTAAAGCGACAACGAATTGCACAATTAGGCTTTTTTGTGATTTCTTTGCTTTCGCCTACAGGTCGCATGGTTTGTGCGACCAGTCCAAAAACTTCAGGGAACGTGTGGCCGGGGTGCCCAATGTGCCCTTTGAAGATTTCGTGAAAAAATATTAAACAGTTCAAAAGTTATTCAAAAAACAAGTCCCCATTATAAGTCAATGGGAAAAGTTAACAAAAAAGTTCGACACTTTCTCAAATGCACTTTTTACTTTCGCAAATGGCCCCAGTACTTTCTCAAATCCACCATTTTGTTTTCAGTTGGTGACCAGAAAAGTGCTTGGCATTTAAATGTGGGACAATCTAGGGACACAATTATTTTTGTGTTCACCTAGTCAGAGCCTGAGGATGCTAGCCATGTCTTTATTTTGGGGTTAAACACCCCAGAAATATGTTTTTCAAAGTTCTGGAAAAAGTACTTTTGCAAAGTACTTTCATGCTCTCAACACTTTCGCTAATCTGTGCGAAAGCTTTCACAAATCACAAAAGTACTTTGCAACACTATGGCCAAAATGACAGGAGTTCTTTGCTACCTTGCTGCAAAAGAACGGTTAGGTCTTTTGGCCTGAAATTTGGAGGGAAGGCAGCCAACTTGTCACAGATGTGCCTTTTGGTAGTTTTGGTGAAAAAATATTGTACGGCTCCAAAGTTACGGTACTCTGAAGTTGAGGCTTTTTCAATGCCACACCTTTCGGGGTTCGTATCTTGAAAACAATGTGAGATACAGATTTTTCATCGCGAGTTGCATAGCCCTATGGACGATGTAGTACAAAACAGTAGCCAGGAAAACAATGATTTCTGTGAAATTTATTTTTTTTTCTACGTCGTACGGTTGCCGAGATATTTGCAATGAAGTACTTCCAATGCTCATTTTAAGCTTCCATTGCCATTAGAATGCTTACGTTCTTTGTACACACTGTGTTTCTCTATGCAGTTCTCCAGCAAAAAGAGGGTATGCACTTCTGTTACTGTTACAGTTACTGTTTCACCTTGCATTTATGTACCTGTTAGTTTTACCGTTCCCGTGCGTGCCACCGTGTGTGTTACCCTTTGCGTTGTCATTTGCCCTTGCATTTTCATTACTGTTACCATTTGCGTTTCCACCTTGTATTTGCGTTTCTGTTCCTGTTACTATGTCACAAGACATCACGTGGCGGGAAGGCCCCGTGCTCCTGCCGTCGCATTACATTCAGTATTTATCGCCATCATTCTCAGAAAGAAGGGAAATTAAAGGCAAAAAAATCCTTTTAATGCATCACTTAGGGTTGTTCCACAGCGACAAATGTAAGGAAATTAGGTGTTAGGGTTGAAACCCCCCAGGACACCTCCAGCCCGCCCCCAACTGGCATCGGGGTGCGCGTTAGGGTCTTCGGTCCTAACTCTCGCCACATTCTCCTATACCTCTGCTTCTTTACACATGTGATGGGGTGAGAGTTAGGGCTGATGACCCCAAACTTGCACCCCAAGCCTGTTGGGTGGGGCGGACTGGAGGTGTCTGGGGGGGTTTCAACCCTAACACCGAATTTCCTTACTTTTAGTCACTGTGGAACAACCTAACTGGATGCATTAAATGAATTTTGACTCTAATATATATATATATATATATTGGCCCAGATATTCAAAGGGTTGCACATGGCGCAGCAGTGTTGCGCCATCGCGGCTTTCTGCTAATGAATAACCCGGTGCAACATTCAAAAGGAGAAAGTGCGGCTACCAAATCCCGATCTGGCGGGACACACAATGAGGTGTGGGTTATCTCCTGATCAGAGCACCCCAGGTGCATTGTTAGGCACGCAGGCTTGCCCCAAGTGTCTTATGCACCTGGGCATGCTCTTATCAGGAGATAACCCACACCTCAGAGTGTGTTATTGCACTTATAAAATGGGTTTCCCAGTAAAGAAGTTAATTTAAAAAAATGTAGATAGATAGTGTAAAAACAACAGTTTAAAAATGTGATTAGTAGAAAATAATAAAAAAGTAGTCCCTGCCATTGACTTTTAGTGGAGCTGTTTAATGAAAAGACAATACAGGTTGGTGCCTGTCTGTGTGTAAAGTCCTCAGTCACACACAAATATTGTAGTAAAACATGTTTTTTTACAGTCTCCAGCTTGAACTCATGTTTTATTTTTTGTTTACTAGTTCTCCCTACTTGCGGCTTCTTTTCAAAGCTGCACGCACACACACTACTCTGTTAGTGCCAATATGCTACATAAACACAAGGGATACAGGATTTATATCAGAACACCATCACAGAAAACATTTTCGTGCTATTTAATTTCAAACATGAGCTCAAAAAATTGCGAGCAGAATCCGATCCGGTGCGAGTTTGCTGGTTTTATTTATGTTAAATGGCTGGCTAAATGGGAGTGAGCATGTCCTTCAGCAGCTACCGTACAAAGTCGTTTCGTATTTTGGCATATCAAAATGTGAAAATTACATGTGCAAGGGGGCCAGAACAACAAAGAGCTTAGTATGGTTATAGAAAAGTGCAGCGCATTTTAAAGCTGCCATCTGGTTCAGTGAATCATTAACTCGGGGAATGTTTGAATAAACAGGTTGCCGGCACAATGTTTATTTGAAAGGCACAGGATGCGCAAATTGTGATGGTCACTGGATCAGGTTCTGCTCACAGTTTTTGGAGGTGAGGTTTGAAATTAAATAGGTGGAAAATGTTTTCTGTGGTGGTGTTCTGATGTAAATGCTGTGTTCCTTGTGTTTATGCAGCGTTGGCACTGACAGCGTAGTGTGTGTACGTGAAGCTTTGAAAAGGAAGCCGCAAGTAGGGAGAATGGTTGAGAGTGGTCAGCGGGCGATTGTGTTGGAAAATGTTTTTAAAAAAGTGACAGGCATGGATCCTTGCTGAACTGTGTCCTGCTTGGCATAACAAGTACCAGTTACTATGTATACATGCTGATAAGGACACAGCTACTTGTACCTGTTAGCCAATCAGAATGTACAGTTTGTCTTACCCGTTTTATAAATATATATATAGATCTATAGTTAGGGTTGCATGGCCACTTCTATGTTAAACCTTAAAGTTTGGACTTTAATAACTTTGCAACCATCTGTCTGATTTTCCTGAAAGTTGGAATGTAGAACCACCTACCACAGATCTCTGGATTGGGAAAGATTTGTTCTGGTTGGATGTACAGTTGTGGAACTGTAGTGTACTCAAAAAGTGGAAAATCATGCTCATTGCGAATTCTTTGGTAAGCTATAATGACTGAAGAATGCATTTGAGTGGCTTTGGATTTGTTAGCCTACATGTGGCCTGGGTTGACCTAGTGCCTTTTGAAGATTTGGTGAAAAAGTATTACTCTGTTCAAAAGTTATTCCATGTTTTCATGTCCCATCGTAGCCTATGAAAAAATGTATGTGTGCACTGTGAAAACTTTTGTGATCACATTTTTGTTGTCGAGTTCCCTGAAATTGTTGTTGTGCTGTTGACATCTTGTTTTTCAGTTAGTGACAGAGAAAAAGCATTATAACTCAAAAAATAATGCCCTTTGGTAAACACAACAGTAGTGTTTACCTAATCGGGCCCTGTGGAACATGCCCATGGCATTACTTTGTTACTAGGTGGCCCACAAATATGTTTTTAAAACTTCTGTGGTTTTTTGATCGTGGCAATATTTTTTGTTGCAATGAAAACAATTGCGCTCAGGGGAAAAAGTAACCATGGCAGCATTTTTGTGTGCGCGATAACATTACCATTATAGAGATAGGAGTGTCGCGATAATATTAAAGTAATTGCGGTAACACTGCATGGACACATTTTGCTATGTGTTGTTTTCTTTGTCACTTCATGAGGCAAGGTGCATTGCGCTATTGGTCTGAAATTTTCAGGGTGGCAAGCCCTAGTCCCACAGATGTGCCTTTTTTGGTGGTTTGGTATGAAAACTTTGAAGAGGCCCATAGTTACAGCACTCTGAAGTTCAGAAATTTTCCCATAGGGTAACATTGCCTGTGCCTGTGATGCCTTTCAGGACCCATATCTCGAAAACGGTTCGAGATACAGATTTTCTTGTTGCAAAAATTCTTAGTCCCCTTATAAGGTATCTAAGGGCAAAAGTAGTCTGGAAAGCCATGAACACCATGAAATTTGGATTTTTTTTCTACCTTGCAGAGTTACTGAGATATTTGGGAATTAGTATTTCAGGTGCTCATTTTCATGTCCATGGCCCACTATTACACCCACAGAGTTAGCATTCACAGTGCTTTTTGGTGCCTATATTTCAGAAACAATGCAAGATATGATTCAGTCAATTTATATCACAAGCAGTGCTTGTTGTCACGAGTACAATAACACTTGAATTTCTTTCCTAGCTGCTACAGTTCCCGAGATACTGGAAAATTTGTGTTACAAGGCTTCCTTGTCCTATAGTGCTGCTGTACAGTATGGCTCTGTAGTTATGTGTAAGTGGGAGTGCAGGGCCCAGAGGGCCTGCGCTCCCACAGACACATATCATTATGCAGAAATGGGCAGCTTTTTGGGCTCCATGCTCCCACCAACGCATACCATTTACTGTTTGTATTACACTTTTTCAGAAAGAAAGGAAATTCTTTGTAAAAAAAAACTCTGTTAATGCATCAGTTAGGGTTGTTTCCACACCAACAAAAGTGTGGACATTCAACTTTAGGGTAACAACCCCACCATCCCCCACCCTCTGCACACCAACAGATGTCAGGGTGTGCCATGGGGTCATCAGTCCTAACCCTCACTGCATTCTCCTATACTATAGCAGGTCAGCTTGCTTACACATTAAAAGCCATCTGGGCAATGGGGTGAGAGCTGGGTCTGACGTCCCCATGGCACATCCTGATGTCTGTTGGTGAATAGAGGATTAGGGTGTGGGGGTGGGTTGGTAACCCTAACATTGAATTTCCATATTTTTGTTGGTTTTGAAACAACCCTAACTGATGCATTAACAGAGTTTTTTTGCAAAGAATATATATATATATATATATATGTCTATATATATATATAGATATATATATTTATAAAATGGGTAGGAAATTGCAGCTAATATTACTGGATGAACAGCATCACATGACCGTGCGTATATATCAGGCGACCGCACATCTGCACTTTTACACCCCTATAAAACAATTTTGACATTTTATAAGATAGATGAACCACTCTGAGGTGTGCGATTGGCGCTCTGATATCACGCGCACCTTGGGTGGTTGATACCTCGACCCGCGACCCGCATGCGTGACAACGCACATCAAGGCGCATGATATCAGAGCATGACCGCACACCTCAGAGTGGTTTATCTATTATACACACACATATATATATATATATATATATATATATATATATATAATAGTGGCAACGTAGTGCCACTATAGTTAGGATTAAGAACCCATTTAAGGTTAAATCTGAAATTTGGCAACTTAATAACTTTGCCACCATACAATGGATTTGCCTTAAATTGGAAAGTTTGGTCTGGAACCATAGATCTTTGCACCTGGCAAGTTTTGTTACAATCGGATGTACAGTTGCAGAGCTACAGAGCACCAAAAAAAGCACAAATTATGCATTTTTGCATATTCTTTGCTCGCTCCTACAACCTGCATGGTTTGCGCAACCAGGCTAAAACCTTTAGAGAACATGCAGCTGGGGTGCCTGATGTGCCTTTCAAAGAGTTCGTGAAAAAATATTAAATGATTCAAAAGTTATTCAAAAAACAAGTGTCCCATTATAGTCAATGGGCAAAGTTAACAAAATACGGCAAAGTGTCGCAAATGCACATTTTACTTTCGCAAATGACCCTTGTAGTGTCACAAATCAGCCATCTTATTTTCAGTTGGTGGTCACAGAAATGCTTGGCATTTAAATCGGACCCTCTAGGGACGCAATTCTTGTTGAGTTCACCTAGTCGAGCCCTGAGGATGCTAGCCATGTCCTTTTTTTGGGGGTAATACACCCCAGAAATATGTTTTTTTAATTTTTGTAAAAAGTAGTGTCTCAAAGTATTTTCGCATATGCAACACTTTCGTGATTTCGTTTGTGAAAGTGTCATGATTTGCAAAAGTACTTTATGACACTATGGCCAAAACAATAGGGAATATTTGCCACCCTGCTGCAAAAGAACGGTTTGGTCTTTTGAGCTGAAATTTGGAGGTAA
Source organism: Neoceratodus forsteri (assembly GCA_016271365.2). Classification (NCBI taxonomy): domain Eukaryota; kingdom Metazoa; phylum Chordata; order Ceratodontiformes; family Ceratodontidae; genus Neoceratodus; species Neoceratodus forsteri. Next base: position 207,091,963 of record CM028133.1, on the reverse strand, counting down.
GAAAGCCAAGATCCCACAGATATGCCTTTTTGTGGCATGGTGACAAAATATTAGAGGGCTGCAAAGTTATGGCACTCTGAAGTTGACGATTTTTCCCATAGGCTAACATTACGGCATCTGCCGCACCTTTCAGGGCCCGTATCTCAAAAATGGTCTGAGATACGGACTTTTCATCAGAAGAATGCTTAGTCCTCTGCTAGGGGGCTAAGTGCAAAACTAGCCTGGAAAGTCATAAATAATATGAGATTTTAAATTTTTTTCTACATTGTACAGTTCCTGAGATATAAGGGATTTAGTATTCCAAGTTCTCATTTTCTGCTCCGAGGGCCATTATTATGCATACATTCCTTGTATTCACTGTGCTTCTGAATGCACCTTTTTGGGAAAAAAAATTACGTTACTGTTACCGTTAGCATTTCTGCTTGCATTTCCGTTACACTTTACATTAATGTTTTTGTTTACGTCACCATGTGTGTTACCCTTTGTGTTTGCTCTTGCGTTACTGTTGCCATTTGCATTTCCGTTACCGTTTTTGTTTGCATTTACTTTTGTGTCACTGTGTGCATTACCATTTGCATTTGTGTACATGCTTGCATTTGCGTTTCTGTTTGCATTACTGTTTCCTTTGGTATCATCATTAGTGTTACTGTAACCATTTACATTTCCAATTGCATTACTATTACCGTTTGCATGTTCATTACCATTTGCATTTCCATTGGCCTTAGGGTTTGCATTCTCAGTAGCGTTTCTGCTGTCAAGTGCGTTACTGTTTACTTTTGCATTGCTGCTGCCATTACCATTTGCATTTCTGTTTATGTTTCTGTTACCATTAGCATTTTTGTTACAGTTTTCATTACAGTTTGTGTTTCTGTTGCCGTTAGCGTTTGTGTTACAGTTTGCGTTACCATTTTTGTTTTCATTTATGTTTACACTTGTGTTTCTCTTACCGTTTGCATTATCATTTCCATTTTCATTACCGTGTGCATTACCATTTGCATTACCGTGAGCATTACTATTTTGTTTTACCGCACTGTTGCCTTCACCGTTTTCGTTACCATTACCATTTGTGTTTTTGCGTTTGCGCAGCGCAGTGCAAAACATTATGTTTTGCTATTTTTCTGCACTGTCTGCCACAATGCATAGTGCAGCCACTGTGTAGTTAATTGATCTGAAACTTGTCATGTAGAAAGACCTTTGTTTAAGGAACATGCCATTTTTTTGGGTGAAAAAATGTTATTCCATTCCGGAGTTATTGCCATTTGAAGTTGGCCTCTCTTATGGTTACAGATTTTTGGGCCGCCAGATCTGCCATTTTAGCGCATGTTCAGCCACGATTGTCACCATTTTGTGGTGGAAGACTTCTTAAAGGTGCAGAAATGTAAACATTAAATATCTCTGGAACGGTCTGGTCTTTTCACATGAAATTTGGAGGGTTCTGAATGGATGTCTTGGAGATGTAAATAATGATATTTGCATGTTGGAAAAGTAATTTGCTGTGGAGATACTGTGTGACTCAGTTAACATTTTGCATATAGCATTCTGCATGGTGCTACTGGCTTGAAATTTATAGCATAGGTAGCCCTAGTGGTATGGAGGTGCTTTGCAGTGGTTTGGTGTGTAAAACATTAAGAGATGTGGAATTATACCACTCCAATGAATGAAAATTTGGTTCATTATGTTTCAATAACTTCTGAACCATGGTCTGATTTGCCTGGCATTTGGAATTTACAAAAGATTTATAATAGATCTTCGACTGTGACAATTTTTGGGTCACTGGCACTTACGGTTGCTGAATTGTGCATGTTACATTGTTTGCTCATGGCGCTGTGCGACTGTTGAATGAATATGCACACAATTTTGGACACACAGTGTGTTATGGTACATGTCTTCTTTTAACAGTTTTTGGTTCCATTGGATATATGGTTCTTGTGTAGTGAAGTGGCAAAATGTTATTTTTGTCACTTCTGTGCAGTTTTCCCAGCATGATGCTGTGCAACTTTTGAACAGATTCGAATAACATTTGTTATACATGTTGTGGTATGGTACATGTCTTCATTTACCAATTTTCATTTCAGTAGGTCATACAGTTTTTGGCCCTGCGCTCCCACCACCACATTTCATTCACTATTTATAGTGCACATTCTCAAAAAGAAGGGAAATTCATGGCAAAAAACTCAGTTTAATGCATCAGTTATGATTGTTTCATAGTGACAAAAGCGAGTAAATTTGGTATTAGGGATGCCACCCCTTGCACCCCACGCCCACCCTGCCCCCCACCAACAGGCATTGGGGTGTGCATTTCGGTCGTTGGCCCTAACTCTCACCCCATTCCATGTGTAAATAAACTGAGGTGGTGCAGTATAGGAGAATGTGGTGAGAGTTAGGACTGACCCCAACACACACACCCTGATGCCTGTTGGTGGGGGGGTGGAGATGGGTGTGGGAGTGCAAAGTGCGCCTAACACCATTCCTCACTTTGTTGCTGTGGAACAACCTAACTGATTCATTAAATGGAGTTTTGCCATGAGATACAGATATATATATATATATATATATATATATTAGAGGCAAAAACTCCATTTAATGCATTAGTTAGGGTTGTTCTACAGCGACAAAAGTGAGGACATTCGCTGTTAGGGTTGAAACCCTAACTCCAGATTCACCCCCCCAGCACCACACACACACAGACACACACACACACATATGCAAGTATGGGGGAGGATCAAGTCAACACAACCAATGACAGACATCCAGCAGCAGGTGACAGAAATAACAAACAATTGTCTAAATGTACTACGAGACATCCCCACCCACCTGACCAGGTACTGCATGCTCAGTGGAGATCAACAGCAAAACTAAGGCCATGTACACCAAATGTACACATCCCTGATTGCAGCTGCACACAACACAACACACTTAGTAGTTGCATGGCCTTACCTACCGATGCCCCACACCACACCACACCACATGTGGTGGGCCACCTGAGCAATAGAGTTCAGCAAAACTAAGGAGTTGTACAGGTATAATATCTCTGATTATAACAAGGGTTTGAGAAATGCAGCTTTCTAATTGACTGTAAACATTATAACAGCCTTATGTTTAGTTTTTATTAACATACATGTAGAGCCTAACCATGTGATGAACATGGTTTAATGTTGTTTAAAAAACAGTTTTATTATGATAGCAATAAGCCACTCCCAGGTATTATGTTAATGGTCAGTTTATCACTGTCTAGCAACATGTGGCACTCGGCTATGCCTCATTCAACATTAAACCCCTACAGGGTGATTAACAGACCATTTAACATAACTGTTGGTCATGCCTTATTGCTTAATTGTCTTTATGAGTAGATACTCTCTCTCTGCTAGGCACTGCAGCAGCTTTGCAACACAGTGTCCCACCCAGTTACACCATACACTGTCTAGTTACTGGAGAATGGCTGTGAATATGAACTCATGAAGATGAACAGTGTAACTTGATCATTACAGTCATCGAAACCTTAGTGTGATTATAACTGACAGAGTCAGTGATAGAGAATAACTCTTGCTGTCCTAGTACACTTACCCCATTGTGAGTTAAATCAATACTAAAAGACATTCTGTTTATATCTACACCATACCTACTTGATTCCTGTTGTACCACAATTAACATAGTTATCACTTTGATAGCATCAGTGACAGAAGTGTGGCAAACCCAAACACTAGGCATACAGCCTGAGTATGAAACAACTGCTAAAAAAAAATACACTGTGTCCATAAGTGGCATAGATCACTCATTGCAACAATAGTAAATGTATTACTATTTGAATAAGTTAGTCATCACAGATGCAATGAGATTGTCTTTATCAGGTACAACATACTCAGTAAGTGCCTACAGGAAAATCTATCTATATACATCTCCGATACAGGTGCGTCATTGCTGGCTCAGTAGTCCTATGATATTTAGAAGTTGCTTGGCCTGATCCATGCAATTACACTGTTTCTTACAAAGAATACTTACTGCATCTTTAGTATTGAAACACACTGAAGGTCTATGTATGTACATCAGCAGTACACCTTCATCAGTAAGAATGCATCTGATACTGGCAGTATGAATTTCTGGCGTTGAACAGGCAATTCTTTTCCATACGTTTACATCAGCCTCTCTATCTTGAGTAAACCGTTGCAGTAAATGTACTACTATGTAAATCACATACTAAATGTACTACTTTTATCTTGAGCATGCTAGTGTCTTGTAGTTAATTTATGTACTTCTCTTAATTAATGTATACTCACTAGTGTTAAAACCTTTCTACAACTGTCATCATGCACCTTCAGCATTTATATTGACTAACGGCACAGTACCAGTTGTGGTGTGGTGTGGGGCATCGGTATGTAAGGCCATGCAACTACTAAGTGTGTTACGTTGTGTGCAGCTGCAATCAGGGATGTGTACGTTTGGTGTACATGGCCTCAGTTTTGCTGTTGATCTCCACTGAGCATGCAGTACCTGGTCAGGTGGGTGGGGATGTCTCGTAGTACATTTAGACAATTGTTTGTTATTTCTGTCACCTGCTGCTGGATGTCTGTCATTGGTTGTGTTGACTTGGTCCTCCCCCATACTTGCATATGTGTGTGTGTGTGTGTGTGTGTGTCTGTGTGTGTGTGGTGCTGGGGGGGTGAATCCGGAGTTAGGGTTTTCAACTCTAACAGCACATTTCCTCACTTTTGTTGCTGTGGAACAACCCTAACTAATGCATTAAACTGAGTTTTTTGCCTCTAATTTCCCTTCTTTTTGAGAATGATAATGAGAAATAGTGAATGTAATGCAGCGGTGGGAGCGCTCCCGCCACATGATGTCTTGTGGCATAGTAACAGGAAGAGCAACGCAAACAGAAGCGCTAACAGTGGCACACATGGTAACGCAAGCGCAAATGACAACAGAAAGGGCAATGCACATGGTGGCATAGATGGAACAGTCTGCCACATGATGTGTTGTCACATAGCAACATGGTGCCTGCAAACGGAAATGTCAATGGGCATGGTGACGCAAAGTGAAACAGAAAGAGAAACAGTACTGTAGACACAAATGGCAAAAAATAGCAGAAACGCAAGCGCAAATGAAAACTCAAAGGATAACACACATAGGGCCCCGCGCTCCCGGCACGTAATGCAGCAGCGGGAGCACGGGGCCCAAAGGGCCCCGCACTCCCACCACATGATGTCTTGTGGCATAGTAACAGGAACAGCAATGCAAACAGAAACACTAACAGTGGCGCACAAGGTAACGCAAGCGTGAATGAGAACAGAAAGGGTAACTAACACGGTGGCGTAGATGGGAACGGTGTGCCACGTGATGTCTTGTCACATAGTAACATGGTGCCTGCAAACGGAAATGTCAATGGGCATGGTGACGCAAAGTGAAACAGAAAGAGAAACAGTACGGTAGACACAAATGGCAAAAAATAACAGAAACTCAAGTGCAAATGAAAACGCAAAGGATGACGCACGTGGTGGCGTAGACGTCAACGGTAAGTGAAACGGGCATGGAACCGCAAGTGGAAAGGACAATGGTAACAGTAATTTAAGTACACAGGCTGGTTTTCCCCAAAAGCTGAATAGAGAAAGACAGTGAGTACAAAGATTGTATGCATAATAATGGGTATCGGAGCAGAAAATGAGGACTTGGAATACTAAATAGGTTATATCTCAGGAACCGTACGACGTAGAAAAAAAATTTAAAAGTCGTATGATTTATGACTGTCCTGGCTAGTTTTGTACTTAGACCCCACTGGGGGGCTAAGAGTTTTTCTGACAAAAAGTATGTATCTCACACCGTTTCCGAGATACGGGCCCTGAAAGGCGCTGCGAACGCCGTAATGTTATCCTATGGGAAAAAAAGAGAAGTTTGGAGCGCCATAACTTTGCGTCCCTGTAATATTTTTTCACCAAACCACTGAAAGGCACATCTGTGGGTTGTTGGCTGTCTTCTCTCCAAATTTCAGGAAAAAAGACCAAACCGTTATTTTGCAGCAGGGTGCCAAAGGATTCCTGTAATGCATCGGGCACCGTAATGTTATCCTATGGGGAAAACTGTCAACTTTGGAGTGCCGTAACTTTGCTGCCATGTAATATTTTTTCAATACAACACTGAAAGGCACATCTGTGAGATGTCAGCTGTGTTCCTCAAATTTCAGCCCAAAACTCCCAACCGTTCTTTTGCAGTGCAGTGCCAAAGAATTGCTGTCATTTTCCCACAGACTAGAAAATTACTGTATGATTTGCAAGCTTCGCAAACATTTACGTCACTTTAAGTTCGTGACTTTACTGCAAGTACTTTTTCCAGAAATCTGAAAACATATTTCTGGGTGTTTTACCCAAAATAAAGACATGGCTAGCATCCTCAGGGTCCAACTAGGTGAATACAAAAAGAATTAGGTTGCTAGTGGGTCCCAAATTTAAATGCCAAGCATTTTTCTAATCACCAACTGAAAACAAAATGGCCGATTTGCGAAAGTAACAGGCCCATTTGCGAAAGTAAAACTGCATTTGCGAAAGTGTTGAACTTTTTGTTAACTTTTCCCATTGACTTATAATGGGAAATTGTTTTTTGAATAACTTTTGAACCGTTTAATAATTTTTTCACCAAATCTTCAAAAGGCACATCGGGGACCCCAGCCGCATGTTCCCTGAAGATTTGGGCCAATCGATGCAAACCGTCGACCTGTACCTGTGAACCATAAAATTCCGGAAAAAGAGTAAGTAATGGCACAAAATCATGCTTAATAACTCCACAGCCATGTATCCGACTGGTACGTAAACTTGGCAGATGCCAAGGCCTATGGTTTTTGATTGTGTATTCCAAATTTCAGCTAAATCTGTCAAACAGTTGCACAGTTATTAAAGTGCAAAGTTTTGGGGTTTAACATAGAAATGGCTCTTCAACCCTGACTATGGTAGCACTACCGTGCTACCATAATTATAGTGGCACGGTAAGGCTAAAGTGTGACATTTTGCACCTTAATAACTTTGCCACTGTATGACAGATTTGCCTGAAATATGGCAGGTTCAGAGCGGTAGCATAAATCTTGGGATCTGCCAACTTTCGTACTGGTTGTATATACGGTTGCGAGTTATAAAGTGACATTCTGTAGCACAGTTAGGCTTTTTTGTGCATTCTTTGCTCGCACCTACAGGTTGCATGGTTTGCACAACTGATCCAAAAACTTTAGGGAACATGCAGCCAGGGTCCCTGACATGCCTTTCAAAGATTTCATGAAAAAATAGTGAACAGTTTAAAAGCTATTCAAAAAACAAGTTTCCCATTATAGTCAATGGGAAAAGTTAACAAAAAATTTGACAGAGTCGCAATTGCAGTTTTTAGTGTTGCAAATGACCCCTGTAGTGTCGTGAATCAGCCATTTTCTTTTCAGTTACTGATCACAGAAATGCTTGGCATTTAAAATTGGGAACCTCTAGGGACACAATTCTTTTTGTGTTTACCTAATTGAGCCCTGAGATGTCTTTATTTAAAGCGTTCTAGAAATATGTTTTGAAACTTTTGGGAAAAGTAGTGTTGCACCTGCAACACTTTCATGACTTTTTTTTTGTGAAAGTGTTGTGTTTTGTGACACTACTTTGTGACACTATGGCCAAAATAATAGGAATGTTTGCCACCCTGCTGCAAAACATTAGTTTGCTCTTTTGGGCTAAAATTTGGAGGAAAGAAAGCCAACATCCCACAGATGTGCCTTTGGGTGGTTTGGTGACAAAATATTGCAGGGATGCAAAGTTACTGTAATCTGAAGTTGATGTTTTTTCCCGTAGACTAACATTGCAGTGTCCGCCGTGCCTTTTGGGGACCATATCTTGTAAACAGTTTGAGATATGAACTTTTCGTTGGAAATGTACAAAACTAGCCAAGAAAGTAATAAATATTATGAAATTTCATTTTTTTTTCTATGTTGTATGGTTCCAAAAATAAGCAATTTAATATTCCAAGTGCTCATTTTCAGCTCTGTGGCCCATTATTATACGTAGATTCTTTGTACTCACTGTGTTTCTCTATGGAGCTGTTGGGGGAAAACCAAGGTGTGCGCTTCCTTTTCTGCTACAGTTAGCATTTCCACTTGCATTTCCCTACCCATTTGCGTTAGCATTCCCGTGTATGCCACCATGTGCATTACCCTTTGCGTTTCCTTTGCGTTGCATTTGCGTTACTGTTACCATTTGCGTTTCCACTACTGTTTCTGTTTGCATTTCGATTTGTGTCACCGTGTACATTTCCATTTGCATTTGTGACTGCCCTTCCGTTTATGTTTCTCTTTCATTTGGCATCATCATTGCTGTTATCATTACCATTTGCATTTCCAATTGCGGTACCATCACCATGTGCATTATGGGTTGCGTTTCCATACACGCTTTTTAATTTTTTCATTTTTTAGTCTTTCGTAACTGGGTAAGGCCCACTAGGCACAAGTGCCTGTTTTCAGGGGCAACCTGGGAGCACTGGGTGGTTAAGTGACTTGCTCAGAGTCACACAGTATGCAAGTGGAGGTTGTGAGAATCAAACTCAGGTCTGGTCTGCTGGATGTACCAAGCTCGTTCACACCTCGTTCCTCTAACCTCTAGGCTATACTGCACTTGCATTTGCATTTTCATTTCCATTTGGAGTTATTGTTGCTGTTACCATTAATATTTGCATTTCCAATTGCGGTACCATGACCATGCGAGTTACCATTTGCATTGCCATACATGCTTGCATTTCTGTTTCTGTTTGTGTTACTGTTTGCTTTGCCGTCATCATTGCTGTTACTGTAACTGTTTGCATTTCCTATTGCATTACCATTACTGTTTGCATCTTCATCACAGTTTGCATTTCTGTTGCCGTTAGCGTTTGCGTTTTCGGTTGCGTTTCCATTGTCGATTGTGTTACTGTTTCCTTCTCCGGTGCCATAGCCTTAACCATTTGCATTTCTGTTTGCCTTTCTGTTACCATTTGCATTTCTTTTACCATTTGCGTTTCCATTGGCATTACCATTTACATTACTGTTTTCATTAACATTTGCGTTTCTGTCGCTGTTACCATTTGCGTTAACGTTTGCGTTACCATTTGTGTTTTCATTAATGTTTGCGCTTGCATTTCTCTTACCATTTGCATTACCATTTACATTTGAGTTCCGATGTGTGTCACCATTTGTGTATGCATTTGTGTTACAGTTACCATTACTGTTATCATTACTATGTGACAAAAAAAATCACATGGTGGGAGCGTGGGGCCCAAAGGGCCCACACTCCAACCACCACATTCCATTCACTATTTATAGTCCTCATTCTCAAAAAGAAGGGAAATTCATGGCAAAAAACTCTGTCTAATGCATCAGTTAGGGTTGTTCCAGCAGCAAAAGTGAGGAAATTGATGTTGAGGTTGTCACCCTCTTGCTCCCCACCCCACCCCACCCCACCAACAGGGATCGGGTATGTGTTAGCTGTCAGTCCCAACTCTCACCCCATTCTCCTACACTGCACCACCATGGGATGGGATGGGTGAGAGTTAGGACCGATGATTACAACACCCCCCCTGATCCCTGTTGTTGGGGGTGGGTGCAGGGGAGGTGGCAACCCAATCATCGCAATTTTCACTTTGGCTGCTGTGAACAACTCTAACTGATGCAGTAAATGGATTTTTTTCCATGAAAATATATATATATATATATATATATATATATATATATATATATATATTCATTGCAATAAAACTCTGTTAATGCATCAGTTAGGATTAATAGCACATTGACAAAGTTTGGAAATGTGATATTATGAAATATATTTCACTACCCCATTCCTGTTTTCCTTTTTTATACATTCATACGAGATGTCCGGGTGTGCTACATGATCATTAGGCCAAACTCTACCCCTTCCATGTGTAAACAAGCTGACATGCTACAGCATAGGAGAATGAGGTGAGAGGCCTGATGCCCCCATGGCACACCCTGACATCTGTTGGTGTGTGGAGGGGTGGGGGTTGGGTGGTAGAGGTGTAACCCTAACATCACATTTTCAAACTTTTGTTGCTGTGCTGATAGCACTAACTGATATTTTAATGATTTTTTTTGCAATGAATTTCCCTTCTTTTTGAGAAAGTGTAATGTAACTGGTAACTGGTATGTGTTAGTGGGAGTGCAGGTGTTCCAGGCCCTGTGCTCCCTTCACATTGCCCATTTTTTGCATAATGGTATTTGTATGTGGGAGTGCAGTCCTTCCGTGCCATGGGCTCCCAGTTACACATAACTATGGAGCCATACAGCAGCCCTATAGGGAAAGGAACCCTTGTAACAGTGATTTGCCAATATCTCAGCAACTGTAGCAGCTATGAAAAAAATTAAAGTGCTGTTTTAATCATGACAGCATAACCTCCATGCAAGATAAGTTGTTGAAATCTGTATATTGCATCGTTTACAAGATATGGGCACCAAAAAACACTGAAAAGGCACCCTTGGAACATGTTTTTGCCAATATCTCTGTAACCGTAGCAAGTAGGAAAAGAATTATACTGCTGGTGTAATCTTTGTTTTCCAAACTTGTTTCAGCAGGTTAGAATACCTGCAGGTGATCTAAACTGCTGATAGTGAAACATTCTTATCTTGTTTCGTTTTCGAGATACAGACACCGAAAGGCACCATGGGTGCCACAGTGTTTTCCTATGGGGGACATTTTTCAACTTCAGAATGGTGTAACTTTGGGTCTGTTGAATGTTTTGGCACCAAACCACCAGAAGGTACATCTGTGGGACCAGGGCTTGCTATCCTGCAAATTTCAGCCCCAAACCCCTAACTGATTTGTTGCAGGGGGTGGCAAAGATTTGCAGTTTTTGGACAAATTACTTTCACAAATTGTGACAGTTTTGCAAAAAATAGCACAACATTTTCATATTTGCAAAAGTGCTGTGGCCGTTTCTTTCATAGTTTGCAAAAGTACTGGGGCTCTGAGTTTTAAAATTACATTTCTGGGGAGGTACCCAAAAATAAAGATAGGGCTGACATCCTCAGGAGCCAACTAGGTAAACACAACAGTCAGTGTTCAACTAGGGGGCCCCAAATTTAAATGCCAGGCATTTTTCTCTCTCGCTAAATGAAAACAAAATGGTCACAGGACAAAAGTAAAAGGGACATTTGCAAAAGTAAAATGTACTTACGGAAGCTTTCGTGAGATACATACTGTATATTTTTTTCCCATTGACTATAATGGAAAACTTGTTTCTTGAATAACTTTTAACGGTTTAATATTTCTTCACCAAATCTTTGAAAGGCACATCAGTGACTCAGATGGCATGTTCCCTGAAGATTTCAGATCAAATGGACAAATCATGCAGGCTGTAGATGGGAGCAAAGAAACACGCATTTTTTTGGCATTCTGTAGCTCGGCAACTTCTCATCTAACCATAACACAACATATCCAGAGATCTATGGTACCAGACCACATGTGCAAAATGTCAGGCAAATCCGTTGTATGGTGACAAAGTTATTAATGTGCAAAATTTGGGGGTTAACATTTAAGTACTTACTCAACCCTAACTATACTAGTGCAAATGTGCCAGAATAATATATATGTGTATATATATATATATATATATATATATATATATATATTTCACGAGTGCCGAAGGCACAAGTTAAATATACAGTGCTCACAATGCAGGAGTGAGAATATTTTCCATATTCCATGATCTGCCCCCATGTGTGCTGTTTATACCATGGAGGTGAGACCAATTTCAGTGAGAGAGGTATGTTTGTTGTTATGAGGTTCATGTCACTTTAAATGATGCTGGTGCTGTGGTAGTGTCTGTGTGTGAAGTTTTATGAATGGGTTGTTGTAGTGAGCTGTTGTTTGTTGGTGTGTGTGTGTGTGTCTTGATTGGGTGTGGTGTGTTTTGGTAATTGGTTGCCTGAGGGAGGTTCAGTTCTGTGACAAGCAGGATGTTTGCAATATATTGGTTATTTGTTGTTCATTTTGTAGGTCAATATGTGGCAATGCAGGATTCAGTTATGTACTAAACTCGGGTTTTGAAATGCAGCACAAGAGATTTAGAGATTGTTACGTTTAGAAGGAGTGCTGCAGCTGACTGTCATTATCTATCTTAATTGTCTTAATTTCAGTGTAAGGCCTGTTTTAGAACTCAGCAAATTACAGGGGTGTTTCTTAGGCCCTGTCCACACTACACCACTTACAGTCTGTAACGGTTCCAAACCGTTATAGACTGTAACCGTTACAGTGTGTCCACACTGTCAGCAAACAGTCTCAGTAATGGTTTGGAACCATTACAGCCCGTCCCCATTGTGGGTGCCATATAACCATTACAGCTGCACCCTATCCCACAATGCAGTTCGTGCTGCACTGGGGGAATGCTGGAGCTACACGCTTACCCATCCACACTATGGCCGGTAATGTTATGGGGCACAACCATTTTCATAACCGTTGTTGAAACCACCTCATAAGTGGTTTCAGCAATAGTTATGAAAATGCCTGCTGTAACGTTACAGGTGTAAACGCAAACCGTTGTGGTAATGGTTTGAGCCCTCTGTAATGTTACAGAGGCATAGTGTGGACAGGACCTTAGTGTTTTCAGATGCAGGTGAGTGATGTCAGCAGAGTAGGTATAAATGGTATTTATTTTAACTCTGCTGATGTCATCAGGATTTATTTCACTCCAGTGAAAATAATATGGTTTATTTCACTGGAATTGATCTCACCCCATGGTATAAATATATATATATATATATATATATATATCCATAACCTGTAAAAAGTCCATTGATGTATGTTTCTGCCACCCTTTACTGTCCACCCACCAACCCCTCCACTCAACACCCCCCCCCACAAACATAACACTGGAACTGGGGTGCCCAATCCCCCAGTGTTGTCCCCTAAAATAAAGAAAATCATCCCTCCTCATTTTTTTTGTAAACCCTGTAAAAAAGAAGATTGTCCATGGATGTCTGTTGTGCCATTAGTCCCTCCACCTGACCCTTCCACTCAGCAGCTCCACCCTTGGAATGCGCCAACTGTTGTGCACCCTGTCATTAGGGTTCCAAACCCACAAGTCATCGATTGAGTTTCATGTGGGGGGCTGTGCCCCCTGTACCCCTCCTTACTGAGGATTCTAACTCTGGAGGGGACAGACCTTGGGGGAGAGGGCGATGCCTTATTTATTTATTTAGGAAATTGGAATTATAACCCTTTGAGTCATAAACTCGTTTCCAAAGGCTCCATGTCAGAATAAAACATAGACATTCATACAGAACATACATAGAATAAATGTGGGTGAGCAATCATACAGAGTATAAGTACAGTGAACACTGGTTAATGCCCATACATTTGGTAGCTAAAATAGGGCAGAGCTATTGACATATTTATCTAATGAGTGGTTAAGACCTATACAATTGGTAGCTAAAGCAATGCATGATATGAGTTGGTAGTAAGCCACCTCAGGGAGGCCTTGTCTTACACATAATACAATGCATTCATAGTCCAGTGCAACTATATGGTAACTGAAGGAGGTGAGGAGCCTGTAGGCTAGAAATAGTGAGGATTCTCCACTGCCAGGCCAAGGGTGGGTGCGTGGCCTAGCGGCATGGTGCTTGATCCACAGGTTACGGGTTATACTGGCATTGATGTGAGGAGAGGAGAGGATATGGGCCCTTAAGGCAACTTTAAAAGGACCTAGATTGGTGATTGATGTGACGGCCGGTAGGAGGGAATTGTACCAGGATGGAGCTCTAAGGGGGAAGGATCACTGGGCTAGGATGGTCCTGATCCTAGGCACCTTCTAGATAGTTTTTGTGGTGGCCCATGTGGACACTGAGATAGTGACTGCCTGAAGAGAAACCATGACACCTATTGGGGTTAAACCCAGGTGGATTTTTTTGGTGAAGAGACAGGTCTGGTATAATAGTCTTTCCTCAAGGGAGAGTGTATTGGTAAGCACATATAGGGTACAAGTAAGTGTATTTCTGTTGGCACCAGAGAGGAACCGGCAGGCCTTATTGATGACTACTTGTATTTGATGAAGTACTGTAGGGTCAGATTGTGAGGCCATAGTCCACCAGCGATAAGACTGAGGAGGTAATGGCTAGGTGAAGTGCTTCAGGTGGCAGGCAGTCTTTATGTCTGTACAGGAGACCAATGCAGGTGTTGGTGGCAGAGGTGAGGATTTTTATATGTTCATGGAATGAGAGGGAAGAGTCAAATGTAATACTAGATACTTATACTTTTGGACCTGTTCCAGTGGGATGAGAGAGGCAGAGAGTATTTCCAGGGGGAAATCCTTTGATCTGTTTTGGCAGTGGGCATAGAGCATCATCTTAACCAGTGTTCAATCTGAGAGAAGGAGTTTTGCAAGGTACGCTAGAGAGAGAGAGAGAGAGGATCAGGATGTGCGGCATAAAGAACAGTGTCATCGACATAGAGGAAAAGGTTGCTGGGGCAGGATTTAGGCAGGGCGTTGAGGTAGATGCTGAATAGCAGGGGACCCAGGAGAGAGCCCTGGTGAGCTCTTGAGCACACAGGCAGCATAGTAGACATGGTATTATTAATTTTAACACATTGGGTTCTAGGTGAAAGATAGCTGGAGAACCATGAGAGTGGACAATGAGAGACCCCAATTTGTTGTAATGTGTTAAGAAGAAGGGGGTGAGAAACTGTGTCAAAGACCTTTGAGAGGTCTATAAACATGGCCCCTGCAAGGTGCCCCTTGTCAAGCGTGGAGTGTAGCGAATTCTGTGAGGGCAGTCGTTTTGCTATGACCAGCTCTGAAACCATGCTGCTTCCTACATAAGGGGTTGTGTACGAGGAGGTAGTCAGTGAGCTGATTGACCATGATCTTTTCAAGGGCTTTAGAGAGTGTCATGAGAATTGAGATGGGCCAGTAGTTGTTTGGGAGGGAGCTGTCACCACATTTCAATATTGGTGTTATCACTGCCACTTTCCATGAGTTGGTTTGCAGGTTTGGTGCCCTAATGAAGGGGTGCACAACAGCCAGTGCTCCAAGGGTGTGCAGTGTCACACAGCACCCCTACCAACGCCTCCCAAGCCCTTACTTACCCACTGGGGGTCTAGCACCATAATTCTGTCTGGACCACAGACACATCTTCAGTTTTCAAAGCTGGACCATGAACTGAGGAAATCAGGTATGTGGTTCAATGTATTTCAATAGGGTTTTGAACTTAGTGGCATAATTTGGCTATTTTTGAATATTTTTACCCCAAATTTTCAAAATGCCTTTTTCAGGAAGCCACCTCATGAACAATGGCAGGGAAATCTGGCAAATGTGTCCAGAAATGAAATTTTGCAGTCGCTGTGCGAAATCACCTTTTGGGCAGGGGTTGAAAAAATCAGCAAAAATAAAGTTATGAGTAAATGTTGAAACAAATAATTTCCTCATAACTTAGTTGTTTTTTCACATTTTCTCCACCCCTGTTCATGAGGTAAGGTCATACGAAGGCTATGTTGAAAATTTGGTGTTAAAATATTAAAAAACAACTGAAGTTATGAGCCTGAAATTTATGAATACAGGCTTGTAACTTTGGTAATGTTCAATATTTTGATCCCAGATTTTCCACATAACCATTTCTTCACAGCACCTCATGAATGTGACAGATGTCATTTTTCAGATTCTTGCCAAAATGTGTCTTCATGTCCCGAAAGGTGATTTCTCAGTCACTTTGCAACATCATCTTTCAGGCAACAGTTGAATTTTTTCTCTGCCCTTGTTCATGAGCTGGGGTCATAAGAAGGCTGTGTTGAAAAATGTAGGGTAAAAATACTGAAAAATAAAAGAGTTATGAGCCTACGTTTAAATTTACAAACACAGGCTTGAACTTTGGTAATTTTCAAAAATTTTACCCCAAATTATCAACATAGCCATTTCTTCATGGCACCTCATGAATGTGACAGCTGTCATTTTTCAAATCCTGACCAAAATGTGTTTTCACACTTGTGGTGCAAAATGATCTTTTGGGCAGGATTTGAAAATATTCTCTGCCCTTGTTAGTGAGATGGGCTCATAATAAGGCTACGTGGGGTCATAAGATGACTATGTTGAAAAATTTGGGATAAAAATATGAGAAAACAAGGTTATGAGTCTATTGCAATTTTCTAATGCATGCTCATGACTGTGGTAATGTTCAGTATTTTGACCCCAACTTTTCAGTGTAGCCATTTTTTCACACCACCTCAGGAATGTGACAGCTGTCACTTCTCAAATCAATCAATCAATCTTTATTTTACCAGGTGGAACACCCTTGAGCAAGCTCATTTCCAAGGTGGGCCTGGTCAGTCATACAGAAATGCCAACAGATAATAATACATGTACAGGTACAGCTACAATTACTACTCCAAAAGTGTTTTAACACTTGTGGTGCACAATGACATTTCAGCCATTGTTTTATATATGATACCTGTCATGTTTAGAAGGAATGGTCATAAAAAGATTATGTTGAAAATATGGGGTGCAAATGTGAAAAACTAACTAAGTTATGAGGAAACAAATTGTTCCAACATTTACTCATAACTATTTTTTGCAGATTTTGGCTCTTAATGTTCAGCATATCCCTTGTGTTACCCCACCTCCTGAACATGGCAGGTGTCATTTTTCAAATTCCCTCCAAAACTTGTTTCCACGGTTGCACAGTGAAATCACCTTTTGGGTGGGATTTAAAAACTCCATCTGTCTTGATCATAACATTAGGTCATAAAAAGATTGTTGGACATTTGGGGTCAAAATGTGGGAGCCCACTTAAAGTAGATATTGCCTCTCAGCTGCTCTATCCTGGGTAATTACAGTCTAACAATGTGTCAAAGCAGGACACCACTGAAAATGAGATATTGCATCTTATCTGCTCTATCTTGGGTAAATATATAGTAAAGATGTGTACAGGCAAGATCCAGTACAACACAATACCAGCAGTGAACATTTGGCATTGACAAATGTTTGTTTTGGCACCAGATTTACAGGTAGTCAATTACGGACATGGACAATATTTAGTTTGAAAGGTTTTGCACATAAAAATGGCATACCCTTGCAGTTCTGACAGATCAGTATGGAGCTGTGTCATTATGACAACAGGGAATCAGGGATCACTGCCATCATGCACTGTGCAAGGGGGGGGGGTTGTTATATGTGTCATAATTAATTGTTGGTAAAGGAAGGCAGATCTTGTAAGAAAGGTAAACAATCAGACTGCTAATGCACCACATTAACAGTAATTGGCTATGGATATGAAGCGCACTCAGCCTATAGTACTGAAGCTGAATAAGAAGCACTGACAAGTAAAGATGATGTGAAGTGCTAACATGAGAAATAGATGAACAGGACAAAACATACCGCACAACACAAGCAGTACCCGTTATATGACCAAATGTAGGAATAGGGAAAGAAACGCACCTTCAGCAATTGCACATTCAGAACTTGTCATCCACAACTGAATAATTCAACCACAGTTCAGTAGCTATACCCAGAAGTAGAGGAGATTTCCTGAACTCGTTTCACTTCTGGTTTCACAATGTCCCCCAAAGAGGAATCACAGGTACTACAATTTGGCAGATACTAACATACTAAAATGCCAGCAGAATAGGCCTAATGGTCTTTCGCGTCTGCTCGTTTGGTCAGCCCCCACCCTGGGAGCTGACCTTGCTGCCCCCTCGCCTTCTCTGGCTTTTCCCTTCCCAGTTCCAGATATTCTCACTGCATTGGATTTTGCTTCCAGAACCCTTCCCCTGTACCTGTCCCATCCCCTCTTGAACCCCTCCACTGTCTCTGCCTCCACCAGCCCCTAGGGCGCATTCCATGGCTCCACCACCCTCTCAGTGAAGTAGCACCTCCTCCTTTCTCCCCTGAATCTCCCTCCAGCTTCCACCCATGCCCTCTAGTGGCCCCCTCCTTCCTTCGAAGCACCCTGACTGTTTCTCCCCTATTTACCCCCTTCATGTACCTGAAGACCTCTATCATGTCCCCCCGGTCCCTTCTCTCTTCCAATGTGTACATATTTAGCTCTACGAGCCTCTCCTCATAGGTCCTATCCCCCAAGCCCCAAATCATTTTGATTGCCCTCCTCTGGACCCTCTTCAGGAGTTTAATGTCCCTCTTTAAGTGTGGCCTCCAAAACTGCATGCAGTACTCGAGGTGCGGCCTCACCAAGCAGTTATACAGAGGGAGTATCACTTTCCTCCTTCTGGAGGTGATCCCCCTAGCGATGCATCCCATTGGCCTTGGCTGCTGCCCTCCTACAAGTCTCCGAGTTGTTCATCTTGACATCCACCACCACCCCCAGGTCCCTCTCAGCCATCGAGACTTGTAGCATTCCCCCAGGGTGTCAAACATGGCAGCCCCAGGTGTAGTGTACCTTGCATTTCTGCATTGAACCTCAGCTTCCACTTTCTAGACCATCTTTCCAGAGCCTCCAGGTCCCCCTGTAGGGCCACCTTCCCCTCCTCCCCATCCACCACCGCCCCCAGTTTTGAGTCATCTGCAAAGAGACTCATCTCACTCCTGATACCTGTCCTTAAGTCAGAGACATAGGTGTTGAACAGGAGGGGTCAAGGACTGATCCCTGTGGGACCCCACTAATGACCCTCCTTGGGGATGAGACTATCCCGCCAACTACGACCCTCTGGGTCCGGTCCTGGAGCCGACTGCCTATCCATCTGATCATCTGGTTCCCCACCCCCATTTCTTCCCGCTTATCCAACAGGCCCACGTGAGGAACAGAGTCAAATGCCTTGCTGAAGTCTAGAAAGAGGATGTCCACTGATCTACCCAGGTCCAAGGCACTCGTCACCCAGTCATAGAACTCCACAAGGTTTGTCTGACACAATTTCCCCGGGTTGAATCCATGCTGTCTATCGTCCAGGCACCCTGACTTTTCCAGGTCCCCCCCCAGCCTCTCCTTGGCAATGCCCTCCATCACCTTGCCCACCACCGATGTCAGGCTGACAGGCCTGTAGTTCCCTGCCACCTTCCTTGATCCCCCCTTGTGGATAGGCACTACATGCGCCACCTTCCAGTCCTGGGGCACCCACCCTGTCCTCAGAGAGATGGTGAAAAGCTCCACCAGAGGTTTTGCCAGGACATCCGCAAGTTCCTTCAGCACTCTGGGATGTAATTTATCCAGCCCAGGTGTTTTCTCTGTCTTAAGGGACCCGAGGGTCCCTCACTCTCTCTGCTGTGATTTCCACTTCCGCTACCTCTTCTCCCTGCTTAGCCTTCCCCCTCCTGCCAGTGATGCCTCCCCCTCTCCCCAGACCCGCCGATCGGTGAGGGTCCCCCTCCTCAGTATCACTGTCTCCTCCCATGTATGATGCAGCACCCCCATTTTTCTTGGTGAAAACTGAGGTGAAGTACTCATTTAGTACCTCAGCCTGCTCCCCCGGGTCTTGTGCCCATCTCTCCCCTGTTTTAATCCTGCTAATCTGCCCCTTCACCCTTTGTTTTTCCCCAATGTATCTAAAGAACCCCTTGTTCCCTCTCCTAATTTCCCTGGCCAGGTTCTGCTCCTTCCTTGTCTTAGCCGCCCTCACCACCCTAGTGGCCCTTCTAGCCATCAACTAGCACTCCCCTTGATCCCTTTCACTCTTTGAGCACTTGAATTGCCTATAGGCTGCCTTCTTTCCCCGCACCACCTCCTGGACCTCCCTGGTCCACCAGCAGGGTTTTCGGGCCCTACCGCATTTTCGTCTTACTCTTGCACAGGTGCTGGTAGCATCCTGCACCCCTCTTCTGATGATTTCCCACCTACTATCAGCGTCCATGTCTGACCGAATCCCATCCAAATGCTCCTTAAGGATCCTTCCCATTTCCTTAAAATCCGCCCCACGAAGTCAGTTACCTCCGACTTTGTGCAGCCTTCTACCCCACCTAGGTCCAGGCAGAACCAGACCGTGGCATGGTCACTCCCCGCCAATGGGTCCCTTACCTCCAGGCCCCCAATCTGGTCGCTGTCTGCCAGGACCACATCCAGTACCCATGCCACCCTGGTCAGTTCCCCCACCTGCTGAGTTAGGAACGCGTCTTGAAAGACATCCAACAACCTCTGTTCCTTGGCCACCGAGGACATCATAGTCTCCCAGTCTATTCATGGCATGTTTAAGTCCCCCAACACCACCACCCTTCCCCTGCCCAGTCTGCAGTGTCTCCCAACATCTGCCACCAGACTCTCCTCCAGCTCCTCTGCCAGTGCAGGGGGTCTATACACCACTCCTATTTTTACTCTCTTGCCCCCCTTATTATTAAAGTGACCAAAATCGCCTCCACGGTTTCCTTCTGCCTCCTCTACTCCCCCATGCCAATGCAGTTTTTGACTATCATTGCTACCCTTCCTCCCTTTCCTTCCCCCCTGTCCTTCCTGAACATAGTGTAACCCTCCAGGTTCAGGTCCCAGTCATGTCCTGCGGTGGCCCAGGTCTCAGTGACCACTGCCACATCCACCACTCCCTCAGTTAGCATCGCCTGGAGCTCAGGCATTTTATTGCCCAAGCTCCTGGCATTTAGCAGGACTACCTTCCACCCTTTCCCTATACTTCCATTTCCCTGCTCATGTTCCCTAGGGATTCTGTTTTCCCCTGGTCTGCACTTTACCAACCCGGCCTTTTCCGCATTCTTCCAGCTCCCCAGAGTGGAGACAGAGTCCCTCCTATCGGCACCCTCGACAGCCTTTCTTCCATCCCTCCCCTTCACAAGTTTAAACCCCACTTTTCACCAATGAACCCCTCTATTTTCAACTTAAGGATTCCCCTCCCCTCCAAATTGAGATGGAGTCTATCTCTAGTATACAGCCCCTTATCCTCCCAGGTCTCCCCCAATCCCCCATCAACCCCTACCCTCTGGCCTCACACCACTCCCTGAGCCACTGGTTTATCTCCCTAATCTTCCTTTTGTGTTCCCCACTAGTCCTTGGCACCAGCAGGATTTCTGAGAAGGAAACTGTGCATCCTATGTCATGCCAGACCCTGGCAAGCTCCCCGAATCTTGCCTGTATCTCTAGCTCGCTATTTCCCTCAATGTCATTTGTACCCAGGTGGACCAGTATGTCTGGGGAACCCCCACAATCCTTTGCCAGCTGATATACCTCGTGCTTGGCCCTGTGCACCGTTAATGCAGAGAAGCATTTTGTTCTAACTGGCCAAGCTTCTCCCTCCCTATCCCATTTGATACCCCTGATCATAGAATCCCCCAACAGGAGCACTCTGACCGCTCCTTTTCTTCCATTCCCCCCTTCCATGTCCCTCATCCTTTCTACTGGCCCCTCCACCCAGCCGGCTCCTTGTTCCTCCCCCTATCTGGGTGCCACATGCGGCCCCTCCTTATCTACCCTGGCCACCCCTTCCCCTCTGATCCTGTGCCTCTCCTCCTCCCGAGTATCCTTCTGTACCTCGCTAACTCCTCCCTCACTGCTCGTGACTGGTCCTTCTTCCCCATCCACTAAACTAGCCTGGCTCGTCCTCCCTTCCTTCCTGTCTCCATTTAGTCCCTCCTTGCTTGTCGTGCTCCCCTGGCCTAAACCCTCAACTCCCTTTACTGTATCCTCCTTGTACTTGTGGTCCTTCTCCTTGCCCTTTCCTCCCAACTGGTCCTTCTCCTTGCACTTTCCTCCCTCTTTCCCCTGCCCCTCCTGCTCTGATTCACTGCTCCCCCCATTTTCCTGCATTCCAGGTTCCCCCTTGTTCCTCCTGCTATCCGGCCCCTGCCTCCTGCCCCCCACTCCCTTTCCATCTCTAACCACCCCTGTCGTGGCTACATCACCCCCTTCATCCTCAATCAGAAGAAGAGAATTGAAGCGGTTACTGAGCGTAAGGTCCGATCCACCTCCCCGCCTTGCTTCATTCTGTCCAGCCCCGGTCATCTGTCTACTTCCCTGAGAATGTTGTCCCTCTGGCCCCTCTTTATGGGGTCAGTGCTTGGTCCGGTCCTGCTCAATGTGTTCACCAATGGCATTGGAGACAGTGCTAAAGGCAATGTATGTCTTTTTGTGGATGATACCAAGCTCTGCAGGAGGGTGGACACTGTGGAGGGTGTAAAGGGTCTAAGGGGGACCTAGCAAGGTTGGAAAGGTGGCTTGGAATCTGGCAATTGGTGTTCAATGCTAAAAAGTGCAAGGTGGTGTACATAGGGCATAAGAACCCTCGGGCTGAGTATAGTCTTGGGGGGGGTGAATATCACAGTCGCAGAGGAGGAGAAAGACCTAGGGATAGCAATTATTAGTGATCTGAAACACCAGTGCAATGCAAAAAAGGCAGTGAGGAAGGCAAACAGCATGCTGGGTTGCATATCACAATTGGAGGCAGTATAGCATAATGGTTAAGGGCACTGAGCTACAAACCTGGAGACCTGAGTTTGAATCCCATCAGCGCCACTTGCATACTGTGTGACCCTGAACAAATAACTTAACTTCCTTGTGCTCCCAGGTCACATCTGGAAACAAGGTCTGAGCTGAGTATAGTCTGGGGGGTGAAGATCTCAGTCTCAGAGGAAGAGAAAGACCTGGGGATAGCAATTACTAATGACCTGAAACCACCAATGCAGTGGAAAAAGGGAAGTCAAACAGAATGCTGGGTTCCATATCACAACTGGAGTCAATATAGCACAGTGGTTAAGGGCACTGAGCTGTAAACCTGGAGACCTGGGTTTGAATCCCATCAGCCGTCACTTGCATACTGTGTGACCCTGAGCAAATCACTTAACTACCTTGTGCTGCCAGGTCACACCTGGAAACAAGTTCTGGCTTAGTGTGCCTTTCCTGGTTAAACAATTTCCGTTTTCCTCTTCTCTACATCAGGGGATTCTCCAGCAGAAGGATGGAGGTTATTCTGCCCCGGTTCAGGTCCATAGTGCAGTCACATCTGAAATACTGTGTATGGTACAAGTGTTCCTACCTCAAGAAAGAAAGAAATAAGACAGATGGAGGCAGTAAAGATGAAGGAAGCCAAGATGGTTCAGGGGCAGCAGGATACCCCATATTTACAGAGGCTGGAGAACCTAAACATGTACTCACCGGAAGAGATAATAGAGAGAGGAGTCATGATCAAGACCTTAAAATACCTTCAAGTAAAGGCATTAAGAAGGTTAGGGGATCTTTTTTGCAAGAGAGACTAGAAACACTAGAGAGCACAACTACAAGTCAATGGGGATGGGGGGTGGCACAGGAAGAAGGTCAGAAAGTACTTGGGTTTGTTAGAGTTTTATGCACAGACTGGATGGACCAATGGTCTTTTTCTGCCATCATTGGCTATCTTTCTGTTTCACTGAAAGGGTGGTGGCTGGATGGAATGCACTGCCAGAGGGGGTAGTAAATCTCAATACAGTTCGGTGTTTAGAAGAGTGGGATAGATTCAAAGGGAACTTTAGGGTGACAGGGGAGAGGGGTCATGCAACGTGCAGCAGACATGCATGAGTTCTGCAGTGAGCAAACTCGATAAATCTCCAGGCCTTCTTCTGTTGGCCTTTCTTGTGTTCATACGTTTGAAGGTATAGCTTTAAAATCACATAGGGCCCTATGCATGAAGGGACGTTAATTGTGCCCAAAGGAGTCATAATGCTGGTGCACATCTATGTGGTGTTCAAGCCAACCAAAGAATGCACTACGCACTAATGGGAATGCAGGCCATGCTGAGATGGTGGCGTGACTAATGGAGATGCACAGGGCCTTGTGCAGTGCAGACTGAGCTGGTCCAGAATAATTAGACCCATCCCTTGATCCCGCCAGGTATGGGCAATCGAGCTGTCCTGTGCAGACTCACAGAGGTGAATAGCAGCATGGTAAACAGGTCACAGACAATCCTGGAGGAAGGACAGCCATGCAAGACTTACCTGGTCCATCACCAGGGAATGGAGGAGCAGGACAGAGTGGCAGACAGTGCCGTGGATGTGTCCAGAACCGATGCTGGGAACGGTTACAGACGTTAAACTTCATGGGTGAGCAGGTGGTGGCCAGAGTGAGCAACATATGGGCTCACCATACCACCCTCTATGAGGTACAGTCCCAGTCTACACCCCCTGAAACAAAAGCCTGCCTATGGCTAGACATGCAGGCAGTCATCAATGCAGCCAGCCCAGAGGCACGGGCGCTAGCTGCCATAAAGCTGGTGGTGGGCACACGGGACATTGAGGAACGGGTGGTGAGCCACCCACACTAACCCCTGTGGAGAGGATGGTAGTAGATACCCTCACAAAGGTAGCCCTGCATGGGGAGGTTGAGGGCATGGACATAGTGCCAGGTATGTAGCACCATGCAGGAACAGGTGCCAGGAGGGTCAGTATGCCATGGCACTGCTAACACAAGATGGAGTGGCAGCACCAACCATGGAGGCCCCACTGCTGTATGTGCTATGCACAGAAGCCCAGGGACAGGAGGACGGTGGAGGTGGGTGACCCCTAGGGCACATGTACAACACCTGTGAATGACCACAGCAGGGCAGCTATAAGTAACACATTCCTCATGTCACTCCCAGGTACATAGCAGGAGACAGAGGCACCCATGGACACAAAGACTGATCTGGAGATCATGCATGTGTGGACGGTGGAGAAGTTGGATTAGGAGGATGATGACAACAACATTCCCATGGACAGCCAGGCCCTTCACCTGCACTGCCACCTGTACAACATTGCCTCCCATGACAGAGGCTGCCAGGCACACTTATGCCCCCACCCCACTCAGGGCCAGGTGTCATCACAGTGCCCAGTTCTCTGGCCCATTCCCTGCCCCCTTGCCACAGGCCACTCCACACACCTATGTCCCACCAGGGTGGGGAACCCTCAAGGCCAGGTGTCATCATAGTGCTCTGCCCATTCGCCCCCCCCTCCAGACACAACCCAGCACCACCAGTCCCATATGCCCTATATCACCTGCCCCTCCATGTGGCCCACAGCCACATCCCCTCTAATGACAGACTGTCCCCCATACAAGTGCATCACATGCTGCACATCCAGTCAGTGTATCAGCAGCATGGCTTGGTAATCCATCATCACTGTCCACACCCAGTGAGACATCCCTCTGACTGTCCTGTGGCATGAGTACATGTCAGTACAAGGCAATGTTGTGAAGCATGGTGCATGCCATGAACACCTTGCATGCCTTCCCAGGGGTGAGTACATTGTGCCACCTGTCCAGTCCAGGAACCAGAACCTCATCTTCCTCATCCCTTTGATTCTAGCAATGATGGTACATGTCCTGTTGTGGGCAGAATTGTATGCTTCATCTGCAGCGCTGTATGGCTACAGGTATGGTGTCATCACGTATGGCTGTAGTGGGTATCTGCTATCACCTATGCAGAGGGTACAGAACAGACACTGTAAGGACTTGTGGCAAGGCAGTTGCATGGCTGGCATAGATGCTTCAGGTGTATACTCACCTATCAGACAACCCTCCACCCTGGATGCAGTGAGTAGGGCACATAGTCTGGACCCATCAAAGACACACATGTCATGGCAGGAGCAGGAGTACTTGGCACACATGTTAGTGATAATACCCACCACATTGCTAATTACCTGACAGTTAATAATGTGGTACCTCGTCCTCTATTCCTGTTTGCCTCCTCATCCACTGTTGGTGCCATGATCACCACATGGGTGCCATCTATCACCTCCAGTACATTTGGCATGCCATGCATGGCATAAAATGCCTGTTTTGTTGCCCGTATGTCTGCAGCAGCTGTTGGGAATATGAAGTGGGCATGCACGTGGTGCAGCAGGGTGTTGGTGACCTGCACCAGTGCTATGGACACTAATGACTGGTTGACACCCCTGGCATCCCCCACTGCCCTCTGGAAAGAGCTGGTGGCATAGTAGGAGAATACACAAAGCACCTCTGTCTCCATGGACAGCACCCAGGACCATTGGATATGAGGAGCCATGGACTCCTGTACAAGGTTGCACAAGTGGGCAATGGTGGTATGGTCAAACTGGAATCTTTCAATGCAATGCATGTCACACATGGAAAGGGTGTCCAGACATGGCCTGAAGACATGTGGCCATTGACTTGGCTGCCCCTGCTACTCCTGCTGTACCTCAGCCTCCAGCACGAGAACACTGGGGGCCATTATTACTGCAACAGTAGCCCAATTTGTAACCCTAATCAAAAAACAGCAAGTCCCTCACTTCACTTCATATAGGCAGTTCTAAGGGGCTCCTAAATGTACACATAAAAGAAGAAACACTTTTTCATTAATTAGAACTGAACTGCTGAGAAACAAAAAATTAGAGTTTAAGCGAACAATACAGCGCAAAGGGTGCCCACTTCTAACTGCCCTGATATTAAGTGGTGATATTGAACTAAACCCCAGACCACATGGAAAAAAACAGATGAAACACTTTATGATAATGCATGCAGTCTGAAAAACAAGTTTGACTTGTTTAGGACCTGGGCCACAACTGAAATCCCTGATGTAATACCATTAACTGAGACCTGGCTGAACAATACCATAACAAATAATGAGATAGAACTGGATGAGTTCAATGCCCAAAGGTGTGACAGGAAAATGAGGAGGGAAGGGGGAGTTCTATACACCAAAGTGGACTTAGGACCAACAAAGATACTGTAGTATATACAGGCACCTTTGATAATAGAGAATGCCTACCAGTAGAAGTCCTTCATTTAAACTGGGTTATTGGTTCAATTTATTCACCCCAAAAAAAAAACTGATTGCTTTGAGAAACTGGTCCAAATTTTTATAGACCACTCAATTGGGAAAAAATTAGTGCTAGTTGGGGATTTTAATGCAGCATGGGGACATCCTAGAGGGAAAGCACTGGAAAACAGTTTCAAACAACAGGACTTGACCCAAGTAATAAACAACTCAACAAGGAAAAGTGCATTAAATAGCCCAGGGAATATCTTAGATCTACATTTTATCACCCATAACATTGAAATGAGAGGTGTACAAGTAAAACAATCTGTCCTAGGGGATCACAGCACATTAGGATGTGAGTTGAAGTTAGAAGAACAAGTATTTGTCAATACCAAACGTTCACTTGCAGGTATTTGCAGTGGTGTTTGGCACGTATGGTTACCCTAATGCCCTGTGCGATTGTTGGTATTTGCACAATAAATTTTCAGCATGACCTTTTAGTTACCCCCATTGTACGCTACATAGGTGGAAACACGTTTTGGGCAGGATGTGAAAATTGACAGCTATACTGCTCATAAGGAAGTGTGGTAAAATGGCAATGTTGAAAATCTGGAATGGAAATATTGAAAATTCGCAAACCTCACGAGCATACGGTGGGAGCTGTGCTTAAGCTAATAAAACAGTCATTGTTAGGAATTTTTTAAGCAAATTTTCAACATTGGCATTTTAAAACCTCTGCTAATGAACAGTGTCACTATTATTTTTCTTACTGTGTCCCATACATTAATTTAGCACACCGACTTAGCCATTGTGTGCACTACATAGGTGGAAACACGTTTTAGGCAAGATGTGAAAAATGACAGCTGTACTGCTCATAAGGAGGTGTGGTAAAATGGCAATGTTAAAAATCTGGAGTGCAAATATTGAACATTCGCAAATGTACGAGCGTGCGTAGGAACTGCACAATGCACGCTCGTAAAACAGTTATTTTAAGGAATCTGTTCACCAAATTTTCAACATAGCCATTTTAAGATCTCTGCTCATGAACGGTGACACTGTGATTTTCTTAATGTGTCCCATGCACTGAGTTCGCAGACCGACTGCGCCATTGCGCACTACATGGTCGGAAACATGTTTTGGGCAGGATGTACAAAATGACAGCTGCACTGCTCATAAGGAGGTGCGGTAAAATGCCAATGTTGAAAATGTGGAGTGGAAATATTGAAAATTCGCAAACCTACGAGCGTGTGTGGGAACTGTGCAACGCACGCTCATAAAACAGTCATTTTTAGGAATTGTTTCACCAAATTTTCAACATTGCCATTTTAAAACCTCTGCTAATGAACAGTGTCACTGTGATTTTCTTACTGTGTCCCATACATTGATTTCACACACCGACTGCGCCTCTAAAACAGTGGAGGAATTCAAACATGCATGGGACAGACACAAGGCAATTATAGTTGGGGGTTGCAGGAAGTAGGCTGTTGGTTAACTTGAATCTACAGCTTATCCAGTAGGTAGGGAAATGGGCAGACTGGGTGGGCCAAGTGGTCCTTATCTGCCGTCAAAGTCTATGTTTCTATGTTTCTATTGTGCGCTACATGGGTGGAAACACGTTTTGGGCTGGACGTGAAAAAAGACAGCTGTACTGCTCATGAGGAGGTGTGGTAAAATGCCAATATTGAAAATCTGGAGTGGAAATATTGAAAATTCGCAAACCTACGAGCGTGCGTGGGAACTGTGCAACGCATGCTCGTAAAACAGTCATTTGTAGGAATTTTTTCACCAAATTTTCAACATAGCCATTTTAAGATCTCTGCTCATGAACAGTGACACTGTTATTTTCTTAATGTGTCCCATACACTGAGTTCACACACCGACTGTGCCATTGTGCGCTACATGGGCGGAAACACGTTTTGGGCAAGATGTGAAAAATGACAGCTGCACTGCTCATAAGGAGGTGTGGTAAAATGGCAATGTTGAAAATGTGGAGTGAAAATATTGAAAATTAGCAAACTTATGAGCGTGCATAGGAGCTGCACAATGAACACTCGTAAAACAGTCATTTTTAGGAATTTTTTCACCAGATTTTCAACACAGCCATTTTAAGACCTCTGCTCATGAACAGTGTCACTGTGATTTTCTTAGTGTGTCCCATACATTGATTTCGCACACCGACTGCGCCTCTAAAACAGTGGAGGAATTCAAACATGCATGGGACAGACACAAGGCAATTATAGTTGGGGGTTGCAGGAAGTAGGCTGTTGGTTAACTTGAATCTGCAGCTTATCCAGTAGGTAGGGAAATGGGCAGACTGGGTGGGCCAAGTGGTCCTTATCTGCCATCAAAGTCTATGTTTTTATGTTTCTATTGTGCGCTACATGGGCGGAAACACGTTTTGGGCTGGATGTGAAAAATGACAGCTGCACTGCTCATAAGGAGGTGTGGTAAAATGGCAATGTTGAAAATGTGGAGTGAAAATATTGAAAATTCGAAACTTGGCGTGCATAGGAGCTGCGCCAATGAACACTCGTAAAACAGTCATTTTTAGGAATTTTTTCACCAAATTTTCAACACAGCCATTTTAACACCTCTACTCATGAACAGCATCACTGTGATTTTCTTAATGTGTCCCATACATTGAGTTCGCACACCGACTGCGCCATTGTGCGCTACATGGACGGAAACACATTTTGGGCAGAATGTGAAAAATGACACCTATACTGCTCATAAGAAGGTGTGGTAAAATGGCAATGTTGAAAATCTGGAGTGGAAATATTGAAAATTCGCAAACCTACGAGCGTGCGTAGGAACTGCGCAACACACACTCGTAAAACAGTAATTTTAAGGAATTTTTTCACCAAATTTTCAACATAGCCATTTTAAGACCTCTGCTAATGAACAGTGTCACCGTGATTTTCTTAATGTGTCCCATACATTGATTTCACGCACCCAGCTGCGCCGGTATGCGCTACATGGGTGGAAACACGTTTTGGGCAGGATGTGAAAAATGACAGCTATACTGCTCGTAAGGAGGTGTGGTAAAATGACAATGCTGAAAATCTAGAGTGAAAATATTGAAAAATTCATGAACCACGAGCTCGGCGAGGAACCGCGCAGCACGCCAAACAGTCATTAGTTTTGAACAATTTAACATGGCGCACTTCATGACCGATGTCATTGTCATGACATTCAGGCCCGGCGATGATTTCATGCAGTGAATGCAGAGGACTGTAAAATCAATTCTTCGGGCCCGAATAATGCCATGACAGTGACATCATTCATGAGAAGGGTCCCAAAACCCCATGTTGAAAATTTGGTGAAAATTCCAAAAATGCCTGAGATATGTAATAAAGTTGAAACCCCTATCTAGCCCATTATATAGCTTACTGGCATTTCCTCAGTTCGCGGTCAGCTTTGAAGACTGCAGACGTGTTCTCGGTCCACGAAGATCGTCACGCCTGAGCTCGGAGGTAAGTATGGGGTGGGGGTGTGGGAGGCTGGGTGCACAGTGGGTGGGTGGGTGTGGGTTATGGGAGGGACTGGGAGAAGCGTCGTGGGATCATTTTGGTTTACAGGTTTAAAAAAAAAAGACTACGTGGGACATTTGCCACAATGGGGTGGGCTCCCAGCATGGCCAACGATGGCTGGGGGGGCTGAGGAGCCGATGAGGGATTGGGCACCCCCGTCGGCAAACAACGCAGGACATTTGCCACGCTGGGGTGGGCTCCCAGCGTGGCAGAAGATGGCTGGGGGGGCCGTGGAGCCGACGGGGGATTGGGCACCCCCGTCAGCAAACAACGCGGGACATTTGCCATGCTGAGGTGGGCTCTAAGCGTGGCAGCAAAGATTGGGGGCGTGATGCTGGGGGCAGCGTGATGCTGTGCTCTATATGACAGCGGTGGTTTTCTTTGAGCGAGACCACGCTGTCATACACAACTCCACTCATTGGTGCAGGACTGCCCGCCTGCTCCAGCAGACAGCGGATTGAAAGGAGAGGCACACCTCCAAAGTGTGCTACTCTCCCAAAATGTTCCTTGCGCATGCGCGCAAGCGAACGTAAAAAGTAAAACCAAAAATAACAGATAATACTAATTGGGTAAGAAATTTAAAATTGTGTAGTACTGATCTTTTCTTATTCAAACTTAGGCAGGTAAAATGATCACGCATATTCCTCATATCCAGTATTGATTTAGCTATACAAGAATTTAATAGTTTATTCCTTATTGTATGCAACAAAGCTGTTCCACTAGAAAAGATAAAACAAAGGAAAACATGTGTACCCTGGGTGACTGACAAAATAAAAAAAGAGATTTGTGTGAAAAACATTTTGTGGAAAAAAAAGCTAATAAAACTTTGGATCATAAAAGACTGGGAGAAGTTTAAGATTGCCAGAAATACTTTGAAGGCAAAAATAAAAATAGCAAAACAACAATTCTGTACCAAACAAGCATGTGTCAATGCCGAATGTTGATTGCGTTGGCCTGTTGAGTTTGCTCACTGCCCCTCTGTCACTCACTCATTCTGTTTCTTCTAGTGCTGCAGGCAGCTGTTTTGTACTGGGCTCCTGCCTGCATTGGGACCCTTTTCTGTACACAAAGAAATCCGCAGCTGTCCCAACAGAGCTCCGTTGAGGTGGCTCACTCCCCCTCTCTCACTCGCTCATTTTGTTTCTCCTGGTGCTGCAGGCTGCCCTTTTGTACTGGTCTCCTGCCTCTGTTGGCACCTTTTTCTGCCCACAAAGAAATCTGCAACAGTCCTGACAGAGCTCCGTTGAGCTGGCTCACTCCCCCTCTCTCACTAGCTCATTCCATTTCTGCCAGCACTGCAGGCTGCTCTTTTTTACTGGGCTCCTGCCTGCGTTGTCGCCTTCTTCTGCTCAAAAGGAAATCTGCAGCAGTCACAATAGAGCTCCGTTGAGCTCGCTCACGCCCCGTCTCTCACTCACTCATTCTGTTTGTCCCTCCACTGTAGGCTGCCAGTTTGTACTGGGACCCTACTGGCATTGCTGCCTTTTTCTGCCCAGAAAGAAACCTGCAGCAGTCCCAACAGAGCTCCGTTGAGCTCACTCACTCCCCCTTGCTCACTCACTCATTCTGTGTCTCCCGCTGCTGCAGACTGGCCTTTTCTACTGAGCTCCTGCCTGTGTTGGTGGCTTTTTCTGCCCACAAAGAAATCTACAGCAGTTGTGACACAGCTCTGTTGAGCTCGCTCACTCCCCTCTCTCACTTGCTTGTTCCATTTCTGCCAGTGCTGCAGGCTGGCCTTTTGTACTGGGCTCCTGTCTTCATTGCTGCCTTTTTCTGCCCACAAAGAAATATGCAGCAGTCATGATAGAGCTCCGTTGAGGTTGCTCACTCCCCCTGTCTCACTCACTCATTCTGTTTCTCCTGGCGCTGCAGGCTACCCTTTTGCACTGGGCTCCTGCCTCAGTTGGCACCTTTTTCTGCCCATAAAGAAATCTGCAGCAGTTCTGACAGAGCTCCGCTGAGCTAGCTCACTCCCCCTCTCACTAGCTTGTTCCATTTCTGCTGCCACTCCAAGCTGCCCTTTTGTACTGAGCTCCTGCCTGTGTTGCTGCCGTCTTCTGCCCACAAAAAAATCTGAAGCAGTCACGATAGAGCTCTTTTGAGCTTGCTCACTCCCCTTCTCTCACTTGGTCATTCTGTTTCTCCCCCTGCTGCAGGCCACCCTTTGTACTGGGCCCCTGCATGCATTGCTGCCTTTTTCTGCCCACAAAGAAATGTGCAGCAGTTCCAACACAGCTCCATTTAGCTCGCTCACTCCCCCTCTCTCACTCGCTCACTCCATTTCTGCTGGCACTGCAGGCTGGCCTTTTGTACTGGGTTTCTGCCTGCATTGCCACCTTTTCTTGTCCACAAAGAAATCCACAGCAGTCATGCTAGAACTCCGCTGAGCTCACTCACTCTCCCTCTTCCTCTCTCACTTGCTCGTTGTGTTTCTCCCGGCACTGCAGGCTGCCCTTTTAAACTGGTCTCCTGCCTGCATTGGCACCTTTTTCTGCCCACAAGAAAATCTGCAGCTGTCTCGACAGAGGTTCATTGAGGTTGCTCAATCCCTGTCTCACGCACTCATTCTCTTTCTCCTGGCACTGCAGCCTGCCCTTTTGTGCCTGTGTTGCCACCCTTTTCTGCCCACAAAGAAATCTGCAGCAGTCACAATAGAGCTCCACTGAGCTCGCTCACTCCCCCTCTCTCAATCACTCGTTCTGTTTCTCCCTGTGCTGCAGGCTGCCCTTCTGTACTGGACCCTGTGTGCATTGCCGCCTTTTTCTGCCCACAAAGAAATCTGCAGCAGACCCAACAGATCTTCATTGTGCTCACTCACTCCTACTCCCTCACTTGCTCGTTCTGTGTCTCTCGGCACTGCAGGCTGCCGCCTGCGATGGTGCCTTTTCCTGCCTACAAAGAAATCTGCAGCAGTCCCGACAGAGCTTAGTTGAGCTCAGTCACCCCCACTCGCTCTATCCTAATCTGTCCGAAACACAGATTTCTGACAGCTACTGTGATATTCTGCACCGGAAGCTCGAAAACACATTTTGGCCAGGATGTGAAAAATGACAACTGTACTGTTCATAAGGAGGTGTGGAAAAATGCCAGTGTTGAAAATGTGGCGTGAAAATATTACTAATTTGCGAAGTTACCAGGGTGCGTGGAAACTGCACAACGCACACTCATAACACAGTCATTTTATTGAGTTTCATCTCAAAATTTTCAACATAGGCATTTTAGGACCTCTGTTCATGAACTGTGTCAGTGTGATTTTCTTAATGTGTCCTGAACACTGATTTCCCACAGCGACCGCGCTATTGTGCACCAGAAAAGCGAAAACACATTTCAGCCAGGGTGTGAAAAACTACAGCTGCACTGTTCATAAGGAGGTGTAGAAAAATGGCAATGTTTAAAATCTAGAGTAAAAATATTGCAAAGTTGTGAAGGTACAAACGTGCGTGGAAACTGTGCAATGCACACTCGTAGCACACTCATTTTATGGACTTTCAGCACTAAATTTTCAACATATGCATTTTAGGACCTCTGCTAATGAACAGTGTCACTGTCATTTTCATAATGTGTCCTGAACATGGATTTCCCACAGGGACCACGCTATTCTACGCCGGAACTGTGAAAACACATTTTGGCCAGGATGTGAAAAATGACAGCTGTACTGTTCATAAGGAGGTGCAGAACAATGGCAATGTTGAAAATCTGGAGAGAAAATATTATAAATTTGTGAACTTACGAGCATGCATGCAAACTGCGCGACACACACTCGTAAAACAGTCATTTTGGGGATTTTTTCCACCAAATTTGCAACATAGGCTTTTTGAGAGCCCACCACATGAACACTGGCACTGTCATTTCATTAAACAGTCCCAAAAGGTGATTATTTGCAGTGACAGCAAAATCACCTTTCAGGGCCGATTAACACCATGACGGGGCCAGAATTCATGAGGAGGTGTCCCAAAAACCCCATGTTGAATATTTGGTGCCAAAATTCCAATAAATTCCTGAGATATGAATCAAAGTTGAAAAAAAATCCTATTTATTCCATTATAAAGCTTACCGGCATTTTCTCAGTTCGCGGCCAGCTTTGAAGAGTGCAGATGTGTTCCTGGTCCACCGAAGATCATCACGCTGGACTCTGGAGGTAGGTATGGGGTGAGGGGGTTGTTGGGAGGCAGGTTGCGTAGTGTGTGGGCACGGGTTATGGAAGGGGGCAGGGAGACCGCAAGGGACCTTTATTTTTTGACAGGGTAATAAAAATAAGTTGCGGGACCTTTTTTTTTTAACAGGGGCATGTGGCATGCTGGGGTGGGCTCCCAGCATGCCAATGGACTCTTTGTTGGGGGGGGAAGCTGTAGCTGATGTGGGATTGAGCACCCTCATTGGCACACAACAAAAGGGGGGGTTATATTATGCTGATTGGGATTAGGCACCCCCATCAGTGCACAACAAAAGTTGGGGGGGTGTTACATAATGCCGACAGGGAGTGGGCTCCCCTGTCGGCCAAATCACTTAGGCATTGAAGCCGATGAGGATTGGGGCCCCCGTTGGCAAACAAACATGGGGGGGCACATGCTGCCGAGGGGGATTGGGCACTCCCTAAGCAGGGGGGTGCTTAATATTGTTTGTGAACATGGCGGCAATCCATCGCCATGTTCACAAACAATATCACTGTTACAAGGTTCCGCCCAGCAATGACAGGTTCCTCCCTCATTGCAGCAGAATGGCTTATGTTGCAATGATGAGGTGGCCCCTGATTGCAGCAGCTGAACCCTTACAAGGTTGTGGCATGCTGGCTGAACTAGTATCAGTAGCAGCATGCTACAGCATTGGGGAAAGTGGGCCAAGCCTTTAAAGGCTGTGGGAGCATTGGCCACAACAGTGCTGTGCCTCCACAACCTGCTTCTGGCAACCTGCCGCAATATGTTTCTTGCGCATGTGCGCAATCAACATAAAAAAGTGAAGAGATCGAAGGTTCAAGTAAATATTGGTCCCTATTAAAATCCCTGGAAATGTCCATAAATAAACTCCCACAAATTCAGATATAACAAAAAGGAGTTCTGAAAAATCAACTAGAATAAGCTAACATCATAAACACTTTACAACCTTACCAGATGTACAAGGGCCTAAAAGAAAATGAAGGGAAGATAACAATAGAACAATGTAGTAGTACAATAGACCAAATGATACAACACTTTAGGTTTAAAATTATAACCTGTTGGGAAGTAAAATAAGTGATTAGAAAAAGGAATAAAAACAAGGCACCTGGTATGGACCAAACAGAAACAAGATATATTAAAGATGCAAATAATGTTTTTGCACCAGTGTTAACTAACTTATTTAAATGGAGCCTGAGATATTGAACTTTTCTAGTTCTATGGAAGAGGGCCAAGATAGTCTCAATATTCAAAATTGGACTTCCTATAAGAGCATTAAATGTTAGACTGATAGCATTATTGCCTGTGATCTCAAAAATATTGGAGAGACTGGTGCACGAACAGCTATATGGTCACTTAGAAACATATGGGCTACTGTCAGGGCACCAGTCGGGCTTTTGGAAAGGGCACTCCACGAACACTGCACTCACTGACATAATAGACATTGTGGTCTCCTCACTGGATGAGGGGGAGTCAGTGGACGTGGTATTCGTGAATTTGTCAAAGCGTTTGACACAGTACATCATGAAGTGCTGTTCAGTAGACTTTAACACATTGATATCTCAGGGGAGGTGAGATCATGGTTCTGTTCATATTCAGCGGGTAGGATCTAACAAACTGCTGTGGGAAAGAACCTTTCAAGAAAGAATCAAGTAACAAGAGGGGTACCCCAGGGCTCAATCCTGGGTCCCCTTTTG
Source organism: Neoceratodus forsteri (assembly GCA_016271365.2). Taxonomy (NCBI): domain Eukaryota; kingdom Metazoa; phylum Chordata; order Ceratodontiformes; family Ceratodontidae; genus Neoceratodus; species Neoceratodus forsteri. The sequence continues at coordinate 207,055,994 of CM028133.1, read as the reverse complement.
TTCCTTATATACACAAATGCAGTAAAAATGACAGTAACAAAATCAGATATACATCTTTATGCAGATGATACTGTATTACTAACCAGAGGTATAGATTTGGCTAAAATACAAAAGGACTTGCAGATGGATTCTCTAAATATACAAACATGGTTTGAAGAATCGAATATGATTCTAAATAGCAATAAATCTAAAGTTACGTTTTTTTCACACCTTAAAGGAGGTAGTAAAACACAAACTAAACATAACAACAGAGAACAAAATGACATTAGAACAAGTATCAGAATAGAAACATTTAGGATTCTGGGTAGATCAAAAACTAACCTTTGAATTTCACATAAATTAAAAAGTTAAAAACTGAACAGCAGATTGAGTGCACTGAGAAGAACAGGTCATTGAATAAATGATAAAATGAGGAAATCCATTGTGATTCAAATGATGGTCCCTGTGCTAGACTATGGGGTGAACATATATGGTTTTGCAAATAAGACAATATTAAAAAAGGCTGAAGTAATGTACCATAGATTGGCCAGGTCAGCCCTGAGAGCAAGTAAGTGGACCCACCATGGTGTCCTGTATAAATAATTAGGGTGGCTCACCATACAGAGTAAAGAGAAAATCATATGGGTAAAAATGTTTAAACAAGTAAAGGAAATCACAAAACCTGTATATCTACATGAGAAAATGCAGAAAGTACAGCATAAACATGATCTAAGGAAAAATGTAAAGATGAGGGATTATACATTTGAGATACCTAAAAATGAAATTGGGGAGATGACCTTTTCCTTTGCTGCAACTAAAATATGGAATGATATAAATAGCCAAATGAAAAATGCAGACGATATCATGAAGTCACTTTCTAATATACCGAAACAAGAACTCTTTGTACGATGCACTTGCTTTGACTGAGTATTCTTTGTGAAGTTTCTACTTAAGTGTAGAACATATGCTTGTTATTTTACATATTATTTATGTGTAATGGATGTCTGCCTGCTATTTTATGGATAAATGTATGGAACTTTGCTAGGTTTCTTTTTTTTTTTACTGAGGATTACACAGGAACACCTTGTAAAATAGGGCTTCACCATAATGGTGCCGTAAATGAATTGTCATTTATATCCTGTTAAAAAATAAAAGCTTTTACTATTACTACTACATTCATCAGCATCCCTTGATGCATCCTGCGACACATGGTGACCTACCTGACAGCTGGTGTGCAGACGTCCATGTGGCTACCAATGGTGCACAGCCCTCCACAATGCATGTGTGCACCTATAAATGGGTGTGGGCTGACCACGCCTGCATGGTGTGCAATGTGCATTCATTCATGTCACATTCATGTAGCAAAATTGCAGCTGTTGGAGGGAGTAACTCCAGATGTGTGCCTCAGCTTGCTTGTGTGGAGGCATACCATCAGTTGCTGTGGAGGGTCTCTGAGGAAAACTATATGGACAACCCCTAAGAGGGGACATTATAGGAGGTGGAGATACCACTCCAGGTAGGTATGCAACCTGCAGGGTATGTGATGCATGCATTCCATGTGAAGTGTGGGCCATACATTTAACCTTTTGCTTCAGTTATATCTCCCACAAGAACAAAGTGGATGACTGGATGAGATGGCCCTGGTGAAGTGGAAGCAGCCAGATGGTGCCAGGGAGGGGATGGTACTGCCAATGAGGTCATGCTGGTGGCAACCACTGCCATAGTCCTTCACCCTGTGGGTGGGAAGCAGGGACATCTTCTATAATGACCAGGTGTGGGAGATATGGAAGGTGGACAAGCCCTCAAAGGTAGTTGCTGGGGATGGTGGGTTACCTGTTCATGGCACTTGTACATGCTGGGCCCTGCACGTGTATCCCATTCATGCCTGTTTTCTGTATCTGTGTTCCTCTCATTGCAGGGCTACAGAGGTCAGTTGCACTAGTTGGCACTGGTGCAGAGAGGCTGGTCCTAGACTACACTGCTGGGGTCCAGCGAAAACCCACTGGATGGTGGGGGAGTCCTAGACTGGGCCAGCCACACCCCACATCTGCTGCCATGCAGCTGTTCACTAGTGGCTGCAGACTATATACATGATGAACTGTGCATGCCCCTTTCCTGCTGCCTGCCTGTTTGTCGGCATTTAACTTTTGTTTGATGTGTGCCACTGCAATTTGATATGTGTTTGCCAGTAAAAATTTTTATACCTATCCTCTGTGTCCTCATCCTTATTTTGGGGCTGCATTCCTGTGCTGTGCTTGGTTGGGGACACTGCTGGGATGTGGGCTGTGTGTGTGGGGGTGGCTTGGGCCAGGGATGTCATCTAGGTGTGGCCAGAGGTGCACTCAGGGCACCTGTGGCATCATTTCTCCCCTCTGATGTCCACTGCAACTCCTTGCAACACCTGTGACATGGTGTCTCTGGCATATGTGTGTCCCTGACATGTGGCAGGTGGCTGTGGTTTGCTACACCTGTGTGGCTGCTGACATGATGCCACTGCCTGTGACCCATTTGGAGGGGGCGCTGTTCCCTGTTGCAGGTGGGGGGGGCCCTGTGGGGCCATTGCAGTGCCACAATTGATGTGTGCTCCTCCATTGTCCACACACATTGCATTGTGGCAGGCTGTGGTGGTCACTGGTATGTTTGTTGGCATGTCTGGTATCTGCCCTTCAGTGCACGGTGGGTCCATCACTGGCAGGGTTGTCCTGTTGCAGCAGCCAGGGGTTGTGACTGGGATCCTGTTGTGTGTGTTTTACATGACCTTTTGAACCCCATGTCCCTTGGACACACTTGTCCTGGGGACTTTCCTACATGACCACTATGTCATGTGCATCCACTGTGCTTGGGGAAGCACCACTGCTATGTGGCAGTGTGTTGCAATGCCCGTGCCTCTTCCCTAGGCACCTATCTTCTGTGTAGTGCATCATGCAGCTACGCTGTGCAGGTGCTTATGACAGCCCTTCACCTGCCATAAGGCTCTGTGCACTGTGTCATGTGCCAGACTACTTAACGTAGTTCCGAATGGGCTGCTTATGCACACATCTGAGTGCACTTTGTGCATACCACTCAGATTTGACATGTTTGTCTGCCATGCATATGTCCGTATGCAAGTGTTTTGCATGCTGTGTGCACACTACATAGTGTTTGTGCAAAGGGCCTATAATTTTATGTGATCTCTTTATAATTTCACTACATAACATGTTTAAAGCAGAACTCTTACTGGTTTGTATGAGAATCTAGGTAGTGGAGAGTAAGAAAGGGATCACTGTGATCAACTTCCTCAGCAGCAACATGTAAGTTCATAGTTCTCAGGTCCATCACAAATCCTGAGGTATCTGAATCAAAATCCATTCAGAATTAAAGTATATATACAAGGAAAACCCTACCCTTCCATTCACAAAAATGCTTAGCTAGTGTTCTTTTTTTTTAACTTTATTTGTATTAATACCATATAGAGGTACAAATTTTGTATAATGGGAGGGCTTCAAGTCCATGGTTCGATGGGCGGAGCAACAAACGTCATTCCCCCATCGAGCTTAAAGTGTCACAACATCCTGGGCTTTGCCAGGATTCTTTTTCATTGCTGTCGACGGCTGTGTTGGCTGCACCTCTTCCTACTCTGTTCTTTATTAAGCTCTGGCTGCTCTTTTTAGCCTTGTCAGCTCATTTGTTCCCATTTTGCTTCTTCCCTTACTAGTTTGGTGCATTTATATGATTCGTCCATGGCATCTGCCTTCCATTCTGCTCGCTCTCCCCTCACCCCCCCTCAATTGGTGCTGCTTGTTTGCGGCACCTGTTGTACATCACTCCTTTTTCTTTCTGCTGTTCATGCCACAGCTTTTCTCCTCAACCCTCCAACCCTTCTGCTGCTCTTATGGCCCTTTCTTCCTCCATGTCTCCTCGTCAGCCTCCGATTGCTCTCAGTTTCCACGATCCTCTTTCAAGGTGCTGCTCCATGCAGCACTGCCTGTCTTTCCCCGTGTCATATGCCATTCCTCATCCCCACCTTAGCCCTCCTCGTACCTTTTTTCTGCAGCCTCTACTCCCGTATCCCTTTGGCATTCTGCCTACCATCACTCCATTCTTTTCTGGTGTGCTGGGTGCATCCCTCTGGTCTCCCTCTCCATCGCTGCTATTCTCTCTGGCTGCATTGCTGCTCTGGTTTTCCCTCCTGCCTGCTGGGTATGTATATCATTATTTTTTCTGACAACTGGTACTATTGCAAGCAGATGATAATTAGAAGTAATTCCCTGTCCTCTTTAAGGAGAGTGTCTTCATTCCATTTTGTTTTCATTTTCATTACTCTGTCCATTACATTATTACGTTCGCTTGCGCGCATGCTCAAGGAACGTTTTGGGAGAGTAGCACACTTTGGAGGTGTGCCTCTCCCTTTCAATCCACAGCTCCATTGAGCAGGCATGGCGGTCCTGCACCAATGGGTGTGGGAGCTGTGTATGACAGCAGTGGTCTTCGCTTCAAAGAAAACCACCGCTGTCATACAGGCTGGCGTCACGCCGCCCCAAATCTTTGCTGCCCGCTGGGGAGCCCACCCCAGCATGGCAAAACACATTCCGTGTTGTTTGCCAGCGAGGGGTGCCCAATCCCGTCGGCTCCACGGCCCCAAGCCATCCTTCTGCCACGCAGGCCCACCCAGCGTGGCAAACGTCTGCGTTGTTTGCCGGCCAGAGGTGCCCAGTCCCCATCGGACTCCCACAGGCCCCCAGCCATCCTTGTGCCACGCTGAGGCCACCCCAGCGTGGCAAATATCCCCATAGTCTTTTTTCTCTTTTACCTGAAAAGCAAAAATGGTCCCGGTGTTTCTCCCAGTCCCCCTCCCACAACCCGCACCCACCACTGTACCCAGCCTCCCCACACCCCTCACCCCTTACTTACCTCGGAGCTCGTAGCGGCGATCTTGATGGACCGGGGCTCGTCTGCTCTCTTCAAAGCTGACGCCTGAACTGAGAAATGCCGGTAAGCTGTATAATGGGCTAGATAGGGGTTTTCAACTTTATTGCATATCTCAGGCATTTCTTGGAATTTTGCGCAAATTTTCAACATGGGGTTTTGGGGCCCTTCTCATGAATGATGTCACTGTCATGGCGTTATTCAGGCCGAAGGGTGATTTGCAGTCGCCGAAATCGCCCTTCGGGCCTGAATAACGCCATGACAATAGTCGGGTCATGAGAAGGGGAGTCAAAACCATTAATTTAATTAAAAACTTTCAAAAAACCTGAGATATGCAATAAATGAAAACTATCAACCCATCATCAACACGGCGACTCGATCGCAATCGACTTTGAAGAGTCTGCGACGTGTTCGATCCACCGAATTATCGCGTAACCAGTGAAATGTAAGGGTAATGAAAGGGCGAAGTCTTGCCAGTGGTGAAATCTTGAGCTGGGAGGAAGCTCAATAAGGACCATTTATCAATTATGGGTTTTAAAAAGGTGACGTGAGACGTTTGCCACGCTGGGGGCGGGTCCCAGTGTGGCAGAAGGATGGCTGGGGAGTGAGCGACGGGATTGGGCACCCCGCCGGCAGACGATGCGGGACGCTTGCCACACTGGGGTGGGCTCCAGCGTGGCAGAAGAATGGCTGGGGGTATGGGCCAGGAGCCGACGGGAGATTGGGCACCCCCGTCAGCAGACAATGCAGGATGTTGGCCACGCTGGGGTGGACTCCCAGCATGGCAGCAAAGATTTGGGGAGGGGCGGCGTGATGTGGTGCTGTGTATGACAGCGGTGGTTTTCTTTGAAGAGAAGACCACCGCTGTCATACACAGCACTGCATCCAATTGGTGCAGGACTGCCATGCCCGCTCAATGGAGCAGGGGATTGCAGGGGAGGGACACATCTCCAAAGTGTCCCATTCTCCCAAGACGTTCCTTGCGCATGCCCGCAAGCGAACGTAAAAAATGGTCACCCCCAAAAAAGGTAAGGATAAGTTCAACAGCATCAGCCCATACTGTTATTTATTTTATTCTTTGGCAACCGGGTAACTCCCATTTGGCACAAGATCCATTTACAGGGGTGGCCCAGGAACACAGGGAGGTTACGTGACTTGCTTTGGATCTCGCAGTATGCAAGTGGAGGTTGTGGGAATTTAAACCCAGATCTGCTGGATGTACAAAGCTCATTCACAACATGTTGCTCTCTCTGTTAAACATTCTCCAGTTTTACTTTCCATGACAGCCATGTATTCCGACATGCTTTGTCCGCCTTATTGATAACTGAACTATCAGTACTTGTGGTATCCTCAATACTACATTGGTTTCCCTTTACCACATCAGCTACTGCTGTTTCTTTTCAAATGTTTAAGACATCATATTCCACAATTTCAGACACACCGTTCCATGCTATTTATTCCAATGGCCTGTAAAGGTGTAACTAATATCACGTAATGTTCAGGTTGGTAGTATACAAAATAAGAGCAGCAGCTGCTGAGGACTTAGGAAAGAAATAATCAACACAGTGACAAAGGCAATACAAATTTGAAAACTAATTTGAAAAAGATCAGAATCTAGGAAAACCAAAAATGAACCCATTACAGCATATGAAGATGTAAAAACTGTTTCCTATCATGGCAGTAAATTACCATACTTAAAATTCAGAGTTGAAAAGATTAGGTTGATTTACTGCTAATGGTCTTAATGGCCATACTTTACACCTCCTAGACAGACTGGTTTTACAGACAAAGGCCTGTGACTAGTGACATCAGAACTTTTTTTGTAACCTGGACATGCATGCAACAGTGAATGATGTGATATAATCAGTTTTAATACTATCTGAGCACACAAAATAGCCCCAAAACTGGACTACATTCAATCAAAACCAGATGACCGGATAAGGACCATGAAAACCGGATTATCCGGTCTACAACGGGACAGGTGGCAGTGTTAGAACTGTGCTGCTCCTGGACACAGTCACAAATCTGCCTGCCATGAGTACTGAGCTAAACAAGGAAAGGAAAAGGAGAAAGGATCTTTACCAGCAAAAAATGAAAGCAATAGTTAGTATAAAATGAAACAGTTTGTAAATGCACTACACACAGACATCTATTTTTTTTCATTTCACTAATGCTAAGACAGCACATAGTTAAACCTCCATGAAAAGGACCTGGCTTTAAATTAAATAACAGTTATATTTATGTATTTATTTGTTTATTTATTTGATCTTCGGGTTGAGAATGGAACTGCAGCTTTCCACAGGAGGACTTGCACTAGCCCTGCTGGGCAAGTAACAGAGATTCAGCACTAGCCCATGACAACCTGCACTAGTACCTGGGCTAGTAAATGAATGTTAAGGTCGACCCCTGCTCTGGAGGTCGGGTGACCACCCACAGCTGGCGGCTGCCGTGTTGCATCCTGCAATACAGCAGCTCATCTGTGGGAGACCAGGCCTTGTTCCTGTTTTATTTTGGTGGATCTTTGCACCCCCTCTATGGCACAAGGTGGGTGTGTGCCTGCATATGCACCACACATCCCAGGCTAAATATCGGGATGTGCTGAATATGCATGGTGCAAATTCCCCTTTTGAATATCGCCCAGGGGCGCAACCCCTTTGAATATCCCGGCCCTCGTCTTTAAGCAAGGAAATATTTAGTCACCACAGTGTGCATTTATATACCTTACCCAAATCTAGTTTAAGCAATAAAGGTGTATGATCTGACATAATTCTGGCTCCTAACGATAAATCTTGCACTCTGCCCATGTGTTCTTTGGACGTAAATAAGTAATCAATACTAGAAGATGTTTGAAATCTAGAAGAAAAATATGTAAAACCTCCTCCCACAGTTGGACAAAAATATCTCCATACATCCACCAGCCCATAAACTGGGAGCTGCGTGCAGAACAATCTTTGAGAGGGCATCAGCCTGTGTCTCTGAGGATGGGAGGCATCTAAAGTAGGGGAGATTGTTATATTAAAGTCACCTCCAATAATTAGCACACCCCTTTGTGCCTCCACTAATTTGTTAAAACATTTCCTAATAGGGTGGGGGGAGATGCAGGAGGAAAATAAACATTTGCCAGTGTTACCTGAGTCCCATGCATTTGCCCTTGTGTAATTACAAAGAACCCATTAGGATCTATTATTATGGTTTCCATAACATAAGGAGTGGAGGTCAACAGTACTAGCCTGACCCATAGCCCACATCTTCAATGCATTGCTTACCTCGGGTATAGTCCCGGACATCTGGAAGATGGCTAAGGTCATCCCTGTGCCCAAGAAAGGGGACCCAAAAGACCTTAAGAACTACCGCCCCATAGCAATCCTATCAGTGATCAGCAAACTTCTGGAAAAGGTAGTCGCCTCTCAGGTCACCCATTACCTACGTACCCACAACCTACTCTCCCCAGCACAGCATGGATTCAGAAAGGGGCATAGCACCTCCACGGCCCTAGCAGTTGTTACCTCTGAGATCAGGTCCGCTGCTGACCAAGGCGAACTGACCGGGGCCATCTTTGTTGATCTCTTGAAAGCCTTTGATCGGGTAGACCACGCACTACTGTACTCCTCTCTCCTACCACTTGGCTTCTCTTCCCCCGCCCTTGGCTGGATCAGTAATTATCTCATGGGCAGGCAGCAGTACACCAAGTTCAACAAGGCCCTGTCTGAGCCTGCCCAGGTAAACTGCGGAGTCCCCTAGGGCTCTGTCCTGGGGCCTCTTCTGTTCTCTCTCTCTTTGTAAATGTGCTACCCTTGGCTCCGGCTCTTGGGTTCTCACTGCTGTATGCAGATGACCTAGTCATCATGTACAGTTCCCAGGACATCTCTACCATCAACACCAAACTAAACTCGGACTTCGACCAAGTCCAAACTTGGTTGCAGGACCATAAACTTATGACTAACCTGCAGAAGACACAGGCCATGCTCTTTGGCTCAGCAGCCAAGTTAAAAGCTGCCCCAGATTCACTACAGATTTCTGGGGCTGATGGGTCCCCACTGCTAGTTGCAGACTCGGTCAAGTACCTGGGGGGTGACTCTTGATCCACAACTGGATATGAACATGCACATATGCAATTCATGTAAGGCCTCAAACTGTAAGTTGGGACATGCTTACAGAGCAAAAAGTTGTCTCACTCCAGCTGCCCATCTCACCTTAGTCAGGGGAGTCCTCCTACCTATGCTCTGCTATGGACTAGTCACCTTTGCTCACATTGCAAAAACTAGTCTAGTAAAGTAGGACTCAGCGTACAACAACATATGCCGTTTTGCACCTTCAGCCCCCTCGCCTCACTTACCACTGTGAGCTCTACACCCGGCTTGAATGGCTCCCACCGGAAACTCACCGCTCCTATATTGTGGGCAACTTCATAGACAGTATTGTCAGAACTGCCACCCCCCTTAAACTTGCAGAATCCCTCATTCTAGTTACTTCCTCCTACAACCTGCGATCCAGTGACTCTCATGCCCTCCTGGTACCAAAAACTCGCACACAAATGGGTGACTGAGCCTTCGCTGTGTATGCGCCCAGGGTTTGGAACTCTCTTCCCTCAAGCACTTGCTCCTCTCCCTCCCAGCAGAGCTTTAAAGCCTCCCTCTGGGGCTTTTCTCAAAATGACCTCCACCTGTCTCTGCACTAGACAAACCCTCTCAGCCTGTGACGCCCCAACAAACTGAGATGCTACCTAAACAATATGACTTGGGTAGAGCATATCTGTGCTTATACACCTCCTGTACTTACAGTTTACTAGAAAAATAGACCACTTAGGCCCACCTGCCCAACAGGGTGAACATTATTACTGTGCACTCCCTTTTCTTGCTCTGGGCCCACTCTATCCCAATGTTGCTCCTCTTTGCCTACCTGCAAGCCTTACAACATTGCTGCCTGGAACGATGAAACCACACTGTATTTCTTCCTACTGCCTGCAATGTAAATCCCTGTTGGTACTGTTGCTTGTATTGTCCCTGTGTGCAAATTCTCTTTAATGTAATCCTTCACTTGTTTTTGCCTGATGTTCATGTATGTACCTTGTAATCTCCTGGGTCGCACCTGAAAATTGTTCATGCATGTACCTTGTAAACTCCTGGGTCGCACCTGAAAATAGGCACTTGGCTGTCTAGTGTGCTTACCTGGTTAACAAAATCAAATAAATAAATAAAAGTATCATAATTGCCACCCCTCTTCTCTTCCCAGTTTTACTTGATGATGATGCCACCGAGTACCTACCCCCCGCAGCCAATTTCAAGTGCTCCCCCTGAGACAAATGCATCTCTTGGAGATATACCAAGTCTGCTCCTTGTCTGCATATATACTGGTGGAGCCTGGCGCTCTTCACTGGACTATGTATGCCATTAATGTTCAACAATAAGATTTTTACTGGTGTCATTGCCATTTTACAAAGTGGTACTCTAATTCAGCAGTACATATCCCATCCATTCTTACATCCTCCCTCCTCTCCCCACCCTTCATATTTTCCTCTGTAATGTCCTTTTCCCACATGACCCAGCTTCCCATTTCCAATAAAAACCTTATAAAAAGCGTTCCATACTTGACACTAAGGGAATATCCCCCCAACACCTAAAGATCTAATATCCATATGCCCTTCTTGCAAGTATTTACTTTTTCTTATGTCAGGAACATTCTTATTTGCACCTGTTGGCCAACAATAACTTTAACAATGCCAAACAACAAAACTGTGATAGTAAATATATTACAAACTGTGCCATCTCCACTCTGTTGTTCCCCTTGAAATATTTACTCTGGACTTCCAAGGTAGGGGAGATATATAATATTCTCCCTTGATCTCCTAGTGAGAGCTCCCTAAATAGAGTCCACCCAGCAGGGGCATCATGCAACCAGAAATTTTGGAGGGGCACGAAATCAAAATTTCTCTAGGGGGTCAGAGGGCATGCTCCCTCAGGAACTTTTGAAAAATTGAGGTCAAATGGTGCATTTTGGTGACTTTTAGAAGGCCAAGAAGCTTTCCTTTAACATGCTAAATGTGTTCAGTCTGTGACAGTGACCTCTTGTATTTTCAAAGCAATTTTGTAAAAACTGAACTGAAATGGTGCATTTTGGTGGCTTTTACCATACTGTGAATCAGCTAGTTATTTACAGTCCATTCCTAACTAATTAATTACCTGCTAAAAGCCAGAAATACACCATTTGAATAGTCAAATTGTTATAGTCATCTACTATAAATGTTTTGCATGAAAAATAATGACGCAGGTCATCTGTTCTTGCTGATACTTTGTTTACTGTGTAATCTTTTCCAGGTATTACTTACATATATGTAATAGGGATGACGATAAACAGAGTATGATGAATCCATTTATTTCAGTAACTATGTGTATAAATTTAATTTGTACACACAGTTATTACATCACACTCCACCACTCATGAGGTTACTTGAGGTCAATGGCAACTTCACAAGATAACCACTTCATCACACAGTCACCCCCTCCCCGCATATCTCTTATTCATGCAATAGGCATGGCAGGGTATTAAATAGCTAGTATAGCATAGCATAATGCTATTCAGTATCAGAGGGTGGTGCTCTCCATTTTCTGAATTTTATCGCACTACACTGCTAAACATTTTGTATGTTTTTTATTCAAGTTTACACATACAAAACACATTAAAAACAAAGTATTTTTCATTTTGCTAACCAGTCTGTGCCATATACTATGCATATTTGCAGCCGATTAGCACTCTCGAGTGTGAAACTGCTAATCAATTTTTTTGGATTATTTAATACCCTACGTGGACACAAAACCCATTTAATAAATCCATTTATCTGCACAGCCATTGAATAAATCAAATTTATCTATGCAGTAGTGATTTAATCACCATTTATTCATGCATTATTTATGTCATTATCATTTATCTGCATAGCAGTGATGTCACATATTCCCATATTCAAATGCAAATAACTTTAAAACAAAGAATGATAGCATAATACTGTGAGAACAAAAGGTGTTCAGCAGAAAGATATTTACAAAATGAGTGGTGTTTCATTTATAGTTACCTTTTAGGTTTTTTTTTATAATTAGCAAAAAATAGCAGAAAGTTTAATTTTGTTCACTTTTTGCAAGAAACAAATGCAAATAACTTTAAAACAAAAAAATGACAGCATGGTACTTCGAGCACACAAATTGTTCAACACAAAACTATCTACAAAATGAGTGGTATTTCATTTAACAGAAACCACTGGGCTAGTTGGAAAGTTGACAAAAAGTCACGCAACCTATCATTTAAAAAACATCAAAAGCAAATATCCCTGCAGTGTCAGAAAGCATCCCTTATTGTATAAAGGAAATATACAATGGTGAGCTGTCAGATAAATTATTTATCTGCACAAGTGCTGTTTGACCTTGGAAGTCTGGACTATACCTCTCATCTTATCATGTCAGCACTAGTCTTTAAATTGCAAGCAAACTGTCTGAATGTGTAGCACATTCTTAATCAATATACAAATAGTGGGTTTCCTATGCTTAGTGCCAAAGTATGTTTCAATAAAAGTTACATTTTTATTATGAAACTGCAGATAACCCAGAAAAACTGTGAACAGGCATGACAGAGACCATGATGGGCAATGCAAGGCAGAAATAAATGTGGATGGGAATAATCTGTCACATTTGGGCTGGCAGGATAGCCGCCCTAGAGGTTAAAGGAATGAGGTGTGAATAAGCATGATACATCCAGCAGACCAGACCTGAGTTTGATTCTCACAGCTTCTACTCTGAGCAAGTCACTTAACCACTCAGTGCTCCCAGGTCACCCCTGAAAACAGGCGCTTGTGCCTAGTGGACCTTACTCGGTTACCAAAGACTAAAATAATAAATAAATAAATAAACATCAGTACCACCTCCCTACCAACAGGCCCTCCAAATGAAGTACTGCAAACAGAGCAAGCCAGCTTGCAATACACTGTACTTAGTATTGCTAACAAAAGTAAAATTTTCAGAACAGCATAATAAAGGATCATACTAATTAATATTACTTGTAAAACTCCTACTGCCCTGGGGGGGATAACCCACTCCAAGTCATACAGTTTACACACCATTCAAGAGCACAACCACATCCTGCAGGCTCTCAAACCACAGCAAGCCTAATAACAACAAATTAATGCCTTTACTAATAACCCTCCAACACTGACAAATGACAGGAATGGTATTTGTGGTAACACCATACCCAGATAAGTGACCTCCTCTTGCAAACTCTCCAAACAGAAACAGATGAATGACAATAAAATACAACACAGACTGACAACCCAGGGGTGAGGGTGGATGAAATAACCTACCCCAGACAATAATCACACCCCTAACATTTGAACAAGAGCCAACTTTTCTTTTTTTGGGGAGGAGGGCTTATCTATGCAAACAAGCAGAAGTCACTTGAACTACAGTGAAAGCTAATGATTTAAGGGGGGGGAGGTGTTGCGCTGCCCCTCTGAGTTGGCACCAATACATGCCAACTCAACCTCCTGCAAAGTGCATCCACAGCCTGCCCAATAATAATGAATAAATTATTACAGTTTACTACTAATAATAAAACAAACAAACCCACCCACTCTGTTTAACCTTTACCCTACTGAACTTCTGCTGCTGCACAAACATCTGCCCCACTTTGATTGGCTTGTCCATGGTGGCAGGTGGTGAGCTCCTCTGCCTGCCTCTCAGCATCACAGGGCATCCCCGGTGCATCAAGCTGTGGTGAATGTGGCACAGTTCTCTCCTGCTGCTCCAGCTGAGTATGGGATTCTTTCATTCCCAAAAACCAAACTTTTACAGCTTTCTGTTGGTGTCTGGGGTGGTCCAATGGTCGTGTCCCTCTGTGTTATCTATACTGAACCCAGGAGAACTCTTATCATTAATATTCCCTCTGATTCTCTTGCTCCCCAGACCCCACAACTGCTCAGCTCATGGCATAGACCACTGTCTTTTTGCAGATGCTGGAAGCTGGTCTGCATTGGTCACTTCCACTAAGTATGTTGCTTTTTTCGGGGGGGGGTATCCGTTACTCCTGCTGCTCTAGGTCCCAGCACTGTGGCACCTGCCACTTTCCCAGTTGGACTGCACAGTCCAGTGACACCCCAACACCATGTCCAAGTATCCCAGGTGTATGGTGCTACCCCCACACACCCTGCCTCATGCTCGAGTATCTGTGGCATTCAGAGGCAGCCTCTCCAACACCCCGTCCCCACCCAAGTATCCCTGCTGGCCACTGATAGTGACAACTCTCACTATTTCCTCCCAGACACACACACACACACACACACACACACACACACACACACACACTCCTTGCCTGGCCACTAAGTGGGGGCTTTGTGTAAAGCACTTTTATGGCATGGCAGTATGGAGAGCCTCTGTGTGCCCCTAAAGTCCATCACCCCCGACAGCCACCGTATATTGGCCCCCAAGAGCCACTGTGTATTGGCCTGTATGCCTACAAAAGCTTCTGAAGATAATTATGTGGGTTGCAGTTGTTACAGTCAGTGAGAACCCTGGATCCCTGTTGCTCATTATATATTATTTTTAATAAGGAGACTTGCTAAGAAAGAAAAGTCAAAATCCAGCATGGCAGAGTTACAAAAAAAAATGGCATAGTTTTGTGTTCCATGAGCATTTCTGTCTACACTCCAAAGCTAAAAACTGAATTCCCCAAATCAAATTCAGGTTTCTTTTTACCTGGTTAAGACACAATTTGTCTCTGAGTTTTCAGGGAAAAGGAACAAAAGCTAACCAATCAAAGGAGAGACACTAGCATGTCTGATGCAACTTTTTTCCTTTTCTCAGGTGATGGACGTGTGAGCAGAGTTTCATTTCCTTTCCTTTCCATGATGCTTCAGAAAGGAAATGAAACAAAACTCTGCTCACATGTCCATCACCTGAGAAAAGGAAAAACAAAACCTGAAAGTCAGAAGGGGAGGGGGAGCGGATCAGCAATTTGGAGAAGAGGTGCCTGCAAAAAAAATAATGGGGGACGGAGAACACATTCCAAGTGGATGCCACTCCTCAGCCTTCCAAACACAGAAATCCTTGTCTGTGGGCCGACGCTGGCTCATCAAGTAGTTGATGGACACTTTGGCACAGCTCGGAAGAATTAGACTTGTTATCTCACCCACTCTGCCCCATCTCCCTGTCACATACAACATCCTCCAAGAACAGAGCCCTTTTACAAGCCAACCCAGACTGACGAATGAAGACATTCGGACTCACCCACCTCCTATTGCTGCTGATACTGATAGTACTCCTCTCCTGGGAAGTAGCGGTGGCACATAGACACTCTCGGCCGATCTCACTCAATAACGTGACCCGTCACAGGTGAATGTTTACCCTTCTTGGTTGCAGTTTTGCTTAGTTTTTCTCATACCGGTCTTCTCCTCAATCTGTCCTCCTTGAGCACACAGAGTAAGATGGTGCCTGAAAATCCACAGAGAACCGCCCCCACCACTTATGACTTCAAGAAAGTCAATATTGTTTTGGACCTTGTGATTTTCTGGAAAATAAAATACATTTATGGGTATTTTATACTCATTTTGAGCAATACTATTGAGGGGGGCACATGCCCCCTCGGGCCCTATGGGCATGACGCCACTGCCACCCAGGAGTGGAGGTTAATCCTGAGCCATGCCTGCCCAGGGCCTCCTGGGTACCAAAACAGTTCCCAACATAAAGTAGGAATATAAAGGAAAAATAAAAATATAAGGGTGGAATAATCTCCTTCACAAGGTGGCTTCTCATCTCAGGATGTTCATCTGCCAACCTCTAGTGTCATCTGTCAAACCATACAGACCGGCACCCAGGCTGCCAAATAAAATGTGAGCCTTTATTTTACTTTCCGTTAATGTATCTGTATAACCTCGAACCCTAAAACAAAATAAAAGTGGGGAGGAGTTCACGTGTTCCACAATGCTAGCCTTCAGGTAAAATCAGTCATCTACTAATCTGTTACTATATCAGGACATCCCCAAAAATAAATGGAACCAAACCTCAGCCTAAGCCTTAAGATCCATACTGAGCAGTATTAGAAGTGACTGTCCCTCTAGTTTAATTTCTTATCAGTTTTAACCCAATCATTTGCAGTGTCAGTGGCTCAGTAGGTAGCACACTTGCCTCTGAGGCCAGGAGATCAGAGGGCAGTGGGTTCAGTTCCCACATCTAGCACTTGGGTTCATAGCCCAGTACTGACACTGTAGTGCAGCATGAGAGGGGTGCTGCACTTCTGAGGTGCCGTCTTTCAGATGAGACATTAAACCGAGGTCCCATCTGCCTGGATTGGTGGCAGTTCAGGTGGATGTTAAAGAGCCCATGGCACTTATTGAAAAGAGTAGGGGAATTTCCCCAGTGTGCTGGCCAAATTTCCCTCATTCACTAAAAATACCACCAACAGCTTAATCTGGTTCAAGGTCAGTTTGCATTCATCTGTACCCCTCTGCCCTGGGTTGTGCCCGAAAGTAGGCAGGATTTGTCTAGTGCACTTACCCAGTCAACAAAAACTAAATGAAAAAAAATAAATAAATAAAATTCTCCAATTTTCATAAACGAATAAAGTCCCCATTTATGGGGTAAGCTAATATCAGTAATCATGCACTTAAATGTAGTAGTGCTGCAGAGATTATTCCCTGCAAACTGGCGTGTCATAGGGGGGCAAGGAACCTCCCACTTCTCTGCCCCGACAAGTATCTAAAACATACCCAGCTTTTTAGAGGGCTTATCTCTATTTAGTTGCCTAAAGTCCCCGGTGCAATCCCCGGTGGGGTCCCCCAACCCCCCCCCCAACAAATGCACCTGTCAACTGTGGAAAGTTCCAAATTTTCAACCAGTCTCTGGTATAATTCATGTCTTTATTGGTGAGTCGATATAATGATATGTTGCTAGGGCTTGCTTCGGGCCTCAAGTGATGTTCTATCTGTCCCTGGGCTTCCCAGCTACTGTTTGCCACTGAGAAGGATGCTGAGGGGCCCCATTCGATCCCTGGGCCTGATCTGGAAAGATAAGCCCAACTTTGGACAGCTCATCCCGGGCTTCTTGAGCTGTAGCAAATTCTTTCTTTCCCCAGGCAAGTGGACTACAAGTTGAGCTGGATAGGGTGTAGAAAACTTGTGGCCTGAAGCTTTTACCACTGTAAGAAGTGGGAGATAGGCCCTTCGCAGCTTCATCGTCTTCGGGGCATAATTGTCCACATAGAATCTGATTTGCCCATAAAAAAACATTTTGTTTTCTCAAAGATAACAGCAGGACTTGTTCCTTGGTGGCATAACTGTTAAATCTAGCTATTATTGAGCATGGATGTGCATGAGGTGTAGAGGTCTTAGGGGCTAATGCTCTGTGAATTTGTTCTAAACTCAGCTGCAGGTCTTCTGGCAACTCCATGGCCATATATAGTAAAGCTTCCACAAAGTCATAAATGTTGTTTCCCTCAGACCCTTCTGATATATTATAAATCCTTATGTTTTTTGCCGCGCTCTATTTTCTGAATCTTCCTGTCTGGCTTCTATCTGGTCCTGCTGTTCTCTCAGTTATTGGATTGCAGTCTCCAGATCATTCACCCTGTTTTCTGAAGCAATAAACTGCCTCTCCATATCATCTGTACGCTGCTCAAGTTGCATAACATCTCGCTGCAATTCGCCATATGAATCTTTTATTTCACCCTAAAAGCCACTAATTCTTGATATATAGTGTCCAGCTTCACCTTACCCCTTTCCGGGAGCACATCAATTCGCTCCCGTCAATTCACTCCTGGACGATGCGCTCCCGACAATTCGCTCCCGTTTTTTTCACTCCTGTGGCATTCCACTCCCAGTCAATTCACTCCCACTAATGTGGGATGCATCTGCATCATGTATCTGCCCATTTGAATCTGTTGAGCAGCATTTCTGTGAACTGACTCTCCATCAAGTCAACATAAACAAAAGTTTTTAGACAGGAAATCTACAGAGATTTCAAGTAAGATTTATTTAGGAATCTTTCTAGGAGCTTGAGTAATTTTAAGCTAATTAAATGAGCGCTGGGGAGTACTATCAAGTCCCGAGTGACTAGGCTGCAACCTGGGATTAAATTCAGAAAATCAAGCAGAGGAATAACCGCTGAGTCTGTCCTGGTGTATACCTGAAGTTTTCTATGGGGGGGCTGGGAGCGAGCCCAGTGGCTCCAGCCACAATCCAAGGTGCCGGGGCTGGGAGGTAATTATGTTTTTGGGGGGCAGGAGCTAGCATAAAAGTGTTAAAGTGATATTATTCAGTGAGTTGGCACAACAGCAATAATTGGCTGGTGTGGGTCATTAAATGGCCTCAGTGTTTAATGCAACCCATGCCAGTCAGTTACTGAGTGTACTCCAACTCATTGAATGTTATTACTATTATACAGGTTGGAGTTGGTAGTGAGGAGCAAAAACTATTGAGGGGCCTGATTTTGGGGAACAGATGTGGGGGAGTAACACAAATTTGCTATAGTCTTTCACAATAAAGCAGCTATTCAAATAGTGTGACAGCTTTCCAGAAACTGTGCTTTAACAAGAATGCTACCTTATGGTAAGAAAAATAATAAAGCTTGTCAGGGCTCACTTTAGAAGTGAAACCGAAATTTAAAGAGAATGAAGTGCTGTTTTGGGATTGTGGAATGGATTTTGAATGATGTTTTGGAAATGTTGTTGTATTTTTTGTTTAAATGTTTTCAATGGAAGAGAAACTTTGTTTTTTTTTAAAAATTGGGCGGCATGCTGGTGGAAGGAGACACCAAAACTGAAGTAGTGTCTCGGTATGGTACCTCTGGGAAGGGGCGGGGGGTATTTAGCGAGATAGTACATGAAGACAGGTATTTTCTGTAAGAAAAATGTTGGAAAACCAGATGTAATGTCAATAATTAATTTTATTTATTATGTCAGGGGTGCACTGGGTTTTGGTACTCGTCTGACTACATCGTTTGATGTCCAGCCGGCTGCCGCTGCATAAGTGTGTTGGAAATTAGAAAGTAAATACTTTTAAATATCTTTGCTGCCCACTTTATTTTTTGTTGTAGCTCATCATTTCAGATACAATAGAGGCCTTTTTTCCTTCAATGAGGGATTGAAAGCTGACAGTTATTTGCATGGAAGCAGACAAGGTGAACTCTGTCTCTGTGACACCATTATTTTTCCTTACTTTTTGTTTTTGGTTGAAGGTGTGAATAATTGGTTGTGGGTGTGACTGTAGGTTGATTAACTGACTGTGGGTTATCTGATATAATTCATAGCACAAGAACTGATGGCAGTTTTTAATTCTGATTGGTTTAGAACAGATGCCTCTCATATAATAAGGAATAATTGGCTGATGTGGGTAGTTAAATGACTAAGGACAAAAGATGAGACAGTTAATCAACTGCAGTCATTCCATGTCATTCCACGTATACTCTGGCTAAATCAATATTATAGCTATTATATGACTAGGAGTTTTTAAACCTGTGTTTTTAAGCTACGTAGCAGTGAAGGTGATAGGTGCCTTTTTCATTTTTTTCTCGGCACTAGATGATGATAAACTACCATGGACATATGTTAAATGTGAAAAAAAGTGGGTGCATCAAATTAGTGGATAAATGCCTTAGAAAGAGGTTATAGTAGCCGGTTGGGTATTAAATGATGACTTTCCTTTATTCTGATTGGTTTACAGTGGCTATCTGTCATATAATCTGAGACAGTTATACTACTATCCAGGTTTGTCTTAGTCAGCTGCATGGGCCACAGGTATGTCTAATTGCTGGTATTACGTTGAGTTCAGTGTTAATGGAACACAGTCAACCCTCTTAGGCATCAAAGTGTCTCTAGTTTAAAAACCACATGTTATGATTGGTCACAGCCTGTAGTGATTGCTGATGTAGCTGGTTGTTTAATTCTGATTCCTTTTTTTCTTTGAAAAGTGAAAAACAGACTGCCCACCATACTGATGTAACCACATAAAAATGTTTTTGTTTACAGTTCTTGATCAACTTCCACTGCATATTTTCTGAACTTGGAAACATCCTTCAACACAGAGTAGCCACTCGTGACCCAGTGAGATGAGAGGAGACTACTGCACCATTGCTGCACTGTTTAGGGGATGCTTCTAATGTTCAGGAAGTATGCAATAACAGTAGATCCAGGGTCTGTAACAAAACAAGGTTTGGTATAATTACACCATTAGCATGCATTTCACTTTTACTAAGAAATGAGGGAAATAAAACAACCAGCAATATCAGGGTATTTTAGAGAAGGTAAGCAATCAAAATGTGGATTTTCAACTCTAAGTTAATAAGGCCTTTAAGGGATGTTTCTTATGGTATAGGAAACTCTAAGTGTGAGGTTTGGGTGAGAAGATCACAAAGCAAAGCTGAGTAGTTCTATCTGGCCAAACCTCATGGTTACTAACATCATAGGAGACTTCCTTCAGAGGCACTATTAGCTTATTATAAATCACTTGAGTTTAGCTGGAGTGATTTATGGTATGTTTAGAGTATTTTTTATTTTATTTTATTGTGCTGTACTCCCTATGGCACCAGAGGGAAGCATTCCCTCCTAGAGCTCCTGCATAAGAACACACTGTACTCAGAATAAGAGGTACAGTGGCTTTGCACACTGATTAGCTGACATCGCATTAATGATTTATAATCGAAATAATATGATGCTAAAATGGTTGACAGTGGCCCTTTATGTACCAACAAGATACCTGCAGTCACAGAAGGACATGGAGTACCATGTGAGTTCACACAATGATGATGACACAAACCAGGACTGGCAGGCAGGCAGGCAAACTGGTTGAAAGGTACCAGTGATATCACAGTAAGTGTGCAGTACCACTAGAATATTACTACTCAGTAATGCTTTTTGGTGGTAGGATGATGTGGCGTAACAGGAAGAGTCAGGTTCACATGCAGGAGGATGAGGAGCATGTTTCGTGGTAGCAGTAATAGTAAATATTTTTCTAGTTCATAGTGTGTATTCAGATCCATAAGCCTTAAAGGCCATAAAAGGACCTGTTATTTTCTAATTATGATACAACCATCATTTATCACCCATGTGCCTATCCAAACAGTGTTTAAATGTCTCTAAAGTACCGGCACTCACCATCTCGTTTGGGAGTCAGTTCCAGACATTCACAACCCTTTGGTTAAACCATCTTCCTCGTCTGTTAGTTCTGTATCTCTCTCCTTTTAGTTGTTTATCATGAGCTTGTACACACTTCCTTATAGCCTCCTTCCAAATTAAACCTGACACTTCACACACTAATCCACCACTCAATGACCTGTAGGCATAACACATGTCCCCCCGCATCCTTCTATATGCCATTGAGTATAGGCCCAGCTGTTCCAACCTGGTCTGATATTCCTGTTTGTTTACTAAATCCACTTTCTTAGTAAACCTTCTTTGTACTCTTTCTACTCTTTTACTCCCACCAGTACTTTGTACTGAGCTGAAAGAGGCACTGTACTCCAAAACAGGCCTTACCAATGATCTATACAGTGGCACAAGAACCTCTGTCTCTCTGTCTCTCAGTTTCTAATACTACGTAACAGATTACCAATAATCCTGTTTGCTCTATTAACACAGCTCTTACTATGTTTTTCAAAACCTAGTCTATCTGTCATGATCACCCCCAGATCATTCTCACTGTCCGAAACCTCTATTGTATGTGAATTCAGTGTATATTGTGCTCTAGCATTATTATGGCCGAAGTGTAAGACCTTGCATTTGGTGATATTAAAATTCAGCTTGTGTAATTTCATCCAGTTTTCAAGGTGGCATAGTTGTTCCTGTAATTTTATAACAGCCTCATGATTGTTCACTATTGCCCCAATTTTAGAGTCATCTGCGGATTTGCATATCCAGACACAAAGATGTTAAGCAATCTTGGTTCCAACATGGACCCCTGGGGTACCCCACTAGTCATTTTGGCCCCCGTCGACAGGTAACCCCTCACTCGTACCCTCTGTTGTCTGTTACACAGCCATGCTGCCACCCAGTTACAGAGATAGAAATCCACCCTTAGTTGCTGAAGGGTCTCTAACAGTGTAATATGGGAGACTGAGTCAAAGGCTTTTTTATAATCCAGATACACAACATCAACTGGAAGCCCTACATCCAGTGCCTGACTCACTGGCTCAAAGAAATGTAATAGATTGGTGGTACATGACCTCCCACTCGAGAAGCCATGCTGAGAGATATCCAGATGGCTTAAGGTTTTCAGGTTGTTCACAAGAAATTCATCCATAAAACTTTCCATCATTTTACCTATGATGGAGGTGATACTTATTGGATGGAAGTCCTCTGGTCTCGTCCTGTCCCTTTTTTTAAAGAAGGGTGTGATATGAGCTATTTTCCATTCATCCATAACTTTACCCTGTTGTAATGATTTATTGAAGACATCTGCAAGTGGAATTGAAATCTCCTCTGCTGTTTCTATCAAAAATGCTGGATGGTAACCATCTGGTTCTACTGATTTATATTTCTTAAGTTTCAGTAATTTTGTTTTAACTTGATCTACAGTTATAATCAGAATTTCTGGTTCCTCTCTTTTCTGTGTTACAGCTTCCTTAATAACACTACCAACCTCCCTAGAGTAAATGTTTTGAGAATATGAATTCATAAAACTATGAACAGGGATGACCCAATAGATCTGAGGCTTATTTTCAATGAGGTCCCATTATGACTTATAGCAATACAGAAACGAAGTAATACATATATATACAGTATATATATATATATCAAGCAAATACATATATATATATATATATATATATATATATATATATATGTATCGCGAACAAATACAATAATTCAAAAGAAAAAAAATAGAGGATAATGGAATGGGCAGCCATACAGAACAAGCCTGTGTCTGAATCGAGTGGTTTCTGGGGCAACCAGGAACATTAAGAGCAAAGCTCAAGAGGTTCCCTGGTTGCCATAGAAAACTCGAGATGAAGACACAGGCTTTTCAGGGTATGGGTGTCCATTCATTATGTTTTATAGTGTATGGGCATCCATGCCCATTTTAGACACTCTGCTTTTCTCTCAGTGAACTTGGGGGGGCACTTGATGGTTGGTGGTAGGCTCAAATTACTGATTCAGTGTGCTGCAGCTTCTTCTTCATGTTCAAGTTAAAACAAACAAAGAAAGAAAGAAAGTAAAAATCAGCTTCCAGCTTGACTTGACAGAAGAAAACAGCTGAGTGACAGCATTCTAAGTTGTTGGGCTGCAGCAGTGACATCACTGTCAGAGCAGTGCACGTGGCCAGCTCAGCCACCATCACCACCACTTTCACCTTCTTTACCCCCTTGCCAGCTCTTCACTGAGCCCCTGTCTCTCTCTCTTCCCCTTGTCCTGGTGGGCTATAAATCACCCCACCCATATTTTATTGCCTGAGGGTACTGTGATGAGAACCCACAGTAACTCTGTTTCTCCTTTGCTTCCCCAGATGTTTCTGTCCTCCACAGCCTCTATACCCCCCTGACATATAGCGCTATGCCTCCCCTTTACATTTCTCTCTATCCTGTCTAAACATTGTGTAACTTGGGACTGACAAGTTTGAGTTATTATTCTCTGTGGCCCAAGTTCCAGAGATGGCTACAAGGTCCACCTCAGTGTCTGCCACCAATGCCTGGAGCTCACTGATTTTATTACCCGGACTCCTGGCATTAAAGCAGACCTCCCCTTCCAATTAGCACCAGATCCTCTTTTGCTGTTTTGTTATCTGACACAGACATTCTTTCCTATTCTCCTTACCTACTTATTTTTCATGTTGCTTGCAGACCTTGAACGCCTTCTCCCTTTGAATCTTCCACTACCCCTTTTTGAAACTCAGCCATATCTTTATGCACCTTATTGCTACCAGTCTCCAATGGGGGGGGGAGCACAACCTAGGTTCCCCTTCCTGACTCTCTTTACTATGGTTCCTCTAGCCTCAGTGAACCCTGCAGTTAGTTTAGCTGTCAAATGTAGATGTCAAGCTTCTGTCCCGGTGAACTGGTTTTGTCTCTTGTCTAATGAAGGTTGTCACCTCTGGGGAGCCTCCTGTGAGAGAAATCCTCCCAGTCGCCTTCAAAGTGGTACCATTTGGTGGTATCATATCTTAACACACCATCCCAATAACTACCCATTTAATTCATGTATCTCTTGCCTCCTTACTCTGTCTTTCCCTCCACCCTACCCCACACAGGCAGGACCTTGGAAAAGGTTAGGGAGGCTGAGTGTGCCTGAAGTATGTCGCCTAACCTCTGGAAGTTCTGCTTCACTTGCATCACAGGCTGGTTCAACAGATTGTATAGTAATACCCCTAGTGTCCTCCCTTTCCACTATCCTCCTTATTCTGTTTATGTCCAAGATGGCTGATGCCCTAAGAAGGCACCTAACGATCCCCCATCCACTACCCACTCTACTCCCCTGATCATAGAATTCCCAACCACTAAGACACTCCTAGCTTCCTTCTTCTTACTCTCACCCATGGGTATAACCAGGTCATCACTCCCATTTCCCCTGACTAACCCAGAGTCACCCTGATGGAGTCAGGTATCTGAGTCTCCTCCAGGGGTGCAAAGTGATTTACTGTAAGGATGGTATGGTGTTGGTTGATGTCCTCATTGCTGCCCCAACCACCTCTCCCTTTCCCTCTCAAACACTCTCAACCACCCTAAACCAGTGGGCCTCTGAGAAGTAGGGGTGTGGGTTGTGGGCTGCAGCTGAGCGGGTGCCACAGGAAAGATTTCTCTTGCCACACTGCTACTGGCAGAAAATGGAATTCTGCAAAGTTCCTGCAGATGGGGCAGTGATCCCTCCTCCAGACCATAATCCTGGAGAAGAGCACCCCAAAGTCTCTGCAGCTGACTTACTCCCTAAATCTCATCAGCTTTTGATGGCTCTACCCCTCTGTTCTCCCTAATGCACTGCTTCTGAAAGCAGGAACAAAATGGATCTGGTCACATGCTTGTTGTATTGAGGCAGTACTGCTCTCTGGCCAAAACATCTCATACTTGTTCCCTTACGTGGAGGTAATCTAACTCATCTCTCACTGAGTGCTAAAGAAGTATTCTGAATCAAATCCCGCTTACTACATAAAAATCCATGAAGAAAATAGAGTGATTAAATGCATCTTATTTTCCCGGACCTGCATTAGTATTATAATATTTACATCTTAGAACAACAAAAAGAAAAATATTCCACTCCCTCTTAACAAACAGATTCAATAAATGTTGCAAAGAACCTGTCCACTACAGCATTCTCTATTTGCATTTCTATGAATTAAATACACAAAGAGCAACCTCTTCTGACCCTATTAAGGATTATGGTACAGGCCTTGGGCTAAGAACCTGGAGTATAAAAGACTGTGCCATTGAACAGAAAGATGTGCACCTCTTGAGAGACCTTGCTGTTCGGTATCTTGTTACCGAACCATCAGCACAATGGGAACGAGAAGAGGACTGCCATTATGGGTCTTCATTGTATCAATTATTTACTGTCATTGTGCACTGGGACAGCAAGGTAAATCCTTTAAATAGTATTTAAACTTCAATTTTTGAAACTTACAAATTAAGAAAGGTAGAGGACCCAAATTCCTGAACTGCCTTCAAGAGATCTATGGATTTTATGATAGCATGAAGGCTGATCTTGCTTTTTAAATCAAAGCTGATTAGCACCGCTAATGAGAAAATTAGAGAGCAAGAAAGAAGGGGAGAAAAATGAGAGGGAGAGAAAGGAAAAAAATAGAGCGATATGGACAAGTAGAAGATGATGCATGCAATGTGATTAATTGTCTAGCATGCCTAGTGAAGAAAGACTGTGATAATAAATGTTGGAGCATACGTTAACCTTTGCTTTGTTATATGCTGAGTTTGTAACAAAATGTTCACTTGACAATACAGATTATATCTGATCAAATTACATTGTAGAAAATTCTATGGATACCAAATAATTTTCAGTGGTGGAACATGGTTTTGATTTCAGCAAAGTAGTTACTATACAGTAAGAAAAGTCGATACATAAAAACACAGAGTTCATGTCCTCATTTAATGACATCAGTAAGCCTTAAAAGTGCATAAGAAATATTTATTTTTGCTGGCCAAAATTAGAGTGAAATTGTACTTTTTAAAATTTATATTATAATTGATCATCAGTTATGCTTACAGTAACTCAAAGACTGGTGTTTCAAACCACTTAGCTGAGACTCATTTTCTGTAGTGATCTTCATGAGAACTTTGCTATGTAGATAATAAGGTTACATAATACTTATAAAATATATACAATGGTTGCACAATACCTTTAATATATAACACAGTGCATAACTATAATATAATATCATAGTAATATAACTGAAATAAAAATGTTCTGCAAGAAATAAGCATTTCCTGATGATAACATAACCTTATAGAATACAGGCAGTCAGAGTTTTGCATTTTCAGTTATTTTGTTCATATTATGCATTTTTTCAAGAAGTTATATGAAAAAATAGTCATTAACATACATTTACTAACATATTCCATACTGAATTTGTTGGCAGCAAAGACAATTGTTTAACTGATCATGTATTTTAAAATGGTAGTTCATTATTTTATCTGCAACTAACTTTGTTTTGTACTTTTGTGCTAGTAACAATAACACAACTAGGCAAATCTTGTTTACAAGCTTATCTCAATTGACCTGAGTACATATTAATTGTAAAGTCATGAAATTATGCTTCTTCACTGTTTTTTGGCATATTCCAATTTTTATATTTTCAACATGTTATTTGTTTTGCTATATGTATATTATAGAGGCACAGTGGCACCTTATAGTTAGGGTTGAGTGTGCAGTTTAATGTTAAACCCCAAATTTTGCACCTTAATAACTTTACAACCATTCAACAGGTTTGCATGAAATTTGGTATGCTGTATCCCATAGTGTAGATATCTTGATTTGCCAAGTTTTGTTTTGCTTGGATGTGTGACTTTTGTGCAGCACATATGGAAAAAAGTGTGTTTTTCACTTTTTTTTGCCAATTTTACCTGAATTTTCCTCATTGCTCTGCACACATACCAGTTTGAATTTTAGCCTGAAATCTTCAGGGTAGAAAGAGCTTACCCTAAGGAACAGGCCAGCATTAGTTTGGTGAAAAAAATATTATTCTGATCCAAAATTATTCAATTTTGAAAATTAGGGTTCTGAGCATGCTCAGTTCAGACTCTTGCTTAGATGTATAGCTGAGAACAAGGATTTCAGCTCATGAATGGGGATTCATTAAATCCCCATTCATAAGAAAAAATCCCTGTTCATGAGCCGCCATCTTGTTTTCAGTTTTAGCTCAAAACAAAATGTTACTTGCCCCACAGATGCATTTTGTAAAAACAAATGCATGAGTTTTGTTCAGGGCGATACCTTCTACAAAATCATGTGTTTGGTTTTAATCAGATAATTAAAAAAATGGCAATTTTTTTATTTGAAAATCCTCATTCATGACTCACTTCTGATCCCTGTTCATGAGGTGTCCAAATTGCCGTTTGTGAGCTGATCCTCATTCATGAGCTGTCAGAATCCCTCTTCGTGAAATTAGGACCAGATACCTATGTCTCACAAATGGGGATTGGCTCAAAACAGGGATGTGGACATCTCATGAATGGGGATTCGGTTCACAAATGTGGATTTTGACACCTCACAGATGGGGATCAAAAAGAAAATTCCTTGTTCATGAGCTGTCAGAATCCCCGTTCATGAGCTGAATCCCCCATTCATGAGCTGTTAAAATCCCCTTTCATGAGCTAATCCCCATTTGTGAGCTAGCAAAATCTCCATTCATGAGATGAAGGCCAGATGTCCCTTTCTCAAGAATGGTGATCAGCTCACGAACAAAGATTTTGTCACCACACGAACGGGGATTCTGCTCATGAATGGGGATTTTGACAGCTCATGAACAAGGATTTGTAAACCTTTGCCAGTTTACTGTTAAGAAATGGTAAGGACTTTTGGACTGAAATTTGCAGGGTGCAAAGGGGGTGTCCCACAGATGTGACATATGCTGGTTTGGTTTGGCACACCCCGGCATCTGTCGGTCTGTGGAAGATGGGGTGGTGGGGAAATGGGGAGGTTAGGGGCTCAACCCTAACATCTCATTTCCCCACTTTTGTCGCTTTAACCCTAACTGATGCATTAAACAAAGTTTTTTTTGCAATGAATATATATCTATATATACATATATCTATATAATAAATTTGATGAACTAAATATGAAACTAATTTAATTTCAGTAGTATATATTTACTAGTGTTTAGTCATAAGCAAAATGTTATTAATATACCATTCTGCAAAGATTTTAAATGTGTGTTTGCAAGCTTACAGTAAGTTTATTTGACTACAGTAAGTTGAATCACATTGAAATAGCATCAGACTACAGTATATTACCTGTAGATTTTAATTCAGCATTAAAGGGGGAATATTCCTTAATCCTTAGCCTGCCAAAAGAATTAGAACGTATAGGAATTTTGGACTGATATATCAGTCTGTGGCCCTGCAGGGGTTAACAAAAGAAAGCAATGAATGCCTCACTCCATTATACAGATATCCATGGACAAAACTTTGGAACAAACTGCCCATCGAAAATACCATGTGCTGCTTGATGCAGACTGTATCAGGGCAGTGGACCAGTCCAATTTGCTTGGTATTAAGCTTAATTCAACCAGCTGGATTTTTGTAACAAAATCTTCTAAAGGAAAGGCTGTTGACAGGTGAATATAGTTTCATTTGAATGCTTTCTATGTTGCAGTGCAATTTATTTACCTGAGATGTGTGATCTCCTTTTCCAGTGACATGCTGTTACATTCTAACAAACTGTACAGATATGTATGGGTGAACTGAAGCACAAGTCCCGAGATTCTTTCAGAGCAACAGCAAGCCAATAGATAGGGTGCTGTCTGAATTGGGAAAGTTCTAATTTAATGCTGTTGGCTCCATCTTCTGAACAATACTGCCTTTCACAGTCATTTAAGTCCAGTTTAAAATACAAAACAAAACAAAAAAAACCTGCATTGTGCATGATATTTTATAGGCTATGGTAAAGCAAGTATTTTAAGGCTATAATCTAATACTTGCCTTCTTCACTTCTTCAGGATGAAGAAAATATAACTCTTAAAATTTAGTTTTAAAAATTATTTTAACTGAGTCAAGTAAAAAGCATCACTCATGTAATTCTTCCTCTGCAATGATGAATGTTATTACCCATTCAAAAATAAATGTATACATTTCTTTATTTTACTAATGATGGAATTGGTAACAACTTCAAAATATATCATTTCCTTATCTGACAGAAGAAACAGGACACTGCAGCCTCACACTTTTTTTAGTGTACTATGGGTATAGATACTTCCATTTGGGTAACTGAGGAAAGTGTGAAAACTTTTTAATATCAACATTATCATAATTTTGGTTCATAGAAATCCTTCCAGAACCTGAAGCACACTATAATGTAATGTGTGTATACAGGTCAACCTTTATGGAAAAATTAGGTTTAAGTTTACAGTAGCGTGATTATGCAAAATAACCGTATACATCTTAAAAGACTGGAGGTCAGTCAGATTGATTGATTTTCCATTGCCGTTTTTATGAAGTTTATTGAAAATAATACACACCCAGCAAGGTAATAATGAACAGTAATACAGGATTACTGCATGGTGTGCTCTGTAGCTCACAGTTTGGCATTCTTTCAAATCATCCAGTGTTACTTATGTAAAATATTGGTTCTAGATCTAAGAAATATTGTGAAGTTTGACCAAATGCAATCCCTTGCCTCTCTGTTCTTCTAGGATCATATACTGAGGTTCTTAAGAATGGACAGACAGTGACAGTGCTTCCTTCTTTGACAAGTGTTCCAGTCATGACAGGTAAGTTCAAATAATTTATTTATTTGAAAATTGCTAACTGGGAAAGGCACACTAAGCCAAGGTTCATTTCCAGGTGCGACCTGGAAGAAGGGACTAATGGAGGCAAATACATAGCATAGACACAGGACACAGTTAAATGCAATTACATAGCACTGACAAAGTTCACACTTACAATAAAGTGAAATAGAGTACATGATTAAAACAGGAGTAAGTGCAATGAGAGGAAGCAGCAAAACTCAGGCAATTCAGCTACACCTGCACCAGGATAGGAGTCAAATATAAGGGGGCAGTCAGGTAGGGGGAAAACAGGAGGAAGGGGAGGGGTGTTTCAGCTGGTATCTGAGGGAAACAGGGGAGCTACTGAAAGGGGTAGAGGATGGAAGTAGGTTCCAAAGTGAAGGGAGATGATGGAAGAAGGCTGACTGCTTAGCAGAGGAGCACGGATGAGAAATGGTGAAAGTCCAATGATCCCTAGAGTGAAATGAGCAAGAGGCAGAGGAAACAGACTGGAATGAGGAGAGGTGAGGGGAAAGGGATCCAAACCAGTATTTGGATATATGAACATACAAAAAAAGCCAGCAGATACAGGCCAAAATGGTCTACTTCATCTGCTTGATTTTACAGCTCATGGTTTACACCAGTGCTTCCAACTCCCCCATCACAGCTATGACCTTTCTTCTCTTTTACTGAGCTTGACTGTTGGGTCAAGTCAACTCCAATGCTTATTCTGCCCTTTACTCTATCCCACCCCATTTTAAAGCTCTCTACTGATCTCTGTGAGACCAGCTCCTCTGGGATTATGTTCCTTGCTGCCACCACTCTTACTATGAAGTAGTGCCTCCTTAGTTCCCTCTTGAATTTTACTCACTCCAGCTTCATACTATGGCCTCTAGTGATCCACCCTCTCTTCAATTGGAACATATGACCAGTGCTGACCCTATTTATGCCCTTCAGGTACTTGAAGGTCTCAGTCATATCTCCCCTTCAAGTGAAAGAGGCTCAGTGGTTCTGACAATGTGAAGCTAGAGGAAGAATGGCTAAGTAGGAATAGAATGAGCAGTGGTGGGTATGAGGGGAGTTAGTAGCAAAATGTCTGAAGGCACTGTGGAGCATGGCCAGTCTGGCCATGGAGGTGGAATGAGCATTGCCATAGACCACAGCCATATAGTCAAAGGCCTGGAACACAGTTCTGGTGACAAACTCATAGCATACCTGTGGAGACAACAGTCTACACTGTGGTACAAGTCACCATGTTTAAAATGGAGGTTGGTGTAGAAGGTGTCAGCGTGGGCAGAGAAGTCAAGTTTGCTATATAGCAACACACCATGGTATTTTAATCAATTAACCACTTCAAGAGGAGTGCCATCCAAGGTGGAGAAGATAAGCAAAGTTAGTAGTTTGGCCAATAGTTTTGCTGGTGCAAACATCATAGACACAGTTTTCTTTGTGTTGATCAGGAGTTGGTTAGCTATAAACCAGCACAAGATGCTGTGGAACTCTTGCTGGAGCAGAATGTGCATGGCTGTAGTAGAGAGGCTATAAGTGTAAATTAATGTGTCGTCCGCATACATGTGAATATGCAAGTTGGCACAAGCTGTGAGGAGGTTGTTAAGGCAGATGTAGAACAGAATGGGTCCAGAACAGAGCCCCATGGGACCCCAGCCTGAATGGGAAGTGGAAATGATGGTGCACTACCAATACATACTGACTGCAGGTGATCAGAGATGTAAGAATGGAATCAGTTTACAAACAGAAGCTGAAAGGCCAGCAGCACTCAACTTATCCAGGAGGAGGAGAAGCACCAAGTCAAAGACTTTGACCAGGCCAATGAAAATAGCAGCTGTGATGTGCCTCTGATTCAACCCTGAGAAGAGAGAATCAGTTACATTCAGCAGGGAGGAGATGGTGGAATGATGTTTCCAGAAGCCAGACTGGAACGGGGAGAGGAAATTGGTAGAAGATACAAAATCAGAGTCTAGTGTAAACAAACTTCTTTTGCAGTTTAGCAAGGAAGGAAGGAGGTAAATTGATTGGAAGTTACCTGGGAGGGAAGGGTCCCTCCTTTGTGGAGTGGAAGAACTTTCGTCAATATCCAGGACTGAGGGGACAGAACTGAGGGAGAAGGAGAGGCTAAGCAGGTGAGTAAGTGGATGTGCTATGGCAACTGCAGAAACATGGAGTAGTTTAGAACCCAGTCCATCAGGACAGCATTTATGCAGGTTGAGGGAGTAAGGGGCAGTAATGGTTTTCTGGGTAGTAACGGGGGGGCATGAGGTCATAATGTCATAAGACATTATGCCACATGGCAAAATCGTACTGCCAATACAGCGCGGTTTCTGTCATGAGGCATAAGTCTCTTTTTTGTGGGGGGCTTCACCCCCCATACACACCCTTATGGGGTCTGTGCCCCCAACACCCCCAATAAAGATTCTCAAGTCTGGGGGTGGGGGTTCAACTTTGGGATTGCATAAATATTAAAAAAAATAAAATTGTCTGGGACCAGGAATCAAAGCTGGTCACAGGCACAGCACCTTGGTTCCTTGCTGCAGTGGCTCAGTCCATTGAGCCACAACAGCTGCTCGGTGGAACCCCATCCCAGCAGAGGTCTTATCATCTGCCTGGGATGCTTCGAGTGGCACAATACCGCATACAGCAATATTCATGGTACTGCACCACTCGTCGTAATCTACAGCTCTTTTGAGGTTTATGTAATGTCATATGCTATTAAGCATGTGACATTATGACCCAGTAGGGTAACGGGGAAGAGGAAACCAATGGAAGGGAGATGAGAGAGAATGTGAGGAGGAGTGGTGAAGGCTCAAGGGTGAGTGCAAGGGAGAGCTCAAGTGGTAAACAACGTCAGTGAAATGAGCAGCAACAGAGGAGGGGTGGGACACTGGTGAGTCATTTACAAGAAGGACTGGAGGGGTGGACTGTGTGGGAGTGCATAACATTGCCATGGTGATGGAAAAACAGCAAAGACCATCACAGCAACAGTATCAACAATTCGCTGTGATGGTCTGCGGGGTTTCTGATGCTGCTGTCTCTGGGGAGTTCACCCTCTCCTTGAACCAATTCCAACTCAGAGTTGGTTATCTATACTGCAGGGGTTTTGGGGGAAGAGCCCCCTGCATGGGGGTGCAGGGAGTGAAGTTCCCCAAAAAAGTTTCTACAGTGATGGCAGAATGCCAGTTGGCTGCATTTTGCTGTTGCTGTACTGACGGTTGTGAAATTTCCTGTCACTGTGGCAACATGGAACCACGTGGGAGGGTTTAAAAAGGAGTAAATTACCTTCTAGAACTTTGACAGGGTGCTTAGGTTGTTCTTATGTTTGGCCTTGAAATACTATGATTTCACAGGCTGGACAGCCTTAGTACAGGAGTTCCTGATACTGTAGTCCTGTATAAGAGAAGATCAGGAAAGGAGTGAGATCACTTGAAATGTGCCCAGCTGTGGTCATGGGATTTATCAAACAGAAAAAGTAATATGGTTAGATAGTTCATGAATAACTTCTTTTTATGGACAACATTCTGCATAGTGCTGACATGGAACCTGTAATATGGAGTTTTTACTACATCATGGTTTGTGTATAGAATGCTAAGCATGAGCTGTTGACCTTTCAGAACCATACCTGGACAAACACACACCATGACATACCAGTAGTTAAAACTCCAGATCACTGGTTCCCTAAACAGAACTGTAAAAGAATGCTGCCCATAAAACCAATACAATGCAAAATTCAGGTATCACTTTTTATTCAGATCTAGTTACATAAGGATCATTTAGAGATATGAATGTCATTTCTTAAAACAGGAATATTATAAACAGCTGCCAGTTAGAAATAATTTCATGTCTGCTTTAAGCGTGTGGTCAGTATAAATGTTTACAGCCCCATGTGAAGTGTGTAAATGAATCAGGTTACTACATTTTCGCTACCCATTTAATAAATAACTGCAGTATTAAAAACAATCTCACATGCATGTACTTGCATTTATTTTAAGTTTACAGCAAGGTTTACATGAGTTACAGGAAGAGTACATCAGTGTGTGTTCACTCAGGAAGCTCGGTTAGTCTGACGAGCTTCCTGATAGGAAGCTTGCTGTAATTTACCCTGAGTACCCCAGAATCTGCAGTTGAGCTCTAAGTTCTCTGTATTGTTCTTCAAGTACCTCTCCAGACAAAACATTTTAAAACTGCGAACATTTTTAAAAAGTCTCATCTAACAAGATCTGTCTGATAAATTGACAGGTATAAATGCTGCTCATAATGGTCGTGTGTGTAGCACCTGGGGCGACTTCCACTTCAAAAATTTTGATGGGGATCTTTTTCACTTCCCTGGGACCTGCAACTATGTGTTTACCTCCAACTGTAAGAGTAACTATGAGGATTTCAATATTCAGATGAGACGAACGGTTGTTGGGGACCTCACGACAATCAGCCGCATCACCATGAAATTGTCTGGCTTGTATGTTGAACTGGCCAACTCAACTGTCTCAGTAGATGGTAAATGGTAAGTGAGACACTTGCACACATTGTCACATAATATCTTTCTACCATCTACTTAACTCTGTATTTATCAAGTACTAAGACCTTAAAAAATAATCTTACCATTTCGAACCTTAATATTTTCACTCTTTCCTTTGATGTGCATCTAGGGAAAATAAACCAAGTTTAAATTGCAGTCTATACTGTAGTTGTCTAATTTGTTGCTGGTAAGACATGCAGCTAAATGACATTCTTGCTAAAAATGATGTTAATACTGTTGCTTTTATAGGGTTCAGTTACCTTACAGCCAGTCTGGAGTATTGATTTCAGCCAACAGCCTTAATATCAAAGTTACCTCTAAACTTGGCCTTACTGTGATGTGGAATGGAGATGATGCCCTCATGGTAAGGAAAATCTGATAATACACTGGGAAAGTAATGGAAAGAGATGTAGTTATTGGTATTTTATTCTCGAGGGGAGCAAGGTTCAAATCTGAGGTTTGACTACAAATAAAAGAAAAACTAATGAATTTAGTTTGTATGCTCATTCAGTCCAGGATGTGTTTGAGCCAAAGACTACCAAATGTCTGCAGCTTTCTAGTGTAAGGGTCCAGTCACCATTAAAAAAAATCCCAGTTGGTATCTTTAGACCCATGTTGCCTGTCTCTCTTTTATCTGCCCTGCCTCACACACTAACCTCTTACCCATACTTTCTCCCCCCCTCTCCTTCTCCACTTCTTCCTCTATCTCCAACTCGACCAAATCATGCTGTTTCCCCTTCCCGTTCTGCTTCTTGAACTACGGTTCCAGGTTTCCCATATCAGGGTTAAGCCAGTGCCCTAGCTCACATCGCTTCTATCCTTCTTCCCCTATCTCTGCTTCAACCCCAGAACCTAACCCATATTCTGCCCTCTGGGCATCAGCAGGAGCCTTCTACCTGCTCACTGGCTTAATTATGAGGCCTTCTGGTGGTTCTTTACCATCATCCTCCCCTCCTATATTACAAATCAAACCCCGCCAAACTAATAGTTGCCCTTCTGGTTATCCTTACTGGAGATATTTAGTTAAATTTTGGCACCACCACTCCCTTAGTAGCCCACCTGCCTTCCACAAAGGCATGAAGGAGCTCAACATAAAGGCCATAAGTCTGTCCACTTAGGTAATCAACTTAGACTAAGTGACAGTGACAGCTCCAGTCTCAGGAAACGTATCTTAAAGTAAGACCAGGGCAAGCATGGGAGTGGTGTGGCCATATAGATCAATAGTATTTGTTTGTTTTTTTTAGACAATGTTGCAACTAAAAACGTTTAATGACAATACACTCAAAAAACGGTTTCAAATAGTATCAATACAGACAGACTAGTATTGGCAAATATAAACACCACAGATAAAATGTATCAATAGGCCTGATTCTTAACAACCTTGCTCCACTCTTTCTTTTAAAAAAAATTATGTTCCTAGTCCCAGCACTTAAAAAGTTAGACCTTTCTTTTTTGAAATATTGTTTTATTTATAAATATGTGAACAATAATAACAACAACAATAGCATATGAACAAAACTAAATTTAAACTACCCCAAATGAAACACCCTCTCTCCTTTAGCGCCCCAAATAACCCCCCCCCAGCACTCCACAGGGAACAGTGAACAACTCTAAAAAGAGCTACATGCCTGATATCTCGTAACAAAAAAAGATTGGCAAGATTAAAAAGTCTAACAATATAGAAAATGCCTCTACAATACATTAAAATACAAGAGTAGTAAACCAAAGAAAAATAGTTAAATGGAAGAGTTAAGCTATTAAAACTTTTAAAAAAGATAAAGAAAAGGGAACACTAGAGAGGTTTGCTCCAGGGTATCACTGTAAGAAAAAGAATACAGCCTGCCCCACCTCTCAAAATATGAAGAAAGCTAATTAGGAAAGCTAACTATCATGTTTTCAAGATGCAAGTTATATGTAAGTTCTTATAGTCACCCTTGGTAAGAAATTTCATATTGGTCTAATCCTCCATATGGCAGTTATAAAAAACATAAAATGGTTCAAAACAGTTTTGAGATCCTGTTATTTTTAACAACTTTTATTTTGATGAATAAAGACATCTATTATCACATGGTAACTGTATCATTCTGATCTGTTCATGTTGGTTAGACTGCAAGATTTCAGTTTCTAAATCCAACAATTTTAAACTTACAGCTTTCAAAATATAATTTCAGGCATTATGAAATATCGTAAAACATTAGTTTTGGAAATGATCAGAAGATATTAGAAGATATTAGTGGTTGTTCTGTTTATTCATTTCTAGTTTTTGCAAGCATTGCATAGAATAGATATGGGACTGTGTATTACAAGGCTATAATACCATTGAGAGGTTCTGGTGACATGTGAACCTAGACAGCGAAGCTCAAGAGGTTCCAACCTGTCCCTAGAACCTCAAGGTGGTATTTTTGCCAAGTAATACATAACCCCTATTTGTTATTTTTGTACTATATGGATCTGAGAATATTTAATTAAATTAAGCTTATTCAGGCACTTTAAAATAAGCCATGATGTGGCTTTTATCTGATGGCCCCCGCTGCCTCCCACTGTGCTGCCACCCCCAGACTAGCATATAAAGCCCTGCAGGGCAGTTTAGCATTGGAACAGCCTTATTGAATGGTGTTTTCATTTTATTGAGCCATTTTGAGATCAGTGGTTCTTTTCGCTGTGGTGATGACTGACTTTTACTGTGCACTTGAAGAGTGTGTGCATGGTGTGAGGAAGCTGTATTCTCATGTCACTGTGTTAAGAAATCCATCGATAGCAATATGGGATCTCATAATACTATCAGTGAATATTAAACAATAGTGTTATGAGAGTCTTTAATACTATGAGCAAATTTCTTGCTTGGAGGAGTGTTTGGTATCCTGCATCTGGAAGGGTGGGGGGGTCGCTGGTGGGCAATGACAGCAATGGGTAGGGTGGTAGGCTGCAATAACTACAGTGCACCAATCTTTCTAAAAACTGGGGAGATTGAGGGTCTGCAGGAGGAACTAAGACAGGCAAGGCAGATTGGGGGTGGGTTTAGCCCAATACTGGAGAGAGGAAGAAGAGGAGATGAGGGAGGGCAATTTAAGCCAACAGTGGTGAGGAGAGGGTCAGAAGAAGGGAAGCAGATACAAAGGGGCCCAGGCCAGGTAGAATGATTGCTGGGGAAACCAGGTCAGAAGACAAAAGACAAATGGAAGGAGGAGATAGGGACTTGTGAGGGGAGGCAAAGAAGTGGCAGAAGTCATGGAGTGGAAAGGAGAGAACAGGTTACTATGAAGAGAGAGGGAGCGGGCATTTGTGAAGGGTCTTCAGAAAATAGTTTTGCACTGCTAGAGAGAAAGAAGGTGGAGGAGGGAAATGATGAAATTAGAGGAGTAATTGATAAATGCCTGAACCAAACCGGAGTGGGGAGATGTTCTTCTGGGAGAATTACAACAGGGGCAAAAGGGGGAAATAATGTGCAGGAGGAAGAAGAGGAGCCGGAAATGAGAAAGGGAGATGAACAGAAGCAAGCAGGGAGTAAGAGTGGTGGAATCTTAGTGCTGGGGGGACTCAATACTAAGAGGAGTCAGGTGGGGTAGCAAGGGGGAGAGGCAGAGTTGCATTTGGGTGGAGGCCATGCCAGGAATGACAGCGGAAAGGGTGGGACAGTCTGTTCTAAAATATGCTAGAAGGGGTAGGGACAAGCCTCATTTAATTATACATCTTGGGACGAATGACCTGGCTGACAAAACAGTAGATACAGTCTAGAGGAGGTTTGAGAAACTAGGACAATTATGTGAGGGGGCAGGAAGATCAATAACTTTTTCGGAGATACTTCCAGTGCCCAAGGCAAGCACAACAAGAAAGCTGAGAATAGAGGAATTTAATGGATGGCTAAGAACCTGGTGTTGTACTAAAGGGTATGGGCTGTTGGGGGGTGGGGAGGGACCTGGGAGGACAGTAGTTTCTATGCCAAGGACAGACTACACTTGAGTGAGGAGGGAAAGAAAGTGTTGAAACAGAGGATGGAAGAGTACACAGAGGAAGTTGGGAATTTAAACTAGGAGCAGGGGTGGCAATTGGGCAAGAGACTTGCAGAGACCACAGGTTGGAAAACCATATGAGCTTACCCCCCCAACAATGACAAAGGACAAGTGGCAAGTACTATTGGTGATGCTAGTAAAGGAGGGCAGGATTGGGGGGGAGGTGGAAGGTGGTTACCCTTAATGCTAGGAGCCTTGGGAGGAAAACTGCAGAGTTACAGGTGCTCATGGCAGAGGGAGAGGTGGACATTGCAGCCATCACAGAAACATGGGCCACCCAATACAATGACTGAGCCCTGTCTGTACCAGGGTACAGGTTATTTCATAGGGACAGGGTGATTGGGAAAAGAGGGGGTGTGGCACTATATGTGAAGCAAGGACTGAAGTGTGTAAGGGAGGAAGGGGAGGAGGGTAGTACAGAGTCACTTTGGATGCAAATCCAGGATTCCAAGAATAGGATTCTTCGAATGGGAGTGGTGTACATGCCGCCATCTCACATGGAGGAGTTAGACAGGGAACTAGTGGGACAGATCAGGAGGACCTGCGAGAAGGGTAGTGTGGTGATTGTGGGGGACTTCAACATGCCAGGAGTGGACTGGAGTACCCCAACAACCAGGAACAGAAGGGAGCAGGTATTGCTGGATGCCTTCCAGGACAGCTTCCTGCTGCAAATGGTCAGTGAACCAACTAGGTTAGGGAATACCCTTGACCTTGTGCTGGCAAATGGGGACTTTGTGAGAGAACTTACAGTGGAGAAACCGCTGTCAGGGAGTGATCACCACTCAGTATGGCTCACATTGGATATGGGCAAGGAAGGAGTGGAATCTGGCACAAGAGTGCTGGACTTCAGGAGGGCCTACTTTGGGAGGGTGAGGGAAGTGGTAAAATGGTACTTGGCCAGAATTCAATCTAGTATGGACACTAACCAGAGGTGGGAGCTCATAAAGCTGGGGATAGTGGAGGCAACAAAAACCTGCTGCAAGACCCAGAGCAAGAAGGCTAGGGCTAAGAAACTGAGCTGGTTGAGCAAGGAGGTCATGGGAAAGGTAAGGAGGAAAAGAGCTGCCTTTAGGAAGTGCAATAAAACAGGTAGGGGGGAGGACAGGGAGGAGTACTTGATGGAATCGAAGGAGGTGACAAGGGCAGTAAGGGGAGCCAAGACATCTACGGAACTCAGACTGGCACAAGGCATTAAGAAGGGGAGAAGGACTTCTTTAGGTACATCAGGGAGGAAAGGAGCTGTAAGGACCACATAGTAAGGATTAGGAAGGAGGGGGGTTGGGTGAAAGCAGGGTGCAATAAGGCAGAAGCACTAAATGAGTACTTCTGCTCAGTATTTACCAAAGAGAAGAGGGGGTGACACCCAAGGGGGGAGAAATGGCAGAAACGGGGGGCTGACAGATGGGGAAATCATGGAGGGCAGAGTTCAGGAGGGTTTGAAGGCACTGAGGGTGGACAAGGCACCAGGCCCAGATGGCATCCACCCCAGGGTACTGAAGGAGCTGGCAGAGGTCCTTGCAGGACCTTTGGCAGACCTACTTAATCCTCACTACATTCGGGGTGTGTACCTCAGGACTGGAGGATGGCTCATGTGGTGCCCCTCCACAAGTGTGGCCCCAAAGATGAACTGGAAAACTACAGACCAGTGAGCCTCACATCCATCGTGGGTAAGCTAATGGAGACTATTCTGAAGAAAAGGCTGGTGGCCCTCCTAGAGGCCAAAGGACTACAGGACAGCAGACAACAAACCAACCTGGTGGAGTTCTATGACTGGGTAACTAGGCAACTGGACAGGGGCCATGCAGTGGATGTCCTGTATCTGGACTTCAGTAAGGCATTGGACTCGATGCTGCATGGAAGGCTGGGAAGTAAGTTAGTAGGCACAGAGGTGGGTGCAAAGCTGGTGAGATGGGTTGGGAACTGGCTTCAGGGAAGGCAACAGAGGGTGGTGGTGGGTGGGGAGCTCTCACACCCAAGGGTAGTGACGAGCGGTGTTCCACAGGGCTCGGTGTTGGGACCAGTGTTGTTTGGGATATTCATTCCAGACATATCATTGGACATCAAGAGCAAGATCAGTCTGTTTGCTGATGATATCAAGGTAGGAGCGGTGGTGGATGACCTAGGGGGGTGGCAGGGGCTGCAGGATTATCTGGCAGAGCTTGAAACCTGGTCAGACACCTGGCAACTGGGGTTTAATGTCCAAATATGCAAGGTGCTGCATTTTTGGATGAACAACCCAAGGAGGAGTTACCAGCTGGGGGGAGTGCAGCTAGCCCAGACAGAGGAGAAGGATCTGGGGGTGCTCATTACAGGGTCAATGAACAACTCGGCACAATGTAGGAAGGCATCTGCAAAGGCCAACAAAATGCTGGGTTGCATTGCAAGAGGTATATCTTTGAGGAGGGAGGAGGTAATTCTGCCATTGTATAGGTCATTAGTTAGACCACACCTGGAGTATTGCGTGCAGTACTGGCACCCATATCTGAAGAGGGACATTAAGTTACTGGAGGGGGTGCAGCGCAGGGCAACAAAGACCATCAAGGGGCTGGGAGACTTATCACATGAGAGGAGGCTGAGGGAGTTGAATATGCACTCGCTGGAGGAGAGGAGGGACAGGGGGGACATGATTGAAACCTTTAAGTACATGAAAGGAATAAACAAGACAGGTACAGAGGGGCTGTTCAAAGGAAGGAAGGGGAGGGACACCAGGGGCCATGATATGAGACTGGAGGGAGGAAGGTTCAGGAGGGAGATGAGGAGACACTTTTTTACAGAGAGGGTGGTGGCTGGGTGGAATGTGTTACCTGCAGAAGTGGTATCCAGTAGAACAGTGGACTGCTTCAAAAGAGGATGGGACAGGACAAGGGGGAGGGTCAATGAAAGGGAAGGGTGGAAAGGAGGGGCAGCTGCAGAATAAGGGGTGCTAGCTGCACATTCGTGCAGGCTTGATTGACCTCTAGGTGTTTATCTGCTGGCAAATTTCATACTGTATGTTCGTATGTTTGTATGTTCATAGGTGATATTATGGAAAAAGTGTTGTATGACTTTCAATAGTAGTGTTATGGACATTAGATAACAGAAAGACTGTTTGAAAGCATTCATAATCACATGGGTAAACAATTATTACCTGGAAGGAACATTCTCCCTTAAATAATTCATTTTGTTACAGGTTGAGTTGGATAACAAGTACAAGAACCTAACATGCGGTCTATGTGGAGACTTTAATGGCATTCAGACATATAATGAATTTGTTTCCAATGGTAAGTATTCAGCTCAGCAAATGGTATCTGCTTTGTTGAACAACAGGGGAACTATACTGAATAGGAGACAAATATGGGCCTGTGTGATTACATCACACATGAAATGTTATTTTACTCTTATTTGCTTCACCTAAAACTAGGTGTATATTGAAAGGGGTATGAACACCTACTGTGAGTGCATCTTCAAATATGTAGCAGCTTGTAGCTAGGAGAACAGAACACACACAAACCCCACATCTTAATTAATGGGGCATGAGATTTTGATTCAGATGCCATCTGGAAAAGTCGCTAAATGTTGATTTAAACATAACCTGAATTGTATTGCAGTCAGGGTACTTGTCCCCCCACACCCCTACCATCAACCACTCCTATTGTAATCCCAAATCCCATTTTAACCTTATCCTAACTCCGAATATACCTGCTGGTTGCTCTGATTGCTAGGATGTGACTTGAAGTCTTGCTGTCCAATTTTGTCTGCCATTTTAAGAGGCAAGGCAAACCAAGAGAACAAATTCACGTTTAAAAAAAAAACTCTATTCCTCTCGAGGTAGCCAGGTCTATTCTGATGGCCACTGACCCAACCCCAGTTAATATAGATCTCATAGGTTCACCACTTTCTGAATTTATCCCCTCGGAGCTTCAAGGCATGCCCCAAATCCTGCTGAAGGGCACCTGTTAAAATGTCTTTCTTTCTTGGTGAGAGCACTAAAGGTCCTACTAAAAGCTGAGGAGCAAATAAGGCCTTAGCCCATTAGTAACTCCTGAATTTTATGTGTAATACCTCATGCTTGTGCCACCCAGCATGTATTTATCTAGTTTAGCATTTAATTTACATTTGATTCTACTAATTATGGTTAACTTGGTAGTTGGTTTCAAGGGTTAACAATGCGCTGAATATATTACATTACTAAATAATTTGGGGGGTTTAAGTTGAAGTGGATGTACGTGGGTACCTGCAGAACATTTTCTTAACTCCAAGTGTAATTCATTCAAGAGGTACAGATCTTGGATAATATTATGCATCAGCCCACTTTTTCCTCTTACAAGCCTCATTTCCAGTGACAAGAGAGTGAGTCTCTTCAGTCACATCTGAATATGTGGACAACTGAGGTAATGTCCCCTTTCAGCCTCCTTTGCTCTATGGCAAACATGTGAAGAGCCACCAGTCTCTCTTCTTAGCTTTTTTCCTTCATAGCCTTAATCTTTGTGGTGAGCCTGTATTGTGCTCTTGTAACTGTCTCTTAAGTGCTTTTATGTTTTGAGTAGTCCAGCACAACATGCAAGACTTCAGATGTGGTGTGACCATTATTTTGAAAACTGGAAGGAACCAGTTCAGAATTCTGGCACTCACCACCATATAAAAAAGAACACCACCAGCTCTCAACGTATTGCTAGATTGTCTTATTTATTGAAGACAATCCATTGTCTTCAATTAATAGGACAACTTTTTTAAACTGGTGAAACTATGTATATATTTTGTGAGCACCACCAACCCACTGTGCATTTTATTTGCTTTGAAAAACTGGAAGGAACTCTCCACTTCACCCACTGAGCACAACCTTTGATGCACACCAGCATTTGAATTCTGAGGTGCCATTTGACAGCATGTGCACACTGCTTATTATACTTCAGACCGTTGTGGCTAAACTCAGGCTTGTGCATGTGTACAGAGGTGAGCATGCATCCAGGGAATTCACCTCCCTCCACCTCCCCTCTCCTATGTCTGCCACACTTCCATCCCATGAGCTGCCACCATGCCTCCACCTTGTGGCAGCCAAGAGCCGAGATGGCACAACACCCTGATCTGGGAGAGGAGAACTGCCAGGTGACTGCTCAGTCCTCCCCAAGCCCCGCCACTGATCCCCAGCAACTCAAGCTCACTCCTGAATAACAAGAGAGGTCTTCTTCAAAGGGAAAC
Source organism: Neoceratodus forsteri (assembly GCA_016271365.2). Lineage (NCBI taxonomy): Eukaryota > Metazoa > Chordata > Ceratodontiformes > Ceratodontidae > Neoceratodus > Neoceratodus forsteri. Next base: position 207,012,508 of record CM028133.1, on the reverse strand, counting down.
ACATTAATTAAGACTGTGTTGCCAGCTACACAAAGAAGATTCAGTAGGACATTGGTAGTAGGTGAAGTTCAATTATAGAGATGGATTTAAAATTAAGAATTGATTTGTTTATGGATATGCTACTGTAATGATGTATGAATGCTTAGAAATGATTACAATGGCTGCAGCTTTTTCCTACCAGTTACAGTAGGTAAGAATGCTGTGGACCAAACAGAAGCAAATAAGGTGACTGTTATATCACTCATTGCAGGTGTTCAGCTAACTCCTTTACAGTTTGGAAATCTTCAGAAGTCAAATGGGCCAACAGAACTGTGCCAGGACCCTGTACCCTCCTCTCCACCCAACTGCAATGAGTTTGTAAGTGATACATAATGAAAATTAAATCAATTTGCTTCAAATGGTTTTTTTTTTTTTTTTTACTGACATCTCATATGAACATACAAAGAAGCCAGCAGAATGCCATTTGGTCTATCTAGTCTGCTCATATTGCAGGGTGCACAGCTTGAGTTATGTCCTTGCCCCCCCCACTCCAACTATCCTCCCTACCCATGATCCTTACCTCCCCCCATACATATCCCAGCCTCTCTTGAAACTGCTTACTGTCTTCATTGAGACCCCCCTCTTCTGGCAGCGCATTCCAAGTGTCTGCCACTCTCTCTCTCTCTGTGAATACATGCTTCCTGACCTCCCTCCTAAAACCCCCCTCCAGCTTAAGACCCTGCCCCTTTATGTTATGGTTACCACTCAGCTCAAATAGACCCTCCTTATCCACCTTATTTATCCCTTTCAAGTACTTGAAGGTCCAAATCATGTCCCCCTCTCTCCTTTCCTCCAGGGAGTACATGTTCAGTGCTCTCAACCTCTCCTCATATGCCTTACCCTGCAGACCCTCTATCATCTTTGTAGCCCTCCTCTGGACCTTCTCCAGTAGGTTAATGTCCTTTTTGAGGTGTGGGCACCAGTACTGTACTAAACTCCATACTCTAGATGTGGCCTCACCAGTGGCCTGTGATCCAGTGATCTCCAAAGAAAGTAAAAGCCTAACATGGAAATAAAGCTACGGGCACAGATACAGATGCAAAATGTTGACACAGAGTAAAACCGAATTGTGCCTGTGTCAATTCGTCAACAGTCTTGCCACTTAAGTTGCACAATTAGTAGAACAAACCTATCAATCAATCAATCAATCAATATCTATCTATCTATCTATCTATCTGTCTGTCTGTCTGTCTGTCTGTCTGTCTGTCTGTCTGTCTGTCCGTCCGTCCATAGGTCCGTCCATCCATCCATCTATCTATCTATCTATCTATCTATCTATCTATCTATCTATCTATCTATCTATGCCAGTCAAGATACAATTCAGTAATGTTGCATATACCACAGGAAACAATGTAATTCAGTGGCAATTAAGCCCCTTTTTTATGGTAGTATTTTATGACATAGATGCATAGACACTGTTGGCAGATAAGGGCTTATGGCCCACCCAGTCTGACCATTTGAGCTTGTAAGTTCCCTTTACATTTTTCTAGAAGTCTGTTGCCCCTTACCCCTGACTTCCAGAATTCCCTTTTGTCTATACCATGCATTCTCAAATCTCATAATTGTTTCAGCCCTCACCACTTCCTCTGGCAAGGTGTTCCACTTGCCCACCACCCTTTTTGTGAAGAAATTCTTCCTCATATTTCCTCTGAATCACCCTCCCTCCAACTTCTACCCATGCCCTCCAGTTCTAGAACATCTTTTTCACTGGAAAGTAGTGTTTTCCTTTGCCCTGTTCCTCCCTGTAAGGTACTTGTATGTCTCTGTCATATCCCCTCTCTCCCTCCTGTCCTCCAGGGAGTCAATATTCAAGTCCTTCAGCCTGTCTTCATAGGACCTGCGATGCAATCCTTGTACCATCTTTGTTGCCCTCCTCTGAACTTTCTCTACCCTACCTATGTCCTTATGTAGGAAAGGTCTCCAGAACTGCACACTGTACTCCTGGTGGGGCCTCACTAGTGTCTTGTATAGTGGAATTATGACATCCCTTTTCCTGCTGGTGATGCCCCTGTCTAAGCATCCCAGCATCCTATGTGCTTTACCTGCAGCCTTATCACACTTTTCCCTACCTTGAGGTCATCAGACATAATAACCCCAAGGTCCCGTTCCTGATTGGTGCATGCTATATCCTCAACCCCCAACTGATATGTTGTTCCAGTGTTCCATGGGTTTTGTGCCCTATATGCATTATATTGCACTTCTTTACATATATATATATATATATATATATATATATATATATTGTATCATATCTATCTATCTATCTATCTATCTATCTATCTATCTATCTATCTATGTGTGTGTAACTATTACAGAGAACAGGTGAAACTCAGCCTGCCCATCTGGGGAACAAACCAGCCCCAGACCAGGATTCAATTCTTAAATAAAATATTTTTCTTTATTAATTCACTTATTTCTTTTATTCCTGCCTGTTTGTGGGTACTATTGGTACATAGGGGTATAGAGAAGAGACTGTAGTCCTTTTTATGTCTAGACCTTAGAAATACACCCTGCAATTTTCTGTCTGCAAGAAGTTGAGCAGTATATGTTGTAGCCAAGCTGTTCTTGAGCACTGGCACCTGATGTTTGCCTGATGAATGTATCGGCTGAGACACTTTAAGCAGAATGGGGGTGGTAAAATGCTCTGTTAATGCACAGTGGCTCAGCAAGGATTTTTTGTTTTGGTTTTTTGAGGCTTCCACCTCTCTGTGATTAAACTAAATTTGCTTTGCCATGCTTGTCTATTTCAGTAATCCGAAGTTCTGGCTATTTGGCCCTAAACTTACCATTTTCTTAAGGGTGAAATTAACATATCTTATTTTAGAACCCCTTGGGATTTCCATAAGAGCTTTTCACTGTGTGTGCACAACTGACTGAAAAATTTCAGAGAATTGTTTTTTAATTACTGTACTAAATTTCTATTCAGCACACAGCACTTTACTCTGTCCACCCAAGGATTGGTAAATGCTTATTGTTCACAGTATTGTTGCTACTGAGGTGTTTCTGCACATGCACTTTATGTGTTTTGTGCCATTTATTAAATGCATTTACATGCAAATATGCAACTGAAAAGTGTGGAAATATTTTACTAACTTAAGGTGAAGTGGAACAAAAGAAACAACTGTATTAATAAAGAAAAAGACTTTATTTAAGAATTGAATCCCAGTCTAGTGCTGGTTTGTTCTCAAGTGGGATGGCTGAGTTTCACCTGTTCTCTACAATTTTCATTTTTGCTTGCACATTCAGTTTGTTAGTACACTGACCAGAAGGATCCAGCAGTTGGGACCACCTTTGTTCTTTTACCTATATAGTATATATATATATGTATATGTGTGTGTGTGTGTGTGTATATATATATATATATATATATATATATATATATATATATATATTTATGCAATAGGTGTGGACAATATAGCCATTACATAAATTCTGATATTTGAGCTACTGTGTACATACATTTCATTCAAACCCCAGGAAATCTTGCTGTATTCTGACACGTGCAGTATGGTCTCACTATAGGACTGCCCCGGAGCTGAAATAGTTAATAGAACCTATGCTAACAGTGGAATGTTAGGCTCGAGCTTGGTTTTCAAATCACAGTCCCTGGTTGCACTTCCTGCAACCGTCAGATTCTTTACTCTACTTGCCTCAGTAAGACGTCTCCCGAGAGCTCTCCTTCACTTTGACTAAAGAATTAATTTCCCAGTTTAATTTGAAAGTCCATTTTATTTTCTGATTTTTGAAGCACTGTCCTTGGTTCACAGGTAGAATTAATTAGGTTAGTGTAGTTGTGGGTAAGTCTTTCGGTTCCTCTTCGGTTGTTCCAACCGAGAAGGAACCTGAGGTAAATTACTATATCTTGTTTAATTTAAATTACTGTTGCTGTTCAGTAAAGTGGTTTTTGTTAAGTTAACACTACGGGGGTGATTCTCGGTTTTACTTCGAGTTAAAAAAATGGTCAATGTCATAGACCAAGAAGCGAATGGGACCCACAGGTTTCCAACAGTGTACAGAGTGTGGGGAACCGTTCGCAAAGGCAGATCCTCTTACCATTTGTATGTTTTGCTTGGGGTTTGACCACCTCAAAGGGGACTGTGAGATCTGTAAAAATTTCCCTCAGTCGATGCTCGATAGCCGTTTGAAACGACTGCAGGAGAAAATGTCTGAAAAGGCTGCTGAACCAGCTACAGACAAACTGATTTCTAATCAGAAAGAACTGGGTGATCAGCCCTCTGACAAGGGTGATGGTTCTTCCACTAAAAAGAAACCTGCTGACCCTGCTGCTTACCCAGCAGCCATGAGGAAGAGAAAGAGAAAAGAAAAGAATTCAGGGGTTGAACCACAACCGAGTACTCCGGTTCCAACTGCTGAGAAGATAGAAAATGCTATCAGAATAATCCAGTCGCTTCAACCAGTAGCACCAGTTCAGGTTCAGAAGCGGCGGTGTTTCGAAGACCTCAAGTTCCACTCTGTTTCCCAGTTCATTTGGAACCAGAGGTGGACACTTTGAGGAGGATTACGATGATGCTGATGGTTTTGAGGATGAGGACTACGTGAACCCATTGACCCGGACATTTCACCAGATCCTCATCATCCTGACTCCTGACAAAGGATCTGAGGACTTTTCCTCTCATTTTAAGTTTGTTAAACAGTTAGCTTTGTCAATGGACCTCCCCACCCAGGAATCAACCCGATGAGGAGGAGAAACAGGACCATAGGGACATGATGGATGTACAGGCTCCCAAAAGGGTTTTGCTCCCATCCATTAGTCCTTGAAGAAGCAGGTGATGGAAATTTACATACCCTACTTCTATCCCACCAGTTGATAGAAAGATGGATAAGAAATATTGGGTGGCTAAGGGTGGGGCCGAGTTTCTGTTTGGCCACCCTAACCATGAGGGTGTGGTGCAGGCAGCAGCCTAAAGCAGATAAAGCAGGTATTCCCCTGGCATCCCATCCTCCTGACAAGGATTCCAGAAAGCTGGATTCTATTGCAAAAAAGATATATGTGAGTTCCTCACTGGCAATTAGACAAGCTTCATACATGGCCTATGTTGCCAGGTTTCAAAGGACACTCTGGGACACTGTCTTACAGATTACTAAGTCAGTGCCATCTCAAATGGCTACAGATCTGGAGGAAGCTGCCAAGATAGGGGTAGAGGCTTCCAAAGTCCAGTTCAGGATGGCTGTGGATAGCAATGATACTGCGGCCAGGCAGATAGCTTCTTCAGTATCATTGCGAAGATTCGCTTGGCTTAGGGTTACCAATCTGACCCAAGACACTCAGTCCAAGGCCATGGACTTCCCATGTGAGCCTTCATCTCTGTTTGGACAGCAGACTGAGGCTTACTTGAGGAAAACAGATGAATACAAAACAGCATACCAAAGTGCTGCTGCTAAGAAGAAGGCTTCTACCCCACAAAAGCAGCATACTGGGTCATAGGAGCAGACCTTACAGGCCATTCTTTTAGCCTCAGGCATACCCACAGTATCAACAGCAAAGAGGTTATTTCAGAGGCAGGGCAGGAGAGGTACCAACTGTTCTAACCCCAGCATCCAGTCAGTACCACAGGCTAAGCAGACATCCTGAGGAATCTGCTCAGATCGCCTCCCTAGAACCAGTAGGGGGCAGGCTGACCCATTATCTCCAGGAATGGCAATCCATCACTACAGATCGGTGGGTCCTGGAGGTAGTGGGTCAGAGCCTTGCACTCAGTTTCAAAGTCAGACCAAGACTGAGGGCAAGAGTTTTTCTACCTTCTCACCCCAGAGACATTGTTACTGGAAAAGGAGGTGCTAAACCTGCCTCACTAGGAGCAGTGGAGCCAGTTCCTCCTCACAGAAAGGAAAGGGCCTTTACTCAAGATACTTCCTTACAACCAAGAAAACAGGAGAGTGGTGACCCATATTGATCTCAGGTACCTAAACAGACATTTACTGAAACCAAAGTTAAAAATGGTCACATTAAAGACAGTTCTGCCAACTTTAAGACAAGGGATTGGTTGGCATCTCTGGAGCTAAAGGATGCTTATTTTCATATCCTCATAAGGCACTCTCACAGGAAGTTCACGAGGTTCAGGCTTCCATCAGGCCACTACCAGTTCAGAGCTATGCCTTTCGGCCGTACCTCTGCCCCAAGGGTGTTCACAAAATGCCTGGCAGCAGTCGTGGCACATTTACGCAGGCAGGGGCAATGGTCTTCCCATACCTGGATGATTGGCTCTTACTGGGACAGTCTCCCCAACAGGTCAAGTGGTCCCTGGCATTGGCACAGGACCTGTTACAGTCCTTAGGTTTCCTGATATACCAGCAAATTTCAGTACTGCAACCAGTGCAGCTCCTGGAATTTATTGGAGCCAAGATGGATTCAGTCAGAGGAGGAGCCTTCCTTCCTCAACTGAGGGCAGACACTCTCAGCCAACTGGCAGGTTCTTTCAAACCTCACAGCCTCAGGCCAGCCAGGCATTTTCTCCAGTTTCTGGGCCACATGGCAGCTTCAACTGGAGCAAGATTTCAGATGAGGGATATTCAATATCTTCTCAATCATTACTGGCACCAAAAAAAGGACAAATTGGCAAAGTTGATCCCAGTCACTCAAACATTTCTGCAGGTGCTCCAGTGGTGGCAGGACTTGGGAAACCTCAGGCAAGGGGTCCCATTCCTACAAGAGCAACCATCTCTGGTGCTCACTCCAGATGCATCCCATCTGGATGGGAAGCACATCTAGAGGAGCATGCTGTTCACAATACATGGCTACAGCAGGAGTCATTGCTGCACATCAACCTGTTGGAGCTCAGAGCAGTATTCCTGGCACTTCAGGCATTCATCAATATGGTGCAGGGCAAAGTGGTCTAGGTCAGGACAGACAACATGACCACAATGTATTATATCAACAAACAAGGAGGCACAAGGTCCACACCCCTGTGTACAGAAGCCATGAGAGTATGGGCCCTGGCCTATTCCCTAAACATAGTACTGTCAGCAATCCAACTTCCAGGGAAGGACAATGTACTGGCAGACTCACCAAGCAGACTAAACCAAAACCATCATGAGTGGTCCATCAACAAGCAAGTACTGCAGTTGGTGTTCAGAAGGTGGGGCACTCCAGAGGTTGACCTCTTTGCTTCCCCAGACAATTACCTGCTCCCTCTGTACTGCTGCAGACCCCCGCTAAGGGGCACAGTACCGATGGATGCACTGATCTTGGATTGGACAGGGAAGTTCTTGTATGCCTTCCCTCCCTTCCCATTGTTACTGAGAATCCTGAACAAGCTCAGGGTAAGACCAGCCACAATGGTCCTCACTGCCCCAGATTGGGCCAGGCAACCATGGCATTCTCTAGTCCTGTCCCTATCAGTAGCCAAGCCAATCAGCCTTCCCATGAGGCACAATCTTCTCACCTCCTCCCAGGGCAGGATCCTTTATCCCAACCTTTGGTCCCTCAGACTCAATGCCTGGTTCTTGAGGACCTACAGTATGCAACTCTGAAACTCTCAGAGGGGGTAATGGAGGCCCTTAGGGTATCCAGAAAGCCTGCTAGCAGAAAGATTTATACTTCTAAGTAGAGAAGATTCTTTTTCTGTTGCAAGGACAAAAATTTGGATCATACTCAGTCTGGTTTATCAGTAGTTCTTGACTCTCTTACCCATCTTCATTCCCTAGGTCTTAAGACCTCTACTTTAAAGGTTCATTTGGCTGCAGTATCTGCTTACCTGTCAGCAAGTAAACCTTCCTTTTTGGTCTCGAATGCAGATTTTCAAAAGTTCTTTAAAGGATTACTGCATTTGCACCCTCCTCATAGGGCCCCTACCCCAGTGTGGGATCTAAACATTTGCATAGCACAGCTTATGCAGCCTCCATTTGCACCCACGTCTTCGGCTGACCTTAAGTATGTAACTTGTAAAGCTATGTTTCTAGTGGCTATTACTTCTGCTAGAAGGATTAGTGAGATTCAGGCCTTGTCCATGGAGCCCACTACGTGGCCTTCCACAGGGATAAGGTGGTACTAGGTGAATAAATACATTTCTTCCTAAGGTGGTATCTGATTTTCACATTAACCTGTCCATCACATTGCCAGTTTTCTTTACTAATCACTCCTCTTCAGGTAAGCATAGGTTACATAGCCTGGATGTTAAGAGGGCTATTAGCTACTATCTAGATTATACAAAAGGTCAAAGAGGGATAGAACCCAACTCCTTCTGACCTATGGAGAGGTTGGCAAGGGTAAACTCTGCCACAAAGAGATCCATAGCAAAATGGATCATCTCATGTATATGATTCTGTTATAACAGGGGTAGGCAGTCTCCACAAGGGCTTAGAGCCCATTCTACTAGGGGACTGCTGCATCTATAGCAGCTTCCAGAGATATTCCTTTGTTGGAAATCTATAAAGCAGCTACTTGAAAACAGTCCATACATTTACTAGCATTATTGCCTGGATACCCAGGCCAGAAGTGATGCTAGGTTTTGGCATTAGCAGTGCTGCAGAGTCTGTTTCAAAATACATCCTCTGCCTGCCTCAAAGGTACTGCATGGGTAGTCTGCATACAGTAAGATTTCCTGAGGTTTGAAGAAAACATTACTTACCATAGTAATCTTGTTTCTTCTAGGGAATCTTACTGTATTCTGAGCTCCCAGCCTTCCTCCCTGCTAGGACCTTCAGGTCTCTGATCACTCCTATGCTACTGATGTTGGAAACCTGTGGGTACTCTATTATTTATTGGGCATCTGTCGACTTGAGTCTTAGAGATGCCCCTGTTGTTCAAGTTTATTCCCCTAATAGGGGTATTTAGAGGTAGTAAATTTAGTTTGGTTAGTTAGTGTTAGCTTCTGCATGCTTCATAAGAATCTGATGATTGCAGGAAGTGCAACCAGGGACAGTGATTTGAAAACCAAGCTTGAGCCTAACATTCCACTATTAGCATAGGTTCTATTAACCATTTTGGCTCTGGGGGAGTCCTATGTTGAGACCATACTGCACTTATCAGAATACAGTAAGATTCCCCTAGAAGAAACAACATTACTATGGTAAGTAATGTTTTCTTTATGTACATAGTTACTGTGTCATCACTCATTTATGTACACAGTTGCTATGTCATCAGCCAATTTAGAATGTTCGGCCTCAGTAGCAGTACTAATCATTTTCAAATGTGAATAACTTTAAAATGAAAAACGATAGAATGGTACTGTGAGCACAAAAGTTGTCCAGCACAAAATTATCTACAAAATGAGTGGTGTTTCATTTATATATACCTTTTAGTTTTTTTACAATTAGCAAAGCACAGCAGAAAATAATTGTTTTTGCACTTTTTCGACAAACAAGTACAAATAACTTTAAAATGAAAATTGATAGCATTGTACTTTGAACACAAAAGTAGCTCAGCACAAAAACATTTACAAAATGAAAGGTGTTTTATTTACAGATGCCTTTTAGATGTTTTATAATAAGTAAAAATGGCAGAAAATTCTATTTGTATTCACTTTTGATGAACAAATTTCCCCAGAAAATGCAAAACCAAAAGAATAGTGCATCAGACTTTTCATTGTGTACTGTCCATAATGTAAAGTTGAGGCATTCATTACACCTTCTTAGCAACCACTATGCTGCATGGAGTTACCCTGGGAAAAAACACAAATAGTCCATGTACATTAACATTAAAAATTATGTAAACAATTTAAAACAAAACTCCCTACATGATCCTGAAGGATCTCTACTGCATAAATGAAATATGTCACAGGGACCTGTGGAATGCATGATTTATTTTCACTGAGCTGTTTGACCTTGGGCACATCACTCATGGCTTACAACACTCATGAGGTTACCCAAGGTCATACAGATCTTGTTAAAATAAATCATGTATTCCACAGATCCCTGTTATGTAATATATATATATATATATATATATATATATATATATTTATATATATAGATCTGTGTGTGTATGGAGGCAATACATAACGGCTTGCAGTGGAATAATAAATTTATCTTCACCAGTGAGTGGTGAGACATATAACTTATGAGTGGCAAAGTCACAGTTGGTTGTAATGGTCCTACCACTCATGTGTGAAGATAAATGTGTTGTTTTCTGAAACCCATTACTGTATATATTTTATTTCTTTCCATTGTAAAGTCTCTGTCTAGCTCATTGTTCTCTGTGTTCTGTTTCCAGATTCCAAGGGATAAAATATGTTCAAATTGAAATAAATTGTGTTCTAACTGAAAATAAATATGTATCCAAAATAACATGATTTATTTACACAATTTACTCTCCTGTGTGTGTATGTGTGTGTATAGATGTATATTTTTCCAAAAAATGTTTTTAAAGATTGCTGACCTTCTACAAACAGTAGATGCTATATTGCTGTACTGACAGACTGAAGACAGCATTTACTCTTGCAGAACGAAAGCCATTTTTGCTAAAATGGAGCTTAGTTAAGCAGCTCCATTTATCTGGGCAAGAGGCAAATGAGTGGCTGTCCCTACAGATTATACAAGTTCCTCTCCTTTTTTGACCAGAGAAGGGAACAGGTACTGTAGCATCAAGATATCATTCACTCAGGAACTGTAGTTATTATAGCACCACCACATAACCATATAGTAAGTTATTGCACTTATGTATAAAAGCCTCCAAGTATTATAAATACATTTATACTGTGATGTGAAATAATTTGGCTCTCTTAGTGGTTAACACTGTTCATGCAGGCATAGAATGTCATAACATATCTCACCAGTTACATTCCTATATCTATAAAACACTTAATGGGAAGCAATACAGTGAGATGAGAGATCTGACTAATTTGGAGGAATTTAACATATGTTTAAGATCATGTGATTGCTTGTAAACAGTCACATGGTTTTCTATATATGTGCTACCTCATATGCCTGCTCAATGTTTATCCTCATTTCATGGTTTTACTCAATAAAAATGACTGCTGCTACTACTACGGCTTCATCATTTAACTTTGACCTCTGAATTTTAATATTTCAGTATGTTGTTAGGGCTGTAGCTTTAAAACATTCTGATTATGTCAGTTCTGTAGTGTGATGATGACATGATGTAAAATGATGGCATTTCAGCAATAATATAATTTCAGAACCATTGTATTATATGTTTCCTCATGACTTTGCATCATGGAATAATTATTTCACAGTATAATACAGTACAGTATGTGCATATTGTTGTTACAGAAAGATTCATGTGAGGCAATTCTTCTAAATGCACTATTTGTGGAGTGCAACCCACTGCTTGCCATTGAACCATATGTCCAGGCCTGCATGCAGGATATGTGCCGCTGTAAGGGGACTTCCAATTCATTTTGCTTCTGCAACACAATAGCTGAGTATTCCAGGCAATGTGCTCATGCTGGAGGACATCCTCAGGATTGGAGATCCTCAACGTTTTGCTGTAAGTATCAAAATTCCTAACCGCATTAAGTAATTAATTTTTTTTATTTTTAGTTGCTCAAAGAAGTATGATTCAGGACTGTACAAAAAGTGTATTAACTCACCATATAACTGCACACTAATTTTATTTACAGTTTTCAGTTATTATTCGTGTGATGATTGGTCCAAAGGAATGCATATGCTATACATGAATTTAAAATGTTATCTTTTGTATTTAAGTTACGCATGTATATAGAGATAAATATTAAGATAGACAGACAGACTGACTGACTGATGGACAGATGGACATGTGGACAGACAGATAGAGGTATATTGCAAATAAATGAATTATGAATTAACATAAAAAAATAATCACAGAACTATTTTTATTAGAACTTAGTTCATGCATTTTGATGTCAATGTTGTCAGGAGTTCATCTTGGTTAAAAATCCCATTTTAGCAGGATCAGAACCCTACAACAGTTTAAACTCTTATGAACTCATTACTGCAGAAGCATCCCACTAGTGAGATGGGAAGACAGTGCAGGACCACAGAAGATTACTACAGTATGATTGGTAGCCTGTGAAGTGGGCGACTGAATATTGATGACTGGTCATAAGGGCTACTGCACAATTGCACCCACAATGTGGGTGACCTTGGATTCCACCTCTTTCCCCGAATTGTGCCTCGCCTGGAGGGGGGGTGCGGGGGCAAAGCCCCCCGCATGAAACAACATACTGTTTTTCAGTCGCCCTGGTGGTTGTGTGCCCTTATGACCAGTCGCTGTGATTCAGTCACCCATATCACATAGAACCGTATGATTTATATACTCAGATTATCCCAGTAGGCATACAATCTGCATTATACCATCCACTACACTCTGCTTTCCAAACTCATAAAATAGTTTGGCCAGATCACCATTGTTGGACCTGGATAATCATTATTTGATCTGATATTTCTTAAAATTGAATTGATATAGTGCTAAGAGTTGTCCATACAGTTACTGTCCTACTTGGATGGTATCTATGTTGACTGATTTTTTTAAAATGAAGCAGAAAAGGCTATCCACTAACTAGTGGATACTAATTGTAACTATCTATCCAAAACAAGAAAAAGCAGGCAGAGTATATCCACCAGATAGTGGTACTGTCTATCCAAACCAAGCCAAACAAAGCAGATAAAGTATATCCACTAGAGAGTGGTACTGCTATCCAAACCAAGCTAAACAAAGCAGATAGAGTATATCCACTAGATAGTGCAATTACTCTGCCTGAATCCAAAGCAGACAGAGCACTGTAAATGACTCTCTAGGTAACAGAATGTTCTAAGAAAAACTTGAACCAGAAAAGCCCACAGGGAGTAAACATTGATGAGGTCCAGTCAGAGATATTTTTAGAGCAGATGGGGAAGTACATAATTTAACAGATGCTAGAGTGAGCAGACAGTCTGTATCAGCTTATTTCTATCTAACGGGATAATTCATCAGTCCTTTAATGAAGTAACCTGCTGTCTTTAATTATAGCTAAGCAATGTCCATACAACATGGAATATCATGAGTGTGGAGTCGCCTGTGCTGATACCTGTTCCAATTATGAGAGAGGCCAGCTCTGTGAAGACCACTGCACTGATGGCTGCTTCTGCCCCCAAGGTATGTCATCCATCAGTCTCCTTAAATGTAAAATATTTAGTCGTCCCGGAGCAAGATGAATAAGAACTGAAAGCTTTCCAGAGGAAACACTCTTTAGTTACAGTATAGACCAGGGCATGTCACGCACTACTGCACTGATCTGATAATGCTACTGCAGTTAAGGCTGTGGTCTGGCACCAGCAATCTATCAGGGATTTAGCATTAAAGGTAGGAAGAATGGGCATCTAGAGGAGGAACTGAATTGTCTTATGAATTGCAAATGTCTTTGTTTATGTGGGATATCCACTGTGCCATATCATTGAAATATTGAAACATAAACCATGATGGCAGGAAAAGACCGCAGTACCATCCAATCTGCCCATATTCCCTATAATCCCTGGAACCTTCCCTGGAACCAACTATTCCTCCAGGGTACTAACCCTTCCTGACCTATCCCCATTCTCCTCCCTGGTCTTGTTACCCCAGGTGACCACTATTCCCTTCATTCTAGCCCATGTCTGCTTGAATCCCTGACTGTGTTTGCACCCACCACCTTGGTGGACAGACTGTTCCAAGGTTCCACCACCCATTCCACAAAGTAGTACTTTCTCACATCCCTCTTGAGCCTTCCTCCTGTTAATTTCCACTCATGACCACATAATCTTGGGTTAGTATGCAGGGTAAATAATTTCCCACAGTTTACCTTGTTAATTCCTTTAAAAAACCTGATGGTCTCTATCATATCTCCCCTCTCCTTTCTGGTTTCCTGTGAATACATATGTAGTGCCTAGAGATTCTCCTTATAGGATCTACCCTGCTGGCCCTGAATAATTTTTGTTACTCTGTACTGCACTGTTCCCAAGCTGTCCTGTTCTTTCTGAGGTGAGGCTCAGAACTGGACATATACTTCAGGTTAGGCCTTACAGGGATCTGCATAGGGAAGTATTACCTCTTTCTACTGCTATCAATACCCTTCTCCATACATCCTAGCATCCTGTTGGCCTTGCTATAGGCCTTGTCCCACTGTCTCATTTGTTTAAGGGACTTACAGTACTGTTGATAATTCCTAGATCCTGTTTCTCTCGTGTAGTGCCAAGTCTCACCCCACCCATCCAATACTCCATCTTGGCATTCATTTTCTCTAGGTGCATTACCTTGCACTTTTTGACATTGTATTTTAACTGCCAGACCTTTGACCACCCCTTTAGTTTTCATAGGTCCCTCTGCATATCCCATATTCCCTGATCACTATCGACCCTTCCACCTAGTTTTGTGTCACCGTAGAAGAGACACAGCCTGCTCTGGATTCCCTTTCCAGTGTCACTACATGAACATGTTGAAGAGGACCAGACTGAGGACAGATCCCCATGGAACCCCACTCATAACCTCCCTTTCCTCTGACTAAACCCCACTGACCACCACACTTTGTTGCCTCCCTCTAGCCAACTACCCACCCAGTTCACTGTGGTTTTAGCCACACCCAGGTCTTTCATCTTTGAGCAACCTTTTGTGCAGTACTAAATCAAATGCCTTGCTGAAGTCAAAGTATAACAAATCCACAGTGTGGCCCTTGTCTACTTTCTTAGTCACCCAGTCAAAAAAAAAACACATCAGGTTAGTCTGACAGGATCTTTCTGCCATGAAAATGTGCTGTTAACTGTCCTGGAACCTGTTGATCTCTAGGTGGTCCATGAAATCCTCTTTGATTAGTGATTCTATCAGCTACCCCATGATGGAGGTCAGACTGACAGGCCTGTAGTTTCCTCGTTGCTCCCTATCCCCCCCTTATGATATTTTGTAAGCCTTAAGGGTGGGAGGAGTGTAGTGAAGTATATAGCATTTAGCTGGTTTTGTATATGGCAGCATTAATTTGAGATATTTAATTCCACAATATAATAATAATAATAATAATAAAATGTATTTGTATGGCTCCTTATCTGAAGCCAAGGTGCCTCACATTTTAAAACAACAATGACAATATAAAATATAACACACTTCAATAAAATCATAAGAATATCCATAGACTAAAACAGGAGACTCAGTTGGTAAAAGCTTGATGCCATAAATATGTTTCTAATGATTGCTTAAATCCCTCCTCAGCTGCACACTCCTGAATCCAACGGGGTAGAGAATTCCAAAGGGCATGGGCTACAAACTCAAAAGCTCTCACCCCCGAAGATTTTAAACATATCCTTGGAATCACTAGTAACCCATCGCTGGCTGAGCAGAGTGATCGTCCGGGGCAGTAGGGAACCAGGAGCTCTTTCAGGCAGTCCGGGTCCAGTCAGTATAGGGCTTTAAAAGTCAGCAGACCAACTTTATAGGTGATCCACCACTGTACTAGCAGCCAGTGCAGTTCGCACAGCACCAGCGAAATATGACAGGATCGTGAAGATCCTGCCAGAAGCCAGGCCGCTGCATTCTGCACCAGCTACAAGTAGCAGATTTTAACTCCAGGAAGCCCTAGGTAGAGGGAGTTGCAATAATCTAAGCATCAGGAGACAAAGGCATGGATCAGTGTAGGAAGGTCATCGGATGGAATCAGATGCCTAATCCTGGTGATATTCCTAAGATGGTAAAGGAGGTTTTAATGATAGCGACACCTGCAAATGCAGGGTCAGTCCTAAATCGCAAAATTACTCCCAGGTTACGCACCTGTTCAGAGGTCATGAGTGAAACGCCACTGAGAAAAATTTTGAGGGTGAACCTTCATCTAACCCCTATCTGGTGACCCGGATCCACAACAAACACCTCAGTTTTATCCGAGTTCAACTTTTAGCCAACTGAATCCATCCAAGCCGGGATTTCTTTCAGACAGTTATTAAAGACTGAGACATTCTGGTTGGGTGCGAAAGAGTGGTAGAACTGGGTATCATCAGCATAGCAGTGAAACTTCAGCCCATACCTTCTTACAATGTCTCCAAGGGTCAGCATGTACACCACAAACAACATGGGTGAAAGAGCAGAGCCCTGAAGTACCCCACACGACAGAGAAGTAGGACCTGAAGAACAAACCCCAGACACCACTCTCAGTGTTCTACCCATGAGGAATGATGTAAACCACCTGAGGACTGTTCCCAACAGTCCATAGATGCACCTCAGATGGCCGAACAACACCTCATGGTCCACAGTGTCAAACGCTGAAGAGAGAGAGATCTAAAAGAACCAAGATGGGTCGGTTCTTCCAATCTCTAGCCATCAGGAGATCATTGAGCAGCTGAACCAGTGCTGTCTTGGTGCTGTGTCTCTTATGAAAACCAGATTTGAGCAGTTCATAGATGTCATGGATGGTTAAGTGGTCTTCCAGTTGTGCTGCCACTACTTTCTAAATTACCTTCCCTTTAAAAAGAAGGTTAGAGATAGGTCTGTAGTTTGCATGGCAGTCTGGGTCCAGGGAAGCTTTCTTCAAAAGAGGTGTCACCACCGCCTCTTTCAGAAAGCTAGGAAACTCTCCAGACTCCAGGGAGCACCAGCCTAGGACTGGACCGATAACATCAAAACATCCTAAAATTAGGGAAGTTGGTCCAGGATCCAAACTACAGCATGTAAGGTGCACACACTGGATAATCCTCATGACATCTATGAACTCTGGATGGCTAAAGGTACTCCAAGAAAGTTGAGGTGTAGTGACCTCGCACTGATCAATAGCAACACCCAGAGAGTGTGACGGCTGGAGTCCCGCCCCGATGTCGGCCACCTTACTAGCAAAGAATCGAATGATTTCATCACACTCTAATTGCAAAAAAGCTTTCCATACCTGTAGACAGGCTGAGTTGCACAGTCTGTCCACAGTATGAAAAAGCTGAACTGGTCGATTCTGAGCAGCTGAAATCTCCAAGGACAGGAACTCTGCCTTCTTACGGGAGATTGCAGTTTGATAGACTTGATAGTGGTCCATCAATCTAAGGTGGTCGTTATCAAGGGTGGACTTCCACCAGCAACGCTCTAACCTTTGGCCTAATCTCTGCATCTCCCTCAAAGTCCCGTCAAACTAGGGAGATCGAGGGTGACGGGAGAGAGGGCGAAGACGGACAGGGGCAATAGAATCCATTGCCATTGAGACAGTCAAATTATAGGCCGTCACGAGGGTCTCTGGATGATTGCTTAGGAACAAGTGGGACAATAGATCAAGCACTGCCATTAGGCTCTGAGAACTTATAATCATAAGGCGTGTTTAGCCATCTCTGTAGGGGTAGGCCTACCAAGGGGGGTATGAAAATTAAATCCCACGGTGCAATGATCGGACCACCTGACTGGTTCCACCTGCAAGTCAGATGTCTCAATCCCTAGGAGGAAGACTAAGTTAAGGGAATGACTATGTTTGTGAGTAGCAGTGGTAACCACCTGCGTCAGGCCCAGAGATGACATCAACTGGAGGAAGTGCTGACCAAATTGCGAGAGTTCGTCAACAACCCAGGCATTAAAGTCACCCAGAACCATCAGTCTGAATGACTCAAATGCCATGTCGATGACAAAATTCACCTCTTTCTGAAGGAATAGTTTCTCGTCACCTGGTGGACGATAGACGAGGACGATCCGACAACCTACACCTGCTACAATGGCACATTCGAATGACTCAGTCTCCTCAACCAGTACACTCGTGAGGTTAAGTTTGGTCTTCAAACAGACTGCAACCCCCTCTCCCCACGGTCCAGTCTCGGGCAGTGTATCACCGAGTACCCAGCTGTAATTAAAGCCTCCAAAATGGGGCCAGAATTCTCATCCAGCCAGGTCTCGGTGATGCAAGCCAGGTCTACCATTTCAACAAGATCAGCAATAACTGTAGTCTTGTTTTTGACTGACCTGGCATTGCATAACACTCTGAGTTGGACGAACCCTCAGCATTTCCCAACCACCTGCTGACCAGACTCAGTCGTGCACTTGGGTATGGAAACCAGGCATGGTGGACCATATTCTGAGTTTTATTTAACCCCAGGGCATCTCTTGTCTCCTACCACTCCAATAGGATGACCCACTCATTCACCCTTCGCTGTTCGTCACCCTCCAGCAACTCCATCTCTTACGTGCAATACCAAGTGCTCTACAGTGCTGGTAGACAATGAACTCGAGAGGAGGAGGAGTGAAGAAGGGGCAGAGGACACGAAGGGCAGAGGGTGAGTAGCACACAACTGTGGGGGTAGACGTCCTACACATTCCATTCAATCCCAATCAGACAGTTTGAGTCTAGAGTTACAATTAATTACTACTACGGTTCCCCAAAATAAATAAATACATCTGATTCAACAGCCTTTTAGGAAAGATAACCAGCATTCTGAAAATCAAATCAATAAAACCAAATGAAAATTAAGAAGCCCAGGAAAGCTCTCACCTCCCCGGAGCAAAAATGCCAGTACTTCTTAATCCCCGGTTCTGCTCTCACCAGAACCTGAGAAATGAATAAAAAAATAAAAGAAAGATAGATACGACAAATTATAAGAAATTAATCCATAATAAGTCCAAGAACTGTCAAAGCAAATGTCCGGCAGTATATTTCTTAATCCCTGGTTCTGCTCTCACCGAACCTAAGCAGAATATAACTCAAATACTAATAAGATGTATAAAGCTGTGAGAAATTAATCCATGACCACTTAGGCAAATCCAAAGTCTGTTGCAGCAGATCTCCAGCAATTTATCAACCAGCACAATAATTAAACTCCACAGTCAAACTGTATCCAAAGCCATGCTGATTTTTCTCATCTAGCAGTCTTGGCAAGCTGGTAGCCTGGTAATATAGGGATCCCTATTATAGCAGCAAGCTAGAAGTGTGTAAAACAGGGACCTAGAGGGGCTTCCTCCAGATGAAACCACTTAAACCCTGGTAGCCAGCCTCCCATGGTGCACAACTACAACCCCAGAGGGGCAAGCCTCATGGCACGACCCGCAGGAGGCTTGAGATCCCAGCCCACCCTCAGGCTCCCCTCAGAGTCACTGAACAACTCCTCTTGGTTGTAAGAGACCGTTTTACCACCTAGCCCCAAGGACATTATAGGAGCCCCCTCCCCAACAAAAATATGAGAACTGAGGACTAGGGAGCCTCAGTGAAGAAATGGGTTTCACTGATTTTCTGATTTGGCTAGATAGTGCTTATACAATAAAAACTAAGTTAATAGAATGGCTTTAAAAATTTGCAAACCAGATTGGCTTAGATTGATCACATGACCTTGCATCTGTTTTGCATCAATGCACGGTCATTTTTTGGATCTCCTTTTTAGAGCCCAAAAGCCTGTTTATTAAACAACAGTTAGCCATTTTACATATGCAATAGCATGCTCCAGGCTGCTCATGATGGAGGTAGTCAATCCCCAGTGAAATGTAGTCATGCTAAACTAAAATATTATTTGGTGCAAACAACCAATGCCTCACCATCCAAGAGCCATGCACTTAATTAGAATGACAGCATGTCCTGACATGAGTTATTGCTTCTGTGCAATCTTACTGTTTTACAATTAGTTTTTGCTGGTACTGGGTCAATTCTGGGCATGCAAGACAGTGTGGTATTAGTCATGCTGTATAGTGAGTGTGAGGTTTTACAGTGACAGGGGTAGAACAGTGGTAGGGGAATACCGCTACCCCATCACTGCATACTGAAAGGAAGAGTGTACAAGTTGCTGTGTGCTGGGTGCCTGGTTGAGCCACTCCTATGGAGGAGTGGCTAGGGCACCAGCACATGGTGCAATCGGGAGACCTGGAACCTTGGTTTGGTTTCCCCCAGGACTCCACTGCTATAACTTTTTGCAGTATTTTTTTTTGTAAAAAACAAACATACTTCCCCCTCTTGAGTTTCTCCCCATCCTTGAGGTCCCCCCTGAGTTAGTTATTTAAAGTTCTGCAGGGTGTTGGGGGGGGAATCCCCCTGCAAATAAACATAAAGACCCATTGTTTCCAATGGGCGCAGTACAAGAAACAGGTTAGTATTTTGGTCGACTCTGTTTTTGTTAGGCTGTCTTTTGCTGCAACATTTTTAGCCACTCTGTTTTGCCATGTAGTAGAATGACCCCATGCTGTCTTTACTGACTTATTCACTGCAAGGGAACACCACAACATTTGTTCATTAAAGATTTATGCTTAGCATAGCTTGGGCATTGTAACCATGTGCACAATGTGTATTGTTTATGCTATACAAATGAAAACTGCTACTGCTTGTTATATAAAATATCATAATGTTTTGGCTACTGTACTCTGTTTCAGGAACCGTTTTTGATGACATCAAGAAGAGTGGATGTGTGGCCATTCAAGACTGTTCGTGTGTTTATGATGGCAAAGCCTACGCTCTGGGTGAATCCTACTCCAGCAGCTGCCGCACATGGTAACTGCAATAGTTTCATGTATTACTGTTTTTCTATACAGTTTTGAGGATTTTGCCCAAGGAAAGTTCAAATAGGACAGCATTTTGTACTACAATAATTTTTGTCAGTCATCTTAAAGAAGAATATTTATGAACACCAGCCATTACTGTTTGAAAACCCATGAAAAACTCTTTTAACTGAGGTATTATGCTTACCTGCAGGTGGCAGCAGTATAAAGCTATTAACAACCTAAGTCAACCTTATAGTGATACTACACTGGCACCATTTTTAGAGCCTTGTAATGTAATGGGGGGGGGGCTCTGCCTGCAACATGGTATAGGGCAAACTTAGTCACTAATATTTATGGACTAAAGACAGCTACAGGTAGGCTTGGTACATAATTAAAAGAAGTTTTAAGTTGATTTTCAGACTTTGATGGCCAATGATCATAAATGTTCTGCATCTGAATCATAATCCTCATTCACATCTCCTGTTCATTGTAGAATTTGGAGATTTTGATTAGACGTGAGACAACAATGGCTCAAACTTGCCTGAACCTGTATGAGGAACTTTGGACAATAAACAAGCCAAACTGAAATTAGAATTGAATTTTGCACACCCAAAGACAACCCCAAATCTTGTTTTCATATATTAATAGCAAAAGGGCATCACCAGAATAATAAGACCATTACTGGAAAATGGAAACACCATTAAAACAGATCTGGCAACAGCAAACCATTTCAACAAATTCTTCTGTTCTGCCTTTAATGTAACAGATTCGGGTCCTACAGTACTTAAAAATTATTCTCCTACACCCTGTTTTGACCCTTTTTATATCTTGAATATACTGTCTTCTCTAAAAGAAATCCCAAAGTCCTGGTCTGAATAATATTCATCCGAGATTCTTGCTAAAAACTTCAAAATCACTGGTAATACTGCTCACATTAATTTTCAACAAATTATTAGTAGAGAATGTGATTCCTAATGACTGGCGTAGTGCTATTGTAACTCCAATGTACAAAAAAGGAAATAAATTTACTGTCCAGAACTACTGGCCAATTAGCTCGATGTCCATTATTGGGAAAGTCATGGACCGGTTAGTTAAAATCCTGTTAGAGAAAGAAATACAGCAGCTGGGTATCCAGGATATATCACAATGTGGTTTCAAGCCTGGGCATTCATGTAAGACACATCCCCTTTCATTTTATAATAATATAAGTAGACATCTAGATAACAATATTCCTCTGATATTATTTTACTTGATTACAGTAAGGCCTTTGATAGGGTATCTTACTTCTGTTAATCAACTAACTTCAAATACTTGGTTTTCCATATTTAGTTAACTGACTTCACGGTGGTTGCACAATAGAACCCAGTCAGTAAGAATTAACGGTGTCCTGTCTGACATAGGTCGAGTTACTAGTGGAGTACCTCAGGGCTCGATACTGGGGCCTACACTTTTTGGTATTTTTGTTAACAATATGGATCTTAAGTCAAAAATTACATCTCCACATTTGCAGATGACACAAAATTGGGAGGTAGGGTTAACACAACATTAAACATAAAGTCACTAGAAAATTATCTCAAACACATAGAATAATGGGCACAGACTAACTCCATGTCCTTCAATACTGACAAATGTATGGTTCTCCACTTTGGAAACAAAAACCTACTAAAAAATTACAATCTGAATAACACTACGCTTAAATCATCAACTAGTGAAAGAGATTTAGGTATCCTCATAAATAATAAATTATCCTCTAATAATCACTGCAACAAGGTGACAAGAACAGCTAACATCATACTTAAACAGGTTAACAAGACATTTATTAGCAAATCTGAACACTGTCTAGTGCCACTGTACAGGGCCTATATTCAACCACACTTAGACTTTGGATCTCCGTTCTGGTGTTCATATCTGAAAGGCAATATAAATCATTTAGAGCAAGTACAAAGACGGCTTACCAAAATAATTCCTAGACTTAAAACGAAAAACTATGACATACGACTTAAAGAAACAGGACTGTATCTCCACAGTTTAAGAAGACAAAGGGGTGATGTTCTTCTCACTTACAAATTATTAAAATCTCCTGAACTAATGAAACAATGTGGGCTGTCACTAGCCAATAAACATACAGTAGGCAGATTGCATAATCAGCAACTCCTAGTAGAGTGGGCAAATACCAACAAACGTGACAATTTTTTTCTGCATAAGAGTATCCAAATATTGGAATTTATTACCACAGGAATTGATAAACATCACAGACTTCAATACCTTTATAATAAAACTTGACATATGGACTAACTCGTCACATTCCGATAAATGATCGACTATTACAGGGGACAATCATGATGGGCCTTGAGCCTTCTCTTGTCATACTATAATCCAGTAAATCCAGTAAATATATTTCAGTAGACACTATTGAGAATGAATTGATATAAAGAGATGTCTCTTCACAACAGGAAATCAGAGTACAGATTTGGGCATGGGGCTCAAAGGTAAGGATGAGAAAGAATCAATGCAATAAGAAATGTTAAAACATTCCCATTCTCTGGTGGGATAAGTATTAAAATTATCAAAGAGAAAATAGAAGTCAGTTCGAAGGATTCTGTTTCTTTTATTCCTTTAACAAAAACCCCCTACGTTTAGCCTATTAAGCTTGTCACAGGCTTTATAAATAAAAATATATATAATTAATTCTCCATTATTTCCCATTTTCTTTAATACCATAAATATCAACTTATAAAAATATTCTATTTACTGCAGGCCGTCATCCATTAATTATTTACATCAAACTTGATACTCTTTTTCTAATATATAAAAATTTTTTTAACAGAATTAATTTTCAGTTTTGCCAAATCAATTTTGTTAAAAAAAATTTTTATATATTAGAAAGAAGAGTATCAAGTTTGGTGTGAAACAATTTAAGTGGATGACGTGCCTTGGCAGTAGGTAGAATATTTTTATAAGTTGATATTTATGGTATTAAAGAAAATGGGAAATAATGGAGAATTAATTATATATATTTTTTATTTATAGAAGCCCCATGAACAAGCTAACAGATAGCGAAACGTAGGGGCCTGTTTTTTGGTTAAAGGAATAAAAAGAAACAGAATCCTTCGAACTGACTCCATTTTTCTTCTTTGATAATTTTGATGTACACCTTCTGGAGTCTGAAGTACAGAGTTGGAAGAAGTGGAATCATTACCCAGATATCTTATTACTGTTTCTGGAATAAGTATTAAAGCCAGAACCCACTGCTAAAGCACATAAGATATTATCTAGTAGAGCTCACTATTTCTTAACTTAATCTTTCTGACAGCCATTTTGTATCAGGGTGTAAGAGCAGTTTCTCTCTGTCTCTCATTCTCTCTCTCTCTATCTCTCTCTTTCTGAGGTGGCCATTTTGTACCAAGGTTCAGCAATAGAATGTTCAAGTTTCTAAAAATGCTACCATATTAGAAAAAATGGGTTATAAGATACTTTAGAAGGTGGCAGAGGAGGAGATTTAAGTTCCCTGATTTTCCAAGTTACTCAGTAATTAAGGCTGTTCCAATATCCTGAATGTTTACAGACCCAGTTTATTTATATCTTCAATGTTTAATGATTTTTTTCACATGCAATTGTACCGGAGGTCAGTGGTCATGCATTGATCTTCCTTGCCCTGGCACTTGTGCTGTAGAAGGTGGCTCCCATGTTAGCACATTTGATGAAAAGCGTTATTCCTTCCACGGCAACTGCTTTTATGTCTTCTCCAAGGTGTGTATATTACATGACACATATTATCTGCAATGCACCTTGTGTGTATATTACATGACACTTATTATCTGCAGTGCACCTATAAATGGGAATGATGTAGTACACTGAAAAGCCATTCCCCCATCCCTAAAGTGTCATTAAGACTGAGAAGGTCTCCAACCTGCAGTACATTAGGCATAAAAGCCTTGCTGTAAAAAGCAAGAGGATGTCAAAGTCATTTCTGCAATGAAACACTCAAAACAAATTGTGCTGAAAAGATTATCTGGGTTTATGTTTAGTTTGCTTACAGAATGAAACTGCTGCCTTGTAAAACTGATGTCCTAGTTCTTTTGTATTTGAAAACACATATTTTGGTACTGCATTTTTAAGTCTTGTCCCAGCACCCAAGCTCAATATAGACTGCACCCACATGATTAGAAGACCTCCATCTCTCCAGCCAAATACTACTGAAGTAACATGATCAGATGGTTGTCAAGACAACCACTGGAAGCCAAAGCTAATCTCAGCCCTTTGGGCCACTTCTGGCCCACCTGTAGTGCCTGCATCTCTGTCCCCAAAATCTGGCCTGGTAGTCTAGTGGGTCCCGAACACATTCCACTTGCAAAGTCCATCTCTGCTAGTCCTGTGGCATAGTTGAAAGAGGTACTGTACAGCTGCTTGCACATGGAAGAAGGAGTGCACAAGATGGACCCAAAGTCATTTTCTTCATCAATGCAATAAAATGTATTCATACAGTATATTCAGAAGGACACATTTTCTAGTGAGTTCCCTACCATTTTCCATAGAATTACCTAATCTTTTCTAAAGGGTCATGCATATGAAGTAGGCATAACTCACTGACATGGGGATTCATCACATTTTTAGTCCTGCAGAAGTGGGCTGGAAAACTAATGTTGGGAGGATTATCCAAGGCTTGAATCTGTTTTCCAAACACAATTGTTCACTTCTGTCAGGAAAGTTAGACCACAAAATGGTGGTCTAACTTTATGGTGCAACTACCATATCTGCATCTAGATAATGGACACAAGTACTACAGTTGTGGCTAAAACTACCATAAAGTGTGTAAAGTACTATAAATGCATCAGGATGTATGAAAATACAACACATACAGTACATCATGATGCATTTGCATGGACACAGCATGCATCCAAAATATGGAAGCAAGTGCTGCAGCCAGTGTTTGAAAATCGCAAGTGTTATGTTCAAGATTTAGCCAGCACTGCATATGCTGTAGTGAGCCATTTCAAGTCCATAGCTGTGTCAAAACCAACATGTCATGGTGCAAGATAAACTTTCATCACTGATACATATTTGTGATGCAAATGCAGACTGTGTCATAGTTGTGTTACTTTAGCATTACTATTCTGTAGGCACAGCAGATTGTGGCACAACCATCATCTGATGTAACACAACCTTCTGAAACAGTTGTACCTGCGATTTCCAATGCAAAAGTGATGGAACTGGCTTTTGCATCTGTCACAAATATTTGAAAATACAGCATGTATTTCAAGATCAGAATATTACTAAGGTAGTAAATACAGTGAAGACACCAGTGACACTCCTGCTTGTGATGACATGTCATGATATATTACAGTGATGCCATGAAATTGAGTTCAAGGAACGTCCTAATGTTTTTGCTGAGACACATCATGTGACATCTGGAAAAGAACCTGATGTATACATTTACTGTACCAAATTGCTAATGTCCATAGGTAGTTACAATGTTAATTACAGCATTGTGAGTGTTTTCTAGCAGCCCCATATTATTTATTACACATTCTTTTGTTGTTATCAGGACTGCAAGAACAACAAGTTCACAGTGCTGGCTGAGCTAGTTCAGTGTGGAGTTACAGACACAGAGACCTGTTTGAAATCAGTTTCATTATACCTGGCTGCAGGAGAGACTGTAAGAGATATACATTTCTTATTTAATATTCTTTGCAAAGCAGTTACAATGAATTTAGTGACATTCATCTACTTCTTTATGTCTTTGTTAGATTGCATTTGTTTAAATCAATTTTTGTACATTATCATGCATCTGTTTGACAATGTTCTTTGTATTATGTTGCCTCAGTATATTTGCTTAACTAGACTCTGGTTGCTAATGTAAATGGACACTTCTTATCCATAGACCTACAGTACATTCAAAGCAATACAATGAAGTTACATTATCATAAAAAAGCAATTATAAGTTATAAACTCTAATGCATTTTTTTCTTGCCCTCAAAGGCCATCTCCATTAAATCTTCGAAAGATGTCTTTGTAAACCAACTTTATACAAGTCTGCCATTCTCAGCAGGTATGGTTAGTCATACAGTAGTAATAGTTTTTCTATATTTGGTGCTCAATCTCACAGTCTGTTGGAATCTTACAATAACATAAAACAGCACAATATAAACAGAGTATTGTACCCATTATAAATACTATTTATTTACACCGTTATAAGAAACATAAATAGCACAGTGTTAGAAGATGCACCAATAGGGCACAAAGCTAATGAGAAGGGTGGTATTTCAACCCCTTTGAAATGCATCAACAGAGGGAGGCCTTCTATGATGCCGCAGTAGCTAATTCCACATTTAGGGCACTGTTATTGCAGATGCTTGCTCCCTCGATAACTTAATCTGATACTCAGAACCCTCAGTAGGTGGGATGTTTTCAGGCTCTTCTATTTACATAAGTCCATCATGAAGTGTAAAGCAAGTAATATTTGTGTTAATAGCTAGACATTATACCAACCAATAAGGCTGTGTGTTTATTTTCTTCCTCTTTCTTTCTTTCTTTCTTTCTTTCTTTCTTTCTTTCTTTCTTTCTTTCTTTCTTCCTTCCTTCCTTCCTTCCTTCCTTCCTTTGCTATTTTGTATTTTCACACCCTCTGCTCACTACCACCAAATTCTCTCATGAACCCCTAGGTGCTAAAACCTGTATTCCATATGCCCCTGCCTACCTCCATGCTGCCTTGGGTCATACCCTAGGGCAAGATAGAGGGGAGCTGTCCTCAGACTGCACTGAAGTCATAAGGCAGTCAGCTTCAGGGTTCAGGACCAGTTTTTGTCCAGTCCAATGGGTCTGTCATCATTCAGTAGTAGGGATATTTTCCTTCATTTCCACCCAATCCATCTGATACTGGCACTCTGGGACACTCACACTTTCCTCCCCATTGCCATCTTCCAATGCCTGAGGCTCATTCCTAAACTCATGTCACTGGCATTGCAAGTGCTAGCACTTTCATCTTTCACACAGTAGAGCACTTGCTTATTTTAGCAAGAAGGATGAGTGGCAAAATGACCCTTTTCACAACACTGCTAGTGAATAGCATGTTCTGGAGTAACTGGCCTGAATCAGAGTTGCTGTGCATGAACATTTTGTACCACCATGCTGTTGTGCCTCACTCAGCAAAGTCGCTCCACTTTTTCAGACAGTTGCAACGTACAGTAAATAAGATTTGCAGACAGGTTTGCACCTGCATCTGCCTACACTCTAAACTGTGAATCACAAAGAATTACAGAATGAAATAATGCTTTTCACATATCCATATCAGATGAAACTTTTTTGCATGTGTGTACTAAACATAAATCCCCCACCCACTTCCACCTTATCTTTTGGGCCCCTTTAAGGTCAGTTTACCAACTTAAGAGAAAACTTCAAAACCCTAATATTTAGTCACAGTTCAGCTAATGTGTTAGAAAAGGTTCTATATTAAATTTTTTCTTTTGGGCCTTCAGTGCTATTGTAGGTATACATACAAGTAAACTGGATCCTTATCCAGTAAAGTGTTTTTGTATTCTTTTGGTAACCAGGTAAGGCCCACTAAGCACAATGTTTCTTTTCAGAGGCATACTGATAGCACTAGGGAGGTCAGATGACTTATTCAGGGTCACACAGTATGCAAGTGGAGGTTGTGGGGATCAAATTCAGGTCTACTGGCTGTGCAAGCAAATTCACAATTCATTACTCTAACATCTAGGCTATACTGTCAATTGATCTACTCCTGCTGTTGATTAATTTGCAGAAATCACAATATCCTCTTTGGATCATCATAATCATTTTCACACCAAAAGACTGTGGTGTTACAGAAGCTTGTGAGTTCAACAAAGAAGGAGGGAACCACTTTGGTTCTCAAAAATAGTAGCAGAAAAGGTCAGAGCCAAAAGGCTGGCCTGGAAATATAAGGGAATGCAGCGGAATGAAGATAAGGAGGCATACCAAACTTCCCTAAGGGAAGGCAGTAAGACAAAGGCCCAAACCGAGGAAACACTAGCACAAACAGTAAAAGAAGGCGTGAAGACTTTCTATAGATACAATAGTGAAAGGAGAAAGTCCAGATGGGGTATTGCTAAGATCAAAGGAGATAAGGGTGTGTGTGAGGAGGAGGACCATGTAAAAGCATCTATCCTAAATAGATACTTCTACTCAGTATTTACTGAAGAGAAGGTAGGGCAGGGCCCACTGCTCAGCACCATGGACACGGGGGAGAGGAGCATCAGTCCCTTCACAAAAGAAAGGGTCCTACAAGAGCTCGATAAGCTCAGGGTGGACAAATCAATGGGACCTGATGGCATACATCCCAGGGTACTAAAGGAGCTAAGGGTGGAACTAGCAGAGCCATTATCAGAACTGTATAGTGAGTCTCTGAGCACAGGAGAGGTCCCAGAAGACTGGAGAAGGGCTCATGTGATCCCGCTCCACAAGAGTGGTAGCAGGGAGGAGGCAGGGAACTACAGACCAGTCAGTCTTACCTCAGTAGTGGGCAAGATTATGGAGGCACTCCTTAAGGAAAGGATAGTGCAACACCTGGAATCCATAGGAGCACAGGATCCAAGACAGCATGGGTTTACAAAAGGAAGGTCCTGTCAAACTAATCTCATAGATTTCTTTGACTGGGTAACCAGAGTGGTGGACCAAGGGTGAGCAGTTGAAGTTGCCTACCTTGACTTCAGCAAAGCTTTTGTTACTGTTCCACATAGAAGATTGATTAATAAGCTGGGTAGACTCTGGGTGGGTCAGAAGTTGGTCAACTGGCTGGCAAACTGGTTGATGGGCAGAAAACAGAGAGTGGTGGTATATGGTATACAGTCAGAAGAGATGCAAGTCACAAGTGGAGTACCTCAGCGATCAGTCTTGAGGCCAGTCCTCTTCAATATCTTCATCACTGACATTGCAGATGGGCTGGAGGGTAAGGTTTGTCTATTTTCAGATGACACCAAGATCTGTAACAGAGTAAATGGTCCATATGGGGTGGACAGAATGAAAGAGATCTGGATAAACTAGCAAAATGGTTGGAAGAGTGGCAATTGGGGTTTAATGCAAAGAAGTGCAAGATCATGCACATAGGGAAGAGAAACCCTGAAACCACCTATAGGCTGGAAGGGGAGTTGCTGGCAGTCACAAGGGAAGAAAGAGACTTGGGCATCATCATCACTGATGACTTGAAAACATCCAAGCAAAACACTAAAGCAGTAGGAAAGGCTAGGGGGGATGTTAGGGTGTATTAGTAGGGGTATCACAAGTTGGAAGAGGGAGGTAATAATTCCTCTTTACAAGATACTGGTTAGGCCACATCTGGAGTACTGTGTGCAGTACTGGAGGCCACACCTGCACAAGAACATTAACCAAACTGAGGCAGTCCAGAGAAGGGCAACCAAAATGATGCAGGGACTGCATCAGAAGACATAGGAGGACAGATTAATGGAGCTCACTATGTATACCCTAGAGCAAAGGAGGGAGAGAGAGGTGATATGATCGAAACATTCAAACACCTTACGGGCATTAACAAGGTGAAAGAGTCTAACATGTTTCAATATAAGAAAAATAGCAGGACAAGAGGACTCAGCTTGAGATTAGAGGGAGGCTGAGTAAGGGGTAATGTGAGGAAGTTCTTTTTCACAGAAAGGGTAGTGGATGCATGGAATGGCCTACCTTAGGAAGTGGTGGATATGAATACTGTGCAGGGCTTCAAACAGGTATGGGATAAGCATAAGGGAGCAATACAGATGAGTATGAATAGAAAGGCCATTGACAGAGCAAAGGCCGATGGCACATTTATAAGATAGAAAAAGAAATGGGCAGACTGGATGGGCCTTGTGGTCCTTATCTGCCATCAACTTCTATGTTTCTGTGTTTCTAAATATTAAAAAGCAGCTTACACCTTCAGGACAACCTTAACAAAACATAATATTTAGACACAGTTCAACTAATTTGTCATGTTATTTCTATATTTCTCCTCCACATTATTTACTACTGAGGTCATTTGCATTAAAACAAATTTTTAGTTCCTGAAGAGTTCAGCTATTCCTGTTGCTGTCTCCCTACCTGACATCATAGTGCACTGCTTGTGACATCACAGTTACTCCCATACTAATAGACTGTGATGTCTCAACAGATGATTATATCCTGAAGTAGTGAGTAAGCTATAGAGACAGACGAATATAAAGGAACTCTAAAGGATAAAGATCATGTATTCATGCAAATTTACTCCAATAAATAATGGAAAATAAATTTATAGAATAAATATGGAATGCAAGCTCGATTTATATCTAATTATTATGTTTTTAACGTTTTTTTGAGGCATCAGTGGCTCTTTAAACAACAGAAGCAGATGAACTGTAGTAGTATAGTGGGTCAAGGATCCAGGTTTCATGAACATGTTTCTTAAACTCTATTTCTGCACCAATGGTGATGACACAGACCTTCTTCTACCTTCATCAGTGCCATCACCTGCCTACTGTCAGAGCTTTCTCCTCTGGAGACTTCCAGGACACTCACAGTACCCACATCTCACTTGTGGTGTAACGCCTGTGGATTCTTTCCTCTCCCCAGGCAGGGTCCTACCATTTGGCTCCTTTGACAGCGAAGTCTCCTCATATCTGGTCACAGTGGAATAGGCATCATTGAGAGTTTTGGGTTCACCACAATATATCCAAGGCACACTGCCTCTAGGGTAGCTGGTCCATTCCACTGGGGTGTTAAACAGACGAGGCATACTGATGAGTCCTGGTGACTAAACACGGTCTATGTCTTCTGTTAGCACCCTTTGCAAACTGTGTGAGAGGCCTTTCGCACCATGCAATTCTGCTTAAAGTTGGACCAGCATAACATTCTGTGGTGATTTGCATATGCAGCCCATGATGCTTTGCATTGTGGGGGCATGTGTGATTTTGTATTTTCTTGAAACTTGGCTTCCCAGCCAAATGCCCTTTGGGGTAACCCTTGCCTCAGTGTTTGCGCACAGAGGTTCTTTGTCTTTTAAATAGTTTTTTATTTTAATGGGTTCACCACAATATATCCAAGGCACACTGCCTCTAGGGTAGCTGGTCCATTCCACTGGGGTGTTAAACAGATGAGGCATACTGATGAGTCCTGGTAGGATGAAACACGTGTCTATGTCTTCTGTTAGCACTCTTTGCAAACTGTATGAGAGGCCTTTCGGCACCATGCAATTCTGCTTAAAGTTGGACCAGCATAACATTCTGTGGTGATTTGCATATGCAGCCCATGATGCTTTGCATTGTGGGGGCATGTGTGATTTTGTATTATCATTGAGAGTAATATCTGGAGTCCTGAGGAGAGGTCAACCAAGTTGCTCATGAGTGGAAGGAGTTGCTTCATCTGCCTTACCCCCCCCCATATGTTTTTCATTTTATGTTCCTCCCACAGGGAATGTACTTCTGTCTCCAGTGCTGGCAAGCCTGACACATTGACATGCACAATCCCCTCTTTCCAATGCAGTCTGCAAGCTTCCAGTCATGCACCATCATCTGTAATTACCTAGCTGGTAATAAAGCAGTGAGATGCATATCCTTCCCTCTCTCCCAGAGGAGGAGGAAAGCATCTAGTTGGATGTTTGGTCCTCCTTCTCCCCCCAGCTGGACCTTGATGACTCAAGCATACCTCTGAATTTTGGTCAGGGGCATCATGACTTATACTAAGGTGACGCAGAATTGTTTGCAGTATGATTAAGGGGATAAGAGCAATGGAAATTAAGTTGTAGACCACGCTGTTTGAAACTTAATAATGAGTGGAATAACAACAATTTAGAACAAGTAAAAAACAAACTTTTTTATATAACCATAATGTAATGTTATATATTGATACAAAAAAAAAAAAAAAGAGTATTGATACTATATTTTTGCTGTTATTTTGGTGTGTCAAAACTAAAACATTCTTTATAATACACTCAAAAGCAGACTGAATTATTATCAATACATAGACTAGTAATAAATACAGACTGTGTCAGTATACTGTAACTGATTCTTTATGATCTGGCTCTAAGCCTTCATTTTAAAACAAGTTTCTAGCTACAATCATTCCAAAGTTAGACATGTCCCAATATAATTTATTTAAAACGGGATAACTTTGGACAGATTGGGCTTGTAACTTTTTTTAAATGAAACCTTGGAGTGTGGTAACATTATGTATTGATACAAGAGGATGCTGCATCTTCTATATAGTGCTATATAAAAACATGAAAGTAGTTCAAAAACATTTTAAACTCTCATTTTTGTTAGCATATCAACATGTATTGACTGGATTCGAAGCATTTGTGTAAAAATAAAGTTCTAAACCTAAAGTTTCAAAAGTTACAGTTTTCAAAATACAATGTCAAACATTATAAAATACATAAAATATTTCTGGAACTGATTGGAACATATAACTGGTTGTTCTGTTAAAGAATAAACACATTATTTTCTAGTTCAATATAATTTCTGGTTTTGTATTTCCTCAAGTCAGAAATGCAAATGGTTTACTCACACCTCAAAACAGCTAAAGTAGAGTGCAAGGTAATTTCCATTACACAAGGACATGTATAGTGGTGGGTGTACTGGAGATTTACACAATCTGACTGATCCATTGCCTTTCTTTTAGCCAACATCAACATCTTCAGCCCTTCCACCTCCTTCATCATCCTGCAGGCTTCTTTTGGATTGCAACTTCAGATACAGCTCTTCCCATCATGCAGGTCTACTTGATCCTTGACCCCTTCTACAAGGGGCAGACATGTGGTGTTAATCTCGATTGGTCATATTGCCTCAACTGCAATATTTCAAAATCTCTTTAAAGTTAAACAATCTCTCAGACCTGTTTGAGTAAAAGCTCTTCAGAGGTAGCTGTGTTGGATACTAGGTACAGTATCTACAAATTGGAGTTAGAATCATTCACACTGAGCAGACCCATGGTTTTTAAGAATATATTCTGAGCAGTGATGGCAGGCAACTTCAGTTAAAATATAAACCCTTGTGTTTCAAGGTCTTTGTGGGAACTTCAATGATGTCCAGACAGATGACTTCAGAATAATAAATGGTGTGGTGGAAGGGTCAAATGCTGCTTTGCCAACACATGGAAATCAACTGCCAGTTGTCCAGATGTTAAAGACAGCTATGAAAATCCTGCACTCTCAGCGTTGATAATGGTAAGTTGCAATGGCTATGCATAAATGAGATTTCTACTAACTGAGCTTGTACAGCTGATTACCAGCACATTTGCTACTTGGTATTCTGCAGACAAAATGGCCACTACTCAAAGACCTGTGACAATTGCTGTTTTGTTTTTTCCAAAGAACATTAGGAGTCCAACCTTATTTGTTATAGTGGCTTCAGTTCATTAACTGTACACTATTGGCCCGATTCTCAAAGAGAAGGTGCAGTGATCTAGAGCTGTGGTGAACTCTGGGTGCATCAGGGACCCTGTGTCCAATTCTGAAAAAATAGGTCCCTGCACCAATAACCCAGGAGTTACCACACTCGCAGGCTAGCCCCAAACAATAGGCACACCTGCAAAAATTGCCACAGGATCCTGCCCCGATGCACCCAAAACAAGATTGCCAGGAGGGTCTGGGGTGAAAGGGCATGGGGATGTCATAGGATGTTGAGGAGCCAGTGGGCATGCCAGGGGTGATCAGGCACCTGGTGGGTGTGCTGTTCATATAACTATCATGGGAATGGATGGTGCAGGTACCAGGTACAAGCATTGCTCAAGGCTGGGGCTGCTGCCTACCTGGGGCCATGACACAATTTGTCCCTTGAACCCCATACCAGCCATTAGCATAACAGTTATATAAATGGCACCCTGACAGGTACCCAATCACCTCCTGGCATACCCACTGGCTCTCCAACACCTCAGTGGAACTCCCCTGTCCCTCCTGTCCTTATATGTCACGTGCAGAGTCCCCCTCTAATTTACAATCTTGTGTGGCACTGACACAAGGGGTTTAGACCATCTACTGGCTGTTCTAACTCAAGCCCCTTGCTGCACCCACAGTGGGGCTTCCTGAGTACCAGAAAAGAGAATGCAGCAGCCCCATCATGGTGCAAGCCCTCTTGTGAGATCTGGCACATTCCTCTTTGTGTTGCAAGGGGGGGCACAGTGCCCATCTGACACAGTTGCATCCCATTCTGATGCAGACCACATTTCAAAATTGGGAATGCTGCATTTTATGATATAAAGCACCACTTGCATTGTGAATGTTTGAAACAAGCACATTGCCTCAGTTTATGGACTTTCAGAGTTGGGCCCTAAGTGTCATACCTTAAAGAGGCAGGGCTCTAGTTTCCATGAGTCTCTGACATGAATCATGATTCACCACATTGTCCTAAATTTTCTCAGCGGCAGTGCTACAAACTCACATGAGCTTGGTTCAGTGTGTCTGATATTTGACTCATCTGAGAGTTTCTAGTGACTACAGACTTCTAAATTGTCCAATAGTGTGTCCCTCTAAACTGTCAAATAATGTGACTTATACTTTCTGCTGCCATACTGTATATTGCTCAAATAATGCCCATGGCAGATAAAATCATGTAATAACCTTAAATCTTACATAGTTTTATTTTTTATTAAATTATTGTATTTATACTTGCCTTATTTCTTGTTGATGGTATTCATTCAAATTGGATCACTGTTTCTCCTCATTTCATAATTAAATGAAAGTTTCAATTGCTATTCTTACTGTTACACTGTAAATAAAAATGATTTAAAATAAACTAAAAGACAAAGATTGTCAATGCAAAAGCACTGCTCCATGGGTTATCCAGGATCAAGAAATACAAAATGACACTTTTTCAATAATGTAAAGTATCATGGGAAGTGCAGGAAACCCCTATGAAAGAATTTAGGTTGGTTGTACTTTAAGCAGGAGTGTATAATGCCAACAAACTGTCACACAATTTGCAAATGCTGAAAACAACAGCCACAGACATCTGTTCCTCTTTGTTAGGACTCATCCATGTGTCAAATCTGTATTTAAGTTGCAGAAGTTCCTTATTCACTACAGTGAGATTCACTGTTAATTGTTTTAAGTACCCGGAGAGTTACACCTTAGTAAAAACTATATTTCTTCTATAAATATACACAGCATGTTCTTGTTATTTTGATGATGTTTATAAATTATAGAGGGAAACACTGTATTTGGAAAATCAAAATAATTATACAAATTTAGTTTCTATTTGTATAATACTGTTTGCCAGTAAGACTAGATTTGAGAACTACAGAGAGTAATATTTCAGTTAGCTAACATACTGTACAGCATGTTTGGTTTCTTGTCATAAATGGCATGGATAAATGAAACCATTTGATTGGCTTGAAAAAGCCACATCATCATATAATTATTCACCATAGTTACACAGGTACACTTTTAAATGTATTTTGCCTTTAAAGCCAATTTATAAGCATGGTAAGAAACTTTATGGATATGTGATAATGGTCAATAGTTGTACTTCCATGGTGTTTAAAGGTCTGGCAGTATAGCCTAGAGGGTAGAGTAACAAGCTGTGAATGAGCTTGGTCCATCCAGCAGACCAGACCTGGGTTTGATTCTCACAACCTCCACTTGTATACTGTGTGACTCTAAACAAGAATTTAACCACCCAGTGCTCCCAGGTCACCCCTGAAAACAGGCACTTGTGCCTAGTGGGCCTTACCTGGTTACTAAAGACTAAAATAAAAGTAAAGACACTCAGCTTCCCCTTGCACCTTGAAACACACCAAAGTGTGAAATATACTATAGCCAGAATTCAGCTTTAACTGCAGTGAATTACTAACTCATTGTTTTATAAGTTTGTTCTTCTTATCAATTTTTAAGAATAGAATTTTAAGTATAGATGAAATGTATCAATCTGAAAATCTTTAAAGTATTAAAGAACAGAATTAGGTGCAAAATGTTATCAATTCATTACTAACTGGGTTGGAAAAAAATCACTGAACTTTATGCTTTAAACTTATTGCTTTTGAGTTTAGATAATGGATTAACATTAACAACATAATAATAGTATTGCGTTAATGCTGACTACTGTATTAACCATAAAAGCACACCCTACCTTGTCTAGTTGTTTATTTATACAATTTTTTTAAACTGAAAGAAAAACAATTAAAAAGAGGTTCAGTTGGGGATGTGGCTAGTAGCCAAGCTGTGAACAGCTTGATCGTGAAGCACCTCAGCTTGCAACGACTTTTCAATATAAATACTTTTCAGACACTGGAATCACTGGATTTAATTGTTCTGCTTGATAAATTATGGCATAAACTACCAATTGATACCTTCTTGAGTGGACTGAGTTAAAATGTCTTGAACTATGGGACGCAGCAATAAGGCAGCAGAGAATCCTGAAGGTGCAAGACCCAAACAGCAGAAACAGCATGGCAGCAAAAGATGGGGATTCTTTACAGCCCTTAAATGCAACACTTTTCAAGGTGATTCAGAGCCTTGATAGGAAAGTGGAAGACTTTGCCACATAGTTTAAATAAATGAACACCTGGGTTGGAGCTCTTGCAGAGGAACCTAAAAGTGTCTCAACAGCTGCCAACAAAGCATTGACAATCTCAGCAAATCTTACCAAAGAAAATATTTGGTTATGGAGATGGCTGGAGAGCTTGAAAAATGTCACTTGAGCCAGCCACATACGTATTCTAGGTCTGCCAGAAGGGTCAGAAGGGGAGAGGCCCAGTTCATTTTTAAAACCGTGGTTGGTGGACATATTTCATTTGTCAGAAGAATTGGAAGTACAGAAATTCTACAGGATTGTGCAGCATGGTGGGTGGCTATGGGCAAACTCAAGGGAATAGCATCCTCAAAATCTTGTTTTGGAACTCAGATCTTCTTGGGAGTGCGATATTATCTTAACAGCAGCCAACAAGCTAAGCCCACTGCAATGGAATGCTCACTGTATCCACATATTTCTGACCTGAGCTATGCAACATATTTACGGAAAAGCTTTGATGTGATTAGAGCACATCTTAGGTCTCGGGCAAACATTATGTTTTGTTGATGCTGACATGCCTCAGGATCACATATGGGAGCAGAAGTTTTCAATTTTTAGACCCCTCGGATACCTCAAAACTATTATAAATAATAGAGAAAAAATGTTCAGCACGAGATGAGGAATCAACTTCAGAAACAGAGGTGGATGCCTAGAACAAGGCAGTGTGAATTCTTGAGTTAATGGGATGGTTAGGGCAGGCTAGATGCTGTTTCACATTAAGGTTACATGTTGATCCTGTAGGCTTTGATTAAGATATTTATGCTTTGGGCTAAAATGTGTTTAAAGTTTATAGTTCAGCGCCTACTTTAAAATAAAGATGGCATCTGGCGTGCTTGGATCTGTATGAAACAGCACCGCCACCACCACCCTTCATCTCCAACCCAAGTACCTTTTTTCATACCTTTACTTGAAAAAATTTCAGAGAATTGTTTTTAATTACTGTACTAAATTTCTATTCAGCACACAGCACTTTACTCTGTCCACCCAAGGATTGGTAAATGCTTATTGTTCACAGTATTGTTGCTACTGAGGTGTTTCTGCACATGCACTTTATGTGTTTTGTGCCATTTATTAAATGCATTTACATGCAAATATGCAACTGAAAAGTGTGGAAATATTTTACTAACTTAAGGTGAAGTGGAACAAAAAGAAACAACTGTATTAATAAAGAAAAAAGACTTTATTTAAGAATTGAATCCCAGTCTAGTGCTGGTTTGTTCTCAAGTGGGATGGCTGAGTTTCACCTGTTCTCTACAATTTTCATTTTTGCTTGCACATTCAGTTTGTTAGTACACTGACCAGAAGGATCCAGCAGTTGGGACCACCTTTGTTCTTTTACCTATATAGTATATATATATATGTATATGTGTGTGTGTGTGTGTGTATATATATATATATATATATATATATATATATATATATATATATTTATGCAATAGGTGTGGACAATATAGCCATTACATAAATTCTGATATTTGAGCTACTGTGTACATACATTTCATTCAAACCTAGAAATCTTGCTGTATTCTGACACGTGCAGTATGGTCTCACTATAGGACTGCCCGGAGCTGAAATAGTTAATAGAACCTATGCTAACAGTGGAATGTTAGGCTTCGAGCTTGGTTTTCAAATCACAGTCCCTGGTTGCACTTCCTGCAACCGTCAGATTCTTTACTCTACTTGCCTCAGTAAGACGTCTCCGAGCTCTCCTTCACTTTGACTAAAGAATTAATTTCCCAGTTTAATTTGAAAGTCCATTTTATTTTCTGATTTTTGAAGCACTGTCCTTGGTTCACAGGTAGAATTAATTAGGTTAGTGTAGTTGTGGGTAAGTCTTTCGGTTCCTCTTCGGTTGTTCCAACCGAGAAGGAACCTGAGGTAAATTACTATATCTTGTTTAATTTAAATTACTGTTGCTGTTCAGTAAAGTGGTTTTTGTTAAGTTAACACTACAGGGGTGATTCTCGGTTTTACTTCGAGTTAAAAAAATGGTCAATGTCATAGACCAAGAAGCGAATGGGACCCACAGGTTTCCAACAGTGTACAGAGTGTGGGGAACCGTTCGCAAAGGCAGATCCTCTTACCATTTGTATGTTTTGCTTGGGGTTTGACCACCTCAAAGGGGACTGTGAGATCTGTAAAAATTTCCCTCAGTCGATGCTCGATAGCCGTTTGAAACGACTGCAGGAGAAAATGTCTGAAAAGGCTGCTGAACCAGCTACAGACAAACTGATTTCTAATCAGAAAGAACTGGGTGATCAGCCCTCTGACAAGGGTGATGGTTCTTCCACTAAAAAGAAACCTGCTGACCCTGCTGCTTACCCAGCAGCCGCAGGGAAGAGAAAGAGAAAAGAAAAGAATTCAGGGGTTGAACCACAACCGAGTACTCCGGTTCCAACTGCTGAGAAGATAGAAAATGCTATCAGAATAATCCAGTCGCTTCAACCAGTAGCACCAGTTCAGGTTCAGAAGCGACGGTGTTTGGAGACCTCAAGTTCCACTCTGTTTCCCAGTTCATTGGAACCAGAGGTGGACACTTTTGAGGAGGATTATTACGATGATGCTGATGGTTTTGAGGATGAGGACTACGGTGAACCCATTGACCCGGACATTTCACCAGATCCTCATCATCCTGACTCCCCTGACAAAGGATCTGAGGACTTTTCCTCTCATTTTAAGTTTGTTAAACAGTTAGCTTTGTCAATGGACCTCCCCACCCAGGAATCAACCGATGAGGAGGAGAAACAGGACCATAGGGACATGATGGATGTACAGGCTCCCAAAAGGGTTTTGCTCCCCATCCATTAGTCCTTGAAGAAGCAGGTGATGGAAATTCTACATACCCCTACTTCTATCCCACCAGTTGATAGAAAGATGGATAAGAAATATTGGGTGGCTAAGGGTGGGGCCGAGTTTCTGTTTGGCCACCCTAACCATGAGGGTGTGGTGCAGGCAGCAGCCTAAAGCAGATAAAGCAGGTATTCCCCTGGCATCCCATCCTCCTGACAAGGATTCCAGAAAGCTGGATTCTATTGCAAAAAAGATATATGTGAGTTCCTCACTGGCAATTAGACAAGCTTCATACATGGCCTATGTTGCCAGGTTTCAAAGGACACTCTGGGACACTGTCTTACAGATTACTAAGTCAGTGCCATCTCAAATGGCTACAGATCTGGAGGAAGCTGCCAAGATAGGGGTAGAGGCTTCCAAAGTCCAGTTCAGGATGGCTGTGGATAGCAATGATACTGCGGCCAGGCAGATAGCTTCTTCAGTATCATTGCGAAGATTCGCTTGGCTTAGGGTTACCAATCTGACCCAAGACACTCAGTCCAAGGCCATGGACTTCCCATGTGAGCCTTCATCTCTGTTTGGACAGCAGACTGAGGCTTACTTGAGGAAAACAGATGAATACAAAACAGCATACCAAAGTGCTGCTGCTAAGAAGAAGGCTTCTACCCCACAAAAGCAGCATACTCGGGGTCATAGGAGCAGACCTTACAGGCCATTCTTTTAGCCTCAGGCATACCCACAGTATCAACAGCAAAGAGGTTATTTCAGAGGCAGGGGCAGGAGAGGTACTAACTGTTCTAACCCCAGCATCCAGTCAGTACCACAGGCTAAGCAGACATCCTGAGGAATCTGCTCAGATCGCCTCCCTAGAACCAGTAGGGGGCAGGCTGACCCATTATCTCCAGGAATGGCAATCCATCACTACAGATCGGTGGGTCCTGGAGGTAGTGGGTCAGAGCCTTGCACTCAGTTTCAAAGTCAGACCAAGACTGAGGGCAAGAGTTTTTCTACCTTCTCCACCCCCAGAGACATTGTTACTGGAAAAGGAGGTGCTAAACCTGCTCTCACTAGGAGCAGTGGAGCCAGTTCCTCTCTCACAGAAAGGAAAGGGCCTTTACTCAAGATACTTCCTTACAACCAAGAAAACAGGAGAGTGGTGACCCATATTGGATCTCAGGTACCTAAACAGACATTTACTGAAACCAAAGTTAAAAATGGTCACATTAAAGACAGTTCTGCCAACTTTAAGACAAGGGGATTGGTTGGCATCTCTGGAGCTAAAGGATGCTTATTTTCATATCCTCATAAGGCACTCTCACAGGAAGTTCACGAGGTTCAGGCTTCCATCAGGCCACTACCAGTTCAGAGCTATGCCTTCGGCCATTACCTCTGCCCCAAGGGTGTTCACAAAATGCCTGGCAGCAGTCGGTGGCACATTCATGAGCAGGGGCAATGGTCTTCCCATACCTGGATGATTGGCTCTTACTGGGACAGTCTCCCAACAGGTCAAGTGGTCCCTGGCATTGGCACAGGACCTGTTACAGTCCTTAGGTTTCCTGATATACCAGCAATTTCAGTACTGCAACCAGTGCAGCTCCTGGAATTTATTGGAGCCAAGATGGATTCAGTCAGAGGAGGAGCCTTCCTTCCTCAACTGAGGGCAGACACTCTCAGCCAACTGGCAGGTTCTTTCAAACCTCACAGCCTCAGGCCAGCCAGGCATTTTCTCCAGTTTCTGGGCCACATGGCAGCTTCAACTGGAGCAAGATTTCAGATGAGGGATATTCAATATCTTCTCAATCATTACTGGCACCAAAAAAAGGACAAATTGGCAAAGTTGATCCCAGTCACTCAAACATTTCTGCAGGTGCTCCAGTGGTGGCAGGACTTGGGAAACCTCAGGCAAGGGGTCCCATTCCTACAAGAGCAACCATCTCTGGTGCTCACTCCAGATGCATCCCATCTGGATGGGAAGCACATCTAGAGGAGCATGCTGTTCACAATACATGGCTACAGCAGGAGTCATTGCTGCACATCAACCTGTTGGAGCTCAGAGCAGTATTCCTGGCACTTCAGGCATTCATCAATATGGTGCAGGGCAAAGTGGTCTAGGTCAGGACAGACAACATGACCACAATGTATTATATCAACAAACAAGGAGGCACAAGGTCCACACCCCTGTGTACAGAAGCCATGAGAGTATGGGCCCTGGCCTATTCCCTAAACATAGTACTGTCAGCAATCCAACTTCCAGGGAAGGACAATGTACTGGCAGACTCACCAAGCAGACTAAACCAAAA
Organism: Neoceratodus forsteri; assembly: GCA_016271365.2. NCBI lineage: Eukaryota > Metazoa > Chordata > Ceratodontiformes > Ceratodontidae > Neoceratodus > Neoceratodus forsteri. The sequence continues at coordinate 206,970,572 of CM028133.1, read as the reverse complement.
CCATCATGAGTGGTCCATCAACAAGCAAGTACTGCAGTTGGTGTTCAGAAGGTGGGGCACCCAGAGGTTGACCTCTTTGCTTCCCCAGACAATTACCTGCTCCCTCTGTACTGCTGCAGACCCCCGCTAAGAGGCACAGTACCGATGGATGCACTGATCTTGGATTGGACAGGGAAGTTCTTGTATGCCTTCCCTCCCTTCCCATTGTTACTGAGAATCCTGAACAAGCTCAGGGTAAGACCAGCCACAATGGTCCTCACTGCCCCAGATTGGGCCAGGCAACCATGGCATTCTCTAGTCCTGTCCCTATCAGTAGCCAAGCCAATCAGCCTTCCCATGAGGCACAATCTTCTCACCTCCTCCCAGGGCAGGATCCTTTATCCCAACCTTTGGTCCCTCAGACTCAATGCCTGGTTCTTGAGGACCTACAGTATGCAACTCTGAAACTCTCAGAGGGGTAATGGAGCCCTTAGGGTATCCAGAAAGCCTGCTAGCAGAAAGATTTATACTTCTAAGTAGAGAAGATTCTTTTTCTGTTGCAAGGACAAAATTTGGATCATACTCAGTCTGGTTTATCAGTAGTTCTTGACTCTCTTACCCATCTTCATTCCTAGGTCTTAAGACCTCTACTTTAAGAGGTTCATTTGGCTGCAGTATCTGCTTACCTGTCAGCAAGTAAACCTTCCTTTTGGTCTCGAATGCAGATTTTCAAAGTTCTTTAAAGGATTACTGCATTTGCACCCTCCTCATAGGGCCCCTACCCCAGTGTGGGATCTAAACATTTGCATAGCACAGCTTATGCAGCCTCCATTTGCACCCACGTCTTCGGCTGACCTTAAGTATGTAACTTGTAAAGCTATGTTTCTAGTGGCTATTACTTCTGCTAGAAGGATTAGTGAGATTCAGGCCTTGTCCATGGAGCCCAATTACGTGGCCTTCCACAGGGATAAGGTGGTACTCAGGGTGAATAACACATTTCTTCCTAAGGTGGTATCTGATTTTCACATTAACCTGTCCATCACATTGCCAGTTTTCTTTACTAATCACTCCTCTTCAGGTAAGCATAGGTTACATAGCCTGGATGTTAAGAGGGCTATTAGCTACTATCTAGATTATACAAAAGGTCAAAGAGGGGATAGAACCCAACTCCTTCTGACCTATGGAGAGGTTGGCAAGGGTAAACCTGCCACAAAGAGATCCATAGCAAAATGGATCATCTCATGTATATGATTCTGTTATAACAAGGGGGGTAGGCAGCCCCCACAAGGGCTTAGAGCCCATTCTACTAGGGGGACTGCTGCATCTATAGCAGCTTCCAGAGATATTCCTTTGTTGGAAATCTATAAAGCAGCTACTTGAAAACAGTCCATACATTTACCAAGCATTATTGCCTGGATACCCAGGCCAGAAGTGATGCTAGGTTTTGGCACAGCAGTGCTGCAGAGTCTGTTTCCAAAATACATCCTCTGCCTGCCTCCAAAGGTACTGCATGGGTAGTCTGCATACAGTAAGATTTCCTGAGGTTTGAAGAAAACATTACTTACCATAGTAATCTTGTTTCTTCTAGGGGAATCTTACTGTATTCTGAGCTCCCAGCCTTCCTCCCCTGCTAGGACCTTCAGGTCTCTGATCACTCCTATGCTACTGATGTTGGAAACCTGTGGGTACCTATTAGTTTATTGGGCATCTGTCGACTTGAGTCTTAGAGATGCCCCCTGTTGTTCAAGTTTATTCCCCTAATAGGGGTATTTAGAGGTAGTAAATTTAGTTTGGTTAGTTAGTGTTAGCTTCTGCATGCTTCATAAGAATCTGATGATTGCAGGAAGTGCAACCAGGGACAGTGATTTGAAAACCAAGCTTGAGCCTAACATTCCACTATTAGCATAGGTTCTATTAACCATTTTGGCTCTGGGGAGTCCTATGTTGAGACCATACTGCACTTATCAGAATACAGTAAGATTCCCTAGAAAGAAACAACATTACTATGGTAAGTAATGTTTTCTTTATGTACATAGTTACTGTGTCATCACTCATTTATGTACACAGTTGCTATGTCATCAATAATTTAGAATGTTCGCCTCAGTAGCAGTACTAATCATTTTCAAATGTGAATAACTTTAAAATGAAAACGATAGAATGGTACTGTGAGCACAAAAGTTGTCCAACACAAAATTATCTACAAAATGAGTGGTGTTTCATTTATATATACCTTTTAGTTTTTTACAATTAGCAAAGCACAGCAGAAAATAATTGTTTTTGCACTTTTTCGACAAACAAGTACAAATAACTTTAAAATGAAAATTGATAGCATTGTACTTTGAACACAAAAGTAGCTCAGCACAAAAACATTTACAAAATGAAAGGTGTTTTATTTACAGATGCCTTTTAGATGTTTTATAATAAGTAAAAAATGGCAGAAAATTCTATTTGTATTCACTTTTTGATGAACAAATTTCCCCCCAGAAAATGCAAAACCAAAAGAATAGTGCATCAGACTTTTTCATTGTGTACTGTCCATAATGTAAAGTTGAAGCATTCATAGCAACTGCTTAGCAACCACTATGCTGCATGGAGTTACCCTGGGAAAAACACAAATAGTCCATGTACATTAACATTAAAAATTATGTAAACAATTTAAAACAAAACTCCCTACATGATCCTGAAGGATCTCTACTGCATAAATGAAATATGTCACAGGGACCTTGTGGAATGCATGATTTATTTTCACTCGAGCTGTTTGACCTTGGGCACATCACTCATGGCTTACAACACTCATGAGGTTACCAAGGTCATACAGATCTTGTTAAAATAAATCATGTATTCCTAAGATCCTTATGTATATATATATATATATATATATATATATATATATTTATATATAGATCTGTGTGTGTATGGAGGCAATACATAACGGCTTGCAGTGGAATAATAAATTTATCTTCACCAGTGAGTGGTGAGACATATAACTTATGAGTGGCAAAGTCACAAGTTGGTTGTAATGGTCCTACCACTCATGTGTGAAGATAAATGTGTTGTTTTTCTGAAACCCATTACTGTATATATTTTTATTTCTTTCCATTGTAAAGTCTCTGTCTAGCTCATTGTTCTCTGTGTTCTGTTTCCAGATTCCAAGGGATAAAATATGTTCAAATTGAAATAAATTGTGTTCTAACTGAAAATAAATATGTATCCAAAATAACATGATTTATTTACACAATTTACTCTCCTGTGTGTGTATGTGTGTGTATAGATGTATATTTTTCAAAAATGTTTTAAAGATTGCTGACCTTCTACAAACAGTAGATGCTATATTGCTGTACTGACAGACTGAAGACAGCATTTACTCTTTGCAGAACGAAGCCATTTTTACAAATGGAGCTTAGTTAAGCAGCTCCATTTATCTGGGCAAGAGGCAAATGAGTGGCTGTCCCTACAGATTATACAAGTTCCTCTCCTTTTTTGACCAGAGAAGGGAACAGGTACTGTAGCATCAAGATATCATTCACTCAGGAACTGTAGTTATTATAGCACCACCACATAACCATATAGTAAGTTATTGCACTTATGTATAAAAGCCTCCAAGTATTATAAATACATTTATACTGTGATGTGAAATAATTTGGCTCTCTTAGTGGTTAACACTGTTCATGCAGGCATAGAATGTCATAACATATCTCACCAGTTACATTCCCTATATCTATAAAACACTTAATGGGAAGCAATACAGTGAGATGAGAGATCTGACTAATTTGGAGGAAATTTAACATATGTTTAAGATCATGTGATTGCTTGTAAACAGTCACATGGTTTTCTATATATATGTGCTACCTCATATGCCTGCTCAATGTTTATCCTCATTTCATGGTTTTACTCAATAAAAAATGACTGCTGCTACTACTACGGCTTCATCATTTAACTTTGACCTCTGAATTTTAATATTTCAGTATGTTGTTAGGGCTGTAGCTTTAAAACATTCTGATTATGTCAGTTCTGTAGTGTGATGATGACATGATGTAAAATGATGGCATTTCAGCAATAATATAATTTCAGAACCATTGTATTATATGTTTCCTCATGACTTTGCATCATGGAATAATTATTTCACAGTATAATACAGTACAGTATGTGCATATTGTTGTTACAGAAAGATTCATGGAGGCAATCCTTCTAAATGCACTATTTGCGGAGTGCAACCCACTGCTTGCCATTGAGCCATGTCCAGGCCTGCATGCAGGATATGTGCCGCTGTAAGGGGACTTCCAATTCATTTTGCTTCTGCAACACAATAGCTGAGTATTCCAGGCAATGTGCTCATGCTGGAGGACATCCTCAGGATTGGAGATCCTCAACGTTTTGCTGTAAGTATCAAAATTCCTAACCGACCAAGAGAGGCTGTTAGTATAGGGAAGCACACAGCATTAAGCAATTAATTTTTTTTATTTTTAGTTGCTCAAAGAAGTATGATTCAGGACTGTACAAAAAGTGTATTAACTCACCATATAACTGCACACTAATTTTATTTACAGTTTTCAGTTATTATTCGTGTGATGATTGGTCCAAAGGAATGCATATGCTATACATGAATTTAAAATGTTATCTTTTGTATTTAAGTTACGCATGTATATAGAGATAAATATTAAGATAGACAGACAGACTGACTGACTGATGGACAGATGGACATGTGGACAGACAGATAGAGGTATATTGCAAATAAATGAATTATGAATTAACATAAAAAATAATCACAGAACTATTTTTATTAGAACTTAGTTCATGCATTTTGATGTCAATGTTGTCAGGAGTTCATCTTGGTTAAAAATCCCATTTTAGCAGGATCAGAACCCTACAACAGTTTAAACTCTTATGAACTCATTACTGCAGAAGCATCCCACTAGTGAGATGGGAAGACAGTGCAGGACCACAGAAGATTACTACAGTATGATTGGTAGCCTGTGAAGTGGGCGACTGAATATTGATGACTGGTCATAAGGGCTACTGCACAATTGCACCCACAATGTGGGTGACCTTGGATTCCACCTCTTTCCCCGAATTGTGCCTCGCCTGGAGGGGGGGTGCGGGGGCAAAGCCCCCCGCATGAAACAACATACTGTTTTTCAGTCGCCCTGGTGGTTGTGTGCCCTTATGACCAGTCGCCTGGATTCAGTCACCCATATCACATAGAACCGTATGATTTATATACTCAGATTATCCCAGTAGGCATACAATCTGCATTATACCATCCACTACACTCTGCTTTCCAAACTCATAAAATAGTTTGGCCAGATCACCATTGTTGGACCTGGATAATCATTATTTGATCTGATATTTCTTAAAATTGAATTGATATAGTGCTAAGAGTTGTCCATACAGTTACTGTCCTACTTGGATGGTATCTATGTTGACTGATTTTTTTAAAATGAAGCAGAAAAGGCTATCCACTAACTAGTGGATACTAATTGTAACTATCTATCCAAAACAAGAAAAAGCAGGCAGAGTATATCCACCAGATAGTGGTACTGTCTATCCAAACCAAGCCAAACAAAGCAGATAAAGTATATCCACTAGAGAGTGGTACTGCTATCCAAACCAAGCTAAACAAAGCAGATAGAGTATATCCACTAGATAGTGCAATTACCTGCCTGAATCCAAAGCAGACAGAGCACTGTAAATGACTCTCTAGGTAACAGAATGTTCTAAGAAAAACTTGAACCAGAAAAGCCCACAGGGAGTAAACATTGATGAGGTCCAGTCAGAGATATTTTTAGAGCAGATGGGGAAGTACATAATTTAACAGATGCTAGAGTGAGCAGACAGTCTGTATCAGCTTATTTCTATCTAACGGGATAATTCATCAGTCCTTTAATGAAGTAACCTGCTGTCTTTAATTATAGCTAAGCAATGTCCATACAACATGGAATATCATGAGTGTGGAGTCGCCTGTGCTGATACCTGTTCCAATTATGAGAGAGGCCAGCTCTGTGAAGACCACTGCACTGATGGCTGCTTCTGCCCCCAAGGTATGTCATCCATCAGTCTCCTTAAATGTAAAATATTTAGTCGTCCCGGAGCAAGATGAATAAGAACTGAAAGCTTTCCAGAGGAAACACTCTTTAGTTACAGTATAGACCAGGGCATGTCACGCACTACTGCACTGATCTGATAATGCTACTGCAGTTAAGGCTGTGGTCTGGCACCAGCAATCTATCAGGGATTTAGCATTAAAGGTAGGAAGAATGGGCATCTAGAGGAGGAACTGAATTGTCTTATGAATTGCAAATGTCTTTGTTTATGTGGGATATCCACTGTGCCATATCATTGAAATATTGAAACATAAACCATGATGGCAGGAAAGACCGAGACCATCCAATCTGCCCATATTCCCTATAATCCCTGGAACCTTCCCTGGAACCAACTATTCCTCCAGGGTACTAACCCTTCCTGACCTATCCCCATTCTCCTCCCTGGTCTTGTTACCCCAGGTGACCACTATTCCCTTCATTCTAGCCCATGTCTGCTTGAATCCCTGACTGTGTTTGCACCCACCACCTTGGTGGACAGACTGTTCCAAGGTTCCACCACCCATTCCACAAAGTAGTACTTTCTCACATCCCTCTTGAGCCTTCCTCCTGTTAATTTCCACTCATGACCACATAATCTTGGGTTAGTATGCAGGGTAAATAATTTCCCACAGTTTACCTTGTTAATTCCTTTAAAAAACCTGATGGTCTCTATCATATCTCCCCTCTCCTTTCTGGTTTCCTGTGAATACATATGTAGTGCCTAGAGATTCTCCTTATAGGATCTACCCTGCTGGCCCTGAATAATTTTTGTTACTCTGTACTGCACTGTTCCCAAGCTGTCCCTGTCCTTTCTGAGGTGAGGACTCCAGAACTGGACATAGTACTCCAGGTTAGACCTCACCAGGGATCTGCATAGGGGAAGTATTACCTCTTTTCTACTGCTATCAATACCCTTCTCCATACATCCTAGCATCCTGTTGGCCTTGCTATAGGCCTTGTCCCACTGTCTCATTTGTTTAAGGGACTTACAGTACTGTTGATAATTCCTAGATCCTGTTTCTCTCGTGTAGTGCCAAGTCTCACCCCACCCATCCAATACTCCATCTTGGCATTCATTTTCTCTAGGTGCATTACCTTGCACTTTTTGACATTGTATTTTAACTGCCAGACCTTTGACCACCCCTTTAGTTTTCATAGGTCCCTCTGCATATCCCATATTCCCTGATCACTATCGACCCTTCCACCTAGTTTTGTGTCACCTGTGAAGAGACACAGCCTGCTCTGGATTCCCTTTCCAGTGTCACTAATGAACATGTTGAAGAGGACCAGACTGAGGACAGATCCCCATGGAACCCCACTCATAACCTCCCTTTCCTCTGACTAAACCCCACTGACCACCACACTTTGTTGCCTCCCTTCTAGCCAACTACCCACCCAGTTCACTGTGGTTTTAGCCACACCCAGGTCTTTCATCTTTTTGAGCAACCTTTTGTGCAGTACCAAATCAAATGCCTTGCTGAAGTCAAAGTATAACAAATCCACAGTGTGGCCCTTGTCTACTTTCTTAGTCACCCAGTCAAAAAAAAAACACATCAGGTTAGTCTGACAGGATCTTTCTGCCATGAAAATGTGCTGTTAACTGTCCTGGAACCTGTTGATCTCTAGGTGGTCCATGAAATCCTCTTTGATTAGTGATTCTATCAGCTACCCCATGATGGAGGTCAGACTGACAGGCCTGTAGTTTCCTCGTTGCTCCCTATCCCCCCTTATGATATTTTGTAAGCCTTAAGGTGGGAGGAGTAGTGAAGTATATAGCATTTAGCTGGTTTTGTATATGGCAGTTTAATTTGAGATATTTAATTCCACAATATAATAATAATAATAATAAAATGTATTTGTATGGCTTTATCTGAAGCCAAGGTGCCTCACATTTTAAAACAACAATGACAATATAAAATATAACACACTTCAATAAAATCATAAGAATATCCATAGACTAAAACAGGAGACTCAGTTGGTAAAAGCTTGATGCCATAAATATGTTTCTAATGATTGCTTAAATCCCTCCTCAGCTGCACACTCCTGAATCCAACGGGGTAGAGAATTCCAAAGGGCATGGGCTACAAACTCAAAAGCTCTCACCCCCGAAGATTTTAAACATATCCTTGGAATCACTAGTAACCCATCGCTGGCTGAGCAGAGTGATCGTCCGGGGCAGTAGGGAACCAGGAGCTCTTTCAGGCAGTCCGGTCCAGTCAGTATAGGGCTTTAAAAGTCAGCAGACCAACTTTATAGGTGATCCACCACTGTACTAGCAGCCAGTGCAGTTCTGCATATACCATGTAAATATGACAGGATCGTGAAGATCCTGCCAGAAGCCAGGCCGCTGCATTCTGCACCAGCTACAAGTAGCAGATTTTAACTCCAGGAAGCCCTAGGTAGAGGGAGTTGCAATAATCTAAGCATCAGGAGACAAAGGCATGGATCAGTGTAGGAAGGTCATCGGATGGAATCAGATGCCTAATCCTGGTGATATTCCTAAGATGGTAAAAGGAGGTTTTAATGACAGTCGACACCTGCAAATGCAGGGTCAGTCCTTCGTCAAAAATTACTCCCAGGTTACGCACCTGTTCAGAGGTCATGAGTGAAACGCCACTGAGAAAAATTCTTGAGGGTGAACCTTTACCCGAACCCCCTATCTGGTGACCCGGATCCACAACAAACACCTCAGTTTTATCCGAGTTCAACTTTAGCCAACTGGAATCCATCCAAGCCGGGATTTCTTTCAGACAGTTATTAAAGACTGAGACATTCTGGTTGGGTGCGAAAGAGTGGTAGAACTGGGTATCATCAGCATAGCAGTGAAACTTCAGCCCATACCTTCTTACAATGTCTCCAAGGGTCAGCATGTACACCACAAACAACATGGGTGAAAGAGCAGAGCCCTGAAGTACCCCACACGACAGAGAAGTAGGACCTGAAGAACAAACCCCAGACACCACTCTCAGTGTTCTACCATGAGGAATGATGTAACCACCTGAGGACTGTTCCCAACAGTCCATAGATGCACCTCAGATGGCCGAACAACACCTCATGGTCCACAGTGTCAAACGCTGAAGAGAGAGATCTAAAAGAACCAAGATGGGTCGGTTCTTCCAATCTCTAGCCATCAGGAGATCATTGAGCAGCTGAACCAGTGCTGTCTTGGTGCTGTGTCTCTTATGAAACCAGATTTGAGCAGTTCATAGATGTCATGGATGGTTAAGTGGTCTTCCAGTTGTGCTGCCACTACTTTCTAAATTACCTTCCCTTTAAAAAGAAGGTTAGAGATAGGTCTGTAGTTTGCATGGCAGTCTGGGTCCAGGGAAGCTTTCTTCAAAAGAGGTGTCACCACCGCCTCTTTCAGAAAGCTAGGAAACTCTCCAGACTCCAGGGAGCACCAGCCTAGGACTGGACCGATAACATCAAAACATCCTAAAATTAGGGAAGTTGGTCCAGGATCCAAACTACAGCATGTAAGGTGCACACACTGGATAATCCTCATGACATCTATGAACTCTGGATGGCTAAAGGTACTCCAAGAAAGTTGAGGTGTAGTGACCTCGCACTGATCAATAGCAACACCCAGAGAGTGTGACGGCTGGAGTCCCGCCCCGATGTCGGCCACCTTACTAGCAAAGAATCGAATGATTTCATCACACTCTAATTGCATAAAAGCTTTCCATACCTGTAGACAGGCTGAGTTGCACAGTCTGTCCACAGTATGAAAAAGCTGAACTGGTCGATTCTGAGCAGCTGAAATCTCCAAGGACAGGAACTCTGCCTTCTTACGGGAGATTGCAGTTTGATAGACTTGATAGTGGTCCATCAATCTAAGGTGGTCGTTATCAAGGGTGGACTTCCACCAGCAACGCTCTAACCTTTGGCCTAATCTCTGCATCTCCCTCAAAGTCCCGTCAAACTAGGGAGATCGAGGGTGACGGGAGAGAGGGCGAAGACGGACAGGGGCAATAGAATCCATTGCCATTGAGACAGTCAAATTATAGGCCGTCACGAGGGTCTCTGGATGATTGCTTGTGAACAAGTGGGACAATAGATCAAGCACTGCCATTAGGCTCTGAGAACTTATATCTCGAAGGGCCGTATTTAGCCATCTCTGTAGGGGTAGGCCTACCAAGGGGGGTATGAAAATTAAATCCCACGGTGCAATGATCGGACCACCTGACTGGTTCCACCTGCAAGTCAGATGTCTCAATCCCTAGGAGGAAGACTAAGTTAAGGGAATGACTATGTTTGTGAGTAGCAGTGGTAACCACCTGCGCCAGGCCCAGAGATGACATCAACTGAGGAAGTGCTGACCAAATTGTGAGTTCGCAACAACCCAGGCATTAAAGTCACCCAGAACCATCAGTCTGAATGACTCAAATGCCATGTCGATGACAAAATTCACCTCTTTCTGAAGGAATAGTTTCTCGTCACCTGGTGGACGTATAGACGAGGACGATCCGACAACCTACACCTGCTACAATGGCACATTCGAATGACTCAGTCTCCTCAACCAGTACACTCGTGAGGTTAAGTTTGGTCTTCAAACAGACTGCAACCCCCTCTCCCCACGGTCCAGTCTCGGGCAGTGTATCACCGAGTACCCAGCTGTAATTAAAGCCTCCAAAATGGGGCCAGAATTCTCATCCAGCCAGGTCTCGGTGATGCAAGCCAGGTCTACCATTTCAACAAGATCAGCAATAACTGTAGTCTTGTTTTTGACTGACCTGGCATTGCATAACACTGCCTGAGTTGGACGAACCCCTCGTACTTCCCGACCCACCTGCTGACCAGACTCAGTCGTGCACTTGGGTATGGAAACCAGGCATGGTGGACCATATTCTGAGTTTTATTTAACCCCAGGGCATCTCTTGTCTCCTACCACTCCAATAGGATGACCCACTCATTCACCCTTCGCTGTTCGTCACCCTCCAGCAACTCCATCTCTTACGTGCAATACCAAGTGCTCTACAGTGCTGGTAGACAATGAACTGAGAGGAGGAGGAGAAGAAGGGGCAGAGGACACGAAGGGCAGAGGGTGAGTAGCACACAACTGTGGGGGTAGACGTCCTACACATTCCATTCAATCCCAATCAGACAGTTTGAGTCTAGAGTTACAATTAATTACTACTACGGTTCCCCAAAATAAATAAATACATCTGATTCAACAGCCTTTTAGGAAAGATAACCAGCATTCTGAAAATCAAATCAATAAAACCAAATGAAAATTAAGAAGCCCAGGAAAGCTCTCACCTCCCCGGAGCAAAATGCTAGTATTTAATCTCCGGTTCTGCTCTCACCAGAACCTGAGAAATGAATAAAAAAATAAAAGAAAGATAGATACGACAAATTATAAGAAATTAATCCATAATAAGTCCAAGAACTGTCAAAGCAAATGTCCGGCAGTATATTTCTTAATCCCTGGTTCTGCTCTCACCGAACCTAAGCAGAATATAACTCAAATACTAATAAGATGTATAAAAGCTGTGAGAAATTAATCCATGACCACTTAGGCAAATCCAAAGTCTGTTGCAGCAGATCTCCAGCAATTTATCAACCAGCACAATAATTAAACTCCACAGTCAAACTGTATCCAAAGCCATGCTGATTTTCTCATCTAGCAGTCTTGGCAAGCTGGTAGCCTGGTAATATAGGGATCCCTATTATAGCAGCAAGCTAGAAGTGTGTAAAAACAGGGACCTAGAGGGGGCTTCCCCTCCAGATGAAACCACTTCTAAACCCTGGTAGCCAGCCTCCCATGGTGCACAACTACAACCCCCAGAGGGGCAAGCCTCATGGCACGACCCGCAGGAGGCTTGAGAGATCCCAGCCCACCCTCAGGCTCCCCTCAGAGTCACTGAACAACTCCTCTTTGGTTGTAAGAGACCGTTTTACCACCTAGCCCCAAGGACATTATAGGAGCCCCCCCTTCCCAACAAAAATATGAGAACTGAGGACTAGGGAGCCTCAGTGAAGAAATGGGTTTCACTGATTTTCTGATTTGGCTAGATAGTGCTTATACAATAAAAACTAAGTTAATAGAATGGCTTTAAAAATTTGCAAACCAGATTGGCTTAGATTGATCACATGACCTTGCATCTGTTTTGCATCAATGCACGGTCATTTTTTGGATCTCCTTTTTAGAGCCCAAAAGCCTGTTTATTAAACAACAGTTAGCCATTTTACATATGCAATAGCATGCTCCAGGCTGCTCATGATGGAGGTAGTCAATCCCCAGTGAAATGTAGTCATGCTAAACTAAAATATTATTTGGTGCAAACAACCAATGCCTCACCATCCAAGAGCCATGCACTTAATTAGAATGACAGCATGTCCTGACATGAGTTATTGCTTCTGTGCAATCTTACTGTTTTACAATTAGTTTTTGCTGGTACTGGGTCAATTCTGGGCATGCAAGACAGTGTGGTATTAGTCATGCTGTATAGTGAGTGTGAGGTTTTACAGTGACAGGGGTAGAACAGTGGTAGGGGAATACCGCTACCCCATCACTGCATACTGAAAGGAAGAGTGTACAAGTTGCTGTGTGCTGGGTGCCTGGTTGAGCCACTCCCATGGAGGAGTGGCTAGGGCACCAGCACATGGTGCAATCGGGAGACCTGGAACCTTGGTTTGGTTTCCCCCAGGACTCCACTGCTATAACTTTTTGCAGTATTTTTTTGTAAAACAAACATACTTCCCTCTTGAGTTTCTCCCATCCTGAGGTCCCCTGAGTTAGTTATTTAAAGTTCTGCAGGGTGTTGGGGGAATCCTGCAAATAAAATAAAGACCCATTGTTTCCAATGGGCGAAGAAACAGGTTAGTATTTTGGTCGACTCTGTTTTTGTTAGGCTGTCTTTGCTGCAACATTTTAGCCACTCTGTTTTGCCATGTAGTAGAATGACCCCATGCTGTCTTTACTGACTTATTCACTGCAAGGGAACACCACAACATTTGTTCATTAAAGATTTATGCTTAGCATAGCTTGGGCATTGTAACCATGTGCACAATGTGTATTGTTTATGCTATACAAATGAAAACTGCTACTGCTTGTTATATAAAATATCATAATGTTTTGGCTACTGTACTCTGTTTCAGGAACCGTTTTTGATGACATCAAGAAGAGTGGATGTGTGGCCATTCAAGACTGTTCGTGTTTATGATGGCAAAGCTTACGCCTGGGTGAATCTTACTCCAGCAGCTGCCGCACATGGTAACTGCAATAGTTTCATGTATTACTGTTTTTCTATACAGTTTTGAGGATTTTGCCCAAGGAAAGTTCAAATAGGACAGCATTTTGTACTACAATAATTTTTGTCAGTCATCTTAAAGAAGAATATTTATGAACACCAGCCATTACTGTTTGAAAACCCATGAAAAACTCTTTTAACTGAGGTATTATGCTTACCTGCAGGTGGCAGCAGTATAAAGCTATTAACAACCTAAGTCAACCTTATAGTGATACTACACTGGCACCATTTTTAGAGCCTTGTAATGTAATGGGGGGGGGGCTCTGCCTGCAACATGGTATAGGGCAAACTTAGTCACTAATATTTATGGACTAAAGACAGCTACAGGTAGGCTTGGTACATAATTAAAAGAAGTTTTAAGTTGATTTTCAGACTTTGATGGCCAATGATCATAAATGTTCTGCATCTGAATCATAATCCTCATTCACATCTCCTGTTCATTGTAGAATTTGGAGATTTTGATTAGACGTGAGACAACAATGGCTCAAACTTGCCTGAACCTGTATGAGGGAACTTTTGGACAATAAAACAAGCCAAACTGAAATTAGAATTGAATTTTGCACACTCCAAAGACAACCCCAAATCTTGTTTTTCATATATTAATAGCAAAAAGGGCATCACCAGAATAATAAGACCATTACTGGAAAATGGAAACACCATTAAAACAGATCTGGCAACAGCAAACCATTTCAACAAATTCTTCTGTTCTGCCTTTAATGTAACAGATTCGGGTCCTACAGTACTTAAAAATTATTCTCCTACACCCTGTTTTGACCCTTTTTATATCTTGAATATACTGTCTTCTCTAAAAGAAATCCCAAAGTCCTGGTCTGAATAATATTCATCCGAGATTCTTGCTAAAAACTTCAAAATCACTGGTAATACTGCTCACATTAATTTTCAACAAATTATTAGTAGAGAATGTGATTCCTAATGACTGCGTGAAGTGCTATTGTAACTCCAATGTACAAAAAAGGAAATAAATTTACTGTCCAGAACTACTGGCCAATTAGCTCGATGTCCATTATTGGGAAAGTCATGGACCGGTTAGTTAAAATCCTGTTAGAGAAAGAAATACAGCAGCTGGGTATCCAGGATATATCACAATGTGGTTTCAAGCCTGGGCATTCATGTAAGACACATCCCCTTTCATTTTATAATAATATAAGTAGACATCTAGATAACAATATTCCCTCTGATATTATTTTACTTGATTACAGTAAGGCCTTTGATAGGGTATCTTACTCTCTGTTAATCAACTAACTTCAAATACTTGGTTTTCCCCATATTTAGTTAACTGGACTTCACGGTGGTTGCACAATAGAACCCAGTCAGTAAGAATTAACGGTGTCCTGTCTGACATAGGTCGAGTTACTAGTGGAGTACCTCAGGGCTCGATATCAGCCTACACTTTTGGTATTTTTGTTAACAATATGGATCTTAAGTCAAAAATTACATCTCCACATTTGCAGATGACACAAAATTGGGAGGTAGGGTTAACACAACATTAAACATAAAGTCACTAGAAAATTATCTCAAACACATAGAATAATGGGCACAGACTAACTCCATGTCCTTCAATACTGACAAATGTATGGTTCTCCACTTTGGAAACAAAAACCTACTAAAAATTATACAATCTGAATAACACTACGCTTAAATCATCAACTAGTGAAAGAGATTTAGGTATCCTCATAAATAATAAATTATCCTCTAATAATCACTGCAACAAGGTGACAAGAACAGCTAACATCATACTTAAACAGGTTAACAAGACATTTATTAGCAAATCTGAACACTGTCTAGTGCCACTGTACAGGGCCTATATTCAACCACACTTAGACTTTGGATCTCCGTTCTGGTGTTCATATCTGAAAGGCAATATAAATCATTTAGAGCAAGTACAAAGACGGCTTACCAAAATAATTCCTAGACTTAAAACGAAAAACTATGACATACGACTTAAAGAAACAGGACTGTATCTCCACAGTTTAAGAAGACAAAGGGGTGATGTTCTTCTCACTTACAAATTATTAAAATCTCCTGAACTAATGAAACAATGTGGGCTGTCACTAGCCAATAAACATACAGTAGGCAGATTGCATAATCAGCAACTCCTAGTAGAGTGGGCAAATACCAACAAACGTGACAATTTTTTTCTGCATAAGAGTATCCAATATTGGAATTTATTACCACAGGAATTGATAAACATCACAGACTTCAATACCTTTATAATAAAACTTGACATATGGACTAACTCGTCACATTCCGATAAATGATCGACTATTACAGGGGACAATCATGATGGGCCTTGAGCCTTCTCTTGTCATACTATAATCCAGTAAATCCAGTAAATATATTTCAGTAGACACTATTGAGAATGAATTGATATAAAGAGATGTCTCTTCACAACAGGAAATCAGAGTACAGATTTGGGCATGGGGCTCAAAGGTAAGGATGAGAAAGTAGTCAAATGCAATAAGAAATGTTAAAACATTCCCATTCTCTGGTGGGATAAGTATTAAAATTATCAAAGAAGAAAAATGGAGTCAGTTCGAAGGATTCTGTTTCTTTTTATTCCTTTAACCAAAAAACAGGCCCCTACGTTTCGCTATCTATTAGCTTGTTCACGGGGCTTCTATAAAAAAAATATATAATTAATTCTCCATTATTTCCATTTTCTTTAATACCATAAATATCAACTTATAAAATATTTCTACTTGTTGCAGCACGTCATCAACTAAATTATTTCCAAACTTGATACTTTCTTTCTAATATATAAAAATTTTTTAACAGAATTAATTTTCAGTTTTGCCAAATCAATTTTGTTAAAAAAATTTTTATATATTAGAAAGAAGTATCAAGTTTGGTGAAACAATTTAAGTGGATGACGTGCCTTGGCAGTAGGTAGAATATTTTTATAAGTTGATATTTATGGTATTAAAGAAAATGGGAAATAATGGAGAATTAATTATATATATTTTTTATTTATAGAAGCCCCATGAACAAGCTAACAGATAGCGAAACGTAGGGGCCTGTTTTTTGGTTAAAGGAATAAAAAGAAACAGAATCCTTCGAACTGACTCCATTTTTCTTCTTTGATAATTTTGATGTACACCTTCTGGAGTCTGAAGTACAGAGTTGGAAGAAGTGGAATCATTACCCAGATATCTTATTACTGTTTCTGGAATAAGTATTAAAGCCAGAACCCACTGCTAAAGCACATAAGATATTATCTAGTAGAGCTCACTATTTCTTAACTTAATCTTTCTGACAGCCATTTTGTATCAGGGTGTAAGAGCAGTTTCTCTCTGTCTCTCATTCTCTCTCTCTCTATCTCTCTCTTTCTGAGGTGGCCATTTTGTACCAAGGTTCAGCAATAGAATGTTCAAGTTTCTAAAAATGCTACCATATTAGAAAAAATGGGTTATAAGATACTTTAGAAGGTGGCAGAGGAGAGATTTAAGTTCCTGATTTTCCAAGTTACTCAGTAATTAAGGCTGTTCCAATATCCTGAATGTTTACAGACCCAGTTTATTTATATCTTCAATGTTTAATGATTTTTTTCACAGCAATTGTACCGGAGGTCAGTGGTCATGCATTGATCTTCCTTGCCCTGGCACTTGTGCTGTAGAAGGTGGCTCCCATGTTAGCACATTTGATGAAAAGCGTTATTCCTTCCACGGCAACTGCTTTTATGTCTTCTCCAAGGTGTGTATATTACATGACACATATTATCTGCAATGCACCTTGTGTGTATATTACATGACACTTATTATCTGCAGTGCACCTATAAATGGGAATGATGTAGTACACTGAAAAGCCATTCCCCCATCCCTAAAGTGTCATTAAGACTGAGAAGGTCTCCAACCTGCAGTACATTAGGCATAAAAGCCTTGCTGTAAAAAAAGCAAGAGGATGTCAAAGTCATTTCTGCAATGAAACACTCAAAACAAATTGTGCTGAAAAGATTATCTGGGTTTATGTTTAGTTTGCTTACAGAATGAAACTGCTGCCTTGTAAAACTGATGTCCTAGTTCTTTTTGTATTTGAAAAAACACATATTTTGGTACTGCATTTTTAAGTCTTGTCCCAGCACCCAAGCTCAATATAGACTGCACCCACATGATTAGAAGACCTCCATCTCTCCAGCCAAATACTACTGAAGTAACATGATCAGATGGTTGTCAAGACAACCACTGGAAGCCAAAGCTAATCTGTACCCTTTGGGCCACTTCTGGCCCACCTGTAGTGCCTGCATCTCTGTCCCCAAAATCTGGCCTGGTAGTCTAGTGGGTCCCGAACACATTCCACTTGCAAAGTCCATCTCTGCTAGTCCTGTGGCATAGTTGAAAGAGGTACTGTACAGCTGCTTGCACATGGAAGAAGGAGGCACAAGATGGACCCAAAGTCATTTCTTCATCAATGCAATAAAATGTATTCATACAGTATATTCAGAAGGACACATTTTCTAGTGAGTTCCTACCATTTTCCATAGAATTACCTAATCTTTCTAAAGGGTCATGCATATGAAGTAGGCATAACTCACTGACATGGGGATTCATCACATTTTAGTCCTCAGAAGTGGGCTGGAAAACTAATGTTGGGAGGATTATCCAAGGCTTGAATCTGTTTTCCAAACACAATTGTTCACTTCTGTCAGGAAAGTTAGACCACAAAATGGTGG
Source organism: Neoceratodus forsteri (assembly GCA_016271365.2). Lineage (NCBI taxonomy): Eukaryota > Metazoa > Chordata > Ceratodontiformes > Ceratodontidae > Neoceratodus > Neoceratodus forsteri. The sequence continues at coordinate 206,952,573 of CM028133.1, read as the reverse complement.
TCTAACTTTATGGTGCAACTACCATATCTGCATCTAGATAATGGACACAAGTACTACAGTTGTGGCTAAAACTACCATAAAGTGTGTAAAGTACTATAAATGCATCAGGATGTATGAAAATACAACACATACAGTACATCATGATGCATTTGCATGGACACAGCATGCATCCAAAATATGGAAGCAAGTGCTGCAGCCAGTGTTTGAAAATCGCAAGTGTTATGTTCAAGATTTAGCCAGCACTGCATATGCTGTAGTGAGCCATTTCAAGTCCATAGCTGTGTCAAAACCAACATGTCATGGTGCAAGATAAACTTTCATCACTGATACATATTTGTGATGCAAATGCAGACTGTGTCATAGTTGTGTTACTTTAGCATTACTATTCTGTAGGCACAGCAGATTGTGGCACAACCATCATCTGATGTAACACAACCTTCTGAAACAGTTGTACTCATGATTTCCAATGCAAAAGTGATGGAACTGGCTTTTGCATCTGTCACAAATATTTGAAATACAGCATGTATTTCAAGATCAGAATATTACTAAGGTAGTAAATACAGTGAAGACACCAGTGACACTCCTGCTTGTGATGACATGTCATGATATATTACAGTGATGCCATGAAATTGAGTTCAAGGAACGTCCTAATGTTTTTGCTGAGACACATCATGTGACATCTGGAAAAGAACCTGATGTATACATTTACTGTACCAAATTGCTAATGTCCATAGGTAGTTACAATGTTAATTACAGCATTGTGAGTGTTTTCTAGCAGCCCCATATTATTTATTACAATTCTTTTGTTGTTATCAGGACTGCAAGAACAACAAGTTCACAGTGCTGGCTGAGCTAGTTCATGTGGAGTTACAGACACAGAGACCTGTTTGAAATCAGTTTCATTATACCTGGCTGCAGGAGAGACTGTAAGAGATATACATTTCTTATTTAATATTCTTTGCAAAGCAGTTACAATGAATTTAGTGACATTCATCTACTTCTTTATGTCTTTGTTAGATTGCATTTGTTTAAATCAATTTTGTACATTATCATGCATCTGTTTGACAATGTTCTTGTATTATGTTGCCTCAGTATATTTGCTTAACTAGACTTGGTTGCTAATGTAAATGGACACTTTATCCATAGACCTACAGTACATTCAAAGCAATACAATGAAGTTACATTATCATAAAAGCAATTATAAGTTATAAACTCTAATGCATTTTTTTTTGCCCTCAAAGCCATCTCCATTAAATCTTCGAAAGATGTCTTTGTAAACCAACTTTATACAAGTCTGCCATTCTCAGCAGGTATGGTTAGTCATACAGTAGTAATAGTTTTTCTATATTTGGTGCTCAATCTCACAGTCTGTTGGAATCTTACAATAACATAAAACAGCACAATATAAACAGAGTATTGTACCCATTATAAATACTATTTATTTACACCGTTATAAGAAACATAAATAGCACAGTGTTAGAAGATGCACTAATAGGGCACAAAAGCCAATGAGAAGGGGTGGTATTTCAACCCCCCTTTGAAATGCATCAACAGAGGGAGGCCTTCTCTATGATGCCGCAGTAGCTAATTCCACATTTAGGGCACTGTTATTGCAGATGCTTGCTCCCTCGATAACTTAATCTGATACTCAGAACCCTCAGTAGGTGGGCTGTTTTCAGGCTCTTCTATTTACATAAGTCCATCATGAAGTGTAAAGCAAGTAATATTTGTGTTAATAGCTAGACATTATACCAACCAATACTGTTTATTTTCTTCCTTTCTTCTTTCTTTCTTTCTTTCTTTCTTTCTTTCTTTCTTTCTTTCTTTCTTTCTTCCTTCCTTCCTTCCTTCCTTCCTTCCTTTGCTATTTTGTATTTCACACCCTCTGCTCACTACCACCAAATTCTCTCATGAACCCCTAGGTGCTAAAACCTGTATTCCATATGCCCTGCCTACCTCCATGCTGCCTTGGGTCCATCCTAGGGCAAGATAGAGGGAGCTGTCCTCAGACTGCACTGAAGTCATAAGGCAGTCAGCTTCAGGGTTCAGGACCAGTTTTGTCCAGTCCATGGGTCTGTCATCATTCAGTAGTAGGATATTTTCCTTCATTTCCACCCAATCCATCTGATACTGGCACTCTGGGACACTCACACTTTCCTCCCCATTGCCATCTTCCAATGCCTGAGGCTCATTCCTAAACTCATGTCACTGGCATTGCAAGTGCTAGCACTTTCATCTTTCACACAGTAGAGCACTTGCTTATTTTAGCAAGAAGGATGAGTGGCAAATGACCTTTTCACAACACTGCTAGTGAATAGCATGTTCTGGAGTAACTGGCCTGAATCAGAGTTGCTGTGCATGAACATTTTGTACCACCATGCTGTTGTGCCTCACTCAGCAAAGTCGCTCCACTTTTTCAGACAGTTGCAACGCATAGTAAATAAGATTTGCAGACAGGTTTGCACCTGCATCTGCCTACACTCTAAACTGTGAATCACAAAGAATTACAGAATGAAATAATGCTTTTCACATATCCATATCAGATGAAACTTTTTTGCATGTGTGTACTAAACATAAATCCCCCACCCACTTCCACCTTTATCTTTGGGCTCCTTTAAGGTCAGTTTACCAACTTAAGAGAAAACTTCAAAACCCTAATATTTAGTCACAGTTCAGCTAATGTGTTAGAAAAGGTTCTATATTAAATTTTTCTTTGGGCCTTCAGTGCTATTGTAGGTATACATACAAGTAAACTGGATCCTTATCCAGTAAAGTGTTTTTGTATTCTTTTGGTAACCAGGTAAGGCCCACTAAGCACAATGTTTCTTTTCAGAGGCATACTGATAGCACTAGGGAGGTCAGATGACTTATTCAGGGTCACACAGTATGCAAGTGGAGGTTGTGGGGATCAAATTCAGGTCTACTGGCTGTGCCAAGCAAATTCACAATTCATTACTCTAACATCTAGGCTATACTGTCAATTGATCTACTCCTGCTGTTGATTAATTTGCAGAAATCACAATATCCTCTTTGGATCATCATAATCATTTTCACACCAAAAGACTGTGGTGTTACAGAAGCTTGTGAGTTCAACAAAAGAAGGAGGGAACCACTTTGGTTCTCAAAAATAGTAGCAGAAAAGGTCAGAGCCAAAAGGCTGGCCTGGAAATATAAGGGAATGCAGCGGAATGAAGATAAGGAGGCATACCAAACTTCCCTAAGGGAAGGCAGTAAGACAAAGGCCCAAACCGAGGAAACACTAGCACAAACAGTAAAGAAGGCGTGAAGACTTTCTATAGATACAATAGTGAAAGGAGAAAGTCCAGATGGGGTATTGCTAAGATCAAAGGAGATAAGGGTGTGTGAGAGGAGGACCATGTAAAAGCATCTATCCTAAATAGATACTTCTACTCAGTATTTACTGAAGAGAAGGTAGGGCAGGGCCCACTGCTCAGCACCATGGACACGGGGAGAGGTGAGCACTAGTCCCTTCACAAAAGAAAGGGTCCTACAAGAGCTCGATAAGCTCAGGGTGGACAAATCAATGGGACCTGATGGCATACATCCCAGGGTACTAAAGGAGCTAAGGGTGGAACTAGCAGAGCCATTATCAGAACTGTATAGTGAGTCTCTGAGCACAGGAGAGGTCCCAGAAGACTGGAGAAGGGCTCATGTGATCCCGCTCCACAAGAGTGGTAGCAGGGAGGAGGCAGGGAACTACAGACCAGTCAGTCTTACCTCAGTAGTGGGCAAGATTATGGAGGCACTCCTTAAGGAAAGGATAGTGCAACACCTGGAATCCATAGGAGCACAGGATCCAAGACAGCATGGGTTTACAAAGGAAGGTCCTGTCAAACTAATCTCATAGATTTCTTTGACTGGGTAACCAGAGTGGTGGACCAAGGGTGAGCAGTTGAAGTTGCCTACCTTGACTTCAGCAAAGCTTTGTTACTGTTCCACATAGAAGATTGATTAATAAGCTGGGTAGACTCTGGGTGGGTCAGAAGTTGGTCAACTGGCTGGCAAACTGGTTGATGGGCAGAAAACAGAGTGGTGGTATATGGTATACAGTCAGAAGAGATGCAAGTCACAAGTGGAGTACCTCAGCGATCAGTCTTGAGGCCAGTCCTCTTCAATATCTTCATCACTGACATTGCAGATGGGCTGGAGGGTAAGGTTTGTCTATTTTCAGATGACACCAAGATCTGTAACAGAGTAAATGGTCCATATGGGGTGGACAGAATGAAAGAGATCTGGATAAACTAGCAAAATGGTTGGAAGAGTGGCAATTGGGGTTTAATGCAAAGAAGTGCAAGATCATGCACATAGGGAAGAGAAACCCTGAAACCACCTATAGGCTGGAAGGGGAGTTGCTGGCAGTCACAAGGGAAGAAAGAGACTTGGGCATCATCATCACTGATGACTTGAAAACATCCAAGCAAAACACTAAAGCAGTAGGAAAGGCTAGGGGATGTTAGGGTGTATTAGTAGGGGTATCACAAGTTGGAAGAGGGAGGTAATAATTCCTCTTTACAAGATACTGGTTAGGCCACATCTGGAGTACTGTGTGCAGTACTGGAGGCCACACCTGCACAAGAACATTAACCAAACTGAGGCAGTCCAGAGAAGGGCAACCAAAATGATGCAGGGACTGCATCAGAAGACATAGGAGGACAGATTAATGGAGCTCACTATGTATACCCTAGAGCAAAGGAGGGAGAGAGGTGATATGATCGAAACATTCAAACACCTTACGGGCATTAACAAGGTGAAAGAGTCTAACATGTTTCAATATAAGAAAAATAGCAGGACAAGAGGACACAGCTTGAGATTAGAGGGAGGCTGAGTAAGGGGTAATGTGAGGAAGTTCTTTTTCACAGAAAGGGTAGTGGATGCATGGAATGGCCTACCTTAGGAAGTGGTGGATATGAATACTGTGCAGGGCTTCAAACAGGTATGGATAAGCATATGGAGCAATACAGATGAGTATGAATAGAAAGGCCATTGACAGAGCAAAGGTCAAGGGCACATTTATAAGATAGAAAAGAAATGGGCAGACTGGATGGGCCTTGTGGTCCTTATCTGCCATCAACTTCTATGTTTCTGTGTTTCTAAATATTAAAAGCAGCTTACACCTTCAGGACAACCTTAACAAAACATAATATTTAGACACAGTTCAACTAATTTGTCATGTTATTTCTATATTTCTCTCCACATTATTTACTACTGAGGTCATTTGCATTAAAACAAATTTTTAGTTCCTGAAGAGTTCAGCTATTCCTGTTGCTGTCTCCCTACCTGACATCATAGTGCACTGCTTGTGACATCACAGTTACTCCCATACTAATAGACTGTGATGTCTCAACAGATGATTATATCCTGAAGTAGTGAGTAAGCTATAGAGACAGACGAACTATAAAGGAACTCTAAAGGATAAAGATCATGTATTCATGCAAATTTACTCCAATAAATAATGGGAAAATAAATTTATAGAATAAATATGGAATGCAAGCCGATTTATATCTAATTATTATGTTTTTTAACGTTTTCTTTGAGGCATCAGTGGCTCTTTAAACAACAGAAGCAGATGAACTGTAGTAGTATAGTGGGTCAAGGATCCAGGTTTCATGAACATGTTTCTTAAACTCTATTTCTGCACCAATGGTGATGACACAGACCTTCTTCTACCTTCATCAGTGCCATCACCTGCCTACTGTCAGAGCCATTCTCCTCTGGAGACTTCCAGGACACTCACAGTACCCACATCTCACTTGTGGTGTACCGCCTGTGGATTCTTCCTCTCTCCCCCAGGCAGGGTCCTACCATTTGGCTCCTTTGACAGCGAAGTCTCCTCATATCTGGTCACAGTGGAATAGGCATCATTGAGAGTTTTGGGTTCACCACAATATATCCAAGGCACACTGCCTCTAGGGTAGCTGGTCCATTCCACTGGGGTGTTAAACAGACGAGGCATACTGATGAGTCCTGGTAGGACGAAACACGTGTCTATGTCTTCTGTTAGCACCCTTTGCAAACTGTGTGAGAGGCCTTTCGGCACCATGCAATTCTGCTTAAAGTTGGACCAGCATAACATTCTGTGGTGATTTGCATATGCAGCCCATGATGCTTTGCATTGTGGGGGCATGTGATTTTGTATTTTCTTGAAACTTGGCTTCCCAGCCAAATGCCCTTTGGGTAACCCTTGCCTCAGTGTTTGCGCACAGAGGTTCTTTGTCTTTAAATAGTTTTTTATTTTAATGGGTTCACCAACAATATATCCAAGGCACACTGCCTCTAGGGTAGCTGGTCCATTCCACTGGGGTGTTAAACAGATGAGGCATACTGATGAGTCCTGGTAGGATGAAACACGTGTCTATGTCTTCTGTTAGCACTCTTTGCAAACTGTATGAGGGCCTTTTCGGCACCATGCAATTCTGCTTAAAGTTGGACCAGCATAACATTCTGTGGTGATTTGTATATGCAGCCCATGATGCTTTGCATTGTGGGGCATGTGATTTTGTATTATCATTGAGAGTAATATCTGGAGTCCTGAGGAGAGGTCAACTGTTGCTCATGAGTGGAAGGAGTTGCTTCATCTGCCTTACCCCCATATGTTTTTCATTTTATGTTCCTCCCACAGGGAATGTATTCTGTCTCCAGTGTGGCAAGCCTGACACATTGACATGCACAATCCCCTCTTTCCAATGCAGTCTGCAAGCTTCCAGTCATGCACCATCATCTGTAATTACCTAGCTGGTAATAAAGCAGTGAGATGCATATCCCTCCCTCTCTCCCCAGAGGAGGAGGAAAGCATCTAGTTGGATGTTTGGTCCTCCTTCTCCCCCCAGCTGGACCTTGATGACTCAAGCATACCTCTGAATTTTGGTCAGGGGCATCATGACTTATACTAAGGTGACGCAGAATTGTTTGCAGTATGATTAAGGGGATAAGAGCAATGGAAATTAAGTTGTAGACCACGCTGTTTGAAACTTAATAATGAGTGGAATAACAACAATTTAGAACAAGTAAAAAACAAACTTTTTTATATAACCATAATGTAATGTTATATATTGATACAAAAAAAAAAGAGTATTGATACTATATTTTTGCTGTTATTTTGGTGTGTCAAAACTAAAAACATTCTTTATAATACACTCAAAAAGCAGACTGAATTATTATCAATACATATAGACTAGTACTGATAAATACAGACTGTGTCAGTATACTGTAACTGATTCTTTATGATCTGGCTCTAAGCCTTCATTTTAAAACAAGTTTCTAGCTACAATCATTCCAAAGTTAGACATGTCCCAATATAATTTATTTAAAACGGGATAACTTTGGACAGATTGGGCTTGTAACTTTTTTTAAATGAAACCTTGGAGTGTGTAACATTATGTATTGATACAAGAGGATGCTGCATCTTCTATATAGTGCTATATAAAAACATGAAAGTAGTTCAAAAACATTTTAAACTCTCATTTTTGTTAGCATATCAACATGTATTGACTGGATTCGAAGCATTTGTGTAAAAATAAAGTTCTAAACCTAAAGTTTCAAAAGTTACAGTTTTCAAAATACAATGTCAAACATTATAAAATACATAAAATATTTCTGGAACTGATTGGAACATATAACTGGTTGTTCTGTTAAAGAATAAACACATTATTTTCTAGTTCAATATAATTTCTGGTTTTGTATTTCCTCAAGTCAGGAAATGCAAATGGTTTACCTCACACCTCAAAACAGCTAAAGTAGAGTGCAAGGTAATTTCCATTACACAAGGACATGTATAGTGGTGGGTGTACTGGAGATTTACACAATCTGACTGATCCATTGCCTTTTCTTTTAGCCAACATCAACATCTTCAGCCCTTCCACCTCCTTCATCATCCTGCAGGCTTCTTTTGGATTGCAACTTCAGATACAGCTCTCTCCCATCATGCAGGTCTACTTGATCCTTGACCCCTTCTACAAGGGGCAGACATGTGGTAAGTTAATCTCGATTGGTCATATTGCCTCAACTGCAATATTTCAAAATCTCTTTAAAAGTTAAACAATCTCTCAGACCTGTTTGAGTAAAAGCTCTTCAGAGGTAGCTGTGTTGGATACTAGGTACAGTATCTACAAATTGGAGTTAGAATCATTCACACTGAGCAGACCCATGGTTTTTAAGAATATATTCTGAGCAGTGATGGCAGGCAACTTCAGTTAAAATATAAACCCTTGTGTTTCAAGGTCTTTGTGGGAACTTCAATGATGTCCAGACAGATGACTTCAGAATAATAAATGGTGTGGTGGAAGGGTCAAATGCTGCTTTTGCCAACACATGGAAATCAACTGCCAGTTGTCCAGATGTTAAAGACAGCTATGAAAATCCCTGCACTCTCAGCGTTGATAATGGTAAGTTGCAATGGCTATGCATAAATGAGATTTCTACTAACTGAGCTTGTACAGCTGATTACCAGCACATTTGCTACTTGGTATTCTGCAGACAAAATGGCCACTACTCAAAGACCTGTGACAATTGCTGTTTTGTTTTTTCCAAAGAACATTAGGGAGTCCAACCTTATTTGTTATAGTGGCTTCAGTTCATTAACTGTACACTATTGGCCCGATTCTCAAAGAGAAGGTGCAGTGATCTAGAGCTGTGGTGAACTCTGGGTGCATCAGGGACCCTGTGTCCAATTCTGAAAAAATAGGTCCCTGCACCAATAACCCAGGAGTTACCACACTCGCAGGCTAGCCCCAAACAATAGGCACACCTGCAAAAATTGCCACAGGGATCCTGCCCCCCCGATGCACCCAAAACAAGATTGCCAGGAGGGGTCTGGGGGTGAAAGGGGCATGGGGGATGTCATAGGGGATGTTGAGGAGCCAGTGGGCATGCCAGGGGGTGATCAGGCACCTGGTGGGTGTGCTGTTCATATAACTATCATGGGAATGGATGGTACGGGGGTACCAGGTACAAGCATTGCTCAAGGCTGGGGCTGCTGCCTACCTGGGGCCATGACACAATTTGTCCCTTGAACCCATACCAGCCATTAGCATAACAGTTATATAAATGGCACCCTGACAGGTACCCAATCACCTCCTGGCATACCCACTGGCTCTCCAACACCTCAGTGGAACTCCCTGTCCCTCCTGTCCTTATATGTCACGCAGAGTCCCCTCTAATTTACAATCTTGTGTGGCACTGACACAAGGGGTTTAGACCATCTACTGGCTGTTCTAACTCAAGCCCTTGCTGCACCCACAGTGGGGCTTCCTGAGTACCAGAAAGAGAATGCAGCAGCCCCATCATGGTGCAAGCCCTCTTGTGAGATCTGGCACATTCCTCTTTGTGTTGCAAGGGGGGGCACAGTGCCCATCTGACACAGTTGCATCCCATTCTGATGCAGACCACATTTCAAAATTGGGAATGCTGCATTTTATGATATAAAGCACCACTTGCATTGTGAATGTTTGAAACAAGCACATTGCCTCAGTTTATGGACTTTCAGAGTTGGGCCCTAAGTGTCATACCTTAAAGAGGCAGGGCTCTAGTTTCCATGAGTCTCTGACATGAATCATGATTCACCACATTGTCCTAAATTTTCTCAGCGGCAGTGCTACAAACTCACATGAGCTTGGTTCAGTGTGTCTGATATTTGACTCATCTGAGAGTTTCTAGTGACTACAGACTTCTAAATTGTCCAATAGTGTGTCCTCTAAACTGTCAAATAATGTGACTTATACTTTCTGCTGCCATACTGTATATTGCTCAAATAATGCCCATGGCAGATAAAATCATGTAATAACCTTAAATCTTACATAGTTTTATTTTTTATTAAATTATTGTATTTATACTTGCCTTATTTCTTGTTGATGGTATTCATTCAAATTGGATCACTGTTTCTCCTCATTTCATAATTAAATGAAAGTTTCAATTGCTATTCTTACTGTTACACTGTAAATAAAAATGATTTAAAATAAACTAAAAGACAAAGATTGTCAATGCAAAAGCACTGCTCCATGGGTTATCCAGGATCAAGAAATACAAAATGACACTTTTTCAATAATGTAAAGTATCATGGGAAGTGCAGGAAACCCCTATGAAAGAATTTAGGTTGGTTGTACTTTAAGCAGGAGTGTATAATGCCAACAAACTGTCACACAATTTGCAAATGCTGAAAACAACAGCCACAGACATCTGTTTCCTCTTTGTTAGGACTCATCCATGTGTCAAATCTGTATTTAAGTTGCAGAAGTTCCTTATTCACTACAGTGAGATTCACTGTTAATTGTTTTAAGTACCCGGAGAGTTACACCTTAGTAAAAACTATATTTCTTCTATAAATATACACAGCATGTTCTTGTTATTTTGATGATGTTTATAAATTATAGAGGGAAACACTGTATTTGGAAAATCAAAATAATTATACAAATTTAGTTTCTATTTGTATAATACTGTTTGCCAGTAAGACTAGATTTGAGAACTACAGAGAGTAATATTTCAGTTAGCTAACATACTGTACAGCATGTTTGGTTTCTTGTCATAAAATGGCATGGATAAATGAAACCATTTGATTGGCTGAAAAAAGCCACATCATCATATAATTATTCACCATAGTTACACAGGTACACTTTTAAATGTATTTTTGCCTTTAAAAGCCAATTTATAAGCATGGTAAGAAACTTTATGGATATGTGATAATGGTCAATAGTTGTACTTCCTGCGTGTGTTTAAAGGTCTGGCAGTATAGCCTAGAGGGTAGAGTAACAAGCTGTGAATGAGCTTGGTCCATCCAGCAGACCAGACCTGGGTTTGATTCTCACAACCTCCACTTGTATACTGTGTGACTCTAAACAAGAATTTAACCACCCAGTGCTCCCAGGTCACCCCTGAAAACAGGCACTTGTGCCTAGTGGGCCTTACCTGGTTACTAAAGACTAAAATAAAAGTAAAGACACTCAGCTTCACCTTGAAACACACCAAAGTGTGAAATATACTATAGCCAGAATTCAGCTTTAACTGCAGTGAATTACTAACTCATTGTTTTATAAGTTTGTTCTTCTTATCAATTTTAAGAATAGAATTTTAAGTATAGATGAAATGTATCAATCTGAAAATCTTTAAAGTATTAAAGAACAGAATTAGGTGCAAAATGTTATCAATTCATTACTAACTGGGTTGGAAAAAAATCACTGAACTTTATGCTTTAAACTTATTGCTTTTGAGTTTAGATAATGGATTAACATTAACAACATAATAATAGTATTGCGTTAATGCTGACTACTGTATTAACCATAAAAGCACACCCTACCTTGTCTAGTTGTTTATTTATACAATTTTTTTAAACTGAAAGAAAAACAATTAAAAAGAGGTTCAGTTGGGGATGTGGCTAGTAGCCAAGCTGTGAACAGCTTGATCGTGAAGCACCTCAGCTTGCAACGACTTTACAATATAAATACTTTTCAGACACTGGAATCACTGGATTTAATAGTTCTGCTTGATAAATTATGGCATAAACTACCAATTGATACCTTCTTTGAGTGGACTGAGTTAAAATGTCTTGAACTATGGGACGCAGCAATAAGGCAGCAGAGAATCCTGAAGGTGCAAGACCCAAACAGCAGAAACAGCATGGCAGCAAAAAGATGGGGATTCTTTACAGCCCTTAAATGCAACACTTTTCAAGGTGATTCAGAGCCTTGATAGGAAAGTGGAAGACTTTGCCACATAGTTTAAATAAATGAACACCTGGGTTGGAGCTCTTGCAGAGGAACCTAAAAGTGTCTCAACAGCTGCCAACAAAGCATTGACAATCTCAGCAAATCTTACCAAAGAAAATATTTGGTTATGGAGATGGCTGGAGAGCTTGAAAATGTCACTTGAGCCAGCCACACACGTATTCTAGGTCTGCCAGAAGGGTCAGAAGGGAGAGGCCCAGTTCATTTTAAAACCGTGGTTGGTGGACATATTTCATTTGTCAGAAGAATTGGAAGTACAGAAATTCTACAGGATTGTGCAGCATGGTGGGTGGCTATGGGCAAACTCAAGGGAATAGCATCCTCAAAATCTTGTTTTGGAACTCAGATCTTCTTGGGAGTGCGATATTATCTTAACAGCAGCCAACAAGCTAAGCCCACTGCAATGGAATGCTCACTGTATCCACATATTTCTTGACCTGAGCTATGCAACATATTTACGGCAAAAGCTTTGATGTGATTAGAGCACATCTTAGGTCTCGGGGCAAACATTATGTTTTGTTGATGCTGACATGCCTCAGGATCACATATGGGAGCAGAAGTTTTCAATTTTTAGACCCCTCGGATACCTCAAAACTATTATAAATAATAGAGAAAAATGTTCAGCACATGAGGAATCAACTTCAGAAACAGAGGTGGATGCCTAGAACAAGGCAGTGTGAATTTTGAGTTAATGGGATGGTTAGGGCAGGCTAGATGCTGTTTCACATTAAGGTTACATGTTGATCCTGTAGGCTTTGATTAAGATATTTATGCTTTGGGCTAAAATGTGTTTAAAGTTTATAGTTCAGCGCCTACTTTAAAATAAAGATGGCATCTGGCGTGCTTGGATCTGTATGAAACAGCACCGCCACCACCACCCCTTCATCTCCAACCCAAGTACCTTTTTTCATACCTTTACTGTTGAAAGGCTGGAGACATTATACCTTGGCAAGAGGACATTTCTTTAGTGACTCTTATTGCAGCTGGTTGCTCTCACTTGCCAGTACTAGAACTGATTCCCCTTTTCTTCCTATGTGATGGTTTAAATGTTTACTTGGTAAAACCAAATCTAAAGTTTCTCAGTCCATCATTCTGATTTTAAAATGTTAAAGGCTTATGCCTTCAGGTTTATCAGTTAGCTATAAGGGTTCAGTTTAGATCCCTTTTGCTTAGTTTATGTAACTCATGTGAGCTCTCATGATTAAGCAATAGTCAATATTGTTTAGCTATTTTATAGTTAGTAGGGGATGATTAACTCTGAATACTGGGTGACAGATATCAAGTATTAGTAAAATCCCCAGCCATGACTGCAGAGGTCTCTTACTTCTTTTGTTTAATAAAGGGAAACTTTGAAATAATATGGATTAAAAATCTAACTCATATTGTAGGAACTGTGTTATTTTCCCCCACGTGATGTAACAAAGGACAGGGGCATAATGATGTATGTGTTACTGTAAGAATAATGTCTTTAGCCAAAGATGATAAGTACTTTCTAAATGCCTGCCTATATGCAACTGTTTATGTACTGTTTTAAATAACTTACAATAAAAATAAATGAAGAAAAGATGATTAGTCATTTGTAGGGCTCTAAAATGTTCACAAAAGGAAAATTTGCTTCGGATCATTTGCATCTGTTATAGGTTCTTCAGTTTCTTGAACTTAACTTTGATAAACATTCACAGACTTTATGATATGAGTTGAAGAACATTTAGGGAAAGGTTATAAATGTACACAAACCGTTCATAAAGATTCTTAAATGTGCTTGAATTAGCAAGCTTTGTTGCACATGAGCAGGTGACAAATCACAGTCACTTGCCTGCTGGAGATTTACAACTTCCAAAGCTCTAAGGAAAAAAAATCAGTTATTACAGCTTTTGCTTTGTCCTAACAAATTACATTATCTGTTGGTTAGTGTTGCTTTGATATCCATTTTTTAAAAATGGATAGTTATGATATATGATTGTTTTTCAAGATTTTAGGATTTGGTCTTCTAAATCCTGTATTGTGAAAATATGAATATCCTAAAAATATCTTAAGCCAGCTCTGATGATATCAGATGGTATCCAATGGTTGGATCAGACACTGATTTGTTTGTAGATTTTCCCAATATCCAATAACCATAAATCAGATTGAATTTTTAAATGTTCGAGAATTCGTAGTGTGTAAATGGATGTGCAGAGAATGGGTTAATAAATAATGACAATTATAAATTCTAAAATAGCTAAAATGAGATCTATTGAATATTTTTTTTTATTTGGTTTCAGAAAATTATGCAAAGGACTGGTGCTCCTTGGTGAGTAACAGTCAAGGGCCATTTGCTGATTGCCACTCTGCTGTGGACCCCGCTGCATATGAGAAGGTAATTTGGGTTTTAATTTTCTTCAGTCTATATATGCCTTCTCAAAATAAGTCATTGCAGTTTAGTAGTAAGATCAACCATACAAATAGTAAATCTGAGTCAAAATGCAGCAAGCACAGCTGCTTCAACAGTAGTTGCTGGCTAGCTCCCTGTCCCTCAGATGGTGGCTGGCTGAAGTGGTGAGTGAAGAGTCTGTACTGGCCTCTCTCTCTCTGTCTCTCTCTCTGGGAGTGGGTAGCTGGCAAGTTCAGTCAGGTAGGGTGTGAGTGTGGTACCTCCAGGGAGAGAGTAGGAGGGTGCCAAGTGAGTAGGATGAGAATGGTATGTTAGAATGTGATCAGAAAGTGGGAGTCCACTAGACTGCTAGGAATGGGTCTTGGAACAGTGCCTGGGGATTAGACATGTGATCATAGAAACATAGAAACATAGACTTTGATGGCAGATAAGGACCGCTTGGCCCACCTAGTCTGCCCATTTCCCTACCTAGAGGATAAGCCACAGATCCTAGTTAACCAACAGCCTGCTTCTTCCTACCCTCCACAAGAATTGTCTTATGTCTGTCCCATGCATTCTTGAATTCTCCCACAGTTTTAGACCCCACAAACTCCTCAGGAAGGCTGTTCCATGCATCCAATACCCTCTCTGTGAAAAAATGCTTCCTCACATTGCCCCTGAACTGCCCCCCCCCTCTATCTTTAAATTGTGTCCCCTTTATTCTGCACATCTCTTTTTCTGAAAGATGCTACCCTCTTGGACTTTGTTGATTCCACTGAAGCACTTAAAAGTTTCTATCATATCCCCCCTCTCCCTCCTTTCCTCAAGGTTATACATATTAAGCTCCTTTAGTCTCTCCTCGTATGGCTTCTCTTGCAGACCCTGCACCATTTTAGTTGCCATCCTCTGGACTGCCTCTATCCTGTCTATGTCCTTGCAGAGATGGGGTCTCCAGAACTGGACACAGTACTCCAGATGGGGTCTCACCAACTGTCTGAACAGAGGGATAACAACTTCCTGTTTTCTGCTGATGATGCCTCTCCCTATGCAACCCAGTATACCCCCAGCCCTCCCTACTGCCTTCTCACATTGCTTGCTAACCTTAAGGTCATCTGATATGATTACCCCCAGGTCCCTTTCCTTTTTTGTTGTTGTTACTACCTCCCACCAGTTGTGTAATCTTCCCCTGGGTTTTTGTTTCCCAGGTGCATTAGTTTGCATTTCTTTGCATTGAATCCTTGCTGCCATACTTCAACCATTCCTCCAACCTTGCCAAGTCCCTTCTCATCCTTTCCATGCCTCCTTGGGAATCAACCCTGTTGCAGATCTTTGTGTCATCTGCAACGAGGCATACTTTTCCTTCCAGTCCCTCTGCAATGTCACTTATAAAGACATTAAGAAGGACTGGACCCAGTACTGAACCCTGCGGTACCCCACTAGTACCCCCTCTTTCTTCAGAGTGGACTCCATTAACAATTACCTGCTGTGTCCTGTTGTCCAGCCAGTGTTTTACCCAGGCTACCACCCTGGGACCCACTCCCAGGCTGGTTAATTTGACTATTAATCTGTTGTGTGGGACTGTGTCAAATGCCTTGCTAAAGTCTGGGAAGGCGATGTCCACAACCCCTCCCCAGTGTACTACTTTGGTCACCCAGTTAAAGAAATCTGTTAGATTCATTTGACATGACATTCCTGCTGTGAACCCATGCTGCCTTGGGTCCTCTGCCTCGCTGGCCTCTAGGTACTCAACAATTCTTTCTTTCAGAAGAGACTCCATCACTTTCCCTACCACAGAGGTCAAACTGACAGGTCTATAGTTTCCTGCCTCTGTCTTGGTCCCACTTTTGTGAAGGGGGAATCACATCTGCCTTCCTCCAGTCCTCAGGTACCACACAATCCTCCCATGATTTGTTAAAAAGGGTAGTCAGTGGTTTCACTAGTTCTCCCCTTAATTATTTTAGAATTCTGGGTGAATTTCATCAGGCCCCATTGCTTTGTCCACCTTCAGTTTTAGGAGTTCTTTCAGAACCCTTTCTTCTGGGAAAGGACTGGGATCGACACCCCTATCAAGAGTGCATGTGTTAATTGGATTAGTCACCTCCCCCTCCTCTTTTGTGAATACTGAGCAGAAATATTCATTCAGTATCCCTGCTTTTTCACTGTCCCCCGCTGCCCACCCACCGTTCATTCTATTCAGCCTCACTATCCCTCCCTTTGTCTTTGTCTCTGATGTACCTATAAAAGGTTTTATCCCCCTTCTTAACTGAGTTGGCTGTCTTTTCCTCAGTTTGGGCCTTTGCTATTCTGACTTTCCTCCCTGCTTCCTTCTGCCTTAACTGGTACAGCTCTCTGTCCTGCTCCTTCTGTGTTTCCTTATACTTCCTGAATGCTATCTTTTTCTCCCTGACTTTCCCCGCCACCTCCTTTGAGACCCATAGTGGCTTTTTCTTTCATTTTAATTTGTTTATTTGCTTCACACAAAGGTTTGTTGCCTCTGTGATGGCAGTTTTGATGATTCCCCATTGTTGCTCCACCCCTCCTTCTAGCCTGTTTGCTAGTGCTTTTCTGAGGCAGTCTCCCATCTTGCCAAAGTCAGCCCTCCTGAAGTCCAGTACCCTCATTTTTGTATGACTTGACTCTGTAGCTGAGTTTAACATGAACCACACTGTTTGATGGTCACTTGTTCCCAGATGGCAGCCCACTTTTAGATCTGAGATCCTGCCACTGTCCCCATTTGAGAGTACGAGGTCTAAGATTGCTCCCTCATGAGTGGGTTCCGAAACTAGCTGTCTCAGGCCTTCCACCTGTAGGGCATCAAGAATGGCCCTGCTCTTGGATGTGGCTGCAGCAAATGTGCTCCAGTTAACATCTGGCTTATTCAGGTCCCCCATCAACAGTATCTTCCCTTTCTCTGCTATACTAAGAATGCCTTCTATCATATCCTTGTCCATTCCCTCCCCTGACATGGGGGTCTGTACACAACCCCTGTGCGGATTGTGGTGCCATTTCCAGTCTCCAAGGTGACCCACAGTGCCTCCTCTCCTCTCCTCCCTGTTTACTCTTTTGTTCAGTTGCTTTTATCCCTTCCTTTACATAGAGAACTACTCTTCCCTCTCTTCTCCCCTGCCTGTCTCTCCTATAGGTTATGTACCCTGGTATGTTAACATCCCAGTCATGGTTCTCTGTGTACCATGTTTCTGTGACTGCTTTGACATCCAGGCATTCTTCTTCCATCAGGACCACCAGTTCAGGGAGCTTGTTGCTCAGACTACGGCATCAGTACTCATTACCTCCATTTCCTGATGGTCTTACTCCTTTTTGCCCCATCCCTGTCCTTCTTGCCTATGTCACTTTATCCATTTACCGCTGCCCTTCTCCCTATCGACACCTCTATGTTGGTGTTTACCACACTTACTACCTTGACTTTTTTTTTGGGGGGGGCTAGGATTTCTCTGCTCCTTTCCTATGCCTCCTCCCTTGGCTAGTTTAAATGCTTTCCAATGAAGCATTTAAACCTATTACCTAGGATCCTGGTTCCCCTCCTGGACAGATGCAGCCCTTCATGCCACTATAATCTTGCATCACTCCAGGTAGACTCCCAGTCCCCAGTGAAGCCAAATCCCTGAGCTCTGTACCAGTTTTTCAACTACTGATTGAATCCCATGGTGTGGAGCACCCTAGCCTCTCCTACGCCATAGACGGGAGCACCTCTGAGAAGGTTACCATGCATGCTACTTGTCTAAGGCCCCTCCACAATTCCACAAACTCTTCCTGCACTGCTCTAATCCCTTTCTTAGCCAGGTAATTTGTCCCTAGGTGGACAATGGCATCCAGCTCCCTTCCCTGTGCAGCTCCTCTGACAGTCCTGAGGATTAGCTCCCTGTCCCTCCAAGCCAAGCTGTTGGTCCCCTAGACTGCCAGAAATGGGTCTGCTGACAGTAACCAGGGATCAGACCTGCAATCAGGATTGTTGGGGTCCACTATGCCACCAGGGATGGGGCTTTTACCATTAGATCAGGGTACCATTAGATCAGGGTTCAGACCTGGAAGGGGAGGCTTGCAAATCTCCACACAATGGCTCCATGCAGTTGTGCACAGCGGCATTATGCAGAGATGCTAATCAGCACATAATGGCATGTAAATGCCCCTCAGGTCCTCACATGCCATGTAAGGGTCCCTTAGTGCTTTGCATGCCATATGTGTTCATTAGCATGCCAGGGACTAAAGAAGGTTCACTGGGGCAAGGGCACAATCCTTTGTGACACACTCTAGCTCCCTTTGCTCCTGTGGGTCACTTATCTGCAGAGAGCTGTGTTTACACTGCACAGACTCATTGTGCACTGTACTCCCATAGCTCCCATATTCAAACAGGCAACACACACAGGTTGGAGCACACTGCCTTTTTGAATATATCCCTCAGGCCAGCTGTGCACTTTCTCACAGTCACTGCTAAGGGGAGTGCGGTGCTAATGGCCAGCTCTGAAAATTGAGACTGACAGTTTTTGTCCCACTGCACAGTCAACACATTCCAAAGTGGCTGTTCCCTTGATTAGTTAAAAAAAAGTAAAAGTATAACTCCAGTGAAAATTCAAAGGTTGCTCAGTGCTCACTGTAAAGAACTAAATAGTCTATAAATTAGAACAAAAATCTACTTGCTCTCCACCAAAGTTTCCAGGGAGGCACTAGGTGCACTTCCTTCTGAAATGTGTGGCCTGTGAATGGCAACTGCAGCATTGTTTCTTGAAAGTACATGGAAGGAACTGAAATCTTAACAATGCAAACCATGTTTACAAATGGTAACTCCACATTAACATATGGTTAGACTTGTTCGCTGGTTGCAATGTTTCAATATCACTTGATGAAGTCTTCATCAGGCAGTTTTGAAACGATTTGACCAGTCAACAAGCCCGACTGTGACTAGTGGGGAGTTGCTTTTTGTAAATGCAGCTTGCATTTTTAAGAAATTGTCAGCCTTTGCAGGTAAAATATACAGTGGCAGTGATTCACAGGATACGTCTCAGAAGTAGATGCTCCTATGTGACTGCACTTGGTGTAGAGTGGTGAGTCCATTTCCTGCTAATTTGAAGTTTCCATGCCTTGTTTCACTCTCTCAGGCTAGTAAAATGTGTGTAGCATACTTAGTCTTGGGATTTATTTATTTAGTTTTTGGTGACCGGTTAAGTGCACTAGACAAATCCTGCCTATTTTCAGGCATGACCTGGGGGGAAGGGGATACAGATGAATGCCAACTGACCTTGAACCAGATTAAGCTGTTGGTGGTATTTTTAGTGAATGAGGGAAATTTGGCCAGGATACCAGGGAAATTCCCCTACTCTTTTTGATAAGTGCCATGGGATCTTTAACATCCACCTGAACTATCACCAATCCAGGCAGATGGGACCTCGGTTTAACGTCTCATCCGAAAGATGGCACCTCAGAAGTGCTGCACCCCCTCATGCTGCACTACAGTGTCAGTACTGGGATATTAACCCAAGTGTCAGATGTGGGAACTGAACCCACAGCCCTCTGATCTCCCGGCCTCAGAGGCAAGTGTGCTACCTACTGAGCCGCTGACACTGCTATAAAGGATAAAGGAGTACAGTAGTAGTTTCCCTTATAGTAGCCATTAGATGCATAGAATGCCATATTGATGTTTGAAACCCTATGGTAGATACAGTTGTGGCTGGCAGAATATTGTTTTCCACTGCATGGTCCCAAGATAGGTCATGATATCATGTGGAGGGGTATAGTTAAAAGAACAAAATGACCTATGGTTTTCTTTTGTTCCATTACTTAGCTGCCGCATCACTAGTGACATGATCTGCCAGATTCATCCAAGATGGAAAACTAAACACTGCTGGCCACAACTTTACTTCACAGAACAGCAACATTACTCTTCTGCAGCAATGACTGGCATAACTAAGAATGGGCGCTTTAGGAAACTAAATAAGGCTGCAAGTGCAAGTTTCTGTGTTGTGTGTTAGGGCTGTGCTGCGGGTTAGGGTTCTTGATGGAGCAATGAGAAAAATGATCCCCGTTCACACACCAGCAGTACTCAGAAATAATGCTGAACTTTATGTTTTCCTTACAGAACTGTATGTATGACAGCTGCAACTGTGAGGACAGTGAATCCTGCTTATGTGCTGCACTTTCTTCCTATGTCAGAGCCTGTGCAGCTAAAGGGATCCAATTAACTGGATGGAGGAATACTGTCTGCAGTAAGTGACACTCTTATAAATGAACCATAGGTTGCTTTGAGCCATCCCCCCCCCCCCATCCCCAGAGTTTTAATCCTAACAGTGTGGGTAAATAGCAGTAAACTCATTGCGATGAGCAGACATATTTTTATCATGCCAGACAGACATACCACTACTCAAGAGATGGAAAATTATCTGGATTAGAAAAAAAAATGAAGAAAAAGAACATTTTGTTATTGTTCAGTTGTTAGGTGCCAGCATGGCTCAGTTGGTAGCACATCCACTTCTGGGCCAGAAGACCATATGTTCTAGGGTATACTGTTAGGAGGGTGACTGAATTATGGTACCACAATTACAGCACCAGAATAAGGGCAACAGTGAAAGGGTCAATCTTGATTTTAGATTGCCCCTCACTCCTGTCGCTGTTCGCCCCCACACAGTTTCTATCCCTTCGGGGCCAAAACCAACTGTTTCCTGGAAGGGGAATTTTTTATTACAAGTTCAAAATCAGAAAAGAAAGAAACTAAAAACATACAACGTTACAAACCAACCCCTACCTATCCACTGTGGAAACAAATGAAAAACAAAAAGTACACAACAAAAATTATGTAAAAAACAAAGAGCAATCTCATTCCCTTACAGGCCTGTTCTCTTTACCACCCCATTTTTATTTTTCCGGACAACCAATGTACCCCTTTTCCACCAAAAAGTAAAATGTGCTTTATCCAAATTTGCAAATTCATGTTGACAAAGTAAAGCAAGTTCATATTGTACTTTACAAAGTAAGTCTTTCACAGAAATATCCTTCTGCAGCAAAATCTGTTCCCATCTTTCTTTCTTTCGTTCTTTCTTTCTTTCTTTCTTTCCTTGTTTTTTTACTGGGTAAGTGCACTGATTCAAAGGACCGTGTTCAAGCATGACCCAAGCCATTAATATGGCACATGAAGGCATACAAAACAATTACATGATTTAGAAGAACAGGTGCCAACACATTGTAAAAATTATAAAATAACATGCTTTGTATCTAATGCATACTAGGAGATATGCAGTACATTGGGTATGTCTGAATACAATGTGATGACAAATACAAGTATTACATGGGAAGCCATTACAATAAAATAAGTGCTGTGCTATAACAAGTGAGGAGTAAGTGCATAGAGTAGAGGTATGAAATGACAGCAGCACACTCTGTCTGGGGAGAGGATGGAGGGGTTAGTAGCATGGGTGTGGAATCTTGGTTGTAGTTACCCGGAAAGTCAGGAACATTTGGCCTCATATAGCAACCAGGCTTTGAGATTGGTTTTAAAGTTGAGGTGAGGGTCATGTGAGCAGAGAGACACAGGGAATTTGTTCCACAGTGTGGGGGCAGCAAAGAACAGGGCTTTGGTACCCAGGATGGTGGAGATTCTGGGGACATCCAGTGGGAGAACCAAGGTCTCACAGAGACACCTGGGTGCCACTCTACCATTGAGGAGTGATGAATATGGTGACAGCTTTCTGCCTCTAATGCATTATCAATGATGCAGTCAAGAGCATAGTCATACCATCCTTGAAGTGGGAACTACCATAGCGACTGGTATAAGGTGCAGTGATGTGTTGAGTAGGGTAACAGGAGCGTGAAACAACATACAGTATGCTATTATAGACAGAGGTAAGTCTAGAACACAGTCAGGAGGACACGTCGGAGTAAATGGGAGCAGTATTAGGCGGAGAAGATTGCCTTGTGGAATGGCTAGTTGTGCCTCAGTGTTCAGGTAGTGTTTTAGTAAAAAGGCCACCCAAAGTTTCTGGTTGACCCTACGTACAGTGTTGTTAATCTGTTCCATGAATGAAAGGGAGGGATCAAGGGTTATGCCCAACTGTTCAAAGTATGGAACATTCGGGGGGGGGGGGGGTTCAGGTGAAAGTATGGTGAGGGAGGAATTAGATTTGACAATATTAGCAAGGTAGAGTTTGGACCCAAAAAGCATTACATTAGTTTTTATTTTCCATTGACTAAAAGCCAGTTGGACAGAAACCAGTTGTGGGTTGCCTCATAGTGTTGGGTTAGAGTGGAAGAAATATTCATTAGAGATTTGTCACTTTGGTAGAGCACCAGGTCATCTGCGTACAGAAGGGACTCACAGGAGAGGCTTTCTGCAGGAAGGGAATTTACAAATATGGAAAACAGCAGGGGACACAGGATGGAGCCCTGTAGGACCTCAATGGAGACAGACATAGCCAGGGAGGTGGCTGAACTGATTTTTATAGAATGGGATCTGTCTGAGGGATAGTTCTGGGACCACAATGAGTCGAGTAGCCAATGTGTATGAATTTAGTATGGAGAAGGGGGTGGTTGACAAGGTCAAAGGCTTTTGTCAGATCCACAAGTACAGTACCTGGGGCTTTGCCCAAATCCATGCACCCAAGAACATGACAGGTAATGAGAGCTGAAGATGATTTGGTCTACGGTGCTTATAGTATCCATGATATTGGGGGCACAGTAGGCTATATTTCCCTAGGTTTTCAGAGAGCTGGTGGTGGATGGTTTTCTTCAGGAATTTGCTCAGGTGGAGGAAAATGGAGATAGGCCTATAGTTGTCCAGGGATAGGGGGTCACCAGCCTTAAAGATCGATACAACCTTGGCAATTTTTCCGGAGGCCAGCATAGTCAATGTGGCCAATGCCAAACTGCACATAAAGATTAGTCACTTGGACATAAAAGGGCCAATAAGCTTAAGAAATGAGAGGAAGAGACTGTCACTACCAGGGCTACCCCTGCTAGGGAGGCTATTGAGAAGTTTGATTCTATCCCTGTGGGGGATCACTCTGAAGTAGAAAGGAAGGGGATAGGGAATACTAGTGGGAGAGGATTGCCTGCACTGATCACCAGGGCTAGGTGAGTGGAAGGTAGGTAGTATGCTTAGGTGGGCAGAGAGGTCTGTAAATTATGTATTGAAGGTATGGGCGACCTCGGAGGGATCAGTTAAAATGCCTCAGGGAGTGCTAAGGTACATGACAGGGCTGTGAGTCCATGGGTTTAGCATATAACCAAAGGAGGCCCAAAAGCAATGGGGTTTCTAAGGTTGTTACTTTGCAGGTTGTGGTAGTATTTTCATTTCAGGGACCTGGTGTTTTGTTTGCATATATCATGCACACACCTATAGCCATTCCAGAAGGAAGAGAAGGGGGAAGCTTTATAATCAGCCCACTTTCTATCTTTTTCTTTCATTAAGACTAGAAGTTTTTTGGAGATCTAGAAACTGAAGCTGACTCTTATTATGTGGGTAGTGAGTGGGAAATGCAGGTCCTGTATCTGAAGGTGGGCATCTGTGAAAAAATCCAACTGCAAATGCCACGTATGTGAGGGAGCAGAGAGTAGGCCAGTTCACCGCCCGGATGTCTGCAAGGAGTCTGGTGGTATCAGAACAGTTGAAGTTCCTGAAAGCCAGGTACTGTGCTGTGGTGGGGGGGTGTTGGTTCTAGTGGAACAAATTATGTATGTGGGGGAGTGATTGCTGATAGAGTCAGATACGATATCTGCTTGGAGTACCTTATTCTCTCTATTAGTTGCCACCCAATCCAGCAAAGCTTGACAGATTGTTCATTTAATTCATGCGAAAATGGCATGCAAAGTTTCATTATGTATTTCTGTTGTTATTTATCAAGTAGACCCAATATTAGACAGTCATTCCTCTTTTGTGAAAAAATATGGTTTGGACCACTGATGGGCTAGTAATTTCCAAAAGTCTTAGTCAGCATTCAAAAATCAAATGTAGTATAGTTTCTAGTGTATCTGAACACTCTGGGCAAATATATATCCTCTCTGCAACTGCTTTGTTTTTGATTATTCCTAATATATAGGTGTTCATGAATACTGATTCAAATTGTATCCCACATTTTGGCAGGAATTTGTGTCTCCATTGTGACCTGAACAATAACCTTTGTTGGAACCCTGTGACTGCTAGGAAACACTGGGTCTTCTTAGAATAACTGTCCCATGATTAATGAATTCAATTTTTTGTTGACTGGGTGGACCTGCAACATCTACAGCTGTTTTATCAGAGGGGTTCTTTCTGTGAAGTACTTACTTACCCTGTCTTATTTTTTGAGAAGCATTCTCTCACAAAACCTAAGAGAATGATTCCCAAATGTCCATTTTCACTTGATTTAGTGATGAAGCAGGGGACACAACTATTCTTAAATAAACCTGTCCACATTGAAAAGAGTAGGGGAATTTCCTTGATGTCCAGACCAAATTCCCCCATTCACTAAAAATTCTGCCAACAGCTTAACCTGGTTCAATTTCCCTCAGTTTTCATCTGTATCCATCACTCATCTCCCCCCCCCCACCTCCAGGATGAGGCTGTATATAAGTAATATTGTTTAGCCCACCTTTCAACAAAAAAAAATAAAAATAAAATAATAAATATCTGGTGTCAGGATGAAATGCATTAAAAGTCTGACATTGTCATTCTAAAGTGAAACAAATATTGAATCCCATTTTGGGCAAGTTTTGTTCTGGCGAAGTCTCGTTGGCATGCAAGGATCTGCATACCCATGTTGCTTTTCACTATGTGTTAGGCTTTAAAGCATATGCATGTAGGTTAGAAGAAAAACACATTGAAACAAATATGTCTATCATTGTCTTAACCAAGACATCAAGCTATATTACATGTTTTGTTTTCTAGTGAGTTATAAGGCTACAAAGCGCACTTCGCTAAGCTAAAGTTAAGACACTGATTGATAAAACAAGGATCCTCTTTTCTGTTTCAAATGAGGGCTGAATTGATTTTGGACACAAGCAGATGAGGGTGGATACAGCGGACTTTCTCATGAAAAAAGAAATCATATGTATAGGCCACATGTTTCTATGTGACTGTAATTATGTTCAGGGAATCCAATGCATGAAAAATAACATGAATCACTGCAGACTTGGGGGCACAGTTTTGTAGCATTTCTGGATTCTGTTTTCACTTCTCATGGTGTGCTCTTCTTCACCAGGATGTGATAATCAGTTTACTGGGACACTGAATCCCCATAAATGAAAAATGTTTGATTTAGATCCCACAACAATGAATGAAACGTACATCGGTTACATAGTTCTCTCTTCTGCTAACCTTCATGTTATGCTTTGATCTTCTAAGATTGTTCACTTTTTCTAAAGCTTTATACACCAGTAACTCTTCAGTAGTATTCCCCCAGTTTATACTGATAATTTAGCTGAGAGATATGGCAAGAAATACATAGAAATCAAACATGGAATGCTAATCTGTTTGTTTTCCTTTCACCTTAGATAAATACACTACTGCCTGCCCAGATAGTCTGGTGTATTCCTACAATGTGACTTCTTGCCAACCCAGCTGTCGTTCATTGAGTGCTCCAGATGTGACATGTAATGTCAAGTTTGTCCCTGTTGATGGTTGTGTTTGTGAAGAAGGCACCTACTTAGATGATGCTGGTAAATGTGTACCTCAGATGAGCTGTCCATGTTATTACAATGGGGTTGCTGTAAAAGCTGGAGAATCAATTCATAAAAATGGAGCCATATGGTGAGTTATTCATCATTTTATTTTTATCTATGAACTCAGAATCACTGAATCATAATAGTGATGCTTGCTAAATGAAGATAAATGTCATTCTTCAGGTTCCTGTTGTGGATGATGGACCAGTCATGAAAACATTTACTTTCCAATTCAATAAGCCCAAAATGTTTTGTGAAGAAAACATTTATTTGAGCAAAGTGCCTGCAGTATCTCTCAAAAACAACACAACTGAAATATTTTTTTGGTAGTCAGAGGAAAAGAAAACCATAAGAGTGTGCACATGGAAAGTGGTGCTATAAGACCAAACTAGACAGCAATACCAAACGGTCTTAGCACACACAACCCAAAAAATGGGACACCACAACTTAAATGTTTTTATGCAAACAAAAATATAATTACATACCCAACGGACAACATCTCGCCTGATATTTTTTTGAACAAAACGGTTCTTTATCAAAGGCTGAAATACACATAAAACAGGAGAGCAGATATAGGTTAAAACACCACATATGATTCATGACACCCTTTAACACCTGTTGTGACACTTTTACGATGCTTTAAAGTTCAAAGGTTAAAAACAATAGCTTTAATCAATTATAATTTAAAAACAGTGACAGAGTGCAACAGTGTTATTTTTATTATCTAAACTGCCATATGTAAAAAGCAATCATCCTTAAACTCAACTAATCAGCTTCATATATTAAAACCAGGATGACTTAGAGCCTAAATAAACTTTTATAAGAGATGGGAATGGGGGAGGGGGGAGAAAGTTTGATATGAAGCAGCAGGAAATAATACACACACGTTAATACAAATGGACAGGAGAGAAGAGATAGGGAGGGGAAAGGGGAACAAAGTATTTTTTGTAGGTTACTTATAAAAAAGAATGTGGTAATGAGATGATCCAAACTGAATAAATCATACTTATGAATGCATTTTTCTACAATATTATCACTGCTATGTGTAAATATTTAATTCTTCCTCTTTTTCAGATATGGTCGTATGTCCAAATGCATGTTAAAACCTGGTTCCTTAGTTACATCCAAAGATTTTCCATCGGCAACATCAGGTTGTCAAAATCACCCCCCCTTTAGAATTCTGCACACTTTATCTATGGCACTAAAACTGAAAACATGAGGCTGGCCATCTTCCATTTTAGCTACAAGGCATGCAATAGCATACGTGACATATGCTTTTCATGTTCTGCCACCCTGGCCTTAAGGCTTTGTTTAGTTTTTCCAACATAAAATGCATTGCAAGAGCAAGTTGCTAAATAAATTACTCCTTCTGTATCACCGCTCATGCACTGTCTTACTCCAAAAGTCCTGTTCATATTTATTGTGCTGAACTGTATGATTTTTTTTTTATATGGGGGCATGTATTACAATGTTTACATTTAAAACAGCCTGATGGCCTTTTGTGCCAAGTTTCTTTCTGGGTGTCCATGAAAGGGCTGTGCACCAACACATGTTTGGGTGTTGGTGCCCTTCTGTAGCACATTCTAATTGGTGTGCTGCAGATTTCTGTGAAACTTGGGTCAGCTGTTAAAACTTGCCAGTTTCTTTTCAGGATTATTTCTAGCTTGTTAGCTTGCTCAGAGTAATTAGTGATATAGTTGAACCTCATGTCATTCTCTACAGTGGTTTATTTTTCTTTTTATATATGTTTATATGTACAGTTAATGCATCTCTTTTGATTATAAAAGTACATTCTGGACTTCTTTGGGTGCTAGAACAGCAACACGAAGTTCAGCATTTCTGGCACACAAAGGACTAAACAAGAAACTCTTATAACCATAAGAGACAGAAACTGTACATACTGTATTAGCATATTATAAATCATGTTAAAGATCGTTGTTTAAGAAATGGAATTTCAATTTAAAATCAAAATGCTTTACATTGTTGAATATTAGACACTCTGCTTTGTGGGAAATGGACTGTGCCAACTGAACTTAGAACTATGTGCATGAGGGACCCTCTTACAGTTATATGACTACCTGAAATTTTTATAAATAAACAATCTTGATTGTATAAGAATTATGTCATTTTTTATAATGGTATGAAACAATATTTCTTTCCACTGTAAGCAAACTAGCTGCTAGTTTGTTCTCTAGCTCTCATTCCAGAATATAATGATAATATAATAATGCTGGTGGTTTATGGGATAATAACTGTATCTGGGAGGTAGTAAAAGCTGGGTTGTTTATGTTCTCTGAGATATTGTTATTGCTAATCGTAGCTGGCTAGTTGTCCTCCATCTCTAATTAAAGATTCTGAGTAGAAATATAGTAATGATTATTATATTATAGTGGTAAAAACTGTATCTGAGAGGTAATACAATCAAGTTCTTTATGTTTTCCCAGATATAGTTATTGCTGATTAAAGTCTGAACCACCATAACAATTATACTGGAAAAACAGAAAATATAATCAAATGCAGCTATATGATGTGAATTTGTTAAAACAAACATGCTTTAAATAAGTGCAGTTAACACTGGAGATTACCACTTTTTGTAACAATAAAAATAATTGAATAATCTGACAAATAAAGAGTGTTAACATGTAAACAGTTATAAAGTTAGAAACCAAATCTTTTGGGGAGTAAGTTATTATCTGAATTATCTGGTACACAGACTGGCAGAATGCTGCCAGTAAAGAGAAGTCTGTGGGTGTTAACAGCCAAAGTGCAAGGTTAGTACATAATACCTTTAATGAATCTACCATATGGTCATAAAAAAAACATAACCAGACAGTAGCTTTCTATTCTGATATGCTGCAAGTTGTCAGTAACATAACGTAGAATGTATAGAAAAGGACAATACGGAGAATAGAACCAATCAATTCTAATCCTGTAATTTCATGTCTTGTTGATGACATCAGATGTTCTGCTGTTCTGAACATGACATGCCAGATGTTTTGTTTGCCTGCCCATGTCACAGCACAAGTTCACAGATAAATATAAAAAGTATAGATTGGATAATTTTAAACTTGAGGAAAGTAACTTATGACGGAGCTGACTGGTGAGGAGCAACACACAGTCAGGCCTTTTAAAAAATAAATAAATGAAATAAAAATGAAAGTTTCCCTCAAAAAAGAGCATAGCTTAAACTGAAAAGTGAAGGGGTATCAACAGAAATTGAGCTTTTACCTAGGGTGAGGAGGGTAAATATCAACTATTTCTGCTTGAGTTTGGCAGCTGGTCTGAATGTAGCACAGGCTATTATGACATTGTCAAGCTTTGTGCTAGCTGTTCTCATATTGGTTTAAATGTTTCATTATGACATATGCAACTTAAAGGAGATAGGACAAGATTGTTACATAGTTAACTGCCCTTCCATCTTCCTTTCCATGCCAGTTATGTATTCTGACATGCTTTGATGATTTTTAATAATTCAATAATCTTGCTCTGGGATGCCCTCAGATCTACATTGAGTTCCACTCTCCTCATCAGCTATTGCTATTGATTTTCATATCTCTAAGACATTCTATGACATCACAAACTCCCATTCCATGCTATTCATCTGAATGGTCTGGAATGGGTGTTTCTGATGTCAAAGAATGTTCAGGCAGTATGAAAATAGAAAGCAGCAACTGCTAAGGAGAGAGGGATTCTGGGTAGTTGCAAAGGCAACAAAATTAGATTATTTAATTTAACTAAAAAGGGCAAAAACATATCAGAATACTGGATAGCCAATAAAAGATCAACTGGAGGGCATCCAGAGGTGTAAAAACCGTTTCCTATCACCTTTGACAAATAGTTGCTCCCTGGGAGAGCTCTGTGACTTTCAGGGAAAAAATCTTGGCAGATTCTTTCATGAGGAGTTACTAAGTATTATTGATTGACTACTGATCAACATATCACAACATTACCAGAGTTGTCATTATCATACTGAGCATAACTGTATGCCACTACATTGCATGATATTAAAACATACAAAAATAATAACTGCTGAGAAAGTAATGTTTTATTTTCCTGCTATGACACTGTAGTCTCAAATTACACATTTCACTTACTTGGTATAAATAAATATATTCATCCAAGCATGTAGTATACTGCTGGTATAAATATATTCCTGAAGGCATATAGTACATTCTAGATATAAATAAATGTATTGCACCATGCAGGTAGTACACTCTAGGTATAAATAAATATTTTCCTCCGGGTATGTAGTGTAATCTATGAATAAATAATTCCTTCAGGCCTGTAGTACTTTCTAGGTTTAAATAAATATATTCCTCCAGGTGTATAGAATGTTCTGGGTATAAATAAGTGTATTCCTCTAGGTATATAGTACAATACAGGTATGAATATATTCCTCCAGGGATGTAATACAATCTAGGTAGCATAGCAGAAAGACAGACTGGATAATGACTGATTTATAGTAGAATGGAATACAGAAACCAAACAATTTAGATATGTTCCACCAGCTATTGTTGTCAGAATTCATTTATTAAATAATTTCTTTCTCCCTATTCTGTATAGTACGTGTACACAGGGAAAGCTGGACTGCATTGGAAGCATATCCCAACCTATAGGTAACTCTATTGACCTTGTTTTTGCCTTTTGTAGTAGCTTACTTATCTAGTATGCTGCATGTTTGTTTACATTTCAGAGCAGGTACATTTAACACTTGCATAATATAATTTTAAGTCACAGCTGAGATCTGTTATTTAACATTAAATGATCAAGTATTACAAATAATGAATAAAAAGGTAGCAGAGTGGAGGCTGTACAGATGAAGGAAATCAAGATGATACAAGGACAATAGGAGAAGCCCTATGAGGAAATGCTGAATGCCCTCATCATGTACTCCTTAGGGAACAGAAGAGCCAGGGAGACATGACTAAGACCTTTAAATACCTTTTGGGGATAAGAAGGGTGGATTGTGGGGAGCTTTGTAGGCATAGCACAACCATGATTACAAGAGGAAAGACAATAAAGTTAATGGGAGGAAGTTTCAAAAGGGAGGTGCAGAAGTATTTCTTCACAGAAAGAGTGGTGCATAAATAGAACAGATTGCCTAGGGAGATGGTGGGGGGAAGAGACAGTGATACAATTCAGGCCTGCATGGGATAGGTGTATGGGTATCATAAAAAGGAAGAATCACCCGGAGAGGGTTGGGGAAGCTGGGGCTCCATAGGGCACCTTGCCACCACATAGTTTAGGTAGGGATGGGGGGGGGCAGAATGGATGGGGCCTTGTTGCCCTTCTCTGCAGACAAATATCTATGTTCCTAGGGTACCCAGTGATCCAAGTCCATTCTTGAACCAGGGTCACCAGCATAAAGAGTGATAGTGCTACTCTAGCTCTATCGAGCCAACCTAGATCCAGTTTTTTTGGACCGGAAGTGGTGCAAGTTGTCTTGTGTTGTATGGAAATGAATGGGACTGCATTTAAATGTAAAAGGATTTATTTATATATTGAATATTTTGAATGAATACCTTTGAGTCAGGGGCTCATTTGCAAAGGCGCCACGTCATATGACAAACACAGGAGGAGAACAGATATAACCATAGGTACATACACTTCAAGCAAATAACATTGGTTACATACACTTTGGGCAAAAAAAGGCAGTATATACAGTGAAGTTAGATAGTATACAACTAAATGGTATGCTGTATGCTTATGCAATTTGGCTTGTATACTTGGCTATATAACTCTATAGATGTGGAGGGCCATATGTGATTGTGTTTTCAGTGAAGAATGCAACAATGTCTGATATGCTACAAATTTCTTGCATGACTCAAAAATGCACCCAAAGGCTCAATGCTAAGCAACCTATTGCTTTGTGACTCCTTATCATTCTTTGGTAACAATTCCTGTGATTAAGTCTGGCTGTTTTTGTAGGGCTTCAGCATAAATACTGGGGCAGCTAGTGTTGAGCCATGATAAGTACTGTAGTTGGTGGGGCTAGGGTGGTTTAATAACTCATCACCTTGACAGGACCTACACATGTTTGCAGGATAATGCAATCCAGAGGAAAGAAAATTTATTGATGAATGAATTAATACATACCCCCCACCCAGGTTACTGACCACCATTCCTATGAGCCTACAGAACTGGCTAGTTACAGTAAAAATGCATACCCAGAGAGAGACTGTAAGAAATAATGAGTTAAAATGTATTGCACATTTAGTTAATAATGCATGACAGGGCATGTATCATGCTGGGATACTGTCATGCCTTGGGTGGTTGGGCAAAAGGCTACAAGACTAAGGGCATCTAACACACAAGAGATGTTAAGTTATCCCCACAATATATGTTCTGGAGTGAATTATTGCAATTATAACATGAAATACTTTAAAAAAAGTGAAAAAGTAAATTTTTAGTTGCTTTTTGAATAGGCATGATTGTTGTGGTGTGATAACATCATTGCTGAAGGTCAGCACAGACCAACAAAGCTCAGGAAATTTTTTTTGTCATTTTATAATAAGTGTTTGTCCTTTTTACAGTCTGCACCTCACCCATGGTCTATTTTAACTGCTCAGTGTCCTCTGATCTTACCCCTCTGACTGGCTCTGAATGTCAGAAGAGCTGCCAGACCTTGGACATGCAATGTGTAAGTTACTATCACTCATTTGCTAATCCCACAAGGTAGGGAACATTGTGGACAGGGAGAAATTAGAGGTGGTATAATGTACGAGTTACTTTATAAGCATTTTTTTTGTTCATGTTCTGTAAAATGTGCAGGCAAAATTAATAGACTCCTTTCATTCTTTACATGAAAGCGACATCTCACAGGACGATTTTTGTATCACCAGGCCTTTTGCAAAGAAGCTATGACTACAGACATGTCATTACATTTGCATGGAAAACAATTTCATTTTAAGATTTTTTCTTCAGTGTTGTCACCTTTTCTATTAAAGTGTTAAGTTATATATGCGGTATAGGTGATGATAATTCATACATCTTAACTTTGCTGGCATCAAAATTAATAAAAATAAAATAAATTTGAGGAGATCATCATGGATTTATGTAAACTGGTAAGAGGTGTGCAAAGTTTTCACCCAGAATTTAAAAAAGTAAGCATTTTTGAAATTAATAACATTGTTTTGTTCTGCAGAAGTGTCTACCTTTTCTGTGTCCCTTCTCTGAATATAAAGTTATCCATGGCATATGTTTTTGGTAAAATATGTTTGACTATATATGCACGCATCTTTCCTATCCTTTATTTAGTAGGTACAGTCTGACACACTTGTAGTGGACACCATTGTAGCACACACCCACTTATATCCCCCTTTACAAAAACCAGAAGCTATTCTGATAATATTAAAATCCCCTTTATACCATACACTGTGGCACCCTGTATAGCAGATACTGCAAGCTCCTCTATACCATGTTACATGCTGAAAACTGCCTGCTAATGATCACCTGATCATTCAGCTAGTTTATCAGGCACTATAAAGACATCATTAATAGCTCCCACTTCCTCTAGCTAGCCCCTTCTCTGTCCCTTCCTTATACAGTATACTGAGTTCCAAAATTAGGTAGGCACTGCTGGAGTGCAAGTGTTAAGCAAACCTATGAGCTGGTGGTTAGGATTCTTGGATCATAAATATGGCATCTGAACATCTGAAACCCTTTGGCATTAGTATGGTGAGCTGACAGATTTGGATTCAAACTCATTAATTTGGATCATCGGTAAAGCATCTGTCACAGTAGTCCACTTGTCTGGTGGTGATGTATTCATTTGTAGTCTGTCATTCAGTTAAAGGCGAAGATTTATGAACAGTGGCCTTTATAGTTTGAAAGTCCATGAAAAGATCTTTTGAATTAATTATTGGGTTCCTCTCTAGCTGGCAGAAATACAGAGATATCAAGTGATTCAATCTGCACCATACTGATATGAGATAGCCACCACTTTTAGAACATTGGGGTGTCAGTGACAATCAAGCTGTGCTTGACTATAATGTGGTTAGCCACAGCTTGATAATCAGTGACATCACAGGGTTTGAATAATGGTGGCAATGGGCAGAATTCATAAATCTTCTCCTTTAACACATGCAGTCTTGGCCACACATGCCAAGTGTTTTCTGACAGCTAAACACCTTGTCTGTCTCCTTCTACAGTATAGTACTGGGTGCGTATCTGGATGTGTGTGTCCTGACGGCCTTGTGCTCAGCAATGATGGACAATGCATTCCTGCAGATCAATGTCCTTGTTTTCACAACAGTGAGACCTATGAACCTGGGGAAAAGATCAAAGTGGACTGTAACACTTGGTAAGTTCTTTATGCTGTCGATGTTGAGATGTGTTTTATTAACAAACAATACAACACCACATAATTCAGTTAGTGAGCTGTCTTTGGAGGGACATGTGCTCATAAAACAGATTCTGTCAAATCATTCATTGATTTAGGCATACCTTCTGGTTGCATGTGTCTGATATCACACAGACATTTGCTTCTATAAGCCGTCAGTTAGTGAGGTAGTATGTACTGCTGTTGTAAATATTTTCCGCTGTGCATTTTATGTACATTTATGCTATTCCTTGAATGACATCACATGATGTAACAGGGGTTTGGAGGAGAAGCAACATACTACTCATATCAATTCTGAAAAGGAGCAGAAGTAGGTGTGGGATTTGGAGCAGGACCTAGTTTCCAGTTTTGTACCTTATCCGAAGCAGGCAATCCTAGGCACATAGACTACCCTTAAAACTGAGTAATTTGATTGAAACTAAAGTTCATGCAGTATAAACAAAATGCACTGAAATGACTCGATTCACTAGGTCATGTATGCGTCTAGTCCCCAGAAGAAAATAAAATTAAATAAATATGATGTTTAGATCACAAAAATAAAGAGAACACCTGAAATAGAATGGAAAATACTTAAATATTGAGAATATTCTAGTTATTACATGACAGCATATTGCTTCACTGATTACAACTATCCCACTGCTTATTGAATATTTTTTTTATATCTTTCCATATCTAAGCATTTTCAATCAAATGTCTGAGAATTTAAGATTTCTTGATTTTCCTAACAATGTGTAGGGTTGGCTAGGGTGATGTACAGTACTCTGTGATGTTGCATGAGAAAATAGATTAACTGCCATCAAAATTACCTCATTTACTACAGTACCTCTGCTTCAGTATACTGTCATTTTGTGTAGCATCCTGGTAGGCTGCACTGCCTCTGCCACAAAATCTGATTTTGGGTTTGAAGGGCCAGGACACATCTCAATCTGGAAACAGTTTCAGTTCTACTACATTGGGAAACATGTTTACAGCCATGATGGTGCTAGAAAAAAAGACTGTTCTGAATATTGTGAAACCTTTTATTGAACCAACAAATACATTTTACATGGATGTTACAGTGCACAGTCTTGCAGGGCCACACAGGGCCCTTCATCACTAAATGGAGCTGTGTGATTATGAAAACTTGTGTAGCGTAACATTGTTGTATAATTTTGCTGGTCTAAATCCAAGAGCAATTTAAACTATTCTAAACACTACCCATATTTTTATCCACTCCATTTAAAGTTTTGTGTCTCTTTCTTCATCCCAGCACCTGTAAAAAAAGAACCTGGCAATGCACACAACAACTCTGTCAAGGAACCTGCGCCATCTATGGGGAGGGACATTACATCACATTTGATGGGCATCGCTATAGCTTTAACGGAGACTGTGAATACATTTTGGCACAGGTAATGAGCCTTGATCTTTCAGCTTTTTTACTGGTAGCAGTTACAGTTCCACTCCCAACATTTAAGGTCCTTCCTTAAAATTCACATGGGTCTAATGCCTGGTTGAAATACTGCCTTTGTCTATGATTTTCTGCTTCAGCTCAATTTCCTGTATACAGCTGGGTACAAGCCATACCCTACTCAAGATTCAGTGCTGCTTCCCAGCTGGCCTTTCCTGGGTAAACAAGTTATACAATCTAAATAAAATAAAAAGCATTACACTTACTTGGAGTTTTGTTTCTATTGCTGGGCAAAAACAAACAAACAAACACACACACACACATGATGTTAAGGAGGAAGTATAGTGTAGATATATGTGAAAAGAGAGGACATTAAAAGAGAGTTGGGTCACACTTTATTTTTAGTGTCAGTTTCAGTGTAACTGCAGGAAAGGTACCCATTTACATACAACAGGGGTAATTACAATATAGTTGTAAGTCTGTTGCATGTAACTGCATTGCAATTGCAATGAAGTTACAGTGTAATTACACAGTAACTACAGTGCAGTTAAGGAAACTTAAAGCGTTAACTGAGAGTTGCAGTGCAGATGAAACTACTATAACTTACTTCTGTACTTTGCCTTTTTAGGACCACTGTTCTAACAACCCTGGACAAGGAACATTCAGAGTGATCACAGAGAACATCCCCTGTGGGACCACTGGAACTACCTGCTCAAAGGCCATCAAGATTTACATAGGGGTAATTTGATTTAATAAGCAAAAACTGAATATTTCATTTAGAAATATAATTTTAGAAAAATCTATACTCTGATCTGTGAAGCTATTTAATGCTTATAGTCTCCCATAGTTTGTAATCCATATTTTTTATCCTTCCTATCATTTATCAGAACACGGAACTGAAACTCTCAGAAGGCAACTTTGAAGTCTTACAGAGGCCCACTGGTGAAGAAGTGCCCTATAAAATCAGTTACATAGGGCTCTACCTGGTTATTGAAGCCAACAATGGTGTGATCCTTCTCTGGGACAAGAAGACCAGCATGTTCATTAAACTGAGTCCGACATTCCAGGTGAGATGAAAGACTAGCAGATAACTACACTGGAATCTGTTTATACAGTGGTACGGGATGTTAAGTATCTGGCATGTTATAGTGTGCTGCCTCCTACAAAAAGGCATGTCATATAGCATGACGATTTTATGATGAGGGTGATGACGATAAAAGGTTTG
Organism: Neoceratodus forsteri; assembly: GCA_016271365.2. NCBI lineage: Eukaryota > Metazoa > Chordata > Ceratodontiformes > Ceratodontidae > Neoceratodus > Neoceratodus forsteri. The sequence goes on along the minus strand of CM028133.1, from coordinate 206,915,895 downwards.
AAAGCATGATTTCAGCATTAAAAAATTGCATTTAAAACATTAGTAAGCAATATTTTATTTGTATTCTGGCACCCAATTCTGGAGGCGCTGGGTGCCATCACAGTTAAGGCAAGATTAGACAATAAAAAACAGTGTTTGTAATTACAAAAACCAAATATAAAACATTAGTTGCCATAAAACACCTTTTTAAAAAGATGGGTCTTCAGGCCCCCTTTAAATGCCTCCACCATTAGGGTCTCCCTTAAAGTTCTTGGCAGCAAATTCCAGAGGGCTGGGCCGGCCACCTCGAAGGAATGATCTGCCAAGTTTTTCAGCCTAACCCTCAGAATCACCAGGAAGCCCTCCAGTGGAGGAGTGGAGGGAGCATACTGGGATGGCTGGAATTAGGAAATCAGACAGGTAACCAGGGCCCAGACCATATACGGCCTTATAGATGAGAAAGCCCACCTTGAAGATGATCTTCCATCTGACAGGCAACCAAAGCAGATCCCACAAGACCAAGGTCATATGGTAGGATTTCAGCAGACCAACCAGCAACATGACTGCCACATTCTGCACTAGCTGCATCCACTGGAGGATCCCTTCACTGACCCCGAAGTACAGAGCATTATGGTAATCCAGTCTGGAAGTCACAAAGGCATGTACCAGTGATGACAAGTCTTCGGGAAGAATCAGGGTTCTAATTCAGGTGATATTTCTTAAGTGGTAAAACCCACTTTTGATGACAGATGACACCTGGGCCTCCATCATCAGTCTGTCATCAAGTACAATGACCACATTTTTCACCCTGGGGGAGGCCATAAACAGCGTGGATCCCAGGACCAAGCCTGGTACCACTCTGGAAGCCTCTCCATCATGCCGTCAGCCAGGCTGTATCACTAGTTGTAAATTGTTCCATTTATCAGTAGAAACAAGTTTTCTGTTACATTTCATATGACCAGCATGACTGCTAAACATTGTTTCTTCCTGGATTTTTATGCAGACAAACATTTGTGGGCTCTGTGGGAACTACGATGGAAACACGAACAATGACTTCACCACTAGAAGCCTTTCAGTGGTTGTGAATGTGTATGAGTTTGCCAACAGCTGGAAGGCCTCTGCCATCTGCCCAGATACAACATCTGCAAAGGACCCCTGCACCATCAATCCCTACCGAAAACCATGGGCCCAGAAGCAGTGCAGCATTATCAAGAGCAGTGTCTTCACTAACTGCCATACCCAGGTACCACTGGATTTTATGAATGAAAACAAGGCAGCTGTAAAAGGGTACACTGTTGAAAGATTGTAGTAGATGCTGAACCAGCCAATCAGTGCTAAAGAGTGGAGTTCTAATGTTGACTTGGTTCAAAGTGATAAGAGTTTAGTAATCCAAGCTGAGCAGTGCAAAATCGCACAGAATATTAGAGCAGTAGACTCTGATATTACTCAGAATATTCAGCTATAGCATGATGTACCACAGGAAATCTCCATTTAGTTCAATTGCATTTCTGTAATATTTCCCATTATACTGAGATGAACTCTGTTGCACATCTTGTCACTGGCTGTCATTGTACTGACCAGTTTGCTTTACTCAGTGTCAGTCATCCTGTAATAGCACTAACATATGTCACAGTGTTTGACATGTACTGCAGTACAGCTGATAATCTTCCCTCAGTAGAGGATGGAATGAACGTGGTTAATAAATGTTCCTTACCTCCTGGGTGATGAGAACTTTCACTCAGGTAGCAGTGAGATTCTGAGATGTCTTGATAATGATTATCCCATAGTTGTGCAGCCAAGCTAAAAAAATAGCTAATATTACATACTAGTTAAATAACACTCTGTGATCCATAGGCATTTAGGAGATGATAAGAAAGTGCTAATATAGGCACACAGCATTGCATATGGTTCATTTTTCTCAATCCGAACTGGAATGTTATTACAAAGGGAATAGGATCTTAGTATATTTTCTTGAATTTATTTCCAGTGCAGTCTGAAAAATTGAAAATCCAGAATCATCTATTAACTCTTAGGCTGCCGACAGAATTAGAATGTATAAGAATTTAGGACTGATATATCAGTCTGCGGCCCTGCAAGGGTTAATTTACATTATTCAACCCCTGGATTTCAGGCTTGAAAAGTACAATGCCAAAGGAGATACATTCCATGACTGTTAACCAGTTTTCTGCATAATTGCGACTACATTACTGGTTTGAGAAGGACATAACTACATCATGCATTATGTTTTATGACTCCAACAATAGACACACTAACCTTGAAGTTAAAATATACAATCGAACAAACAAGTAATGGATAGTAAATGAATTCACTAAAAAGCCAGCCACTTTAGTCAGCTACTTTAATACAATATAAGTTAACAGAGTCTCTGCAGGGTTTGTATGGCATAAGAGATTCTGAGCATGAGGTTTTGGTGCAAAGTGAAACTGAGCAGTTCTTTCATCTGAAACCTCATGAGAAGAGGCTTTTACACTACATGAGGTACCCCACTAATGCCCTGCTAACTTATTATAAATCACTTAAGTTTGCTAGCATAATTTATAAAACCCTATTGTACTACTTGAATGTTCTTACACATCTATTTTGCACTAAATAGGAGGAGTGCAAATTTGTGGAGGCAGTATAGCGCAGTGGTTTAAGGCTCTGAGCTGCAAACCTGGAGACCTGGGTTTGAATCTCACAGCCCCCACTTGCATACTGTGCGACCCTGAGCAAGTCACTTAACTTCCTTGTGCTCCCAGGTTGCACCTGTAAACAAACTTTCAGCTTAGTGTGTCTCACCTGGTTAAAAAAAATAATAATAATCTGGAGGTATAACTGAATTCCATTGATGTCTGAGTGTGCTGTTACAGCAAGATGATTGTGGGAGATGGGTGTTGTCTCCCACTTGCTTGATTCATTTTTATACTGGTATTTTGTTTTTAATTTCAAAAGTGAAATGAAATGCCATTCTGACTGTAAAATGAAGCACTCCACTCCTAATGTTCTTGCACAAGAGGCACTGTATAGTGGATACCAGGTACAATACAGTGGCTCTGTGTGCTGATTGGCTGAAATCACATAAATAATTTATAATTGCAGTAACAGAATGATATCCAGTGGTTGCCATTTACACAGCAAGAAATCTCAAAAGATTCACCAGAGATACCTAGGGACAAGATTCTCTGTGGCCGCCTGTGCTACTGAAAATCTAGCAAACATCTCCTTAGAGTTCTCCAGAGATTTTGGAAAATAAATTGCCTGATCAATGGCTACTACATTATTATTACAGAGAATGCTGTACTCCATTTTAAAAGGTAATTGATCACTTTAGTTAAAAAAAATATTTTCTGATTTCCAGTAATGAACGTCATAGCTGGCATCAGAAGACCTCAAAATTCCCATCAAATTTGAATTTCTGTCCATTTAAGGTATTATTTCTGATGATATTTAACATTAAAACATCCCCTTTACCCCTTTAGACATCATCTGTCCCAGCTGCTTTCCTGCCTTGAAATCATAGTCCTCTTTCTGTGACATTAGAATCTTCTCTGTGGCAACAGATTGTGATGTCACAATAGAGCATTCTGACTTCAAAGCAGGGAATGCAGCTGGAGAGGGGAAGGGAAAGGGGAAATTGTTTAACCAGGAAAGGCACACTAAGCCTAAGCTTGTTTACAGGTATGACTTGGAAGCATAGGAAGTTAAGTGACTTACTCAGGGTCACACAATATGCAAATGGTGGCTGTGGGATTCAAACCCAGGTCTCCAGGTTTGCAGTTCAGTGCCCTACACCACAGCGCTATACTGCCTTCTAAGATGGAAGAAGAGATGATCTTCAAGGGGCAAAGAGACTGGTGTCTGCATATCTCTCAGTAATAAAGAATGACTGTCCCAAAATTCAAAATGTTTTGGAATGGTATGAGTTCTGAGTCTTGCTGATGCCGTCTCTCAGAGTTTTGCAGACAAGAAAATCATTTTAATGCAACAGTTGTTTGTTAGGAAAAAAAAAATAATTATATAGTTTTTTAGCAATAAAATATTTCTGACATAATCAGATTCAGCAACAATATATTTGTATTTCTGTCCGATGTTTTAAAAAGGTTTTATTACTAATTTTTATAATTAGTGACTCAAGTCATTAAAGATGGCCATCACTAGAAATTTTTAAATACTCCCTTCCCTTGAGATTATGTTTTTACTTTGCATGCTTGGTTCATGCTGTGGATGCATTAGAAAAGTGCTAGCACATATTTCTGATCATAAACAGCAAGATACTACACAAATATGTTTAATTTCATTATTGTGGGCATGGCCAGAAATCAATTCTCTCTAAAAGCTTCAAATCACCATATCTCAATTTGGGAATGAAATATCATGAAAAGAAAAATGGATATATTGAATTTTCACCAGAAATACAATATTACTAAAAAGACTTTTGCCAGAAATACAATATTACTGACAGACTGTATTATGACATTTCTTCTACTAACACATACTGCTGCTTAAGTTCACTAAGCATTCCTTTTTTGTCTTAACATGATGTTGAATCACTTGACACAGCCCACCAACCAGTGTAGACATTAAACTCTTCTGTCATTAAGGCACAAATAAAAAAACAGATGTTGTGTTTTCCAACAGGTGGATCCATCACCCTATTATGATGCTTGTGTCCAGGATGCCTGTGCCTGTGATGCTGGAGGGGACTGTGAGTGTTTCTGCACAGCTGTAGCTGCCTATGCCACGGCTTGTAGTGAGGCAGGAGTCTGCGTTGCTTGGAGGAGCCCTGAGATTTGCCGTGAGTACAACAATGCAATGTTATACAACAACTTTCATACAAGGTGAAAGAGGTCTGATGCAGATCTATGGTACAGAGTGGAAGACAGAGGGCTGATTCAAATCTGTGGCAAAGAGAAGGAGGGAGATGGCTAATACAGATCAATGGCTGAGAGTGGGAGGGAGAGGGCTGATACAGGCTGATGACAGAGAGCCGAAAGGAGAGGGCTGATACAGATCAGAAGCAGTGGGCGGGAGGGTAAAGGCTTCTGCAGATCGGTGGCTGAGAGTAGATGGGGGGAAGTGGTTGCAACTCAGTGGCAGATAGTGGGAGGGAGAGGGCTGATGCATATCAGTGGCAAAGAGCAGAAGAGAGAGGAATGATACAGATCAGTGGCAGACAGCAGAAAGTAGAGGGTGTATACAGATCAGTAGCAGGATTGGAAGGGTAAGAGCTGCTGCAGCTCAGGTGCAGACAGTGGGAGGGAGAGAGTTGTAATTCAGTGGCAGAGAGGCCACAGGAAAGGCCTGATGCAGACTGGTGGTAGAGAATGCAAGGGAGAGGGCAGATACATATCACCGGCAGTGGGTGGTAGGATGAGGTCTGCGGCAGATCTATGGCTGAGAGCAGGAGGGGGAAGCTAATGCAACGCAGAGGCAGAAAGTGGGAGGGGGAGGACTTATGCAAATCAGTAGCAGAGAGAGGAAAAGAGTGCTAATACAGATATATGGCAGAGAGCAGAAGGGAAGAGGGCTGATACAGATCAGTAGCAGAGAGTGGGAGGGTGAGGGCTGCTGCAGCTCGGGTGCAGAAAGTGGGAGGAAGAGAGTTATTGTAACTCAGTGGCAGTGAGCAGAAGGGAGAGAGCTGATGTAGGCTGGTATCAGAGTGGAAAGAAGAGAAAGAATGTAATTTAGTTGCAGTGAGCCAAAAAGAGAGCTGGTGCAGACTGTGGAACACCAGTTCATTTGAAATTTACACCAGATGATAGCAGGATATCTCTCTGAAATAAATGTCTTGTTTCGTGGGTGTTCTTGGTATGAGGATGGGCAAAAGGTGTGTAGGTTATTCTAGAGTAGAAGAGGAATTTCAAGTGATAATTCTAAAAAGCCACACAGTTAAAAGTGTCTTATGGCATAAGAAAGTTGCTGGTTAGAGTAGAGGGCATTTACCCAAATAGCAGTTAAATGATGATAGCCTCTGTCGTTTAGGATTGATCCTTTCTACTTCATGTGCAATGTGCCTTGCATGTGTTATGATCCTGTCCCCTCACACTTGAAGATAAAGTGTATATCTTGAGTCCAGCTATCGCATGTCCCTGTATCATAAATGGAGTTTAAGTGTGCATCAATTATTTTTTTACTCAGGTTTATAGTTATTATCTTGGATTGTACCTTTACATTTTTTCTATTTATGTATTTGAATTCTAGCCCAGTTTTGTGAGTACTATAACCCACCCAATGGATGTGAATGGAGCTACAAACCCTGTGGAGCACCATGCATGAAGACATGTAGAAATCCAGATGGAATATGTTCCAGTTATTTACCAGCTTTAGAAGGTACAGTATCAACTTTGTTCTTTAATAGTCTCCTCCTCATCCAGTGGTCACGAGCTTTGTTTAAACATGTATAGTGTTTAAAAAGCTGGTGAGATAGTAGAATCACAGAATAGCATGCTCTTAGGAAAGCAAATACTGACAGTCAGTCACAGGATCCAGCAGACTGATATAGCGCTGTAGGGATCAAAGTGTTGGTCTCTTGCAGTGCCTTATGTTGTTTACAATAACTTTCAATAAATGGTACTGTTATGACTACTTTAATTGCCTTTGTGTTCAAAGTTATGAATGCCACATATCTTCTAGTTCTTATATGGCTGTTTGTCAGCACAAAAAGCATGTTTACATGCAGTCCACAGCCAAGAGATCAAAAGGAAATGGAGTTCAATAACAAAGAAACCAGAAATGAGGAACATTATAATAGAGACAGGCTCCTGATTTCATACATTTCAGCTTCTGGTCTATCCCACATCAGTGTTGTCACGCTACTCTATATTTGTTTTTCTTCATGCCTGCCTCTTTAGTTTTCTCTCCCTGACTCTTCTGCTTACTCCTTTGCTTATTACATTAAGCTGTTGGTTTCTGCTTGCCTCTTACACTCTTTCTGTCCACATTTTGTTTCTGTTCTTGCACGTTTTTGTCTCCCTCTTAACTATCTAATGCTTTAGTTTTGTCCATGCAATTTCTCTTCTCCTATACCTGCTGTGAAAGAACCATTAAACTTGTCTATTCCAGGTTGCTATCCAGAATGCCCAAGTGACAGGCCATTCTTTGATGAGGACTCAATGATCTGTGTCCAACGGGAAGACTGTGGTTGCTTTGATGATGTTAGGAACCATTACAAAAATGGAGAAACAGTACCATCACTGGAAAATTGCAAGTCTTGGTAAGGTCAATGTGGGAAGCTACTCATATTCTCCCCCAAAAATGATTAAAATAAACTAAAAATGGTCATGTGGTCAAATGATTAGTGTTTTGATGCATAATGTTCAAATTAAAGTAAGTGGCCCTTCAGAGTCCTTCCTAATGGAATTTAATTATGCATTTACTCATGTTAATGATAAAAGATTTTGAAAGGAAAAATTAACTGAGATAGCTAACGTGGTGTCCAGTGTCATGTTTTTGTTATGTTACTGTCGCTAGGTTTTCAGTCATAAATAGTTTAATGTTTGGTGCCACTTGGTGTCAGTCTTGCACTGAAGCAGTTGTGCAAGTGTAAAATGTGTGCACCTTTCTTAAAACAAAGCAGCCATTTCCACAGTTTTAAGGATATAAAAGAAAAAGAGATGTACAATTTATTTATAAAACTGTTGTTCACTTCCTTTCCTTCATAATGCGTAAACTTCATAATACCTTCTTTACATATTGTGTTGAACAGTCACTGTGTTTCCGAAACAGTAGTTTGTAAAGTGCAGGTAAATGTAATACAACTGAGAGAGCAAGGAGCAGGTTGCAGAGACCCCAGCAATTCTTAGGCACACCCACTACATCAAAAGGCCTCTTGGTGTCAATCTATTGAATTGCTATAATTTTAATTTTATTTATTTATTTATTTCTGTCTAGGATTACAAAGTACCTTTGAGCCAAGGCTCTTTTACAAAGGTTCCACGTCATGCTGGTTACAGGATAACAGACACTAAAACATAAAACAGTTACAGGTGCATGGTTTTAGACAGTAACTTTGCTTGACAAAATCAGACTGAGTGATGAGTAGCTCAAGAAACAATAGGAGGAAGAGAGCAAGAAGGGGAGAGGGCTGAGGGTAGGGGAAGGCATAGGTGTAGAGGGTCAGCGTGAGGCAGCCGAGGGGACATGTCAGGGGCAGACACAGGGCAAGTGCATTAGAAGTTGCACTGGACAGGTAAGTGCATGAAGAGAGGGCAGAAACTGACATCTATAAGGTCAGAAGTAGCGTAGGGAATGAAGGTGTTATGGAGTGCAAGCACAGGTGGAGGTGCCAGTTATGGAGTGGTGGAGCTTTTTTTTGAATGCTCCAAGCATTGCTGTGGATGAGGCATCACTAGAAAGCTCATTCAGCCAACTTGGAGCCCTGTATGCAAATGACCTTTGGCCTTGGGACATGTAGCAGCAGGGGATTTGAAGGATTTGGGGCTTAGAGCTCCTGGTGTTGCGGTTGGTGATTTTGAGTTTGAGGCGGTGCTGACTCCTGGTGGTGCCTTTCCATCATGATTTTCTTAGCAGTGATGCAGGTTTGGTATTTGATTCGGTTGTTCAGTAGCAGCCAGCCTATTTTGGAGTAGAGGTCGCAGGTGTAGGTGAGACGGTGGGAACCAGTAATGAGTCGGCAGGCTTGATTGAGGGAAGTTGAAACACACCTGAGAGATGAGGTTGTGACAGATCCATAGATAATGAGACCATAGTCAATGATGCTAATGATGGAGCTATGGACAGCTATGGACAGAGCTTCTGGGGTTAGATGTTTCCTATGTTGGAATAGTAGGCCCATCCTGGTGTTGGCTACTTTTGCCACATTATTGATGTGTGGGACATAGGAGAGATTACAGTCGAGGGTGAGGCCGAGGTATTTGAAGGTATGAACTTGTTCGAGGGTGATTCCTTGCTTGGTTTTAATGGACAGCTGATATTGTTTGTGTTTGTTTTGAGAGCTGCAGAAGATCATGGAATTTGTTTTTTTTCTGGTTTAGTATAAGTCTGTGTTTTGTGAACCAGTTTTCAACTGCAGAGAAGGCCTGTTGGAGGTTACCTTGTAGATGGACTGCATCATAGTGGGATGCCAGGATGACAGCATTATCCACGTAGGGAGAGGCAGCTGCAGAATAAGGGGTGCTAGCTGCACATTCGAGCAGACTTGATCGACCTCTAGGCCTTTATCTGTTGGCAAATTTCGTATGTTTGTATGTAGAGTAGGATCTGTTCAGGGCAGGATTCTGGCAGTGAGTTCAGAAAAAGCCTGAAAAGGAGGGGGCCCAAGATTGAGCCCTATGGGACACCGGACTGGACTGGTCTTTGGTCTGAGAGTGTGCCAGCAATTCTCACTCTTTGGGATCGGTTGTCTAAGTAGCTTTTGAACCAGTTCACTGAGTTAGGTGAGAGCCCTGCTAGTCGAAGCTGGGCAAGTAGGAAATTGTGGTTGATGGTATCAAAGGCTTTAGTTAAGTCGATGAAGGTGGACCCAGTAAGATGACTGTTATCAAGTGAGCGAGGGATTGCACCAGTGAATTCAAGTAGCACCGTGGAGGTGCTATGACCTTTTCTAAAGCCATGTTGCTCCTTGCACAGGATGTTGTGATTGCCTAGAAAGTCAGTGAGCTGGTCTGATACAATCCGTTCTAGGGCCTTGGAGAGTGGAGGTAGGATGGAAATTGGACGGTAATTCTCAGTAGCTGTTTTGTCACCACTTTTATGAATTGGGGTTACCGTAGCAGATTTCCATAAGTCAGGGAACTGGTTGAGGCTGAGGGAGAGGTTGAAAATCCTGGTCAGTGATTGGAGTACTTCTTCAAGTGTGAGTGATAGCAGTTTGAGGTCAAGGGAGTCACTGCTGGCTCTGGAGTTGCAAATGGCTTTGGTAACATAGCTGCGGACTTGATGCATTTTTACTGCTTTAAAGTAGAAGGGAGGGTGGCTGAAGGTGGCTTAGGGCAAGGGGAATCACCTCATTGAAAAAACTCTGTGGGAGTACAGCACTGAGGTCCAAGAAGGTGTCATTGAATGTATCAGCAATGAGTTTCTGGTCAAGTGTAGTTTCACCATTTATGCTGAGTACTGATGGAGGTGATTTAGATTGCTTCCCGGTGACTTCTTTAATGTTATTCCAGAAGTCCCTACCATTGCCCCATGAGTTGGTGAGAGCATTATGGAAATAGGTGGTCTTCGTATCCCGGATATATTTGGTGCAGTCATTTTGTGCACGTTTATAGTTAGCAATATCAACTTGGCTCCCAGTGTTTCTGGCAATCTTCCAAAGGTGGTCTCGAGCTTTTAGTCATCTAAGTAGGTCTCCAGTGAGCCAGGGGTTACATAGTGCTTTGGCCTTGCCAAACATCATCATCTGCAGTGTTGTAAAAGAGACACCAGGTAGCATTGTACAGAAACAGTGCTGCACATATGTGTGTGCCCACAAGCTCTTTAGTATGCAGGGTCTAGTGATCAGCTGACAAACTGCATGGAGACAGACAAGTGCAAAATAAGGGCTTTGACAGTTCTTGATGGTTCTTCACTCAAAGCACTGAGTGTCATGACTAGACATGAGAGAACCTAATAATGGCCACCACGATAAATCTTATGTTCCAAAATGACCTAGTGAGCATACAGTACAAACTAGCACTAGAAAAACACTCCTCATACTTTACATTTACAGACTGTACACTCGATTATAGCAGCAAATCATGGAAGAGTATAATCAGTTTCAGTGTTTTGCTAAATTTATTGAGCTCAGTTCAGAAGCAGATGTACCATAGATATAACAGAATCTTTGTCAACAGAACCTTGTTAGCTAAGCAGTGGCTTTTGATTTTTAACAGGCATCCCTCCAAAATATTAAACAAGCAAAGTAAAATGACTGCCACACTTATCAAATGCAGATGTCTCAAAGCACCTTAATGTTAGGGAGTGGCATCAAACAGGGACATGGAAGGGATTCAGCTGCTGGAGCTACACAGCCAAACATTGATCCCTTTCCGTTCCTGTAATATAAGTTAACATGAACTCTGAGGGATGTCTCTTATGGTATAAGAGGTTCAGAGCATGAGGTTTGGGTGAGAAGACCGTTAAGAGAAGATAAGCCATTCTGTCCACCCAAACCTCATGAGAGGAGTCTCTTATACCATAGGAGACATCCCTCAGAGTCCCTATTATCTTATTAGAAATCACTCCAGATAGCCCTAGTGATTTATAAGAAGTATAGAGTATTGCTAAGTATTGTTAAGTTGATTGTGCCATCCTTCCCCCTGGCACTGAAGTGACACTGTCTCGTAACACTCTCACATGAGAGCACACAGAACACGGGATAAGAAGTACAGTGGCTCTGTGCAGTGGTTGGCTGAAATCATGTCAGTGATTCATAATGTTAAAAGTAAAACTTATGGTTTGTATCTCTGCTGATTTTCCTCAAACTAAGGCTCTGGTGAAGTTATCTGGAGCATTTGGTGGCTGAGCAGGATTGGGTCTTTTAACTTGTTCTGTGCTGAAAATCCATTTAGGTAAAGGAAGAAATTACTGTGGTAGCCTTACATATGTACCTGGAAAAATCTGGACACATCCAGATATATTACTGAAAATTACATTGTAATGAAAGCATATTTTCATAAAATCTCTAGATATTTTTGAGTGTGTGTATGTGTGTGTGTGTGGGGGGTCCAAAAGGGTTGGATGCTGATTCAAATGAGTACTCTACCTGTGTCTGTGTCTAGCCACTCACACCCACACCGCGCTGCTACTTTTTTTAGAAGTTGCATCCAGTTATGACAAAAAAGTCACAATTTGGGAAAGAAAACAGTTGCAATTGTCACGTTATGTCCAGTTTGGACACAATGGTGTCTGTTTTTGGATGCAACATTGGATGTTGTTAGGCCATCTAATAGATGTCTAACAAATTGTGATGAGTTTCTGCTTTGAAAATAGCAGTGACTGCATCTTGGGTGGATCCTTTTGAAAATGTTGCCCTCTGTACCTAGACACACAGAGACATCTCCCTGGGTATCACTGTATTAACTGAAGGCAGAAGATTATAATTGTGAAAGTTATGCTATAAATGATATCTTGATTTAATAACAGTTTTTCAACTTTAATGAAATAGTATTATCTAAGTGCATCTGACTAATATATATCTGTGCACATAAGGTAGCTCATTTAGGAACATTAAAAGTTTAAAGAGCTAGTGTATCAAAATTGAAATAGCAGCCTCCTCTAACCCTTACTGGCTTAGCAGTCACTAAACTGAAGTTGTTTAATCACTTTGTGTGTGCATGAACTCCTCAGGCTATTTTTTTTACTTTTTGTTTTGGCAAGGAAGTGTTTTTTGTGCCTGATATTGGGGGGGGACATCAATCAGCTCTATTTCAAACATTGAATCTGGTTTGAATATCATATGAACCCTACCTACACTGAAAGTAATGTGTCATCTATGGTGCTAGCAATGCAGCTGCTTAAAATACATTTGCAGTTCCCAGTTCAGATTCCCAATGATCCTCTGCTCATGACTTTTAAACTTTGACTGTTGCCTGATATTTTTATTTTTTTGCAACTTACTGGAATAGATCACAGCTGCCGTGCTGTCTGTCTCTAACCCACGCACACGAAGCAGAGCTGCTTGCTCTGTGGTTAGTTAACTGGGGGATCAGGGAGTAAGGGGGAAGTAATACTCAGAAGGAGAATGGGAGCTTTTTTAAAGGTAAAGTGTTAACTGTTTTATGGTACTACAGCAGTGGGTGGTCTGCCAGTGGCTGAAGTCCCCCCCCCCCGCGAATCATGTAGTGCATGAAAAGCGAGCACACAACAATTTTACACCCGAGGAACAAAGAATCCAATGTTTAAGGAGGTCCAACACTGGGCATGTTTTGACTACCCTTGAGTCCCAAATGACCTTCCCGAGGATCACTAACTCCCCTGACAGCATGATCGAGAAAGAGAGGGACTGGGCTGTTTATAGCCATTCACTAAGTCTGCTTGTTTCTGTACAGCATTAAGACTGTAAACTTAAATGGATATGTATTTTCCAAAATAAGTGCTATGTAATACATATATTGTATGTTTCAAATAATCTTGCTGTATGTCTTTTTGATGCATGGTGAAAGCTGGGACAGTAAGTTCTGACTACTAGACTTTATACTACGTGCGCACACTGTTAGAAGGCAGTTTTATTCTTAAATAATTCACAGTCATATGTGTGTAACATGCTTGATATTGTTTTCTTGTCTCTCCGTCTCCTCCATTCTGCTAGTGCAGCAAACCAACATAGTGTCACATGAGATAGTCTCAAACTGCAAGCAGATCGCGCTGTCTCATTCATGCTTTGCAGTCGTAGGGGTGACAACAACTGTAATCCCTTGAGTCACGACTGTTTAAGTTTCATTTTGTAACTCTGTCCTGTAGTCAGAATTTACTGTTATAGTTGCAGTGTGTTGACAATTCCCATTTGGCACTTCATTCACTCATCAGCTGCCAGCTTCCTCTCACCATGTCAGCGCTGTCCTGGCTCTCACCATATGCATGACACACAGACCTTCATGATGAGCAGCCCAAACTGCTGTTAAAATTGAAGTTAAATTTGAAGAGATTTACAGCAAGGTTCATTAACAACATACAATAGACAGTACTTAGTTCTTATTTTAGAACATCAGTCAGCACAGTATAACTAATAAAGCTGTTTACACTAGCTCTTTAAAAGTGTTAGGATGGAAAACTGAAGGACTGCTTACCTAACAAATCATTTGGTCCATCATTTTCACTCATAGGAGTCTAGTAAGCACATATGAGATTAATCACTTTAAGGCAATAATACCATATTTTCTTAACAGAATGTAGTGAATAATGCACGGGCCACCATATGTAGCAAGGTTGTGTTTTGTTCAAGGGGTTTAGATGACATCATGCTGTCATCTCAGTCCAAAGATAGCAACACATGCCTAACTGTGCATGGTTGCCCATATATTATTTAGTATAGTACATGGTTTCAAGCATGCTTTTTAGAATAAAAATGGTAGTCCCCCGAAACAAAAACTCACCCATTTTCACTAATTTTAAAAACTCAACCCATCCTGCACCAGGCTTCTTAATACAAGCTTGCTCACTTATTATAGAATTATGTTTCTTGATCTGACTTTAAGAATGTTTACTGAACATTTTAATATTCTGTATTTGACTTTAGTGAGAATATTTCAATGCCAACATTCAGAGACATGGATTCAGAAAATAACTTAACTGATTTTGAACTAATGCACTTCTACTGCCTATTTATTTTACAGCTCATGTGCAATGAATGGAATAAAATGCACGGACAACATTACAGGTAGGCAGACTATAATTTTACTTTTAAAGTAAATTAAAACTTACAGAGATGAGTAACTTGGCACACAATAGGTCTTATTTTTCAAAATTTTTAAATGGGAAATGTAAAACACTGTTAGGCAAACAAATGGCTGTCTTAAGTTTTTAATTCTGGGCAGGCATTTTCTGGCACAAATAAGCATTAAAAAGTTGCATTAACAAACTATAATTAAAGATACATAGTCTTTGAAAATAGGATAGGGTATCTTTAAGATCACCATATCAACTTTTAGATTTATATATGCCACCAACATGTTATACTTTGCACACTAGTCTGCTGCAGAGACACAGTGCTAGTGGTTGCAGCTGAGAATGTATGATTTGTTTGCAATCACTAATATGTCAGTTGCAACCTGTATGCAATCCTCTAAATACTGTCTCATAATCTGAATATATACAATCTGACTGGTAAGTGAGCATTTGTAAATTATTTGATTCTGGTAAAATGACATTACTGGTGTGCGATTTGGAAGATTCTCTTGTTTGTCCTCAGAAGTCCATTGAGTGATGATGTTGAAACTAGTGCTCCAGTATAAGGACCACAGTTCTCTACCTTAGCCCCAAATTTGCATCTGTTGCAGCAATTCATGCTATTATTGTCCTTGTGTGTGGTCATTTCCTCTACATAGTTCAAGTTGTGAATGGGCCAGTAGCCACTTAGCGGTGCAGATGTACACACCCTAATATTAATTCCTGAAAATTACATATAATAGGGTACTCACTAGTATCTAGACACAGGTACAAATTATAAAAATGCACTGTCCTTGTCCTGCATTCTCCCAGACAGGCCAGGATTCAACACTTTCTGAAAAAAATTAAAACCCCAGCCCATTGGGTTGGGGTGGGGTAGACCAGGTGCTAGCCTGGCCACCTGTGGAGGGCTAAGGTTTTTTATTGTTTTAAAATTTTCTTTCATTCTGGACAAATACAAAGAACTGAATACTAAACAGTCTTCCACTTTGGGTGATGTGTATGACTACTCACTGAGTATTCAAATACATGCACTGACTCACCTCTACTAAGTAGCTCCCTCCTGGGAAGGCACAAAGAAGAATATAATGTTTTTACCATTTAGAAGCTGCCCCATTGAAAACAAAATTAGCAATAAAAAACACTGCTGCTTCTAAACAGTGAACTACAGTACCTGAGCATAATATGGTAAAGTAAATGCCTTCCACATCTTGTTGGTTGCAGTCTGGTTTGACCCACTCCATGCTCTGATACTGTTTTACATGGTTTAAATGAACTTCAAACTGCTGAATCCTAAATGCTGTTTAAAATGTTTCAAGTGAATTGTGTTCTCCGGCACTCTGATTCAGGCTTCCTGCCCTGATCCTAAATGTTTAAACTACAATTCAACCTGATCCCTGGTGCTCCTACTGTAAAATGTCTGACACTTTCATCAGACTGACAGCTTAACTCGAGCAGACCTCCTGATGCTCTGATACAGCTTACTACCAGTACCTGATTTTTGACTGCAACTGCCAGATTCTATGATCATCACTGAACCAGAGATTAGCAGACTCATTTATCGGGCCATCCTACTGCCTCTTCAGGCACATTACATGAATCAGCCACCAGCCTCTTCTGGCAGATTACCCAGTATCTGATGTTTGATTGCAGCTGTCAGATGCCATGATGACAACAGAACCAAACCTGAACTGACTCATTTACTCGACCATCCTACTGCCTCTTCAGGCAGGTTACATGAGCATCTCCATTTAGAAGCTATGTCTCAAAATGCAAAAATGCAATAGAAATGACATATCTTAAATTGACTATGAGAGCATGGCACAATGAACAATTTGTTAGAGCAGTGTTTGTGGATTACTAGAAAGCAACTGAGTTATTAGACCATAAGACACTAATTGTCAAACTTGAAACATTTGGAATTCCAAAGTGTATTATATGGTGGGCATACAATTTTTTAGAGGGAAGAACACAGTGGACTGAAATTGAAGGGCACAAATCTGAGCTGGATTGAGTGATAGGAGATGTCCCTCAGGGCACAAAATTAGGCCCACTTTTATACTTACTTATGATGAATGATTTGCAGACCTGTGGGCTGTATATAAAATACTTGGACGACGCAACAGTTATAGACATTTTTCAAAGTAAGGCAGAAAGTACTCCTCTGTACAAGGTTCAAACATATCCATCTCCTCTCCTGTCCTCACCAACTTGATTACTTTGAAACCCATCCCCAGGTCTCTCTCCACTCCTCTCACCTCCCCTTGTTGAGTCTTCCCAGGACATGACTAGTCGTAGGCGCAAAATCATTCATCTATATAGCACCCCAAAAATGGAATAACCTCCCACATGGACTGCTTTCCTGCACATCCCTCCCCCAATTCAAAAAAATGCTTTAAAGACCTCTTTTTCTCACCTCCCATTTGCCACTGTCACGAAGGACTCTTGCCCCCTGCTAGCCTGTACCCCCTCATCCCCGTACTCCGCTTCCCCTAAGTTACTTCTACTATTCCATTGACTATGGTATTTCTATCATATACTACAGATCAGTTCAAAGATCTCATTGAATATTTATCCTATGAAGTGTACTTACCCTCATCTTATTGTCTACTTTTTGTCTAATACTACTCTGTTTGTGTTAAAGAATGTTTCTTCACTATTGTAGTACCCTTCCCTGTACTCTGCTTCCCCTAAGTTACCTCTACTATTCCATTCACTATGGCATTTCTATCACATACTGCAGATCAGTTCAAAGATCTCATTGAATATTTATCATATGAAGTGTACTTACCCTCACCTTATTGTCTAATTTTTGTCTAATACCACTCTGATTATGTTAAAGAATGTTTTATCACTATTGTTGTATCCACTATCATTGACGTGTTCTTAATTTCAATTACCATGGCACTTATAGATGTCATTGTTAGTTAATACTATTCTGGAAACTGTATTCATGTAACTCCCACCTTGTTAAAACTCATGACTCTAGTGGACTGGAATGTATATCCCTGGGTTGCCCCTCAAAAAGGATATGTTCATCTCAGTGGGCTTACCTGGTCATCAAAATTCAAATTAATAAATAAAATAAATATGGCAAAGACATTAGTTAAGCCTAGTTTTTGGAAAAGTGTAAATTGAAAAGGCTACAACAAAGTAGACAAAAAGATGGGCAGTAACATGTTTAAAAATATGTGACTCTAACCACAAACTACACAACCTATTACCACCAAAAGAAACTGTGAAACATAATTTATGAACACAGTATAGGTGGCGAAAGCCAGAGGTCAGAACTCAAACTTATGAAAAGTCTTTGTTCACGCAATATCTTAAAAACAAATGGGAAAAAAAAAACATATATAAATAATGACTGTACTAAACCTTGCTCTCTTAACCAATTGTGTGGACTCTTGATACAATTTGTGTTAATATAGAGCTCTAATGTAAGTCAGAGTAAATGTTGTTTTAACTGTATGAATTGTGTTTTATATTACTTTTAAATGGCAAAGGATGGAGAGAGTACAGTGTTGTAGGGAAGTTATGTGTTGTTATATCATTGTGTAAAGACTAGGGGCCAGATATTCAAAACTTTACCCCGGGGATAAGTTAACACTGCCTGGTGGGCAGACTTAGACTGGAGCACAAAGCAAGCTATATTCAAAAGGAATAGCCCGGGGCAAACAGCTTCTGAATATAGCATGGGAATGAGGCCGTGCAAACTGGGCTGGGAGTGCAGGGCAAACGTAGCCCTGGACTAAGACAGCACTGAATATAGCAAATAGGAAATGCAAACCACAACAACAACACAGTGCACAACGATGTGAGGGCAGGTAGAGAAGCACTATGTGGTCAATGTGTGTAGCAGCAAATGCGTGGACCCAGTACAGCTACAGGCAGCAGCAGATATGAAAGAACAGTGATCAAAACTGTATAATATTCCCCGAACTGTTAGTGCCATGCTAACACGTTACAGCAGCTTTAGCGCGGAGCTAAGCTGTTTGCCCGTTGCAAACATGTTAGCCAGGCACTAAGATTTGCCATATTCAAAAGTGACATGCAAATGAGCCTACTTAGGTAGTGTCTGGGCAAACAGCCAAATCAGCATCCCATTATTCCCTGATTTGCATGCAGTTAGCCCAGCGTTACTGCCAGGTCCCACAGCTCTACTTGTAGGTCAGTCTGGAAGTACAGGGACTGGTCAGGTCTGGCCGCAGCTTCACCTGTAGGTCAGTCGACAGTGCATGATGGTTGCTGCAGGCTGCATGTATGCAGTATAGCATAGCGCTGTGTGCCCCAGGGGACCACACAGCACAGGCACAGGCGGTGGTGGTGCTGCATGCAACTGTCACACTGTAGGCCATGCTACAGTGCGCAGCAGACACTACAGTGGCAATGGATCTGGTAGTGTGAGGGACACAGCAATGCCTATGATATGTAGGGCAGTGATGACCACTGCACTGTACACAGTGACAGGCCCAGCTTTCAGGTGCGTACTGACAGTGGACAGTACTGTTTCACTGTTGTGTGCTCCACAGATGATGCACCTGTGGCATGGAATGCTGACAGTGACATATACATGGCTGGCTGTATGTGCTATGACATCTGTACAGTCATGCGGTATGTGGCTGGGGGGCATGTAAGATCTGACAGGCACACTGGTGGTGGGGTATTCCCACTACTGGCCCATGTGCACTGCTTGATGTGTTCCAGCCTTGTGGCCACACCTGGGCTGTGGTGAGGTCTGGCAACCCATGCACTGTCTCCTCAACTGCCACCATGCCCACAGTGCTCCATGTGTGTGCTGGCATCTGTTGGTCACCACAGATGTATGGTCTGCAGGTGTGTGCTGTATGGTCACACTGCCATGAATCCCCCTGTGGGTTGGATCACCCCTTACTGTCTGTGCTTGGCTGGGACTGGTGGCAGCTGTTGGCATCATGGTGGTGTCTTCAGTGAGGAGCATGTGTCCTCCATGTCTGGCATTTTGTAAGGTCGTGCTCTTATGCTAGGGTCACGCAAGCTGCGCTAATCCCACACTAACACTGCACAATGCACCAATGGCATGAAAAGCTGTTTGCCCAGGGTTAAGACCAGATTTTCCTGGGTGGCAATTTGTACCACACTAAGGGTTGTACTATGTTATTCTAAATACCTTAGCGTTGCGCTAGTCGCTGAATATCACATAGCACCTGCATTCATGTTCACTTTGCCCCTTGCATATAATTATGGTTTGCCTGGAGCTAATGCTCTTTGCCTGTGCTATGTGGCCTTCTGAATTTGATAGGTCCGCGCTAATCCCGCGCTAAACCCACGCAAATGGTTTGTGCACTGTGCAAAGCTTTGAATATCTGGCCCTATGTGTCTTTTATTTATTTTTTTCTATTATTGCATAATTTGTAAAAGTTCTATATGTGCAGAATGTAATCAACTTCACATCATTTTCAGGATTGTTGCAATAGTAGCCAAATCAAATGAAATCAAATAAAAAAATAGAAGCCATGGCTTCAAAACACTAAAATATGGCATCTTGTTATATCTTAATATTTTTTATCCCAGTTCCCATTTTTAGTAATATAAAATTATATGCATATATTATTATATGTATATATACTCTTATGCGACAGGAGTGTCTGTAAAAATGATGAGATAAAAAGATATCCTACAAAAGTAGTGGGGGGTTAAAATGATGAGATAAAAATATATCTTAGCCAGTGACATCAGTAACAACAACATATCAAAAGATATTCTTGTTTCTGTGGTCATGATGCATTTTTTAAGGTTACTGTCATCATAGTGGAACACTGAGCCAATCAGAGAGCAACTTTTGCAATACTGATGGTATCGCAATGCCTAGTGCAGCACTGGAGCCAGCTGTTAAAATCAAAGAAAAACAACAACATTTTCAAACAAACTGCAGATTTAAAAGAAATAACTTGGAAACATCTGCTGTATATGTTGAATATACAATAGCCTGACTCAAAATAGACAATAGATCATCACTTGTGAGTGAGCAGGACTTTCATAACTCACTTGTGGCTCTGCTACTTGTGAGTTATGGTCCTGATCCCTCATACGTTAAGATAAATTTCATATTTTATCAGCTCATTGCATATCCTACACATGCATGGATATATATATATATATATATATATATATATATATTTATGCAATGGGGTGGACATATATTCAGTGTGGTAAATGCATTTATCTGAGTCACTGTATGCATAAATACATTTATGCATGTAGTGACCATTTATACACACATTTATTATGTCACAGATCTCTTTAGAATTCATTTAGAATGTTCAGCCTCAGAAGCAGTACCAACCATATTCAAGTGGGAATAACTTTAAAACGAAAAAAGATAGCATGGTACTGTGAGCATGAAAATTGTTCAGCGCAAAATTATCTACAAAATGAGTGGTGTTTCATGTATAGATACCTTATAGATGTTTTACAATTAGCAAAAAATCAGAAGAAATTTTTATTTTTTGTTCACTTTTTTGACAAACAAATGTGAATAACTTTAAAACAAAAAGTGATAGCATGAAGCATGAAAAATGTTCAGCACGAAATTATCTACAAAATGAGTGGTGTTTCATTTAATAGCAACCACTATGCTAGGCAGTCATACTCTATGAAAGTTAAACAAAACTCCAAGAAATTACCATTTAAAATAAAAATAAACAGTCAATACCAAATGTTCTTGCACTGATAGAAGCATCCCTATTGCATAAATGAAATATACAATGGTGAGCTATCAGATAATTAATTTATCTACACTTGTGCTGTTTGACCTCAGACACCTCACTCCTGGCTTATACCACTCGTGAGGTTACCCAAGGTCAAACAGCACTTGTGTAGATAAATCATTTATCTGACAGCTCACCATTGTATTCTACTATATATATATATATATAGATATATATATATATATATATATATATATATAGATAGATATAGATATAGATATACATACATACTGTATATATATATATATATATATATATTAGAGCAAAAACTCTGTTTAATGCATCAGTTAGGGTTGTTCCACAGTGGCAAAAGCGAGGAAATTTGGTGTTGGGTTAAGCCCCCTTGGACCCCAACTGGCATCCGAGTGCGCATTGGGGTGGTCGGCCCTAACTCTCACCCATCACATGTGTAAAGAAGCAGAGGTATGGGAGAATGGGGTGAGAGTTAGGACCGATGACTCCAATGTGCACCCTGATGCCAGTTGGGGTGGTTGGGGCCCGGCGGGGCTTTCAACCCTAATGCCTAATTTCCTCACTTTTGTCACTGTGGAACAACCCTAATTGATGCATTAAATGGAGGTTTTGCCTCTAATTTCCCTTCTTTTTGAGAATGATAATGAGAAATAGTGAATGTAATGCGGCTGCCCCCACGTTCCCGCCATGTGATGTCTTGTCACATAGTAACACGGTGCCCGCAAATGCAAATGGTAATGCGCATGGTGACACAAAGTGAAACAGAAAGACAAACAGTACTGCACACACAAATGGTAAAAATAAGGCAAACGCAAGAGCAAACGAAAATGCAAAGGGTAACGCAAATGGTGGGGTAGACCGGAACGGTAAGTGAAATGGGTATGGAACTGCAAGCGGAAGCGGTAACGGTAACAGTAATGTAAGCACACAGGCTGGTTTTCCCCAAAAGCTGCATAGAGAAAGACAGTGAGTACAAAGGATGTATGCATAATAATGGGTCTCAAAGCAGAAAATGAGGAGTTGGAATACTAAATTGCTTATATCTCAGGAACCGTACGACATAGAAAAAAAATTTAAAAGGCATGTGATTTATGACTTTCCTGGCTAGTTTTGTACTTAGTCC
Organism: Neoceratodus forsteri; assembly: GCA_016271365.2. Classification (NCBI taxonomy): domain Eukaryota; kingdom Metazoa; phylum Chordata; order Ceratodontiformes; family Ceratodontidae; genus Neoceratodus; species Neoceratodus forsteri. The sequence goes on along the minus strand of CM028133.1, from coordinate 206,893,743 downwards.
CCAATAGGGGGCTAAGCACTTTTCTGACAAAAAGTCCGTATCTCACACCGTTTCTGAGATACGGGCCCTGAAATGCTCAGCGAGCGCCGTAATGTTATCCTATGGGAAAAGAAGAGAAGTTTGGAGTGCCATAACTTTGCCACCCTGTAATATTTTTTCACCCAACCACCAAAAAGCACATCTGTGGGATGCTGGCTTTCTTCCCTTCAAATTTCAGTTTAAAAGACCAAACCATTATTTTGCAGCTGGGTGGCAAAGAATTCCTGTCATGCAGCGGACGCCGCAATGTTAGTCTATGGGAAAAAGTGTCAACTTCGGAGTACCGTAACTTTGCATTCATGCAATATTTTGTCACTAAACCACCAAAAGGCACATCTGTGAGATGTTGGCTGCCTTTCCTTCACATTTCAGCCCAAAAGACCAAACCGTTCATTTGCAGCAGGGTGGCAAATAATTCCTGTTATTTTGGCCATAGTGTTGCAAAGTAGTGTCGTGATTTGAGACAGCTTTCGCAAGCATTTGTGAAACTTTCATGATTGCAACACTACTTTGTGACACTACTTTTGCCAGAAATTGAAAAAACATATTTCTAGGGTGTTTAACCTCAAAATAAAGACATGCCTAGCATCCTCAGGGCCCGACTAGGTAAATACAAAAATAATTGTGTTGCTAGGGGTCCCAAATTTAAATGCCAAGCATTTTTCTGATCACAAACTGAAAACAAAATGGCTGATTTGCAACACTACTAGGGCCATTTGTGACACTAAAAAGTGCATTTGCGACACTGTTGAACTTTTTGTTAACTTTTCCCTTTGACTTACAATGGGAAATAGTTTTTTGAATAACTTTTGAACTGTTTAATATTTTTTCACGAAATCTTCAAAAGGCACATTGGGGACCCCGGTCACACTTTCCCTGAAGATTTCGGACCAGTTGCGCAAACTGTGCGACCTGTAGGGACGAGCAAAGAATTCAAAAAAAGCATAAATGCATGCGCAGATCATGCTTAATAACTCCACAGCCGTATATCCAAACAGTATGAAGGTTGGCAGGTCCCAAGAAGCGTGGTTCTTGATCATGTATTCCAAATTTTAGACAAATCTGTTGAATGGCTGCAAAGTTATTAAGGTGCAAAATTTTAGGGGTGGACATAAATGGAGTGTGATAAATTTGTGTATCTGAGAAACTGTGTATATAAATTTCATTTATGTACACAGTTGCTACATCACACTTCATTTATGCACACAGTTCTTACAACACAAGTCATTTATCTACACAGTTTCTAGTAATGAGTCTCACTACTTTTCCATTTATGTTCCTTTCCAGTTCTGCAGCACTGCCAGAATTGACCAATATCCTCAAATGAATGAAAGAATGATCACTGAAATGAGGCCATGTCATACTTGATTTATATAACACATGTTTTGCTGATCTTGTGACAGAAATGGTAAAATGTTTCAAAAGAAAAAAGTACAAAATGTAAACTGCCACCCTCTGTTGAAATGCTCAGCATAAGAGCAAGAAATCAGTTAAGTACCTACTGCAAATCAAAAACTGTATATGGCATTTCACCTGTGAGAATACATTTACTAGCATGCTCAGTGTGGCCAGACAGAGTAAGACAATTTCTGAGCATACTCAGTGACTAATGTTATATATCTTGCAATGCTGGGTCAAGATATCACTTTTTTATATAGTCATTTATATGAGACACAGGCATCACATGTACTGTATGCATCTTTGTATTATTCAGAAGACATTGGAAATTAGATAAAAACTAGGAAATAGCAAACAAGACATTTAATATTACATGTGATCTACTTCTGATTCCAGCCTGTTACTGTAATTATGATGGAATGAAGTTCCCCTATGGTGAAGTAATCTACCACACTACAGATGGTACCGGGTGGCTGCATCATTGCAACTTGTGGTCCAAATGGAACAATAGACAGACAGGTATATGCCTGTTCAACCACTGCACCCACAACCACATTTCAGTTTTCCACCACAGCCCCTCAGAGCCAAACAACGATCCCTTCAGGTAAGCTGTTTAGAGCTATTTTTCTACTAAACATTTCTAGTTTTGCCGGTCTATGTATGTATATACAAAAACTGCTACTCTTATCTCTGGGTTGTTGTGAGTTATTTTAGTTAGCCACCACCTCATATGTCTATATGCCTCAATTCTATCCAGATTTAAATAAATGCATGTTGAAAGACAGTGAAAAGATCTCCTAAATGTTGGGATATGATGAAAATATGCAATTCTAAACCTTAGTTTCTGTCATAACAGATTTTGATTGTCTTTCTTTAACTAAGAAGGAAATAATAACCGACAGAGGAAAGTACTTTGTTATATACGGATTCCATTCGTAGTTTCTTTCATACCAGTTACTATACATTAAAGCTTTGAGTGCACATTTAAATTGCCAGAAGGGCCATTCATTTTTTTAGGGATTAACACCCAGGTGGGGGTTGTTGATGGCCTAAGGTGCAACTGAGTGACAATAATCCCAGCAAAAGTAATATGCCCATTGAAATGCACAGGTGTAAGGGCAATTAAAAGTCACATTTTTTTAATTAAAGACATTTGAATAATGTATGAAATACACAAGTGTATCCTGCTCCAAGCTGTACCAGGCACTTCTGAGAGATGAATTCCCAGTACAGCAGCTAGAGCATTCGCTGGCCACATGGCTCATTAATTAGTCTAGACTTATAACTGGCTGTATGACAGATGGGCTGGGTGTGATATTACTATGAAATATTAATGCATAGCCATGGGTTAGGTTACTGTCCATTAATCCAACCCTAAGTGAGTCATGAGGAATGAGGCAAAGCCCAGTGTCTAATGCCCCTAGAGTTTGGTTAACAAAGGTAACTCTATCCCTGCAGTGAATTAATGCTAATATCAAACTAAACTGTTTTGTGTTTATAAAATGGATCTTTTCATAGCTAAAGTTCTGATTACATAGTACATGATAGTTATTTTAACATAACTTTTTAGAATTCTGTCAGGCAACCAGCCTGCTCTATATCCAGTAATTGGTTTATTGTGACATGAGGGTGACAGCATAGGCAGGGGCAAACTGGGCAGTTTATGTGAGCTAAGCGGTTCCTATTCGCTGACAAATTTAACGTTTCTATTTTATTGTCAAAAGCTGTACTTCTTGTAGATCTCTTCTTTCTGTTAATGTGGTTGAGGGGGAAAGGGGGGACAGAATGATTAAGTATTATATATTATGCTTGTGTAATAATTCTAAGTGCCCCAAATGCTGCATGTGTCCTTAAGGGGTGGTGTATGTTATTTTTACTAGAACAAACAGATAGCATTAAATAGACTTCTAAAAATATAAATATCTACTTTACTGTAAAAATAAAAATATTATTTCATCTACAGATTCATCCAAAATGGGATATTTTCTTTTTGCTTGTAATTATAATATTGTTCTTCTTCTTTTATAAACATAATATTTGCATGTGGCCACTAGACTGCCATCTTTCATTAGACTCGTTGCCATTAAACTTGTGGATATAATGTCCACTATACATATAATTATGAGTCAAATTTGAAAAGAGCAGGGGTACCTGACTCAAAGCCCCAGATGCCCTTTGCCTTTCCTCATAATGCCCCCCTGTATGTTTTCATAAGTTTCATTAGCCACAGAAACAACTTGCCCAGATATACATCTGACAAAGTAAAAATCAGGTGTGGGTTATACCAAGCCAAAACATGTAGCCTAACTTTGAGAATTAGGACCATAAAATATCCAATCCCCAAAGCATTCTTCCAAATTTTGTGACAATTGCAAAATATCTTGAAAATAGGCCCTTCAGGCAGTGGGAATACAAAACAATTTTTAGGTAGTCCCAAACTACAACATTTGATGCTCAGCATCAAAGTTTCATGCTGCTTACTCAGTTTTGCTTATATCATCAAGCTATCGTTAAACATTATGCCAATTTCCTTAACATAATTCAGAAATGTATGGCAAAGATCCCTCACATATCATTAGAAGATAGAATTCTGACTACAACTACATTGCACATTTTTTATAAAGGGACACTGTCATTTTTTGGCTGAATTTATTCCATGTTTCATAAACGTACCGGCAGTCATCTATATGCCTTGTCATGGCATATATGATCCCAGATTGTCATACAGTCGCCATTTATTAGATTTTTGATATTATAAAGTATGTTAGCCAACCTAACCTTATCCCCTGCCACCCGATGCTCACAGTGCTTCACATTTCAATATGGTGCCAAAGCAGCTGGAAACTCTTGCATAGATGAGTTTGGAAATGTTCATGTACTGCCAACTGAAGACGTTTTCTGCAACAAGGCAGTGAGTTGGACCTCAGAAAGTAACTTCCATTTAAATATGTGTGATATAACATAGTTAAATGAATGTTTAAAATGTAAAACTGTGACTCTGGGCATCCACATCAGCATCGACACTGACGTGCAAGGCTGGAGTCATGGCTTTACACTAGTTCTCATGTTTTTTTTAAACTTTCTTTGTGCACTCATGCATAGGTGGGGAAGTACACCTTATGGGTTCACTGGCCCCGTCAACTCAACCCCCAGCCCATACTAGAAGGTTCATTACTTCTATCTTATGGCAGGGCTCTGCAAAAAGGAGAGACTGTAATCTATCTGTAACATCAACTGAGACTTTGGCCTAGCGTCATTTGAGTAAGTACAGGCAGTGGTTCAGGGACGTCATGCTGTGCTGCCATCCGGATAGGTTTTCTTCTTAGGCTGCCCCTTGGAAATGATGTCCAGGCATGGTCATGTGTACTCTCATGCATGGCATACCTCTGTAAACTGTTATCTGCCTCCCAGATCTCACAGTCTTTGGCTGCTTATACTCTTACACTCCATTAAGAGTCATCAGGATGCCAGGTTCCAGAATCCATCCCCCCCGAGGAGGATAGCAGTCAAGCAGATACTCATCTGACCCCTCCATCAGCCCTTGGACACACTGGACTCATTCCTGAACCCTGATCGTCAGTGTAGCAAGCAGTAGCATTACTGCTGTGCCAACAGACCTGCTGTTCTACTGCCCTTTGTATTGAGAATCCACTCCCTTAGAAACTAAGCTGAGAAAAACAACAACAAAAAAATCCTTAACAAATTGCATGGTCTTTCATATGATGACCCCTGGTTCTCTGTGGCACTTACACTCTGCAGTCTGTGGAAGGGCTGCTATACGTCTGTGGCCATTGTATTACTTATTCAGCACAAAATGGGAAAAGGAACCAAAGTTGTAGACAACAGGTAAACTCCTGTGTGGAAATAGACCATACCAAATTAACTTGGAACTTTAGAATTTTGAAGCAGCTAGCATAACAGACCATTGCATTATAGGTTATATGAGTACCCTGAATTCTTAGAAATAACCTTGACTGACAAACAGTGTGTGTAAAAATAAAATTCTGCTAGTGGAACTGTGCAGAAAGTCAGAATTTCATTTCCTTAAAATTTCAGAATGCATTTTGGCAACTTTCACAAAATTCCAATCTAAACTGGTGTAATGAATGTATGAATTATGGATTAATAAACTGCAAAAAGAAATTAAGCACAACTGGTCACTGAACTGTGGAATAATTGCATGTATTGCAGATTGATGTATTAAACTGCGGAATGGAATGGAATTCCACAGAACTGTCATTTTGCTGTTCATACTATGTGTATCATTCCACAATTCAGTCAGAAAATTTCACAGAATGTAGTGAGTATTTGCCAAACACTTTCAGAGGATTTGGATTTTGCCAAAGTCAGGATTTTGGAAAACGTTCCAAAATTTCCACAAATTCGGAATTTGCTTTTTCTGCTGAGCACTAATGATAAATAACATGATTCCATGATTCAAAATAATACTTAGAACTGTATTTTTGATAAAGGAGTAATTGATAATCTGTTTAAAATCATTATTGGATACATATAAAATATAGTATATATTTTTGTAGGAACTGCATCAAGTACGACCTCAGCTGCAGCTCATTCATTCACAAGCCCCTGCATCCAAGAGATTTGTCAGTGGTCAACATGGTATGATGTTAGTTATCCACAGTTTGGAGATGATAGCGGAGACTTTGAAACATTGCAGAACATAAAGAGCAAGGGTATCTTGGCTTGTGACTCTCCAACAGAAGTGGAATGTAGAGCACATTACTTTCCTAATGTACCCTTAGAACAAATTGGACAAAATGTAATTTGTAACAAAACAACTGGCTTAATATGCCCGCAATAAGGATCAGTCAGACCAACCAATCTGTTACAATTATGAAATACGAGTTTTATGTTGTAGTTATGGGCCATGTTCTTCAACTACATCCCCAACAATATCCTCAACAGTAAGTGAAGGATCAACATTGCCTTCAGAAACAACATCATCCACACCATCTGAGACAACCACTTCATTTATTCAAAGAACAAGTCTGCCTTACACATTTAAACCAAAATCAACTCCAGAGACAAGTGCAGTGTCACCATTTACTGAGATAACATCATCGTCAATATCAACTACACAAGGGCCAACACCAATGACAACATTCCAAGAAAGCAGACCATCTACCTCTTCTCGAGGTCCTTCTACATCTTCAAGGGAGACATCTACAAGTGAAGTTACAGCACAATCAAACACTGCACCGTCAAGTGGACCTTCACATCTTTCCTCCACAGCAACTTCAATTACACAAAAAACATCAAGACACACATCAGAAACAACACAGCAGCCAACTAAGCTAACGGTACCCACTGCCACTGCGGAAATAACATCTCCATCCAGTTCTGAAACAAGTAGGCAAACATCTCCTCAACCAAGTTCATCAGCAAGCAGACATTCAACAACTATTTCAAAACTAAGCATACCACCAACACCTCCAGTGGAATCAGGATCAACATCATTGAAAACATCATTAGCAATCACAGTATTGCCCACACTACCAGAAAATTTAACTTCATTAATCCCAAGATTTTCTACAACAGCAGCTACAGGAACAACTATTTCAAAGCAGAGCATAACACAAACAAGTCGATTGGCATCAACAATTCTGACATCAGCTATGTCAGTACCAGCATCATCGTCCACAGCAACATTAGAAACAACTAGTCCATACACGTATACAGCTGAAACACCTAAGAGTGAAATTACTGAATCCTCAAAGATTACACCATCCAGCAGACCTTCTCCTCCTTTTCCAACAGCAACTTCAGCTGTAGAAGGATCCACTCCAACACTTACATCTATATCAAGTAAAGCATCAACAGTGGTACCAGAAACTACTCCTAGTACAAAAATACCACTGTCATCTAGCTCTGCAACAAGTGAGCAAATATCTCCTTCTCTGTCAAGTGCATCATCGATCAGACAGTCCACAGAAGTTTCAAAACAAAGCAACCCTCCATCATCTTCAAAGGTCTCACAGTCATCGTCATTGACAACATCAGCAGCAACTCCTGTGAAGATCAAAACTTCAACACATTCTCAATTGACAACTACAGTGGTACTGGTACCGTCATCCACAACTACAACTCATCCATATACCTCTTCACAGGAAACACCTGTTAGTGAAGTCACTGAATCATTAAAGACTACACCATCAAGTGGAACTTCACGTCCTGCTCCCACAAGTTTAGAATCATTACATACATCATTAGTGAGTAGGACTGCACCTCCTTTACCATCAACAACTTTGTGGAAACCAAGAACATCTCTAACACCAACCTCTACGGAGCACACAGAACTTACTGTTTCACCCACGACAATTAACTTTAGAGAGACAACATCAACAAGTGGACCTTCACCTCCTGCTCCAACTGCAACTTCAGCTGTACAAGGGTCCACTCCAACACTTACATCTGTATCAAGCCAACCAAAAACAGCAGCAACAGAAACTACCCCAGGCACAGAAATACCACTGTCTTCTAGTTCTGCAACAAGTAAGCAAATATCTCCTTCTCTGTCAAGTACACCATCAGTCAGACAGTCCACAGAAGTTTCAAAACAAAGCAACCCTCCATCATCTTCAGTGGTTTCACAGTCATCATCATTGACAACATCAGCAGCAACTCCTGTGAAGATCAAAACTTCAACACATTCTCAACTGACAACTACAGTGGTACCTGTACTGTCATCCAACTACAACTCATCCATATACTTCTTCAAGGAAACACCTGTTAGTGAAGTTACTGAATCATTAAAGACTACACCATCAAAGTGGAACTTCACGTCCTGCTCCCACAAGTTTAGAATCATTACATACATCATTAGTGAGTAGGACTGCACCTCCTTTACCATCAACAACTTTGGAGAAACCAAGAACATCTCTAACACCAACCTCTACGGAGCACACAGAAGTTACTGTTTCACCCACGACAATTAACTTTACAGAGACAACATCAACAAGTGGACCTTCACCTCCTGCTCCAACCGCAACTTCAGCTGTACAAGGGTCCACTCCAACACTTACATCTGTATCAAGCCAACCAAAAACAGCAGCAACAGAAACTACCCCAGGTACAGAAATACCACTGTCTTCTAGTTCTGCAACAAGTAAGCAAATATCTCCTTCTCTGTCAAGTACATCATCAGTCCGACAGTCCACAAGTTTCAAAACAAAGCAACCCTCCATCATCTTCAGTGGTCTCACAGTCATCATCATTGACAACATCAGCAGCAACTCCTGTGAAGATCAAAACTTCAACACATTCTCAACTGACAACTACAGTGGTACCTGTACTGTCATCCACAACTACAACTCATCCATATACTTCTTCACAGGAAACACCTGTTAGTGAAGTTACTGAATCATTAAAGACTACACCATCAAGTGGAACTTCACGTCCTGCTCCCACAAGTTTAGAATCATTACATACATCATTAGTGAGTAGGACTGCACCTCCTTTACCATCAACAACTTTGTGGAAACCAAGAACATCTCTAACACCAACCTCTACGGAGCACACAGAAGTTACTGTTTCACCCACGACAATTAACTTTACAGAGACAACATCAACAAGTGGACCTTCACCTCCTGCTCCAACCGCAACTTCAGCTGTACAAGGGTCCACTCCAACACTTACATCTGTATCAAGCCAACCAAAAACAGCAGCAACAGAAACTACCCCAGGTACAGAAATACCACTGTCTTCTAGTTCTGCAACAAGTAAGCAAATATCTCCTTCTCTGTCAAGTACATCATCAGTCCGACAGTCCACAGAAGTTTCAAAACAAAGCAACCCTCCATCATCTTCAGTGGTCTCACAGTCATCATCATTGACAACATCAGCAGCAACTCCTGTGAAGATCAAAACTTCAACATATTCTCAACTGACAACTACAGTGGTACCTGTACTGTCATCCACAACTACAACTCATCCATATACTTCTTCACAGGAAACACCTGTTAGTGAAGTTACTGAATCATTAAAGACTACACCATCAAGTGGAACTTCACGTCCTGCTCCCACAAGTTTAGAATCATTACATACATCATTAGTGAGTAGGACTGCACCTCCTTTACCATCAACAACTTTGTGGAAACCAAGAACATCTCTAACACCAACCTCTATGGAGCACACAGAAGTTACTGTTTCACCCACGACAATTAAATTTACAGAGACAACATCAACAAGTGGACCTTCACCTCCTGCTCCAACTGCAACTTCAGCTGTACAAGGGTCCACTCCAACACTTACATCTGTATCAAGCCAACCAAAAACAGCAGCAACAGAAACTACCCCAGGTACAGAAATACCACTGTCTTCTAGTTCTGCAACAAGTAAGCAAATATCTCCTTCTCTGTCAAGTACATCATCAGTCAGACAGTCCACAGAAGTTTCAAAACAAAGCAACCCTCCATCATCTTCCATGGTCTCACAGTCATCATCATTGACAACATCAGCAGCAACTCCTGTGAAGATCAAAACTTCAACACATTCTCAATTGACAACTACAGTGGTACCTGTACTGTCATCCACAACTACAACTCATCCATATACTTCTTCACAGGAAACACCTGTTAGTGAAGTTACTGAATCATTAAAGACTACACCATCAAGTGGAACTTCGTCCTGCTCCACAAGTTTAGAATCATTACATACATCATTAGTGAGTAGGACTGCACCTCCTTTACCATCAACAACTTTGTGGAAACCAAGAACATCTCTAACACAATCCTCTGCGGAGCATACAGAAGTTACTGTTTCACCCACGACAATTAACTTTACAGAGACAACATCAACAAGTGGACCTTCACCTTCTGCTCCAACTGCAACTTCAGCTGTACAAGGGTCCACTCCAACACTTACATCTGTATCAAGCCAACCAAAAACAGCAGCAACAGAAACTACCCCAGGTACAGAAATACCACTGTCTTCTAGTTCTGCAACAAGTAAGCAAATATCTCCTTCTCTGTCAAGTACATCATCAGTCAGACAGTCCACAGAAGTTTCAAAACAAAGCAACCCTCCATCATCTTCAGTGGTCTCACAGTCATCATCATTGACAACATCAGCAGCAACTCCTGTGAAGATCAAAACTTCAACACATTCTCAATTGACAACTACAGTGGTACCTGTACTGTCATCCACAACTACAACTCATCCATATACTTCTTCACAGGAAACACCTGTTAGTGAAGTCACTGAATCATTAAAGACTACACCATCAAGTGGAACTTCACGTCCTGCTCCCACAAGTTTAGAATCAATACATACATCATTAGTGAGTAGGACTGCACCTCCTTTACTATCAACAACTTTGTGGAAACCAAGAACATCTCTAACACCAACCTCTACGGAGCACACAGAAGTTACTGTTTCACCCACGGCAATTAACTTTACAGAGACAACATCAACAAGTGGACCTTCACCTCCTGCTCCAACTGCAACTTCAGCTGTACAAGGGTCCACTCCAACACTTACATCTGTATCAAGCCAACCAAAAACAGCAGCAACAGAAACTACCCCAGGTACAGAAATACCACTGTCTTCTAGTTCTGCAACAAGTAAGCAAATATCTCCTTCTCTGTCAAGTACATCATCAGTCAGACAGTCCACAGAAGTTTCAAAACAAAGCAACCCTCCATCATCTTCCATGGTCTCACAGTCATCATCATTGACAACATCAGCAGCAACTCCTGTGAAGATCAAAACTTCAACACATTCTCAATTGACAACTACAGTGGTACCTGTACTGTCATCCACAACTACAACTCATCCATATACTTCTTCACAGGAAACACCTATTAGTGAAGTCACTGAATCATTAAAGACTACACCATCAAGTGGAACTTCACGTCCTGCTCCCACAAGTTTAGAATCAATACATACATCATTAGTGAGTAGGACTGCACCTCCTTTACCATCAACAACTTTGTGGAAACCAAGAACATCTCTAACACCATCCTCTACAGGAGCACAGAAGTTACTGTTTCACCTCACGGCAATTAACTTTACAGAGACAACATCAACAAGTGGACCTTCACCTCCTGCTCCAACTGCAACTTCAGCTGTACAAGGGTCCACTCCAACACTTACATCTGTATCAAGCCAACCAAAAACAGCAGCAACAGAAACTACCCCAGGTACAGAAATACCATTGTCTTCTAGTTCTGCAACAAGTAAGCAAATATATCCTTCTCTGTCAAGTACATCATCAGTCAGACAGTCCACAGAAGTTTCAAAACAAAGCAACCCTCCATCGTCTTCCGTGGTCTCACAGTCATCATCATTGACAACATCAGCAGCAACTCCTGTGAAGATCAAAACTTCAACACATTCTCAATTGACAACTACAGTGGCACCAGGACTGTCATCCACAATTGCTTCTAAAACAAGTCCTCCATATACCTCTTCACCTGAAACATCTCCAAGCGAATTAACAAAATCTACAAGCCCATCACCATCAAGTAGACCTACACCTCCTGCTCCAACTGGAACTTCAACTGTACATGGATCCATTCCAACACTTACATCAGTATCAAGTCAACCAAAAACAGTGGCACCAGAGTCTACCCCCAGTACAGAAATACCACTGTCATCTAGTTCTGCAACAAGTGAGAAAACATTTCCTTCTCTGTCAAGTGCATCATCAGTCAGACAGTCCACAGAAGTTTCAAAACAAAGCAATGCCCCAATTTCTTCAATGGTCTCACAGTCATCATCACTGACAACATCAGCGGTCACTTCTGGAAGGATCAAGCCTTCAACACATTCACAGTTAACAACAACAGTGGTACCTGGACTGCCCTCCACAACTGCTTCTAAAACAAGACCTACATATACTTCTTCACCTGAAACACCTCCAAGGGAAATTACACAATCCACAGTCACATCACCAAGTGGACCTACATCAGAAACAAGGCAACAACAGTCCACATCTGCAAAAACAACTTCAGTGACAAGTTTAGAATCATCGCACACATCATCAGTGAGTAGGAGTGCAGCTCCTTTACCATCAACAACTTTGTGGAAACCAAAAACATCTCTAACACCTACCTCTATGGAGCATACAGCAGTTACTGTTTCATCTGGGACAATTAACGTTTCAGAGACAAAATCAACAAGATCATCTACCCAGGGGCCATCACCGATGACAACAGTACATGAAACAAGATCCACACTGACTCCTGAGACTGAAGTTACTACTAAATGTTTTTGCATGGTAAACAACACATTGTTCACCCCTGGTAAGTCTGGATTACATTTGATTGCAATGGAAATGTCCGTACAACAGAATCTTAGAAAATAAATGTCTCAGTATGAATTAAATAAAAGAAAAGTGCAATGTCCATCCTCCATTGCTAGTGATGTAATATTTGGCTGTACACAGAACTAAAAGTGTTACATCCTCTAAACAACCTGTCTGATTTAATATCTGCATGGGTACTGGCATATCAGCCATAGTGATACAGTTATGCATGTATCCTAGATTACAGATTGACTTTTCAGAAACAAATTTTCATTTTAATGATGTATTTAAATGTTGACAGTATGTTGAATTATATGGCAATGGAATGCCATCAGCCAATCAGTTGGAAAACCCACTGCACCTTTTTTTTGTGTGTGTGCAGCTGCCTCTTTGATGCACTCATTTCTGCTTTTGTTTTGTTAACTGCTTTAAAATCACAATTTCTTTTTTTTTGTGATAACCTATGGTCTCTGCACTCCTGCACTCAATAAAGCAAGAGGATGGATGAACACCAATAAATAGTCTCAACTTCTCCTAATTCTCTTAATCAAATAGAAAACCACAGGACACCACCACTTCATCAGGATGGATGTGTTTCAATAAGAAAGACATTTCAAATGAAAATCTATGCACAAATATGCACAGAAACACGCCCATGTGCACCCATCCCAACCACCAAACAGCACTGAAGTGCATACAAGAAAATCTTAAAAATATGAAATGCTGTTGGGCGGTTGTGATGAGTGCACATGTGTTTCTGTGAATATTTGTACATAGATTTTCATTTGAAATGTCTCTTTCTTATTGTTTAACAGAATGAAAACACAGCAGGCCTGATGAAGTGGCGGTGCCCAAAAACGATGCCTTGTGGGTTTGAACTGTTTCTTGGTTTTCATCCATCTTCTTGCTTTATTGAGTTTGGTGACTGTTTTTTAGATGATGCAAGCCTAAAATTGTCTATTGGTCTCATTTGAGAAAAAGGGCAGCCTGGGACACCTCCCTGAAAGCACTCTTCACCATTGCTTCAAAAACATGGTCTTCTTGAGCAATCATCAGTGTCATATATGGAACACCAATAATAGAAAAAATTATTTTTAACATCCTATGGCCCCCCATACCACTGTTCTGAACCAGAAGGACACCAGGATGCCGCAGTCATCTGCACTACTGACTGTTAGAAGACACCAAAAATACATGGGTGGCATACAATTTAACAAATGGAAAAGCAATTCTTGCTTTTGAAAACACTATTCATATTTTAGGCATTCCAGTGCTATATGTAAGTAATAAACAATAATGGGGTGTGCATTGTCAGTTTTATATGCACACCCCAAGGGTGTAGTAAAGGAACAAGGTGAAAGGCCAAGTGTCCTTACTACCCTGGAACATACATAGAAATCCTATTATACATGCACATTAGGGGCTTATTACACTTATAAAATTGCTCAAAATAGGTCTTTTGGGGGTAAAGAAATTGGATTCAGGACCTGACCATGTGTTTATAGAGATTTACTTCACAGTCAGGTGATGCCTTTTGGCCAGTGACATTTCTATATTTTTTCTTGCCATTTTAGAAAATGTGTATATTTGTCTAGTAGTGGGTGTGTCTCTTATGGTGTTCGAGGGTTCTCTTATGTTAGTTGGGTGCACACAATCACTCAGCTTTTCTTCATGCTTCTCTCACCCACCTATTGGTTGAGACCGTTCTTGTGCCATAAGAGATAGCCAGTACAAGATCTATATACATACAAAGTACTTTAACTGTCCTGAGACATTATATTGGCATTGTATATTATGTTAACAAAAACAGAAAACGAGATGCAAGACTATGATGAAATATATAGATGCCTTGGGTATGCTGAGAGACATAATATGAAATCCACGCATTTCTGCATGGCTGGACACCTAGGAGGGTGTTACTGCACTTATAAATAGCCATATGAAAATAAAAATAATGAATTGTTAGCCAGAAATTCTTAACTTTCTATTTATGCCCATGTGACAGTTCTCAGGCACTCAGATTGCTTGATTTGTAAGAAACAAATAGGGTCACCCAGAGAAACACATGGGGTGGAGAAGGTTGACATCAATAATTTCCCAAACCAAAAGAACCTCACATTCTCCTTGATACCCACTTTAGGAGGTCTAAAAACTGTAGTATCAAAAGCTTATTACTTATAATTCATAGAAAAAAGGTGCTGTGCATATCGATATGGCATAGTGACCTCTACAACTTATAAATGCTTCACCTGGGGGATGATTGCTTGATTGTTCCAATCTGTTCTGTAAGAGTAAGTGATGGTATCATGCTCTGATTACCATTTATTGCCTAAACTCAGCTTGTGATAACTTTTATCATTTCTACTATAAAAAGAAATCCACTTGCCCACTCAGATTTAGTGGCAACATTCACTTATAAAAATTAATAAGATGTTAAGAATCTTTGCGATAACATAATTGTGCATATAGCCTGCCATTTGCTTTGTATAAATGTTCGGCTTTATCTTTGAAATGATTTTGACCATTGTCATGAAATGCTGCTGTGAAGGAGCTGTATTGCATCATTTGCTTATATGTTTCATGTTATATCTTAAAAATTAGCATATTTCATTCATCTTTGCTACATTATTATTTAACATTTCTGAGTCTTTTAAGCGCATACATTTTCATTATAAATGCATGAATTATCACATACTTTAGTCTGTCATTAGATATTTCACTTTATCCAAATGAACAGTTGCACATTTGCCACAGAACATGATTTAAATGTGTTCTGGGTATCCTACCCAGTACAAATGTAAGTCACTACACTACCCCTATTTTGCAGGTTAGTGAACTGGGCAACTTCTAGGGGAACACTGACAGAAAGAACACTCCAGACACATCTGTTAAATAAATGAAAACTACTTTACATTCATTAACACACACAAAAACCAAAAGTTTGGATTTAGCTTTACAACAAAAAGGTTCCAGTAATTCAGTGTCTGCCTGTCTCACCATAATAGAAAACAGATTCTTCTTCTACCATTGTTCACCCTCCCTCTTTATTGGGCTCAGGTGTTGCTTGTTAACACTCCCCCTCCCCATGATGGATAGCCAATAAGTGGAGCATGCAGTGCAGTGAAGTCTAAAAGTGCCAACTTTGCAGCATGAGGAGCTTGCTATAAATCCCATCCTAACCCCTGATAAAATCTGTGTTGCAGGGTTGGGAAGAGGTTTATGGGTTAAAGAAGCATGATGGACATAAACTCTGTCACTTTCTTCCATATCAGCTCAAATGGTGTTGAGGGGCCTGGGTCTATAGCTCCTGCCAAGGACTAATATCTTGAAGTTAAAATATGTGGTGCGTTCTCTTAGGGGAAGTTACAGTGGATAAGTGTAGCATTACCCCTGGAAGTGATATAATCTCACTATAGCCCAA
This sequence comes from Neoceratodus forsteri, assembly GCA_016271365.2. Classification (NCBI taxonomy): domain Eukaryota; kingdom Metazoa; phylum Chordata; order Ceratodontiformes; family Ceratodontidae; genus Neoceratodus; species Neoceratodus forsteri. Next base: position 206,877,619 of record CM028133.1, on the reverse strand, counting down.
TGGTTCTCCCAATCCAGTACCCACATAACACAATTTAGACTCATAGGCAAATGCAATAGACCCAAAATAAAGTACCAAACACAAGCCTGAATTTTTGTTAGGGGGCAGGATAATAGTGGTGATAATCAATAGGAAAAGTTGATATCTCCATACCAATACCTGTATACTTCCTTTTATCTCCTCATGCATTTGATACTGTACAGGTTTTACATTCTAACCCACACTGGTACCAGTCATACAGACTTGTATCCCTATTGGAACTCCTTGTGAATCCCTGGTTACCTAGACACTGAACCGCTGTAAGTCCATCAACAGTTACATATCAGTTTCCCAAGCTACAGTATGGGTGGTAAAGAAATACAGTTGCAAAGTTACTGTATTTATGTCCATGCCCTGTTGGCTAGAACTGTCACTTCAAAGCCTGAATAGGTGCATTTACAATGTTAGTACAGGTTCCCAAAGAAAAGATAAAGCCAAGATAATTAATTAAAGTTGCAGGAACAAGACCTTGGTTTGTTAATTTTGCTACCAGACAACACTGCACTCAACTGACAGAAGCTTCTCTTGTTGCAGCCATTTGATCAGCTCCTTTTGCTGGTTTGGTTTGGTGTGGCACTGGCAAATCATCATGGTTTCCTCATCTCTCCTTTCATTGGTCATCTGATCCCAGCCCAATGTTACAATAAGGAGAGACCTCTAGAACAGTGCCACTGGGTGGCAACTACCAGCACTGTGTGCCTATCACCAGGCCATAGTGGCTGTTGTTACATCTCCAGACAAGCCATGGTAATTTGCCAGGTTGTAGACTTTCTGGTACATTTTAGGCAAAGTCTGTCAGCTGAATTCAATTCAGTTTTGTTAGGGAATGTAACCACTGCGGCAAGCTCATCTGCAGTGGTGTTAGCACTTAATACTATAGAGGAAATACTCTTGTTAACTGGGCACATATCATAGATGGAAGAAGCAACTCTTGACTTCAGCTGGCACAAGGGATTCCTGACTCAGCCATTGATTAAAGAATACTTTCACTTTGCTAGAGCTGTACCAAATTAGCTAATTCTGCTTTCATGAAATTCAGTGAAATTTCATGACATGTTTTAAATGTTCATCACTCAGTCATTCTTACATCTTGATACCTGAAATTTGACATTCGTACTTGTTATAATGAACCCTAAAGGGACTCTACGTTTCATATCAGTCAAATGAGTGGCACAAAACTTATAGGGGCTCAAAATCTGGCAATTTTTTACTTTTTTGTGAACATTCTACAAATATTTATCTACGTACAACTTTGCCACCTTCAGAGCTAGATAATTGAAAATTGATATGCATACTTTCTAGAAAAAGTCTTAGAAACTGCTAAATAGGGAGGTAGAAGTTACAGGAGTTCATAATTTCGTAATTAAATTATTTGAGGAACTGTGTGAAAATTGCACCAGCCTGGTGGTGAGAAGGGCTGAGGCACTGGATGCCTCTCCTCCTGCTGCACTGAGGACCCAGGTTTGAGCACAGACCAAGGTCTCTATTGGGGAGGGGGGAGGCAGCTGACGGAAGGAGGATTGAGTATCCAATGATGGCTCTCCTTTTTCATGGAGTCGGCAGCACATACTACTGCTTGGTTGCCACCTAGCTGAGTTTAGATGGCATAATGGCATTTGAGTGCCTAGTTGACTGGAAGCAGGCATAGAGGTGTGTTGTGTTTTAATGCTGTACATGCATACCATAGCATATGCTCCAGCAGGAGAAACAGAGAAAAGTCACTGTCACTGACAAGATGATGCTGGCAACATTGCAGGCACCTGCTCACCCAGAGTGATAGGAAGCAACTGATGAATAAATCCTGGGTTCAGTGGGAGATGGAGTTGGGATCACCAGACAGAAGGGGGTTGATGGGGGAGAGTGAGATAAAAAAATGTGCAAAAAGGTTCAAAATATTTGGATGTGTCTAGCTCCACTGCTATGGGAGATATACACTAACATTTTGGCATATATAGCAATTGTAAATATGCCCTGTAATCTAGTTAAGCTGGAAAATGTGGTTTAGCAGGTTAAAATTTACTGTGGAAATTTCAGAAATCACTAATTTGCAAGACTGGCTCAAAAGTTCATGGATGTTTGGCTCAAAAATTCATGGAGATGTAATAGATAATGCTATTAGAATTTCATTTGTGGAATTTGACTTTCACAAAGCACTTATTACCACTGAATCCATTTATCTGTGGTGAATTGTTTGCATTCCTGAAGTCCCCCCCACCCTGATTTTTTTCTCTCAGCTTCATCAGATGAACTCTACGGACTTCCTTACCACATAAATTTTTTCACTGTTCTTCACAGACAAGCCTTGCTCAAAACAAAGCCACCTACTCTTTTTCACGTAGGATATATCCCCTTGGAATAGCCAACATTTTGTCATCATGATTCCCCAGTCATTTTCTTCTGCCACTGTGACTCTTTGAGTTCCTCTAAGTTCTGCACCACAAGGTGTATTTGGTACTCAGATCAGTCAATTTTGTGGAGCGTGATTCTCATATGTTTTGCTTTTAAGTGAAACTTGCCCCTATATGTTGTTTTTTTGTGCCAATTGGTGGTCTACTATTCTGTTGCTGCTTAGACTAGCTGCCATTCCCTTGGTGAATCCATGCATGTAACTCCTGCCACTGGTGACCCCTGCACTACCTACCTGCCCTACCCTATAGCTCAAATTTCCAGGATGTAATTTTACATTGGCATAGCTATATCTCCCTCCTCTTTGCAGAACATCAGTCCATCTTGGGCTGGCTACTGATCACATTCATTTGATTTGTACTGCAGGCCCTATTCCTGACTGACCTCTCAACCCCAAGCAGAACTTGATAAGGGGTGGGTAGCATGAGACTACTACTAAACACAATGACCTGATGATGCAACTCACCAAGAGGAATTTCTGTTTCATTTAAGCAATAGTGACCAAGAAGCCAGTCATTTCCAAGTGATTAATGGCCAGGTCACAAAATGGGTGGTCCAAGACATAGCTGAGGGCCACCTTCCTCCAGCCAGTTGTTAATCTGACGAAAGGATTGCTTCAGGGTTGTTTTTGTGAAAACAATGCAGAAAAATGCATGCAGGGAAGTGGAATCTAATAAATCTTCTGTATACCTCTAGATTTTATACTGGCTCACAATACATTTGAAGCTTGTTTCACAACAGAATGACCACTAAGAGAAATCAAGTTGGATTTCAGAGTAGTTTTCTATTTCTAAGCTGGTCACATATGATGTTTAGATTAGCCCCATGTATACAGCATGCAATAGTGCCATTATCGCAGGTACACCTAATAACATGACTAACTATTCTTTCAGGGCAAGTGATATACAATACAACAGACAATGTAGGCTGGTGTTTTTCTGCACACTGCAATGACAGTTGTGAAATTGAAAGGTATAGTACAAAATGCCCAAGTACCACAGTTGCTCCCAAGATTTCTCCTACCCTCAACATCTCTACAACTGTAGAAAAGAAGACAACTTCAGTGCCATCAACAACCAGTCTCTATGATTGTTTTGACCTCGTTCCACCAAGAAAGGTGATTATACATTGGCCATTTCTTAATGTAGAGGTATAATCAAGAGTTTTGTTTTATGCTAATAAGCCCCTTTCCATTGTGTATGGTAGGCAATTTTTGGGCTAGCATTGTGACAGCTATGTCTCATAGCAGATATTTCTAAATCCTGTGCTGCTGTGAACCTGAGATCTGAAAGTTACCTTGAGTTACAAAAATACTTAGTTAAGCTGTCTCACTCTTCATTACTGGACAGGCACTCACATCTTGTCTCAGAGTAATGTATCTTCTTCTTAATTATACTCCCATGACTAGTTCTGCTAGGAGACTTACCTATGGTAACCCAGCTGACAGAGTGCAAGCTTAGTGTTGGAAAGTTACCAGCTCAAACCCTTGCTCACCTTGCATGGGAATTCCACAATACAGGGCTTTGGTCCTAACACAGAAACATGGATACATAGAATGTGTTGTCAGAAAAGGACCACTTGGCTCACCCAGTGTGTCCAGGTGGTCTCTGCCTAGTCTGTCTTCCCAAACTCCAACTGGTCTCCAGCTATCCTCCCTCCTCTCTGCCCATTTCCTAATATTCACCTATGTCTATCACATGCTTGCTTGATCCCCCTACTATTTTCACCTCCACCACTTTTACTGTCAGTCTTCTCCAGGTGTCCCCCCCAACACTTTCAGTGAAGTAGTGATTTCTCACATCCCTCCTACATTCCAACCCAGCTTCATTACGTGCCCATGGTTCTGGTGCTCTTTCTCAGAAAGGCACCCCCTCCTCCACCCTGTTCAACCCATGAGGTACTTATAGGTCCCTATCATGTCACTTCTCACCTTCCTGTCTTCCATGGTATACATGTAGAGATCCCTTAGTCTCTCCTCATAGGGCTTTTGGTACAACCCCAGCACCATTTTAGTTGCCCTCCTCTGGACTGCATCCACCCTGCCTATGTCCTTCCTTAATTGCAGCTTCCAGAACTGGACACAATACTCCAGGTGAGGTCTCACCAGTGAGTGATATATAGTGGCAACACCACCTCTGCCTTCCTGCTGTCAATACCTTTCTCTATGTATCCCAGCATCCCACTGGCCCTATTCACTATTTAGTCACACTATCCTGCCACTTTGAGGTCATCAGATATGATAACCCCACTTTTTCCATTGACGTTTTATTTATTTATTGAAAACATTGAATACCTTTGAGAACAGGACTCAATACATTAAATACCCTCTCCAATGATACAATATACTGCATCTCATTTGAACAGTTGTGTATCCCCCTAGGTATTCACTTTTCTGTTGTGACCAAGGAAATGTTTCAGTTGTTTGTGGTTACCATAAGCCATAGGAAATAGCATGGAACTTGATGTGAATCAAAAGATATTTTCAAATGGGATTGCAAATTCTGCAAAACTAATAATTTGTAAATGTGTAAATCTGTTTCTAATTCCCTTCAGTACAATGAAACATGGGTGGTTGATAAGTGCACCAATGCAACCTGTATTGGAGGCTGTGTATACATGATGCATGTAAAATGCCCACCTACTGAACTACTCACATGTTTAAGTGGTCGTCCACCAGTAGAGGTTTATGATGACACAGGCTGCTGCTTCCGACAAGAATGTGAAAGTGAGTAATACAAGTTTCTTAGGGCATTACAATCAAACTGCTATATTAAATGACAAAGGCATTTAAACCTCACAGATGTCTGGTATTTAACAATCTTGGTTTGCTGATAATTACAAGCTGCTTCCACAGCAATACAATGATCAGAATTTACTTGATTTTGACAGATTCTGGGGTGGCATTTCTACATGAGGGTTAGGCTATGAATGAAAGCTTAACATTTATGCCTGATAAATTTGTAATCACAATACTTTGCATTTTACAAACTTTTATTTAGTGCATTTTTACACATTAGTGAAACTTAAACACACACACTCAAGATGGTAATAAAATGAAGCCATACAAAAATAAACTGAAATGTAATTTTCTGCAGTTTTGCCTTTTTCACCCAACATAGATCAAATCCCACCAATATTAGTATGAGAGGTCAAGAATGCTTAGCTTTATTATGGTGTCATTACCTGAAATATTAAATTGTTGGAGTAGTGGGTATTTGTGATTTTATACAAGGTTGAAGATAGCAAAATAACATAGCAGGAACACAGTAACCCCTTAAGAAGGATATGACACTGTTGATTATATTATCTGCCTTAACTCACCCCTTTTCCAACAATTTCCACTCTTCTGACAATAAGACATCCACCAGAACTGATACATAATAAAAGTTTTGATTGTTTTTGACATTATAGGATTCAATTGTCACAATGTAGTTAATCTGTTGTCCTGTAGCTGCCATGATATTGTTCTTAAAGGAATATCTGAATGCATGATATCTTTGTCAAGGTAATTCATATGACTATTTTGTGGAAGGATCTAAGCAGAGGCTTAAAAGGGATCTTGTCTTGGAAACTGTTCATTCATTTTCAAGCGGGACCAATTATTTTCATCCTAAACCATGGTGCCTGACCCTACTCCATAACTCATATTTCTCATAGGGCTCCTCAAAACCATGCCACAATAAAAGATGTCCATTGTGATGCATATAAATGGCAGTATGCCTCTTTAGAGGTTTCATGATCCTTTTCAATACAGAGGCACTTCTGGAGAAGGCTGATGTTAGATAATATGTAAGCAATAAGACACGACAGGGTGTGCATGGAACAGATTTTACCACATGGCCAGGGGCGTAATAAGGCACGAGGCCTTGGCCGAGTGCCTTTAGCCCCTGGCGTGCAGTAAAATCTGTTCCATGCACACACCTGGTGTGTCTTATTGCGCTTATAAAATGGGACCCTACCTTTATTTAACTGTTTGCAGTTAGAGAAATATTGTTTGTATGTAAAAAAAAACATGTAATGATGCTAATGTATGATAAAATAGTCCTTCCGCGGACATTGTTTTGCCTTACTTTAAACTTTATATCTTTATTTCCATGAGTTTATTTTATTTACGGTAGCAATATGCTTTTAAACCAATATAATAGCATATATACTCTGGCCTCAGAAAGCACTACCCATTCTAACAGTGAGATAAAAGAATACAGACAGTTGCCGGCTGGCTCTCAGCAAAACGCTGCAGCAGTAGGAGGAAGAAATCCACGGCTCTGACATGCTGAAGAAAACAGAAAATCCCTCGTTACATAAACAACTTAAAAACAACCTAATAGTGCTCCAATTCAATTCCGGAGAGTAACTGGACTTGGGAAAATGGACTTTTAAAACAAAAACTTCATTCGGGGCAGAATTAGAAGGTTAAATACCTTCATGAATGTGCGCACGTTTGAGCGGGTCTGAAATCACCGGCGCTTGCATTCGCATAGTCCTGCAGGAGCTCAGTGGCATAATTACAAGGAAAAGCCACAACTTTCCATGAGCTCCTGCCAGAAAACAAAATGAAGGATAGGAAAGAGAACCAAGAGGTTCTCAACATGTTTTCATTTTATTCTTGCAGGTCACATCAAACCCATAGGGTACAGCATACAAAACGGCTGATTCAAAACATTTAAAGTCTCGCCTGAAGTCATTCATACCTGATGCTGTAGACACTCATCAAAAGCGGGTTTTCCTGTGGTTCTCCGCAAGAGTTTTGAAGGGAGTGAGCGAGCGGGTTCAGCTTTTAGCGAGGAAACAACCATGGCGGCATTTTTAAATGCCAACGTTATAAGGCTTGATGATTTCAGCCTTTTTACTGCCGTCCTTTTTTTTCACCATGCATGGAACATATTTCATGCTTGGTGAGCTTAAACTCTGATTGGCTGATTTAGCCTACCCATTTTATAAATCAAAAGACATTACAGTTGGGTTCCTTTAAGATCCACTCCAACTACCAATCATCTATGAACTCCAACAATACTCCACATCTTTTTTTTCTGATGTTTATCATGCCCCCTGTTCCACTGAACACTTACTCCTATCAGACTCCCATGGTACCTCTTAACTCTCCTACCTGACCTGTGTGCTCTCCTCAATACTGTCTCGGATGCCCCCAGGTGAGGACAGGGGTGGGAGATTTACTCCACAAGCACACTGTGCTTTTTCAGGTGGCACTTTCTCTGGTTGGCAGGGCCATCCCCAAATGTACTGAGATCCTTCATCTACAGCAGTCATGGTAGTTCCTCTGTTTCATCCTGACCTCACCTGGAGTTTGAAAAAATGCATATCAAGGGTCCATGTGCTCAGATGAGTATGGTGATGCCCCAAGTCACCAATCTCCCACCCATCCACCTGCACTACCACCTGTGATCACCCAGGTGGCAGTATTGCAGCACAGGATGGGATGCTCATTCCCAAGAGAAGAGTGTCCTGTGGGATGCTCCATCCTCATCCACTCAGCTAGAAACTGAAGACCCGGGCTCACTTTCTAACCTGGACCACTGGCATCATGAGCAGTAGTTCTACCACTGTGCCAGTGGACCAGCATCAGTACCCCACATCTGCCCTAATGTTTCAGTTTAGCTCTCCATATCTAAGGGTCAAGAATAATTTGTCTCCAGTATTTCAAAATGTGACTGAACTTTTTTCCTTTTTCTGAGTATGTGAGAGACCACTATTTTACAATTTGAGAGGCACATGGACCAAACACTCAGATGTCAAATAAAACTGATGTTCTGCTTATTCAGCTGCATTACATTTAAGCATTTATTTTTTCAACCACATCTGCCCAGTTTGGTGATGCTCCTTGCTGCATCAGGCCCCCTCCATAGACCAGCCCAACCTAACATTGGCCAGCACAATATGATACCATGACCCCTCCACCAAACACACACATACACACATGCACACATGCACATGCATGCACACACACACACACACACACACACGTATACACACACCATGAACCCTCCGCCATGTACACAGACACACACACACATGCATGTACACACAAAACACAGCCAACCTACCTTATTACCGGAGCAAGGTGCTGTGCTTCTGCTTCCATACTACCTAGGATGCAGTGCATCCACACTATAAAGAATGAATCGCTTTTTACTGAACTTGCCACACTTGAGTTTAGAGATTTCGGCTTAATTAACAGACTACTGTAGGTTAATTTATATTATACAATGGACATAAAATATCCTGTAATCTAATTAGTCAGCTGAAGTGTTTACCTGTGTGTAAATCTTGCAATAACCCATGGCTGAGCAAGGGCATTTGAAAAAAATATAATTTTAAATTTATTTTACACATAGGCACGTTGCATAGGACATTCCAGGACATGGGTAGTTGGGGGATTCCCCACTTCTCATGTGGTTTAGTCACTGGCTGTGCATTGTATCATTTTACATGCAGTGTGGGTAAATACCCAAATAACCCACACCCTCTCGTGCCTTATTGCTTAGTAATGGCACGAACTGCTGCCTCTGTGTAATCAAGCTGGTTCCATCCAGCACTTTCAAATGTGTTTTATGGGGCTTGGCCCCGCACTTTACTGCATGAATGTTGAGAATTAAAGCAGGTAACAGGTTTCTAGTGCTTAATGGTTTAAACGTAATTTTATATTTTCTACCAGGTTCCTGCAGTGGATGGGGTGGATCCCACTACATTACCTTCGATGGGACCTACTACAATTTCCAAGGAAGCTGTACTTACATCCTGATGAAGGAAATCACACCAACATTTCAGTTCCAAGTTAATATCAACAATAATTATTGCAAGGCTTGGGATGGTGCTGCTTGTCCACAAGCCCTTGAGATCTCATATGGCTCTTCCACTGTGGTGCTGACAAGGCAGAATGTCAAAGGGAAAGAGTCTAACTTGGTATGGTATAGCTGATTTTATTTAGCAAGATTTTAGCTTATTGATTAATCACGCTGATCTCAGCATTGTGCAAAATGAATACAACTGCAGTCACATACAGCTGCAGCAATTGATATGGTCAGATAGTTCAGGATTTGTCATATTAGTAATGAGACTGGGCAGGATTTTCAAAGGGTCTTCCCAAGATGCAGTTGCTGTTATGGCTAAAGCAGAGTTGCTTCCAGACCTGCTAGACCATCTATCAGATGGCCTAAAAGCATCCAAACTTTACATCTAAAAACAGGTACAAGTGTATGCAAATGATACAACATGATCACAGAGATTTCAGGAAATAACTGACCTTGTCAATTGCTGCAACTATAAAGCACTACAGCTTTCAGAGGTAAAACAACTTAATTTCTCCCATATTGTATAACCCTTCCACTGCACCTGTGGCTTTGCTGATTGCCATAACTACACCCAGTTTTAATAATCTTAGGCACAATTGTAACAATCAACCTGTCTTATGGCAGGTTGCATCAAACCACAGCTGCAAACTGTGTGTAAATGGTCTCCATTATTGATGCAAGCTAGACCACAAAAAGATGGTCTAGCGAGCATGACTTTGCCAGAAGGGAAAGAAAATCCCTTCAGAGTGCTGCAAGCCTGATGTGCGATATCTTTGATTCACCAATGGCTTCCAGCAAAAAGCCTTGTTGGAAAATCCAGCTCAATAACTGTACAGATAAATATATATAATAAGAGAGTCATGAACTGCTTGAACTGGCTCCATAGCCTTACTCTGTCTCGGTACTGTATATTGTACCTATGATTGTTTCAATTACTCCTCTCTTTTCTACAACAATTGCAGGTGCTCTTTAACGAAGAGAGTGTTAACCCAGCTTATGAAAATGCGGGCATAAGGATCACTAGCTCTGGTCTGGATTTGACTGTTGAGGTGTCTGAATTAGGAGCCTATATCACATTCAGTCAGCAGCATTTTTCTGTAAAGCTGCCCCAGAGCAAGTTCGCAAGTAATACTGAAGGACTGTGTGGTATGTACTGAGGTTAATTTCTGATCTTTAAGGAACAATATCCACCTCATCTGTGACTTCTCCTATGATCAAAGGCTGTCTTTAGTAAAGTTCTTTAAACCTGAGTACAGGAGCATGCATGACAGCTAATTATGGTCTAAAGAGTTCTATGTAGTGAAGATGTTACATCATGTGAGAGGCTAGAATTTAACAGCTGCACTTTCCAAACTAGAAGACAACAATTTCAGCTAATGGGAGGGGAGTTAAAACTGAAAGAAGGAGACACTGGTTTAGCTACAGAGTCATCACAATGTAGAATAAGCTTCAATCCAGGGTAGTAGAATGTGACTCCCTTCAGAGCTTTAAGAGTGGCCTGAATGCTTTCTGTATAAGGCGGGGATGGGTGGCAATGGCTATAGAAATACATACATTGATGGCAGATAAGAACTGCTTGGCTTACCTAGTCTGCCCATTTCTCCTACCTACTGTAACACTGCAGACCTTACTTGATCTCCTGTTTCACCTTTCTTTCCCTACATGTAAGGTTCCCTTTATTCCTAACCCATGCATTCTTGAAGCCCATTACCATTTTTGGCCCCACTACCTCTGCTAGATGGTGGTTCCAGGCATCCACCATGCTTCTGTGAAGATGTAGTTCCGCATATCTTCCCTGAGTCTCCCCCAACTTCATAGCATGTCCCCTTGTTCTTGAACATCTTTTTTTTTCTCAAAAATCCTTCTCTCTTGAACTTTATTTATACCCATGAGGTATTTAAATGTGTATCCCCCTTCTCCCTCCTTTTGTCCAGGGTGTACACATTGAGGTCCTTCAGTCTTTCCTCACAGGGCTTGTGATGCATACCCTGCACCATTTTGGTTGCCCCCCTCAGGACCATATCTACCATATTCCCTTCCAGAGATATGGTCTCCAGAATTGTACATGGTACTCTAGGTGAGGTCTCACCAGTGATCTATACAGCAGTAACACCACCTCCTCTCTCTTTCTGCTGATGATACCCCTCCCTATGCATCTTAGCATCTCACTTGCTCTCACCACTGCCTTGTCACACTGTCTAGCCACCTTTAGGTCATCAGATATGATTAATCCCAGGTCCCTTTCCTGTTTGGCAGTGATTAATGCTAACCCCCATAGTTTGTACTCCACCTCTGGGTTTCTGTGCCCCAAGAAAAAATTACTTACCATAGCAGTCATGTTTCTTCCAAGAGTATCTTACGGTATTCTGACTTCTGCAGTAGGGGCTTACCATAAGACTACCCCAGAGCTGAAATGATTAATAGAACCTATCCTAATCATGGAATGTTTGACTCAAGTTCAGTTTTAAAATCACTGTCCCTGGTAAACATTCTATAACTGTCAGATTCTTACAGAGCAAAGGTAATAACAAGATATCCAAACTATACTAATAATTAACAACAGCACCCAGCACCAACTATTCCCTTTTTATTTAACAAATGTGGGCCAAATCAAGACACAGGTCCCTAAGCCCAAGAAAGAAACACCCATATTTTTTGAACAGCATGAAGAGCAGTGTCGCAGTGTCTATAGGTTCTAGTAGGGGAGGAAAGGTGGGAGCTCAGAATACAGTGAGATTCTCTTAGAAGAAGCAACATTACTATGGTAAGTAATTTTTTATTAAAACCCCAGGAAATCTTACTATATTCTGACTTCTGCAGACTACCTAAGCAGTACCTTTGGAGGAGGGTAGAGAACCTATTTAGGAAACTGGCTCTGTAGTACTGCTGTCCCAAACCTGGCATCACCTCTGGCCAGGCTATCCAAGCTGTAGTGTTTGGCAATGGTGTGAACTGTTTTCCAAGTAGCTGCTTTGCAGATTTCTAACAAAGGGATATCTCTCGCAGCTGCTATAGAAGTAGCTGTACCCCTTGTAGAATGGGGCCTGAGGCCTACAGCAGTGCTGTTTACTCACCTTGCTATTGCAAAATTGGATATAGGCAACAATCCAGGAGTCAATGATCCTCTTTGAGGTGGTTTTGCCCTTCCCCACTTCTCCATAAGTCAAGAAGAGCTGGGTTCTATCCTGCCTGTGTCCCTCCGTGTGATCCAAATAATAGCTTATAGCTCTCTTGACATCAAGACTATGCAGTCTGCATTCCCCTAAACTGGTATGATCAGTGAAGAAGACTGGCAAAGTCATGGACTGATTAAGATGGAAGTCTGAAACCACCTTATTGAGAAACTTCCTATTAGTCCTGGAGACCACCTTGTCTCTTTGGACTGCTATGTAGTCTAACTATGTGGACAAGGCCTGGAGCTCACCAGTCCTCCTGGTTGAGGTGACAGCTACCAGGAACATTGTTTTCCATGTCACATACTTAAGCTCTGCTGAGAACATGGGTTCAAATAGTGGCTACATCAGCTATTCAATGCATATATTAAGAGCACATGCAGGAGTAGGTTCCCTGTGAGGGGGATGCAAGTGCAGTAGACCCTTGAAAAACTTTCTGAACACCTGGTTGACAGCTAAGGATGCCTGTTTTCCAGCAGAAAGGTAAGCACAGACAGCTGCTAAATGCACCTTAAGAGTGGAGTTTTGAAGGCCCAGGGAATGCAAGTGTGTCAGCTAGTCCAAGACTACTGGTAAGCCAGCCTGGCAATGGTCTATCTGTCTCTGTCCGCACCAAATAAAAAACCTCCTCCATTTAGATGAATAGGTAATTCTGGTGGAAGATTTTCTAGAAACCCGGAGGACCTCTAGCACCCCCCTCTCTGAGAGGTGTAGGTCAGCATATTCTGTGTCTTCAAGAGTCAAGCTCTGAGCCTGAGGGATTGGAGATTGAGCTTCAGAACTTTGCCCTGGGAGGAGGTCAGTAGGTTGTGCCTCCTGGGCAGACAGATTGATTTGGAGATTGACAGGGTCAGAAGTAATGAGTACCAAGGCTGTCTGGCCACGTCTGGAGCAATGAGGGTCATTGTTTCTGGCTGAACCCTGAGCTTGGTTAGTACTCTGAGCAGTAAGGGAAATGGTGGGAATGCATACAGAAATGTCCCTGTCCAATCCAGCAGGAATGCATCTAAAGGCACTGTCCCCAGTAGAGGGGGCCTTCAAGAAAACAGTGTCAGCTGGTGATTGTCTAGAGCTGCAAAGAGGTCCACCTCTGGGGTACTCCCACCCTCTGAACACCACCTGCAGGATCTGCCTGTTTAGTGACCACTCATGGTGGTTCTTCTTGATCCTGCTGATGGCATCTGTTTGGACGTTGTCCTTCCCTGGGAGATGGATTGCTGAGAGGGAGATCCCTAAGGACTAAGCCAGGTTCCATACCTTCATTGCTTCTGTGCACAGTGGGGAGTACCCTGTGTCCCCTTGCTTGTTGATGTATTGTCTGTCCTGACCTGAACCACTTTGCCCTGCAACATTCAGGTGAAGAACTGAAATCCCACATAGACTGTCCTGAGTTCCAGCAGGTTTATGTGAATCAGTGACTCCTGTTGGAGCCAGGTACCATGGGCAGTATGATCCACTAGGTGGGTACCCCATCCTAAGAGGGAGGCATCTGTTGTTAAAACTGCTGCTGGTGGCAGCTGGAAGAAATACATGCTTTCCCTGAGGTTGTCCTTTTCCTGCCACTATTGCAGAGCTTGAAGTAGTGTTCCTGTGATTATTACCATCTTTGACAGGGAGTTTCTTCTCTGAAACCAATGAGCCCTGAAGTGGAACTAAATGTCCCTCATCTGGAATCTTGGTCCTGATACTGTTGCTGTTGATGCAGCCATGTGGCCTAACAACTGGAAAAATGCCTTGCTGGTCTGAAGATATGAAGCTGGAAATAATTTGCCAGCTGTACCAAATTGTCTATCTGTCCCTGAGGAAGGAAGGAAGGCTCTTCTTCTTCTTAAAGTAGTCAGTTCTGCCCCTATAAACTCAAGGAACTAAACTGGCATTAGCCTTGACTTTTTCTAGTTTATCAGAAAGCCCAATGTTCTTAAGGCATCCTGAGTGATGGTCAGTGCTTTTCTTACCTGCTGAGGGGACTGTCCTACCACAGCCAGTCATCCAAGTACTGGAAGATTGTAACCCCCTGTCTCCACAGGTCTGCCACCACTACTGCTTGGCATTTGGTGAACACTTATGGAGCAGATGTCTGGCTGAAAGGCATGGCCCTGAACTGGTAGTGCCCTAATGGCAATCTGAACCTGAGGTACTTTCTGTGTGATTGCCTGATGGGTATATGGAAATAAGCATCCTTTTGGTCCAGAGATGCCAGCCGATCTCCCTTCCTGAGTGTAAGGAGAATAGTAGCTAGAGTGACCATTTGAACTTTGGCTTTGTCAAATGTTTGTTTATGTGCCTCCGATCCAGTATGGGTCACCACTCCTATATTTTCTTTACAGTGAAGAAGTGCCTTGAGTAGATACGCCTTCCTTGCTGGAACAAGGGGACTGGCTCTACTGATTTTTCCAGAATCAGTTTTGCTACTTCCTCCTCCAACTGATTTGCCTCTGCTAGGCTGGCAGGTCTGAAAAGTCTTGCCCTCAGTTTGGGGAGAAATTTGAAACTGGGTGCAAGCCTCTGGCCCACTACCTCCAGGACCCACTTGTCTGTGGTGATGGATTCCCAAGTCTGGAGATAGTGGGCCAGCCTGCCTCCTACTGGGAGTGTGGAGGTGACCCTGGCAGACCTCTCAGGGGGTCTGCATGACCTGTGTGGCTTGCTGAGTGCTGGATATAGCCCAGCTGCTGTCCCTTCTTCCTCTGCCTCTGAAGTACCCCCTCTGTGGCTGGTAGGCTGGTGATACCTGAGCCTAGAAGAAGGACCTGTAGTGGGGTTTACCTCTGACCCCCTTTTCATGGTACTTCTGTGGTGTTGCTGCACTTTCTTTAGCAGAAGGGCTCTTGTAAGTCGCTTTGTACTCATCCGTTGCCTTCATGTAAGCCTCTGTTTGCTCACCAAAGAGAGATGTAGGCTTGCAGGGACCTCCAGTGCCTTTGTCTGCATGTCCTGTGATACATTATTGGCCCTTCACCAGGAAAATCTCCTCAGAGACACTGAGGTTGCCATTTGCCTGGCAGCAATGTTATTTGCATCCACTGCCATCCAAAACTGGCATTTGGAAGCTTCTATGCCCCTTTTTGCAGCGTCAGACAAGTCTGAGGCCATGGTTCTGGGGCAAGCTTTGGCTCTTTCCAAAACAGTGTTTCAGAGACTGTTCTGGTATCTGGACACATAGGCCATGTAGGTTGCTAGTCTGATAGCTAGAGAAGCATCCAAGTAAGATTTCTTGGCCATGGAGTCCATCTTCCTGGAATCCTTTTCTGGTATATGTGATGCCAGGGGAATCTCTGCCTTATCACATGCAACAGCCTGCACCACCTCTTCATGGCTGGGATGCCCACAAAGGAATTCTGCTCCAGCCTTAGCCACCCACTACTTTCTATCCATTCTCTTGTCCACTGGGGGAATGGAGGTGGGGGTCTGTAAAATCTTGGAATCCTGTTTCTTCAGAGACTTGTGGATGGGCAACAACTGCCTCTTTGTTGCTCGCACATCCATCATTTCTATATAGTCTGGTTCCTTTTCCTCTTCTGTGGATTCTTGGATGGAGAGGTCCAGAGTCTGTGCCATTGCTTCATAAAAGCAAAGTGGGATCTCAAATACTCAGCTCCCTTCACAGGGGAGTCAGGACAGTGAGGATCAGGGAAATCTTCTGGTTCAAGAGGTTTTCCATAAGCTTAATCCTCATCCTTACCATCTTCATCCTCCCCTTCCACATGAACTTCAGCAAATCTCTCAAGTGAACCAGGAACCAAGGAGGAACCCAATTCCTGAAATGAGGACTGTGAACCAGACCACTGAACCAGAACCACAGCATTGGTTTGCAGTGCCTGAATAATTCTTATAGTGTTATCTATTTCTTCTATGGTTGGAGCTGACAGATTCAACGGTTGCGGTTTCTTAACTGGGTGCCTTTCCTTTTTCTTCTTTTTTAGCAGAAACTGACAGTTCAGATGTGGTTTCTACAGTTCTCTTCCCCCCCAAGGAACCTCCACACTAGTCAGAGGGTTGTTCAACCGGTTCTTTTGATTTCTCTTTTTGAGAGGAGGAAGATTTGTTCGCAGCTGGGTCAGCAGCCTTCTCGGACATTTTTCCCTCAGTCAGTTCAAGTGCCTATCTAACAGTGACTGAGGAAAATTCTTACAGACTTCACAATCTGCCTGAAGGTGTTCAAACCCCAGACAGACAATGCAAACCAAGAGAGGATCAGCTTTAGTAAATGGTTCCCCACAACCTGTGCAATGCTGAAAACCCGTTAGGCTGGTTTGTTTCTTGGGAAGTGGCAAAACCAACAAAAGACCCTAAGACTGTGTTTTAAGTGGGCTCATCACAAAAAAAAGTTTTAAACTATTTCTTTGCAGTCGGATTAGCGACCGAGGAGAGAACCAAGAATTATCACGGTTTCTCCCAGATTAAAGTAACTGTCCCCAAAGGGTTCAAAAGTAGAAATAAAACTTTTAAAAATACAAATAAAAGTGTGTTTTCCTACCAGTTAAACAAACTGAGAAGAAACCCAAAAACTTACCAGATTAACACTAAATCTAGACAAATCTATCTGTAAACTCAAGGACAGTGCTTTAAAAATGAAGAGAAATAAAATTTTAATAAAAAAACCCCCAGAAAATAGAATCTTCAAGAAAGATGAAGGAGGGTTCTCCGAGGTGTCTTTACTAGGCAAGTGGAGTAAAGAATTTTACCACTGTAGATTGTTTACAAGGGACAGTGGTTTGAAAACCGAGCTCGAGCCTAACATTCCGTGATTAGCATAGGTGCTATTAACCATTTCAGCTCCATGGCAGTCTTATGGTGAGACCATACTGCAAAGTCAGAATACAATAAGATTTCTTGGGGTCTGAAGTGCATGTTTTTGCACTTCTTCACATTGAAACCTGGCTGCCACACTGTTGACCACTTCTCTAACTTTCCTAGATCACTATTCATTTTTTCTACACACCGCCAGAGTGTCTACCTCTTATAGAATTTAATATCATCTGCAAAGAGGCATACCTTCCCTTCTAGCCCCTCTGCAATGTCACTAATAAAGACATTGATGACCAGTCCCAGTACTGATGCCTGTGGCACCCCACTTGTCACACTCCCTTTATCGGGACCACGGTTATAATCACTATTAAGTGGCAGACATTCTCGATGGGCATATTGCCTTCTTATGTCTGTTATCCTATGATCCTACAATGATAATCCTATGACCTCATCACACACCTATAGTCTAATAAACAGTGCTTTTCCTAAAATCAAATTCAGCTTAATCCTTTGATACCACGCAAAGAATTTAACCCCGTATGTAAAACAGTGAATGCTGGATAACATCAAGTGCTAAAATACAGTATTGTTTCCTTCTTCTGTTCATCCATGGCTCCAAAGAGCTCCTCCTTTTCATATCTCCAGGGAACTCTCAGCCATGCCAGCTACTATTGCCAGTCATTGGTACTGGCCAGGGCTTTCTCCAGCAAAATAAAGCAAACTTTATTTATATAGCGCCTTTCTTAAACCAAGGTGCTTTACAAGTTAATTACAATAAAACACACTGATTAAAATAAATTTATAAATATATAAATTAATTAAAATCATCTGGGAAGGCCATCTGAAAAAGATAAGTCTCAAATTCCAACTTGAATCTCTCGATGGTCAGGCATTCTCTCTACTGATGAGGTAGAGAATTGTACAGTGTGGTGGCTACAAAGGAAGAGGCACGAGTACCAGATGTCTTTAAGTGTACCCTGGGAATTTCTAGCAATCCCTTGTTGGTGGATCAGAGAGGGTGGAGGAGGCAATAGGGAGTAAAGAGATCTTTCAGGTCATGGGATCTGAGAGTGCTGGCACCTTGTAATCATGCAGTGCCTCATGTTTTCCCCTTTTTTCCTCTTGGTTTCTCCCATCACCCCAATGTCAATGTGCAAGACCCAGAGGTCAGCTAGAAAAAATGCAGCTCTCCCCAGGGTAGCAGCAAGCTCCCTACCTCACCTCCAGGGGTCAAGTGGCATCGGAACATACCTTCAGTACCTCCCCTGCTGGAAGGTACTGCTATTAGCAATGCATCTTCATTTGGCCATCTGAGTACCAGATTACCAGGTTTGTTCCCAAATGCAGGTCACCAGTGTAGCAGCGTGACATGTTACTTCTGGACCATCCTGCAGCCCTAAGGGTTAAAATATTTACTACTTAATAAATACAATAATTCCGCAATGAACAGGGTCACTGTAGTCTTAGAGGTGCAACTGCCATAATGAAGACTATTGCTGGGAGTACCCCGACAGGAAAGGCAGTTGTCTGATATGGGGCAGAAGATGGCTCACCTGCTTATGGTGCAGTGTGATGGTGCTACAGTGGGGTCCTGAATTCAAAACTCAACAGTGACAATAGCAGAATTCTTGTAATTGCATGTAGTTTATAGATCCAGTCACACAAGACACACATTTCTTTACAAAAAGTGCTCACTCTGTACTTCACTCATGGTCTGTTCCATGATGTTTCTACACTGTTCCTGTTGTCAACTAATCTGTGATGTAGTACAGTCATTCTAATGTAGTGGTGCCTACTGTCTGGTTCTTCCTGGTCTAGTCATGTCAGACAGAGTCTTTGGGCATGATTTGTCAAGAATGAACAGAGCCATCAGTAACTGTTTTAAGTTTCCTTAACTACACTGTAGTTACAGTGTAACAAAAGTGTAACTACATTGCAGTTGTATTGAAGTTTCATGCAACAAAAATATAACTACTGTGTAATTACTCTTGTTGCATGTAATTAGCTATTATATACCCCACAGTTACACTGAAATTGACAAAGTGTGACTGAGACAGTAACACTTCGGTTTAAGTTTCTTTAACTAGACTATGGTTACACTTAAAATAAGTGTGACTGAGCCATCACTACTAATTGTTTAATAGCTACGGTGGAGCCAGCCAGGATGCAGTACAATTCCTTGCAGTAAATTACATGCCACAAGATACTCCATGGCAAAAAGGCCTAACTGCCATTGAATTGCATTGTTCCCTGCAGTATACTGCATCACTCAACAGTACTACTGCAAGGCACTACATTGCACACTGGCAAGTGCCACTGTCTGTATTTCCTACCATTATGTCTATTCATCACTCTGGGCATCATGACAGTAGTGTCACAGCATGACTAGATGAGAAAGAACTAGGCCCTGAGCAGTGCTGTACTTTTTGTTAGTGCAAATATTCACTAAAAAATAATACGTGAAAATCAATAAACTATAAATATATTGCTTGGCTGATGCATTGCAGAGTTCCTCCTGACAGTCCTCCAAAGAGACTTGATAGTAACCTGGAGGAACCATCTTTTCTTTAAGTGAGGGTGATAGTCACTCTCCAGCAATATTAAGTTATGGGGTTTCCTGGCTTTGTGTTATGGACTACAGTCTACTGCCTGCAGCCTTGAGAATCCCAAAAATTCCCATTGTAAACTCAGTCTTCTGTGTTGCGATGTAGAGCATTCACCTTTCTAATAGCTGTTACATGTTCTAGCTGCACCCAAGTTCTGCATGCAAATATTTTTGTAAACATTATAATTTATTTCAGTCTTTGGTAACCAGGTAAGGCCCACTAGGCACAAGTGCCTGTTTTCAGGGGTGACCTGGGAGCACTGGGCGGTTAAGTGTTTTGCTAAGAGTCACACAGTATGCAAGTGGAGGTTGTGAGAATCAAACTCAGGTCTGGTCTTCTGGATGTATCAAGCTTGTTCAGACCTCGTTCCTCTAACCTCTAGGCTATACTGCCAGCCCAAAACTCTAGGCTATACTGCCAGCCCAGGCTATAATGCTGTGGGTAATATTCAGAGATACATTTAAATAAAGTCAGATTCCATAAGACATTGTTAACATTACTGCAAATAAGGACTGGCAAACATTCCAACAAATCTAACCCATGGGTAACCTTTGTCCTACTGAACTGAGAGCAGCTAACTTCCAGAGATGTCCAGAGGCACTCTACAAGAAACTAGTGTACCATGGAGACATTTAAATGTGTCTAGCAAAGTTAGAAACATGGATCAAATCTGCAGTCAGAGTAGCAAGCAACTGAGAACTGGGGGATTACACTCCCACCCGTGAGGGACCCCTTTCTTTACAATGTATGATCCACAGAACGCTGTCTTAGATGTATTCATTGGACAGTTTTGTGTTTGAGGATATAAAGCTGCACATTACAGATCGCATTTAAGTACCTTTGTAATACATTACTGACTCATCAATGTTTAGAAGAGATAATTTGTTTCAAAGTGACTTCTTAGAACGTTCAGTGTCCTTGTGAATGCATTGCTAATGTAGTGCCTGAAACACAGTGCCTTGAAAAATGGAATCTACAGTTCACTGTTGATGCCTTCCAAGCTCACTGCTGTTACTGTCAGTGAATTTATGGCCAAATAACAGCTCATTACAAGCCAGATCCAAAATTACCTAAAAAACAGTCTCTACTGGGCCACCCCATGGCCTAGTGGGTAGTGCTGTGTGACCAAATGGGAGCCTCCTCAGGAAGCCTCAGCAGCACTTCCAGCCAGGGAGGGATGGTATCTGGTTTCACCACTCTTTCAGCCCCTGAAGTGGGCCAGGTAGCTTGCCTCTCCCGCAGGGGTATACTTGTAGCATGCACTGTCTGATGGGGCATGGCTCCGTGTTGGGGAGGTGGATGGGGTCACAGGAGAAAAATGGAAACTACCCTGCCAGCAGGATGATGTTCTCCAGTCCACCACAGGCCCTGCACCACCACTGGGGCCCTGGCTTTGAAATCTAGATTAGGACTACTGGGGGGGGGGGAGTATTAACCTCGCTTCCCTGGCCCTGAAACATGGGGAATCTAGTGTTGCTCATCCAGAGCCAAGGTATGTCCAGGAGATGATGCATGACATGGTAGAGTACAAAGCAGACTAATGGAGAGAAGAGGGGACATAAATTGCATGTGAAGAAAACAAAACAATCAGCACTGTACTTGAAATACATACAAAAGCACTAAATTTATTTATTCTTCTTTTTTAAGGTACGTATTCAAACAAGAGTGAAGAGGGCTGCCGCATGCCAGATGGCACAACAACACCTTCCTGTTCAAGTGTGGCAGAGAACTGGTGCATTACAGACAATAACAATAACAGTCCATACTGTCAACCAACATCTCCAGTAACAACTGGTTTACCTCCTTTACCAACTGGTTCACCTCTTGTACCACCAACTGGATTTCCTCCTGTACCACCAACTGGATTACCTCTTGTAACAGGTGGCTCAACTTATGTACCAACTGGCTTACCTAATGTATCAACTGGCACACCTCATTTATCCACTGTCTTACATACTGTACCAAGTGGCTTACCAAATGTACCATCTGGGTCACCAAATGTGCCAACTGGTTTACCTAATGTACCAACTGGCTTACCTACTGGATTAGTTGGTTTGCCTAGTGTAGCAACTGGTTTACCGAATGTACCAACTGGCTTACCTACTGGATCAGCTGGTTTATCTAATGTACCAACTGGCTTACCCTATGTACCAACTGGCTTACCTACTGGATCATCTGGCTCACCTAATGTACCAACTGGCTTACCTACTGGGTCAGCTGGCTCACCTAATGTGCCAACTGGCTTACCTACTGGATCAGCTGGTCCACCTAATATACCAACTGGCTTACCTACTGGGTCAGCTGGTTCACCCAATGTGCCAACTGGCTTACCCTATGTACCAACTGGCTTACCTACTGGGTCAGCTGGCTCACCTAATGTGCCAACTGGCTTACCTTCTGGATCAGCTGGTCCACCTAATGTACCAACTGGCTTACCTACTGGGTCAGCTGGTTCACCTAATGTGCCAACTGGCTTACCCTATGTACCAACTGGCTTACCTGCTGGATCAGCTGGCTCACCTAATGTACCAACTGGCTTACCTACTGGGTCACCTGGCTCACCTAATGTGCCAACTGGCTTACCCAATGTACCAACTGGCTTACCTACTGGATCAGCTGGCACTCACCTAATGTACCAACTGGCTTACCTACTGGATCAGCTGGCTCACCTAATGTACCAACTGGCTTACTCTAGTGCAGCAACTGGTCATCTACTGGATCAGCTGGTTCACCTAATGTACCAACTGGCTTACCTACTGGATCAGCTGGCTCACCTAATGTACCAACTGGCTTACCTAGTGTAGCAACTGGCTTACCTACTGGATCAGCTGGCTCACCTAATGTACCAACTGGCTTACTTACTGGGTCAGCTGGCTCACCTAATGTGCCAACTGGCTTACCTACTGGATCAGTTGGTCCACCTAATGTACCAACTGGCTTACCTACTGGGTCAGCTGGTTCACCCAATGTGCCAACTGGCTTACCCTATGTACCAACTGGCTTACCTACTGGGTCAGCTGGCTCACCTAATGTGCCAACTGGCTTACCTACTGGATCAGCTGGTCCACCTAATGTACCAACTGGCTTACCTACTGGGTCAGCTGGTTCACCTAATGTGCCAACTGGCTTACCCTATGTACCAACTGGCTTACCTACTGGATCAGCTGGCTCACCTAATGTACCAACTGGCTTACCTACTGGGTCACCTGGCTCACCTAATGTGCCAACTGGCTTACCCAGTGTACCAACTGGCTTACCTACTGGATCAGCTGGCTCACCTAATGTACCAACTGGCTTACCTACTGGATCAGCTGGCTCACCTAATGTACCAACTGGCTTACCTAGTGTAGCAACTGGCTTACCTACTGGATCAGCTGGCTCACCTAATGTACCAACTGGCTTACCTACTGGATCAGCTGGCTCACCTAATGTACCAACTGGCTTACCTACTGGATCAGGTGGTTCACCTAATGTACAAACTGGCTTACCTACTGGATCAGCTGGCCCACCTAATGTGCAAACTGGCTTACCTACTGGGTCAGCTGGTTCACCTAATGTGCCGACTGGCTTACCCAATGTACCAACTGGCTTACCTACAGGATCAGCTGGCTCACCTAATGTACCAACTAGCTTACCTACTGGATCAGGTGGCTCACCTAATGTACCAACTGGCTTACCTACTGGGTCACCTGGCTCACCTAATGTGCCAACTGGCTTACCCAATGTACCAACTGGCTTACCTACTGGATCAGCTGGCTCACCTAATGTACCAACTGGCTTACCTACTGGATCAGCTGGCTCACCTAATGTACCAACTGGCTTACCTAGTGTAGCAACTGGCTTACCTACTGGATCAGCTGGCTCACCTAATGTACCAACTGGCTTACCTACTGGATCAGCTGGCTCACCTAATGTACCAACTGGCTTACCTACTGGATCAGGTGGTTCACCTAATGTACAAACTGGCTTACCTACTGGATCAGCTGGCCCACCTAATGTGCCAACTGGCTTACCTACTGGGTCAGCTGGTTCACCTAATGTGCCGACTGGCTTACCCAATGTACCAACTGGCTTACCTACAGGATCAGCTGGCTCACCTAATGTACCAACTGGCTTACCTACTGGATCAGGTGGCTCACCTAATGTACCAACTGGCTTACCTAATGTACCAACTGGCTTACCTACAGGATCAGCTGGCCCGTCTAATGTACCAACTGGCTTACCTACTGGGTCAGCTGGCACAGCTAATGTACCAACTGGCTTACCTAATGTACCTACTGGCTTACCTACTGGATCAACTGGCTCACCTAATGTACCAACTGGCTTACCTAATGTATCATCTAGCTTACCTAATGTACCAACTGGCTTACCTAATGTACCAACTGGTCTACCTAATGGATCAAGTAGCTTACCTAATGTACCAACTGGTTTACCTAATAGATCAACTGTCTTACCGAATGTTCCAACTGGCTTGCCTAATGGAACAACTGGCTTATCTTATGTATCTAGTGGCTTACCCAACATACCAACTGGCTTAGCTAATGTTTCGAGTGGCTTAACTTATGCACCAACTGGACTGCCTCCATTGTCAACAGGCGTACCTCCTGTGATTACCATAACAAAACCATCTTGCAGTTCCCCTTCACCCCTCTGCAGTCTTATAAAAAGCAGGTAAGATATGTAAAACTGTGTCTCTAAGCTGTCACTCTAGATTTAAAAATGGAAATCAGACAATAAATTGATTCTCATCTTTAGTGTTTGTATTCAGTAATTTTGAACAGTTTCTCAGATTAAGCCTCAGTAGTTCAGAATGTTTCTTAATTCTGCAGTTGTATGTCTGTCTGTGACACATACTGTGTCATAAAACTATTTGACATAAAAGGTGTCTGTTGTCCAGCAAACTAACATATCATCAGCTATATGAGCATTTTGCAAAAACTGCTTCGCATTTCTAAAAGAACTTGTTACATTAATGCAGACACATGGATTTAATGCCACTCAGTCACTTGTGAAGAGAAAGAGAGCAAAAGGGGGGAGAGAGAGAGAAAGAGAAAGTAAAAGAGAGAGACAGACAGAGAGCAACCATACCACATTGTTTCACAGGTTGAGTTAGTACAGTTTGTACTTGGTAAACATAAGGTTCATTGCTAATATAGCAATGAGCAGTCTCATCATACTGACTCAGCTCCCTTGAAAGCAATGGAGTAAGGTTATCGGTAGCATTAATGAAAATGGGCAGATTGTATAAATATTAATGTCTGCCATACCTCTCAACCTTTTATCACTGAAATAACGGACATGGACACTCAAAATGAGGGACACTGGGTCTCATAATGAGGGACACATCCTCAAACATGGAGACACAAGCTCAGAACACCATGGAAACCATTGCCTTTATTTGTACAATGTTTATTTTTTATTTAGCATCTTAGAATATTATTAATTTGTGCTTTAAAGTCTGAATTTAAGGCACATTCTGTGTGTGTATAGCACCTTTTCCATGAGGGATGAATGAGGGACAGGGCAGTTTTGAAGGGTAAAATGAGAGACGTCCCTTGTAAAGAGGGGAACTTATGAGGTATTATGCCTGCCCTTGTAGCATAGTGAGCTCCAGTACACTTCATGATGTTGGCTATATGCATGTGTCAAAACATCTTGGTATGGGAGTTACGCAGGTCACGTTGGATCACAAACAGTGACCTCTTCGATCTCAGAATGACATGTTCTGCTTATGATCAGTGTGGTTAACGTTTAATAAAAGTTAAAGGACAATCGTTGGCAGTAACAGCTCCCACAAAAATGTGGGGCTGGTCCCTATATGCTCACTGTGTGCAAAAACATGTTTTTCTTACTATTTACTGTAATATAGTCAATTGTATCAGACTAGTTTTGCTTACTGTCAAGCTGACATTTTCTGCAACTACAAATCCAAGAATCCGTGGTAGTTGACATAAGGGAAGGATTGCAGCAGTGGGAGATTCAATAGTCTGCAGTGCATATTCCAGTTATAAAAGCTCTGATCTTTTGGTTGCTGGTCCTGCTGTCCTTCTGGGGCTAAGTACAGTCAGAGAGAACTATACTTAACTTGTGAGAATAGCAGGACTGGAAAATGTCAGATCAGAGTTATAAAAGCTCTAACTTGCACTGTAGGCTATTGAATCTCCCACTGCTGCAGTCCTACACTGATGTCAGCTGCGGAGAATTCTGGAATTTGTAGTTACAAAAAAACGTCAGCTTGGAAGTAAACAAAATTAATCTGATGATATCCTATAGTAAACCATAAGTAAAAAAATTGCATTTGCACATAAAGTGCATATTGAGACCAGCCCAACACTTGGATGTAGGGCTCTTGGTGCTGACTATTCCCCTTTCTCCACAGTATGTACTGACAGTAGTCATGCATTTCTGAGGGGAAGGATCAGTGTTCTATGGGTGACCCACTAACGAATGAAGTTACATTATCTGAGTAAGGGAATATCCTGAATAATTTGTAGATACTAACAAGGAATTTGTAAACTTAGTGTCTTTGCAGAATGCCATGAATTAATTCCTCCAGAGCCCTTCTACCAGGCCTGTGTGCATGATTCATGTCTGAATTCCACACACTCAGTTCAAAATAACATTACATCAAAAGCAGACTGCCTCACCTTACAAGTCTATGCCTCTCTTTGTGCTCCTTTGGGCGTCTGCATTGACTGGCGAGGGACGACCAAAGGAAAATGTGGTATGTATCCCTGATAAACATAACTGGTTTGCATATCTGCCAAAAACAGGATGTTTGTACTATTTTGGAAACTGTCTATTTTCTCATAGGAAGTAACGCTGGTGTGGTAAAAAATATTTTTCATCAGGAAACAGACTGTTAGGGTGCAGCCCTGTCTCTACAGCCATCCCAATACAAAACAAAATGGACATAGCAAGTTTCACTATAACAATTAAAACCTGAAGAGCATCCGACACCTTGACAAGAACTTTCAACAAAACATAATATTAAGACACAATTCCACTTATATTTAAACACTAGGGGCCAGATATTCAAAACTTTGCCCCGGGGCTAAATTAACACTGCCTGGTGGGCAAACTTAGCCCGGAGCACAAAGCAAGCCATATTCAAAAGGAATAGCCCAGGACAAACAGCTTCTGAATATAGCATGAGAATGAGGCCGGGCAAACTGGGCTGGGAGTGCACGGCAAACTTAGCCCTGGAATAAGACAGCTCTGAATATGGCAACCAGGAAGTGCAAACCACAACAGCAGCACAGTGCAAAGTGATGTGAAGGTAGGTAGAGGTGAACTATGTGGCCAATCTGTGTGTCAGCAAATGCGTGGACCAGTACAGCTGCAGGCAGCAGTGTATGTAAAAGTACAGTGTGCAAAATTGTAAAATATTCCCCAAACTGTTTGTGCAGCGCTAACACGTTTGCGCGGGTTTAATGCAGGGCTAAACCGTTAGCCCAGTGCAAACACGTTTTCCTGGTGCTAAACTTTGCCATATTCAAAAGTGACATGCAAATGAGCCTAATTAGGTAGTCTGTGGGCAAACATCCAGATTAGCATCTCATTATGCCCTGATTTGCATGCAGTTTGCTCCAGGCTAATGGTTTAGCCCTGCGCTAAACCCGTGCAAATGTGTTAGTGCTGTGAAAACAGTTTTGGGATTACTGTACAGTTTTGAACACCGTACACTCACATGAGCTGCTGCCTGCAGCTGTACTGGGACAACACAGCATAGGCACAGATGGTGGCAGTGCTACATGCAACTGTCACACTATAGGTCATGCTACAGTGCACAACAGACACTACAGTAGCAAGGGGGCCAGTAGTGTGTGGACACAGCAATGCCTACGATGTGTAGGGCAGTGATGATGATGACTGCATTATACACAGTGAGAGGCCCAAGCTGCAGGTGTTTACTGACAGTGGACATTACTGTTGCGCTGTTGTGTGGCCCACAGATGCTGCACCTCTGGCATGGGATGATCACAGTGACATATACTTGTGTGGCTTTGTGTGCTGTGGCAGTTGTACAGCTGTGTGGTACGTGGCCGGGGGGGAATATATTATCAGAAATGCACACTGGTGCTGGGGTATTCCCAGTATTGGCCCATGTGCACTGCATGATGTGTCCCAGCCTTGTGGCCACACCTGGTCTGTGGCACAGCCTGGTCACCCATACACTCTCCCCTCTACATCCTCTATGCCCACAGTGCTGCATATGTGTGCTGGCATCTGTTGGTGTCCTCAGAAGAGTGGTCCACAGGTGTGTGCTGTATGGCCACACTGCCATGCTGTCCACTGGCAGCAGGGTCACCACTTACTGCCTGGCATGGCTGGGACTGGTGGCAGATGATGGCATAATTGTGATGTCATCAGTTAGCAGCATGTTTCCTCTATGTTTGGCTTTGTCTATGTGTCATATTTATTTGTTAGGGTCGCGCAAAGCCGCGCAAAAGCCACACAGACACCACACAAAGCCAAAGTGTCGTGCAAAGCTGATTGCTCAGGGTTAAGACAAGCTTTTCCTTGGCGGTAATGTGTACCACGTTAAGTGTTACGCTAAGTCACGCAAAACCATTTTGCATGGCACTGGTCACTGAATATAGCATTGCACCTATATTCATGTC
Organism: Neoceratodus forsteri; assembly: GCA_016271365.2. Classification (NCBI taxonomy): domain Eukaryota; kingdom Metazoa; phylum Chordata; order Ceratodontiformes; family Ceratodontidae; genus Neoceratodus; species Neoceratodus forsteri. The sequence continues at coordinate 206,849,213 of CM028133.1, read as the reverse complement.
AGTTTGCCCCTTGCATACATTATGATTTTGCCAGGTGCTAATGCAGTGTGCCCAGGCTATTTGGCCTTTTGAATATAGCAGACCCACGCTAATCCCGCGCTGAATCTGCGCAAATGTTTTTTGCCCAGTGCAAAGTTTTTAATATATCTGGCCCTAGGTCTGTATTTTTTCTTCTCATTATGTATTAATGAGATCATTCACATGCAAACAGGATCATTGCCCCCGAAGGGTTCATCTGTTCCTATTCCTTTTTCCCTACCTGAGGTCATAATGCACTGCTTGTCACATCACAGGTACTCCCATGGCAGCAGATTGTTATGTCACAACAGCGGATTATGACTTGACGTAGTGAATAAGCAATAATGGCAGATAAACTCTGAGGGATAACGATCCTGTTTTAATGCTCATTTCCTCAGTGATAAATAATGGAGAGTAGAAATCTATAGACATTACATGGAATATAAGCTGAACTGTACCTAAATATTATGTTTTTTAAAGTTTCCCTTGAGGCGTCAGCAGCTCTTTCATCCTGCTTTAATAAATACAACATCCAGTTGCAAAAAATACAGTGAGGTATACATCGTGTCTTATGGATTATACACTGGCATCTAATTGCTAATTCTTAGCTTTCCACAGTAGAAAATCTTCTTGGTGTTAAAGACATGCTTGCTCAGAATTGACCATGCATTCCATGATTTTAGAATACTAAAGAAGGCTATTAATTGTGCGTATTTTATCCTACTGTAATCTTGGAATGATGTGGGCCACATGATCATACCTCTCTTAGAGAACACACTTTATTTTGCTTCCAACAGATTTAGTTTTTGGCCTAGTGTGAATGTTTTGTTTAATTTAGTTAACTAAGAAATGAAAGTTAGCCTCTGTTTTTCCCTTCTTACCTCAAGGGAATTTCAGCTGAATTCTTTATATTGTACATTTTGCAGTGATGCTTATTACCGTAGGGTGCCTATCGTAAATTTCCTATACAGATATCTGCAGACTACGCTTGAATAATCAATTACTGGCATCATCATTTAATTTGCAATAGACAGTGTTGCTTATTTGGGGGAAGAAAATGCTCATTTTCAAAGTGCTCCAATGTGTGACTTTACCAGTGGTAAGGTTATCTGCTGTATGTGTATCGCTAAATTCAAATGATTGTTATCATCTTTCTACTGAGATTGCACTTGTGCCTTTTGATAAGTGGTGAGGTAGATGTCCATTGACTTTTTTTTCCTTTGGTATTCATCTTAAAGTTACAATCCTCCAGCCATTTTTACATGGACAGGAAATCGTTCTATAGTTCAGGATATTACAGTGGTATTATTTTATAGGAATGTTTGACAAATATTGTATACTAGATATTGAGGAATTATTTTATAGCATGAAACAGGTGATAAATGTATAATAAGTATCTCTTTGACACTGCAGAAACCCCAGTTGAAGAGCCTACAAACGAGTGCAAAATAAAAACAGTAATTAAAGAAAATAAACTGACATACCAGTATGTACCTCATTTTGCAAACACTTTTGGTGTGATAACAATGAAGCTTTGCTGCTGGAGACTTAGGAAGGGGGAGAAGGCTGGATGAGCCACAGGGCCTCTTTCTGTCATCAGAGTCTACGTTGCTATGTTTCGTGATGTTTATACAGCATCATATTAGCACCGGAACAGTATTCTATATGTTATATGCAGAAGATATACTATTGCTAGCAAAAGTGATGCAGACTAAAGCATTTAATTCTTCAGCACTTCTTTAATGACATTTAGTTTCTTTGCATCTTAATTCTGATTCACATCTGTCTTCCCCGCAGTGCTTGGGTGTCCTTCAGGCAAGGTTTACAAGGCATGTGGACCGAGAGTTCAACCTACCTGCAACTCCAGGTATGTAGTTTTAGTTTAAGAAACACACAACATGCTGAGGTTCTTAATACATCATCTACTTTAAGGTGGTTGCAATGGAGCCTCTTTGTGAGTTGCTTGCTTCTGAAAATTAGAATGACAACAGTACTGAATCGTTATTAGCTACTAACTAGGAACACCTTGTGCATTCTTGAGTTATCTGACAGTCAGCAGCAGTTAGCATCTGTTTAACCCTGAGGTCTGACAGAGCTCACTTTATTATAACACTGTTGGTGTATTATTGCACATAATGTTTAGGGGGCCTCAACGTGTTGATTATCTTTTTCATTTATTTGATTTTCTTTACATTTCAGATATAATGACAAATATGTCAGTGATGAAGATGAGAGCTTCACTGAAGGATGTTTCTGTCAAGAAGGAAAAATCCTTTTCAACTCATATTCAGATATTTGTGTCTCCAGCTGTGGTACGCATCAGTGATCACCTGTTTTGTGTTAGTAGACTTAGTAACAACAGTCCTCAAAGGCAAAATTATGTTACCCAGTATTCTTCTGGGAAATGTAATGATAGAAACAATGTCCTCTATGACATTTGGGAGTACTGTCTGAAACAGGCAGCGAAATATCTGTTCTTACACCAGGAATGAAGGGGCAAAATATGAGAATGGACCTTTCTGGGGTGACTATTAGGGCTGTGCAAAATAAATACTATTTGGGACAAATACCATACTTTCTAAAAATACAAATATCACTTTTAAATATCTGTACCTTGGTTTAGGCTGATGTGAAACAGCTATGACTACTACTACTGCTCTCTGCATGAATGTAAATTTATTTTATTGGAACCTCTCAAACACTTGGTCTTGTGTCATTGGTAACATAAACAAGTCTGAAATGTAAAATAAAACATTTTATAATCACTGTTATGCAAACAAATACAAATACCAATATAAATACAAATACCAGAGACACAAATACAATTATCCAAACTTAGCCCCGTGCACAGCCCTAGTGATAATCATTATTCATTGTGCTGCTTTATTGTAACAGAGGTGACTGTCAGAGACAGTTGGATATATGGAAAGAGACAGAGATAAGAGACAGAGAGAAAGAGAGATATACAGAGAGACAGGTGGAGAGAGAGAGGGGAGAGAGAGAGAGAAAGAATGATTGGTTCAGTTTGTAACCTTTAGTTACTAACTTGAGTCAAAGAGACAGAAATAGGAAGCTGTGTCAGAAAGACAAGGGATTTGATTTTCAGAGCAAAAACTCTGGCACAAGGTGCCTGCACCAAAGGGCTTTGACACACATGGCACCTTGTGTCAAAGTCTGTGGCAGTCCTGATTTCTGAATGCAGGTGATGCTGAAATTGGGATGTCATGTGCCAAAATTTCCCTGTGCCTCCCTTGCAGCAGAAGTGCCAGTGCCCCAGGGTGCAAGGGGGCTTGCTCCACTGTGGGGTTGCGCCATCCCCTTTCTTGGAATTTCAGAAGCCACACCATGGTCGCTACATGGAGCTGACTTTAGTTCAGCCAGGAGTTGGTCTATGGGTTCTGTGCCACTGCTGGGCAGTGAGTTGATCGGTAGGGGCCTGTAAGGAGGGGACCAGGGGCAGAGGGAGCACTGGAGATGCGCTAGGGGGTGACAGAGCATGACACAGTGTCATGGTGCTGAGGTGGCACCCAGCAGGGGTACAATGTGCAGCTGAAGACAGCCAATCAGCCCAGGCAGAAGGGAGTTGGTACAGATGGACCATGACCCAGACCCAGGAGGAAACAGTCTTGGCACCTGTCCCATAGGTTCCACAGTTCCCCAAAGTGTAGGCAGGCAGCAGCCTGTCTCCATGGGAGAGCTGAGTACCAGGGTACTGTCATGCCCAGGGAATGTTCCTTTCCACCACCTGCACCCCACAACCTGCAGCCACTACCACCCATCACATGTAGGGGACTGTGGCACCTATGGTGCAGGTGCCAGGGCTGTTTCCACCTGGGGTCTGGGTCATGGTCCATATGTGCCAACCCCCCTCTGCCCTGGCTGATTGGCTGTCTTTAACTGTACATGACACCCCTGCCAGTTGTCATCTCAGCACCCTGACACTGCCGCTGTAGCCGTGTTGCCCCCTATGGCAGCCCCAGTGCCCACTCTGCCCCCAGTCTCCTCCTTGCTGGCATATTCACCCCCCCACTACAGTTGTACATGGTGGGGGGCTTAACAGGACCCTCTGTCAAACCCCACAGGTGTGCCAAATATTTGGTACAACCCTGCAGCAACTCATGGGACATTGGTGCAAGGACGCCATGTTTTATGAAATAGGACGCAGGATCCCTGATGCACCCAGAGTCTGATGCAG